>JAECXW010000883.1:0-1290231 GCA_018153365.1 Drosophila fuyamai | reverse complement strand
CCACATTTTTTCACTTACGTCACTCACATTGGACAAGTGGGCATAAAGGCAAAGGAGTGGGGTAAACCAGTTTCAGCCCTGTCTAATGAAAATGAAAGTCTTCCCTGAATGACACTCGATGTGGTCTGGTGCAACAATTGCAATTGTGGATCACTTTACTTCACATAAAAGAAGACGATTTTCTTGGTTTAAAATTGAATAACAAATAAATTACAACAGCTTCAGGCAACTTACCCGTAATTGAAAGGAAAAATATTTATTTGTAACACCCACTTTATGTGAACAATAATAAAAGTTCAGTTGATAAAGAAATGGCAACTGCATTGTTACCCCTTAACATTTGTCATATTTAGGATTGATAAATAATTACGTAATTTAAAAATGTATTTTGTTGATAGTGTTTCTGAAAAAGTTGTTTATGGGAATAAAAATAAATACGAAGCTGAAATTGATAAAGGTCTTTAGGTTAAAATGATAGCAAAAACTGCAAAAAAAAAAAAGTTCTTGCAAGTTGATTACATGGTTAAGATAACTCTTTAAACATATGGTCTTCAACAATCTCAAATATGTATACTCACTGACAAATCATCATTATTTTCCTGAAATCAGCAAATGTTTATTGCTGGAATATAAATCGCTGCTTGCGTCCGGCAAGCATCTGGAATATAAATTTGGTCCGCATACGTTGAAATTTGCAATATTCAAATGGCTTTAATGACAAAACTAAATTCCATTAACTTCTTATACCCCACTTGGCCCCATGGTCAAATGTTGTCATCATCCAAGAGCTGAGCTCATAACTTGTGCTCAACACACACACTGGAAACTAATTTGCCTTTGTCCAAGCTGCCAATTAGTCGAGCAGAAGTAATCAAAATGTCTCCATATAGTAAAATATTTTATGCAGAATGGCTGCCACAATTCATTTCTCCACATGATGAAACCCGTAGTCTGTTCATTAAGGTTGTATCTTAGTAAAAAATGTTAACAAAAGTAAAGTAAAAATGTAATAAATAGGATGATCCGAAATTGTTTTAACGAAATGCTTTTCATAATTATTACTAGCAAATACTAAAATATTTATTTAAAGATATTAAAAGCTGTTAAATAAAGTAAATAATGTTTAATAATGTAAATAGCCCTCTTTAATTTTTAGTCATCGTATAAAGTTGCCATGCGGGTTCCTTCGTCTTTCTCGCAGCCTTGGTTTAATCTTTTCCGGACTTTGTGGCCATAATTTATATTGAACAATGTTTCACTCAGCCGCCTCTTTCCCGAGTTCTTTGGATATCAAGTGATTGTGTGCAGGCAATTGACAGATTTACTGCAATTGGTTTTGGTTTGCCGCAGGCAACGACCCGATCGGCGTTTTCAGACCCAGGAACAGTGCGTCACCCGCCGCACAGTGGCCCAAATCCTGCATCTGGGAGGTATAAATAAATAATATCTTAACAACCTGATTTTAATTTTAACTTGTAAAATAAATATTTTAAATATTATTATTTCTTAGTGCAAAAAGCTGAGCAGCTGATTTACACTCTTGACAAAACTTTTGCCACTATGAAAGCACTCAGTTGGTAAACCTAAAAATGTAAAACTATAATATTGTATAATATTGTGTGAGAAAAATCTAATAATCAATGGATAGGAAAAGTCCTATAGATATATTTAAAATAAGGCCAGTTCAAAAGTTAAAAATGTGACTTTATACTCTCCGTATTGTCCAATTCGGACACTGTGCGCCGCAAAGAAGAGCCGATAAGAAGGAGACACCTCTACCTTTTCCTCAATCCCAATCCCCTTGAAACATGAAACTATATAGGTACATATATCACTGAATGTGTGATTACCTCATGCGTTGCTAAAATCGCGACCAAGGCAGGGCCCAACAAATACGAATACATATCGAAATGTTAACTTGACGCGTGCCTGGCATTGACCGACTTAGAATAATTGAAAGAGCCCCGAAACAGGAGCTGGGAAATGGGGAAGTTGGGCCTGTTCTTGGATTCCAATGACCTCGACCAACGAACTTCCGTAATGGGAGGAACGAACCGAGGGAGAGGCGCCAAGAAATGCTTTGTCAATTACTCACTCTCCTTCGATCGAAGTTGAATCATTTATACACGCCAAGCGGAATCAACAATAATAAAGTATGAATAAAGAAGTAGCCAAAGAAATAGAGGAGGAAGAATCAAATTGAGCATTCAACAGTGTTCTTAATGTCATTTTTGTTTTGTTTTGCCATTTTTTGCGTACTTGCACATTGACGCAAAAATCTATGTCAAAGTCACAGAGAAAGGTATATCTGCCTTGGTTTGTCAGATTTCTGAACTGAACGAAACAATCATGACGAAATAATCAGACACCTGCTCGAGGTTTTTGCTGCTCGAATTTCCAATTGAAAATAAAGGAAATTTAGCAAGGTTGATTTTCGAATTTTAATTTATTAATAAAACTATATATTTCTGTCAAATAATTTTTTAATAAATATAAATATTAGTATTGTGGTGTAAACATTCCCACAATAAATAAACTATCGGGGTATACATAAATGATAAATCATATACTATGCCCAAACCAATTCCAGTTTTTTGCAGAACATTTTTGCGGAGAAACGAAATTATTGAAAATATTGTATTTATTTTTTCTCACAAGGTCAAAAACATTCCCGCCTCACATGTGCCAAATTATATATCTTTCTCCTCTACTTTGCCTTGGCTAAATTTTCTGCCTGTTTTGTTTTTCGAGGCCTGTCTTCTTTTGACGTATTTGACCTACTAAGGAGTGAACTTTCTGTGCCATTATTTTACGCTCAAGAACCTCCTGACGTGGTTGTCACTTCCGTTTGGGATTCTGCCTTATCGGGTGGCGACCGACCAACTCTGCCATCTCTGCCTATCATTTGTTTATCTAAATTATCTTGAATTTGCATAAGCCAAATTGAACCTTATTCACCCACTTGTCAAGCCAAAAGATTCTACAAATGTATCTGTATGTCGAAATATAAAAGCAGACTAACAGCTGGTGCAAATATTTTCGTAGGGACGGAAATATGTGGTAAACTAAAGCATACCTAATAAACGTTATAATATTTTAATTATTTTAAAAGATCCAAAAATTAAATTAGCAATTTATAAACATACATATTTCACGAAAGTAAGATGAATGTGTAAGTTGCATGTGGCAAATGCAGTTTAAGTGGTTTAGTCATTTGCTTAAACACAAAATGATTCCAATCTTCAGATAATAAAACCCCTTATAATCAGTAACAATTGTTGCCATTCTCCGAGCAAAAGATTATATACATTACTAATTTCTTTTACTGGGAAAAATGTATGACCGAATGGGGGATTCGAGTGTGTGATTGATGAAACTGTAAACAAGTTTATCAACAAAAAAAAACTTTAAAAAGTCACAAAAATTATTGTTAGTTACTATGCAGAAAATAATTCCAATCTCAAATCAAATTCTAAATAATTTGTCAGTTCGCTCTATGCTGAACTTTAAATTATCGTTTACTGTATTTCCATGAAACGCTTTCATCGTAGATATTGTCTCATAAATAACCAAAAACACCTTTTCTAGATGAAATCATCGTTCACTTCCTCATAATGCATTACCTGTATATGAAGCTAAATAAACATGCACACAATATACAAACATGCATTTCCATTTTATTTTCGTCTCGTTTACATCTGAAAATACGCCATATTGGGGGCTTGTAGCCCCTTAATCTTTTCACCCCCTTTGCTTACATAAAAGCCACGCTTTACGCTAAAATGAGCTTCGCCTTATGCGCTGCGCACTTACTCGCTGCCCAAGTGTGTGGAAAAATTGTGATGTAAAAAGTAACAAAATGTAGTAAAAACTAGAAATAATTCGTTTACAAACAGTGTGAGGAAAATGTAACGAAACCAAAAACACAGCTTGACCTTCGGTTGGGAAATTCGATGCTCAAGAAGCAACGGGTGGAGAGGGGAAAGAAGAGGGTGTGTGCTAATCTAGGCGCCACACAACTTTCTAATTGATGATGAAATTGTTTCAAATGCTTCGTTAACTACTTATAATTACCATTATTACAATGCATGTGGAAATTGCTAATGGAATTTTAAGGGCAGTTAGATACAATTCACAGCTTGATTGATAAACACGAACTATGATTTTAAACTTTATTATACCCACATTTTAGTTTTGGATAAAAGTACATGTCTGATAATTAATCGTTCAAATTTTTACTTTTGAAGAATTGTATTAACAACTGAGTATAAATGTTAAAAAAAAATTATAAGGTACACTTTGAAATAATATCCAATCAGCATTTTTTAACGCACTCATTTCGAAATCACTTTCATGCCCATTCCAGAAATAAATTCACTTCGCAAAATTACATAACTAAAATGATTAAAAAATATTTCTTAAGAATAAGATGGCATGTTAAAAAAATTATTATTATATATTGAACAAGAAAGGAAAGCTAACTTCGGGCGGAGCCGAAGTTGATATACCCTTGCAGAATATTCTATAAATTATATTCTCCAAAATTATTCATATGATGCATTCTTAATACTCATAAAAAGTCCCAACTTCCTAACTTTAAAAACACCAAAGTTATGTCATTTCCAATCGTTCAGTTATATGGCAGCTATAAGATATAGTCGGCCGATCCTTATGAAATTTGGTAGGTCGGATTGATTGGCCAAAAATAAAACCCATAGAAAATCCCAATTTCCTAACTTTACAAACACCAAAGCTATTGCATTTCCGATCAATCAGTTATATGGCGGCTATAGGATATAGTCGTCCGATCCTTATGAAATTTGGTAGGTCGGATTGATTAGCCAAAAATAAGACCCATAGAAAATCCCAACTTCCTAACTTTAAAAACACCAAAGTTATGGCATTTCCGATCGTTCAGTTATATGGCAGCTATATGATATAGTGGCCCGATCCGGCTCGTTCCGACTTATATACTACCTGCAATAGAAAGACAACTCTTGGGAAAGTTTCAAGCAGATAGCTTTAAAACTGAGGGACTAGTTTGCGTAGAAACGGACGGACAGACGGACAGACGGACATGGCTAGATCGACTCTCCTGGTGATGCTGATCAAGAATATATATACTTTATAGGGTCGGAAATGTCTCCTTCACTGCGTTGCAAACTTTTGACTGAAATTATAATACCCTCTGCAAGAGTATAAAAATGGTGTCTCACATTTTCGAAGTATTCTCGTGTTCATGGTAAGCTAAAAGCATTTCTTAGACCTACTGTAAGTTTACCATGAAGATGATAAATCTGACCAAGGTTTGATATACCCAGTTACTCAAAATATAGTGGGTACTTAAAAAAAAACAACAAGACGCCTCTTTGACGTCGTTTCGTCTGTCTGGCGTCGTACACACACATGCCTAGAAAGCACAGAAACGTATTGGTGAGAGATTTCTGCAGCACTCCCAGGTTTTGTTGTTGGTGTAAGTGCAACTGATCGTTGGCCGGCATTACAATTACAACAGGCTCTCTGTGTCTGTTGCTCTTCCACTCTTATTTTCTCTCGCGCTCGCACACCCCGCACACTCACAGACGCTCGCAATCAACGGTCATGCGTTCGTATCGCTTCGTTTTGTGTCTAAAAATAGACTCAAATATTGAAGTTGATTTTTATACGGCCATCGTCAGACCCCAACACTCCCCATCCCTGAAAAGACCTCCTATCACCACCCCCCCGCCCTCGAGTCGTTTGGCGAGTTCGTTGTTGCTATCAAGCATCGCCTATCAATGTGCGACTATTTCACTGGTTGTTGTTATTGTCATTATGTTGTTGCTGCCTTCATTATAATGCGTTGTTGTTGCTTAAAAATAAACTGTGCTGCGCGTGGCATTTTTTGCCTATTTCTACTCTCTCACGCAATTTTGTAGAGAGAAGGAGAGAGCGAGTGAGTAGTCTCCTCATGCGTTGATTAAACTCAATGAAATAAATTAGATTTAATTCATGTTTTGACTCTCTCCAATATTCTAAGTCATTACACAGAGTAAATAATATTTATTCTGAATGATCTATTTAAATACTCTTCTGATAAATTTAATTGTAAATTATGAATTAATTTTTACTTATTTTTTTGCCCCAAAATTTTTAATTGGCAATCAATCTTTAGAAAACTTACTTTTTAAATAGCATTAAAATCATTTTGGAATATTGATTTTTTGATACAATGTTTTCCATTCTTCCGATCTCCTATTTATACATATATAAAACTTTATATTTTGTGCATTTTGTTCTGTGTACTTTTACTCTATTCCTATGGACTGACAACTTTTTTATTTTTGCGCAGTATTTTGCAATATTTGTTTTGTATTTTTTCGCGCCAATATTTTTAGCACCTTCACCATTTTTTCTCTGTCGCTGACGTTTTTGTTTGTTTTCCTATTTAACGCCACGAGCTGTTTTTCCCAGATTAAATCCGTGGAGGGAGGGGGTGGCGCATGGAGAGTGCAACAAAGTTGCCTAGTTTCGAGTGGACGTTTAACCCATTGATGGCCCAGAACGCTGCTAGTGTTTTTTAATGGTATGGAAGGGGAAAAGAGTAAACAAAGAAAACAACTTGTATGGAATTTAGCAATTTGCTTATCTTAACTTATCTTACACTTGTCATCTTTAAATTCATTTTTTTTCACTCTTTACGTAAAGTATAAGATTATATTAATGATCAGCATAACCAGAGAAAACGTGTGCACATATGAACAAAGGAAACTATGTTCTTTAAAATGAACAACAATGGCAAACAATATTTAATATTCAGCCACGTCCTTTCTAGGCCCTTTCAATATTTCACCAAGTTAGATAGAAATACATAGTTAACCAAGTAGAAAATATTATACGAAATATTCAGAAAAATATTTTAAATTAAAGATTAACACTCTAATATTTAAATGAAACCAATCAACATCAAACCAAAACTCAAAAGAAAAAAATTTCAAGACGTATTTTTCCACATGAGTATAATATTAGCCGTTTAAATTTGGACCAACATAAATAAATAATCCTAAGCATTCATTAGAGACCAAGTACATGCTCATCTATTTTTCCCCACATTTTCCAAAAATAAAAATAAGGCAATCGCTCCGAATCGAATTCCATTTCCATTTGCAACAGAAAATTCCCTTTGTTGCCAGGCAGGAATGTTAACGAGGTGTGTGGTGTTGGTTTGTTGTTCGCTCTAGTCATTATCAAATAAATAAAAATAATATTATAAAAAAAAAACTGACGACTCACAACCTGCCCCACTGCGGTTGCGATGCGAACTGGGAACTGAAATGCTGAACAGGTGTTTTCATGTGATGAGAGGTGAACTTTTATCGCTCAAAAGTGAATGCTGGCTGAGGGAATACCTCAGATTACGCCTGCCCCATGGCTTGTCTTTTCCCAATTTTGGATTAATACAAATTGACACTTCTCTCACATGTTTTTAGACATTTTTGCTGAAATTGAAGCCTTGACAGAGCGTGAAACGCCTTTTATTGATTTATAGGCGCCTCTTCGGGAGCTTGTATCGGCTGATTGATTGATTGATGATTGGCTTTGACTTTGGGTATTGACTTCTTGCATATTTGCAATTCAAATTCAGCCAAAAAAAAGGGAATTAAAAGAGTGCAAAAAAGCAAAAGCACTGGGAAAAAGTCAATTCCCCATAAAAGAGACCGAAAATACAGAACGAAATAATTGATAGATGTCAGTGGGCTGTGATTTTATAGATAGGAAATCGCAGAGGGGGAGGGCAGGACCAGAGCACATGATTTAAATACTAAAGGCAAGAATAACAAAGAACCAAGTAAAACGAAAAGGAAAACAACCAACAATATCAGGCATATTTATTTGCTCATAAATTTCTACGGTCCACGAAAGATAGCAACCACCACAGAGACAATGTCCCCATCTTGTTCTGCTATCTCCTCACTCTGATTCTCCCTTCATTTTTCGTGCCAAGTGCCAAGTTTCTGGTGGGATTCTTCCCACAGTGGGTCAATAATCGCAATCAATTGAATGAGTTTATGTGCTGTGACTGCAAATTGGTGTTTCTCATACAAAATTCTTACAAATTGAATATGTCTGATCAATTTGGGGAATTTGTTTAATGGATATAATGTGGGTGGATTAAAATATCGACAAGATCGACGCCTACGTTGATTTAACTCTTCTAATTAATTGTGGTGTTTAGATCTATTAAAATTGTCATTCAGAGACTAGAGCGGTTTGATTTAAATTTAATTTAAATTATAAAATTTAAATCTGGTTTTATCAAATTAATTTATTTAAAATCTCTATTTGAAACTGTACTGCCATTTCAAATTGAATCGAATTGCATTGGGAGCAAAATAAGATTACTTTCTCAATCCACCGAAAACATAATTAAATGACTTCAGAACTGAGTCTTATTAAAAATGGAATGGTTCATTAATTAACGTTTTCTTTTCATTCAATCATGTCAGATCTCAAACACTGCCAAAAGTTTCCGTTCGTTCGTTTTTACTCTTTTTGCATGTCAAACTTAATTTGATATTTCGACGAAACTAAGGACAGAAAGCCCTCATTCCTTAGACATTTTGTTGGCAGGATTTGGGGATGTAAACAAAAAGCAACAAAATCGAACTAACAAATGAAGCAAATTTACAGAGTGTGAGGATATTATTTCGATATGGGTAGTTCCATGGGGCTATACTAATATTGTTGAAGCATTAACAGGATATAAAGAACGTTATATAAAGGCAAAAGGTTTATATTTAAAATTTGACACGCATTAACGTTGTTCTTCAATATGAAGTTATAATTTGTCAAATCGATAAACTGAATATTATAAATTTAATTTTAAGTGAACTTAAACAAGAGAAGTGAGCTTTACATCCTATTTATTTGGGAGACAGTAATATTTTTTCAATACTTAAATTATATAAATAATATTCAAGTTTGTGTTAATTGTGGTTTGTGTTAAAAAAATTAACAGTAGATGAAATTTATAATTACAAATTCTTAATTTACTTATCACTTTAGAGAAATAACAAGAGAGAACGCTATAGTCGGGTGCCCCGACTATCAGATACCCGTTACTCAGGTAAAAGGAGTGCGAGGGAGATGGAAATAGAAACTTTGATCACGCATAACTTTTTAACGAATGGTCCGATTTGAAAAATTTCTTCTACATTTCGATAGGTATTGAGAAACACAATAAAACTGCATTTTTACTTTTCCGAAATATTAAAATTTTTAAAATCCTATATAAGCGATTGTGGGCGTTAAAGGGGGCGTGGCACCTTTTTGAAACAAACTTGCGCTGCGTAGGAACTCCTAAAATCTACATGCAAAATGCCAATCTTCTAGCTTTTATAGTTTCCGAGATCTCAGCGTTCATACGGACAGACAGACGGACAGACGGACAGACGGACAGACGGACATGGCTAGATCGACTCGGCTAGTGATCCTGAACAAGAATATATATACTTTATAGGGTCGGAAACGCTTCCTTCTAGCTGTTACATACTTTTGCACGAATACAATATACCCTTTTACTCTACGAGTAACGGGTATAAAAATGGATTGAAAATAAGTCTGAAAATGTACAATATTATTTTTAAAATACCCTAACAATAGCTATCAGTTGTCAACTAGATTTTTCTAGTTTGAAAATAAACTTGTAACTTCCGACTTGATCAACGTTTTGGGGGGTTATTGCCAGATAAAAGTACCACAACAATGACCACAAATAAGCGATAAGAACAACAACAAAGAGCCAGTTTAGGCTAAAGTTAACTGTTGCCGGAACCAAAACGGTGGGCAAAAGTTGGGAGACTGGGGGGAGGAGGTGCCACCCTGCCGAAGAACGACCTTGACAGCGAAAAATAACAGCCGGTACACGGTTGGAAAAAAGCGAAATTAATATTATCGTGTGTGGGCAAACAAGCAAACAAACAGCAAGTCGCAGAAAGTTGATTATGGATTTGCATTTTGGGGGAAGGCTCGAAACTGAACTGAAACGCAATTTCCACTTGCCACAGCGGGAAAGTTACTCGAACTGAAAATCAATAAAAAGCGCCAGCAAAATGTCAAAAGGTGCTGGGTGAAAAGTGGCGGCTCTAAAAATGAACGTGAAAGTTGCAGACATGAAAAGTGTTAAAAAATGTTTACACCTTTTTAGTTGCACCTTTCCTCCAATTAGCATCATTCGCACAGATTTCGGGGGCGTGAGTTATCTGTACTTTTGCAAAAGGTCGTTAAAACGTCGTCGACAAGAAATCCATAAATATCTTTAATTTAAGATTTGCTGTTTTTAAAATGATTTGTTGAAAGTTAAGATAGGTCTTACAAAATAAATTGGTATCTAAAACGGGACAGTAAAAGCATTTTTAAATGCATGCCAACTACTTTAATGCACGTAATTTTTTTTATAAACGCTTTTAGCGATACCACTTTCGAGGCTACTTAAAATAAATCAATTAAATGTAGTAACATACTTTAAAAAAACTGTAGACTAAAATCTGTTGAAAAAAATTAATGACAATTGAAAACAGTATTGCCCTGTTATTTTCCTCTTCAGATTTCGTATCTTAAGCATAACTTTTGTAAAAATGTAAGTTCTCTAAAGAAATCTTTAAGGACTTAAATTACTTTGTTAATGTATCCATAACTATATTGTAAAATTTGGAGTAATATTTGTGTTATTATTACAGTGGTTGGAAATATACAAAGACATAGTTCCAAATACAAACAAATTTCTTAAATTTAATCGTATTACCCAGAATTTAAGTACAAATGTGAACGAACCTTTTGGTTACCCCGATTGACGTATTCTGATTCTGACGCATTTGGCCCAGACAAACATTTGTTGACCTGAAAGCCACAAGTGGGCGAGTGGAAAGAAAAACTTAATAAGCGTGTCGGCGTCTTAAATACTCCCTCCTTAAATGGGAGGTGATGAACGATGAACCGAACCTCAAAGCGGTTCCAAAACAAAGATGTGCGTGTCAAAATGCATTTCTCTTATCACGCATTTGTTTTGACCCAATACGGTCTGTAATAGGCCTAGTTAGTGGAGGGTTTCCTCCCCCTTTTTCGCACCTAATTTGCTAATTTATTTATTGAGGGCTGGTGGGCAGAGGTCAATGAACTGGGAAAATATAAGTTTCTGTTTAAATATTTCCCTTTATAACTGACTCACATTATTTGTGTGCCTCATAGGAACTCAATTCATTTCCGTTCCACTAAGCTAAGCGTTTGTATCTCTCGTTCGTTTTCTTAACTTGCATTCACAATCGCGTTCTCTCATTTCCATTCATATTTGTTGAAGAAGTTGATTTTCTTTGTGTTGCATTTCATTTATCAAGAGATTAGTGTTTTCCATTCAATTCAACTTTATTTCGAAGATTAAAAGTTCTCAGATAATAAAACTAAACCTCATAAATTTAAAACACGAAATGACTTGCAGAAAGTTATATTATCAGATTTTTTGAAACAACTTTTTGTTGACTTAAGAAATAATAAAACTAAATCTCATAAATATAAAATACGAAATGACTTGCAGGAAGTTATATTATCAGATATTTGAATCCACTTTTTTAGGTTGTTATACCCGTTACTCGTAGAGTAAAAGGGTATACTATATTCGTGCAAAAGTATGTAACAGGTAGAAGGAAGCGTTTCCGACCCTATAAAGTATATATATTCTTGTTCAGGATCACTAGCCGAGTCGATCTAGCCATGTCCGTCTGTCCGTCTGTCCGTCTGTCCGTCTGTCCGTCTGTCTGTCCGTATGAACGCTGAGATCTCGGAAACTATAAAAGCTAGAAGATTGGCATTTTGCATGTAGATTTTAGGAGTTCCTACGCAGCGCAAGTTTGTTTCAAAATGGTGCCACGCCCCCTCTGACGCCCACAAGCCACAAGCTGTGGCCACAGTTTTGATGCTATTATGAAAAATTTTTTTTATATGTATTTGTTTCGTCAATACCTATCGATTGGCCAAATAAAAGTTTGCCACGCCCACTCTAACGCCCAAAAACCCATTAAACACTTAAGCCTGGCTAGCGCCTACATTTCCGCCTTTCATGGCACAATAGCGCCATCTAACGGATGACTTTGGAACAGCTGGCCAAGGTGCTCAACAGAGTCAACGTTAATTCTCGATAAGGATTTCTATTAAAGGAAATTGCGATGGCTTTCATTTGACAATACCGAACTATATCCCAAGAACTATGCAAATCAAATCAAGTTAGCCAAATTGGAGGTGTTCCCTGGGTACAGATTTTAACATAAAAATCGGGAGCTAACTCGAGCGGCGAAAAACATACAAGAAGGCGTATTTATATTAAGTTGTTTAGCTGAGTAACGGGTATCTAATAGTCGAGGCACTCGACTATAGCGTTCTCTCTTGTTTTATCTCCATTCGTTGTTCTTGTTTTCCTTTCACATTCTTTTCGTATCTTCCACAAGTTTGCGTCGCTTATTATATTTTAAAACAGTTTTTAATTAGCTCGGAAAGATTTTCTATAGTAATAAATGTTTTCTTGTATATCTTGTCTGTTCGAGTTGTCTATGGCTGACTAAGAAATATTCTAGTCGGATATTTCTGCCCACGCAAAAAAAACGGGAAATTCCCCTGAAAATATCAGTATTTTTAAAAATTCGAGAGGTTTAGATGATATAGATGAATATTAGATGAATTTCTTGTTTATATAATTAACTATTTTTTACCATAGTCAATTTTGTTAACTAACGGTAAAAAAAAGAATTCGTCAGAATGAAAATAAAATGTATAAATAAATTATCTATTATATATAACTATAATAAATAAAATAAAATGGATTTTCTTTTAAAAAGTACATTTTTATAAACCTATTACATTCTTCATTGATTTTTTTCTGTAATAGTAAAAAAGCAATCATTTTTTTTTAATTTAATCGTTTCACTCTCCTTATTAAACGAGAAATTTTAAAATTTCAGCTTTATGGGATTTTTTGCTGCTTCATGAGTTTAATTTTTTTCATTTGTTTTTATTATTTTTTTATCTACATATAGTTTTGAGCCGGTTTTTTCTTTGTCTGGCTGCTTGTTCGTTTTAAGCTATTTCGCCGGCTTTTATTTTTGTTTTTGGTCCTAGTGCTTGTGATTTTTTATTGTTTTGTTTGTTGTTGTTTGTTTTGCAGAGTGGAGAGTCTCTTTGTTGTTTGCAAGTGTGCGAGTGTTTATTAGTCATCATCATCCACATGCACTCCGATTTCCACTTACAGAAACTCCATAAATGTTTTGGTGTTCCCCTCTCTTTTTAACTTGTGTAGACACCCCTTTGTTTGCCAATTTTTTTTTATAAGATGTATATGTATAGCAGCTGTGTGGAGTCGCCAGTCAACAGCTGTTTCGTTCCCTGTTTCTTCTTCTTCACCAACTGACAACGCCCACATGGCATCCACACAACTTTACACACCCACGAGAGGTGACTAAACAAATGCACACAAGCATATTGGCAGAGGAAGTTAATCAAAGATCCGTGGGGAGATTGAAGTTCTCCATATTTCAGGAGGGAGTAGGAAACCCAGGGAGACTTTTAAGAGTTATAATACCAAATAAATAATGCAAATATTTCACACTTAGTTATGGTTATGGTTATACATATGACCAAAGAAATACCCAGTATGATCTACGTATATAATATTATTTGTAAAACAGGTATATTTAATTCATTTCGGTTATTATAGATATATTTTTCCCAATTTTCTATGATCGTGATTATAAATATATATTGAAATTTTAAATTGTGATCAATCATTAACGTTGTACACCCTCGTTTAGGCTCGCTTGTCAGTATCTCAACAGAAATAGTGGAATAAAAAAAGATTGTTGAATAATTGTTTAATTAAAGAAGTATCGTCGAACCCTTATTATTTACACTATATTTTGTTCCTTCATGTAATGCTATCACAATAGCCTACATTTAGTCACTCTCCTCTGAATCATGTTTGCCGGTGGCAGACGCTGCACTGCTGCCCAAAGTGCCAATTAATAAATTGGTAATTAAATTGCAACCAAACACTTGGCCAATATATGTCTGGGGATATGGCTGGGCGATTCAAGTGAGCAGCAGACGCCTTGACGCTCCATTAATTTCGCATTAATTTTCTTCATGCGCGAAAATGCGAAATTAATTATTTACTTTGCCTAATTATTGTTTGTCAGTGGGATAAACACAAAAGCAGAGAGGGGCGGAAAATTGAGAAAGACACATGCAGTTGTCATGGACACGAAAAACGGATGAAAAACAAGAAAATGAGATAAATTAAAATTAAATAAATAAAAATGTTTGCACAAACGAATGGTGTCGACGCCAAATAATAGAAGAAAATGCAAATTTAATGAACGTTGCACTGCCCATTTGTTTTATTTAATTTACCTTACGAGTTCATTAGGCATACTCGAAGACATCATTCACACAGGATTAATTAGTAAATAAAATGGAATTAATTGGTGATTTTAATGTTATTTTAATATTAATTGCCGATATTAAATAAAATGTTGGGTCATTTCAATTAATTAATTTTTAAGGGGTAGACCCTAGGTCCAAATCAATGTTTCTTCTAACGGCTCTAGCACTGTTTATTTTGATTTTCTATTTGCATTTTACATTGCCTTGTGATCGGTCAATTTGTCATTGCCAAATTAGATTTCCGCACAGAGTGCATCATTTATTTGAGAACATTTTCAAAGATACATTTATTTCTAAGGCCAAATAATAAATCAATTGAAAATTTATTTTCTTTGAATTTCGACGGAACTATAATTTTTTTTTAGAGATAATCCATTGTAAAAGGCAATTTCCAATAAGGTAAATGGAGGTCGGCAAACGATCATTTAATTGCATTTTTACGATATTGGTGATTTATATTTGCTGTTTTTAGGGGGTTGGGGTATTGACTCATTAAATATTTTGCAAAACTGCAATTTTACAGCACAGTACATTTTTTATTACAATGCTTACTGGTTAGCTATTATATTAATAGTACTTGCAAATAAAAAATCATAGGTTTCGTGGTCTAACTCGTTCCTTGTTTTATTTTCGGTATAATCAAGATTTAAAAGTTAAGGAAATTTTAGACCAATACACAACAAAGCTAAAAAACGATTTCTCATATTTTAAATATTTTCAATATATCAGTTGAAAACTCTTTAGAGAACAGAACGTTGAAAAATCCAAAATAATGTAAGTAGTTCTGCTGCGCCTCCATGCTTTTATATCACCCGGAAATATGTCCAAAAGAACAAATATTTTTTTTCGCATTTATCAATTGGGGAAATTAAAATTCTCTTCGGTTGCAGCACGTTCTTTGCTTTCTTTTTGTATGTTTTGTTGCTTTCCTCTTATCAATTATCAAGTCAAGTCGGTTTTGTGATAAGAAACAACCCATCGATTATGCGAGTCTTACGTGAATTCCCCGGTCATATGGACATATAGACACATATTCCGAACTAAGTAGTCAGGGGCTTTAAACAGAATGTTATACATGAACAAAATAGTGAAAAAAATCGAAAATAATAGATTTTGTCGGTTGGCGCCAAGGCGCTTAAGCAAATTGTCATGAGTGGGTACATAGTATAGGTATACGAGATATCGAAAGGGGCGTGAGAGGGGTTATTCCAATTCGCCAATTCTCTTTTCGTTTGAGAACATTTTCTGTCTTTCTTTTTTTGTACCCTTGCGGAGGGTATTAATATTTTTATCACACGTGGGTAAATCATAAGGAAGGAAAATATTTAATATACTTTACTTCCAGCTTCAAAGAGTAAATACTTGTATATTTTATATTTTTAATGGTACCTTAATTACACTTTTTTTTAAATTTCTTCTTTTTGTCGATATCCTCTTCTGCCACACAATTTCATTAATAATAATCGTTTTAAAAATCGTTTTGTATGCTTAAGAGCATCACAATAAGACTTTAATCAAATGATCATATTGGCTTATTAGTTAGTTTGTTTGTATGTCTAAAAGAGTATACAAGTTTCGGAATTAGCATATTTACTTGTTTCTCCTCTTGTTCCTTTTAAATATTTGTTTGTTGTTCTTGTTGTGATTGACAGCAACAACCAACTGAAGCGGACAAATAAAAAAACGTGGAAAATAGAGAGAGAAAAAATAAATAAATTAAACAATTTTTCAAAACATAAAAATAGTGCGCAAATTGCTATTTTTATTGTAGACGGACAAAAAATGCAAAACAAAAACAAAACATGCGACAAAGATTTGAAGTCAATCAATTCTCCGAGAAAAAGCTTATCACTAGTTCTTCTCTCTTTTGCTCTCCCTCTCAGTTGCTCTCTTACATCGTTTGGCTTTTACACACGTGAATAATTTTGTTTTGTTTTTTCTCTCGTTCATTGCCTAATTCTCTCTCTATCTGCGTCTTCTAAATGCATTCTATCGTCGTCTGCTTTGTTTTGTTATTGTTTTTTAATTTCTTTAACGTCTTCTCATTCCTTCTGCTGCTCTCTTTCCAATTTTGTTATTGATCGCTTTTGTGCATTGCAAATTATCGCCTTGTTTGTATTTGTTGCCATTTTTCTTGCAAAATAAAAAAAATAACGAACGAATTTGCGGCGCATGTGAACACACTTTTTATTGCGTTTCGGGTTTTTAGCTTTATTTTTAAAATTCAACTTCTTAATAAAAAATAAACAATAATAATTTCTTACACTATTTAATTTCATACTTAGGTTTACGTCAAATTTACTGATACTCTCATATTTTGCCTAATTTGTCTTTGAAAAATTTAAATTATATTTGATTGACTAATATTTTTGTTTCAATTTTTTAGTTATTTTGTACATTTTTTTTATATTTTACCCGATTGAAATATTCTGTTACCAAAAATGTTGTAGGATTTTCACTGCTTTAACTATTACATTATTACATTATTATTTTAATTTATATGGTAATTTTTCTTTAATGATTTTAAAATTAAACAAGTTTTATTTATTTTATTGTTTTACTATATCTGATTACGATTCCGTTTTTTTATTTTAAACTATCGAAATATTATTTTACATTTTACACAACTTACTCTGTATTTTACTTCACTGCTTGAATTTTATTTTATACAACGGATATGTTTGAACTGCTTTTTACAGTTTGAGTGTAACTGTGCGTTGCTAAATACTTCAGGAAATAAGCATGTTGAAGCAGTTAACAACCATCAAAGCAGGCTATATTGCAAGCAGTTTAGGGCGCCACCTATAAAACAGTTTTGACAACATTCAAAGAATGGCACGCCATCTGGCGGAATAAATCCACACTTCGACGGTGAATAAGCAGTGTTCACTGCTTAAAGGAAGGGAAAGCATTCAACATATTGTAGTGATTTATACAAATTTTACTTATATTAAAGTTGATTTAAGATCTTTATATATTTTTATTCAGACTATAAAAAAAAGTATTGTAATAGTTATAAAATACAGACAATGAAACAACTTAATAAACATTTTTTTCTTTTATTTTCAGGTAAGCAACTAAAACCAAAACGAAAATTAAATGTGTTGTGCTTATTATCCTTTGTGTGTATGTAAGTACTATTTCCACCTACTCCCTTTCAACCATCAAAACAACATGCATACACTTTCTCTATCTCTATCTTTTTGTATCGCTGTATTTGTCTGACCATTAAATGCATTTAAATAATTTAATCATGCATCGAAAAACTAACCTGTAAATAAATTTCATTCAAAGGCACTTTGTTAACCGGAAGTTATTTCCTTGAATATTCGCATGACAATTGTTTGCAATTCCATTGTTACTTAAAGATGTACTCTTTCTAAAATGTAAAATAAAGGAAAAGTAGTAGAAAGTAGTATTCACTTGAATATTTTAATCAATATTCGTTTTAATACGTTGAATAAATTAAAATGTAATTCTTGACATCTTAATATGTAAACTAACAAAAATTAAAAATACATTTTTAATATAGACAATTAATTTGTTGAGCAAAAGGAAACTTTTGTTGCGCAGCTTAACGTAAAAACGGAAATAAAAATACTGTTTCTTTGCTCTCAAAATCCCATTAAATCCTTTAAAACGAATAAAGTTTATTATCAGTAAATTGTAGGAATTCCTAATAAAATGTCATGCGGATATTAGATGCCACCCTTGTAGTTTAGTTTCTGGCGTGTTGTCCACTCTTTCTATCTATTGCTTACGCAATCCTTTCTGCTGTCCTTTCAAGCTAATTGTGCTGTCAAATCAAACTGCCGAATGGCGAATAAAACCGCCAGCATTGGAAATCAAATTACGTAAATAGAAACGAACGAAAGACAATTCGCAAATAAATTTCGGCTTGGCGGGTAAAATTGGTCAAAAGCAGAAAACAGCAGCAACGGGCGATGAAAATTCGCAGATAAACTGGAAAAACAAAACGGCGAAGCGATTAATTTACCCCCTTTTCCACCGAATTTTTCCTTTGAACTGACTGCAAATTTCTTTTCAACGATTTTGTGTTGGCTTATCTCTGATCGCAGTTTTCGAGGCTCCCGTTTTGGAATTTCCCCCCCCCCTCGCTCTCTGCACTTTTTGTTCGGCTTAGCTCCATTCACCTAATTTTCTTTAACAACAACAAGTGCTTTGTTTTCTCTATTTTTTTCGAAAACTTTTATTTCCTTGTTGGCTTTGGGGCGACATACTAAACAACAACAAAGCGGAAAAACACAATGGTAAATGAAAATGGGAATGGGAATGTACGGGGGGAAAATGCAGCATGTAATGTGCATTTAATTTGTGGCAGCAACAACAGTGCAGCCGCAATTTTCCATAGTTTTCAATAGGGACGTTTTCTTTTTTTTTTGTATTGTTGTTTTGCGTGTGTTGTGCATTTTATGCTAATTTTGCTACTTTGATATTATGCAAGCACAAACTGGGGAAGGAAAGGATGATGACAACCCAGTTGCCAGAATGACACTGGGTTTTTCAAGAGGATGACTCAAGAAAAAAGGGGGAAAGTATCATAATTGAGGGAGCGAAAAATAATGTAGTAACCATTTCGACTCAGCGGAAAAGGATTGCCCATGTATATATAGTTTTCGAGAAAATCTGTTTTAAATTTTATTTAGCAGTTGGAAATTTTTGTTACAGACAAAAAGTAATCAAATTTCTCAATGTAACATAGGGAATATTTAACTGCCTTCTTCTCCTTCGCTCAACTTTTATAGATCCCCGTAATTTCCTCAGCCAGAAATAAAAACTTGCCCTCTAAAAAGTTTAGTTTCCTAATTTTGAGTACATCAAAAAGTTTCTTGAAACTCAAAATTAACAATTAAAATCGTGGCAGGGAAACACAAATGCACAGAGTTGTAAAAGCCAAACTGCAGTGAAAAAGAAAAAAAAAAATTAAAACCACAAGCCCCAAAGCAAAAGCACCAACCGACATACACATGAACCTGATTTTACTTCTGAGGATGATCCAAAAACAAAAATAAAGTAAATTGTGGTTGGACTGCAGCTGAAAGTAGTTGTTTTTGCTATTGTTAGTATAGCACAGGCTTCCCTTTTGAGTGTTGTTACCATTTTTTTCGCACTTCGCTTTTTTGTGGGCTTTCCACATGGATACAAGACTTTGCAGACAAAAGTTAAATTCATTTTACACAGTTTTTTAATTCAACGTTGTGAAATAAGCCTATCAGCCTCTGCAAAATGAATTTGTGTATTCTCAGATTTAAAGATTATCCTGATACAACTTTCTCAATAGAATATTGCAGTTTGTAGAAAAATCTACATATTCATGATGTTGAAATAAGAACAATTAGAGAATTTATATTAGCTAAAAAATTGTATTGTAAATAAATATAAGTTTGCATCACTCAAGATAAGGCGTTTCGTCATAGAAAAAAAATCTACAATGTCAATAAGAGGAATCATCTTGCTGTACCCCCACATTTTATCCTTCTTTTTATTAAAAGTATAAAAAGTTTAAGCAAAAATCTTTAATCCATGCCTAGTTGCATTTAAATGATGCATTTCGTTAACGGAAATACATTTTTCGCCCCCGAAGAAACACAAAGTTGTCGACAGACTGTCGCAGATCAAACAATTTCTAAAAGGAAATGTTCGTTTTTACCCTATTTAAGGAGATTAATTTGCCCCAGCGTAATTGACAAATGCCTGCACTTCCCCCGATTTCAGTTTTTGTCAGTTTCATTTTCCTCGCAGAAATTGCATGTGGCATGCCACATCCATCATCCGCTGCAATGTTGCATCCTCGGCAGTTGGAAGTTGTTTATGCTGAGAATTGGAGCGCATCGACACGTTGCCGCAAATGTTGCATCATAATTTTCCCTGTTGCTTTTGTGCTGGCAAATGAAGTGGAAATTGAATTGGCTCCTCTTGTTGGTTGTCGTCGCATTTCTTTTGGATTTCTCTGATGCTTAGAGTTGGTTTAGTTAAATTCTGTAATAAGTAAATTGAATGTGGAATATTTTAAAGCAATTATAGGTTTTGCAGTTTTCACTGTTTATTTTTGATATATAGAAAAATGTCTGAATTGCAAAAAGACAGCCATATTCAGAAAATTATAAAAAAACGATTCAACTAAGTAACATAAATCACGCAACTTTTTCTGTTAAACATAATTTCTATCATAATTGAAAACATTTTAAACCAACTTTATTGGCTGTTAAAACCTTTGATAAAATTCAAAGCCAAAAATATCACTTTATACATGCAACAAATTCAGTTCAACTTAAAAAAATAAGTTATTTAATCTGGCTATATCAATCCATAAGATTAATTCACCTGATTGTTTGCCACCGAACACAGTTCACTTTCGAATCGCAACCCGATCACCTCATTGCAGCAACACCGAATCGACTTTTGTTGCCCGGCACCGAATCCCCCCTCCCCCTTTCCCAACCCACAAAGAACTGCAGAAAATGAATTATAATTTCCATTGGCATAGCTACTCAAAATTCCAAACTAAATGAATTCTATATATCTAAAGCTTCTTTCAATTTCTCTTATACCTCTCAAACCTTTTATTTTTATTTGAACCGCGTGCGACCTTTTGCTTTGCCAACACCAACACCCAAATCCCAACGAAAAGCCCCAGCTCCAGAATTGCTCCGATCTCCGGCGGAAGTCGGAAGCGGGCCTTTAGCAATCCCCACATAGGAGGCCCCAACGATCCCACCTTCGTCCATCGACTGAACCCGCAACTCTACTACTACAACAAGTCGCAGTCGGGGCGGAGTTCCTTCTGCGTGGACGAATCCCTGTGGCCCACCAGCAATCCGAATGGAACGGCCAGCGACACGAATCTGTACATGGGTTCCAGCACGGAGGAGGACTACGAGGAGGCCATTGACCAGTTCTCGCCCACGATGTACACTCGGGCGGCGGCGAGTCGGGCGATTCCGATTCCAAGTAGTGCCGGCAGTAGTCCTCAACACCATCCGCATCCACATCAGCATCCGCATACGAATCCCCTTTCGCATTCGCAGCTCCATCACTCGCAGCCAAGGATTGCGACTGGGATTGGTTTGGTGGGAGGAGGATTGGCAGGAGGAGAAGGAGGAGGACATGCGACGGCCGCTTTCAGCGCCAGTCCCTCGATCTACGCCTACCCGCATTCGCCGTTCTACGCCAGTTCGCCGGACACGTTGCTTTCGTCACCAGTTCAAACGGCGACCGGAATGCCAGGATGCCTGCATCCGCATGCCAGCTCCCGCATATCCATCAGCTACGATCCTGCCTTCCAGCGGCTGCAAGTGCCCTTCATGCCCGGCGATCGAAGGCCGCGATCGCCGCTGGAATGTGCCACCGTTTTCGCCGCCGTGGCCGCAGCTGCCACATGCGGTGGTGCAGGTGGTGCAGCGGATACCATGATCAACAGGTCGGTGTGGCTCGATGTCGAGCACTCTTCCTTTCCGGTTGTGGGCTCTAATGTCTTCCCTGTCTGCTACTTGTCGCTTGATTTCCTATTTTCGTGCCCTTCCCCCCTGAATGTTTGGTGTTCCTAATCGCTTGGCCTGTGGTGTTGCACGCTGAATGTTACTGTGTATTTGGATTATGTTTATTTTGTGGGTTGTATTTCGGTGATTCCTTTTCTAATGCACGAATACCTATGGCGAATCTGTACTTACAATGAAAAACTGATCATCAGTTTAAATATGCACTGACAGAAAACTGTAAGGTCCCATTCAAATAGTTATATAAAATGATAACACTATCGATAATACATGAAATGAATTTTGTGTAAAACTAATTTAGTATAACAATTTAAATTGACAATGAATGAAGTAAATTTATTTTAATTGACAATTTCAGCTTTTAATACTTGATTATAATTTTAAAAAATCATTGCTTAACTTAACAATTTCAAACATATTATTTAAAATACTTAAACAATACATTCTAACAGCACATTTTAATATCCAAATTAATATTTGTATTATAATCAAAAGCTAATCCAAAATAGCACTAAACTAATAAAATCAAAACATGGGTGATAAATTATTTAATGTTTTTATATAATAAAACTTTTGTCTTTAAGACTAATGTAAAACTTTAAAATTGTATTACAAAAAGTACATATTTGTTTAAATTGTTCACATCCATTTTAATAATTTTAAGTTATTAATTCGGCATGAATTGAACTTCTACCGTGGGATTTTAAAGTTTAAGCATGATTTCTTTAATTACAATCCAAAAGTTAAAAATGGGCTAATGATTTTTATCAAATTACAAGACATTTTTTAGACTTAACTAAAATTTGATTTCTTTTTGGTAAATTGGATTAAGACACTCATTGATTTTCGTATCTTTAAGGCCAACTAAATGGTTCTTAGCTTTTCTTCCTTTTATAAAGGCAACCTAAGACGATCCCTATCAGGAATTCTCCGGATCCTGTTTGCCTTCAACTTCCAATCATGTTGCGTCATTTCGCAGGTGATTCATTTGGCAATCGCAAAATGCATCCTTTTCGTGGTTCCAAGCAATTTATAATCCAGTCTTGGCCCTGAAGGCTTCTTCGTTTTTATTCCACCTTTTGCTTAATTATAAAAAACCAATCTGGAGGAAGTTCCTTCCGTCCCTCCCCGCCACTCTCCACAAACTATTCAATCAACATTCAACGCATTTAAAAGTTGTGCGAATTTTTTCTTGGGTTTGGTTTCGGTTTTGGTTTGGCTCGACTTGACTTGGAATGATGTCATTCCTAAACTTGACTTCTCTTGTAATTTCTGCTTCGTGTTTCGTGCATTTATTCCTCGATGATGATGGTGATGATGATGCGTTAGCATTTGCTGGCTCATAAGCAATAAAAAAGCAATTCCTTTGAGGTGGTGGTCCGGCCACAACGCAATTCCTCGCCAGCGAACTGCGCAAAAAGTGAAAAGGGTCTCCCGATAGTTCCCCATCCACCCGAAAAAAATGGAGTCCCACAAAGGCGGGGCTTTGTTGGGGAATGGCGCACTAAATAAGGTATCCATGACAGACAAGTTCATATGTTTTTGGGGGCCGCGAACGCCTGATAAATTACTTTTTATGTCGCACTTAAGCTCTATAACTGCTGTCGAAAATACCGCCCTTATTCGCTTTAAAAAATGTCAAATGGCGCAGTTGTCGAGTTTCTATTTCAATTGAAGATCAGCATTCCAGTTTAGAAAACTATTTAAAAGTATTGTTATTACTTCCTTCAGTGACTCACATATGAATCATAAGTAAAGTTCAAAGATTGCGCTTAATGTGTGCCATTTAAGGAGATGCTATGATTAATCAGAAAACTTTTTTACTCGACACTATGCAGAAAGAATTCTGATATTTCCCACACAAAAATAACTCTGACGAGTTTTTAAACTCTAACTATAGCAGGCGGTAAAGTAATGCTTATGGTTTTATCCAAATTGTGTTTTATTAAAGTAATAGTAAAATAGTATTACGTTGTCCAATACCCTTAATGATCATCTAAAGATTTATGATTTTGATTTTTATTTTATTTTGAATTAGAAAAGTATAAAAAGATATATACACTTATATAAATTGATATTAATCAATATAACTTGGTCTAAGGGCACTAGATTTATTAAACCTTTTAGAAATATCCTAAAATTAACAGATTTAACTGGTAAAATCTCGTTTTCTTCTCAACTTAGGTACAGTTCCATCAAAAGGTTTTCCAACATCTCATTCTCTTTCCAAAAATGCAGTGCAAATGCACTCAAAAAGCGCAGAAAATGATATTCTGCTTGAAAACAAAAGCAAGATGTTGCCGCTCAACCCGAAAGTTTCGCTGGGGAGACGACTCAAGTTCAAGGTCAACAATCCCAGGGAACCGGGTGTTCCTTTAGTTTCCTCAGTACATTTTCGGGAGGGTTGGGGGGGAGGGAGGGGGCTGCTGACGACTCCCCAGACCAATTAGAATTTCAATTAGGCATCGTCTTGAACAACTTTGGTTTTATCTCACTCAAGAGAAGCGAATGAAATGTGGTGTTTGTTTGTGCCACTCTCCTCCTTGTGGATGCTCTCCCCCCGCAATTCCCCTGCCCCATAAATAAAAGTGAGCTCGATTTTTTGTGTGGCTGCGGCTGAATGGTTTGGTTGGTATGATGTCAGCATTTATTTTTGGCACAAAATGCTTGCAGCCAGCCGAGCAAAACACAATGGCCAAAAAAAAGAGCAGACAACAAAAGCAAAACAAAACTGAAATCCCAAAAAAATGAGGGAAAAACAAAAAGCAAGCAGAAGGCAAAACCAAAAAAAGCCGCAAAACATGCCAAAAATAATATTCAAGTAAGGGAAAATATGAAAAAAAAAAAACGAGCGCACACAAACAATTATCTTATGGAAATGGTTTAAGGAGCCGGGGTGATGAAGTGCCGGCCAGAGGCGAGTCTTTTATGGCCAAGAGTAATGTAAGTTGGCCCAGAAGAGGCTGAGATCTCTCCTGAAGCGATTCTTCTTGTTTACTCTGCTGTCTGGCTGGCTTGGAGATTTCTCCCTTATTATTCTTCTGGTCGATGGCTTTGTTTGGCCCCTGGTATAGAGGAGTTCCTCCCCTCTCCCCAGCTGCCTCCAAAGATCGTTCTTCACCGCCCACCTTTGTCTGCAAAGTATAACGATTTATTTATTGGTTTTTCTCCACAAGTATTTCTTGTCATGTCATTGCAAATTATTGCCTACTCGATGAGTCGTTGTTATTTATTTATTTCCATTTTTTATATTTATGTTTATTTAACTTATTAAATGCGGTCTGTTGTCTGTGTACCTATATGCAATAATCGTGACTGAGAAATCTATATTTAGGCCTACTGAAAAATGTTTATTGATAAAGTCAATTTATAATTGTATTCAGTTATGTTATGCAATATTTTTATTATAAGTGCTACATGAAATACATGTATTTTCATGGATTTCTTTAAAAGATCGAATGATCTTTAATCGCCGTGACAAATTTATATCCCATGTATAAATATCAAATATTTTGAAATCTTTTAGGGCCAATTAAAAATAATGGCCATCAAATTAAATTTTTGCTCTTACCAAATTCACATTGAATGACAAGAAATGATTAACATTTTGGCATGTCATCTGATTAATATTTAAATCACTTTGAGTTTTGTGTATTTCGAAAAAGGTTATGATTAAAAACATCAATCAATTTTGAAAATGTATGCTTTTTTCGTCAAGCCGATGTTCATATAGCCTTACAAGACAAAAAAACTCTTTGTCAATACTCTAAATCAACCAGTTTCGGTTTAGAAAATTTTATTAAATAAATCTCTTAAATGTGAGTAATCAATAATGTTTAATTAAAATTGATTTATTTATTTATATTCCCATATTTATCAAATTTAAAATGAATTTCTAAATACGTGGAAAATAAAAACTATAAATACATTTTTATAAAATGTTCAACCAAAAATTACTAGAGATTAAGTTGTATTCATAAGAGTAGTACTCTCATTTTAACTTTTTAGACAATATAATAATTTCGGTCAAAAGTTTGCTACCCTGTGAAGCAGACATTTTCTGACGTTTTTTTTTTCAAATTCGGAATCATGGGTTTAATTTTAAAAAATTAGATCACGTATCATATAAGAAGGATTTAACAATCGCTTGGGAAATTGATCAAAACTTTATTGTCTTTAAACAAGGGTATATAAACCTAAGCTAGATAATCGAACTTTGCCTCCTTTGTTGTTTTTTTTTTTACCCGATAGTATATGAACTGTAATAACCACAAATCTAGTCCATAAGGAAGTGTTCGAGGAAAAGACAGCTATACTCTCGCATACTAATTGATGTGATTACAACGGCATTACCCGTGGACATATACACTGGGAATAGCCATAGACATCGATGAAATGTGTGGAGCGAAATGGGTAACTTGACGACTAACGAGCAATAACAATGGCAACCGATGTCGACGCCACAATGTCTGGCACATTCGCTCGTTCACTGGAAATCGTTAATTCTGCACCGAATCCCCAAGCCCTCCCACATGTCGAGGTGGGCCACGAGCCAGAGACAAACCTCCAGATATAAATACACTTTTCGTTGTTCCATTTTACATTGCAATGTGAGACAAATTACATTTAAATGGCTGCCACTTTAAATGTCCGTTGGAGGGGATAAAATAGATGGAGGGAGAAAGGAAAGTTGGGGCAGAAAGGGTTGTTAATTATTAAAATTTCCCAGAAAAGCGTTGTAAGGCAGTAGACATTCGACACGTGTGCGAAAATATATATATATCTTTATTTGCGAAATAAATCGGAGCTTCTGGGAAATTAGATAAATGTGTTAAAATATTTTAGTAAATATTTACTATGAGTCTGGTGGCTTTAGAACAGATAAGTTGCAATAAAGAAAGAATAAATAGTATTTCTTAGTAACAAATTCAAAAAATAAGTCGCTAGTTGGCCAATTTCCACTTGTATTTATAAATCTCTAAATGTGTATTTAATTGGCCATATATTATTGCATTTGTGTGGGCGTGTCGAATATCTTTTTTAGCGGCTTCTTCTGACGCTTTGGAGATTGTCCGAGTCGATTATCGTTTTTCGTTTTAATTACTTTAATTGCCATTGTATTTCACAGAATAATTCTCGATGGGAAACTGTTGCATAAATGCACAAAGATTGTACGCAATTAAAGGAATTACGGGGCATGGCCGCATCTTGATAGACTCCGATTGAACTTTAGAACGCATTGATAATGCTCAGCCAGCTGCGACTTTGTATTCTGGAATGGCGTGAGCAGAATATTTCAGGGTCAGCAGGTGCAAAATGTAAATAACTGCACCTTATTCTGATGAGACTGTTTGACTTACGGAGATCATTAGTTAAATCCGTGCAATGTGTATATTGTTGTAGTTATATTTATTGCTGTGGTATACAACTTATTGTTCCATGACTTACTTATTCAAAATCAGTATGAGAAAAGTTCAATTTAAGCAGACCTTTAACGTTTGTTATATTTTTATGTCTCGGCTGAGTCGCGACATTTATTATTATATTTCCGTAAAAGTTGCGTCACGAATTTTATATATCTCGGGAGAATTGACATCATCTACTTCTACATAACGACATTTTTAATGACGCAGAACTTATAACAAAATTGTATTTCTCTTAGTAAAATTTCTTAATTTTTATTCTAATTTGTACACAAGCAAATTAAAATCAAAATAAATATAACTATTCCATAGCAGTTGCTAATATTCATTTGAAAAAACTTGTTATATTTATTTATAAATTAAATCAACTTTTTACAAACAATTAAAAGTAGTGAATCTTCTTCCACCCAGTTTGACTTCCACTTGATTGCAGACATTTTGGCCTGACCCTTGTTGGCCCATCGAAAAGCTGAAGTTTTAATTATTTTTCCAAGAACTGGCAGCCACGTGGCAAATGTTAAACAGAAGCCGCATGTTAAACACAAAAACACCCGCATGGGAAAACCATTCTGCTCACCATTTAGCCACCTTTATTTGGCCAAGCTAATGAGTCGATAATGGTCGAGGAAAAAAGGGGGGCGTAGGTGAGACAGTTTAACCAGAAAATAAAGCAAAGACTGCTGTTGGCACATGGTTAGCTTCATTAGTTGCCAAAACCAAAACAAAGAAAGGCAGCAGGCAGCAACCTGAGATGGAAAGTGAGGGGGAAAATCGTTGGTGGACACCAGCATATTTGGAATACTTAAGTTCATTATGGTTTCGGGTTACAAAAACACACAGAGAAAGACACCAAGAAATAGCTAATAACGCGGCAGACATTCTGGCGGCACAAACAGACCGAGACAGTGAAAAATGTGGCAAAAACAAACTGTTGACTAAGCCAAAGACAAAGACAAAGACGCAAGTTTTCACTTTATAGTCATTTTTGCATAGTGCAAGGAAATTCTTATGAAACTTCGGGCCACGCAATGTTATGCTTGCAAAATGTGGAAAATAATGGAACGAGCAGCTCGGCTTAAATTATTGTATATCATTTATTATGCAAACGTGGAAAGCACGAACAAGACCCGACTAAAGCTGATATAATTGTCAAAAGAGTTCAAATGCATGCAGCTTTGGATACACTTTCTTTAAAAGATTAAGCTAATGTTTGGACTTGAACTTCATCCAATAAACTAATAGAAAATCCACCAATAGGTTATAAATTATTATAACGTAATCATATTTATTAAGTTGTAAAATCAGTAATTTTTATACCCTTGCAGAGGGTATTATAATTTTGGTCAAAAGTGTGCAACGCAGTGAAGGAGACATCTCCGACCCTATAAAGTATATATATTCTTGATCAGGATCACCTCCTGAGTTGATATAGCCATGTCCGTCTGTCCGTCTGTCCGTCTGTCCGTCTGTCCGTCTGTCCGTCTGTCCGTCTGTCTGTCCGTCTGTCTGTCCGTCTGTCTGTTTCTACGCGAACTAGTCTCTCAGTTTTAAAGCTATCGAATTGAAACTTTGCACACACCCTTCTTTCCTTTGCACGCAGTATATAAGTCGGAACGGCCGGGATCGGCCGACTATATCCTATAGCTGCCATATAACTGAACGATAGGAAATGCCATAACTCTGCTGTTTGTAAAGTTAGGAAGTTGGGATTTTCTATGGCTTCTTTATTTGGCCAATCAATTCGACCTACCAAATTTCATAAGGATCGGCCGACTATATCCTATAGCTCCCATATAACGATAGGAAATATCATAACTTTGGTGTTTTTAGAGTTAGGAAGTTGGGATTTTCTATGGGTTTTATATTTGGCCAATCAATCCGACCTACCAAATTTTATAGGGATCGGCCGACTATATCCTATAGCTGCCATATAACTGAACGATTGAAATTGCCATAACTTTGGTGTTTTTAAAGTTAGGAAGTTGGGATTTTTATTAGTATTAAGAATGCATCATATGAATAATTTTGGAGAATATTATTTACAGAATATTCTGCAAGGGTATATCAACTTCGGCTCCGCCCGAAGTTAGCTTTCCTTTCTTGTTATTTGTAAGTTTTCGTTCCACCCACCAAGAAAAATTGCAAAGCAACCAAAGGAGGTCATGTTTTGCCCTCCAGTCATCGGTGCAATCACAAGCTCTATGACAAGCCCAAAATGCCTAAAGTCAGGCAACTTTTAGAGTGGAAAAAAAAAACTAAAAAGAAAAGTGTTGCCGCCCATTTCGAATAATTGCATAGGCAAGTCCCCAGTCAATCCTAAAAAAAATCATCAATGCAACCGGCGACCACAAAAACGTCAAACTTCAAAGCAACTTCAACCGCAACAAAGAAAATACATGAGTGTGGAAAACAAGCTAAAATTATGATTAGTTGTAATTTGATTTTAGCCAGCCTTTTGCCTTGCGGTTGCTTTTTCCTCGCTGCCATTTTGCATTTAATTATGTGCGAAATTCGTGATTTTATGAGCAGCGATAAAAACGATTTTGCCTGAATGCAAACAAAAGCATGAGGGGCACTGAAATAATAATGCTGTTTCGACTTTGGATTACTCTATATTAATACTGCTTAGATTTCAAAACAATTCATATTGGTTTTTATTATTTTATAAAAACATTTAAAATATTAGGCTCGTACATTTTTGAATAATTTAACTTGTATTCCAAAGCTTAAACTTTTTTTGTTTGACAAAAAAGCGATTAATAATAATTGACCTGTTTATCTTTTACTGACATTATATAAGAGTAATTTGCAATCCTCGACAATTTTCAATATTTATATTCAAGAAAGTTTTTTACTATGTAAGTACAAATTCCCCAAGGTGATTTTAACTTGCACAGCAATCCATGGATATCTACAAGACTAGAGGGTATCAAGGGAAAATAATATCTAAGAACGTGCCGCACTTTGGGTTTCAGATCGTTCTCTCAACGCATACGATATTATTCGCTTCAGCTGCTTTTGTTGTTGTTGGGGAATTAGAGCAATGAACTGTGGCCACGTTGACTTGTCTCAGCCGGAACTTTGAGTTCATAGTGCCCATTAGGAGAAATGCAAAATACGAAAGGGCGAAAGGCCCACAGAGACCACACTCGCACGCAGGCATTCCGATTCGAGCACGAAATTGTACGGGTAAACATTCAAAATTTATAGCAGCAACAATGGCACCGGTGACTCCCTTCTAACTGCAGTCTGCAGTCCTGCTGACCCACAAAAAGGGTCTCGTCCCAGAGGTGATTGCACTATGCCAGCACCACCTTGTCCACACCCACCGAACATTACAGAAATTGCCCTCGAAGGCGAACGGCACGCGATGTGTCTCAAATGCCTTTGCAGGCCTTTTTTCCACGAATCGTTGAAACTGAAAATGCACTTGGTTTTCCCAAGCACTCGTGCATAAATATTTCCAAAAGTCAGTCAAAAGTTTGCCAAAATGGGATTAGACTAAGTTGACTTTACCCAGTCATCAATGGGTCAATATTTGCTCTTATTCATTTGGGTAAATAAAAACCAAACCATAATATTTGTCAATTTGCACAAGAAGCGATTGGAATGCGACCAAAACAAAAGACAGCAAACGAGAAGCTGGAATAAATAAGGATCAGACTAACTACAAACAAATCTATTAAAAGCGGTTTTTTTTAACTTATTGCTAAAATATAAGACATTTTTCTTATCGAGTTGTTGAAAGATAATATAAATAATAAAGATCGGACAAGGCGAGGAAAACCAAAATAAATGTATTTATAAACAAATATTTTTCAATATGTTTTTTGAGTCATTCTTTCCTTTGTTAATTAGGTTCAATGACATTGAAAACATACAGACAAAAATACGAAAGAGAAAACTATCTTGTATACTAACAAGCAACCAAATGAAATTATGGCAAACAAATCTCCGAAATCTCTCCAGTTTTTGTTTGATTTAAAAATATGTGTATAATTAATTTCAATAATTTACGCAGTGTTTTTTTGTTTTATTCATTATTTATTCAAAAATGTTATACTTAAAGAGTGACGACACGCTGAGTATATATACATACTAAACGTGCAACTGTCTTTACACTTATTACGTTTTTGTGACAAACTTTCACTTTTTAGGAGTACTTGCATACTTTAACTCGAGGAAGTTGTTTAAACTTTAACGATGTCCTCATGTTAATTTAAAAACATATTTATTTTCTGTTTTTTTATTACGATTTGAAAATAGAAAAGAGACACGCCTATAAATGAAATGGTTTAGGTCATGTCCCAAATTAACCCTTATCAATTAACGATACGGCAGAAGTACTTGCTAGATAACCAAAAATGTTGTATATGACAGTCGGTCGCTGTCGAAAATCTTTTTTTTACGACACACCAAAAGTTTAAAAGATTAGAAAGAATGACATGAAGTTGAGCAACTCAGAATTTGGTTAAGAATTTTGTTTAAATATTAAAATTAAACAATAAAAAACCAAAAATAATTGTGAAACCAATTTAATGTGTATAAATATTCAGCCTTCTATATTAAGCATTTTTATTATACCCTTGCAGAGGGTATTATAATTTTGGTCAAAAGTGTGCAACGCAGTGAAGGAGACATCTCCGACCCTATAAAGTATATATATTCTTGATCAGGATCACCTCCTGAGTTGATATAGCCATGTCCGTCTGTCCGTCTGTCCGTCTGTCTGTCCGTCTGTCTGTTTCTACGCGAACTAGTCTCTCAGTTTTAAAGCTATCGAATTGAAACTTTGCACACACCCTTCTTTCCTTTGCACGCAGTATATAAGTCGGAACGGCCGGGATCGGCCGACTATATCCTATAGCTGCCATATAACTGAACGATAGGAAATGCCATAACTCTGCTGTTTGTAAAGTTAGGAAGTTGGGATTTTCTATGGCTTCTTTATTTGGCCAATCAATTCGACCTACCAAATTTCATAAGGATCGGCCGACTATATCCTATAGCTCCCATATAACGATAGGAAATAGCATAACTTTGGTGTTTTTAGAGTTAGGAAGTTGGGATTTTCTATGGGTTTTATATTTGGCCAATCAATCCGACCTACCAAATTTTATAGGGATCGGCCGACTATATCCTATAGCTGCCATATAACTGAACGATTGAAAATGCCATAACTTTGGTGTTTTTAAAGTTAGAAAGTTGGGATTTTTTATGAGTGTTAAGAATGCATCATATGAATAATTTTGGAGAATATTATTTACAGAATATTCTGCAAGGGTATATCAACTTCGGCTCCGCCCGAAGTTAGCTTTCCTTTCTTGTTATATTCTCACATTGTTTGTAAACAACAACTTGGATTAGGGGCCGGGCAGTAGAGCGAAAACTCAAGTAGATTTAATCGCACAGAAAACGGGTTTATAATACTAATTTAAAAAAAGGCAGTTAACAATGGAATCATATATATGCCAGTTAAACCTTGTCCACCTCGTAAAAACATTTCATTTTCTTATTCCATCTTAATTTATTTTCAAAGCTTAAAGACTAATTACATAATACTTTAAACTAAATGGGTTAACAAACAATGAATAGGGTAATCAAAACAATCAAAGCACATTTTCATAGGAATATTTTGGTGGTGCCAGAGGAAGTCTTCTGTTAATTTCCGATGATTATATTTGGGCACACAGCCAGGCGATGTGTTGCAATTCGTGTGCCCATTTTGCTGTTTTTGTTTTTACATTCTTCAACTAGACCACAGTCATGGCGAATAGCATTAGTAGGGCGATTATGATCGCAGGGCCGATGAACATGAAGCAGGCGACTTCAATCATTTTGCAGGCCTCGTCCTTCGATCTGCCAACTGTTGCTTTTGCTTGCAATGCAGGACCTTTCACAGAGCTCTTTGTTTTGGATTTCGAACTGCTGCCATAACACAACAGCACTCAGCACTCCAAAAAGCGTGGAAACACACACAACAGGTACGACGTTCGCTGTCAAACTGAGCCAGTCGAACCTTTTCCCCGTGTTTGTCGACGATGTTGCTGATGGGCACCGATGTGTTGCTGTTGCTGTCGTGCTGTTGCTGCCGTGCTGTTGCTGTTGCTGCTGTCGTTCGTTCGCTTGGCGCTTCGGCTCTTTGTTTGGTTGTGCCGGTTTTGGGCCTCTGTCTCTCTTTCTCTGCCTCTCTGGCGATTATCTCTCCCGCTTTTTTTTCGATCGGTTGAAGCTTTTGGTCGGCTTTGGCTATAGCTTACCTTTCGAGTTCCCTCCGATCTGAAAAGCTTCTGACAATTGCTTTTCAATTTCATTGACCCCACACATCAGTGATTTGATTTCCCTTCTACTGCCACGTAATTTTCCGTTTGGTGAGGTATTCTTATAATTTTTCTGTAGGTTATCATGTATAACCTAGATTTTCTCAGGTGAGTCTTTCGATCTATTACGGGTTGGAGAGCTGGGTACTCCAACCGATTTGCAGGCCAGACCATAAGATACAAAACTAGAAAGGAAAATAGGAAGTTTTTAAAAAATACATTTTAAGAAAAAATGAAATAAAAATAAAATGAAATGAAAAAAATATTAAAAATTTTAATATTTCTGAGTTTTATCTCCATTCCAATGGCCCAAAATAAATAACTTCACTTTAATCGTTTAACATAGTTTATTTTATTCTCTAATAAGTTTACAAAAGCAAATTTTTTGTACTTTTATGCGCTTTTTAATGGTTTTTAAGTGTTTGTGTAAAATTACTCATAGGACACGTTATATCAGCTACAATAAATAATTTGATCAATTTTGACACCAAGGCCCCGGACCTTAAAATAAATTATTCTCCAAAAAACTCTTTCCGATATTATTATCAAAATTTAATATATTCTTCTATTTTCTGAGTTTATATATAATATTTATATATATAATATATTAACTTGTATAAAGATATCAATTTTGTTTTTTTTGCCTCAAAATTCAACTTGTCACTTTGTCAAAATAACCACATATTAACTTTTGTGCTTGTTAAGTAGTCCAATGTTATGGAAAAACTATAATATCTTTACCATGACTATGCCAATTCTGTCTATCAAAGCTTAACATTCAAGTTGTTTGGCGCATTGGTCGAAAAAAAGGCAACCATTTGAGAGTGGATTTGATCGTGACCATCGAGGTGGCGACCTTTTACAGAACTGGTCTGGGGACTGCACCCATTGCCATGTGGAAAATTACAGGCAACCAGTTTTATTTACTTTGGGCTCATCGAGTCCCAGACAGCGTAAATGATTGCTCTATAAAGTAGTATTTATTAAATGTCTGCTTACCGCCATTAAGGCAATATTTAAGGTGAACAAAGCGCGTCGTTTAGCTTCGTCGTCTAATCAGTTTTTCACCAGTCACATTTAATCTTATCATACGTTGTTTACTTCTCGATGACTTGAATGCGATGATATGCATTTGATTGATTTACCAGCAATTGCCAAATTGTGCTAATTACAATAATGAAGTGCACTGCATGTGTTATAATAACCTCATTTGCAGCCTTATTAATTTATTATATTAATTCGATTTATTATGATCTTTAAAATTTACATTAACATATTTTTTCTTTTATTTTCAGGTATGTTAATATCAATCGCTGCTTTCCTAGTTTTTATGTGTAGTAAGTACTAATGTTGTAAGAATGTGAGTAAATCAGTGGTGGGGTTTTATTTATTTTTAGTATAGATTGACTACAGTCATGTCTATTAGTCAGACTCAAATGTTTAAATATAACGAAATATTTTTATAGAAAGCGATATGATTTATAATGGGTTAAATATATACATTTTTATAGCCTATTTTAAGTGGGTGATTTTTGATTAGGGGTGGCTAGCAATATCATGCTAAGTATGCTATACAAAATATAACAGCTTTGTATTAGTTTATTAACTTAAAAAAAAATGGAGCGAGTCAGGCCCAATATAATTGAGTTAAATTTCGTACGATCATTACATGAACAACAGCAACATAATGAACTATTGTTACCTAAAATGATTATACCCGTTACTCGTAGAGTAAAAGGGTATATTGTATTCGTGCAAAAGTATGTAACAGCTAGAAGGAAGCGTTTCCGACCCTATAAAGTATATATATTCTTGTTCAGGATCACTAGCCGAGTCGATCTAGCCATGTCCGTCTGTCCGTCTGTCCGTCTGTCCGTCCGTCCGTCTGTCCGTCTGTCTGTCCGTCTGTCTGTCCGTATGAACGCTGAGATCTCGGAAACTATAAAAGCTAGTAGATTGGCATTTTGCATGCAGATTCTAGGAGTTCCTACGCAGCGCAAGTTTGTTTCAAAAAGGTGCCACGCCCCCTTTAACGCCCACAATCGCTTATATACGATTTTAAAAATTTAAATATTTCGGAAAAGTAAAAATGCAGTTTTATTGTGTTTATCAATACCTATCGAAATGTAGAAGAAATTTTTCAAATCGGACCATTCGTTAAAAAGTTATGCGTGATCAAAGTTTCAATCTCCATCTCCCTCGCACTCCTTTTACCTGAGTAACGGGTATCTGATAGTCGGGGCACCCGACTATAGCGTTCTCTCTTGTTTTTTCATTAGTCAAGTCAAAAAACAAATAAGTCTTGTTACGCCATTATCCTATTGGTAAATATAAATAAAAAATGTTTAATTAATGGGAGGTATGTGTCTCTTAGGGAGTATGACGTATACGCCTAGTTGCCCAAAGAATTTAAAGTCATACTTGCAATCACCATAGTTTGTAAGTTCCTTAAGACAAAACTGTTATCTCAGACCATTTTCCTACTTAAACATAATAAAAACGGTAAAAGGCTTTTAAAAATATTAATTGCGTATACGCCTTTTACCCTATTTATTATTGAACTGAACGATTTCCATACATATTGTAAAATATTTCGAATACGCCTTTCATAGTCTACATGTTTAAGGTATATTTTTAGCCCACACCCCTCTGTAAGTCAACTGCCATATTTTGTCTTATCAACTGAGAATCCTTAGATTTGATTGGGTTTCCGTTTTATTACCAGAATCAGGGTTTGTCCATTTCTTCTTCTTTTGTTCCCTTTTCCCAGTTAACTTCTAACTTGGGCGACGCACACGCACCGAAATTCAATTGTTTTGTTAGGACTCTGAGCTTTTCGCTGTGAACATATATTCGCTAGCTGATTTTTATGCTTTGTTTATTCAAGTATGTGGGTCATGCTCCAGTTGTAATCAGAACAGCAGAGAACGGGAGGGGGACCCCACATATAAGCAATTAATGTCGGGATGTCCTTAGAATGCCCCCTGAAAAACTAGCTATTCAGTTCGGAAACAAAGGAAATTCCTTCAATTCCTCAACTGACATTGATTTACCTTGTCATTGAAATTCTTTCGCTGGCATTTCATTCCTTCATGCGATATTCCAAATTCGTTTGTAGTATTCCTCTGCCATTGCCTTTTCAGGAAGCCTTGAGTAAGGACCTTTCAAACGGTTTCGCCTCGTTGATAATTTATAAATTGGTGTAATTATTTTGGCCAGCAGAGAACTCAAAAAACGGGGACAGCTGCGAGGCACTCTTCTCTCTGGTTTTTGGCCTATTGTGCAGTGTTCATTTCTGCACAGAATCATGCAATCGCTGCCTATCTCTCTTCCACTTATTACAGATGATAACGATGAATTTGTGTTTTCTATTGTTGTATTTTCTATATATTTAGTTGGGTTAGCACGTTTTCTTGGCCGATTGGCGCAGGCGCGAGCAAAATGAGAGTCCAAACAGGAGCAGGTGTTATTTATGCTTCACTCAAACCCATATATATTCTATATTTATGTATACATCAACAGAGAAAGAGAGAGAGCGAGATTTGGGGAGAGAAAGGGCCACTGCAGACTGCAGAGCTAATTAGACAGAAAAGAAATTCGAATTGGAAGGGAAAACCAAAGGCAGATACCAATTTTCCTTTGGCGAGAGCGCGAAATACACTTTCTTTGCGAAAATTGTGACTCTCACGTGGCTCTCTTTTTCCGTCGAAAATGAACCCGCGCTTGCTCTCTTTCTCCCAAGTTCACTCCGTCTCTCTCTCTCTCTCTCATCTGCATGCTTTGGCGATGAACGCGCCACAAAAAGCTAGCAACAAAAAAAATCCTACCCTCAGTCAGTCAATCTACACTTTGGCTTCTTGCTAAACCAAACACAAAAACAAGCTGGCCAAATACAACATTTTCGTGCATAAAAAAAGATTCTAAAATCTGCAAATAAAATTAAGAAAAAGTATTTGCATAAATTTTACTTAGTCCACTCCGGGTTTTATCGCTCGATTTCCTTCGCTCTGCGGAAAACCCCATTTTTTCTGCCTGTTGTTTTTGTGGCAAACGCGGAAGTTTTCGCTGCTGTCGTCAGTCAGTCGTATTCGGACATCATCGCCGAGCGTTTGTGTGCGTTGAGTGTGCCTGTGGTGTGTGTGTGTGCCTGCAACAAAATAAAATTTACAACAATCCAATGTTGTAAAAAAAAAATAAATAGAATTAAAACCAAATCACAGTGTTTAAGTTGATTATATAAAATCAGCAAATAAAGAAGATGAAAATTTGCATCTGGGCAATCAAAAAGTGAAGGAAAAGCAAGCTACCAAAAATCTTTCATTCAAAACGCCTCGGTTGACTTGAGTGTGTGCGTGTGTGTTAGCCTCTCTCTCTCTCTGTCGCTCTTACAATTCGCTCTCGCTCGCTCTTACTGCATAGATAATTTCTAGAATTTCGCGCCCATTTGTTATTTCTCTTTCTAACGCGATAAGTACCTATATATATTTTTTATAATAATTATATCCAACATCAGTGACAAAAAAAGTTTCATTCATGGAAAACAAAAACAATTTAGAAATCGCTTTTAATAACGGAAATATTTTTATTAAAAGGTAATGTCACCAAACTAAATTCTAATTATTTGTGTTTGTGTTGTTTGTTGGTTTGTTTCATTTCGTTTCGGTTTATAATTTTATTGTGTTGACCAGAACAAAATAAATGGCAAATTATTCACTTAAAAATATTCTTCACATCTGATCAACATTAAACTAACATCAAACATTTATGAGAATTTCGATTGATTGTTTAAGACCATGCGAGGTTCTTCACTACTTTGACTGTTGGGTGAGGTCAAAACCTTGGTTTGGGGTGTACGAAGTACCTAACTTTTATTGGCACGAGAAATGACAGGTTAATACCAAGGGTATCACATGGGTAAATGTTGCAAATGTGTTCGAAATAAAATGTTTTTTTATAAAATGAATAGTTGGCATGCAGTTTTTCGTTACGCATGACTTGTCATTAATGAACAATGAAGTCAACATGTCAAGTTGGGCTTATATACTAACTATGTATTACTATTTGCTATGAATTTACTACAAATTGCAGCGTTAGAACTGTAGTATAAACTGAAAAAAACACACATTAGTGTTTTATGCCACACACATTGTTAAAAGATCAGTTTTAGCATGGCAATTAAAAACATTTTACAATAATAATACTATTAATAGTTTTTCGATTAATATCTTTTTAAATTTTAGACAGTAATATGATGTAGTATAACATCATAATACAAATTTTCTATTCCAAATATGTTGATCCACATTTTCAATTGATAAATAGTGGTTTCTATTCAAATTCTTATAGATAATATCCTGATTTTTACAAATAACTCAGTTAGTTTACATCCCAAGCTAAAAGATCATTTCTATGATATAAGCTGCATACGTTTTAAAGCCCAGATCGGAATAGAGAAGCAATCCCTTTGCACTATATATTTACACCCTCTAGTTTCCATTAGTTCACAGCACTTCAAATCAATACGGGGAAAGGCAAGTCATTGAAAAGGCAAACATTTAATCGCCTTGACTGGCACTTTGCCTTCAATGTCACGACGTCCTTAATGGGCCAATAAAAGTGTCCTTCTACCCAAAGCGGAATGGCCATTAATCAGAAATCAATAAATAAGGGAATCCAAACGGCCAATTCCCCTAGAAGTTAAGCGCAAAAAGTTTAATTGTGCAAACATGATTGAGGGCATTTCAACGAAAGACAACAAAATCATTGATTTTTCTCTTTCTTATGCTGCTTTTCCTTCTTGTGCTTTCCTTAACGAATCATTGTTGTTCTTTTGCCAACACAGACCATTTGAGGTTGTCAGCTTATTTCTGTTTGCTGTAGTGTAATGTTGTTTCCCACGCATTGACTAAAACCATAGAAATAGCACCACCCCCTTTGATTACGCAACCCTTACTTCCAAGTTGATTTTCATTCATTTCCTTGACGTATTTTGGTGGAATACCCTTGGGCTTCGTTATAGTTTGGTTATCGTTCTGCCAGCCACAATGGCGTCACGTCAACGCTGCGAATACGCAATATTTTGACTGGTGACCTCAACAATGGGAGGAGGAGGCAAAACACAAAAAAAAAAACGAATACACACACCCCAAAAATGTTATCAACTTCTATTTGCGAGTGCGATCTTTTTCGCTTGAATGCAACTTTGCCTATAATTTGCCAATTTTGGTTATTCGAACAAAAACAATTTAATTTGAGATCTTTTCATGCTGATAATTTGATTTAAACTGCTTAACATCATCAGCGACTGTATACGTCAGACATATACAGATACAACATCTGGCTGGTTCATTTAATCGACGTTTGCCTATTAAGTGGATCGCATTTTGTGCATCTCTCGATTTTGAGTAAATGAATCTTGATGAACTCAGCTGGCTTAGAGCGGTTCTCGGCGGTATTTTTATATGTTTTGCTGCGTCTTAAATGATCTAATATTGATGGTTCTTTCATGTATTATTGATTTATGATTGAATGATAAATCAATTTAATTGATATATCGTTAAAATAATTGAGCAAAGAAGTGGCTTTTACGGAACCTAATTGAGCACAAACTTTAATGAGCTTTTGAATTAAGTCATCGGTAGTATATTAAAACATATCACATAACTGTCGCAATCGTAGTCTAATAAATGATTATTACTGTTTTTATATGTTGTTTAAAGTTCAAATTGTTGAACTGGGGTTTTACTAAGCGAAAATAAATGATCCTTTGTTTTGGTATAAAAGGTATTATTATTTCGCTTTCAACCAATTTGTTGTAACTATGTGGCCCTCGAAACAATTTTTTAAGAGAGTTTCAAGCAAAAAATCTGGGATATTGAGCACACCGAAATATATTTTTTATGTACACTTTTATTACATTTTTGTGTGAGCTAATATCAAACTTTCTTTCCTTGCTTAAGCCTAAATTTTAATGAAATTCTTAACTTAATGAGTTTTAAAAATCGTAACTAATTATCTATCAGTTACAGCCTAGTAATAAATCTCAAAATGTCAGCATAATGAATGCGTGAGATGGGCTGTTTTAATTGAACCACTAATAGAATTGCACACATTAGACTGAAAAACCCGTTAAAACGGTAACTATTTATTTTAGTACTCGTAAAAATCCAGATCAACCAATTCATTTTTATACTTCTCCCATAAAAGTGGAAATTTTTTGACTGAGTGCAATTTTATTCCCTCGGACAACTTTAATGCAGATTACGTGATGAAATCTTTTTGAAAATGCTGACGTCCTTGGCAGAATTCGGAGACAATTGTCAGTCGCTCAGCAACTGCAACTGGAGATGCCATTAACTCAACGAAGCTGGGGAAAACTATAAAATTTTATCATAAAAATCAAGGGATGAATTGGGGGCAGAACATAGCGAAGCATCCGCCACGACCCACATTTGCAACCCACACAATGACTGCGAGCACTTTATGTCGTATCTGTGTGTATCTGTATCTGAAGCTGCCGTTGGTTGTGGGCTGTATCTGTGAGTCCGCTAGTGTTTGTATCTGTGCGAAGCAGTTGCAACAAAGAACCGAACTAAACTCAAATAACAACATGTTCAGGTTTCGTATTTTTCTGTTGGCCCATTCACAGCGAGATAGCGAAGGGGAGAGGGAAGAACAGCCCACCCTCTCGCTTGCTCCACATGGCGCAATTTTCAGGTCAAGGTCAGGCCTGCTGGTGTGCATCTGTGTGTGTGCTTGTGGCAAAAACGATTACATTATATATATTTTTTTTTTCTTTTTCAAGCAAGTAATGCGCTTTTCGAAAGTTGACGAGTCCTTCGCCCGATCCTTGCCCGTACTTGTTTTTTGTTTGGTTTTCCAATGCTCAATGACGCGGACACACACACACACGTACACTTGAAGGAACCCGCACACAGATACTTTGCATTATTCCATTTTGCACTGCGTGAGTTGCGCTTTAATCCGTATAAAAAAACAAGAACTCAGATGAAATGGCGGATTGTAGGAGGAATTTTGACTCCTTGCTGACATTGTTCCATGATGTGCATAAATTTCACGCTCAAATGATTTTTATTGAGCGCTTGGCAGAGCGCCTTGTTCACATAATATATATTTTAAATTTATCGGAATTAGTTTGCATTATCCATATTGAATGTCCATTAACAATAAATTATTGCAAAAAAAAAAAAATTTCAAAACGCATATAATTTTGTCTTCAACGAATAAAGTTTTATTTGCAGAAATGAGATAATACCGAAAATATGCAAATCTTGATCGAAAACATAGAGAATGAATGAAGAAAATATAATATCATTGGCTATCTTAGCAGGCAAAAACCTAGAATATGATATAATTTACTGTTTTGCTGTAGTAGTTGTTAAAGCTAAGCTAGTAGTTATCTAATATTGTATAGCTTCAGGGAAAATTGTGTTAGAGCTTTAAAAGTTGTTTCACCTAAGAAATCTCCATCTTATATTTCCGCCTGGTTTCGCATCCAAGTAAATTTAATATGTGCCAAGATTGCACTAAGCCTGATGAAATAGGCCCCATCACGGTAATCTCCCATTACTCCCGCGCCTTCCATCTCGTGTATCAAGGCCCGCTGGCCCAGCACGTGCTCAGCCAAACAAATAAATCCTGCCAAACATCCATTCAGCCATTGTGTTGACTACCTCAGGAATTATGCTCTTACAATGGTACTCGAGCATTAGACTTGCCGTTCATTTTCATACAGAGATTTTATTTTCTTTTTCTGCGCGGTGTTCTGTTCTGTTGTGTTGTGCTGTGTTGGGTTCCATTATGAAAACGTTTTTCAAGGCGAAATGGTTTTTGTGTTGTTTCATGCTGGGCGCCGTGTGTCAGTTTCAATTGAGTGGGATGAGAATGTGAATGGGTACGTGAATGAGTTTGTTCTTTGGCAGAGCGACTCAAGGTTTTCCAGCAACTCTTTGGATGAAAATACTTGGCATGATGCTGGTGCCCCAAACACAAACCCTCCTTCCGAGTGCTTAGAAGTGTGGGCCCTTGACGGGAAAAATACTTGGACTGCCTCTTTGGTACGTGACTGGTCGACTGGTTGTTTGGGCAGAGGGAAGTCAAAGTCAGGGTCGAGTAACATCATCGTTAGGCCTCAGTACTTGACGGTATGAAATGCCCAAACATGTAATGCTCGCAGCATGTAAAATATATACATAAATAATTCTGTCGAGTGACTTTAAACCTTGGTTCTTTCCGTTTCGGGTGATTAAAAATGCTAATTAATGTGTGTAACACATCAATTTTAGTCACATATTTTTGGGGCTGTTAGTAATGTTTCTCCGGGGAGGCATATCTCATCCCCCATTACGGCTGGACTGCCCTTACCTTCAGCTTGTCTCGCATCTTAAACAAGTTGTTGGACAGTTGTTGTCCCACAAGTGCCTCCAGCCGAAGCTGTCATATTTCTAGCCGCGCTGTCAACTAGCTGTCAACAGGCGCCATTTGTTTCACCCACAAAAGCTGAGGGGAGCTGGAAAAGCGGGAAACTGTCGACCCAGTGCCTGACTAACTTTTTGCTTCAGAGACATATTATATTTTTGTACCACTCGACAGGCGGTCGGAGCTAAACAAAACGGTGGCTCACTTTCCAATTGAATCGAAAATGATGTCGTAAAAACAAGAAATAGTCATTGTAGTTTTGTTTGTTTTCTAAATAGTAAAGAAGAGTTTAATAACTTTGTCGCACAGATTTATTTTCCAAAATATGCATACTTTTATCTGATTCTCTAATCTCTTTTTTAAAAACCTCTGGGGCTCTATGGAGTGTTGAAACATCACACTTTAACTATTTTTCCAAACATTTCGTACCAGAAAATGTCGCCAAAAATGAAAATTTTAAGATTAAAGAGCGTTATATACTTAAAACTGACTTACGTGATGATATAGAAATAATTAAAAGGATTTAATAAGTTTGTATATTCAGTAGTCGAAAACATTGAGTAACCCACTTGTTTCTGTTACTGCATCTCGCATGCTCTTTCATCCGTTTCACGTTTGTTATGTAAGCGTTGTTCATCTCCCATTCGTACGAATGTGTTTTTGTGCGAGGCATGCCACGAAATGCCTTGTGGCATGTCAGAGCACTGTGAATGTTAATTAAATACTTTACTCTACGCTGAAACTTCGCTTTTAATGATGACACATGAAACACCCACACAATTACCACAACACCACAAAGCTCGACAAATTGCAGCTGAAACAGAAATTAATGGAAATTGGCAAAGTTTCAAATGAAAGCAAAACAAAATTTGCCAATTGCTTTTGTGATTTGAGTTTAGTTTTTGTTTAGTTTTAGTAGTTTTTGTATAACTATTGCAAAAGAAATACTGTCGTTTACTGTTTTACTTAAACTCAATGAAGTGCTCTCTTATTTCTGTTAAAAATAACACAATTCTAAAAAGTTTTTAAAAAAGTTAGAATTAAAAACAAAACGGAAAAAAATTTAATATGTTCTGTTACCATCCTTAAATGTTTTTATTAAAACCATTTTTCTAAAAGTGTTAGCAAAACAAAAAAAATACATTTACATACTCTGAGTTTAAAGAATTTATGAAATTTATTTAATTTAGATAAAATAAAATATTATTTGAAGTTTTAATATTTAAAATTAGTCAAGTTTTAATTAGTCCAATATCGTTTTTAGGATTAGACAACCAACATTGACAGTTTTGCAATGGTTATTTTAATTGTTTGGCTAGCCAAATTTTTGAACTTAGTATTCCAGCTTTATGATCAATTTATTTTAAATTAATTACGAATTGGGCTCCACGCAAAACCGTTAGGTGCGCTACTAAACCGCACAACTAACTTTTATTAAACAAACGACAACAATTGCTAAAACGACAAATCGACAACAACTGCATGAGTATAAGTGTTGCCAGCATGGCGGCAACAGTAACAACAAAATGGCTGCGTTAGCCAACAAAATGGCTGCCAATATGGCGACTACCAGCAGCAACAACATCGGCGGCAGCGAACAAGCGCTGCAGCAACAACAAATGCACCACCAGCAACAGCAGCAACAACAAAGCGTCAATTTATTGCCAGCTGCCGTCATACAGCCCGAATATTTACTCAATAATGATCGCGGTTTATTTAAGGTTTATTGTTTTATCAAAGATTTCATCGGGTAAGTAAATAAAAAACAATGAAGGATGACTAATGACAAGATCATTTCTTAAAAATTAAAATAAAATAAATTTTTTAAAAACATGTTCACTAAATTTTGAACAACAAAAAATGGATAGGTAGAATTAAAAAAAGCGTTGTTTTTAAAAACAAACTATACTAAGTATAAGTATTAAATTAGTACTATTCAAAATGCTATCTATACTTAAGTCCAACTTCTAAATATTGTGTTCAATGTTTTTTGTATTAAAAAAAGATAACAATGTTTTTTATTACGCATACTATTAATATGTTTGGCATTCTCATTAGTTTAAAATGTATGTGACAATAGTTTCAATTCGATAAATGAATTTAAAAAGCATGGTTAAGTTTTTGCTAAAAATTAACTGGTATCAAACACGTGGTACTCAAAGGGAAAGCGTAGTTATAAATGCATATTATCTTTTGACAGAAACATTTAAAAGCACTATTGTAATATAAAATTGAAAAAAACAAAACTTCTGTAACTTATAACAAAAAGACATTGTTTTCTTTTCAACCAGAAAACTAATTATATTAACTAGTAGCTTTAAATACCTAATCGTATTGGTTGTTTATTTTAACGATCGAATTCGTTAAAGAGTATTTTTTTTATTTAATGGCAAATAAGAACAAATTAACAGCATTTCTGTATTGGATAAATAAATGTATGTTACCTACATTTAAGATTAATTTTGAAATCAGTGTAAATTATAATTAACACCTGAATGTTCGGAGCTCATAATTTCTTAATTTTTTTCATTTCTCCAAATTCTTATTTTTGGAGGGCACCCTGTGTCGGAATTTTTGTTTTATTTTCTTTTTGTATGCCGGCGCTTATCGTTTTTCATGACACTCATACTCTGAAAATTCCATGTGTGTTTGTGCCTTTATTTGTTCATATAATTCATATTTAATCAACTGATAATATAAGAAAACTGTTCAACCTGCTTTTGTGCTGACTGCCTGAGTGCTGTGCTCCAATTTCTGTGCTCCTGATACACTTGCTGACATTATCACCTGCCCTGGGACCGCGAATGATACGCCAGCGACTCTACGGGTATTTGATAACAACCAGCCACTTGATATTTTCCAATGCGGCGACCGGGTATCACCAGCTTTTGATATCACTTCAATTATTAGTAGGCACAATAGCAAAATCGAATGAGTACTAGACTGAGAAAAGGCGGTAGTTTATTTTCTTTGCGTTCTAGTATTAGAATGAGATTTTTGAGGTCACCATGTCCTTTTTTAATAATCTGTGAATTTTATTTTTAAATAATGATCAATTTGTTGATTTACCATTTCCATTTGAAAGACTACTGCTTTTATTTAAAACAAGTAAGCCATGAAACAAAATCTTTTGAGTGCTAGCTAGAATTCAATTGAAACCTAAAATCCCCAATAGGAAAGTTTAGGAGGCAACCGCATTGAGAAACAAATTCAGAATTCCACTTAAAACCATTTCGGCAAAATCAAAAAGCGTTATCAGAAGATGTATGAGGAGTTAGGAGACTTAGGCTGTATGGTCAGCATTGGGTTGACCTTGTGTGTGGTCGCTTTGGGATATTTATATCACTGTCAACTGAGAACCGGCGGAGGTAATCAGCTAGATGTTACCAAGTTATTTGCTCACAATCTGCCAGATTTGCCGCCGATCAAACTCACCTTGGCTCAGTTGCTGGGATTTGATGGGACGAGGAGTGATGGAAGGATCCTGGTGGCGCTGAAGGGAAAGATCTACGACGTGTCCAACGATTTGCCAGAATTCGGCTTGGATGGCACCTTGTCTCATGTAGCTGGCAGGGATTTTACCCATTACCTGAAAATGATAATGAGCCTGCAAGACTCGGAGATTAACTATGTGGATCGTTGGGAAGCCATTCTGGAGAAAAATTATACACGTGTCGGCATCGTTATCGATGAGTTTGGCAATCCCCTTATCGAGACAGTAGAGATTATGAGGACTAGTAGTTCCCAAAATGATAAGGAAATAGAGGATGGCCAGGAGGATGTTGTGGGAGCAGATAGAATCATTGAAACTGATTCAGAAACTAAGATTTCAAATGTTTTGTCGAATAAGACATTGAATGAGGTACTTACAGCTGAAACTTTGCCATCGGATAAAGTATCACAAAAATCTGGCAATGATCTAAATTCAGATAACATGATTAATAAGGAAGTGTCTGATCACTGATAAAAATGAAAATTTAGATTTAGCTTTAGGTGTTTTTTGAAGTCATCTTTAAATAAATTCAATGGTCTTAATAATAAATGTATATTTACATACTTTTTCAAAAAATCCAAAACATCTCAAAGTTAATAAATAATTCAAACCAACCGAAATTAATAGTGAAAAATTTCTGGGGCACCTAACCCAATGTTCGTCAGAAAACTCTTTTAAATTTGTTTTTAACGGATTAAACGGAATTCGCACTTCTAATTATAATTTCTCAAGAATCAAATATTCACGATAAGTTTGCACTTCCGTTATGCTACATTTGTGTAATCATTTAGTTTTCTAGGAATCTCTTATTTGCTTTAAGGGGCCCAACCCACCAGCCTTCCCAAAACCACTTTACCTCTTTCCTCTGGTACTTGGCGATAAGTGCCAAATTAGGCAGAGTGTTTCAATTATAAGGCCAAAGCCATTCAATCTTTGACTCATCCTCGAGCTGTCCACCTGCCAACAGACTGACAAAAGAATATTCTGAGTCGAGGAAAGGGCGAACGAATTGTATACCCAAATTTTAGCCATCAACACCCACTCGCTTGGTGGCACACATCGCGCGGCTATGGCCAAAATTGGCTAACCGCGAAAATTGATGCTATTTTCCTTTTCATTTTGTTTGTGGTCGGGGCTGTTGGCCAACAAATTACACTAGTGTGACGTCTTTTGGCAGGAAGCTCTTTAAAATTGCTGAAATTTATTTTTACTGAATCCCAAGCATTAAATTTGTTGCTATACCTGATTACGACAATTAATTAAACCAACAATTTTTTTCGGTTCTTGCTGTATTTTATTTTCATATTCATTGTCGCCATTATCGACTACAGCGACAACTTTTTGCGTCGTTTTCAAATTGACAGCGCTTTCAATCAGTTTAAATTTAATTATTTGCCCAGGCATAAATACTTGAAATTGATTGGAATTGGCTTACAGTTAATTAATTGATATTTATTTTTGCATTTTCTTTTCAGGTAAGTGTTTTCTTTTTCTAACTCACCACAAAAGACAGTAAGTTAAACGGGGTGGGATAATTGAAACAGAGGGATAATTAAGTGGAAGAACGTGGGACGATTAATAATTCAGAATAGGGTTTGAATAAAATAAACAAATTGATGGAGGGGGTTTAACGGCCATTTAACAATAAGGCAAAAGAATTTATAAAATATTTGACCAATACCAAATGAAAATATAAAATCTGTAACTTCGATTAAAGTTTCGTAATAATATTGATTTAAATTTTAATAGATTTAATTTTAAAGTTCACTTTAGTATATTTATAATCTTAATATAATCCTAATATGTTCTATTTTCTAATCATGCTAAATGCACAATGGCTCCATTAATATCGTTTAATATTATTTTGAGTTATCCGCTCGACAAACTGATACATTTTTCAGTCATAATGCGGGATATCTTTGTATTTGCACAATTTAATATGACTTCCTAATAACCAGACTTTAAGTCTGCCCTGCAAATGGTCACTAAAATATTTATTGTTAAATAAAAACTCCAGTATTAACTTTGAGCCTGTGTAAAAACCCAAAGTAAATAAGTAAAGTTAAACAGAACATTTTCTGAAAAAGTTATTTTAAATTATTAAAGAAAAACTATAATTAATCATAAATGCAAAAATTAATAAAATTATGATATAGGTTATAGTACATTTACGGAAGCGTATTTTTATAGTTACCCAATATGTTTCTTTGATTAAAAAGTAATCTATCTTTCAAAATCTTGACAATAAATTATTGCAAAAAACATTCGGAAGGATTTCCTGTATCGGAAACCATGTCATATCACCCCACACTGACTAATGGTCTAAGTATAGCAAATGACTAAACAATGCCAAACATACCTGGCTTATCGCCCGACCATATAGATTAGCAGCATGGAGATAAGACGCGAGTTCCTTGATGAGAACGTTCAACTGACAGCTGTCCAGTCGTCCCAATGACTTTCAACCAACCAATTGCAATTAAACGCCAATTAGACATGTGTACGACTGTTTACACTAAATATATATGTATATATAGATGCATATAGACAGATATAGATATAGGTGGTGGAGGAAAGCGCGCAGAAATATACCAAGCATAAATTCGCTTTAGCTGCAAACTATTTTTGCCGCTTTAACATTTGCTCAACTCTAATGAGCCAATAAATTCACATTACGTATACGCGCAGGTGGCCAGCTGCTGTAATTTGCTTAAATCAGAAAGCAAAACTGAATCGTTTGCATTTTCCTTCGCTTCGTTTTTCCCTGGCTTTTCTTTCATTCAGGCGCGGCCTGTTGTTGGCTATAAATTTCACGCTAACTCGACACTTGTCGCAATCTCTTTCCTCTAATTTTCTTGTTTTTCCCTGCAATTTACCCCACGTCTCATGAAATCTAATTTCCATCTTCACTCAAAATTTCCCATTAAATCGGTTTCCAGTCAGATGATCATATAGAACATTCGATAAGTCTTATGGGAACATGTGCCCAAACGTTTCGTCTGGCTTTAATTTTTAGCATTTTCATAATTATTTTGGTTTAGTTTGTTAGCCGAGTGGCTTAAAATTAAAGTGCATGTGCTTTCCCTGTCATTTGATAGCTGTTATTTGCTTTATTTGACGTTAGCTAATAGTTAATTCGAATAATTGGTTCTGCTGAGGTAGTATAATTGAAGTGAACAAATTTAGTATAGTCATGGAATCTTAAACGACAAAGTATTAGCAATATTAAAACTCGAGAATTTGTAGTAGCGGTTACTTCAATGCAGACTGCTATCAGCTTTCCTTTTACTAAGCCTGTGACTTATTGATTTTGCGGTTTTCATTCTTATCAGTCTCATTTACATATTGGCTTTTCCATAAGACCAACCCAAACATTAAGTTATTAATTCCTGTTAAGACCCATTTATTGACTGGAGGATAAAGACTCCATCAAGATAAAGGGTTTTCAAGGGCAACGGATGTTACTAAGCAATATAAAGACATTTTTGAAGTAAAATATTTTTGTACTATAAATAATATCTATATAGTTCATAATCGGTAGCCTGCAAAATTAGCTTAGTTTATATTTCAATAAAAATGGATAGATGTTTACATTGTTTTGTAGTACGATTATTTAAATTTTATATGTTGATAAGACACTAAAAATCATAACATTTCTAATGGGTACCTTCTTAAACTCTGGATAACTAAGATAAGCTTTGTAGATCTTTTTCGCAAGCGAAAAACCAATTGTATAATTGATGATGATTGCCATTCAATCAGCTTCCATGGGCTTATTTATGCCTAGTCCCCTTAAAAAAGCTGTGCTTTTGTCCCTATCTGTTTACCCTTTTCGTTCCCATTTTTCCCCACTCCACCTATCAGTCAATGCTAATTATCAGGCTGCGATTAGATATACTTCTTATGATAAGGGACACACGACGGTTTTTTGATGTAATCTACTCAGTTTTTTCGCCTCTCGAGTTTCGTTTTTTTTTTGACTTCTTTTCTTGTTTTGTTATCGTTCATCGGCGTCGGTGCTTTGCTCCACAAAAAATACAATAAAATAAAAAATAGCTTCGGCAGCGGTCGTGTGTGTAAATTTTGTTTCTCGCCTATTTTTCGTCGCTGTCGACGCCGTCGTCTTCACAAACTAAAGAGAGGAGAAGCGTAGAAAAAATGTATTTTTGAAAATAATTTTATTGCTGCCTCCGAGCGCAGCCGCCACTGTCGACGTCGCTGCTTTTGGTTTTTGTGTTCCGATAGTCGTTTTTGGATTTTGTGTAAAATTCAGTTTTTGGTTCGAATTCAGTAAACAAAAACTTGTCGCCGGCGTGAGACGCCAAACGCGAAGCTGTACCAACAAAAAGTTACAAACGAAAATCCCAAAAAGTAAAGACCGAAACGTTTTTGTTTAAACAATTTGCTATAATTAAAGCAGTAGCTCTCATTCTGTCCATCCATCGTTTTTTGTATCTTACGGATACGCGTCGAGCGATGACGTGCGTTAATTGTTGCTGTTTTTTTTTTTTCGTCGGCGATGTCGATGCCGATGTCTCGGTACCCTGACCTTGCTAGGGACTGACTGATTGTGAATTCTTTGCTTATTTATCTTCGGATCTGCTTTGACCCCTATATACTTACAGTTGAGATACCAATCTATCTATGTACTTGGCGATCGCACGCACAATTTTTCTAAATCGAATTTGTCTAAAAATAAACCGCAAGCCAAAACAAAATGAGGGAAAAACGCAAAAACAAATTGTGGAACACATTTTGGGTGGTTCAAAAGTTTTGCTTTAAATTCTTTCTTGGTGGGAGATCGTTTAATTTGATTTCACATTCGTATGGAGCCAGAAATGGTCCGGAATAAGTTCAAATATTAATTCTATGTAGTGGAAAGTTTAAATATTATGTGCAAAATAAATAAAGTTACAAATTCACCAAAATTATAAAAAATTTTTAAAACACAAAAATTGTCAATAATCTTTAAACCTATCAGGAATTTCAAAAACGGAAAATAAAGTTCCATTTTTAATATTATAATTTTTTATTAAACTTTTGTTCTATTCTTAAATATTTTTCTACATCAAAAAATTATTATTAAACATGTGGCAATCGGTTCTATTATTTCTAAACATTTTTTCCCTTTTAAAAGTAATGATTTCAGAAGAACAACAAAAGTGCACTCACAAGAGTAAACAAGAACAAAATCCAATGCATATAAACTTTAGCACCGTGTTTTCAAAATATTGAGCAGAATCACGTTTTGACACTTCGTACACAAATTCCTTTCGAATCTCTGGCTCTTCTAAAAACAAAAAAAAACAAACATTTAATTTGTCTGCAATTTAAACTTTGTATCTCCCGAATGCTCGTGCGGCTGCTGTGCGTATCTTAATAGATAAATTTAATTGGTTAATATTTATTTTTAGTCAAGACTTGATTAATTGCCAACGAGAGGAGTTTTCTCAGTGCTCCGTTCGGGGAATTCTCCACCAGCTCGTTCCCTCATATTAGTTTTGCTATTTGGCACGCGCAACCAGTTCCAGACAGCGCTTAACAATTTATCAGAGAGAAATACAAAAACGGCGACAGCAACAATGTATGCAAAATATATAAATAAAATTATAAATACAATTGGCCAACGTATTGGGAGCTGTTGGTTGTGTTGTTGTCCAAGTTGAAGTGCATGTTTCTCTCGGCTTCTCTCCTACGACTCTCACTCTCTGGTCGCGAGAAAAATAAAATAATGCAAAATTCGAAAATTCAAAGCAATTTTTGTTTTTAGTTGTCGTTCGACCGGCTACACAATTCGTTTGCTGTTTCTCCTTTCTTCGCCTGATTGAATAATTAAATACCCAATATTTCGGCCTGGTTTTTTATATAACAAACAGAAACTAAACAAGTCGTCCAAAGCGTTAATTTATAAGCCCAAAAAAACAAATAAACTCAAAGTGAAAAAGTAAATATTTACGACAAAAGTCCAATAAATCAAGTTGAATAAAAAATAAGTGAATAACAGAACCAAAAAAAAAATTGTGAGAAAATGCTGAAATATCCGCGCACCACTTCTTCCACTTCGTCTGGGTACTTCGACGATGATGAGGCAATGATGAATCCTTATCAAACGCCCCCAGCATCGCCACAATCCGTGCCCCAGTATCTGCAACGTCACATGGTGCGAATGTTTAGCACTGAAGTTGATAAGTAAGTCGTCCTCGAACAGGCCCTCTTTATAGTTTAACTTTCTTTAATAAAGGCAACTATGTTTTCGGAAGACCTACTTAAAAAAAGACGAAAAAACTGGACTCACTTTTAGTTTGTTGAGTTTCACAAACAGATTTACTTATATAATTTTATATAATTATCTCTTTGCTTACATTATTATGACCAATATACATCTTATTACTGGTCTTACTTTGATAGTTTGGAGGGGAATGTCATAAAATCTATATAAGACATGCGTTGATTAAACCATAATTTTCATTGCCGTCTTATATTGTAAATGTTAAAGATTAATCAATAAAACCGATATTTTTTGTGAACTTCTCTAAAGAAGTTTATTAAAGGAGTTCAGTAACTATCACCTACATACATCCTTTGTGTCATCATCTTACTGTTCCCGCTTTCCGAAGACCTTGAAAGACCTTGAGGAAAACGCAAATACCTGACAAACCAACATTTAAATTTCAAATGATAATTACAGGCCTCATGTGTTATGGGATTTAAGCCTAATGGAAAGTACTTCTAGTTTGCCAGACCCCTTATAAATATGCAAGAGAAGGTCTAGAATCAGTTATATATAGTAACTGATTACAAATGAGGAAATTAAATGAATATGTCACGAGAAAAGTTAGTTAACCATTTTTCATTTCTCACTAAGATATTTATAAATCTTTTCTGTCGGTCGGGAATGGCAAGTAAAGTAATTGGTAAAGGGATCGAAATATAAAATTCTACAGATTTTATGTGCTACTTAATCAACCTACTGTTAAACGTCTAAAGGCAATATATAAAAAAATCCATTAGTGAATAAAGTATTCGTTCTAAACCCCTTTTTTCTAATTAACGTCAACAGCTTTTACAAAAAATTCTGTCATGCCAAGTCGCAATTTTGCTCTCTGAAAAGTAACATTTTCCACAATTTATTTGTATTTTTATACCCGTTACTCGTAGAGTAAAAGGGTATATTGTATTCGTGCAAAAGTATGTAACAGCTAGAAGGAAGCGTTTCCGACCCTATAAAGTATATATATTCTTGTTCAGGATCACTAGCCGAGTCGATCTAGCCATGTCCGTCTGTCCGTCTGTCTGTCCGTCTGTCTGTCCGTCTGTCTGTCTGTCTGTCTGTCTGTCCGTATGAACGCTGAGATCTCGGAAACTATAAAAGCTAGAAGATTGGCATTTTGCATGTAGATTTTAGGAGTTCCTACGCAGCGCAAGTTTGTTTCAAGTTTCAAGTTTGTTTTGTTTGGTGCCACGCCCCCTCTGACGCCCACAAGTCACAAGCTGTGGCCACAGTTCTGATGCTATTATGAAAATTTTTTTTATATGTATTTGTTTCGTCAATACCTATCGATTGGCCAAATAAAAATTTGGCACGCCCACTCTAACGCCCAAAAATCCATTAAACGCTTAAGCCTGGCTAGCGCCTACATTTCCGCCTTTCATGGGACAATAGCGCCATCTAACGGATGACTTTGGAACAGCTGGCCAAGGTGCTCAACAGAGTCAACGTTAATTCTCGATAAGGATTTCTATTAAAGGAAAATGCGATGGCTTTCATTTGTCAATACCGAACTATATCCCAAGAACTATGCAAATCAAATTAAGTTAGCCAAATTGGAGGTGTTCCCTGGGTACCGATTTTAACATAAAAATCGGGAGCTAATTCGAGCGGCGAAAAACATACAAGAAGGCATATTTATATTAAGTTGTTTAGCTGAGTAACGGGTATCTAATAGTCGAGGCACTCGACTATAGCGTTCTCTCTTGTTTTATAACAAAATCTTTTGTTTAATTAATTTCCATAAATTCAAACGCGACTGCTTTTAACAAACAAAAACAGGAGCAAAACTATTTTAAATGCAAATTTAATGAATTGCAAAAAGCTTAGGTTAAAAAGTCGAAGAAAAGTCAATTAAAATTACAAGTCAACGGTGGGGAAGCGGTTGCAACGAAATCGTTGCATTTTATATGTCCGCCCGCTTTCTACTGTATTTTTTTATAAAACACCTTATGCCCTTTTCTCTTTGTTTTCTTCCCCTTTCTATTCTTTTTTCTGTTTGTGATTGTGGGTGGCTTTTGTTTATTTTAACAGCCACGCGCGCACATGTGCCATGTCTCACCCCCTTCCCCCTATTTTATCACAGAGAAGTTCATTTGTTTGACCGTTTATCGCATTCATCGCTCATTGCATTTCTAATTGCATATTGCAAAATGCGCTTTATAGTGCCCCGTATATAGTGGCAAATCGTTTTATTCTAGCCGGATGTCACATCATCTTGATGGTCTGCTAGGAATAACGGTATATAAAATAAGGTTTATGCCATGAATTAATAAAAACTAACATTAAAAAAATAATTTGATTACTTTGTTGTTAATTAAATAGCTGGAGAATAAAATCCTCATTCAGATCGTATTGGTAGTGTTGTAGAAACACATGTGAATTAAAGCCTTATAGGGTGCGGTGCTTTGAAAACCCATATTCAAACAATTTAAAGATTTCACCAGTGATTAATGATAAGATTTAGCAATGCATTTAATATTACAAAAAACTGTCTCAGCAATTATTTTTTTTTAATATCACTAAAACGATTGACTTTTGACTGATTGTGACGCAAATTTACACAGCTATTTATTCCTTTGTGTTACTGCCCTTAGAATAGAGCTGTTATCTCTTGAAATGTCTTTACAAGAAAGCCTTAATGATAATGAATCGGGAGCTACTAATGAGCTCAAGGCTCTTTCATCTTCTGTTAAAATTGAATTGTTATTTAATAATCTGTGAAATGATATCACAATCTTATCTTATCTGATGTTTTCGAAACTTAATGCGAAAAAAAAAAACATTTGTTTCTTTGTTAAAGAACCTTTGGCCGGTTTTGTCTTAAGTTCCATGTCATTTTAATACTCTAGGAGCTTTTGCAAAGGACTTCATTGTTATTGCAAAAAGAGCCAAAGTAGTTTTCACTATCTTCAGGCAACACATTATTAACCCCTTGTCTCACTGAATCAACTCCTTCACTTCCCTTTCTCATTTAACTTGGGGAACACGCAACTTTAATTTGTCTTTTCTTGTTTCACCTTTGGGTGCTACCTTTCTGAGTTTTCCCCATCTCTAATCTCTTTTTAATTCACGCCTACAACCCAACAATGAGCAGTAATTAGGCGAAACTTTTTCATAGCCATTTTTTTCCTTTTATCAATGAACTGCCTTGAACTCGAACAACACAAAAATATCAAGAAAAAGCTTTCGGAAATCTAGAAAAGCCCAGACAGACGAACTAAGTACTTCAGGTACAATAATAACAAGAGGAAGAGGGCTTCTGCCACGCCCACTTCAAAAGAACTACAACGGCAAAAAAATAAAGTTGTTGTGTCTTTTTGTGTCAACGACTGAAAAGGTAAACGCACCTCAAAAGGTCGAGCGCGACCTTTGACCTTTTCGTGCACAGCAGCGCTTATAACTGTGATATATGTAGAGTTTTTCAAGTGGAAAAGCGGCGTGAAAGCGGGAACACATGTTCTTTATTGAGGGACGAGCTTTTAGCAGCTTGAGCTTATCACAGGAAATCGACCAACAACTTATTTATATCGCAATATCGATTTGATATATTTATAATTACGGTTTGGACAAATTTTATTTGTGTATTTGGCTTAAGTTATACGATTTTACAGTAAAGAGACACTTTCTACTGAACACAATAGTTGGATGTCGATTAGAAATAATTATGCAACGAAAATACCGAACTGAATTGAACTAACGAATATTTATTTGTTGTTCAATACAAAACAGACATTTAAAGGCAGCGAGTTTTTAATCCTCAGAAACAATTAGATGGCAGTAAATTAATATTTTTTAAATATGGAATAATTGTAGTGCAAAATTATTTTAAATATGAAAATTGAGAACACACCTAACTATTATATTGATTGCTTAGCAAAGGGAGCTTTAATATAAAAGTATACTACCTTAATCACATCATCAGTTGAACAAAGCAATACGCCAATATAGATAATGCACTAACCTTGACATTGTCTTAATGTCAAGTCAAGACAAATGAAACAAAATGCAAAACAGTATGAAACAATTAATCTTCTGTACCTTCTATAAACGTGTGAATACCGACTTTCCTTGCCAAACCACTTCGGAAAGTGAATGAATAATGCTCAATAAATTTTCGCTTAACGTACAACAAATACGAAAAACAAGAATGCGAAGCAAAATGGGAAGGAATATAAACAACAAAATGTTAGCAAAATATAAACAATATCAGCGGGGGAGGCACAAGTCACTTATTTCGGAGGATGAATCTGGTAAGGCAGAAGGGTGTTCAAAATGTAAATTTCAAGGTGAATGAGGCGCCACAGAATCGGCTTTCCGTAAAGCCATCTGTTTTTCCGAGATAAAGCGAAACAAATGTGAAAGAAGCATAATAAAAATTACGCATGTTTGAATGGAAAAAATAACTTTCAAGGTCAACACCTAAATAAAAAAACAACCCATTATTGAAACATTTAGTTTTTAATAAAAAAAATGTTTTTGTTATTTGTAGGCCTTAACTTATTTTTTGTAAGTGTTTTTTTTTAAGTTGCTGTCGGAGCCCCAAAACCAGACAATACTTTGCAGGCCTACATATATAATGTGTTGACTACACATCTTTATTTTATATTTACACCTTTAGCCACATATATATCTATATATGTTCAGTAACGTACATGCAAATTAGATTGACCATGAAAAGTGTTTTCGCTTGGCTGCGTATTTTTCTTCAGGTGTTCAACCGCTAAAATGTTGTTTACCTGTATGTGTGAAAATTGAATTTTGTTTTCGCCAAAAAATGTGGTGGTTGTAAGAAATTAAGGAGGTGAAACCATATGTAAATTTGAAAGCATTGTGCATTCATTAATTAATAGAGCTTCATAATCAAGCATAAGAATGTAGTACCTGAATGTAGTTTGTGAGTTAATAGAGGGGAACTGTTGGTTATGAAAAATATTCATTCATTAAGCATTCAGAACATAAATACTAAAATCTCTAGAATAACAGCTATGGTGATCAAATAATGCTTGGCTTGTAAATTTAATTTATAGTCAAGGGTTATTTTTTTCGGGGTTATTTTTTAAATATATAAATATATTTTAAAACCGCTTTCTGGATGGTGTCATTGCTAAGAATGAGGTTTTGCATTTCTGTTCAATCTTAACGAATTTCAAGCCATAATTAAACCAAAAAAAAAGAGACACTTAAAGTAAATATTTCTTAAAATGTAAAATGTGTATTTAATAAAGGTATAAAATTATTATCACCAAGTGGGGGATGTAATTTCTGAGAAACAGGTTTGGATCTTAGGTAACAAAGACAGACTATGCATGTATTTTACTTTATTGCATGAACAGCAAAAAGAAACGACTTAGAATTGATAATTCACAACCCATAATATTCTATGGCTCTGGCATTATCATGGGTCGCAACTTAAGATTGATTTGATTGCACAAACACGTTTCCATTCCCATATTTTCCTCGCCACTTACAAGATTAGCACGTGAAACATGAATGATAGTCTATAGGCGGTCAAGCGATAGTGCCATATAGTCACATAAGGGGGAGGGGTGGGGGTAGTGGGTGTTGCCGGTTCTACGTGTCTTTCCTGGCGATTAGTTTACTCGGCTGCGGTTAACTTACGTTTGCGAGCTAGTCATAAACACTAGGTAGATTCAATAACGCTAAAAAGTTTGCCACGAGCTCATGTCTCGGTGATGACGATGATGACCGTATAGTATAATTTAACGCCGCCAGGCTGTCTCAATTGTAAATCGAAAATTAATCCACTTAGGGAGGTGTGACGACAACCTTGCAACCTTTATAAAGTTAACCTCCCAATTTCAAATTTTAAAGAGTCCATTTAAAGTACATTTCTTGGATTTCTTCTTCACTTTTTGACGTATTTTTACTACTCTTTGCCCATCGCAAACCGATCGTATTTTGACTGTAAATATTTCCACTTTTCATCTTTCGGCTGGCGGTGGTGGCCCCTTTTTGACTTTTCGTTGATTTTATGACTCAATTAAAAGATAAATACGCAAAGTGCAAACATTTCAATGTTCAGTGAACGCAGCCGACAAACGAACACATGACGTCAACCATTAAACAAACAAATTGTTGAAAGATTTATGAGTACTTCGAGTGTCTATATTTGGATATCCATGCAAACACGCACTTTTCGAAGATGAAAGAGAAAGAGTTTGGCTAATGGGACATTTGGTTGGTTGCTGGATAAGAAAAGAGTCTCAAATAGAAGGTGATGCTGACAGATCCTTATGAGTGTTATGATGCAAATTAAACTACTTAAGTGGAATCAAAAAATAAACAAGTACAAAAAGTCAGTGAAGTAAATTAAATACAAATTTATCTGCTAAAAAGTTGTTCATAAATAACTTCAATAATTTTAATAATTGTTTTACATTCATAAACATATTTTAACAGGTCCTCTTATCGTCACCCTCTGATTTTAGCATATATTTTTCTGCATCTTTTTTCATTTGTTTTTATGAGCAACATCTTTATTTATCTTTTTAATTTACGACTCTCGACTGCGTCAGCGGTGCGTGAGTGAAAGGCAAAAGTCCGGCACCAAGTTAACCTTAACATCTTTTTTTCATTTTTCGTATTAAATTTATTTTAAAGGGGAGGAGTTGCCGCCGCAGATTTGCATACAAATTCAATTAAAACGCGTGACGGAATTTAGCAAGCGAAATTTTCCTAAATTAAATTCCAAATTAAAATGCTAAAAAGGAAATTAAAAGATGGAAATGTAAGGCATATTGCCTTAAATAAGTAAATTAAGTTAAAGCAACCCGTTTTTAAAATGTAAACCCAATTTATTAAAGTAAAGAAATGTGATTTGATATCATTGCGGGTTTAATTTCCTTCACAAGAATCCCAATATCAGCCAAAATTATTGTAAATGTTTATTAATGACTGCAGCTCGACACTGAAAACGAGTTAATGTGGGATTGACATGTCAAGTGGAAATTAGAGAGGAAAACATTCAAGTGGTTAATCAGTGTTCACCACCCACACAGCCACAAACGCAGAGAGCAGAGGTCAAAGGTTGAACTTGACGTGAGTTCGCCTTTCGCTTTTCAACAGTCTTGGGTTGATGAGGGGACAGGTTTTAGCCGGGTCAGAGGTGCAGGCACCACCTAATGACTTGCAGTCTGGCATTAAATTGCCATTGCCTGGAAAACTCTGAAAATGAAAGTAACAAAAAACGCCAAGCCAAGCTCACGATTTTGACTGCCGAAAAAATAAATAAATTCGAGGAGCGAAGCGTTTAAATACCCTCTTTTAATTATTCTTATGATCAAGTATTATTTTATTACTTTTTAAAGGTTATCTATTTTTTGTATAGGGAATGTTTGCTAAAGGTTATTTGTGGTAGTTTACTGATAGACTAGGAATAATTATCAATTTTGGCAATAATAGTTTAGCATGTCACCATAACAGAAACTTGCCTATTTTTTAGTATTTACAGATATTATTTCATGAGCTAGTTATTAATCTGTTGTTATGTACTATTGATCTTGAGCTTAAAGTTAATTAAAGCTTATATAGCTATAAGTCAAAGTTCTGTATTACTCTAAGGCATTTATAATTTTACTTCTTCCATAAAGTATAAAAGTAAATGTACTTCATCAAGCTATTTATGACTTAAAGTTATCTACTTCTTTAAATAAATGTAAATAACCTTTTTACCTTCAAATTACACTTATTACACTTTTTACTATAACGCATGGACACCCAAGTCTATGGACTCTTTGGAAAGGGTATACAGAGATGCGGCTAAGACGGCGGCGCCTCAAGCCAAGCGATTAAACGTTGTTATATGTATGCATTGCTTTCGGGTTGTTCGTTTTCATAGCAACAACAAGACAATGCCTGGAAATATCCATCTATCTTATTGTGGGTTTGTCTTACCGTCCGCTCCACGGTGTTCACAGTTATTAGGCACTGTTTTGTGTTACACAATTGTTGTTTTTGCTGGCCGGGCTTAGTCCGGCTAGCAACATGTTGCCAACCGTGCAGATCTCTTGGCTTTTCTCTAATGCCAGCGCCTTCGCTAATTGTCGGGGAGTGGCCCGAACCACACAGCGACGTTGTTTTGTGCGAAAAACCAACAGTCGCCCAGCTGTTTACCACCCAATAAAATCAGACACCAAAATAACACCCATTAACAGTACGGCCCAGCAATATATCGGTATTGCTGGGTTACACTTGTGGTATGTTTTCATGTTTTTTCGTGGGGGATTGGCACACGCTCTCCGCTGTCTGCCATGAATACCAAATATTGCCTTTGTTGCTTTTATTAGCACCTATTTTTCAGCTGGCAAAAAACAATTTGCACAAATAATTAGCATATTTTCGATATTTTTACTTTATTTTGGTTTAAATCAAGCCGGAACGCTTGTTAAACGCAAATAATGAGGCTACGGAAATCAAGGTAAATGGGATCAATTCAGGTCAGGATTTTAAAAATATATATTTTTTAAATTGTTATGAAAATCTTAGCAGTTTTTATACCCGTTACTCGTAGAGTAAAAGGGTATATTGTATTCGTGCAAAAGTATGTAACAGGTAGAAGGAAGCGTTTCCGACCCTATAAAGTATATATATTCTTGTTCAGGATCACTAGCCGAGTCGATCTAGCCATGTCCGTCTGTCCGTCTGTCCGTCCGTATGAACGCTGAGATCTCGGAAACTATAAAAGCTAGAAGATTGGCATTTTGCAGATTTTAGGAGTTCCTACGCAGCGCAAGTTTGTTTCAAAAAGGTGACACGCCCCCTTTAACGCCCACAATCGCTTATATACGATTTTATTTAAATATAAATTTAAATATTTCGGAGAAGTAAAAATGCAGTTTTATTGTGTTTATCAATACCTATCGAAATGTAGAAGAAATTTTTCAAATCGGACCATTCGTTTAAAAGTTATGCGTGATCAAAGTTTCTATCTCCATCTCCCTCGCACTCCTTTTACCTGAGTAACGGGTATCTGATAGTCGGGGCACCCGACTATAGCGTTCTCTCTTGTTTGTATTACATTTAATTTAATGTTATACAAATTTTCACAATTTTATTACACGTGAATTTATTATGCTCAACATTTCATTTTCTTTCATCACCATAATTTTCATTGCGTGACCAAATAAACTTTTCTCGATGTGATTTCCAAATGGCTTAGTTTCGAGGTGTTGCAAAAGTCGTAAAATAATAAAATGCCCTCAAATATATTAAAATTTGCGAAAGAGAGCAGGCGGAATAGCCACGCTTAGATTTCTATGGGAATAATTAAAATTAAGTTTAATTGTACATATGTACATAACACAATTTATTAATGGTTGTTCTCTTTTCTTTTACAGGTGAGTTTGACTGACTGTAATAAATTGTAGTATACAATGTCGGAGTGGGTAAGCTTTTAGAAGTTAAGAAAACGAAGACCGGGATTTCATGGAAAATTTGGTAAAATAAAATTTTTGCTAGTTAGTTCGTTGTACAAATTGCACCAATGTAATGTAATTTAAGAAACCATTGAATAGCATATGAAAATTCTTCTAAAATAATACTTGTACCATCTTGCACACCTAAAATCAGAATAAATAGTATTTTGTGTAATTTATTTGTACTTCAAAAGGTAAACTAAACGTATTAAATTGTTTTCCAGTATTTATGTTTTTGAAAATTATGTTTACATATTGTCTGATCGGAAATCAAAACAAGAAAGGAAAGCTAACTTCGGGCGGAGCCGAAGTTGATATACCCTTGCAGAATATTCTGTAAATAATATTCTCCAAAATTATTCATATGATGCATTCTTAATACAAATAAAAATCCCAACTTCCTAACTTTAAAAACACCAAAGTTATGGCAATTTCAATCGTTCAGTTATATGGCAGCTATAGGATATAGTCGGCCGATCCCTATAAAATTTGGTAGGTCGGATTGATTGGCCAAATATAAAACCCATAGAAAATCCCAACTTCCTAACTCTAAAAACACCAAAGTTATGCTATTTCCTATCGTTATATGGGAGCTATAGGATATAGTCGGCCGATCCTTATGAAATTTGGTAGGTCGAATTGATTGGCCAAATAAAGAAGCCATAGAAAATCCCAACTTCCTAACTTTACAAACAGCAGAGTTATGGCATTTCCTATCGTTCAGTTATATGGCAGCTATAGGATATAGTCGGCCGATCCCGGCCGTTCCGACTTATATACTGCGTGCAAAGGAAAGAAGGGTGTGTGCAAAGTTTCAATTCGATAGCTTTAAAACTGAGAGACTAGTTCGCGTAGAAACAGACAGACGGACAGACGGACAGACGGACAGACGGACAGACGGACAGACGGACATGGCTATATCAACTCAGGAGGTGATCCTGATCAAGAATATATATACTTTATAGGGTCGGAGATGTCTCCTTCACTGCGTTGCACACTTTTGACCAAAATTATAATACCCTCTGCAAGGGTATAAAAAGCTATAGCTGCCACTGAATAATCGGGTCAAACCTTTATATACATGACTTCTTTTGTCCAAAATAATATTTGTATGTTATTTCGAACACCAATTCTTCAACTTTAATCAAAATCGTCTGATTATATCCTACAGCTTTCATTGTATACAGTTTAATTGTGCAGTGTTTAAGTTTTTTGATGTACATATATTTAAATTAATGAGCTTGAGTGTTTCCAAGATTTAAACGAAGTAAACACCCACAATAATCCCGTAAACAAAAAACATCTGATTTTAATGGAAATATGCACGTTTATATATTATATTAGTCATATTTTTTATACAACACAAAGCAACAGCGTCGGAAAATACTCAGGTACATATATGGAAGAACTCTTTTCGCTGTGGGTGGTGGGTTGGCGGCCGGTTGGCCCACGAATCTACAGTTAGCACACGGGTTATTGAGCCTTCAACGTGGCAACTTGTCATAGTCAAGTGGCATAGAGAGTCTCTCGCTGTCTCTTTCGGGCGCTGATGCTGCTGCTGCATCGCTTCACTGGATTTCAAAAGTTCTTTTGCCGTTACACCACGCGCTCTCTCAATCTCTCCTCTCCTCTCTGCTGACAAGTCCACATTTGTATGGTTTCTGCTCTCTGTATCTGAAATTCAGCTAAAAAGCTTTCGATAAAGCAGCCATGTTGCTTTTTAACCGTCCATGTGTGTGTGTGCTTATGGCAGAGAGTGTGGGAGTTTTGGACTCTCTCCTCTCATAAATTATCTGATTGGAAAGATTCGTTTGGCTTGTCTGCTGTTTTTTTTTTGGGTCCTCCGTGTTTATATCGCTTGTTTGTTTATTTTTCATGAATATTTTGTTTGGTCTTAACGCGACCCACAGAAAACGTGGTTCGAAAATGATAATATCGTGGCGAATTCCTCTCTAAAAAGGGTTCCGTAATTTAGGTACATACATAGATCTCGGACAATAAGACAGTGAAGCCTTTGTATAGAAAGCCCTTTAAATTGCAATCATCATGGCAGGTTTCACAGTTTTTAAAAATACAATAAAACTTATTTGGGTTATCTCAAGAAATAAACAAATTGATCAGCATACATATTTATTTTTTTTGGTCTAGAAAATAGCGGTGCAAAATTTGTGATGTCGCAGCTAAAAATGACTAAAAAAGAAGTTTACTAGAAATTTATTTACAAAGCTCCAAAAATCTTGTACAAAAATATATAAGTACTTTTAAATCTTGTTATTTGCATTCTTTAGTATTAACTCGTATGCATTTTTGTTTTTTTTTACATTTTGCAATGCAAGGAGGCTTAATTGAAACATTTCATTCTTTAGATATGGTTTTTCTAACGAGTTTAGATTTGTAGAAGATTTTCTGAGCGACGTTTTATTTCAAGCTCCACGTTAACTACCAAGCTTTGCTTTGTTGTACTCACAGCGGCTCTGCATTTATTGCAAAAACAACTTTCAGCTTCAGTTTGCGGCTCTCTGAAACTCGCTCTCTCCCCTCATGTTCCCACCTTACTAACTTCCAAACTTCAAAAAGCCACCACCATAAAGCTATTGTTTTTGCTTCTGCTGCTGCATGTTGAGCTCTCTTGCTGACTCTCTGCCGTGCCTCTCTCTCGCAGCGGCAGAGGCGGCGACTGCGATTCGACGTCAACATTTTCAGTTATGCTCTTTCCATTCAAACACAAAAATCGCCTTGAAGTTACAACTTCGAATCGCTTTGGTCGCTTGGGCTTTTATTTTATTCCTTTGCTATATTGTTAATTGTGTGAAATATTTTTGTTCGTGCGCCTGTGTTGCAGTCTGTGTAGAAGAGAAGAAGTGGAAACAGTTTCACCGAAAAAAAGAACAAAAGCTGCCGAAATTGTTTACAACAGCAGCATAAACAATTGGCAAAGCCAGACACTTTACTGAATACAAAAAAAAACCGAGAAAAAACGGCGAAAAACGTCTCGCGCGCATTTTTAACATTTTCACTCAGTGAGAGAGAGCAGAAGAGAAAGCAGAGAGAGAGACAGGCGGAGTTGCTGAATAAGCAAGAAGCGCATTCAGCAAAAGAGAGGGGAGAGACTCAGTCTCTCAAAAAGTACCTCTCTCAGCACATAAATAAAAGAGCTCCGCAGCTCAGTTAGTTGTTTTGTTTGTTTGGTGTTAAAACATAAAAATAGGCCCACAAACGAACACCTAAAATACATGTGTTATTGCAAGTGAAACTCATTAAAAGGGAAGCTGATAAAAAAGAGAACCCAAATAACTGTTTGCACACACAAACACTAAAACCAGTTGTCGTTGCCGCTCTCCCGAAAGTGTGTGTATATATCTAATAAGAAGAAGCAGCTGCGACCTCCCCAAACAAATTTGTCATATTAGAAAATCAAATTCCATACATATCATTGGCAAGCATTTTTAAAAAAGTTCTTTCAACTTAAAAAAAAAACGGTTACAAAACGCATTCAACTATCGTAGTATCGATAATGAAAACTGAAACCGGCAGCAATAACAACAACAATAATATTAATACCGGCAGCAAAATGGATTTCGATATGTATCCAAGTATTTCGGGCAAGCAACAGGATCCCGTTCGCGAAGTCGTTATGAAATATATCGATTACTTTTTGCCAGAGTAAGTATGATAAAAAGTTTGGCCAAAAATAAAAAACTAAAATGTTCATGTTTTTCTTGCCCGAAAATATATAATGTAAAATATAATATAATGGTCCAACTGGGATTAACAAGAAAGTATTCATTTTAAAAATGCCTTACATTACCGAATTACAATTTTTTTTATTTCTATACATTTATTAAATTTCGGAACAAATTGTTCGCAAGAAAAAATTGCCTTATTCTTAAATAATATCGTAATAAAATAAAATGAGAAAAAAAGTGTTTTAGTCCCATGAAACCCATGTAACCCCTCTAATATTCCAATTCCAATTTTTAAAAAGCTTGTTTGAAGTATTTGTTAAATAAGGTGGGGTTATTGTCCAAGCTGATAACGAACTGGTGAAGAGGTCATCCCAAGATAAAAGCTATTTGGCTAGGGATTTCAGTGTGTTGGGAAAAACAGTAGCTCGTTTTACTTTTGTTGACAAACGACATTATCTTTGAGATAAAATTGTTTCCAGCGGGGCAGTTTGCTTAAATAAGCTACTAGGTGAAACCTTTTATGGAACTGTTTATATGGGGAGTAGCTATTTTTAGAAAAGTCTTCAGAGCTTGGGAAATTTACATGGCTTAGGATTCTTTATATGACAATAAAATAAATTGCGCAAGCTTAAAGTACGAATTTTGTTAACTCCTAAGATATATTTACATAAATTTTTATAAAAATTGTTATTTTAAGTGTTTTAACATGCATAGTAAGCATGTTAGTATAGTATATGGATAATATTAGTAATCTTCATTAGCTTATTCAACTCAGATTTGGAGCAAGTGCCTTTTGAGGTAAAGTATCTAAGTATGACGCTAATTAGACATTTAGTTGTCGTTCAAAGTATTTATAACACATCTTCTTATTCAATCGGAAAATAGTTGTCAATCACCGGGTGATTGACAAACCAAAATATGACTAATTTTAGATGTCTCCAATGATTGTTTATAGTAAACTGTCAAATTGATGGCATCTAATTTAAGCAAAATTGTGTGAACTACTGGAAAAAAAAAGAAAGAAAAGGAAATCGAAACTAGACAAGTGAGCAAACGACAATTGATCAGAGGGCTATAAATAGAGGGCGACAATATATACTTCCGATCCCTAGCTGATGTGATTCTCAGCTCAGGAAATATTGATAATCAATTAGCCAGTCCAGACATCATAATGATCCACAATGGATCCTATACTATAACACGTGCATAGCAACGCATCTGAGTGCTCTTCTATCAGATCTAAGTAAGGCACATCCGATGGCAAATTTAACTTCAAGGTGCTAAGTTGTAGATGGCGAGAATAAGTGTTGATTTTATATGCATACATAAATATTTATCGGTTAGATAAGTCGGCGGCGCCTTTCTCTCTAATTATATAGGTAAATTGAGTTCGCGTTGGATAAGAGACTATAAATGTCGGTTATGGGTAGTTGGTTTGGGATAGGAAAAGTAATGTATGTAGATGTGATAACAACATTTAATTTTAATTTCCCTAAAATCATATGTGTCTTCAAAATTAATTTGTATTAAATTTGGCAGATTAGACAAATTTTTCAATGAATTTCTGGGTAAGTCTCATGTCAGATCAACTTCATATCAACTTCAAACCGTACCGAATAATCGAATTATATGTAAAAGACTGGTTATCGCCCGCTTCCTGTCTATGGGGCCTTACATCATCGGAAAACGGGCCAACGCATCGTTAGTTGGATAAAATACTATTTTTTGTGCTGACCTCATTTTGTTTTTGTCCGTTACGTCCAGTTAGGCAACTTGTTGCAAAGTTGCGTTAGCATGGGCGGGGAAAATTCAGGAAGAGGGGCCCACGAGAAGCTATGAAGCCTGCCAAGTTGGCGACATTTCTTCGGTGGTTTCGTTGGCACTTTAAGGCTTCCTACAATAAGGCGGTAAAGTGAACCGGTCTTGGTCTTGGACCACTTCGTCGCGCCGGAATTTCAATTTACTCTTTTTCGACTCTCTTTTCAACAGTTTTTTTTAGCCAGCTTTTTTATATTTTTGAACCTTTTTCGCCCTTTCTGTATATAGATACTTTTTTCATTTGCGGATTTATTCGCATTTTCAAGATTTCGATTTTATTTGGGTCAGGGGCAAATTTTTTTTTATTTCCCTCATTAATTAGACTTTATATTTTTAAGATTCCATTTTATAGTTGCCGCTATTGTGTTTGAGGCCATGGGTCAAGAATAAAATAATTTAGAAGAAAACAAGAGTCATGATATTTGTTCAAACAAATTCCTTATGGTTAATAGTCTTATCATACTCGAAATTATGTTTGCAGTTATACTTTGTTAGGAAACCAACATCCCGTTTTTCAAATGTTTATTGTTTCTATTTTGCTGAACAATTTTACGATGTGTTTTGTTTTCGTTCGCCAACTTCCTGAAGTCGTAAACTCGGTGTCATCGTTCCCGGCTCTTGAGACCCTAAAATGCAAATAAACACTTCAGAAAATGCCATGCCCGAGTGACGGGAAGTATTCGACGGATTCGGATTTGCGAAGATGGCATGAATATATATGCCGAGTTCTCCTTTCGCTTACATCAGCCAAATGCCTGATCGCAATTTCGATATCTGTTTTTACTATGCATTGTTTGATTTTGCGGAGTCAGCGGACGGTATTTGCCTGGTTAGCAATTTGTATTTATAAGGAGAATAGCAGAATCGGCATCCGCAAGTTTAAAATTTCGAAAATGCACAAATCAGTTTGGACTCGTGTGAATCCCACAAAAAGTCGTCGTATCCTGATATTTTTAATGAAAATAGCCAATGCGAAAATGCCAAAGAGCAGCGACTTTCACCAAGGGATTAGCCTGGCACTTTGCCAAAGTTTCATTCACAGAAAATGCGCATATTCAGATTAATTCGATTGGATTCATTGGCATCGTGTAATTCGACTTCTGCAACTGGCAGTCAAAACAAGTGCCCAAAAGAAAAGTGTGAGGTTTACGAGTGGCGCCAACTGCAAAATACAGAAAACAAACGAAGCGATAAGCAGATACTAATTAACAAGTCCCCTTTTAAAATATAAACACAGCAAGTTTTTGTTATTAAACAAGCAATAATTTAAAAAGTAAATTCTTAAAAGCTTTAAGCCGCTTTTTTTGTTTACTTTGCATTAATTTAGTTTTTATTTGCATTTTGTTTTTAGTCACTGACACATTTTTATACCCGTTACTCGTAGAGTAAAAGGGTATATTGTATTCGTGCAAAAGTATGTAACAGGTAGAAGGAAGCGTTTCCGACCCTATAAAGTATATATATTCTTGATCAGGGTCACTAGCCGAGTCGATATAGCCATGTCCGTCTGTCCGTCTGTCCGTCTGTCCGTCTGTCCGTCCGTATGAACGCTGAGATCTCGGAAACTATAAAAGCTAGAAGATTGGCATTTTGCATGCAGATTTTAGGAGTTCCTACGCAGCGCAAGTTTGTTTCAAAAAGGTGCCACGCCCCCTTTTACGCCCACAATCGCTTATATACGATTTTATTTAAATATAAATTTAAATATTTCGGAAAAGTAAAAATGCAGTTTTATTGTGTTTATCAATACCTATCGAAATGTAGAAGAAATTTTTCAAATCGGACCATTCGTTTAAAAGTTATGCGTGATCAAAGTTTCTATCTCCATCTCCCTCGTACTACTTTTACCTGAGTAACGGGTATCTGATAGTCGGGGCACCCGACTATAGCGTTCTCTCTTGTTCTCTTTAGGTAACATAAATACTTCTCATCACGTGATCTGATAAATAAGCCCACACCAAAGCTGATCACTATGCACAGACAGCCGAGTCTTAAATAAATACCTAAATAATCTTTAAATTAGCACGAAAAACAGAAGCAAAAAAGTAAATAAATAAATGACATCACTCTTATTTTTATGAGCGTTCGATGGCGGCGTTTGAACCTTTATAAACTTTGCACTTTTCTCCCCTCTCTTATTTCTTCCTCTTTGTTTTGGGTTTGTATAACGAAAATGTGTTTATAATGTGTGTGGCTTTCATTTTTTTTGTCCGTCGCGTGATTTTTTGCCTTCTTTCCACACTCGTACCAATATTTATTATTATTTGTCTTGCCTGTGCTTGCCCTTTCTTTATTTTGTTTTGTCTCCCAGGCTTTGGCCAAGTTGGTTTGCTTCTCATGTCTAACATTATTTTTCTGACTTCATGCTGATAACAGCTGGTGAGATTCTAAGGAAAGCCAATCAACAAATGCTGCTCTAATGAGTATGATGCTACCACCAGCTGTGCGTGAAAGATATAGTCCCTAAAGATTATAAAATGAAAGACCGATTTTTAAGGGGATACGGCCACAGCCCAAACCGTAAGAGCAAGAGCAGCCAAATTTTTTCACAGTATTCCATTGGGGGCGTGGGCGCCCACTAAGATCCGATATGTCCCCCCAGTGGCCCCAAACAGCTCCAACATCCATTATTCTGAGCAAAAAAAGTTGATGTATTTAAGCTTAACTTCTAAACTGGTTGGAATTTCGATATTTGGTTTTTTCCGAATTTTAGGTTTTGAAAAGGCCTAATTAGAAATCTTAAAGAAATTTTGATATCCCCCATAATTTGGGGGCTACATTTAAAATTAACTTTTCGATTTAAAAAATCTAAACCGCTGCTCCGATCAAGATGATTTTTCGCTCAATAGTTATTCTATGGCCCAAATGCTTAAGTTTAATTTTTCAAGTTTTTAACATTTTTTTAAGTATTTTTAACGAATTTATTTAGATTTTCTAAGTCATTGCGTTGTATTTTGCGGGAGCCTGTCGAGAGAACGAAACCCAGAAGCCAAGAGAGCGACGGACGAGAGAGCAACAGCCAAGAAAACTGATGAGGGGGAGGGGTAGTGCTGCAGGGAAAGGGGAGGGGAAAGAGGCAATTTAAGTTAAATTTGTTTAGGATTTTAAAGGATGCTCCGATCAATATGATTTTCGATCAATAGTCAGTCCTGTGGATCAAATGCTTAGGTTTTATTTTTCATTTTGTAGCAGAAGTAAGAGCCTTATTTAATTTTCACCATGGAAGAAAATAGAAAATTACTACAAATTCTGTAAGCAAAGCCAAAATGTTTCCAAGTTAAATATTAATCTTAAGATTCGAACTTTTGACCAAATACGTATGTACATATGTATATTTGGATATGTTTTGATTTGCTTATATGTACAATACATGTACATACATACAATGTGTGTGTATGTTTCTATTCGAAAGTAGATAATGTGCTTAAATACAAATAAAATGATTTATTATACCCGTTTATCGATCAAATGTGGAATCTGAAAATAATACGTTACTTTGCTGTTTTTGTATTAGATGCCAATCTTTTACTGTGTGTACAAAGGTTTTCGTTTCATTCAAAACAAGAAATTTGAAATCAACAAATTCCAATTTACAAACAAGTATACATATTTGTGCGCAAATTAAAATTGCATTGATAACATTGTAACTGATAAAAAGTATACAAGCTCATGACTTTTACTTGGATCACTTTCATTTATCCCTAAAGATTATAAAATGAAAGACCGATTTTTAAGGGGATACGGCCACAGCCCAAACCGTAAGAGCAAGAGCAGCCAAATTTTTTCACAGTATTCCATTGGGGGCGTGGGCGCCCACTAAGATCCGATATGTCCCCCAGTGGCCCCAAACAGCTCCAACATCCATTATTCTGAGCAAAAAAAAGTTTATGTATTTAAGCTTAACTTCTAAACTGGTTGGAATTTCGATATTTGGTTTTTTCCGAATTTTAGGTTTTGAAAAGGCCTAATTAGAAATCTAAAAGAAGTTTTGATATCCCCCATAATTTGGGGGCTACATTTAAAATTAGCTTTTCGATTTAAAAAATCTAAACCGCTGCTCCGATCAAGATGATTTTTCGCTCAATAGTTATTCTATGGCCCAAATGCTTAAGTTTAATTTTTCAAGTTTTTAACATTTTTTTAAGTATTTTTAACGAATTTTTTTAGATTTTCTAAGTCATTGCGATGTATTTTGCGGGAGCCTGTCGAAGGAACGAAACCCAGAAGCCAAGAGAGCGACGGCCGAGAGAGCAACAGCCAAGAAAACTGATGAGGGGGAGGGGTAGTGCTGCAGGGAAAGGGGAGGGGAAAGAGGCAATTTAAGTTAAATTTGTTTAGGATTTTAAAGGATGCTCCGATCAATATGATTTTCGATCAATAGTCAGTCCTGTGGATCAAATGCTTAGGTTTTATTTTTCATTTTGTAGCAGAAGTAAGAGCCTTATTTAATTTTCACCATGGAAGAAAATAGAAAATTACTACAAATTCTGTAAGCAAAGCCAAAATGTTTCCAAGTTAAATATTAATCTTAAGATTCGAACTTTTGACCAAATACGTATGTACATATGTATATTTGGATATGTTTTGATTTGCTTATATGTACAATACATGTACATACATACAATGTGTGTGTATGTTTCTATTCGAAAGTAGATAATGTGCTTAAATACAAATAAAATGATTTATTATACCCGTTTATCGAACAAATGTGGAATCTGAAAATAATACGTTACTTTGCTGTTTTTGTATTAGATGCCAATCTTTTACTGTGTGTACAAAGGTTTTCGTTTCATTCAAAACAAGAAATTTGAAATCAACAAATTCCAATTTACAAACAAGTATACATATTTGTGCGCAAATTAAAATTGCATTGATAACATTGTAACTGATAAAAAGTATACAAGCTCATGACTTTTACTTGGATCACTTTCATTTATCCCTAAAGATTATAAAATGAAAGACCGATTTTTAAGGGGATACGGCCACAGCCCAAACCGTAAGAGCAAGAGCAGCCAAATTTTTTCACAGTATTCCATTGGGGGCGTGGGCGCCCACTAAGATCCGATATGTCCCCCAGTGGCCCCAAACAGCTCCAACATCCATTATTCTGAGCAAAAAAAGTTTATGTATTTAAGCTTAACTTCTAAACTGGTTGGAATTTCGATATTTGGTTTTTTCCGAATTTTAGGTTTTGAAAAGGCCTAATTAGAAATCTAAAAGAAGTTTTGATATCCCCCATAATTTGGGGGCTACATTTAAAATTAGCTTTTCGATTTAAAAAATCTAAACCGCTGCTCCGATCAAGATGATTTTTCGCTCAATAGTTATTCTATGGCCCAAATGCTTAAGTTTAATTTTTCAAGTTTTTAACATTTTTTAAGTATTTTTAACGAATTTTTTTAGATTTTCTAAGTCATTGCGTTGTATTTTGCGGGAGCCTGTCGAAGGAACGAAACCCAGAAGCCAAGAGAGCGACGGCCGAGAGAGCAACAGCCAAGAAAACTGATGAGGGGGAGGGGTAGTGCTGCAGGGAAAGGGGAGGGGAAAGAGGCAATTTAAGTTAAATTTGTTTAGGATTTTAAAAACTTAAACTGCTGCTCCGATCAATATGATTTTCGATCAATAGTCAGTTCTGTGGATCAAATGCTTAGGTTTTATTTTTCATTTTGTAGCAGAAGTAAGAGCCTTATTTAATTTCCACCATGAAAGAAAATAGAAAATTACTACAAATTCTGTAAGCAAAGCCAAAATGTTTCCAAGTTAAATATTAATCTTAAGATTCGAACTTTTGACCAAATACGTGTGTACATATGTATATTTGGATATGTTTTGATTTGCTTATATGTACAATACATGTACATACATACAATGTGTGTGTATGTTTCTATTCGAAAGTAGATAATGTGCTTAAATACAAATAAAATGATTTATTATACCCGTTTATCGATCAAATGTGGAATCTGAAAATAATACGTTACTTTGCTGTTTTTGTATTAGATGCCAATCTTTTACTGTGTGTACAAAGGTTTTCGTTTCATTCAAAACAAGAAATTTGAAAACAACAAATTCCAATTTACAAACAAGTATACATATTTGTGCGCAAACGAAAATTGCATTGATAACATTGTAACTGATAAAAAGTATACAAGCTCACGACTTTTACTTGGATCACTTTCATCCCTAAAGATTATAAAATGAAAGACCGATTTTTAAGGGGATACGTTACGTTATTCTATGGCCCAAATGCTTAAGTTTAATTTTTCAAGTTTTTAACATTTTTTTAAAGTATTTTTAACGAATTTATTTAGATTTTCTAAGTCATTGCGTTGTATTTTGCGGGAGCCTGTCGAGAGAACGAAACCCAGAAGCCAAGAGAGCGACGGCCGAGAGAGCAACAGCCAAGAAAACTGATGAAGGGGAGGGGTAGTGCTGCAGGGAAAGGGGAGGGGAAAGAGGCAATTTAAGTTAAATTTGTTTAGGATTTTAAAAACTTAAACTGCTGCTCCGATCAATATGATTTTCGATCAATAGTCAGTTCTGTGGATCAAATGCTTAGGTTTTATTTTTCATTTTGTAGCAGAAGTAAGAGCCTTATTTAATTTCCACCATGAAAGAAAATAGAAAATTACTACAAATTCTGTAAGCAAAGCCAAAATGTTTCCAAGTTAAATATTAATCTTAAGATTCGAACTTTTGACCAAATACGTGTGTACATATGTATATTTGGATATGTTTTGATTTGCTTATATGTACAATACATGTACATACATACAATGTGTGTGTATGTTTCTATTCGAAAGTAGATAATGTGCTTAAATACAAATAAAATGATTTATTATACCCGTTTATCGATCAAATGTGGAATCTGAAAATAATACGTTACTTTGCTGTTTTTGTATTGGATGCCAATCTTTTACTGTGTGTACAAAGGTTTTCGTTTCATTCAAAACAAGAAATTTAAAAACAACAAATTTCAATTTACAAACAAGTATACATATTTGTGCGCAAATTAAAATTGCATTGATAACATTGTAACTAATAAAAAGTATACAAGCTCACGACTTTTACTTGGATCACTTTCATTTATTATATAGCTCTGCCAGTATCCTTCTGATTCTCTCTCTTGAAGGATCTTCTACAAAGGTTGTTTACACAAAGGTTTTCAAGAAACGCGCAAATAAGAAATAAGAAAGTCTTGACAACCATACTCAAAACTAATTTTAAGCGAACGAATTCGCGTCGGGTACAGCTAGTTATGTATATAGGCACAATAGTCGAGTTAGATATAAAGATAAAGGTGAAATGCTTTAATTTATTTTAAATTCTGAAGTCAATACTAAAAAAAACTTCTAAGTACTTTCATTTGAAAGCATTTGAAAACATTTCGATTTAGTTAGTTTTTTGGGTTTGGAAACGAAAAATAATCTGTTTTAAGATACTTTAGGCAGTAATTCCCTTTTTACCTAAGCGGAGAAAACAAACATGTACATGTCTATTTCGAGGAGTTTGACTAATTATTATATTTATTTTTTTTGAAGAGATGTTTGTGTTCTTTTTATACCCGTTACTCGTAGAGTAAAAGGGTATATTGTATTCGTGCAAAAGTATGTAACAGGTAGAAGGAAGCGTTTCCGACCCTATAAAGTATATATATTCTTGTTCAGGATCACTAGCCGAGTCGATCTAGCCATGTCCGTCTGTCCGTCTGTCTGTCTGTCCGTCTGTCCGTCTGTCTGTCTGTCCGTATGAACGCTGAGATCTCGGAAACTATAAAAGCTAGAAGATTGGCATTTTGCATGTAGATTTTAGGAGTTCCTACGCAGCGCAAGTGCAAATGGTGCCACGCCCCCTCTGACGCCCACAAGCCACAAGCTGTGGCCACAGTTTTGATGCTTTTATGAAAAATTTTTTGATATGTATTTGTTTCGTCAATACCTATCGATTGGCCAAATAAAAGTTTGCCACGCCCACTCTAACGCCCAAAAACCCATTAAACGCTTAAGCCTGGCTAGCGCCTACATTTCCGCCTTTCATGGCGTATACAATAGCGCCATCTAACGGATGACTTTGGAACAGCTGGCCAAGGTGCTCAACAGAGTCAACGTTAATTCTCGATAAGGATTTCTATTAGAGGAAATTGCGATGGCTTTCATTTGACAATACCGAACTATATCCCAAGAACTATGCAAATCAAATCAAGTTAGCCAAATTGGAGGTGTTCCCTGGGTACCGATTTTAACATAAAAATCGGGAGCTAATTAGCGGCGAAAAACATACAAGAAGGCAATACAAATATGCCTAAAGTTGTTTAGCTGAGTAACGGGTATCTAATAGTCGAGGCACTCGACTATAGCGTTCTCTCTTGTTGAAGATTAATATTTATACAACAACTTATAAAACAGATGTTTTAGTTTTATAACATTTTTAAAAATTACACTTAATTGTTGTTTTACAATGTGTACTTAACAGTTTCCAACTTATCCAAATTCTCATTTGAAATTGTATTATTCCCATTCACCTCAAATTAAATAAGTGTGTAATTTGTTCAAATTACCGAATAAATTACAATTAATGGCCATGCGAAAAACCCAATTTTCGCCAAAAACTCCGGGTGCCCACCAAAAAGCACTTCAACCATAAAAACGCCATTGACCGGTGTCCGCAATGACATTGGCGAATAAATGTTATTTTATTTTATTATTCTGGCTTTTGTTTGTGCCCATAGCCCAAAGAAAGAACAAAAGTCACGACATGAGTCATTGCACTCGCTCGTCTGGATGCAAAGGCGAGACTTTTACTTTTTCCCGCCTTGTTTTTCGCAGGCAAGGCAAGTGATGATATAGAAAGTCGTAAACTTGGTTCCCTTGACTCCTCTGGCAGGTTAAGAAACTGTTCGCCTTTCGTCCTTGTCGACTGACTCAGGGGGTAAATCACAAGTTTCCCCGACTGTTTTCGAAAACGAAACTCTCGTAATTCTGTCCTGGGGCTGCCCCTCATCTCGTTCTTTATTACCCAGTCGACTTCCACTGACTTTAATTGTTTTGCACGCTGCAAATCCATCCCATGCACCCGATATGATATTATTTCATCCCATTTCATATAAATGAAAAGCATTTCAGCAAAAGCATCAACAGCACGTTGTGTTAATCATAAAAGTGAAATTGTATACCCTCGCAAAGGGTAGTATAGTTCTGTTCGTAGTCGATGTAGCCATGTTCGTCTGTGAGCTAATTTTCAAATCTAGAATCTTGAGACCTTTGCAATTAACACGTGTATGCAGATCAAGGTTGAAATCGTATCTAATCCGACAAAAATAAACTATAACTCCCATTACAGATTGATCACTTTTTTAATCAAAATCGGCTAACATACATGTATCAGTCATAAAGACGTCACGGTTATGTGCGGAATTTTTACGCAGGTTACAAATCTGGCCGATTGGTAACAATTTTACTAAACTCCCATATAAATTGTAGGTATAACGCATGGATATCCCAAAGTTTCTGCATCATTTTTGAAGTATTTATTATAAAGGAGACAATAATTATATTTAATAAAGTTGATTTAAGTTCCGGTGTCTATATATCTCAATCACGTCTTAAAAATCATGTACGGTTGCTAACCTTTTTAGGGAATCTTATAAGTAGAATTGCTTTCAAATGATTCATTACTTTATTATTTCACATATGTGTAACTATCGATTAAGCCATCTAATTTGATGACACACTCATATCTTTCTATATATCATGCCATTTCTATAATAAGAAATTATTGCGTATGGTATAAATTTTTTAACCACAAATCGAATCCATTTCGTTTGATAAAATGACAGACAAAAAAACAAAGACATGAAAAGAAAAGGCGTTGGCTGAGTTCATTGTTCGATTTTTAATGAAGTGATACATTAAGTCATTTGAGACACAATTATCATTTAAAACTTCTTTACTTTGACTATCAGACTTCGGCCTTGAAAAGTTTCTTTAACCCGTAAAAAGCCGGCTCACATCTCACATCTCATTTATTTGAATCTCGTTAAACCCCAAGGCGAGTCGAGCCCTAAAACAGATGGGCAAATTTAATTGCTTAGAACGGAGTCAAAAAAATTAGTTTTTTTAAAGTATTATTTAGTGTTTATTCAGTTTATATAATCAAAATTGAAACGTGGATTTCGTTGTGATTTTTCTAGTTTTTTTTTCAGAGTTAACTAATTGTATGTCAATCGATCGACCGAGCGGTTTAATAACTTGCACTTTTGCTTGCACTCAGTAATTAAAGAAATATGCCAAACTGTTTTTGATTGATCCAATCGTAGTGTAGGGGAAAAACTCGATTTGATTGCATAAAATTCATTATATAGGATTTAAATTCGATCCAAAAGGCTAAGCTCTTTTTATACCATTCATCTTTCACTTTGGTCTTATGACAATTTAATTGCTCATTTGGCATTGCAATTAGATGGGGGAGATTTGCGTTTTATTCGAACTTTGTTTGTTTTTTTCCTTTTTGGCGAAGTGGAGGAAGTTTTATTGTCTATTGACCTCAATTTGCGGCTGTCATCCGCAAGGTCGGTTAGCCAAAAATAACTTCCATTCGAAGGTCTTCAGCAAAACTCTTTAGGCATTCAAAGCGGCAACTAAAAAATAAGTTTTTGATTTGTTTTTAATTGAGAAGACAGATGATTTAAGTGATATAAAATTGACACGATAATGGGGTTATTAAATTGTTGAAAGACACTTAACTTTGCAATATTACAAAAAATATAAAAATTTTTATTTCAATTAACTAATTTCATTATTTTTCACCAATTTATTTCAGTGCATCTGGAACAAGTGCAGTTGCGATTGACAACAAAATCGAGCAGGCAATGGTAAGTTCAAATTCAATTCAATTTGTAATTATTTTATCTCAGGCAATTATAAATATTACTGTAGCACAATAAAATATTGTCAGCGCCAAATTGATAAGACTTCGAAAAACAACATGAAATCGGTAATCTTTATAATGGGCTACAATTGCCATACAAAATTCTTATCAAAGAAACAATGACGGAAAACATTATAAAAAGTCAGCCTCAAGCGTTTTTGAACTTTTGACCGTGAAAAAAGTCGTTGTTTTTGAAGACAAATGATGCGTACACTTGATGGTCCATTCTTAATCTCGATTAGGCAAGGTCTGCAGTCTCAGTAATCCATAAATAGCTACAAGAAATATGAAAAGCGCCCATCAATAAGATTTTCGAGTGGGGCGCCATGCTCACAAAAAGATACAATTCTATCAAGTGGCCCTCCTTCATTCTCGGCTTTTGTTCGAGTATAAAGTACAAATTTAGTTCAATTGAATTGAACATGCTGAGTACTGAGCACGCATTTCAGTGGACGATTCTATATTTAGACCCAATTAAAAGGCAGTACAAGACTCTCAAACCAATAAACAATCCCAAGAAGATGACAATTGTTTTGAGACTTTTTCAATGAACTGAAATGAACTGTGTCGAGAGTTATGAATGAAAACCCATTGAAATTCATGGTTTACGGCTGTACACAAAGAACAATCGAATTGGTTTTAAGTGAGGCAATCTAATCGAGTTTGTAATCGCTTTTGCAATCAGCCAAAATAAAAGTTTCAATGATGTTAACATATTTTGTTGCTTTTAGACTGAGTTGCCAACCCTTAAAAAAAAGAGTGGAAGTATTTGCTATCAGTATTCGCTTAATCGTTATCTGCCAATTATAGCTTTAATTTTATAAATTTTAAAGACACATTTACAACAAAATTAAAAAAAAAATACACAAAAAACAAGAAAATTATAAACTGGCCTTTTAAAACCATAATTCTGAGAATTGTACGCTTTTCTCAAACGATTGGTTATCCCCAATTCATATCTATCTTTTAATAAATCATCACAATTGTGTATTTATTATACCAAGTAACGGAGTTAATAGAAAATTCCAAACGGAACTTGATGACACATTTTGCGTTGTGGCAACAGCATGCAGTAGTTTTTTTTTGCCTCATTTAAAGTCAATCAACTTTTCCTTTTCCACGAAATCCAATTGAGAAACAGTGGCTGCCTCTGTTGCAGTTGCAACTTGCCACCCATAATGGTCATTTGGGTCAATTCAATTGCTCTCCCCACTTTCTTTGGGCCATCGTATTTCATTTCGATTCTCTTCTTTCTTTTTTGAATTCCTTTCTAACCACCTAGAAATGTTTTCCCTGTTTTTCACTTTGTGAAAGTATTTTCCCCAAGCATGTTAATTTTTCTTTCCATTTTGTACAATACCCTCTCTACTCTCGTTTGCCGCAGAATTTATGCGTTTAATTCTGTTGTTGCTTTTGACCTTGGCGAAAAAAGAAATAATATAAAATTGTGTACGAGACTTTGGGGCTGATATTTTTATGAGCTCCCTTCCCGGCGGCGCTTATCAGGCTTTTGCCTTGTTTACAAAATGGCAGACTGTTTTTTCTGTGTGAATTGCTTATCTCTCGGCAGCCAACAAATGCCACACTTCAAAAATGCCATAAATTGTTTGCCAATTCATGAGCAAATAAAGAAAAAAATGTAAAAAATAAGAATTGTGTTTGCTTTGAGATAATTATTGAAATTACTCAACTCAATCATTGGATGAAATTGGCTTTGAACAGCTTTCTATAGTTTATGTGACACATCGCCAGACAATAATGCTCCGCCTTTTTTCAATCTTTTTTTATTTTTCAAAAGTCAAAAAATTATAATACTTATTAAAAACAAGTGATCCATTTAAGACACTCAAGTGATGACGGTCTCATACATATTCCACCAGGTGTACCCCCAATTTTATTCAGGAAAGTTCTCTAACCCCAGCAGATGTCGCATATCATTCATATTTTAGGACACTTCCCATTTCTTGATCTGCCTTTATATATATGTATAGTATTTAAACTCATTCCGTTCGGTTCAGTTGTCACGTATTGGACATGAGCACACAGATTGCGGATTACGGACTGCGGGTTATTCGAATTGTGCCGAATTCCTTGGCTGAGTCAGAAAGAAGAGATACATTTTTTAGTCATTTGTGGCCTACGCCCGACAAAGGCGCGTCAAATAATATGTAATTTATTTGCAGCCGTCTCTTTGCGACAGTCTTTTCCTGTTTTACAAATCCGAGTACATACGAGAAAAGAAATGAGACGGAAGCGTTTTGCTTCCTTAAACTGTCGTTTTTCCTTTTATCACTTATCAATCAAGGCAAAAGATCTCAGTGACGTGCTTTATTTTGCTGCGTCGTCGTATATGAAAGTAAATTTAAATTACAATGTCCAGAAAATACGATCGGAAACTCTCTCATTTTTTTACAACTCAATGAAGTACATTCTATATAAAATACTTGACAGCCACTTACACGCTCTAATTTTTGTGCTAATCTGCTACTGCCAATCGATGAAGAAAACAATTTTAATTTTAAGAATACAGAAACGCAGTGTATATAACTTAGCGCCAATGATTAAGTGGTTCGTTCTATTCTCGAGTAAAGTGATAACACTTTTAGGTTATACCAATATTTAATAATTGATTTGAACTGTCGCAAACAATAAAAGCTGATGGAATATAATAGACTTATCAGTAAACAGTGCTATAGTAGAGACTAGTCAAGGTAAGATGTAAGCAAAACCTTGACGAGTTATTGTTCGCGATAATGCCGGATTTTGTAAGCGATGAAGGTTTCACTGGAATTTAAATAGATAAAGCGTCACTGTGTCATAAAAAACCTCTTGCTTTTGGAATTTCTCCTTGAAAATATTTACAAAGGCCAATAAAAAGTTAATTACAATTTGGAAATCATAACACCAAAGACCATTTCCTAACCAATCTCAACAATCAACGAAAAATTTGTGAAAAACAACAAGATAACGATGATAAGTCCAAATGCTAAGACAACTTAATGACTTAATGACATTTATGGAGCTTTATTTCGCCCGATGTGCGGATCGAATGGCTTGACTTTTGTCGAGCCCCTAGCTGGGTTTATTCTTCAACTTCAGTGAGAAACAAAATGCAGAACCCATAAACAAGACCATAAAAAGCATGACAGATAAGATAAAAATATAAACACATTGGCCTGGTCGGGTTGTGTTGGGTTTTTACCACTCGATTTCTTCGGTCTCTTATATTTGTGCAAGTGTGGGGAGTTTCAGGCATAGCGAAGTGGGAAAACAAGCCTAAAGAATAGTGTTTAATAATTTACTTTTCCACGACAGCCAGACATCAGCCGATAAGAATAGCAGACAATCGGTTAAGGGAAAACAGCGATGATTGCATAACGCAGACACAAGAATCGCCAGAAAGGCACCTTTGGGATAGGATAGGGTAAACATTGGCCTAAGTCTGGGTACCATTGCCGCTTATCTCCGACAACCACAGCGTGTGTTCTGGCCACGTGCCTTATGGAGACCTTTCGCTGATCTCTTACATGATCCCACTGGCGCCGGAATCACAGTTGTCCGAAACGATTCATTGGCGGGTAGTCCGGGTATCCATAACCAATGCTCAAGTCGGTACAAGGCATCATTATCCATCTCTGGCTGTATCATGATCTGTCGCCCAGTCTGTCTAATTGCATTGACAATGCGCAGCACCGCAATTTTAAAGCGATTGACGTCAGAATCGATACTGTATCTGTATCGTAGGTCGGTCAGTCGGTCGGTCTCGCTTTGTCTATTCATCCCAAGCCCAAACGGTTCGGACCAGTAAAGTGCTAATTAGACATGGCACTGCCGCAAAGGCTCCCGCTGCGTGTCTATCAGTTGATCTAGTCTGGTCTGTATTTTATAGCTATGGTTCTAGCGTTGGACTTGTGACTCAAGACAAAACACGAAAGAAAAACGAAAGAGGCAAATTAGATGACCTAAAAAGGACTACCTCCTTTCCCTTTTTTGAGCTGAGTATCGTTATCGATAGTTATCGGATTCGATCAACACTTTAACGAATTTCGCACCAAATAATTTTTGAATAGCTTTCGAATCCATTGCTAAAATATGTTGTTCTAGGCAATACAATTTATCGATAGTTATCGAGTGTCAATCGAACCCTAAATGAATTTAGTTTGATAAGAATATCAAGTAATTTTCGATTACTTTGAAAACCGTTAGAAAAACTTGCTGCTATAACGAATAAAATTTATGCCAGTCTTATGTTTATATTAGCAATTTACTTCTTAAATAACAATTTTTTCAATACAAATACTTATTGACTGAAAATGAATTAAATGTAACCTACCAATAGTTTTTTAGCATTAATCCTAATATAATATAAAGATTACAAAATATTGCATCATATCTATTAGAACACGTTAAATGTCATGCATCAGACTTTCTAAATAGCCTCCGTACTGACGTCATCTTTTCAGACTTAAATTGCGTCACAACGTGCAGTATCACAATGCTCGGATGATGATCTCTGGGCTTTTGTAAAACATAATACATGTGGACACGTTTTACACGAAATACCCAGAAGAGATTTCTTTAGAACCCGAAGAAATTTGATTCTTTCCTTTTGTTTTTTCCCCTTTCCGTCGAGGTCGGCGACTTACAATTCACGCGAAATGCAAGACGAAAATCGGTGGGAATTGGGGGGAGTGGGTAAGTGGCGCAGTGAAAGGTAGCAAGGCAATGAGCTAACATTTCCCAAACGGCGATGAGCTCACCCCTCCAACCTCCCACCACCAGCGAACCCCCAATGACTCACAAATGCCACAATTTAGCGAGAAATTTTCACTGCAATTAGAGTTCATGCGAGCAAAGTTCCCCGAATCGAACTTTGTAGTTCTCCTTCAAGGTTGAATCCGTGGGTGTTTTGCAATTGGGTGTGAAGTTCGGGTTTTGTGTGAGAGTTTTTGTTTGCAATGCGAGCTTTGTTGTGCTAGGTTAAAACGTGTTTCTCCCACCTTCTGCCCCTTCTAAAATCCAAACTCAACACTCTCGACCAGACCAGACGTTCAACCTTTTTTTTTTGTTCGCAGCCAGACGTTCGAGTACGAGATAGCCTTTAGTTTAAGTTGCAATTGTCGTTCAAGCTACCCGCTGTTTTTGTTTGTACGTGCATTGCAGTTCCAAAAGTGGGTCAGTTTTATCGCCAATACATGTCTATATGCCCATATACACACATGTAGACCCGATGCAGTTGATTTTAGTTTATGTTTGCTTGCCAGCAGGCCACTGTTGCTAAGCGCTCTCAATTTTCATAATATACAAATGCAAAACGAAACCAAATTTGGTGCTGCGGTCGTTACTGGACAAAAGTGCACTGTGAATGCCTTCACATCTGGAGTTCTGGAATTTAAAGTGCATTGTTTTTTGAAATGTTCAAGTTTTATTAGCTATGAAAATTCTATAAGCATATTCCTATTACTTTATATTGGCCCAGATTTTGTTTTACAAAATAATAGACCAGTGAGATTTCAATTACAATTGAAGCAGAAAAATGGACTTAAAATCATATAAACTAAACCCCAGAGCAAAGAGATAAAGTGAAAACACATTAGTCAATTCCGCTTTATCTGCACTCTATGGAAAATTAACTTTGTCTGTATATTAGAAAAATTTATCAGGGAATTTTAATAACCCCAAGGGTCGGCATGTGAAGTGGACGTTGAGTTCATTTTTAACAATAATAAAAAATATTAGAGAATTTGAATATCACGGAAGGGTGTAATTGCGCCAGCCCCTAAATAAAATTTTTAATTCATTTTCATATATTAGCATTTAATTAGCAAACAATTTGCCTGCCAAAAAATGTTTCTCAATATCAAAATTAATTAGACATCATCGGCGCATCACAAGGCAATGAATTTGGCTCTTTAATATTTCAATGGGGGTTGTTTTCATCCATCTCTCAGCTTTGACAGACAGTTTCCTGTCTGCTTTAATGCGGAACTTGAAAACCACAGTAAAATGCCTAATGTTTGCCAAAAACATTTTCTAAGTCACAACACTTTGACTTTCAGTCAGATATTGATTTGGCTTTTATTTTTCTCTCGGCAATGTTAAATTTAAAACAAGAAAGGAAAGCTAACTTCGGGCGGAGCCGAAGTTTATATACCCTTGCAGAATATTCTGTAAATAATATTCTCCAAAATTATTCATATGATGCATTCTTAATACTAATAAAAATCCCAACTTCCTAACTTTAAAAACACCAAAGTTATGGCAATTTCAATCGTTCAGTTATATGGCAGCTATAGGATATAGTCGGCCGATCCCTATAAAATTTGGTAGGTCGGATTGATTGGCCAAATATAAAACCCATAGAAAATCCCAACTTCCTAACTCTAAAAACACCAAAGTTATGCTATTTCCTATCGTTATATGGGAGCTATAGGATATAGTCGGCCGATCCTTATGAAATTTGGTAGGTCGAATTGATTGGCCAAATAAAGAAGCCATAGAAAATCCCAACTTCCTAACTTTACAAACAGCAGAGTTATGGCATTTTCTATCGTTCAGTTATATGGCAGCTATAGGATATAGTCGGCCGATCCCGGCCGTTCCGACTTATATACTGCGTGCAAAGGAAAGAAGGGTGTGTGCAAAGTTTCAATTCGATAGCTTTAAAACTGAGAGACTAGTTCGCGTAGAAACAGACAGACGGACAGACAGACGGACAGACAGACGGACAGACGGACAGACGGACAGACGGACAGACGGACAGACGGACATGGCTATATCAACTCAGGAGGTGATCCTGATCAAGAATATATATACTTTATAGGGTCGGAGATGTCTCCTTCACTGCGTTGCACACTTTTGACCAAAATTATAATACCCTCTGCAAGGGTATAACAAGTTTTGTGAACGTCACAAACCTGTTTGGTTTGTGGTTAAATAAAAACGAAGTAAAATTTATTGCATTATGGGCAGTCGTTCGATTTGAACGTCTGTCTTCGGTTAATCCCCCAGTCAAACCGACACAATGTGATAAATGTGATAAATGTGGCTTAGAAGTATTGACCTTTGTGCCATATACACTGAACTCTAGTTGATATCTTCCGTCTTTGTTCGCTACACAAGCAGGCGAGAAAAATCATTAAAAAATCGCCTTTAAAATGCAGGAAGCAAAGCTCAATGTATTCTTAATCGCTTTTAATTTGCAAACATGTGCGCTGATGATAAATCAAGCAAAACAAAAGGTAATCAAAAGTAAACAAAAAAAAAACAAGAAAGGAAAGCTAACTTCGGGCGGAGCCGAAGTTGATATACCCTTGCAGAATATTCTGTAAATAATATTCTCCAAAATTATTCATATGATGCATTCTTAACACTCATAAAAAATCCCAACTTTCTAACTTTAAAAACACCAAAGTTATGGCATTTTCAATCGTTCAGTTATATGGCAGCTATAGGATATAGTCGGCCGATCCCTATAAAATTTGGTAGGTCGGATTGATTGGCCAAATATAAAACCCATAGAAAATCCCAACTTCCTAACTCTAAAAACACCAAAGTTATGCTATTTCCTATCGTTATATGGGAGCTATAGGATATAGTCGGCCGATCCTTATGAAATTTGGTAGGTCGAATTGATTGGCCAAATAAAGAAGCCATAGAAAATCCCAACTTCCTAACTTTACAAACAGCAGAGTTATGGCATTTCCTATCGTTCAGTTATATGGCAGCTATAGGATATAGTCGGCCGATCCCGGCCGTTCCGACTTATATACTGCGTGCAAAGGAAAGAAGGGTGTGTGCAAAGTTTCAATTCGATAGCTTTAAAACTGAGAGACTAGTTCGCGTAGAAACAGACAGACGGACAGACGGACAGACGGACAGACGGACAGACGGACAGACGGACATGGCTATATCAACTCAGGAAGTGATCCTGATCAAGAATATATATACTTTATAGGGTCGGAGATGTCTCCTTCACTGCGTTGCACACTTTTGACCAAAATTATAATACCCTCTGCAAGGGTATAATAATCACACAAGAAACCCTGAAAAGTGTTTTTCAACTCTAGCTGGCAGCCTCTGTCCTAGACCTTCCTGCTCTCTTTGACCTCTGGTGTCGTTAAACTACATCTAAAATGTTTGTGGGAGGTGTGTCCAAAAAAAAAAGAGGCGTGATCTACAGAAACGATTTCTCCCCTCGGGTGAACAATTATTTTTTTGGCCCATGGCCTGTGTGCCACTTTGCACAACAACTAAATATGTCAATCAGCTGTCTACCTGTCACACACAACTGTACTCGACAACCACTAAAGTTTTACAATTTTTTTTGCCCATTTTTCGATTCTCCAATTGTGTTGCCAAGCAGCAAGTCAGCAAATTATTATTCATTCACGCGAAAATTGTTTAAAACCAAAATGAAAAATGTTATTGGGAAATGACAAAAACAGTTGCTGACCTAATTAATTCTTTTCTTTTTGACATACCAAACAGCCTCCAAAACATCATGCAAAAATTGACTAAAATTGTATAAATAAATTATATTTTTTGCTATAGCTTTAATCTTTTGCAGTATATATACAATAAGTTAATTTATTATGGTTTAATTGATGACAGCAATTTGTCTGGTTCAGGGTCCGATTTGTGAATTTGTTTTCGGTTTTTTGGCGGTACTTGATTTTTTATTGGGCTAGTAACATCACAATGAGTTTCGCGGAGTTTAAAATGGTTCAATTGTGGGTTGTTTGTAGGTTGTTTATATGTAGGCTACCTGATAGATTTGCCAATGAATTCGGGCAGGGATATAAAAATGGATTAACGATCTCAGATAAGCTTCGGGTTTACTCAGAGTCAAGGATGGCCAATTACTTTGCTTTTGATTTCTTTAGTGGTGTTTCAAAATTGAGGTAATAAAATTGTGGTTGGCAATATACATTTTCTGTTTTGTAACTTCTGAAAAGGGAAATCTATCAAGATAATAATCTCTTATGAAAACCGCTGGCTTCCGTTCATTTGATTTTCGAAAAATAGGGGAACCCCTTTCAATATCCAATCCAATCATTAATCACTGCCAAAAACAAACACACAAATTATTTGCAATATGCCTACAACCAATTAAGTTTTCCATTTGTAAAATATTTTCAAGTGCGTTGCTGACATAAATTAATTGTAAACGGCAACGCCATCGACTGATTTGAATACATGCGTTAATCGATTTCAGTTGGGGTGCGAATTGTGCTGGCTTTTGTTTATTTGGGAGACCTGTTCGACAACTTACTTGCAAATGATCTGATCTGGACCCAGCTGATCTCAGCCGAGTTGAGAAAATCACAAATTCGCTGCGTGTGCGTGGCGTGCGCGTTGGCAATTGGCCGAGACACACCTACCTTACTGGGCTCCGTCGGACTTGTACACATGATTTAAATTTGGCCATGATCGAACACCAACGTGAAACGCGTTTGGCCGCGCGAGACATGGCGATCTCTCTCTCCCTCTTATCGTTAAACTTAAAAAAAGATTTTGCAATTGATGATTAATGTGTGTCGGTTTGTTTATTTATTCCCTGCCTTTGTCTTTGGCTTTATTTTTGGGCCTTTTGCATTTTAATTGACACCAATATGTCATTTAAAACAACACGAAACGAACTGGCAATTTGAGGCCCCCACAGAAAGTTTTTTCCGACTTAAGCATTTCTATTTTGCTATGGCCCCGCCTTTGGTCTCGGTCGCTACGAAAACAAAACGCCAATAAATATATCAAAGAGATATGTGTGTGCTTACGCCTGTGTGTTTGGACCGCCATATAAAACTGTGGCGACTTTAGCTTCCGCATTATAACTCAACTAAAGACCTATTGAGAAACATTTGTCTGGCTAAGAATGGCGGGGGAAAATTTTAAAGGAAACTTGCACGAATGTTCATATATTTCTGAAACATTCCCGAGAAATATAAATGATTCGAATCATTTAAGTTTGGCTATCAAATAATTTTATTCCGCTGGCTCGTTATCCCTAATAATATCCAATATAAAAATAAAATTAGTTTTTTCTCGCAAATATCATAATTTCAATTTATTTTTAACATTTTTTTATTATATATATTTTTTTAATTCAATAAGATGTCAACAATCATTAAGCTTAAATAAATATTTTCTTGCAAAAATGTCGATAAAGTGCGCTTTTGGAAACATTATCGTTTATTTTTTTATGGAATAACTAATAAACCCATATTAATAAAAATTATACTCTTATTTTTATTAATATGGGTTTATTAGTTATTCCATAAAAAATAAACGATAATGGTGCCAAAGCGCACAGTAAACAGTTTAAAAAATATATATCTTACAATAAATCTTTCTTTTTGAAAGTGTCCCAGCCCACAGTATTTTTTACACCCTAATTTTTGATTAATTTGTGAGCAATTTTTATAAACGTGTTAACAAAATGTTTTTGTATTTGCAATTCTAAGAATTTAAAACAAAACACAGTATTTACTATATTCTTAGGCAGATATATTCACACAATATAAAATTTCCCGCTGACAGTATTATTTATTTGTCTAAGAAAAAATTCGACATTTATTTTGTTTACATATTTTTGACACTCTTTATTCTGCTTCTTCTCTTTGCAGGTAAGCAAAACAAAATTTTATAAAAATAAGGCAGCTATTTTTGCTGCTCTATGGTCGGCGTAAGTTAATAAGTTAACCCACATATACATATCTATACACAGTTGAATATACATAGTACATGTTGAATACATATCTTCTTTTAAGACAGTTAAAATTATTCCACACACAAATCAAATAAATTTCAATCAAAACAAAAGAGGAAAATGCCACAAAAAATTCCACACATTAATTGAAGAAATGAAAATAATGTTGACACATTTGAATAGTTCTTGTTAGGGTGGCAGAGACATACTGTCCGTTCGGACATGGTCAAAAATAGATAAAGACCATACATATATTTAGCAAAACAAAATAATTAAGGTATTTCGCATTAGTTTTCTTTTCCCCAAAATCATCCAAATAGAGCATGATAAAAATATAATATTTTTTAAGAACGAAATCTTAAGTACCCTTTAAGACTGGTTTACTTTTAAAATTAATGAAGCTGTCCCCGAACGTAATAACCTTTTTATTATAGAGAATACAGAAAAGTGTGAGTAAGAAAATAAAGGTGAACTGAACTATATTGCCGAAAGCTTTAGGGACCCATTTGGGTGCAGAACACTAAATAGTAAACACACAAATCGAATGATACCCACACACTTATGTACATATATCAAATAGTGTTATTGTGACTGCCTCGATTGGCCTTGAATAATTCATGATTATTTGTGGGCATTTTTTTGTTCGCTTTTGAGTTTTAATTTTTCATTAATGGTTGTTTTTGTGGGGCTCTTTATTTTGTTTTGTGCGAAACTCGTCTTTTTTTTTGTGATTCCTCTTTGTTCGGCCCATTTGTTTACCAAGTTTTGGACCCTTTTATAAGGGGTGGAAGAAAGAACTTATAATTTGCGACCGAATATTTGATAGTTTAAATCGTATTCTGGGAAAACGTATTAGGGAACTATGACGGTTGCTATATGTTAATAATTTGTGGCCCAAAGATCTTAAAGCTTTTGTTATTAGGAACACATTTTAGTTTTTAAAACTACTTTCAAGGCTGAGGTATCAGCAAATACTTTAAATTTTCGATTTGAAGCCCCTTTATAGCCACGAACATATCATTCCGATTTCTGAACAGTGGAAAAATCGATTTATGTTTTCAAAATACTTCAAATAAAATAAAACAAAATATCTACCAACTTCAACATCTGTTACGGTATAATATTCCATGTCATCTAAATTAATTGGGATCATTTTTAACTAATTATTTTAGCTTGTTTGTCCTTAAGTCAAAACATGTCGAAAAAGTGTACCGAATATTTTTCAATTAAATTCTACCACAAAAAATGGTCACAAGGATAAAAGGCAAACACAAATTCAATGCAAATTCAATGAGTTTTTATTATTAAACAAAAATAAACAAGAGAGAATAGCAAGAAAAAGAAAAAAGTAGCAACATCGGAAAAATTCAGGTCAAGATGAAAGTCTATTCAACCAAACTGCTTAAAAATAAACCAAGAAAGTGAGGCTACGTACATATATTCGAAATAAATCGTTTATATAGAAAGGATTTCCAAGTAATGTTAGACATAAATATCTGCGCGTATAAACCTTGAAAAGTCGAGACATTTTTCCGATGCCCGACACTCGGCCAGAAGTTAATTAGCCACACGTGCCGTGGTCGTATCTCTTTACAACAAGTTTGTGCGCATTCGTATGCAATTAGCGGACGAGCCCCTACCTGTATCTTTGTCTACCTGTGAGTTTCTGCAACCTTTGCCGCCATAAAACGATTAAATGGCTCGCCCAAAACTGCAACAGCCGGACGATTTAAATGCAATTTTCGCTTTTATTTTTACTTTTCTCCTGTCTCGGCTGACGCTTTAGTATTGCCTGTGATGCCTGGCCAAAAACCAGTACTCGAAAATTCTTTTATGACCTGTTGCGGGTAATTCTGGTGCGGTAAAGAAAAAATAAACAAAATGCACACATTAAGTGAGTGTCCATTTAAAATGTTTATTTTCTGGCAAAGAATATTAAATATTTTAAAATATGTTTTGCTTACCCAATTTATATTATAGCCTTAAAGAAACCAATATTTGTTTTTAGTACAACAAATAAAGCATTATAAAGATATGAAAATATTTATATATTTAAATATGTATAAAGGTATACGAAATTGATTTTTAATTAATATAAATCGTAGTGCTCATGTATAATTTCAATACTCGGATACTGAGCATTTGCATAATTCCTTTAAAATTGATTTTCTATGTACCTCTAAACAAATAGTTCCTTGACCAACTTCAGCTCCCGCGTATTTGTTTTTTTTCTGTCCTCCCTGATTACAGTTCCCAGGCTTTCCTAATTTCACTCACCATTTTTGTCGATCACGCCACACCTGTCGATCATCTGTTTGCAATTTCCGAAAATCGAATACATTTTTTGCTTGTGCCAAATAACGTCCCAGACAAATGTTTGTCATAGTCGAAGAAAGGGAAACCATTTGATGGACATATTGACAGACAGCTGCTTGGACTAGTACACCGGCCGTTATATACACAAATAAATATGTGTATTTGACTATTGCTTCAAGGTGTTCCCTTGGCCGCTCAACACAGAAAAGGCCGTTATCAGCCAGCTTTAAATGAAAACGGAACTACCAAATGTGCTTATCAAAGTATATAAGCAAATGCCAGCTAATCACAAACAAAACTTGTTCTAAGCAGACTGAACTCAACAGAGAATTCTTTGTTTATTTTGATTTTTATTCAATTTTGCTGTTTCACAGCTGCTGACGTATGCCTGGCTGCTAAATGGCCGACAATTGAAATTCATTAAAAGCAAATCAAAAACGAAAAATTCTAAAAGGCATTTCTTAGTTTGAAAATTGAACTACTAACAACTCATCTGTTTATGCCCCCTTATCAGTTCGCCTTTTTGTCTAACTGAACTGTGCTGGCATCTTTAATTGCGATTCACTTAATTAATGTGTTTCCTTATCAGCCAGCTCATCCCAGCTCACCTCTTGCGTGATTCGCGTGTCCAAAGAACAAACACATTGTACTAAATTCTGGACGAAACCACTTTTCTATCTCCTACAAAATCATCTAAGTTTGTTTACCTCAAATAAAACGAAAAATCTCAGGCGATAAACTATTTATAAGAATTCTTGTGTTGCTCTCAACATTTATGTTTTAATATTGCGTAGGCTTGTTTGAATTTATATATACGAAATATTTGTAATCATTTATATAAATCTGTGCAAAGATAGTTCATACATATAGCCATTCATTTTCTATATATTTTTGACTGGCGCGTGTCTCGTTTAGACCACACGTGGAAAAAAATTGGGGGCAGGGGGTCCTATTTGCCAGCCAGTTTACAAAGAGCTTATCAATTTGTATCTAGCCGTCAGTCAGTTGTAATTGTCTAATTGTATCTATCAGATACTGATACTGGGAGACACACGCAAATGTTTTTTTTTCCTTTTCAATATAAGGAAATCACTAATCAAAACGTTTTCTGTCGATTGGCTAAAGTAAAAAATGGAATTTCTCAACGAGCTCAATAAATTTAATGGAAAACAAATATTGAGTGTAATAAAAGAATAGTTTAAAAATGTAATGGATATGGGAAAAAAGTGCTTGGAAAAGAAAGAGTGGATTGTCGAGATTGGCTTGATTTTGGTAATTGTAAGAACATATTGAAAAATAGACTTCTTTAGGTAGGCTTAAGTGGAAAAAACCCTAACAATTAATTTGTTTTTCTATTAATATTGAATTTTTAATAAAAATCTCTTTAATTTATATATGGCCTTAGGAAAGTTACCAAGAAATTTTAATAATTTTCCGTTGAGATCTTGAGCATCTCCTCTTGAGATCTTAACCTCTTCAAAACTCATTCAAATGATATACGAATGGTTACCCTAAATGTGAAATTAATAATAAATAATACTTTTTAACTGCCAGTCTCTTTGTCAATCTGGCTTATGTCCCTCCTTTTCTGTCCGACTGACTGACTGAGTAGAAAAACACTTGTAAATTTCCACTGGGTCTGAGACTGTCTGTCGCACCTTTCCCTTGCCCCACACACAACACACACCCCCTTCGTGTTAAAGGTGCACCTTTGGCTACCACATTTGTTATGGATTGTGTGTTATGTCGGAGACTGCGCGACGACTCATTTTGTACTCCTGTACTCCCCGCTCCCTCGGCTTACTTTTATAGCTCTGTTTTCGAGGACTGCAACTTAGACAACCTGTCAGGAGGTTGTTGTAGGTTTTATACCGCGATAACAACCTATCTTATCAACACTTGGCCTATGGAATCCAATTAAAACTCGTTCAACTCGCCTCAAAGTCCAGCCAAACTATCTACACCTACAATTGTCATAAAATTTACAAATTTTCCCACACACAAAACACGAACTTTCCTCTTTACATCATCTATAAATTTGACACGCGCCGCTAAATGAATCAGAATTAATTGTCTTACAGTTGAGACACGCCATTCATCTCTGAGAAAAAACGCTTAAAACGCCAGCGTCATATCTATATTAGGGCGATAGTATCGGTATTAAATTTGTTAAAAGCATCGACATTTAGATCTTTTAGATCTTTAGATTACAAGCTCTTTGATAGGGCGATAGTATCGGTATTAAATTTGTGAAAAGATCGACATTTAGATCTTTTAGATCTTTAGATTACAAGCTCTTTGATCAAACCGTTTTATTATACTAAAAAACGATTATTTTATATTTAAATGTTAGTGACTCTCGATATATTGTATCGATAGATAGATCTTCAAATTATACTCGATACTACACAACACTGCTACACCTTTTAAAAACCAACACATGCGAACACGTGTTAAGGGCGTGCGAAAATCAACATCGAAGTCAACAACAGAAATGCTGTAATTTTCCTCACGCCTTTTCTTTCTCCCCGACACGGACTTTTTATTTTTCTGATTTTTCAAATATTTTATAACTTTTCCGCATGTGTACAAATTTATTATGAACGTGAAAATAGGAGGGGGTGATGATTTCCACCGCTGACCCCCCTTTTACCGCCCCTCTTTGGGATGTGGTCAGTCTATTACAAAACATTAGGACTTGTTATTGTTGCTCGCTCGCTCTATCTCGGTTTCCCTCTCGCTCGCACCACCCCCTCTGTTGTGTTTCAATTTTTATTGATTGCCAGACGCGGCGACGATTTCGAAATTTTCATTTGTTGATTCAAAACACAAATACAGAAACAAAGAATGTGCATTGTTTTTGTTGCTTGAATTTGTATGCAATATATGTGGCACTTTAATGAATATTGTTTACATATACAGTCGTCAACAAATGCACGCAAAATCTGAGTGTACAGAAATGCTGTTAGAACTGACACTAGCCAGCCGCATAGGAAAATTTTGTTGAATTGCTTTCAGAATTTTCCGAATTGATTGACAAGATTTTAGATTTCGTTTGCTATTTTCTACAGCTAAGATAAGGTAAAACTGATTAACGGAAAAGGCTTTGGCTGATAGCAATGATAAGCTAGTCGAACCTTTTATGTAATCGCTAATAGACTTTTAAATTTAAAAAAAATTGATAACTTATCAATTTGTGTAAGACCTAACTAAAAATATTGAGTATCTGAAACATCTTTCACATTGTCGTAGGCATTATGTGGCCGTCTAAAAAACATTTTTTTGTAAGTCGTTAGAAAGTCTTTTGTTATTTCTTAATTTTAAAACATCCGGAATGGGTTTTCTTCATTAAAGCAATTAGCAACTCCTTAAAAAAGTTAAGCAACGCCCCTTTCCACTTAACACTCTCTCACTTCCGAAACTCCACTCCTCCGCCCAAAACCCCAACCCAGTACTCCCCAGCACAGCCGCCCAATCCATTGAAATGCCTACTCTATTCCATCTACGCAGTTTGCGTAGCAATTAAGAAACTTCTCTTCCTAGCAACTCAACTCGGCGATTGTTGACTTATTATTTTACAGCATGTCATTTGTTTATTTAAATGTGCATTTAATTGCTGTTTTCTCCGGCTGCGGTGGCTATTAAAAATATTCCTTTCTTTTTGTTTTTGTCTTTTATAATTTTTAACGCGGATGTTTGCTTCGTTTTTTGTTAAACAATTTGTTGTTGATGCGTTGCATGCCGTTCGTCAAGCTCATGGCTGGTTCCTATATAGATCGAAATCTATATGGCTGGCGTGTATGGATTGACAGAAAGCGCTTCCTTCAACATGCGCATGAAATCGATACGTTCCGTTCATGTTCTGCTCGTTTTTGTTTTATTTTTTACATTTTGTTCTGCGGGCTCTTTAGTTTTCCCGCTCCTACTTTTTGAAGCCCTTGAATTTTTTTCAGCAATGTGTCATTGGCAAAAGGAGATTCAATTGTGTGTCAAGGCTAGGTGTTTATACAATAATATTTATGCAGCAAATGCTAGCTTTCTTAAAAGCGAAAAAATATATTGTCGAAATGCAGGAGAGTAGATTTTTTTAAATTAAAATCATTGATTAATCAGTTTACTGAAAAACCAATGTGATTTCGCATTATGCTGTTATAGAAACCAAAGAAAAACGATTATCCGTAACTGCGACCCTGACAATTCCGCGACATAATTATGTAAAGTTTTGAATTTTATCGAGGAATTTTGTTTACTGTTTACTTGAACCGACTTAATTCGGTTAGGGGGAAAACGCAATGCGCAAAAGGTAAGAAAACCAACCCCACCCGAAGAAATGCCGAAGTAATCGAAAACCACCGCGTGGCAAGCGAAAAAGTATCTACAAGAACGTCTCTCCAAAAAATAAAAATATAAAGATATAAAACAAAATAAAAGAGCGAGCGGGAGAGAGGGTGAGCGAGGCGAGTGATAAACAAAAGTGTCGTAAAGTTTTTGCGTCGCAGTGGCTGAAAAAAACATATGTATGTATTTTTTTTAAAATAACAAAAAACCGGCTGGGTGGCTGATCAGAAATTCAGTCAAACATTTTGGCAAATGAGCAGGCCCAAAGCAAAATATATATATATACATAGTAGAAGTCTTTGTAAATTGATGAGAAAACAAGGGGGAAGAGTGGTGCGTCAAAACAAACAGAGAGTCGAAGTATCTCAGTATCTCTGTATCTGGCAAATGCGAATGCTGATGGACAGACGGCCAGATACAGATACGGATACAGAAGAGAGTGGAGAGCCGCTGAGTGGGTGCGCAGTGAGAGAGAGAGCGCTCTCTTTGACTCAAAGCCGCTGCCATTTTATATAAAATCCGTGCTAATTGCACGCAGACGTTCAGTCGCCAGTTCCGCTCGCAACACGCCACATCGCCAGCACAGAATTGGCCTCAGTTTTTATATACTAAACTAAAAAAATACACTGCTAAAGCAATTACTTTTTATACCACCTAAAAAAAACAAGCCAACCAGAAACTCACTCGTGAATTATATTAATTCGTTTAAGCAGACGCAAATCGCTAAAAGCAGTAAATTAAATCGAGAAAAGCTCGAATATCGCAAAAGCTCTGCGCCGGTCTCGAAAATCTCACATAAAGCTAAGCAGCGAATTCAGTTATTGCTAAACTTTTGCCATACAAACACAGCCCGAAAAAGGCCAGAAAAAACAAGAAAGAAATAAAATAAGTGAAAATACAGAAATACATTTACTCAACTGTGATTCGACTGAAATATTTGAAAAGTGCGACAACAGTGGGAGAAGAAAGTCTCCGAAAAAAGATACCAAAAATATATTGTTCGTATAACCCCCGACTAAACCCAAAAATCCAACGCCAAATATGATGGGCACAATGTCGCTCCGCCAGCCAGAGAATTGGCTCTACGAGATCTGGCAGAAGGGCTACGACAGCCCCTGCTATGTGATGGTGCCCAATGCAAAAGTATGTATACCACGCAAACCCCCTTGAAAAAAAACCCCCAGTTTACCTTGACTAGATGCAATTCTATTGATTTTTTTCGAATTTCGTGAGGCTGCGCGCGTTTTCGTGGCGATTTGCTGGCGACTTTTCAATGTCGTCTAAGGCAACCGAAAAAAAAAGAAACGTTATTTGTGCTGTCACTTGTCAATTTATTTTCGCTGAACAATTACTAAATCTTAGTGCAAGAAATGAGACGCCACTTCCTTCGCTTGAACAAAAAAAAAAAGAGAAGAGGAGTTGGTCCTTTGTTCTGTACAACAAAGGAATATAATTTCTACCTAAGGACCCCCGACAAGTGTACAAAAAAACCTCAACGCGGTGGCCGCCATGTTTGTTTGAGAAATGCAACCGAAAAAAAAAAACGAACTGAGAACTGCATGAGACTTCGAGAGCAGAGATACCTCAGGAGAAGCGCGTGACCTGACCCCAGAAGTCACCAGCCAGCCAACCCAACCCGCTTCTCCGGGGCAGAGGTCTCTCTTTTCTGTGGTGTGTGTATCTCGGCCCGAGTGTGTATAATTAGCATTTATTTTCTCTAAAGTGCCTGCCCATCTATTTATTTCGCTTACCTGAGCCGGAGTTATCTTTTTAGGAAGTAACCCCTGAGCTAGCTTATCTGCCGAGATTTTCTCTAATCTCCTTGAGATGGTGCAAAAAGCTGATAGAGCCGAGAAGAGTGGTAGAAAAACAGAAATCGAGGGGCACACCTGCCTTAGTTTTTGAACAACAATTTAATGATATGGGGTCCGGGGCTCTCCCTTATATGCCATATTTTGCGTTCGTTTATTTTTGTGCTTTTTGCACCTCATTGTTAACAAGTCGAAGCGGTATCAACCGGTTTGCATTCGTTAAAAGCGGTTCCTATTGTTGTCAGTTGCCTTTTTTGTTCACAGATTCCTGTCTGCTACGAGTTTTATCAAATCATCTTTTCGTTGACTTCTAATTTTGGTAATTTTTGCACTTATTGATCGGTCAAGCGAGGGAATGTGTGTGGGTCTAAAAATATATTTTTGTATTTTTATAAAATTATTTATTAGCTTGCCTCGAAACAGGCGAAAAACGTGCAAAATATAATTTCTTACGATTGTTTTTGGCACTGGTGCCAGAACATGCGACTTTCCGATGGGTTTCCATGCCTCATGCTCATGCTCTTTAGATATACATATTGCTACTGTATATAGTAACACACTTGAGGTATGACTAATGAGTATGGCGTCGCTCGGTTCAGAGTTCTTTATTTAATTAGATATTTATTTTTGAGCATTTTTATTACTTTTTCAACGCTTTTTCATAATGACATGCCGGATTTTTTTAATACGCTTTTTACGTATCCATATCCTTTTGCTGATTATATATTTTTTCTTTGCAAGATTTTCACTTTCAACTTTTATTTTTTGTGGTGCCTGAAAAAACCAGGCCACAGAGACAAGAAAATGTCGAAAGAAATTGTTGAAAGTGAAGACGACGAAAGCATCCGAGCTGACTATTTATAGAGATCGCAGTGGAGAGTCGAGAAAGAAAGAAAACTCTTTCGTGAAACGGAACTGCCGCAGGCAGCCTTTCCTCCCCCTTTTTCCACCCATGAGCATTCGCTCTATTGACATTTCACATCAAACATGGGGGAAAATCATCCGAACACGTGCCGTTAAATGCACAGAAACGAACAAACGCCTGTGCGATTATTCTATTCGCCTGCACGCGTTTTCCTTTCGTCTTTCCGCCTCTTTAGCGGGTTTATTAAATTTTCATAAGGTGCATGGGGCAGCCAGCCAGGTGAGCCATGGATGTTGTGCGCTGTTTCGTTTTGGTTTCGGTTTCGATGACGTGTTCTGCGGCTGTGGCATTGACAATGACACGAAAGCATTTGATTCTTCGGGGAACCATTTACATTTACACGGCAAATAAAGCGAAATATATAAAGTGAACACGCCACATTGGGCAAACATTCGCCGCCGCTGGCAGAAAATGTGATTTATGAATGGCCCGAGAAGTCGTGGGCCATGTTAAATCTCTGCAGTGAGTCAGTCCCATGTTAAACTCTCCTACAAGTGGCAACAGGATGTTAGTTGAGCTAAACTAACAGTGGGCCACTGCTAATCGGATGGGTAAATAGAGATGAATTAATTACAAAGGGTGCAAACTCTGGGAGTATAAACCGCAGATAAAGCCCCTTAAATTGCGATGCGTATCAGTTGAAATGTGACTGTATTTGTCATATACTAGTACTACAAAATAATAATGCAACAGGATTGCTCAGTTTAAAAGCTTATTTTAGCTAGACATTAAGTGATATCATAATTATTAATAAACCTAAGTCGGCTCCAGACTTGAACAACTTACTTATGAATATTCTATCCTTCTTTACTTTCAGGATCTGGTCAAGTCGCATCTCATGATAGCGGTGCGCGAGGAGGTGGAAGTTCTGAAGGAGCGCATCTCCGAGTTGATGGACAAGATCAACAAGCTGGAGCTGGAGAACAACATTCTCAAGTCGAACATCCCGCAGGAGACGCTGCAGCAGCTGCAGATGCAGCTCCAGATCGCCGGCAGTCAGCAGCCAGCGGCAGTGGCCGCCCCCCCGGCCACGCCCGCCATACAGGCGGCGCCGGCCGTTGCCGCTGCCGCGGGTCAGGCAGCGCAAGGTGGCCAGGTGGCCGCCGGAGCGGTAACGGGAGTTGCCACCAGCCCAGCGTCCGCAGTGGCGCCCACGACCATTCCCAACGGCAGCGCCGAGAACGGCGGCAGTGCAGTCGAGTCAGCGGTGGCGGTGGAGCAGCAGCAGGTGACGTCAGCAGCAGCGGTACCCACAGCAAACGGTCCCATGTCCTAAGCTGTGCTGTGGCCCAAAACACAGTGTTTGTTTTTTAAGCGCCCACGCCCTAGAAAGTGGGGGAAAATGAACGTTTTTAAGAATGAAAACCGTAATGTAAACTCAGCCTGGTCTCTTTCTTAGCCAAGGAGACGGGGCCGAGGAGAGCAGCGAAAGTATTAGGCCACTAACAACAACAACAGCAGCGGCGGAGATGCCAACATGTTAAGCTCATGTTAGGCTAACCTGCGGTTAGGGACTGTTATGTTGTTGCTGGCTGTTAAGCTGCTGCAGCCGCCGTTTTGTTAATTTCTCGATTGTGATATTTGTTTAACACACACACACAGACTACACCCACCCACACACACACACATGTACACACGCATCCATAAAAAGCACACAGATAGACTGCACGCTAACAGCGACTGCGGCTGGCGCTGTTAACGTCCGCTGTTAACTCAAACGAGTATAGGAGCTCTTTTATTATTGCGCTGCTGCGCTTCCACTTTTTGTTTAATACTTTTTATTTTTGTTTACCCGTTTGTTTCCACGTTTATAACGCTACAAATAAAATCATGAAAATCATAAACAAACACACCCAGAAAAACGCAACCACTTACTGGACTGGCTGCAAAACAATACTTGAGGAAAGTAGAATTTTGGCCAGAGGAAAAAACATCAGCAGAAATACAAATCGATAAAGTCAAATTGAGTGCCAGGAAAAACAAACAGAAGAAAGAAAGGACAGAAGGGAAATTTATTGAAAAAATATGTGATAATTTGCATTGTGCAGTCAGAGACATAAGATGTAAATTGTAAAAAACATAAGCAAACAAGAGAAGTAAAGGACAGGAAAGTAGGATTCAAATTTCCAAACATATTCAACTTTGATCGATAAATACAAATACAATTTAATGAAACAAGAAAAGGCCAGCTGCTATTTTTATAATTTACTTTTAATTACTACTTTTACTGTAAAAAAACAACAGCAAATATTAACTACATCATATATATGAATATGTTTCAAATTAAACAAATCGATAACAAAACACGTAGAAAATTGTAGTAATTATAGTATACTCTCAAGCTATATTTTAGAGATTGTATAGCTATTCAAAAACAAAAAGAAAAAGAACAACAACCAAACAAAACGAAAGCTTATCAAAATTGATTGTTAAACTCTTAAACTATCTGCAAAACAAAAAACCCAAATATATCTGTAAATATTGTGTAAAACTAAAAACTAAAATTGAGAACCAACTTCTAAAGTCACGATGAAGAAGATCCAATGCAAAGAATATGAAAGCACGAAAATAACAAGATGAAAAGCTACATTTTTAAGATGAAGAAAAACTCGTCCTATTTTTGTTATAATTATTTAGTCGTTAATTTGCATTAATCTTAATTTGAAAATTTCTTGATGTTTATACAAAATCTGTTATAGGATTTTCTCCACATTTTCTTTTTCGTTTCCCACCCCGCACTCTACGACAAACAAACCCATAAAGATAATTCATGAAAAGAAGCTGAACTGCTGCAGCCATTAGATGGAAGTGTGAATATCTAAAGGGCAAAGCTCCAGAGGAGATCCCTCGCCTCCCAAAGTTGTCCCTGTCCGAAGTTGGCCGTCCCGTAGACACCGAGTTTTGTAAAGTCCAAGTGCACTCATTTGGGGGCAGGCATAAGATCCTGCCCCAAACTCCCAATGCCACACACAATGCAGCCTGCGGAGACTCAAATTGTCTAAGGCTAGCGTGGAAAACACTAAAAACTAATGTCCCACATCGGTGAGGACCAACCAAAATGAATGATAACTAAAGTGTGAAGTAAAACCAAAAATAATACTCCAGCTGAAGTGCCCAAAACTAGCAGTCTACGGGGCCAACCCAACCGAAGGACATATCGGACAGACAGATGGACGGACGGACAGACTAATGTCACTATCCGAACCCATAGTAATTTTGTTGAAAGTATTTCCCCTTATGATTTTTATATGCAATTCAGAAACCCATCTTCACGCGTTTCATGTTTAGTTTTTCTTCTATGAGTTTTACAATTTAAGCCTCTTTTTAAGCTAACTATTAATTTATTAATTAGTTTGTAAGCGCAAAAATAATTAAAATAAATCTAAACAAATAACTGCAAACAACCTATATTAAAATAAAGGAAAAAATAAAACTATATTGAAAACCAAAATAACATCGTTGACTTTTTCTTTGTCAAAAACATCAAGAGAATGGGAATGCTTTTATTCGGATTCATAAATTTTGTGGTTTCAGTTTTAAATAATTCGTTTTTCTACGTCTAGGTGCGCTCTATACATATTTTATCATTTGAAAAAAAAAAAAACATTTTCAATTAAGATCAGAAGGATCCAAATATTTGTACGGCATTTTTTAAAAGAGAGTTTTCCGCTTTTGTTTCTATTACGAACTACTACAATTTATTAATAATATTCCAAATTGTGTAAAAGGTACAACCATAAAAGCGTAAAGAAATTTGCCTTTAGGACGACTATATCCTTGCTGTAATAGGAAAGATCGGATGAAATCAGCTAAATCTGGTAGTTTTCGATGATTTGTGCGAATACCTCTCTGTTGTTTCACTTATGTATATAATGGTGTAATACCATTTCGGAAGAAAAACTTTTCTTGCAGAAGCTATCTTTTATTATTTTTAAAAATAAAACTCATTTTTTCATAAAGTATTTGACTTAATGTCTCATGTTCTGACCAACCAATAATCAGCAAAAATCCGAACAAATATGAATTTATTAAATACATTTAAAAACAATACATTCCGACGGAAGAAAGTATAAAGTCTAAATCATTAAACCGTTAAGAATTGCTTCCTGAAAGAATAAATATAATAAAAAATCACACCATAAGTATTTTTCAGGCATCGAAACATAATATTTCCTTTGCGTTCGGATAATTTTCCAAATTTTATTCATTTTTTATTTTCTTATATTTTTATTTTAGATTTGGCTACTTTTTAATGGGAATTTTTATAATTCGATGTCCCTTTTTTGAGGTAGAATGCAATTACTATATTGCTATTTACAAAAAGTATGTCTTGACATATACATGACTTAAACAACTTGTACATACCTTATACATATTTTAAACCCGCCAAAAAGTATGCACCAATTACATTTCTTACTCTTTTACGGCGTGTAAAATGTTCTTCTACAAATTCAATACAGCTAAATTTTTAATTGAAGTTTAAAAAGTTCGAATAGTATACGCTTTTTTAATTTGGTAAATGAAAACAACATTTTTATTGTTAGGTCAGGTATTTAAATTTTGAAAATCAATAAAATATTACATATGAAGAAATTAGTTATTGAGAAAAGTGCAAAGAAATTGAGTCAATGAATAAATAGGCCTTCACTTTAAGGGTAAAGAAGAATCGCCTAATACTTAAATATAGGAGCCCCCAGAAAAAAATAGTACGTTGTTTTTAGATAAATATACATACATATTCATTAAAATGGTTAATCCATTAAAATTAAAATTAATTATTTGAAATCGAAATTGGTGGCTTAAGTTAAAGGGGAAAAGGCGCCCGAAGACCAATCCAATCCAATTCAAGAATACAACTTCAATAGAGCCAAAAAGCAATTTACAATTTTGGTTTATATAATATTATTAACCTTAAATAAGCTATGAAGGTATCATAAGTGAAAATGGTTTATTTATATTGGTTACCCTATTAGTTGACAGGCGATAAATTTAACTTTTAGTAAGAACTCATAAATTTCGGTCATGTTACACAGAAATGATTTTGATTTGTTTCCTATCGCACCTTTTTGTTATCGTCGTCTAGTCCGGCTTATCTACTTCCACCAACAGAAAGAAGACTTTTTGAAACCTGTGTATCAATTCAGGCTTCAGGCATCGCGAACTCCGCGTATCTGTTTGTCAGCTTTAATGATGTTGATTAGGTTGTTGAGCCGGTTGACGTTCAACTTGGACCAGACCATGAAGTTCCCCAGCCCCAGAATAGATGCCGCATGCAGAGCAGCTTCCTCCGGCTTAAGGACTGTGGCACAAGCGATGCCAGAAGGCAGTCCCAGACTGGACCACCTATCCATTTGAATGAAGTGGGACAGGAGTGGCGGACAGTTGATGACCGGGCAACTGGTATTGCCCGAAACGAAGGGACCCATTCCGTTTGATTGCCCAAATGCGGTTACAAAGACCAGATTACTTTTCGCCGCTTCATATTCCCGGACAAGGCGCAACGCTTCCTCGGGACCATTGTGAACCGAGCACATACGGATCTCCACATGCAAACCCAATGAACGACAACAGGTGGAGATTTCCTCGCTGTGTGAGATGTCGGAGGCCGTGCCTATTAGCACCACCACCAGGTGATCCTTGGGCGACACAACAGTCGATAACTGCTCCACCACCCAAGTGTAGTTGCGTTTCACTGCCTCCAAATCTCTATTCGTTACGGAGGTGAGATTAATGTAGACCGTTTTGTCTACCATGAGGCGCTTGTCACCCTCCGGCCAGATGCGCCACGTATCCGAGTCGATGATGTCCGCCAACAATATGTTGCCATCCTCATCCACGCCAAACTCCACTTTCATGTCGACGAGAGAGCAGTTCTTGGTTTGCCAAATCCTTTCGAGAATCTCAAAGACGACTAGAGCTGTGCGGCGCATAATCTGCACTTCGTCTAGGCCAATCGTCAGACCATTCAGTTTGAATTTGGACGTGAGGATTTGCTCGTCGCACCACAGGGGATCGTGACCGGCATCGTCCTTAAAGCACGTCTCCTGCTTCGGCGGGGCAAATCGATAGCCCTCGGGCACTTGGGGATTTAGCCGGACGAAGGATCCGGTGGCCAAACGCCGCGTCACCCACTCGATGGGAACCATCTGACACTTGCGGGCTATGAAGGCCTTTTCCCCACACGGCCCCACATAGGCGGTGTGAATTCCGGCCTCGTTCAGCAATCGGAAAACCTGTCCATTGGTGGTGTTAGAAATCGCTGCCTTGCCCTGCAGTTCATGAGCCCTCAATCCATCGAAGGCAGTGATGCGATCCTTGCTCAACAGCACACAAAGTCCCGGATGATCGGGCAGATCATACACCTGCTTCGTCTTTCCCTCGATCAGCATCGAGCCCAGTTGGTAGCCTTCGAAGAATGGGGGTGACATTTTGGTAACCGTATAATAATAATAGGAATGTAAACTCGACTAACTCCGTACAGAGTCAAAAACGAAATAAATAAAAAAACCACACGATGGCAGAGGAAATCTTATCAAAACTTATATCAATCACTGGTTACTAGTTAAGACCATATTGGTTTTACTGACTAAACATAAAACATCATAAAACATTTCTATCAGTACACTCCGAAAAAAATCGGTTTTGATGTAAGTCCAATTTCGTTCATATGGTCCGTTATGTACATACGTATGTAAATCATGCGAACCAATCACAAAAATTATGATTCAAAGCTTAGAGTTTGAATATATTTGTATGAAACTTCCCCAATAGTCTTTCAATACCCTTGCAGAGGAAATTATAATTTCAGTCAAAAATTTGCAACGCAGTGAAGGAGAATTCCGACCCTATATTTTTTATCAGCATCACTAAGAAAGTCGATCTAGCCATGTCCGTCTGTCCGTCCGACCGTTTCTACGCAAACTAGTCCCTCATTTTTAAAGCTATCTGCTTGAAACGTTCCCAAAAGTTGTTTTTCTATTGCAGATAGTATATAAGTCGGAACAAGCCGGATCGGGCGACTATATCATATAGCTGCCATATAACTGAACGATCGGAAATGCCATAAATTTGGTGTTTTTAAAGTTAGAAAGTTGGGTATTTTTTAAGGTTTTATTTTTGGCAAATCAATCCGACCTCCCAAATTTCATAAGGATCGACCGACTATATCCTATAGCTGCCATATAACTGAACGATTAGAAATGCTATAACTTTGGTGTTTTTAAAGTTAGGAAGTTAGTTTTGGCCTACTAATATAATTTACAGAATATTCTGCAAGGGTATATCAACTTCGGCTCCGCCCGAAGTTAGCTTTCCTTTCTTGCAGAGGGTATTATAATTTGAAGGAGACATCTCCAACCCTATAAAGTATATATATTATATATTATATTATCTAAGTATTTAAGTGTACCCATCCAATATTTAGTTTAAAGATATCCAGTAAATCAAGGAGGTGAGAACCATTGAATTCAGTCGCTTAATTTTACAAACATCCGAAGTATCCTTATTTAAATATAAGTGAAATCGCTTTCGTCCAATTTAACATTTTTTTGAGATTAATGCCAATAAATAATTTTTGTTCAAACTAAAACTTTTGATACCAACACAAAACACTTTTTAACAAAATGCGATGTCACTACATTTTTATCTCGCCCTGAGTTTTTTGTTTGATCACATTACCAATAACATACAGATTTCGGCATAAATAGTTGTAGTAGTTTGTCCCCGAATAATAGATAATAAATAACATCCGAACATAATATTTTAGTGTTATCAACCCTGCCATGTTTTAAGTGACTGATAACAAATACATTTACATTGCAGGCAACCCCGCGATTTATCGCTCAGTTTTTGTTTTTTGTAAGCTTATGTATTTAACCGCAAACGTGGTTTCTGAAAGCATTTAAAAGTGAATAACGACTTCTCCGGCATCACAATCATGGACAACGAATCAAGTAGTTCGGAACGCTTGGTGGTCTTTGACTGCGACATCGGATCGGATGATGCTTGGGCCCTGGCCATGTTACTTAGGGGAGAAGAGTTGTCCTTACCCGAAGGAAGACGGTACAAACTCGTTGCAATTACTTGTGTCCAGGGCAACACGGATGTGGAGAATGGAGCACAGAATGCCTTAAGAATACTCAAATTACTGGAGAGACGGGATGTAAGTCTCTAAATAATCAGTCATATCTTGACACATTTAAATGGTATGACATACATATATAAATGGTATGACATATATACACTATTGTATGTATATATTCTAATTATTAAATTATAATTTTATAAAATGTTTTAATAGATCATTATTATTTCCTAAAACAATAATTAGCTTTGTTCATTGCTATTCCTCAAACTTAATTCTTATTCTTCCGAATATATGTAGGTACCAGTTTTTAAGGGCTGCGCAAATCCTATAGTACCTCGAACTTGGCTGGACACTTCACGCTTCCATGGCATTGATGGCTTTAAGGATGTGGGCAACTATCCGGATGTCAATGATCTGCAGGGTCAACTGCAGCAGGAGCACGCTGTAAACGCCATGTATCGGTTGGCCAGCTTGCATCCGAAACAAGTGGACTTCCTGCTTTGCGGACCACTCACTAACTTTGCCAACTGCATTAACCTCTATGGTAATGATTTTCTGGAGAAGATTGGACAGGTGTACATCATGGGAGGAAACATCTACGGCCGGGGTAACGTAATGAAGTGCGCCGAGTTTAATTTCATGATGGATCCCGAGGCAGCACACACAACCTTGGAGCGATTGAAGGAGCCAGCGTTAATCCTGCCCTGGGAACCCTGCATCGCTGAAGACTTTCTCCTGACCCTCGACTGGCGACTGGACGTCTTGGGCTCTGCAGACCATCCCTTTGTGGAGCTGCTAACCAGAGTGGAGCGAGCAATGATGGTGCCACGTGGCATTAAAAAATGGCTCAATCCCGACGCCGCCCTTGCTGCCGCTTATCTCTTTCCAAAGGCAATTATTGCCGAGCAGCTGGAGTACAATGCCACTGTGGAACTATCAGGGGTTCACACCCGTGGACAGATGGTGCTGGATCATCTGCGAGGTCGTCGGGTTGATTCTATCCATGGCAAGAAGAACAATGTGCGGATCATTACCCATTTGAACAGGGAGCCATTTCGCTCTGTCATGTCCTGGACGGGATTCCTTCCACAAACGGATATCTCAAAGCTCTGCGAGCAGGAACATACGAATAGCCAACCAATTTAAATTACAAATAACATAGATCCATTAAATAGATTATGTAATAATATGTGTAATATTTATTGGTCACTGTAGTCAAGGCGCACACAGTAAACACCATTATAAAGCATACGAGTACTATAAATACTATCAACGTTTTCTACTCTTCTGGTATTTGAAGAAGAAAATATATATTCATTTATGAAATAGTGAATCGAGAACCAATTTTCCCTTAACATAAACTTACTTCTGATATATTTCAAAGGACCTATGATTACATTGTCCGTTTATGACACAATCTTATACTTAGAATCAATACTTAGAATTACAATTAAATTTAATAATACTATCGAAGAATTTCATAAAAATTAAAAAAAGATTTTTGAATAAAAAAATAAATACTAATTTATGTTTAATAAGATGTAAGCAACTGGATCCTAAGTTAAGGTGACTAGCAGTTTGTGCCGATGGGCTTTATCATTAAATAAATAAAAACCCTTCACAAAAAGCCCAAAAAATCCATATCCCATATCAATCCCACAGTTAAATAGATTCACTATGTATTGAAAAATAAATTTATTTGTTCAAGTGATTTGTCTTGGCACATTGGATCGGTCTTAAGCTAGGGAATGTTGTAAAAACAGTTTTGAATACTTTGTGTGGCCTCGTCCCCTTTAGAAATCCGTTTCGGGGCTTTGTGGCCTGGGGTCATCAGGTCGTCCTTGGTGGCTTGGCTGTGGTTCTCTGATAGTTGGCGAGCTCTCCTCCTGCACTTGAGGTTGGACCTGGGGAAGCACTGCTTGGATCTGCGGTTGGGCATGCGCTTGTGGTTGGGTGACCACCACGTCGTCGGTGTCAACCGTATCGCGACCCAGGTCGGCCTCCTGCTTGGGAGGATTGAAGGACTTCAGGTTGCCCAACTGGCTGCGAACGTCCGACTCGGAGAGAAGGTGCAATGGCACGTTCGCTGGGACGGCCAACCGCTTGGGACTGGTGCTGCCGTCATCTGGCTTGCGTCTGTCCGGCGGGAACACGACCTGTGCGTAGGTGACTCCACTCTCGTTGGGCTCCACGATGCTCTGGGCCCCGCCCGACGAGGTCGTCACCGAACTGGGATTCCTGAAAACCGCAGTCTGTGTTGGGGCTTCGTGGGCGGCATCCCTGCGTTGTGTGGGCGAGGAGGTGGTGGTGGTGGTCACGGGACTTCCTCCGCGAGGAGCACTAGGCGACGTGGTCGCATCCTCGTGTGGAATCGGGGCGTACAGAGATGGCGTGTAATTGGTGTCCGTCACCTTGCAGTTGTACAGATTCAAGCCCTTGGCGAAGATGTACACGAGAATGTCGAAGAGCACACTGGCCAGGATCAAGGAGGCTGTCAGGATGTCCAGGATGTTGCCATGCTTGGGCGTCTCACGCAGCAGACAGCGCTCGTAGTTGGGCGCCCAGTAAACGCAGGTGGAGCCTTTGGACAAGAGATTAAAAGGGGATTAGTTCGTCATCCATCGAATGCCCATCGAACCACTGCACTTACGGGTGACAATGTCGTAGCTCAGATGCACCGGCACATAGGCGAAGAGGCCCACGATCATCAGCTCGAAGGCCAGGGCCAGGGACTTGTCCTGGGGCAGGACAGCCCGCAGGGTGATCAGCGTCTTGCCGATGGTGCCCACGCCCAGCAGGAAGGCCACCGAAATGCTCATGATCTGGAACACGATGATGGCCCACTGGCAGCTGTCGGCGCTGCAGGCTCCTGCGGTGGCCCTCATCTGGCCGGTGGCGTTCAGCGACTGGTCCCCGCTGCAGCTGCAGCCCTCGAACAGCTGGTAGCTGTTGATGGAGGTCGACCTGGTGCAGCCCGCGTAGCAGGGCGAGAAGTACGTGACGGAGCTGTTCTCCGGGCAGACGGGCATGAAGGCGGTGGGCGTGCACAGGCACTGGCTGGAGCAGTAGGGCTGCTTCAGCTTGCCACCCTCCACGCCCGCGATGGCGCCCACATCGCACTTGACGAAGATCAGGCCCACGAAAATGGCCACCAGATGGAGGCTGAGGGCCATGTTGATGCCGGTGATCTTGCGGGCAGACAGCTGGGCCTTCGAGATGATCAGGCCACTGACCAGCATTCCCACCGCCATCACCGGCGGCTTGAGGAAGTAGGACACGAACGCCGACCTCCACTCCGCCGTCAGGCCGTCCTGCTCGTTGTAGGGCAGGAAGAACCTGCTCTGCAGGTAGCCCTCCTCCTGCAGGCCGTAGTTCACCACCGCACTCTGCACACACATCAGGCTCAGCAGGTTGAACATGAGCAGGCGGTTGTTGAAGAGCCTCCGCAGCGACGGCCAGAAGTCGGAGTCGTCCAGGTAAGTGGAGAACTGGCTGCCGAAGTGGCGCATGTTGGACTGCTCAATGATCCGCTGGGCGGCCTGGTGGATGACCGTCTTGGGCAGTCGCTTGGGAAACAGTCCCAGCAAGACGGCGCCCACGAAGATGAAGGGAGCCAGTACGACCCAGCCGAGCCACCAGCCCACGTTTGTCAGACCCACTCCCAGGACGAGGAAGGAGCCCGCCTGCTGGCCGAAGACGCGGGCTGCCAAAGTGGCCGCTATCACCGCCGGACTGTCCTGCGACAGCGAGTTGTCGTCGATGTAGCTCACCCCCAGCGTGTAGTAGGCCAGCCCACCCATGCCCAGGGCCAGCTGCAGGACGAAGAGCATGGCCAGGGTGAGGCTGCTGCTCTGCGACTCGGTCAGCGTCAGCTTCTGGAACTGCGCCAGCGTCGTGGAGCACAGATTGGCATCCAGCAGGGCGTCCTTTGCCTTGCCGCCTTCGGAACTGACATAATTGGTGGGGAATTAAGATAGTTAAATGAATCAAAAAACTTTACAGTTCACAAGACTACACTTAATTTGTAATGTTCATTCAAATTCTAAAACAGTTAATTCTGAATTAGAAAAACTGCCAAAAACTTCTAAGAATTAATTTTGTTAAAAAAAATAGTCTAAGCTTCTTATAAACTATAAGAAAACCAACGCAATCTAGAATCAATATTTAAGTTGCCTGATTAAGAAAAATACAAAAGTTTAATATTTAATTATATAAGTATTTTTATATATTCTTAATAATAATTTGGAGTATAATAATTTTAATAATAATACATTAAACTGTCATAAGAAAGGTCTGCTGTATTTGAAAGGTTCAAAATGCGTTCAAAATTGTTTAAAATTCAAAACAATTGTTAAATTGATTTGTAAATCATTTTTAAAATAAATGTTAGTTAGATAGTTATTTATTAAGAATGGCACTTTTATCGATATATATTTTGTACTGATTAAAACAGGTCAAAAGCAAATCTAGGTTTTTTCTGTTGTTCTTAGATTTCGAACCCTTTTTTGGTAGTTTAATTATGTTTTCGTTTTACGGACATTAAATTTTCTATTCTAAATTATATTTCTATTGTTTGTTGTATGTTGGACAATACTTTATTGTATAAATTAATAAATTTATAGCTTCTCTTTACCCTGTTCACTTTTATAAGATACTTACAAGTTAATTATAGACGGAATCACGGCCACCACGCAGGTGACTGCCTGCAGCATCAAAGTTCCCACCAGCCACTTGATGGGATGAAAAACATCCGCCCAGTAGGCAAAGGCCAATGCAAATACAGCCTGGAACAATCCACTGGCCACCAGCAGCCAGTCTGTGGGTTTAAAAATAGAAAATGTATAAATATAGCCTTCAGACGTATCATCAATGTATTGGTGAATCCCTGGTTAGCCTTATCTAACTCATTCACGGAGGTCTACATGACGTATGAGTAACGCGGCAGTGGAGAATAATATTTCTGTATCTAGAGCCAACCTTTAATTGAGGGAAAGCCACTTCCGTTGAGAATTTTTTTGTTGTCAAAGAAAGACAAAAAACTTGTTCAATACTTGTTAACTTTTGTTGCGATTACGCATTGCCTCTCTCCAAACGATGACGAATATTTATTACATACCTAACAATTTATCAATGATAAAGCCTTTTTTATTAAATGTGCTGTGAAATTAGGAATTTCTTTGGCACTCTAATTTAAATTATAGATTATAAACAGCGGTTAAAGGTATCAATGTATGATTACTATTTATACAAAGTAATTGACTATTTAAGTAATAACGATAGTCTTATGATATGCCTAAATTGTTAATACTTGTAATAAACATAATGTCATGATGCATTCCTTTCAAAGCATGCAAATAACTTATTAAATTGTTGTTTATTTAGAGAGCTTATTGAGTATGTCCATTCCGAGCAAGTAATAACAGGTGGACAAAAGAGAGCGCAGACAATCATCACCAATATCGCAAAACTGATAACCGAACTAAAATCTCCACGTAGAACCGGGCCAACACCTCCATTATCTTTCCCCGGTCATGTTGGCATTTTCCCATTTCTGCGATAATGCGGATTACTCACCCACTAGCAGCGGACTGTAGCCGAACTGGAAGGCGGCCTGTTTGGCCGAAACGCGGAAATAGGATTCGCAGGCGCCCTGGAGCGTTCCCGAGATGGCCAGGACCAGGACGAAGGTGCGCAGCCTGGCGTATTTCTGACAGCCAGGACCGCGGCACCAGCCCAGACCTTTGATCCCGCAGTCGACGCTGTCTGGGTGGGGAAATAAAATTAAATTCTCAATAAATTGTATGCTATCGTGCTGCTTTTTGGGTCACCCACCATCGGGTATATTGTTGGCATTGACCGCTATCTGCGATAAATCGGAGTTGCGCGTATTGTGCGCCATATTCGTATTCGATTTTCAATTCGTTTGTGTTCACTTCACGTCACTTCACTCGCTTGTTGCGCGTTGGTTCTTGATTACATCAGTTAGTGGCCCTGGTTCGATGGCATCTTAGCCGCGGTAAGACCACACTTATGTCTATTCGAAAGGAGGAACGGGAGCAAACTGAGGAGTTCCACCTGGCCAGAATCAATTTCCTCTCTTTTTCGCCTGATAAGCAAGTTCTTATCTTATCATTATTAAGTTTTTTGTTTTGTTCTTAATTGCAACTTTATTGCCGTCGCTTACGCATGCTCTTGGATCGCTGGCAACATGTTGGCGCAACAAGTGTCTGAACATTGCTAGTAGGGCAAGATCGTAATTAAATATTAGACGATGTAGTAAATTTGTTTGTTTCTTTTTCATATGCTGAATGGTTTTTAAAACTCCAGAGACTTGCAAGCAACGCCTTTTTACTGTAGCCTATTGGAAAATTTTTTTAATTCTTGTTTAAATTAATCAATTGGCATTATTTAGAGAAATGAGTAGGTTTTTGTTTGCATTTCTAATGATCCAAAGATGGATCTAACAGTTTTCAATATTTTGCAAAGGTTTCTACGTCGAATGATATTTTTATTATAAATATAATTTTAAGTTTTAAGTTTTAAAAATATTTTAGTAATCATTTTATTTCCAAAGTAATGTGATGATGATCATCATTATATTTATAGATTACGCTGGTCCAAAACCAAATTTAGTCTCACTATTTAATATAGAAAATAACAAAAATAACAAAAACATTTATTTTAAGCTTAAGTAAAAATTTCTCATACTACAAGAAATGTCAATCAGAATTTATTTTTTATCAAGGGCAACGGTACGTATGAGTAATAAACGTTTAATCCACGTTGCACAGACTCACAAACGCATTTTTCGTGTGTGGGTATGTTGACGTTTATAAAATATTCATTGTTTTATGTTACAACAAATTTGTATTCCCTTTCTAACTTATAGAAATTTTAGTAAGCCTTATTAAACCCAACAATTTAAATAAGCATGCCTTACTTATGTTTCAAAAATTGGTTATCTAGACTGAAAATAAGCTTCAAACTACTTGGAATTGTATTAAGTCAAGAGAGAGTTTTAAAATGTATTTCCTAGTAAGTCTTATATTGGTAATATATTTCTCATTGGGCACCGCGGATGTGACGAGTTCACCTCCGGTCCTGATCTGGGGCACCGAGACGTAAGTAACTGGCAACCCAAGAAAGTATCTCTTAAGACTATCCTTTGCAGTTCTAAGGCTACAAGTATTTTTCGCCCTGTAAAATTCGATAAGTTTTACAAAATAATAAAAAACTTAAAAAGGGACAACATGATTGTGATTTACCTAGCCTCTGAGGTAAACTCCCAAGCTTCTATTTAAAGTGCATTTTGAATGCTTAACGCCTTATTAATTTAGCTTGCCGCCAAGGACATTAACTGCGATGTGTGCTTTCCCTACTTGAGCAAAATCCAACCTATGAACTACTACAGCCAGGTGGAGGAGCCCTTAAAGGCCGTGGAAATGGTCAGTAAGACGATCAGAGAAGATATCATCTGGCATACTCCCTTAATCACAGAAATAAGAAGACTTGAGCTGGAGATGGAGCTACCTTGCAAGAAGGGGCAGATTCACGCCTTCAGTTTTAACGATCGAAATGTGCTTGCTCATGGTGAGTTAAAATGCAAAAATAGATACATATATGTACATATTTTCAATTCAAAATCATTACCATTATTAAAAACTTAACTTACTATTAAATATACAATATGAAATACCTCTAAACTTCAGGAATAGCTATTTAATTTGTAGTATTTTATTGCAATATTTTCCAACTCAAATTGATTATTTCAGACGCTGCCATGGCGGTGGCAACCTATCAGTTCAGTGACTGTCCGGTGGTGCACTTGTACACGGCTTATACGGAGGAAGATCGGGCCTTCCAGCGGCGTAAGTCGCAAAAGATGCGTCCCGCGCCCATTGTCATGGATCCATCGAAGAGCGTGGGATCATCGACGGATGGAAATGATACCGACTCGAGCCGCGTTCCGCAACAATTCAGCTACACCATTGTTAATAATATGACCTTGCTGCGACACAACATGGTCGTCCTTCTATTTCAAAATATTATGTTGGCCACGAAGCACCGACACTTGTCACTGGCCTTCAACCGGACTCACGTGGTCCTGCCCGAAGGTAAAGAGGAAGTGCAGGTGGGCTTCCTCAACGGGGTGGACATTTACCGTGGCATCGTTGTGGTCATGGACACAAGCATCAGTCCCCTGATCATTGAGTTGGTGCCCTCGCATGGCAATTGGCACCTCACCCGCATCATCTTCGGCAGCAACGCCACCTACTATCCGCGCGATCTCATCTTCTTCGGCCTTGACTTCAGCCTGTGTTGTCCCGCAATCACAGCCTTTTCTTCGGACTCGTCGCGGCTGAGTATCTTCGACCTTCATCTGGACATCCTTTGGCGGGGTAAGTGTCATCAGGGGCTCTGGAACACCTTTCTCTGCTCAGTGAACTATACTATTGAACACCTGTCTCTGCTCAGTGAACTATACTATATCGGTGTGCCACAGAAAACTCTTAATATCCTCGAATTTATATAGGAAGTTTAAAGCCAAAAAGTAGTTCTTAGAAATTGTTTAAAAAATTACTGCACAGCATTCTGAAAAATAAGATAATGGGGCATTTAAAAACGCTTTTAGGTGAATTTTAAGCATATCTAAGAATTAACTGTTAGTGAAGATTCAATGGTTGATAGTGACTACCTACAAGAAGCCTATAAAAAATTAAATAATTGCGTTGTAACTGCATATCAAATGCTTATCAAAATTGACACATTAAACGAAAGATAGAGCTTTAATATTATATATCAAATTATATATTTTAAAATTTCAAGACTGATAAATAGTATTGCCATACATATATATTGTAATATGCCACGACTTTTGTTTTAATTTATCATGATACGTTTGATAATGCATTTTCCATAATTTTGTGTATAGGTTCCTTGATTACCCATAATAAACCTTTGAATCATCCAATATGATAATGTTCTGTGAAATAATAAAACAAAAATAGTGTAGATAACTGCGGCTGTCTGTTTGCAGATAACGACAATGGCATGGATGCGGAATACGAGGCCAAGCCCTGCTGGGGCTGTTCTGTGCTGATGACCCCGACCCTGACCCAGACCATATTCGTGATGCTGGTCCTAACTCTGATACTCTGGATCGGCCTGGCCATGATACTGGCTATCGGGCAGAACAGGTTCCTCCAGACCGCCGCCGATCCTGACCTGCACATCAAGACGGACACCTAGGCATCATCCGGGAACTGTGGTGGCGACCCTCGCCCACGCTCTTTGATGCACATGCGGCACGGTCTACACACTCTGCTAATTCACTTGCTTACAATTCTAATCGCGTGGGGTCGCGGTCGGTGCGGCTGGGGAAGAGGGTTAGAGATCGTAATAATAATGTCATTGTCGCGTTCTTTTATTGTCTGTTTTGTATTGTCATTGCGATTCCGCCTCAACTCTCCACTGGACTACTCTCCACGAGGAAAACAAAGAGGTCCGATAAGCCATGGGTCTTCTGAGACATGTCCAAAATTTGATTTGCACGTGGGCCAGCGGCAAGAGAACCGATTGTTCCCGCCCTCGGCTTTATTACCTGATAAAGCTTTATCAGGCTTCGATTGGCACCGAGCGGACACGGCGAGCTGCCTGGGAATTTTGAATTTCATTTCTCAGTTTTACTCGCGCCTCGATTCGGAACGGATCGGCTATCACTATCTCCGCCCATTTACCTGACCGTTGCATCGGGACTAGTTCCTGCGAAAAGGAACTCGAACGGTAATTTAATCAATCGCATAAGTGTCGATTAGATTGCACGGTAAACTAGACGAGTGTGGTCACTATTCGACAGTTGATAATATGCGCATTGCATAGGCTACCCTTCACTCGTACGTACACCTGTCTGGTAATCGGATTGTGGGCGATATCGGGCGGCATTCGTCGATCGACATTGGGGTAGTTCGTCATGCGGAAGGAACCTCTGTGGATACACTCAATATATATGTCATTGGCGGGGTTCTTAGATCTGTAGAGCCCCTTTCGAGTGAAGATTTTTGTGAAGCATTTAAAGTGCATTGAATGTTGTCAGAATCATCATTGTACGTAGAGTTCATGAAGGATCGTGATTTGTAAATACTTACAAAGCTAGACAATTAATGTCAGTATACTTTAGTTCAGACAGTAGAGAACTGTTAAAATCCCAATTTTAATTAAATTCGCCATAAAATATTTAATGTCATTTCGCTATCAGATGCGTTTAAATACGTCAAGAGTTTCAGTCAAGTTTTCTCATTAAATGGATTTTATATTTTTTCTTAAAGGCCCGCGAGATTTGACATCAGGTTGCAATAAGGTAGGTAAATATTTTTTGGACACCTCTGCAAAAATTTTCTAGAATCATATAATAGCTAAAAAATTAGATACAGTTTAGTACAGTATAGATGTATTGGGTATAAAATTTATTTCCTATAAATAATTTGTCATTAATATTTGATGTCATTAACCGAATAGAAAACTTCCTTGGTATCCTAGGTCTGTTCTTTTGGGTATGTACAAATTATTTTCATTTATGATAAACGAGCAGTTACAACTTGAAAGCCTAAAGACCTTTTTTTACTTATCAATCACTTTAACATTTAAAATCGAATTGTTGATAAGGCTTCTGTAGGAGATAAATGTGTTGTTTACAGACCCAAAGTAAATGGAAAGCAGTCTTCTAATAAAATAACCATGAAACTGTCTGATTCACAAAACAAAATACCTATTTTCAATAACATGATAAGCAGAGAATTACATTATCAAACATATAATTCCCACATCAGTTGGTTGTAGTATATCAGTCTGAGTTCATTAAACTGATTTCAGTTAATGGTCCGAATAAACACAAAATGTCATAATTATGATTGATAAGCAATGTACTAGAGTTCCTAAAAATGGAATTCCATACTTTCAAGTGCTTTGCATTTAAAGATCCATTTTTAGTTTCAGAAAATTTTCTTTGATGTTAATATAGGCATGTCATAGTGATTAGTTCAACAGTTGGGCTATAACAAAAATGTTCCCAAAAGTTCTCTACGGATCTGAGCATATTTGCAAGTACCCACGATAAGATATCTTTATTGAACCAAGGGAATGATTCTGGGGATTTGGCTGGTGGTCTGATCAATTAAGGACAGATGTCCAGTGGTCATCGTTATGCGGTAATAATAGTTGTTTATATTAGCTACCCCGACCATATAGATATCTTATATTTGGCAAAGAAAGAACGGTTTATCTAATCGGCTCGGCCCAGACCCAATACGATCTTGAGTAGGCGACATTATCGATACTTAATCAATACTAAGAATTTCACATCAACAACTTTTATAAGCCCTAAACGATATTTGAAGATTTCAAGATCGGGAGAGTCACGATTACGGGAGTGATTTTCAGTCGACCGAGAGCGTGGCAAAATTCAGTCTGGAAATACAAATATAAATAATGGTCTGCTATGTTCAAATGTCCCTCCCTTTGCTCTGTGCCTTGCAGGCTAATTGCTATCACTCCACTGTCTATCTGGAAGCCGTTTCCGCAATCTAATCGGTCGAAATCGATGGTTTGGCAGAGTCCCACAGACAAGACAGTAGCATCCCGCAGTTGAAGGCGGTACGAAATCGAAGATGGTGGAAGTGAAACGTCGGGGATCGAATCCCCCGCCCGGGAACTACTTGTGCGGCATGGCCAACTGGCATCCGGCCTGGCTGCAGAAGTACGCCACCACCAAGATGTTCATGGGCGTTTACGGACTGCTTGGCACCATTCAGGCCATGTCCTACATGTACTTCATCGTCACCCTCACCACACTGGAAAAACGGTTCAAGATTCCCAGCCAAACGACAGGTAATAATTAGTTTTAAAGTTTGCCTCAACAAAAGGAAAAATTCGTCTGCCATTAAGGAGTTAACTTATACTATTTCAATATTTATTACATTTATTGCATAGTAAAAATCTATTTTGTTTTGGCTTAGCTCACTCTTGGTTATTATAAAAATTCTAAGATTTGTACTAATGGACCGAAAGTTAATCAAAATTTAGGTTCCTTATTATTATTTTGTTAACATTAACAATTAGTTATAATTTAAAGAATCACTATTAAATGCTCAAAATATTAAATTTGCAATATAATGACTTATATCATTATTTCAGGCATTGTTCTCAGCGGGAATGAAATCTCGCAGATCATGCTCTCCCTCATCCTGTCCTACATCGGTGGCCAGCGCAACCGCCCGCGTTGGATTGCCTGGGGCATTGTCTTCTGTGGTCTGTCCTGCTACATCCTCGTTCTGCCGCATTTCATCTACGGTGCGGGCCACGAGGTGCTGCAGTTCACCAAGGAGTACCAGGAGAGCCTGCTGAATGGCTCATCAAGCGCGGGACAGCCCCTGCTGGTGGGTTAATTGCTCAATCTCAGGTGGTTATCTCCCTAAATGATCCCATTCTTGTAGAATATCAGCTCTGTCCAGACCGAGCGACTCTGTGGAGTGGGCAACACGGAGGACAACTGCGATGATCTCTTCTCCTACGTGCCCCTGGTGCTCATCTTCACCTCCCAATTTGTACTGGGCGTGGGTAACACCATGTACTACTCCCTGGGACAGACCTATCTCGACGACAACACCAAGAAGACAAACACTCCCCTGATGCTGGCGGTTGCCATGGCCCTGCGGATGATTGGACCTATCGTGGGATTCTTTTTCGGTAAGCTAAAATGTCCTATCAAAACATTTCATTAATATTAAACACTGACGAACATTACTAGAACACTTCGTCAGTAGATTGATCATACTCGATATGTACATTCTACAGGGTTTTAATTGTGTTTTAAGTTTGTAAGCCCTTGCCGAGTATATTATAATTTTGGTCACAGTTTTGTAACACAGTGAAGGAGACATTTGCGCACTATAAACCACATATTCTTCATTACCACCACTAGGCGAGTTGAGGAGCGAGCTGGGGACTTTCAGGGGATTTTATTCATAATAAAATGTTAAATTCTTGATTTTCTGAAGCTTCAAGTCAACTTTATTTGAATGCCGTTGATTAAATTGTTTAACAGATGATCATATCGTTTAAACCCTTTATTCGAACTCAGGCTATCTGTCGCTGAACACCTTCATCGATCCACGCAAGACTCCGTTGATCGACAACAAGGACCCCCGTTGGTTGGGTGCCTGGTGGCTCGGCTGGGTGATCCTGGGCACCCTGATGTGCCTGTTCTCGGGCCTCATCGGACTCTTCCCCAAGCAGCTGCCCAAAGTCAACGACGGACCAAGGACCAACTCCCACCTGCCGCTGGCACTGCGCCAGACGAAGGAGGAGCTCAAACGGGAGGAAAACCTTTCGCGGAGCAGCCGCTTCTCCTCGAACGCCGCCCTGGACAATATTGGAGCGGCTGCGGGGGCCAATGCGGACCTGCCCCAGCTGAAGGACTTCCCACGCGCCCTCATGCGACTGCTGCGGAACAAGCTCCTGCTTTTCAACATCACCTCAGCGGTGTTCTACATTCTGGGAGCCTCTGGATTTATGACCTTCCTCACCAAATACATGGAGGTGCAGTTCCACAAGGACGCCCAAAGTGCCACCATTGTGAGTTTTCCAAGCACAATTTGCTGCTCGCTTTTTTATTTACTAACTAACCCTTTATTTTTCAGATCGTTGGCCCCATCTCCATTCTGGGCATGGTCGTAGGTCTGATTGGGTCCGGTGTGGTGCTGTCCAAAAAGAAGCCCCACGTGAGTAAGGTGCTCATGTGGAACGTAGTCGTTGCTGGAGTCTCCATCTTGGCGCAGATCTCCTACGCCTTCCTCTACTGCCCGGACACCTTCTCCATGACTCATGTGGGACAGTAAGTACCCAAAGAAAAACATTTGTTGTAATCTTATCTGTTTTAGAAATGTCCAGTCTAAATTAGTCGAATATGTATATTTCACATCCACATTAATTTCATTTAAGAATTGTGTAATATAATTCTATACCATCAATATGGTTATTCTTTATATTACAATTTTAACTTAAATCTTTACCTAATAAATATCATTCGACACGGAACTTTAGATCTGTGTTAAAATGGACCTCCTAATTTTGTTGAAATACAGACCAATACCAAGATTAATTAGTGGTTGTAGTATTCTACAAATTTATAAATTTATTGTTAGGCTCTTGAAACTTTTATGCTCAGAGTTTTAAAAAATCGGATGATTAACATTTAGAAAATAGCAGCTATGGAGATCGATGGAGTAGAATCATTTACCGCGTCGAAGAGTAATTAATTACAATAGATTAAAATAGGCAACAAACCAAATATCCACAAATATCAACAGTCCATTTTTTTTAATGTTTACCCTTATCTTGTAAGAATATAGAATCGCAATTTCAACTTTTGCTGCGACTATTAATGCCTTAAAACCTTCCTTACGTTTTTCTTATTGCAGGCTAAACCTGACGGCATCCTGCAACTCAAACTGCTCCTGCGAAGGGATAAAATATACGCCCGTTTGCCACGAACCGACCGACACCACCTTCTTCTCGGCCTGCCATGCGGGATGTCGAGGATACAACGCCACCTCCAAGTTGTACGAGGACTGCAGCTGCCTGGCTAATGGAACTCCTTCACCCACTGCCGCCCAGCGGCTTATCAGTCTGTTGCAACCCACTCCAGAACCTGAGCTGGATACCACCACGGACTTTTCCGAATATCTGGACGGAGTGCCCCTTCTCAACGACAATGGTGATTTCGAAGAGGAAGTGGTGTCCAGGTCCAGAAGAGCCATACCCGATTCGGTGCTCCGGCCGGGAATCTGTACGAAAAACTGCAACTGGAGTTTCTGGACCTTCTCCATTATCTCGATGTTAGCCGGTTGGGTCGGCTCGTCCGGTCGGGTGGGCAACGTCCTGGTTAATTACCGAGCTGTGGCCACCGAGGACAAAAGCTTCGCCCAGGGTCTAGCCCTGATGATGATCAGTTTGCTTGCCCTGATCCCAGGTCCCATTATGTTCGGCCGCCTCATCGACTCCACGTGCCTCGTGTGGACAAAGACCTGCAGTGGCAATGGCAACTGCCAGCTGTATGACCAGACCCGCTTCCGCTACTCCCTCAACTTTTTGTCTTGCAGTAAGTTCCAAAGTCTGAAAATCATAGTATGCTAAAAGTAGGCTTTATATGTGAAAATAAAGCCATTTTTCAGTTTAATACCAACTTTTAGCGAGATTAAGATATTTTGAACGTTAGTAAAAATTATCTTCCCATTTTGAATTCTAAATAGAATGTTGGAATAGATTTCGAATTATAGAACACCATTTTGAACTATAAAGTATGTATATGTAAAAAAAACTAATTCAATAAATTATTTCTTGAAATGGTTTTGATCATCAATTTCAAGAAAAATAATTTATTAAGCTAAATTGTTTAGAACATCAGTTTTAAGGAAAATAATTTAACTGCCAGTTGTACGACCAGACCCGCTTTCGTTACTCCCTCAACTTTTTGTCTTGCAGTTAGTTCCGAAGTCTGAAGAACATAGTATGCTAAAAGTAGGCTTTAAATAAGAAAATAAAGCCATTTTTTCAGTTAAAAACCAATTTTAGCGAGATTAAGATATTTTTAACGTTAGTAAAAATTATCTTTCCATTTTGAATTCTAAATAGAAAGTAATAAATTAATTCTTGAAATGTTTTTAAATATTAATTTTAAGAAAAATAATTTATTAAAGCCAAATTTTTTAAAACATTAGTTTTAAGAAAAATAATTTATTAAACTAGTTTTCCCATATGTATAACACTATTACAACATTTCAGTGCTCACCTTGATCGGACTGTTCTTCGATTACCTTGTTTGGTACTATGGACGCACTCTCGACATTTACGGCGATAAGGAGGCTAAGGAGGAGGAGCGTGCCAACCGAAGGGACCAGCCCATTACTCCGCTCCTGGCCAAGAAATCTGACCAGGTGGAATACTGAAAAGACAACCCAAACGTGATACTCAATTATAAGGAGTAAATTCATATACACACCAGTTCCGAGTATTCAATAAAACAAATCCATTCCTAGAGTAAGTTTCTGTAAGGATGTCGAGCGATATTCGCTAATGGATTTCTTACTATCCAATGTTTCAGTGTACAATTTTGTATTACTTGTATTACACGCTAAGATCAATTAAAATACTGCAAGACGCATAGTTTAAAAAATAAATAAAAGAATTTATTTGTACGTATGTATATAAACAATAAAATTAAACTACAAAAATTTGCTCATCTTCATGCAAATAATATTTCAATTGATTTGATGGCTTTTTAAGCCTATTTGAATTTAAGAGGGTTTGTAGCATTGGAGAAAGTTTATGTACCCCAATTAGGATTTGGTCAACTTTTCAATCCAGTTTTATCAAATAAATAAACTCGCTGAATTTGGTTCTTTAGTCTTCATCGTTTTTTCTGTAATTTTTCTTTTCACTTTTATTGATAAAAAATGTTCAAATTTATGCAGATCATTTTGTTTTTCTTCATTTCATACGTATATGTATAATAATAATACATTTCAATTTCGTTTTCTGTATAAATATTCCCGTTTTGTCTATATAATTTCTATTATTACAATCGCTCCTTTCCTCAGTGGCGTAGTTTTCGACATCCGTTTTGTCTCTCATATGGTTTGGTTGAGTGTCAGTGTCGGGGTTTTATGTGTGAAACATTTTAAATAAGTTTCCGCGTTGTCAACAATTATATCGCACTTAGTATTATTACAATAATATGAGTTCGATTCGTAGGAGGCTGCGAAAAGCGTTAAAAGCAGGTTTAAGTCCATCATTAAATATGACACCGATTAGGGTATTATTCAGTTAATTTAATTAACTTAGACAGGGGACTGCTCACCGTTCTTAACTAATATTATTTATTTACTTGTGGTCGGTAGGGGCAACAACTTTCAATTTTAACAAAGATTAAATTTAAAATAATAACAGGGGAAGACAGATTCCGAATAATGGGGGTAGATGTTCTGAAACCGCCTTGATCCTGGGTCTGGATGAATGTATAAATGTGGGGGTAAAATAAAATAAAAACCGTAGATCCTTTGTGTTTTTTTCTGCTTGGTAGCAAAAGGCATTTTATTTTTTCATAAGTGGGTTTCGTGGTTGACTTGCACGAATTCTTCAATTAACTAAATTATAAAAAATCTAATTTTTGTAAATCTGCCAAATAAAGTGAATTTACCAAAGGGGCGAAGATTGAAGTTAACAATAAGATATTTACGTAGGTGATAAATGTTTGTTTCTCTGTTATGCCATCTTTGTAGTGTTCTTCAATATTTCAAAGACTTGTAATTTTGAGCTTACGAATCAAACCAACTTGACTCCATGTTCATTAAGCTTAAACTTAAATTAAAGCATTTAGATTATATCATGTAAAAAAGAAGAGCAGAAATATCGTATTGTATTTGCAGGGTATTTAACAAATTTGCAATTTGAAGGCGCATACAGGAAGCTAAATGGGTAAGGGGGGTCGGGGACTTTGCTTTTCGCTTGTACAAATACAAAAATTGGGTAGCTTGCAGCTTTAGTTTTAGTATTAAAAAATTTCACGTCTTCCGCGCGATTTAGGCATGTACGTGTACGCTATTTAATGCTTACAGTTTATACAAAAGTAGTAAACCAAAATAAAACGACGACGGCAACTAATCTTCAATATCCTTGACAGTGGGCCTCAACAAACATAATCGTACCAAGAATCTATTAATGCCTTATCAGTTACCATCGCGGCTCCTCGCCAACTCATGCTCCCTCGCATACATTATGTATATATACGTGTGAGTGGTTTGTTGTGTATATATATAAATAGTTCATCTTGTTTCGCGCTCGCTGCTTCCGATTTTGCTGCTTAGTTATACATAATATAGTTTATAATTCGTATATAATGCATTTCTGTTTCTATCTCTGAACACTCCGTCCGTGCGTCGGGGTTGTAAATTAACTTAACGCCTGCCCGTTTTTATAATGCACTCTACATTGCCGTTCCGTTTCGATTCGAATCCTATTCAACCTTCTTATCAATGTATAATCAGTTGCTATTGCTGGTAGAAAGAAAAGTAACCATAAGTGAGTAAGAGCTCGAGCGTGGGTGTGTACTGTGTTTGTGGATTTGTCAAATGTGAAGAAAGCGTGGCGTGGCATGGCGTTGCTGTTATTGTTGCTGTGGTTGTTTTCTCTCGTCGGGCGTGCAATGCTTTATCAAAAATCGCAGTGAAAGGCGGGCGCTCGAATTCAGCTTTGCTCAATTTATTCGACCACCTTCAGCACCTTGCCAATGGCAATGGTTTTGTCTGAAAATTAAAAAAACAACGGTTAGGCGGATTTTTCGATTAATTTGACCAGAGCACTTACTTTCATCTCTGAGCGTAAAACGGCCCATTTGTGGGAATAGCTTAAACTGTTCAAGGCAAATCATTCCAGAGCACTCAATACGCATTATTGCAACCTGATCTTGCTTAACGAACCGTGGACGTGTTTTTGATTTGTCGCCAGTCTTTTTGTCGACCAAACAGATGAGGGCCTATTTAAAAGGAGCAATATATGTAGTTTAGTTTTTAAGTATTTTATGGGATAAAAGAGAAACTCACCTTAACTGTGACCTCTTCCGCAGCGCAGTGTATGTGCATGACAGCCGAGTAACCCGCACAGATAATTGATTTGTGTTCTAAGATTACGACCTGAGCATCAAAGATTTTTCCCGTCTTAATGGGATTAGCGGCATCGCAGAGCACAAAACCTGGCGAGACATCCTCCTCCTCAATGCCCTAAAAAAATAGTTGAATAAAAATCAACTCGTTAGTAAAAAAAATAACGATAAATTCAAGACTAACGATAATTATACTCTTACAGAGATATTTTGTAAAATATGTATGATATATTATTGATACGCACAAATTGTCGAATTTGCAAAATTGATTTAATTTTTTTATGAATCAAAATTTTGTCCAATTGAAATTGGATTCCGATCAGCCAATCAAAATATGTTCCTGCATAATGATGTTATATATATATTAAAACATTTTTGTAATAGCCGTAAGCATATATTAACTTCCATTGGTGTCTATTGATAAGGTTGTTTGTTTTAATTACAAACTACAAATCTGTCTATTTTATAAACTAACTTAGCAGTAAACTCGAAATTGTAAAATATTTTTCAATCGATTCTAAATCTTTATGCCATTATCCTATACAATATGAATACTAAAGCTTATAGTTAGTATTTAAATAAATTAATAAATCTTTTTAAATCTAGTCACACATGATAAACTATTTAAATAAAAAATTAAATAAGATAATTAAAATTAGTCTGACAATAAGTACAATATTTTTATCAATTTTGACTTTGTACTAAGAGTAACATATTTTTTATAAGATTTTAAGATTTTATTAATTATGTACTTACTTTCAGCTTGATCTTGACGTTCTCGCCGGGACCAACAGATGTGACTTCGAAGTCGTCGGAGAACAACTGATCCACCGCTACTTGAGTCTATTAAAAACGCAAAATTAGTATAAAGCCGAATGTTTTAAATTTTTAAACTCCAACTCACCCTATTTGGCATTACCAACAGGTTCTGACCCTTGCGCGCCATTCCGGACTCAACCTTGCCCATCACCACGGTGCCCATATCCTTATACTTGTCAACGATGGGCATGATGAATGGTCCATCAGACTTGCGGTTGAGAGAGGGCAGCTCGTCGATGAACGGAATAAAGGCGGGCCCCCGGTACCAGGAGCAGAGCGTCTCCGGGACTTGGTCCTTGAGCCCGTAGCCGCTAAGGCCCGAGCAAGGCATAAAGGTAAGGTCCTTGGCCGGGTTGAAGCCCAGCTTCTTGAGGTATGGTAGTATCTTGTCTTTGCATTCGTTGTAGCGCGTCTGATCCCAACTGACCGTGGGGTCATCCATTTTGTTGACCAGCACGACCAGATGCTTGACGCCAGCGGTCTTGGCCAACATGGCGTGTTCGCGGGTCTGTCCACCCCGGTCGAAGCCGGTCTCGAATTCACCCTTTCGCGCTGAGATGACCAGCACGGCGAGATCGGCCTGCGCCGCCCCTCCGATCATGTTCGGCACGAAGCTCTTGTGACCGGGCGCGTCCAGGATGGTAAAGTGCTTGCGGTCCGTCTCAAAGAAGGCGCGTCCAACCTCAACGGTTTTGCCCTTGTCGCGCTCCTCCTGGTTGGTGTCCAGCGCCCATGACAAATACCAACTTTCGCGAGACTTCTCACGAGCCTCTCGTTCGTACTTCTCCAGCGTCCTCTTGTCTACCATGCCTGTGAGGGACATGATCTGTCCGCCGATCGTTGACTTGCCAGCATCTAAGCGATAGAAAATCACAATGTCAGTAAACGAGGATTTTGACAGCAGCCATATAAATCACGGTAACTCACCAACATGGCCAATGAACACAACGTTCACGTGCTCACGCTTGCTTCGGTTTTCCTCCACCTTGACCACCTTCTTCTTGGTCACCTTGGGCGTGGCCTCGCCCTCTGTGAACTCAGCATCCTCAACCTCCTCGTCCTCGGGCGTAATTACTGCATCGTCCACATCCCAGCTGTCAGCGGGATCGGTTTCTAAATACAAAATAAATAAATAGTCGTTAGTTGAATCATTTACAGGGGATTCCACGGTGTTGGGTGATAGAATGCATTTAGTTGCTGGGTAACAGGATATCAAAGCAATAGCAATATGTCCATTGTTTGTTTGTTCTTTCAGAAATAGTTGTGCCAACAAGAGATAGTTCAATACGGTAATGTTTGTTTGGGCTTTATTATTAACATTAATGGGTTAATGGAAAAAACTAAAATAATTTTAAATTTATTTACACAAAAAACTATATCAAATATTTATCATTTATTTATTTGTTATTTATTTAATAACTTTGAAACTGTATAAATTAAAATATTGGTACTATTAAATATTATTTGTGTATGATATACGTAAGCATCAGAATAGTCTGAGCATAATTGGTTTTGCCAAAAGTCTTATAAAAGTGAAAACATTTACTAGATTAATCTAGTTTTAAACCGAATAAATGAATGGTTTTCGAAAAAAACCATTTTGTTTGTCATTATTTTCCACATCATCCTAAAGATTGGATAGTGTAAGTCATATATAACTTGACTTACACTTTGTCTATCCTTACAAAGGGGAGCCTATGCTTATGTATTGTGTATTTTGAAGATGGAAAAGTGTCTATTTTGTAATTGCATTACTTGCTATTTTGGTTGAGTTTTTTTGTTCACTTGTATGGTCGAACTATTATTAGAAAACTTTCAAAACGTATTCATAAAGTACACACTCTCTACTTTTTCATTTGGCCCAAGAGACAGCTGAGCCAATACCCTCGTTTTCAAAGCATTTAAATTTAGGTCGACTTGTAGAGCACTTGTAGATGAATTTAACTCATGGGAATTACATTGAAACCAAGTTGAGGTAAGACTGTCCTGAATATATGCTTGGTTATTGCCAATCGGTGTTAGTCTGGTAACTACTACCACATGCACTCTCTATGTTTGACCTGGCGGCCACATGCTAATTGGTAATTACTGGCTTCAGCCAGGCGGATGAGTCATGTGCCGGATTGGAGTGCTGGTGACAACGTGCTCGGTTGAAGGTGGATTTTTAGAGTGAGGATCCCGAACCTTTGCCTTACAGGAGACACCATTTGAAGAGGAGGGTTGGTTTCGAGTTGGAACTTCTGGATCCCGACAAATATATAATCAAATCCCGACTACCGACTACTAACTTTTTCTCCACTGCGACATCGATGATTTCTTGGAGTAAATATAGCGAGAACCGGCGCCCTTACTCATAATGGCGATACATAAAACTCAAATCGAATGGGATTGGTAACAGGAGCGGATAGTTGAGCGAGCTGCGATCGCGCGAAAGTGTAAGAGCCAACAGCACATTTTTAGTCGTTTCAGCTGCCGCGCAGCGCCAAAAGCGATGGAAGCGGAATCGGGTTCGAAGCGGTTTCAACCGCCGGCGAGCTGCACTAAGCGCTTCCATTCGGGCCAAACAACTACAATGTGGCGGCAGTGGAGTCGCTGAGATAACGAGTGAGCCAGCTGAACGGACGCCCATGCCATTCCACTTCATTCCAGTCCGTGAAGCGAAGCTGGGCACAGCAGAGGCTCCAATAAACGTCTGGTAGAAACGCAAACGTGTCAAAAACACAGCAATTGTAGATATTTGCAAGTGTGAGTGCGAAGAGGGCGAGGAAAATGGCCAAATAAACGGCGGCACAAAGAGTAGCGGGAGTAAAATGTCAGCGCAAACAGCTGCTCGTTGGCGTTGCATTGCGAATGGCAAGTGTGTGAGTGCCCGCTGGAAATGAGTCGTGAATGGGAGCAGTGGATCAAGTGACTGTGACTTGTGCAAAATATATATCAAGGTGTTAAGACAATTCAAAAGCCGGAAGAAGCATTTGATTTGTTTTTCTAAGATTGTTAAATTAGGTCAACCAAAATACAAATAAAGAATAAATATTTAAGTTGTAGGAAACAGTAACATTAACTATAAATTCAAAAGCCGGGAAAAAATTTTGATTTGTGTTACTGAGATTGATAAACAAATTTACTTTGCCTGATGTACCAAAATACAAATAAAGATATTTACAGAATAAATATTTATGTTGTACGAAGAGATTAAAACCAACTATTGAATAAACAAAAAAAAAATTGAAATAAACTTTTAATAGAAAATGTTTTTTTTTAATTCGTAAATCCCAAATATAAAAAAAACTGTTTTATATTGAATAAAAAATCTGTTGTTTTAAAGACAGACACATCCCTTAATGGTGAAAATTTATTATTCCCGCCTCACGAATGTCTTAAATAGCTCTTAAAGTACTGTAAAGTTAACTTTAGAGTAATAAAACGAAGCCATAAAAGAAGTTCGTGCCGATTTTGTAGATATATTATTTAAGGCAAAGTTATAAAACAATTGCAAGCATGCCAGGAACTGATAACAATGCTGTTAGATGCTCTTTTTTAAAAACGTTAATAAGTTAAAAAAGTTTGACTAATAAATAGTTATCTCTTTCCATGTCATATTTATCATACCTAAATATGAACTATCCGAGACTAGTTTGAAATATGGAAATAAGTAGTTGAATGCATGCACTCCGTATACAAAAATCTTATAAGTGATTTATAAATCTCGTACAATTGTGATCGGACATATGATTTGTTGAATAAAAGTTTGAATAGATTCTAATTGGGTTGAATTATATAAAAAATAAAACAATGGGTTTTCTGCATATAATAGTTAAGAAACAGGTATTTCACAACAAGTGAATGGCCGCGATCTGCGCATCTCTGCGATAAGCTCACCGCTGGCGACACGACGGCGTGAAAAGCTGCCAAAGAAAAGGCCCTGACCAACGGTGGTTTTTGCGTCCAGGCCAAAAGAGATTAGCCGTTTGTTTAACGGCACAATAATGCCTGCAAATCGAATAAAGCAAGCAACACATGCGACGCCGACTGCAGTGCTGACGCAGATTGAGGTTATGTGCGGCCACCGATAATAACCTAAACTAAACCTAACGAATGCAACCTTTCTTCGGGGTTTTCCTTTCTTATACCATTCCCCTCTTTTCTTTCTTTATGGTCTTTCCACCAGCAGGTAGCAACAATAACACGCTTCTTTGTTGACGTCACAGGGAAAGAGTTCAATGGACGTGGGCGGTGAGGTTCGGCGAGGGGTTAAAGGGAGTTTGGTTGGGGGCTCTATTTACCATTGTTTGCGATTTTGTCCGTGGGGTTGAGACCTTCGACGGGCGTTGGAGCTGCAGCCGCTGCAGCAGAAGGCGTGGTGGCAGGCGAACCCGGCGCTGGCGATGCGGAATTGGAGGAGGAAGTGGGTGGTGCCCCTGCCCCCGCCGTCGTTTGTGGAGGAGGAGCTGCCCCCGCTGTGGATCCCCCACTGCCGGTGGAGTCGGGTGTGGTGGCTGGCGTGGCAGATCCTGAGGCGGGAACCGGACCCGGATCCGTGGCAGTGGGGGGCGGGGTCGGCGCCTGAGCATCAGCCTCCTCCGCGGCAACCACAACTGCTGCGGCCACGCTGTTGTAACTGAAACTGGGCACAAATTCCACCGCGTTTACATTCAGCGTGGAGAACTTTGTGCTGATCTCTGTGTTTTCCTGGGCGGCCATGGTTCCGATGCGTTGCGGTTTCTCTGTTTTCCGATGAAAATCTCTCGCTTTTTTTCACGCGACACACTTTCGCCCTCCTTCAAACGGCTGCTTCTTCTTGCTGCTCCCGCACTCACACAGAACACACGCGGTCGTTTCGGGATTAGAAATGGAAATACGGGAATGGCAATAGCACTAAGAAACACACACGCCTCTAAGGTTGATGGCCGGGTGGCTTGCGGGGGTTAAAGCCAGACTTTCAACTCAATATGCCTACACTAGTGTTGTGATTCGGTGTTTTGTTGTGTGTGCTACCCTGGCCAACTTAGTTTTAACTGTTTCCCTGTATCCCTTGGTTATCGGTTGGTGGAGGCAATGGTGACCACCTGATGACCTGCAGGTGCAATTAGACTACCTGAACACTTTATGCAGTGCTCGAAATTAGCAATCTTATATTATTTTTACACGTTTCAAGCCACGCATCGAGTCAGGGTTGTCACAAACATTAAATGTTATCGGAGTATCGATAGGTGAAAGTACAGTGGAACCTAATAGCAGGCCACAGATCTTGTATTTATTTACATTTGAACTTGACAATTCATTTGAGTTGACAATGCTGAAAAATGTGATTTTAAACTATAATTTTCAAGTTACGGAAGTTCACGGTTCTTCGTTACTAGTCTATTATCTCATATATTTTTAACAGATATCGATATTTTCGGGTGACCATTTATGTATATTATTGGAGCAGACAACCATTAGCGGAATGGTCTTTGAGGTTTTTCCGTGCCAAGAATTTAGTAGATGGTTTTTATCGTGAAAATTTGCACAATTTTTGGTATTTTAACGCTCTCACAGGCATTTATTTATTATCAGAATAGCAGTAACCTATTATTTAAAAGTTCTGGTAAAAAAGTATTTTAAATACAGTTTAATATATTTAAAAATCCCCTCTCTGGCGTTCCACTAGGATGTGCTTTGTGGCATTAAGGTATTAATATCAAAAAATACAAAATAGTTGTAAAATTAAATTGAAAAGAACTGGTGATTTTCAACCCTTCTGTCAATATAAAACAAGAAGTGAGAGATATTTGCTTAACAGTTTGATATAGCTTAAATGGGAAAAAACCTTAAATTAACATAGACGATTATATAACGATAACGAAGCTATCGATCGACCAGTTTTTCAGTGGAAAATGTCTATCTTTCTATATGTAATAAGGTTTTAATCAGTAATAGCTTTTGTGATTAATACGTTCCAAAAAAAATATGTGATTGCGTTTAAATGAATTTGTGCTTAGTGGGATTCGGAGTTTCGAATCTGTCAAAAATCTAAACCGTTCGTGTGGAGTATGTTCTTTGGCAATATGCGTACAAATAGCTTAACTATCGTGATAGTTTATAAGCAAATCGATGGCAATATCTCCCCTATCGATAATTCTATCGATGATTTGACAGCTCAACTTCAACACACGGCCATACTGAGCGAACGTCACTGGTGCCGGACGCCATTTTAGCAGAGAGAAAAAAATTGTCGCCAGAAAAACTCGCTTTTCGCAGTCGTGTGTTTTGGGTGAAATAAATATCTCTATATAGACAATGAGTAACGGCGCAAGTGCCGGGGGATTGGGGGCAGCACGTCCTCCGCCCAGAATCGATGGAATGGTCTCGCTGAAGGCAAGTATCTGTAAAAAAAAATCCCTGACAAAATGGCGGCCTGCTGGCAACGTTGCCCGGTTAGATAACCTCTTTTCGGCACGTAAATCAACCCGAGCGTATTATTATCCCTCAGGTCGACAATCTCACATACCGCACCACGCCGGAGGATCTGCGTCGGGTCTTCGAGAGATGCGGCGAGGTTGGTGACATCTACATACCCAGGGATCGCTACACGCGCGAGAGCCGCGGTTTTGCCTTTGTTCGGTAAGTATTCGCTTTTCAAGTCTTATTCCTGGAAAACGGACTTATATAGATATACATAATATGCGGGACATCTTGAAAATGTTCTATTAAATTAAAAGGGTGCTTTTTTATATGAAAGTTATTTGAGCTTCTATTTTTTCAAAAACAATCTTCCATAGTATTATTCCCACAAATATTATTTTCAACAGAAGTGTAATAGAAGAAATGCAAATATTAATGAAAATCGTCACTATTTAAAATATCTTCACTGTATCCCAGGTTTCCCTAAAAGAAGCCATACCGCCAAAAATAGTATCTTCCTCTATGCATTACAAATAAAAAGAATTCGCATTATTGGCTATTACCGAATGTGTATCAGCTACAAATCTGTACATTTTCTGTAACAATGGGTGCCAGATAAAATGTGTTCACTTGCAACTGTTGCCTACTCAACTCCTACTAGCCAACATACTGAGAATACAACATCTAACCTAGTGGTAATATACCGTGTCAAAAAAAAAAAAAAGAATTTTGAATTAGTTTCAGATTAGAGTCGCATTTTGATCATTTGTAGTCTTTAATAATCTTTTGCCGGTTATCATAATTTCCATTCTCGGGAATGCGGCATTATTAAACAGAACTTGCATTATTTGTTATCATCGAAGGTGTATCGGTCACAAATCTGTACATTTTCTGTAGCAAAAAGGTGCCAGATAAAATGTGTTCACTTGCAACTGTTGCCTACTCAACTCCTACTAGCCAACATACTGAGAATACAACATTTAACCAAACTAATTACTTACGATGATCAACAAAGGAAAGGAAGAATGCATATAATTTGTTACATTTTTGCTACCGAAAGTGCAAAAATTTTACTGTTACTAGTCAAAATACTGGGATGTCCAATTGTCAATAATATTAGAATTTAAGTCATTAATTAATCAAAAGATCAAACGAATTAAAAAGGTATATTGTGCATTATTTGCTATCTTTGAATATGAATCAGATTTCAGTCTGAACATTTTCTTAGCGAAAGGATGCCAGATTGACTGTGTTTACTTGCAACTGTTGCCTACCAAAACCCTGCTAGCCAACATACTGTGAACCCCACAATTAAATTAAGATTTAAATAATTTTTTATTTTGTACAATTAAATAAAGTACAACGATCTTATAAAGTTCCTCTCTAATATTGCAGCTTCTATGACAAACGTGATGCTGAGGACGCACTGGAAGCCATGGACGGTCGCATGTTGGACGGCAGGGAGCTCCGTGTCCAGATGGCCCGGTACGGCCGCCCGTCGTCGCCTACTCGCAGTTCAAGCGGTCGTCGTGGCGGAGGAGGTGGAGGAGGATCTGGCGGGCGTCGCCGCTCACGATCCCGCTCCCCGATGCGTCGACGTTCGCGCAGCCCGCGCCGCCGTTCTTACTCCCGTTCCCGCTCGGCTGGCAGCAATTCGCCGGAACGTCGCTCTAAGTTCTCGCGCAGTCCGGTGCGCGGCGACAGCCGCAATGGAATAGGGAGCGCAACCGGGGCACTAGCAGCAGCCGGATCTCGCAGTCGCAGTCGCTCCTAAATTTCAAAAAACGTTCCAAGATGTGAGAGTGCGAGGTGGGTTTCATATAGTACTAGCTTATTTCACATTTATAGACAAGGCCTAATTATTGATCCGATGTTACATTTTGACCAAACAAAAACACCTCTTAAACAGGTAAAAAAGTCGAACGCACTTTTCAATATACAAATTTCTCTTATAAAATTTTGTGATCAAAATTTATAAAATATTCGCCTTTCTAAAATTGTTTTCATTCAGCTCTCTTCGGCTAAATATTTAAGCTTTTTGTGCCGAGAAATGAAAAAACATCCAACTAAAAAAGTTTAAAAATGTTCGGTAAAATAGTTAAGCTTCTTGCCTATATAGTCTTATATATATTATTATATAGTCTTTTTATTTAGTATGATTTTTAGCAACACTTTCATTGTCCTCTGCCTCTAAAAGATTTGTGCTCGACAACTCTTAACTATAGTTCATATACTTATGAATTTTTCGTTTGACAACTCCAACTTTCTCTGACAGATTTTAAACTAGACCCTTAATATGGCAATAAAAATCGATCAACAAATAAACATATCATAGCATTAACATAATAATTTCTTTTTCATTACAGAAATGGCTCGCTGACAAAGCCCGATTTCGATTCCTGTTGCGAATCTGTGGCTCCTCCTGTGTCATGCTGTACCCGAACAGCAGGTATACAAACCATTAAACAGTCTTACACTTTACACAACTATTTATAGCGAACTATTTTAAGTTTCGGCAGAGTAAATAAGTAGAGAACAGGCATGTAATTATGTTCCGAGCGAGATCCCTGCTCCTGGGCGATCCCTCGATGTCGGTTCTTTCAAATTAGGCTTTTGATATACTTAGTAGCGTAGAAAAAATCCTTGAACAAAACCAGAAACAAAACATAATAAACTCAAATTAACACGGCTTCAATTCAATACCCAATATTAGATGACAGACAGGAGGAGAAAGAGAGGAGGATGAGTGATAGTACTCTGTTTGTTTCGTTGCGTTCCGTTCCGTTCGATTCTATTTGATTCGATTGCGTTTGTGTTGCTCGTTTCCGTTCTTTGTACCTTTTAACGACAAACTTATTAACAAGCTTCTCCCACACGTTTATTATATACATGCAGGCAATTGGTGTGTGGCAGTTGTTGCGGTTCAGATAAGATTGTGTTTAAATCGCGAGGGATGATCAGCAGCAGCGCATCATCTAAGCTACAACTCCTTCCTCCCGGGAGCGGACATCGCATGGCTGCTGTTGCTGCTGCTGCAGATGCTGTTGCTGTCGCACGTTGCTGTTGCTGCTGCTGTCGCTCGTTGCTGGTGCCGCTGATGTTGCAGTTGCAGCTTCCTGTTTCCTGTTAGACGCTGCCACAGCTCCAGATTCTGCGATTCTTCAGCTTGGGAGCTGGGAGCAGCAGTCACTCATAGTTTCCTGTTTCCCGTCACTTCTTCTCTCGTCTCGTCTCATCTCGTCTCGATTTGTTGCTGGTTGGCGTTATTGGTGGTTTCCTGTATGTTGGTGGGCGTCCCTTTTGAGTTTAGGCGAAAAAACATTTCCAGCAGAGTCACGCCGATTTTGCGATGCATTTCGGAGTTGGGACTTCGAATTATGACTCGATCTCGATGGATTTCCTTAAGGAACTGCTAAATTGGGTGAGTCTAAAAACTAACTTTTTATTGCAGCTAAAAAAAACAATTAAATAAAATGTAATTTCATTTAAATTGAACCCCAACATTGATTTTTTATTTGGAAAATGGTTTCATTTTCAGATAATGTAGAAAAAATGAGCGCGGCAGTCCACAAATATTAATACATTCATGGTTGTCTAAATTATGGAATTTTCGAACGCTTTTTTATTTAAAAGCAGTATACGTTCATTGTGTAGGCTTTGTGCAGACTTGTATCTAACCTGAATTGAACAAAATGTTAAACTATAATGTTTACAACTATAATTTATTGAATTGAATTGCAATTTTAGCACGCTAAGAGCTGACGTTAAAACGATATTTTAAATTTGTTCAATTATTTATTTACAAATTAAAAGGAAAATACAAATTAAAGAAATATATTTTCTAACATGTGGTTAGAAACCAATTCCCTCCCAATTTCTTTTTAATGACTATAATCTTGGGCTTATAACAAATTGCTTAAAGTTTTAAAGCCGTTTCCATTGGCACCAAAAACATGGCAATCGTGTGTTTTATTGACAAAACAGTTGCCGGGAAACCGAAGGCAAATCACAAATCCAAGTTATTCTGAAACCGGTCTATAATTTTACCTCAGGTTCGCCCAAAATTAAATTGATTCCTCCTTCAAGATGATTCAGTACGACACTGTGCAGGTTAAAAATGTGTCCTGGTGAGCTTTATCCATGATTTTTGAAGGTCGGATAAGTATTGTTTTGAGTTCTTAGGCAGCCAGAACTGCAAACGGAGGGCACCTATGTGTGTTCCTTCCCGGAGCCCCCGCCGCCGGAACCCCACTTGAACCCGGGCTCCTGGCATGGCCACCTGGAGCCGTATCAGCGGCTCTTTTATCACCAGACTATGAATTCGGTGCGCTCGAGCAAACGTTACCGGGCCAATCCGAACGTCCCAAAGGACACTCTGGACTTCTCGCTGCAGTCGCGCTACGACCACACGCGAGAAGCCTTTCCGGACAAAGTAGACTACGTCATGCAGCGAGAGACGTGCCGAGCCATAAGCAGCTGGTCCGCCTCCGGGGCGGCCAAGGAAATCGGGGCCCAGTTCAAGTCATTCCGGGTGTTGCGCAACACGCGTCTCATTCGCCGCAAGCAGGAGGACGTGCTAGGTCATCCACTTCGCATTGGTAAGGGGTACTTTTAAGACTAATCTTTTATCTTAAAAGATATTTCAGTTTTTAATATACCTTATAAGAATATACAAAACTCATTAGTTTTGTAAAGTTTTTAAATAAGAATAAGTCCAATCTGAGTTCCACAGACCAAAAAAAATAGTGAAAAAGGTGTTTTTTCTGAAAAATGTAATACCAAAGGCAATGTCTTAAAATTTATTCCAAATACATTATTAAAAGAGCCAAAATGGTAATAGAAAAATATATATTAAACTTAAGGCAAGGCCTTTAATAATCTTTTAAAACTAGTTTTAATATATGTATATATGAATTTAGCTCATTGCCTTTTCCTTCTAGTGTACTGTTCAATTATTTTTATAATCAATTTGATATAATTCCAGGCGGCTGTAAGGAAAAGATCCACCCGCATAGCGTGAAGTTAATTTGTAGCGGCGTCCATAACCAGCTGATCAACAACGGATTCTCGCGCCAGACCTCCGACGGCAACTTCTTCCGCTATTAATACCGTGAAGATTTTCCCAGAAAAAAAGAGTTTCGTGTTTTGGATTTTACAAACATTATTGGCAATAAATTTGTAACACAGAAGCAGTCGTCACGGAGTCGCCTCCAGCTTGGGCTGCTTGGCGATATGACCCGCATCACCCTCATCTTCCACCGCTTGTGGGGCATCTTTTTGGTCCTCCTCCGCCTGCTGTTGCGATGCTTTGTGACGCTGCTTCTTGTTCTGGTTACGGTAGCTCTTTGGCAGTTTGTTGTCACCAATCCTAGAACGGGCGGGTATTTAAAATGTGAAAATGAATGGCTCAAGTATGTGGCTTACATGATTGTGGCCCTGGTTCCTGGTCCCCAATGCGGAGTAGGATTCTCCTGGAAGCGTGATAAGGCCGATTTACGGCTCTTCGGGTTGGCATCCGGGTGAAGTTCATCAAACTCGTAGTCCGCGGTGGCTTTCTTGGAAAGTATGGCCTCCAGAGGAGTACCGGGAATCATCCGCTCGGGATTCACCGGATGCCGCTTGCTCCAGCTGCGGAGAATGTCCCACAGCACCGCTGGTGGCGCATTAGTTTTTAGTGAGTTCTTTGAGGCATGCGAGTAAGAGACTTGATAGCCCGCGTGGAGAATAGCAGACCTGAACTTAAGCATGGGCACAATCTCTAGCTTGAGCACGCAGCACAGTTTGTCAGGTGTATAGTACAGGGGAACATCCTGCAACTCCTCCTGGACCATGGAAAGCACTCCAACAATCCTCCTTTGGGTGCCCAGGGACTGCAACGATGTCTCCTGGACGGCACTCAACAGATCCTGGACAAATTCCGGGTTATGTATCGGAGCTGACCAAATGGGTCCACCCAGGTGGTGCCTGTGGCCGCAATGCTCGCACTGAGAATTGACCGCCGGACCTGTGGGTATGCCGTACTTCAGCTGCTGGGGATTTCCAGTCGTGGGATTCGGCTTAGTTGTGCCCAAGGGTTGTAGCGTAAAGGTCTCGCACCCGGTGCACTGGTAAATCCAAGACTGCTTGCTCATCGACAGCTTGCACTGAGCTTGTCCGGCGTACACTCGAACAAATATCCGGATATAAAAGTCTGCTGAGATACTCAGCAAAGGTTCGATATATTTTCCGTGCCTATTCGCATGGCTCTCGATGCAGTGAAGCAGGATGCGTAATGCCATCTCGTGGCAACACTTCATCCGCAGCGGCACAGATCCGTACTTCACATAGCACGCCTCCGGAGCATTCCCGGCCAGAACAGCCATGTCGGTGGCGGTCACTAGGAGCAGTCCCCCATCCACTAGGCACTGCATAGCTCCGTCCAGGAAGCGATTTGGACATCCGTAGGGATCCAGGTCCACGGCATCAAAGCGCTTCTCGTGGTGTGTCGAAAGATACATAAGGGTCCTGGAAGATGCATACTATCAGATAAAGTTCTTGAAAAAGGTTCGCCCCAAAATTTTCTTTTTTAGGATTTTTAGAGGGAGATGCCACATCGGATTACTATTATGAGAATCTTTACGATATCAAAAAGGGATTTAAGTGCCGATTTTATCATCTTATTTATAATAATTATTTATTTGTCAATATTGAAATGTTAAATTGAATAGCTGATCAATTAAGATACATATACTAAACATATTTAGATACAAATTATCATCTTACTGCCCTTTCGTTTTTGGCGCGTAAGATGAGGTATTTTGTAAGTTGGAATGAATATCTTGAAGATTTCAAAAGATTCCTTCTTGAATAAATAAATTTATGTGACTTTACAATGCACTTACATGGCATCCGAATGACTCGGTTCGATCAGCTCCTCCACCTTGTTGTGCCGCACATTCGTTTTGATGGACTCCACCGCCTGGCGAGAAAGATCATTGGCCACGATCTGACGTACTCCAGCGATTTCCTGGGCATAGCGGATGCTGCGCAAGCCGGTGGCTGCCAGGGCCTCCAGAATCCGCAGACCATCCTCATAGCGAGTACCTGCCTCATAAGTGGGTGGATCCTCGGGAACTGGTGTGGGTTTTTCTTGATCCTCCTCTTTCACCTTCTTCCGCTGTTTTTTTTGCGCCTTTTCGATTCTCTCTTTAGTTAATCTCTGGTAGTAAACATTCAGGACGGAGATGCTCAGATCTCGATTAAATTCCTGGACAGGATTGTAGAAAACATTGCCGCCAGAAACGATCTCCGCGTTGCGTTCTCGTATAACGCTCTCATTGTGGTTCTCCGCGATAATCTGCTGTGAAATGGTTAGTTTAAATGCTTTATTTAGGATTTCTTCTTAACAACCTGCGGTTTTTCCTCGTCGACTTCCATTTAAAGGTGATAAAAAACATCCACGTGGGGCTGTGCTGGACAACGCGATGGCTTCGTAGTGCTGAAAAACGCTGTCTTCAAAAAAGCCATAACTATCTAGCTATGAAGAAGTACTTATTGCTTGAAGTAAAAGGTACAAATTGTAGGTAAGAAATTTGGAATAAACACCAATATGTATGTAATTCATTTTCTAAACAGTTACCAACATGGAAATGAATAGACCAAATCACTTTGCCCTAGCCAAATTGCCATCACCGGATATATCGACATATTTATCGAACCGTAGTCCACCCCTTTGCTTGATAAAGAAATTAATTTGCAGAAGTAAAGCAGCCGCAGCCGCAAACAGAAGCAAAGCATCTAGAATAGATAAGAATTTTGTACTTTTATACAGCGCCACAAAGAATCCACAGAATGACCGAACTGCGCAACGAGATGGACAGCGATCTGGACCAGAACTACTCTCTGAACAGCAATGCGGACCCAAAGAATATGCAGGAGCTGACCATTTACGTGAGTAATACCCGATCCGGGAACCACCCAGTAAATAGAGACCCGAAATGAGCACCCAGTAAAATCCGCCTCCTGTTATCAGGTACAAAATCTGTTGCAGAACGTGCAGGACAAGTTTCAGACGATGTCCGACCAGATAATCACGCGCATCGACGACATGGGCAACCGTATCGACGATCTGGAGAAGAGCATCGCGGACCTGATGAACCAGGCTGGGATCGAGGGCCAGGGCCCGGAGAAATGAGACCCGTAGGATCCCGTGGTCCGGCCACGCCCATTTGAAAAGTGCATCCCAATATCATAAGATACATACATCGAACACCTGGCACCCAGTCACCCGAATCAAATTTACAATTCCAGGCTCTCACATTCATTTAATCTCCCTCGCACCCAGTTGCTCTAAAAATCCCACATTTGCTCATCCGTTTATTGCATAGTTCTAAGTTTCTCCCACATGGGGGCATCATAATTTAAGTAAAGTAATTCTTTTGTGAGCAAGGGCCAATAATTTTGAATTATTGCCGTTTAGTTTATATGTATTAATTAAAAATTTGAGAATTGTAAAATCCCTGTTTTCGGGGGTTCAGGACTTCGATTTAACAACGGTTACCAGGCGACCTGCTCCCGAATTCTGCCTTCTCGTCTGCGGAGTTACGGCGTTTATATGGGAAAGGGGAGAGAAATGTCATTTCCGCTTGATTAGTTATGTTATGCATATATACATTCTTGTTTATCTGGGACAAATAATTCAAATCGTGAGCCGTGACCATTAAAAGTGTATGCAAATCAGCGTTGACTACTAGCTATATTCAGGTATAGTGGTGATTTAATAAGTAGACTTGAATTGCATTTTCAATACTTTGCTTATAGAAATCGAATAGCCTGGGCAAACGACAAGATTATCTATCACAAAAAAGTGTGAGGACTTGAAAACATATAATGTGTGCAGATAATTTTAAAAAGATAATTTTTTTTATATTATGAAGTAACACATTTGTAATTAAATGTGGTAGGTGTTGATAAACTTCTAAGTGCCTTGGTAATGTTTTTTAAGAAATTTATATTTTTTTAACATTCTCTTTTTAAATGTTTGCTTACAAATATGCCAGGATAAAAAATGAAGATGCTTTTATGTTAAAAAAATGTATATAATCAAAGAAATCATTTGTATGTGCGTGGTAGTAAAATTAGAACGAGGTTTTATAAAAAAAAGTAACTACCGCAGAGCAGTTTGTATGCTTTGTTGTTGGTTTTTTATTATGTAAGTTTAGTATGCTGCCATGTTTAATATTTCCAATGTGTGACTAATATAGTCTGCAATACTGATATGACTTCTGGATGACTAGGAGCTCAAGTTTTGCTTTTGATTTACGTGCTAGTGCTGGGGCACGTGAAACTGCTTCTGCAGCCTTACATGCGTGGATGCCACCGCCTTGAATGGATGTTTGACTGCCTGCCTGGTTGGTTTCAAGGGGGCAGGAGTTGCACTCGCGCTTGAGGAAGCCGTTGGAGCATCTTTGGCAGCGGATCGGATCTTGGCCCCAAATACATTCTCGCGAGGCGTCAGTTGGCTGCTCGGCTGGGTAGGCTCCCTTTCATCGTCTGATGCGGTTCCAGATTCCTCTTCTTCCTCGCCACTTTGGTCGGTTTCCTGGGAGAAATAAATAAATTTCTTTTGGGCCATTCGCAGATAATATCGCCCCAGATCTTACCTCATCTTCGTCGTCATCGTCCTCCTCTTCCTGCTCATCAGTTTCCTCCTCCGGTTCCGTTTTACTCCCGTGGCTGATTCCGGCACCTGCCAAATTCTTGCTACTCCTGGATAATTTTTGGCGCCTCTTCAGCGGACTGACCAGGTGTTCATGCTCCAAGCTATCCATCGATTGGGATCGCAAACCCTTCTTAAGGGCCGCCTTTCGGGGAGTGGGCTCCTCCTTGGTCTTCATCAGCTTCTGGAACTCCAGGAAATCGTCGCGCTCATCGATGCGCCCTATATCATAGTAACTTGCGGAAAGGACCTCCAAAGCCTTGGTGTGCTGCTTCATGGAGATCAGGATAAAATCACTGATTATCTGCTTCAAGTCTCTCAATTTCCTCTGCTCGAAATTCCCGATGATATCGTCGATCTCTTTGTTAGTGCGCTGCACCTCCATTTTAGCCTTAAACAACTCTGAATCGGCGGCACTCTGGAAAGGTAAAAAGGTAGATCATTATGGAAGTATTAAGCCTTTTTATTCACATACATTGTTGGCTGAAAACTTTGACTTAAGCTCTAGCATCTGGCGCTGACGCAGGACTTCCTTATCTCGGGCTATAACTGCGAGGCGTAGATTGTCCCGGGTGGACTTGCAGAGCTGCTCAAATTGCGCCAACTCGTTGACAATCTGGTAAAAATGGATATTGATATTAGAATAATAAAATAATAACATACAAATTAATATTAAAATTTGATTTACAAAAAAGGGAATTAAATATTAATACATAGTACCTAAAATATCTAACAAACAATTTTTAAAATTCAAATTTTTAATGATTTTTGTAAGATTTTGAAATAGGTTTGCCTTTCCTTTGGCCTTATATTAAAAATTAAAGTAAATTAATGAAAATATACAGGCTATTGTTATAATACCCTACTTTGTGTTCTAAACGGTGCACATTGATGTCCATATAGTCGCCCATTATTGTGACTGCGTTGGTGAAGCTCTTCAGTCCTTGACAGAGACTCTCGTTGATTTCCTCGTCATCTGCATAACTCTTTACACCCTTGGCCAACTCATCGAAGGAGTCGCGGTATCTGCAAGGAATCATAACTAAAGTCTTAGGTCTAACATTTAGGGATACCCACTTGGCCATTTTCCTGGTCACCAAAGCAAATGAAGAACACATCTCCATTAAATGTCGTTCCGTTATGTTGATGCGTTCGTTGATTATTTTAATGCGATCATCTTTGGTGTTCAGAAAGGATAATTTTCCGCGGCGAAACATATTTACTTTGGCTTATTTTCTTTATTTTTCCTTTTGACAATAAAATCCTGTGAAAACCGTTACCAAGACAACGTAAACATTTCCAGCTGGCAACGCTGACTAATGTTAAAAGCCAGCTGAAACTCTGTAAAACTAACGGCTCTGTTAAGAGCTTCTGCCCAGAAGATGGCGCCACTGTCAGTTGTTTTTAAAAATTCATACATAGATGGCGGTTCGAATTTGTTAAAATTGTTGAACAAATATAAAACAGTCTAAAAATAATTTTGGGGATTGTACAAAACTTTCTCTATGTAGTTTGGAAAATATTCTATTTCAAAAGTGTCAGGGTCAAGAGTACCATTTTATGTTATATTTTGTGGGCTGCTGCCTGTCATGACATGCGGCTATATTTAAAACGGAAAGATCCATGACTAACTAATAAGCTGCACATGCGAAAAAAATAAGAAATAAAGAAAAAAACATAGAAAGAGGTCTAACGGCCTTTTAACACAGTTTTGTATGAGATGTTAGTTAATTTTGATATATTTTTGGTACATAAAAGTGGTTAAAAGTGCTGGATTTACAAATGAAATAAAATATTGGAATATCTATTTAATCACATTGGTTTTACTTATATAAGACAATTTATTTTGTTTGTATTAACCTTAAAACGGTTTTGATAGCGAAATTCACAATATTTTTCAGCAAATTAAGCTAATATGAGATATCTGAAGAATTGCACATTGGCAGAATAATTATTATAATTTTTTTGATTATATTTTAAATGTTCTTTTATATGAATTATAAACATCTGGTGAATAGTTTATAAATAGACAATAATTTTTCCGTGAAACAGATTAACAAAAGTTTATCAAAAGATAAGCAAATTCAGATGTTAAGCATTTGCAAATAAGGCAAGTCTCTCTTTCATTCTTATTTCAAAGCCTTGACAAACAAATCTTGTTTTTGGGGAATTCATTGGCTGGCAGCTCGACCGCAAGAATGTCGTGTGAACAATTAACCGAAAATGGAAATAAATTTTAAATGCTTTGCTGCCACTTAAAGGCATAGTGCAATCAAACCTGTATGTAGCTAAACAAAAATAGCAGTTCGAATAAAACCAACGAAAGTGCAGTTAAACGAGAATCCGGTTCACGGGGCGACGACAAGAATTACAAGTTGTAGAAAACGATGAGTAGACTACAGAAGACTTCAACAGCTGTAGCTGCTGCGATCCAGATTTCAATCTGGGCGAGAGCTACGTACATATACATAAAGGAACTCTGTTCCCGAGGGAAGTTCAGGTGAAGGGGCAGGTGAACTTCATTGTCAATCCAAGAGCGTCTCCTGGCGCGCGTTCTCAGTCGCTTACTATATACAAAATACCTACATATACCTCATCCCCATCCAGTATACTGGATACAACCATCGAACACCTCGATTTGTTTTGGCAAATGGAATAGGGCGGATGGCTATTTAAAATACTGGTACTAGTCCAACAAGGAAAATAGGAAAATGCTTCCTTTTAAGGTCCGTTTCAGTCTGGTCCTGTGCTGTTAAGAACCCTTTGTTTTCATCCTCCGTTGACAAAAGGTTGTCATATCTAATATTAACCACGTATATCTATTACTGCTGGTAGTTTATAAGTCAACTAATACCGATTAAAAAATAATACAACAATTTGTTAAAAAAAGTTTACCGCTAAATTTGATAACCTTTAGTTTGAGATATTATGTTTCGAATTTTTTTATTTTCATATATTTTCAAAGGATATTATAATTTCTGTCAAAACTTTGGAACGCAGTAATGGACACCTTTCACTTTAGCATCACGATCGGGAGAAAAGGGAAATAAAATTTTAATTTTGTTTCTTAAGATAAACTCGGATATACAATTTTAAAAATATTGTTTAAGTTTTAACGGACCACTGTTACATATAGATGCCAAAAGCAACGAAATCGAAATATATCATAGAATATTTAATAGAATAGAATAAACCAGAGAATATTTAAACCTTTCTTGTTAAATTCTGAAATAGGTACGAAAAATACATGTCGAAAACTTTATATAAGTTGAATTTGGATTAAATAATTAAACAAATTATTTAAATTAGCTAAAAATTTAAAAATGTAAAAGTCAGTGCAAAATATACACAAATTTTATTTGTAAAATTTCATGACGAGTCTACAAAATTTTTGGTTTATCACTCGAATACTTTAAATAGTATTCGTAAACGGCTTCAATTATGCAATTAAAATACATGGGCAAGAATAAATAGTCACGGATAAAGTCGTGTCGGGTATTGCTAGTCTAAACATTTATTCGTCCAAATACATATATCTAAAAAGTAACAGGTTTTTAAACATTTTAAAATGTTGTTTTCAAATAATTATTTTAATTTTGTTTAAAGACTAAATTTTTTAATAAAACTATTAAACACTCTTAATAAAATCTGATCCCATATTGAAACTAAATAAATAAACATTTTATTTTATAAAAACAGGTGTGAGAGTCAATAGTATTTTTACAATATTGAAATATTGAACTGTTGTTTATTTTAATTTTTTTTGTTGACCAATTTTAAAAAACCCTTCGATTTTCAAACTACACCTTTGTTATGATAGTAAGCTTGAAACTGTTGGTCGCTCCCAAGACCCTTCTTCAAGACTCCAGTTCCCCCACGGCTCCCCGTTTCTCAGTCTCCCCAGACAATCGCTCTTCTTTGTCTGAGCGACGTGCTCTGGTATAAATGAAGCCAAATTCGTACGCAACCGTTTAGTCTGAAATATTTCGTTAAAGCCAACGCACGGCGAAGATCGCGCGTTCTGTACCGATCGAGCATTTTAGGCGACCTACAGAAATAACTGTACGACACCGGTGACAACAACAAAATTTATGCAAATTCGCGGGTGACGGTGTGTGAATGTGTATAAAGCAGTGTGCGTAAGCGATTTCCGCTTCGACGCCGACAAAAATGTTTACAAACAAACAATTTGACGCTTGTTTAGGCTGTCTGCGCAATAATTTGCACCCCCTGATTTTTCAGCCAATTGCTTGCGAAATATTTACTTGCGCTAACTTTTATGCTGCGGCCAGCATAAACAAATGCTTTTAATTTTAATCAGGCATTAAAAATGGTTTTAAAAGTTTATAGTTGCCAATTTGTACGACCTTGAAAAAGATATTTAAGTTCAATTTTGTTTGAACGCAGCAAAATGTACAGTGAAAATTGAATTATATGGCTAGTTTTAAAACTTTAGTACTACTACTATTTACAAAAGCATGTTGATTAATCGGATTTTTAATGAAGGACTGTAGTTAGATTATTCGTGTAATAAATGTCAAATAAGATCATTAATTAGCTAACAACCCATAACGATTTCCAATAAAACACCGATCTTTGGCCCTAACGTAAGCCAAGTCGTGATTGAACTCGGCTCAATCAAGGCGTGACTAACTTATCTAGGGAATTAACAAGAAGCACTTTATCATAAACAGTTAATTATAGAGAATCGCCAATCCGTTTAATCTTCAGCTCCGTTTTCTTACATGAATACGAACTATTGTTACTTAGTTCTTTAGAATTTCCTATCGGAAAATAAGCAAATGAGTTTCCATTTAAAACTAAACAATAACCTTGAACTCTAAGCCAAGCTCGTTCAACAAGTGATTTAAGCAGTCGTCAAATTGACATAATTCCAGTCAATGAAAAATCGAAGTGGAATTAAATACGAATTGCAAATACAACGTAGAATAGAAAAACATTCAGCAACTGTGACAGGGACACGGCTTAAAACTCAAATAAAAATATAGAGGAATAGAGAGCCCGCGTGCAGTTAACGAAGCATAGACAAAAACTGATTAAGTAAATTGAAAACACACCACTAAGTTTCAGGCTGGCACAAGGTTGGTGAAATACCCTTACCTCTGAAAAGAATTTAAATTTCAAATTCCTATAAAACATCAAAAAACAAGCAACGTTGAATATTTATAAATTATAAATTATTGTTTTCTTTTTTAAGGCCTTAAGTTTAATGGCGTATTTTTTTATTTTATATTTAGCTGGTTTATATAATAATTAGTTAATTTACATTTTACTATTACAAAATCCATTAAGATTTTTATTGTTTAAATAATGATTTTAATTACAGATGTTTGTGTTTTAAAAACTCTGTCTTTTGATAAATTTATTGAGCAATTTTTGAATTTAACTCTTTGGGGGAATTTAATCTTTTCGACTCCCTTATTTGTTGGTTCTTTTTAATGAGCGTAAGATTCATTTAAAAAAGTATTGCTGACATCTTTTGTTTGTTAAAAAAATAAAGCGAATACTTAAAAAGAAATTATTCTTAGCTGTCCTTACAAAAAGAAAAGGCACAAATACAATTTTTTTTGATTTATTAAGATGGAACTGAAAAAAGACCAAGAAATTCAGAGTATTACTCATACTGCAACCAGTACAGTCGTGTCCCCGAATATTGCCCCCAGTCGGCCGGCACAGTGAAACGTTCTTCCCACAACACTTGGCTGCCCATTTAGAATATTTATAAACCCAGCGACTAATTGAGTGAGAGGGAGAGTGAGAGAGCGGTCAGTTGCCCACTCACTCGGCTACTCACTCACTCGCTTGCCGTTTATTTGCCGCTTCCTCAAATTATTTAAGCGCATTTGACGATTGTTTGTCTTTCCACACAGAACAAAATCGAATCTGGTTCCCGGTGTACATCCACGTTTAGAAAACTTGAAACCCTAAATAAGCAAAAGTATTGGCAAAGATCAAAAACAAGCTTAAAGTGCGTGAAAAAAGAAATACAAAATCAAAATGAAGCTGTGGCTCGGTGTATTGGTGACCGTGTTGGCCCTTAGCGGATGCTTTGCATTGCCAGGTGAGTTTTAGCCCTTAAGCCAACCTGTTGTAAAAATCCAGTTTTGGTGCACCCCATAAATTAGCATTTATTAAAAACGTTTCAAGTAAAAACAAAATCCCAACGAGTCAGAAAACTGGTAAGGATCGCACTTTGCCTAGACAATTATAAAAATAAGGTAGTTAACGATATACAACATTACAACACATAAAAAGGTGAAATGAATTGACCTTTTTAAAGCTTAATAATTTTAATTTTATAAATCGATAGGATCATCGTATCAGATTTTCAATTCTCCTTCCGTACAAGCTTGGCTGTCCACAATAATATACTATTTTATAATATGAAAGCGACGACAACCTTTTGACATTATTAACAAAGAAAATTGATAAGAAATATAAATTCCCAGAGAGTACACTTTTTATTTCTTAGTGTTCTGGTACATTCTGGTAGACTCTGAAAAAGCACTTCCATGCTAATGCCAACAACGCAAATATTATTTAATATCAATAATTAATATAAATATTTTGTTTTGATTGTAAGCTCTTATTTTGCCCTTTTAAAAACTCAATGATTTCAATTAATATTTACGAATGATTTTTCTTGTATTGCCTTTAAATTATAAATTATAAAACATGCCACACAAAGCTACTTTTTATACCCTTGCAGAGGGTATTATAATTTCAGTCAAAAGTTTGCAACGCAGTGAAGGAGACATTTCCGACCCTATAAAGTATATATATTCTTGATCAGCATCACCAGGAGAGTCGATCTAGCCATGTCCGTCTGTCCGTCCGTTTCTACGCAAACTAGTCCCTCAGTTTTAAAGCTATCTGCTTGAAACTTTCCCAAAAGTTGTCTTTCTATTGCAGGTAGTATAAAAGTCGGAACGAGCCGGATCGGGCCACTATATCATATAGCTGCCATATTACTGAACGATCGGAAATGCCATAACTTTGGTGTTTTTAAAGTTAGGAAGTTGGGATTTTCTATGGGTCTTATTTTTGGCTAATCAATCCGACCTACCAAATTTCATAAGGATCGGACGACTATATCATATAGCTGCCATATTACTGAACGATCGGAAATGCCATAACTTTGGTGTTTTTAAAGTTAGGAAGTTGGGATTTTCTATGGGTTTTATTTTTGGCCAATCAATCCGACCTACCAAATTTCATAAGGATCGGCCGACTATATCTTATAGCTGCCATATAACTGAACGATTGGAAATGACATAACTTTGGTGTTTTTAAAGTTAGGAAGTTGGGACTTTTTATGAGTATTAAGAATGCATCATATGAATAATTTTGGAGAATATAATTTATAGAATATTCTGCAAGGGTATATCAACTTCGGCTCCACCCGAAGTTAGCTTTCCTTTCTTGTTTACATTCAAAATACTATTCCCTTAGGTATTTCCAATGGTTTTAGGTAATATTTTTATATATTTGAATATTAACCATAATTATTCAATAACAATAGTTTTAACTTGCACAGTTTATTAATTATACCCGTTACTCGTAGAGTAAAAGGGTATATTGTATTCGTGCAAAAGTATGTAACAGGTAGAAGGAAGCGTTTCCGACCCTATAAAGTATATATATTCTTGATCAGGGTCACTAGCCGAGTCGATATAGCCATGTCCGTCTGTCCGTCTGTCCGTCTGTCCGTCTGTCTGTCCGTCTGTCTGTCCGTATGAACGCTGAGATCTCGGAAACTATAAAAGCTAGAAGATTGACATTTTGCATGCAGATTCTAGGAGTTCCTACGCAGCGCAAGTTTGTTTCAAAAAGGTGCCACGCCCCCTTTAACGCCCACAATCGCTTATATACGATTTTAAAAATTTAAATATTTCGAAAAAGTAAAAATGCAGTTTTATTGTGTTTATCAATACCTATCGAAATGTAGAAGAAATTTTTCAAATCGGACCATTCGTTAAAAAGTTATGCGTGATCAAAGTTTCTATCTCCATCTCCCTCGCACTCCCTTTACCTGAGTAACGGGTATCTGATAGTCGGGGCACCCGACTATAGCGTTCTCTCTTGTTTTATATAATTTCAAAAGACATTTAACCCGATTCTACGGCTGCTTAAAGCTTAAAGTCGATTCTCTTTGCCGGATAATGATGGCAGCTCCTGATAACAAAGCGAGACACTTGACAATCAGCCAAATGCATCTTACAGATACACAAGTGACTACAAATGGCAAAATATCTGAGGCTCTCAGATGCGCGGCGCAGCATCAGAGATTGAGATTCGGGGAGCTGCGTCCTTATTGTCATCATCAGCGTTTGCTGTTCGCTGCCTTTGGCTGCCACTTGAATGCATAAATTGCTGAAGAAGCTGCCAGTGAATTGCAGATGATGGGCGGCTAGTGGAAGTGGGCGTGGCCGTGGGTTGGCAGCTGCCACAGCCACTTGAAGTTGTCAAATTCGCTGCAGTCCAAATCATTTGCAAGGAATATGAAAATTTTATGCAACACTCGTAAATTTCCATTTTTTGGCAAAGGTTGCTTCAGATCTATCGTTGCAATGAGTGCTTCAAATTATAGTGAAAGTTTTGGAAAATTGACGAGAAAACCTGACGACTGGTTTGCCTATTTTTAGTTAGGGGAAGATTTATAATTCATAAATTAATGGAAATTTTTGTAGCCCCTATTCCGTCACTATAATAAATTTGTTTATTTAAAAAAATTCAAAATATTTATTCTCAATTGCAATTGCGTTAATAATATGTTAAGAAATTTCTGCTAACAGTGATTGATTTCCAATTAGATAATTTTATTCAAAATTATTTTAGTGAAATATTCTATTGCTCTCAGTGAGATCAAATAAATTAACATAAAGAATACAATACTGGAAAAGTGGAAATACTGGATCAAACTGACTTTATATCTCTTATTTACAAGCTATTAAATATATGACCTATGAGTATTTTGTTTACTTACTTAGTACCAATTTATTTCCTCTGTCATTTATTAATAATAGGTAATATTTGGCAAGTGTGCCTGTTGCAGCTTTCACCAATTTCAATCAGTTGAACGAACTCACATGTGAATATTATGCACCCAAGATCTGTCTTTAAACCCATTCCATTTCTCGGCCTGATTGCAAGAGAAATTCTTGAGCATTTTACACAGCTTGTTTTCTTTTCCTTTTTTCTTAATTTTGCTTTTATGGGAACGGATCATGCCAGTGTCCCATGGCCAAAAGAATTGGGTTAATTATGGTCATAATTCGCGTTTAAGGCCTTTTTCCAGGGAATGTCTTTCTCTGGCCAGAACAAATTGCAATTGCATGTTGACATAAATCACTTTTTGTTTTTTATTACTGTTCGTATGTGGAACTATGCGTGGAGTAATAAAACTGAAAACAATTATGAAAATTATTTGTAAATTATTATATTGTTCCATAGTTGGTTTTTGTTGAAATTTGTTTAATTTAGAGAGATATTTATTTGTGCAAATTGAAGTTAATTTTCCCTTATAAATATTTTGGTTATTTCTCTGATGAATAGCCAGATAATTAGCATTTTATTACCGCCCTAAATCAGTGGCAATTGTGACCAAGTGGAAATATTCAGAGTTCATTTATTGGGGCTAAGCTGATTATAGAAAATTGTTCACAAAACAGAGAGGCGGTAATTAATTGGGGTTTAATTCAAGGACGTAATACAGCCGTTAATACTTTAAGTTATTATTAATAATTCTAAATAGAAATGTTTGCATCTGGCATCTGGCTTATGCTTGATTTTATTTTGTGGTCATCATTTAATTAAAACTTCAATTAAAGTAAACCAGATTCTGATCACAAAAATGTATTTTAAATGTTTTTAGTCTTCACCACAGATTTAAATCCACTCTAGAATTTATTTAATACCTACGTCAGACAAGGCTTATTAAATTAAAGCTTTCAAATCAAAGTCAATTAAACGAACAAATCGTTTAAATACAAAACACTTCTGTTAAATAAATAAAATTCCGAAGCTTGGTATTTTAATTTAAAATGACTTAACTTGACTTTGGTTTGTTGCCTTGGAGTTTTGGACTTTTGCGGTGAGTGAAGGGAAGAGTAAGAAAACAATGTGAGCTTTGTACAACCGAATTGAAAATTAAATAAAAACAAAAGGCCGTCGAGCAACAGCAGCTCATTCAAATTAAATGAAATTGTTTTTTTGGAATGTGATCTGCAAACTTTAATTGGTTGATTATTTTATAGAGCTTTTGTCTCGGCCTTGCCTTTTTACACATACTTCTTCATTCAAAGAAAATTAAGTAAACAACTTGTCATTTTGTGGTATTTTTGGATTACGCTGTCAACTATGTTTTTCATTCACTCCTTCGTTATTTTTGTTTAGTCGAATGATTTTTAATTGTCTTGTAATACAATAAATTTAAAAAATAAATGTTTGAATAATTTATTCTGTCAATTGAAGCGTTTTAAGTTGAAAGCACTTTACAATTTTTTAGACCTTAAAATTAATTTTAGATAGCAATAACTTTTTTTGAAAAATTTTACACGACAGGTTAACTAGTCTGTCGAATTGTTGCTTTTTATATATGTATATATTGTAGAAAAATGATTAATCACTTTCGATGGAAACCTATACAAAAACTTTGTCGTTGTAACGCGACTGTGATCAAAAGGGGAAAAAAAGTAAATGAAAATGTGTGTTTTGTGGTTGTTAGTATAATTGCGCTAGATCAAGAAAAATGTATAATCAAATGTTACAATCAATGTTTAATAAATATTAAAAAATATAGACATTTCAAAAATGCAATGTAAAGTTTTCATTTTAAAAACATTGTTATAGAAAACGAAAATTACTGTTCGATAACGAGTTTTTCTATTTATATATATATTTACATATACTGATTAATAATTCTAATAATACTAAACAACTATAAAATAAGTTTAAGACCAAATTAATATCGAGGGTTCCTCATTAAGCCATTTTATATGTTAAAATACGTTTTAATATACGTTTTTTGAATAATAGATTAATAAATATGCGCAATTTTCCTCGCATCTGAGTGGAAAAGCGAGATGCCAATAATGAGATCTCTCTTAACGATCAATGAGTCATCAGCAGCTGCAAAAATAAACTAAAAGCTTAACTAAACAGTGTTTTATATAGTATTTGCCTAATCAACAATGAAATGCTAACAATAACCCGTGAGACAATAGGCCGGCGGTATTTGTAGACTCTGGACTCTCATTGGATCTCCGGCTGAATTGCAATTGTCAGATGTCACGAAGGGATTAAGTCCCCCTCTTCACCGCCCCTGTCCAATTAGACGGTGACTCAAACTCCCGTAGTCTGTGATTGAGAACTACTGCAACAGCAGCCAAACCATCAGAATCAGCCACTTTGGCTCTGGTTCAATGTCACGTAATCGCTGCAAGGCCTCCCCGGGGGGTCACCCCCCTCGTTGTCACCCAGCCCCCTCCGCCACGCCCTCTGCCACCTCTCAGTTTGCCGCCTCTTTATGTTAATTTATGTGCTGGCAAAATGTGCAAGCGCCTCTAATGCTCAGCCACGCATGGCGCAAACCCAAAATCAGAAATAAATTACAGAAGGCAGTCGACGGCAGAGGCAGTTGCTCATAGTCAGCACAAACTGGGGAATTAACAGAGAACAATCTCGCAAAGACGGTTATGCGAAATGGAATCCCAGTAGCCAAATAGAAGGTATAATTATCACTCTGGAGGAATTTTCTCAAGTGTTAGATTTTTTAGTTTTTTAGAGTACAAATCAGAATCAAAAAAATATAAGTTAATTATTGTTTAATTGCTTTGATTATTTTAGATAAATCAAATTGTGGGTTAAAATTGTTTGTTCTTCAATTGTTTATATTATATCACGACTATTATATATTTATCAAACAAAATATAAACGTGTATGGTATTTCGTGCATAGCTATTTAAAAATTTTTTAATGTTCGATACACTTTTGAGGATATACAAAAAATTGAATGCATTTTATTTACTTGTTTTTCAATGTTTTATCTATTTGTTTAAATAATAACACTTACTTACTAACTGAAATTGGAAAAATATAAATGAATGAATTTATTTTTATGCATCGTTTTGTTTGTATATACTGTCATCAACAAAAATATTGCTATTTAATTAAACATTACAGTAAAATAGTACAATGGGTATTTAAATAATAAATTTCAACTTATGGATTCAGTAATATTTAAATAGTATATGTAAATTATAGTGTTAGTGCTAATTAAATAAAAACTGACTGGCAATTCACGACTTTAACAACCGTGTAAACATTAAAACGCACACAATAATTGTATATTATAATGAAATCCCGTACATTACTCAAATACTCAGCTGGCAGTTGCAATGTCAACGCAATGCAGCTTTAAACGATTTGCCAAAAGGGGATTTGCGGATGGTGAATTAGGATTGAATGGGCTGAAAGAGGGCTGTGGATTGAAAATGGAAATGGGATCGGGTTCCCGGACCCCTCAGCAGCTGTTGCCATATGTCCTACTGGTACGGCGTAAATTTAATGAGATTCCTGTCAAATTAATTTCCGGTTATGATTAGATTTTCGTTAATAGCAATTTGCGGTTTTTGCAGCCAACCAAAAATTTGCGAAATCCAACTCCCATTTCCCCCGTTCCTTCTTATCCAAATTCAGCTCCATCTCCCTTTTTGAATTGATTTGTATTTGCATGCGACATTGTCACCATGCAACATTTGCAATGATTGCACAAAGTGTCTGCTGCAATTATCTGGCCAACAAATTGTGCCCATCATCGTCATGAGTCTGTTGCACAATTGATTAACATTAAGTAGTTTAGTAATCGTAAATCATGTTCAGGGCCTCACCCACAAGCCTTGCTGGCTTTGGCATTTATGAAAATTTTGCATATCTGGCAAAGCCCAAGAAACCGAGGAATCATTTGGAAGGCTGCCAAATTGAGGCGTGTGTAGAGAGATTTTGCGATTTATTTGAGCATATCTAGACTTAATTGAAAGGCCGTCATGGAATTCCCAGAATACATAACACTTACCAACTTAAGTTCTTAACAAGTTTTATGAATATATGGGGACATTAACTAAAATAAATATTGAATAGCTTAAAATAGTTTTGTGGATGGGAAGGTGTTCTTCGAATTCTAAAAATACACAATGTTAAACCGCAAAAGATTTAATAGTTATACCCGTTACTCGTAGAGTAAAAGGGTATATTGTATTCGTGCAAAAGTATGTAACAGGTAGAAGGAAGCGTTTCCGACCCTATAAAGTATATATATTCTTGATCAGGGTCACTAGCCGAGTCGATATAGCCATGTCCGTCTGTCCGTCTGTCCGTCTGTCCGTCCGTATGAACGCTGAGATCTCGGAAACTATAAAAGCTAGAAGATTGGCATTTTGCATGCAGATTTTAGGAGTTCCTACGCAGCGCAAGTTTGTTTCAAAAAGGTGCCACGCCCCCTTTAACGCCCACAATAGCTTATATACGATTTTATTTAAATATAAATTTAAATATTTCGGAAAAGTAAAAATGCAGTTTTATTGTGTTTATCAATACCTATCGAAATGTAGAAGAAATTTTTCAAATCGGACCGTTCGTTAAAAAGTTATGCGTGATCAAAGTTTCTATCTCCATCTCCCTCGCACTCCTTTTACCTGAGTAACGGGTATCTGATAGTCGGGGCACCCGACAATAGCGTTCTCTCTTGTTTTAGTACTATTTATAGTTATTGAGGAATATTTTTAGATCATTATAGATCATTATATTTGTTTTTAAAATAGTTTGTTATATTTTTACACAGAAATAAATTTGATTTATTTATTTGAAAATTTATTTCATATATCACAACTATGTTTTTTAATTAAGTTTAAGTTTTACTTTCAAACTGTTGAAGTTTTCGTAATTTCGAGTATTATAATATTTTAGTTTTTGAAAAATGAAAATACAACCTCAAACACACAATCATTTTGTAGGCCAGTGTTTCGCTTCATCGACTGCAATTTGATGCCAAATTTAAAGTGAAAGCCTTCAAACGAGGTTCACTCACACTCATTGAGGACAGACTCAGACACACAAATCATTAACAATTGCAGCACCTGCCACTCTCCCCTCCCATTTCCCTGCTCCATGGAGGCAAAACCATTTACAAATCAAGCCCAAAAATCAAACCTGAACGCTTTTTCGTTCTTTACAAATTTTCTGCACGTACACGGCGGCAAAAATGATTCTTGATCCAACAGAAATAATGAAGGCTGAGGCAGACAATGGAGGGGAAAGCCTAAAATTAAACAATTTTACTTTTTGGCAATTTCATTTTTGCTGCTTTGCAGAATAATTTGTTGCATGTGGCGACGATATGACAACATCCAATTCCAAAGGAGTTGGGGATGGGCGGAAAGGGGCGGGGCGCTTCGTGTCCGGGACCAAACAATCAAAATCAAATTCAGATGAAAAAACTCATTTTAAACGCGACAAACGTAACGTTCAATCTTCCAGAACATTGAGTACGTGACACGATTGTCACATTTGGCAAAAGGGAGAGATTGCCCGAGGGAGAAAGATAGATTTCACGTAGAAAAAATCTATAAATTTTTAATTCTGAAATAATCTGAAACCAATAATTAACTACCTTTAATAATTGTAAAATAAGTTAACAAGTATATAGCCTAAGACCTCTGAATTACATAATTGTCAGATTGAAATTTAAGTAAATAATAACTCAACATTTATAAAATGAGTAGACAATAAATAATAAATAACCTTTTTATCGAACTTTCAAACGTAACAAATTATTATTAACATATTTATTATTATTTCCTGAAAAATTGTCAGCAAATGTGTAAATTTTTTAATAATAAAAGTTACCAAAAGCATTGTTTGTTTGATGTTCATAAAAACGCCTTCACTTAAAAAAAGTATTTTTTTTTTAATTTTAATTAAAATTAAAATTTATATTTTAAAATTTTTTCTCAGTGTATTCCTCACAGTTACATCCAAGGTGTTTTTTTCCTGTTTGGTTTAGGCTCAACTCGCGTTTTGTTTTTGTTTTGCCAAAATGCAAATGAAGTGGAGAGAGAAATGAAAAATGAACGCAGCACCTGACTTGACTTGTAGGATAAGTCGAAGGTGGGGCAGAATCTGAAAGAGTGGGAGCTACAGCCTGACCTAGCGACCCAAAATTAATTGAATTAAATTTGATTTTATATTTATTTCGTTTTGTTTTGGTTTGCGGTTCCTTCCCCACTTTCTTATTGCCATCTGTGAGTACGTAAAAATTGGTTTGTCATGCAAATCTTGATTTTATTGCATTCTGATTATGGGGCAACTGAAATGGGGTTGTTGAAAGAATCACTCATCAAGTTATTTGTTTGTTTGGTTAATGAAGTTGTATTGTGTAAAAAGAGGGCGAGGATGTTGATTACAAAAAAATCATGAGTATGGTCTTTAAAAGTGGTCATGGTCTCCTTTGCTTTTCATTAGTTGTTATTGGTTTTGTTAGTACATCAAAACTAAATTATAATAAATGAATATATATAAATATTTAAAAGCATAGTTACCCTTCTTATTATAAACAATGCAAGTATTTATAACCTTCACTTGTTCGTCTGTCTAACTTTAACTGCACCCTTTAATGTAATCCTTTCAAATTGTTTCGTAATTCAGCATTGAGCTATCCACTAAATCGCATTTGTTATCTCTGCTCAAGTCATTAACATCCCCCTTCCTCCCAATTCCCCAATGGCTATCAAACATTGAAGCCATATAACTCGAATCTGTCACAACCCATTCTTCTGGCTGTTCCCCAACTTATCACAGCCTCATATGGAGTCGCCACTCAACGCGACTGCCAATCAATTGTAGACAGAGGGAAATAACCATGCAGATAACTAGAACTGCACCGCATCCTCTATTAGGCAGCGCATCCGCCACACTCTGAAATATGCACTTAAAAAACAAAGTCAAATGACAATTACTAAAAATCTTATAAATTTTGAATGAAATATTAATACAAATCTGCTGCAATTCATAATAAAGGCTCGTGATTAAAAAACAATTCTCAAAGGACTTTAACATTTTAATCACGGTACATTTCGTGCCTACGTAAACATTTATGTTTAATTAAAACCTTGAAGCTAGATTGTTTATTTGCAAAATAGTTAGTTAAACTTGTTAAATTTACTAACTATATTTAAATTATTATTATTTTCCACATTTAATTTTAATGATTTAAATTTGTAGTGTTCTTTTAAACCTAGATATAATTAAGACAGTTAAAAGTTACCCAAATGCATTGTTTGTTTTCTGAAACCTTTTTCCTTCGAGAATTGCATAATTTAAAAAAGTACTCTTCGAGTGTACTCGAACCAAAGAGTGGGCAATAGAATGGAGGCAACCGTGAAACGAGACCCCTGTGTGGCCCCAGCTGTTGTTGCAACGCGTCACATTAATCAAGGCACCCAGTGGCACCACCGCCCCCCCTTCATCCCCCTCGAATCAGACGGGATTGGGTGCCAGGCCCCCATCCTCAAAGCTAACGTCATCGCACATCTCGCACATCAAGGGGATGGCCGAAAAATCATTGTTGACATTTGTAATTAGAATTGATAGCAAGCAGACAGACGGCCGCCCATGAAAAGGGGGTTGGCCGGGGTGCGGACTTAGTATGGTTAGCTTGGGGTTCAGACGTTAAACTAATTTCGTTTTCGTTTTTCCAGAGCTAAAACCGGAGCGATATGTGCACTTTGCGAAGGGGTTCAGCACGTCCATCATTTGTTAAACTTTTTTTTTGTCGATCCGGCGGTGATTGGAGTGGGATGATAACATGTGCGTGTGATTTGCACTTAACCGAATATTTAGATCTGACAATTGTGGAAAATAATGAGGTTTACTTTGGAACTATAAATATTTGTTTACGTTTTAAAAAAAAATCTTACCAATTTGAGCTTTTTATAATAAAGAAAATTAAATAATAGTAAAATAATCGATGCTAACTTTGAACTGAGTAATATTTTGTGTAAATGTAATGAAAGGTTTAGGACACTTTCTTCTTATTAAATGAGTAGATACTTAAGGGATTGATGCAAATATTTAAATAACATTTTGTTGTGCCCATAAACCTTTTATTTTTGAATTTCTTGTATCCTTTTATTCTTATAAAAATGTTTATTCGTCTATTAAAATTGCACTTGGGTGACTAAGGTATTTCTTTAAATTTAACAATTCCCTGTGATTCTTTGGAACCTATTGATTGTTTTTTTAAGTAAAAGTTCGTTTAAAGTTTAATGTTTTTAAATTAATTTCTGATACTTTCTTAGAAAATACATTAGTTTTCCAATATATTTTTTAGTAATCAATATTTTTTTGAGTGAGCGATAAGTGCGTGTCAGGAAAATATCAGGACCCACGCACCAACACAATCCCGCAGGTCAATTGAATGGCATTTCACTTGGAGAATGACAGCAACTAAGCTTCAGTCTGCACTTTCACTCGATTGGGGCAGGCAGAGGACGAAAGTGGGTGGCAAGCTGAAAAGCTGGCTTTGATTTCACTTTCGGCCGACTGCTGTTGACATATGCGCCACCACCCCCTTCAGACCGTCAAGTGTCGTAGATATGCGTGTGTGAGGGGCATCAAACTAATTTTCCTCCTGTTTAGAGTTCTTGAACGTGACACAAGTCTGCACTCATGCCACGCCCACTCCCTGCACCGTGGCCCGCCCTCTTGGGCCATTCCCACTGCCTTCGCTTCGACAGGCCTCCGACTGTCTCTGGCCAGTGGTTATCAACTGATTTGAAATCATTTTAACCCAAATTGCGTACAATCGAGTTGGCCAGGAGGCGGAATCCCAACATCCTGTCTACACACTCCTGCCGGAGGGAACACAAATGTTTGTATGTGATTGAAATGCCTTTCTCAGGGTCTCGGTTTTGGTTTTGGTTTAGGTTGGGTGCTTCCAAAGGCGTTGATGGCTTCTCTCCTGCAGCTGCAATCGCTCCGAAAGTGGGTGGTTGGATTCTAATCTGTGCTGGGATTAGGCTAATGGATTAATGCCAGATAGGTGATTTTAAAAGCGAAAGCACTTACAGTGGGAAAAGTGAAAGAGCAGAAATAAGTCAAGAAAACGTTCGATTTATTTACTAGTTACTTTTCGAGCAGTGGCATTAAAAACGTTTAGACTCTAGTATCAAAATTATTTATTTTTATCATACACTACTCCAAAAACGTTGGAAAATATAACCTCAAAGTTCTCAGTAAAAGAAAAATTGCGCTCTTAAATAAATATGGTTGTCTTTGGATAATAATAACACTTGCAACCATCTTCTCCTTAAGCCTTTTCTTTCCCTTTTCGCTCTTAATAATTGCAAGAAGCTTGGCGTAGAAAAAAAGATTCTCAGAAGATTTACATAGTAAACTAACTTTTTGCAACTACAATCATAATTACAACAAGTAGCCTAAGCCCCTACCTCCGGTCTTCCCTTCTGGCATTAGGGGGAAAACTTTTTACATTAACCAAAGTGCGGCTATTAAAAATTCATTAATTGCATGCAACTGCAAAAAGGAGCAACAAAGTTGAGGCAAAAATTCGCTGGAAAAGTTTAATTGATTTGTGAGCGCTAAAATGGTAAAATAATTGATAGATGCCGGGAGGATAAATTGAGGGGAGTGGGCAGAAAGAAGGCCAACTCTAATGAGAATGCCCTGCAGTGAAAGCTGAAAAGTTTTATTTATTTTAAACGTATTTTTTCATTTTATTTACCGTTGTTTCTATTAATTAGAAAAGTTTCACCATAGTAGCGGCAAATACATTTTTTGTGAATTAAATTTGCAATATTAAATGGAAATCCGGAAAATGGCAAATGAATTGTGAAAAAGTGGTAAACTTGTCTCGGCAATAAACCAGCCGAGTATTACACATATTTCATCAACAATTTGAACGTCAAAGTAATTGAAAACGCATGCATCGATGATGGCCAAAAAGCGAATTGAAATTTTGTATGTTGGCCAAAACCGTATTGAGGCCACTCATCTGTGCTGCCCCGAACAGCAGCAATATAAATTTGATGGCCAGTTCAGGCTCATCCCCCTGGATACCAATGGAATCCAATGGAATCCCAACTAGCCCAATTCGACCAGCAGTTTAATTACCATTTTGGGCGCTGCGAAAGGGCGAATTGGAGGAGCATTTCATAATTTTCAGCAACTCTGCGCAGCCAAGCAAAGATATAACCATGGCAGTTGGCAATTATTTTTTAGCAATTATATCACTCTCATTTCTCACAAATTCTCGTGTTTCTCAAAGTGTCTTTCAATTATGAGTTGCTTAGACACGTATTTAAAATATTATTTTATATTTTTTCACTAAAAAAAAAATTTCTACATGAGTTCAAAACTATTTAGTAGTAGGTTATTTTACCTAAATAAGATGCGTACCAAACAAATATTTTCAAAAGTATTCAAATAAAGCATAGTTATAGTTTTAACTGCCACGTAGAAGTAAGCAACACTTGGTTTTTTAAAGTGTATACAACTTTTGGGCGCATGGATTGCTATGTAAATAAATTAAATTCCATAATAATCTGAAAAGTTAAAATAAATTTTGTGTTTTTAGAAATTTAAGGTGTAAATTAGAACGAAATTGACAATCCCAGATAAGTAAGCCAGATTATTTAAATAAAATGCTTAAAATGTTTAAAATGTTTTAAATTTTTTTAAAATTATAGACCAAAAAACTAAACAAATTGAGTTGTACAAATCTCAGGTACAATTTGAAGCCACAAAACACCTTGACAAAAAACCAAATTCTGCCACTGAGCATGAACAATTCCTAGAGCCAAGGCAAAGAAGTCCGGAGCACAAAATCATCATTGCTGCTTACTAAATTATGCAAAATTGTACAATTATGTTAATTAATTGACGCAGCCAGTCGGACACTCCCACTGCCGCCCGTTGGCCAATTAGCGCCATAAAACGCAGGCCAGGCGATTGCCAGGGATTTTATTTTGGCCTCCCAGGAAAGCAACAAAAGTGGAAGGCCCAAAAAAATATATGAGTACCACGCCCAGTCGCTTGTTAACCTTACATAATTAGCAACAAAAATGTTCGTTGTGTTTAGAACAAAAGCGCAGCGCATTGCAGAAATTTCCGCAGTCCCTTTTGGTTTCCCAAAAATCTGCCAACTTGCTTTATTAATTCCATAATTCAGCAGAGGCAGCGGGCTTAGTGCGGAAAGTCGGGAGAAAAGCCGTAGTCCCCTGTCTGGGCTTAATTATTGGAAAATTAATGAATCTGCCATGTTAGTTGTTTTCATATTTCCTGTGCTCTCCACGTTTCTCATGATTAATAGCTTTACAAAAAAAGGAACAATTAAAGAGGGTTTTGGAACGATGCATAACCCCAATGGGGTTATCTTATATAGTGTTAAAAAAAATATTAAATATAACGAATTTTAAATCGGTTAGATTTTATTCTTAAAATGTACTTATTGTTTTATATATTATTTATTTTAAGCCATTATTTAGATTTTATTCTTAAAATGTATTTATTGCTTTATATATATTATTAATTATTATAGTCTGTCAGTCAGACTTTCCGTCCATCCATTTCAAGGACTCTTTCAGTTTTATATGAACATATCCCAAAAGTCTTAATACTTTTACTATATAATATAGTTCCTTAGAAGAGATTGAAAAATGTATTTGAAATCAAAACAATAAATTTATTTTGCTTAAGCTTTTGGTATTTGGGAAATGGATGATTTTGGTATTTTCCATAATTATTTGCTGTCTTAAAATCATGATTTAAAAAAAAATGTATTTAATCTGAGAGGTGTGAGACTTTTCACTATTTTTTCATATTTGGTAGATTGTTCTTTGTTTAACAACTTTAACAAGCATTTTTTAAAGTAAATTCACATTCGATAACTTAGCATTTATGTACACCAATGAATATATCCATGCTGCATATTTGCCAGCAGGTAGCCCGCTTTCATATGCACCACCAAAGGTAAATATTGGCACTTGTAAATGACATTCACGTCTGCCAATCTACCCCTTTTACCCGGCGCCTCTGGCCCATATTTTGGTTCTTTGTTTTTGTTTCTTCAATTGCTCCACTTTACGTTGAAGCTCTGTGGGACTTCAGGGGTGGTTGAGGGGGCAGGGGTGGTGGTGACATTTTTTCACAAAAACCCCAACATATTGCGGGCGTTGGGTATATTTCTCATAAATCGGCTTAAAAAGCGAACGTAAAAAGGGACCCGCAAAAGTGCATTTGTTTTGTGCACCCCTGAATCAGACATCATGTCGCATCCCTCCATGACCCCTTGGGGTCACATACGCTCGACTTCTGCGTAAGCAATTTCACGCAGCACATAAAGCTTTTCATATTTCACATTTCATTCCAACTGCAGGCGAACTGAGCTGCCCTGAGATGAGTTGAGGAGAGTCAACTCTGCTTGACTTATTTTTAACGTCGTTAGTTGGTTTGGAAGGGTTCAATGTGAGAGGGTATATTGGATTCGGTGGAGAGGTGGCATCGGGAATTCAACTATGCAGAATAATGCTTATAAAACAACTTCACCTATTGGGAAATGATGCACAAAAATCTTATTAAGATTGCTAGTTAACACTTGAAAAAACTTCTGGCATATTAGCTTTGTAGCTTTAGGAATGGACTGGAAAAAAATAAAGTCTTGACCGATTTTAATGGAAGTAAACTTAGAGCGTCCGTAATGTATTTAAGCAAATTACGGTCTAATGTAAGAGTTTGTAATCTGCCAGAAAAAGATAATGTTTAGTAAAAATAAATTGGTCTTACAATAGGGTGTTAATTTTTTTGAACGAAAAAACTTTACCTTTACTGTTTGCTGTCACACAAACCAGTAACAAAACTGAAAAATAAAAGCGGTGAAATTTAGAAGAACTAGAACTTAGTAAAACTAATTTTTATGAAACTCGGGGAAAAATAAAATACAAAAATACATTTTGAGTTAAAAAATAGTGTGATTATTTTTAATAAAGGAACATCTTGCTGCTGGGTAGCACCATAGTCACGGTCATTTCTTTTTCCTGATTTGTGTTATTTGTGTTCCCTGGCCACTTGTTGTATGATGGTTGTGCTGCGTTGTTTTGCCTGTTGTCGCTGTCAGTGTCAGCTGCTGAGATTTATGAAGTGCAACATGCCAGGACTAAAGATTGAGGGAGAAAAAGATTGAGTGCCGGGAAAGGGGGAGGGGAGAATTTATTTGTGCCTGCAACCTGACTGCACGTCTCCCACTCTGAATCCGTGCGAAGGACTCGTTATTTAGGGGCTCTCAGATAGAGCCTTGGCCCAGTTTGTGAAGTAGCGAGAATTAATTCTAAAATCAAAGTGATGCATTCGCCTAAACTTTAAAATGCCAGAGATCAGGTAAAGGTCAAGGGAAAAGAGCACTGCTATATCATATAACTTCGACTAAAAAAGAATACGAAGAATTATGCAAAGCAAGAACTGCGTAATCAGCGTTAATGAGGCAGGAAAAAGGAGTCTTTCCCTGCTGATTTGGCTAATTCAATCCAATTTTCGCAGGCAATTTGGCTCTTAATGATGACTAACAGCGTTTAATTTGCACTGAAACAACCTTTTCCTTTTATTTTTCTCTTTAGCTCGCAACGACCCGCAGGACGATGCGGAGGTGATTAAGGTGCCCTCGCGCCCTCAGCCCGAACCGGATTTCCATAACTTCCGCGGCGTCATTGATACGGGCTCGGGTTATCCCTTCCTCCAGGCGAATCCTTCAAGCTTTAACCTGGGCATCTTCGACTCCTTTGATGGTGAGTGCAATGCGTCACATGCGGCGTATGCGTGATGTGTTGCTTAATTGGCTTAAGCATTTTTAATGATATTTTAATTAAACAATATTTTAATGTGGCCTCAAAAACTGCATGCGACGCAATTACCTGTCTCGAATGCATTTAATGCCATTAACATTATTGTGCGTAACGATGATCGAACGGTTGACATATTACGTATACTTAATATTAGAGTACTTAAGCGGAGTATTCCGGTTTTTGAGGAAAGTAATTCAGTAGAAAAATATTTCAAAGCCTAGATTTTTAATTTCGTAAATTTAATAGTTATTATGTTAAATAATACATGTTGATTTGGTTTATACTTTCAATTATATCGTAAGGTAGATCCACATATGCTTAGGAACATATGCAATACCCCATAAATGTACCTTTTTATACCCGTTACTCGTAGAGTAAAAGGGTATATTGTATTCGTGCAAAAGTATGTAACAGGTAGAAGGAAGCGTTTCCGACCCTATAAAGTATATATATTCTTGATCAGGGTCACTAGCCGAGTCGATATAGCCATGTCCGTCTGTCCGTCTGTCCGTCTGTCCGTCTGTCTGTCTGTCCGTATGAACGCTGAGATCTCGGAAACTATAAAAGCTAGAAGATTGGCATTTTGCATGCAGATTCTAGGAGTTCCTACGCAGCGCAAGTTTGTTTCAAAAAGGTGCCACGCCCCCTTTAACGCCCACAATCGTATATATACGATTTTAAAAATTTAAATATTTCGGAAAAGTAAAAATGCAGTTTTATTGTGTTTATCAATACCTATCGAAATGTAGAAGAAATTTTTCAAATCGGACCATTCGTTAAAAAGTTATGCGTGATCAAAGTTTCTATCTCCATCTCCCTCGCACTCCCTTTACCTGAGTAACGGGTATCTGATAGTCGGGGCACCCGACTATAGCGTTAAAGGGGGCGTGGCACCTGTTTGAAACAAACTTGCGCTGCGTAGGAACTCCTAAAATCTGCAGGCAAAATATAAATCTTCTAGCTTTTATAGTTTCCGAGATCTCAGCGTTCATACGGACGGACAGACGGAAACGGAAACGGGTCGGAAACGCTTCCTTCTACCTGTTACATACTTTTGCACGAATACAATATACCCTTTTACTCTACGAGTAACGGGTATAAAAAGTCAGAAAATAAGTTTTTATTCCTACATCACATCAAAGATGTGGAAAACTTTTTGCGAGCAGTAAACTATTTCACGCAGCTTTTTAAACGCATTAAAATGCAGCAAGCAAATGAATCGGTGACAAACGACAATCAGCAACCAGGCCAAAACAAAGTCGTGCAAACAATGCGGTCAAGAATTTATGACAAGGTTGAAGAGAACAGAAAAAAGACTAGAAAGGCCAAAGAACTAAGGCAAGGCAGACGTATTGAGGAGTAGGAGGGGTTGCAGCCAGGGGTTGAGGATTACAAAAGTGCAGACAAGAAAAAGACAGAGGCGCCGACGACACAGAAAACGCTTTTTAGTGCGTTTACGGATTAGGGATTTCCAAACTGAAAAATACATTAGCATGAGACAACGACGACAACGGAATGCCTCTCCTTTCTCAAGGATAGATATAGACACTCAAGGAAAATTTCAGGGACCAGTCTAGACCAAGGACACCTGCTGGGTTTCCCACAGACTCACTTGAGCGCCTGTTTAAATTTTTTGGGTTAAACTTATTAGAGTTCGTTGAATTGGTCTTAGTCCTATCAACAATTTAGGAATCTAAAAGAAACCTTTAATGGTCGCTTGTATATGGAGCATGTATATATTATATTAAATGTAATAAATGTTCAATGTTCATGTATATATTATTATACATATATTAAAAAATGTTCAATATAATACCACAATCTAATAAATTGCTTAACCAATGTTTTCTTATTTTTGCTTAAAAATAGATATCCTCCGACGTATGCGTACCCGCCTTTGGCCTGTGATCGGCAGCGATTCTGGAGAGGATGGAGCTTCCCCTAAGGACGATTCTAGCGATGAGAGTGGTAGTGGCTTTTCATTTGGTCTGCGACCCTTGATTCCGCTGAACCCCAAGAATGCCAATACCACTTCCACTGTTAAGGTAAATCGGGCTAAGAAATGCCTTGAAGCTGTATTGACATGTATTTTTAGCCACTCAGTCTGCAAAAAACGTTTTTTCATTAACCATAGATTATTAAACTTGTTTTTAAAAGTTGTGATAACCAATCCCTTTTCCTTCAGGTCGTCGATGGCCACAAGGTGGAGATCAACGAGACGGTGTACGGAGACAGCAACAGTGTGTTCAAGGTGCGATTGGTCAACGTGCGTCCTTTGGAGAGCGGCGAGGAGGTGGCCCAGGGGGTGCACACCAGCGAGGGCGACTTCCAGCCGGCGGCGGCCCCCAGCACCTCTGCCCCGGCCACCAAGGTCGGCGAGTTCGAGGAGGAGGTCGAGGACGACCGCCGCGAGCCGCTGGAGAAGCAGCCGGAGGACAACGAGGTGCGCGACATCGATGAGCCCAAGGTATAAACATATTTACGACAAAGAAACACTCTTTCTTTGAAAGACATTTAACTTGGAAATGCTTGGCAAGCGCTCTACTAACCAATAAAAAAAGCGAATTGTATATTGAGATCTTTCTTAAAAACTTGTAATATACCTATATACATATTTCTATTCTTTTTTAAATAAAGTTTTCCATAAAAACTGAGCAATGCAAATTGTACATACTATGCCTGCGTTTATTTTACTATACTAAAAATTATAACATAAAATAATGCAACTGAAATTAAAACTTATTGGTGACTTGGTTTGGTTGTGGTTTACTACTGCTGTTTTTTAAAGCTTTTATTGACTGTTTATTTTTAATTTGATCGCTCTTTTCAGTTTCGTGAGCTCTATAATTAAGTTTTTCTAATTTGTCAGGCCAATAATCTGTTCAAGCCACATTCGTAAATATTTTATTAACACGACAAAATGTTTAATTGTACAATTAGATGGTTTTTCTTGCTTTTTAATAATGTTTTTGCAGTCATGTAAAATGCATATTGGTTCATTGGATTTGTGAGTAATTTGATCCTTTTTTTGATATCTCTGCATTGCATCTAAATTAATAATGCAAACAAATTATAGTTTGTGGCCACAACACAAAAAATGGAGGTAACATAATATTATGTAAATGTGTAAATAAGTAAAAAACTATAATGTGATGAGAGAGATAAATATTTCTGAACCGAGTAATTGACAGATAGAATTATGAGTTGAATCATGACAAAGTTAATGCACGATAATTTTGATTTTAACTGAGAGAATTTTTCAGAGTTTATTGTTTTGTGTTAATGACAGCACTCATTTAACGAGCACAGATTTATTTTCAGTTATTATTTTAGGTTTATTATTTCTTTACTTGATATATATGTATAGATTTTAATTTCCATGTATATAAATATGGCGAGTGTAGAAATTTATTACCTGCGTTTTCGGTATAATGTGTTTTCTAAGTTTATGTCTTACAGAGAACAGCTACATATATTTATATCGGGTAAGAAGTTTAATTTTTTCATCTTCTCAACACACTAAAGTAAATCTCAGAAAAAATGTAGTTCATGCAAAGAAATTGGCTATGATACCTAGGGTAAAGTTAAATAAGTAACGAATGAGGATTAATTGAGGATAACACTTTAAGCCTGTGTTAAATTTCGGGTTAAAGTCCCTTTTTCCATTTATAAAATATGTGAATTTTCCCAGGCCACCCCCGGCAATTGGTCACACACGTTACCAATTCTTTAGCGGTACATGCATCATATGCGACAATTTTTCTTGGCGTTTTTGTTGCAAGTCCATTAATTACTTTTAGGCCATAATAAAAATTAATTTTTATTAAAAGTCATGCGCTCCACTCGCATAAATCCTTGTCTTGGGCGGCGGGCGACAGTTCTGCGGTGGGCGTGGCAGGTGGGCGTAGGGGGGCGAAGAGGGCTGTATTTATGAGAATTTATTGTGGCGAAATCGACGAGTGCCGGTTGGATAAATTTTTTGTTGCTCTCTGCGAGCCGCATAAATCAGCGGGAAATTAATAAATGACCATACAAAAATTGCAATGCGGCGTAAAGCGCAATTATTAACAACTTTAAAGTTGTAAGTGACATGTCAACGTTTAAATACGCAAATTTAAATTTAAATAATGCCAGCGGTGACATTTTCGTACCCCACAACGGAAGCAAGAAGAATAAAAAAATAAAAACTATTCGCACGGGTTGCGAATTGCAGTTGATTTGTTTTTTTATATTTCCATTTTAATTTTTTGTGTATTCAACTTTATTTTTCATCTCGCGCGGATATTGAAAGTTGTGGTTTGTGTTTGGTGGCGGGGGGTTGGAGGGTGTAAGGAGGCTTGGCTTCTCATGCGTTTATTTGAATTTAATATTCATGGTTATAAATATTAATACACACGGAAGGGAGTGCGAGGGGGTGGGGTGGAGTCACGGCAAAAACTCCTTTTCCAGCTGCATTGAAATATTGAAAAATTGTTGAAGGGTGTTAAACAATTTGACGATTGAAGCTTTTGCAAAAAGCATGTGCCATAATCGCAAACATGCAAACGACTGAGGGTTTTTATTAATATTTTCGCATTAAATTCACAGTTGTGAATTTTTGAGCTTTTGATAACTTTGACCAAATAACTTTTTATTTCCAATTAAATAAAAGCATATGCAGATGTACTCATGCAAAAGTTTGCAGTTGGAAGAGTTCTTTCCGATTTGAAGTACATATGTATATATGGAATATACATATGTATAATATATTCATGATCAGCATCATCAGCCTAAAGCACATTTGAGAATTATTAAAATATATTATTTTTAGCTTTTAAGTCCGTAAGTGGCAAATCGGTTATTTGTGTTTAGAGACAGTAAATACAGTTGGTTTAACTCCGCTTTAAGTTCTTATGGTCATTAAACCACCAACAAAATATTAAATCCCCTAAAATTCCATTCATCCCGTCAAACCACAAAAATTGTTTCCACTTTTCAATCACTGCGAATTCTCGAGAAATTCTTACGAAACACTGAACGTGACTCAGATGTTAATTTGCATACAAACTATTGTACATACTTAATTAAGCTGTTCATCCCACTGCCTTAAATTCTTCTCATTCTTACGCCCATTTAAAATGCATCTGTTGTGACAAAACATTTGAAAAAATCAACAAGAAAGGAAGCAAGCTTTGGCAAGCCGAAGTTTATATGCCCTTGCAGTTGTTAAAAATCTACTACATTTTTATTTTTATGCCTATATTACTAAAACCAATGAAGCTATGTCGATTTCGTTTCTATGGTCCGATTTTAACATAACATAATATTTAAATATTACCAAATCCCAAAAAACAAAAACAAATTAATTAAAAAAACAAAGTTATAATTTGTTGAATTTTTTTCCGATTGTTTCTATAGTCCGACTTATATACTACCTGCAATAGAAAGACAACTTTTAGAAAGTATCAAGCAGATATCTTTAAAACTGAGGGAATAGTTTGGGTAGAAAGGGACGGACGGATAAACGGACATGGCTAGATCGACTTTCCTGGTGATTTGATTAAGAATATAGCATATATGTACATATGTATATATGTACTTTATAGGGTCGAAAATGTCTCCTCACTGCATTGCAAACTTTTGATTGAAATTATAATACCCTCTGCAAGGGTATAAATATACCTAAGTGATCACAAGGAACATAAATTAACAAATGTGTAAAAAGATGTATTAATAATATAAAATTCTGAGAAAATAATAGTGAGCTCAAAGCGAAATCGGACGAGGAAGAATTGTGTATATGACGTCACAAAAAGAGACTGAGTGAGAGGGCATGAGCAAAATGCTGATTAACGGCAAACGAAGGTGAATCATGCGTGAGGCAACGTATAACAAGCAAAAATAATGAATGAAATGACACCATAGGAGAGATAAAGAAGGCTTTTGAGAAATATCTGTTGAGAGCGAAGTGTAAGCTTAGCTCTGTTACTATTGTTGTCTCTTTCTAACACTCGTTGGAGAGCCGCTTCTGTGTTAAGCTGCTGTTAATCAGTCTATCACATTTTCTCATTCTGAAATACTACATTATCTGCATATGCTATGAATGTTATAAAAATAGAAGCTTGAGTTGGCAGTTTCTCAGTTAAAGATTCAAAGGCGACAACTAAAGAGCTGCAAATTATTGTAAGTTTTTATCGGTGTACAAACAAAGTTCAAAATATCAACAACAAAAATTTGAAAATATATTCAAATGTAATTGCCAATATAAAAAAACATTTGACAAACATACAGATATTTGACATTTAACAAATAATTGCAATATAAGATTGTGGTAAAAGGATAAAACCTATGTAAAATATATATTAATGTTTATACTTATCGCTGTTCTTTAATAATACAAAAATTCTTATTTTATTTGAAAATCTGCATGATGCCGCTATGTTAAACTTTAAAAAATAATAACCCATACGATTGGCCCTTATAAATCATTATAAATTAATTACAACTTTTATTCAATTTATTTCGCACACACGCACACATACTCACAAAACCGATGCACAGTTCACAACACCAAAAACCACAAGTTATACAACAAAACTTGCAAACAGCTTACCCGCAGACTCAGAATCCGAGGCTACAGATATCAGTGAGGATATAGTGGAGACTCATTTTAAAGAACAAGGAACGACCATGGATAAGCTGCAGAATATGATGGATTCTGAACAAAAAGACATGGCACAAGAAGAACATTCGGCGCAGTATCACGAGGAAAAAGAATTCTTGCAGAAGAAAGAGAAGAAGGAGCGCGAAGAACTCGAGTCCTCCGACGATGAAGATGGCGAAGCTACAACTCCAGTCATAATGAGCGAAACCTTTAACGAAGAGTGGGCTGAATTTGACCAGGACCAAGATCAAGATCAATATCACCAATTAGACCTTGAAAACGACCTGAACAATGATATCGATATCGAGGAGAACTTTGTGCCCGTGGACCTTTCCAACGATATAGCAGTCAACGATCTGGCCGCCGCAGATCCAGATTTTCCGCTCAATCCCGATGCTGAGGTCTTTGTGGACCCATCTCAAATAAGAACTATGCCCATGTTCGAAAAGCTTTCTTTAGGAGAGCCTTCAAAGTGAGCGCTCTGTGACCCCATCTAGTCTAGGCATTTTCTTTAATCTTAAGTCCCTAGTCTGTAACACTTCATCGAGGATATCTCTAAGAGATCCAAGGAAATCGGCATTCTCTTCAACCGTAATTTATCGTATTTATTTCGACAGAGAACGAGTATTAAGTGGTCATGATTGCATTATTTATTGCTAAAATACAAAAATTAAATAAATAAAATATAATTTAGTATCCTTGCAAGAAGGATTTTTATTTATTTTAATAATCAACAATACAGTAAAATCTCAGATAAAAGCCTAAAATAAATGTAACCTTAGATATTATATATCATATATAATTAAAATATTCTGTCTATAATATGAAAAAAAAACAAAAATTTTGTAAAAATAAAATCTGTTATCATAAATTATTATTCGAAATCGTTCTGCTTAACAGACTTCATTTTCTTGACGATGCCATGATTCATTCTGAATAAATGAAATATTTAAACGAATTCATCAAAAGCTTTTAAAGCCTTTTCAAAAGTGCTGCATATTTTCAGGCCAAAGTGCAACTATTCGATAGAGATTCCACTGATTTAATTGAATATGGGCATAAAATGCTTGATAGGCAATATATGCCTCATTAGCTCTCTCTGCATTAAAAAAACGACTAGTTAATTATTTTTTCCATACTATGTGTTGGGGTAATTAATTGTGGTGAACTTATGGTTAACTTAATTGCCTGTTATTCTTTTGTCAAACAAATCCGCGGACCATAAGAGCTTATTAATTGGTAAATTATAGTCTGGGAGCGAAAAACGACTATGACCTATGCATCACATTTATATGGCCTTTTCTGCATTTTGGCTAAGTCACAAAGCTAAAAATAAAAGTAAATAACATAGAGTGTACTCTACAGAAAATTACCTGTTTAATTTATTTAAGCTGTAAATTATACTGGAATGTAAATATTTTTACTGATGGGTTGCACGCCAAGTGTAAGCATAAGTGGCCGACATATTTGAATATTACAACCAGAGTTGCATTATCATCACCGTCCTGAGAATAAAGGATGCAAACTGTTTTCAGTTCATTAGGGAGTGAGTGAAAAGCATATCAGTAATTATGGCTCCTGTGCTTTTAATCCGTGATTCCTCTGGTTTGGAGTTCCTCTTCCACCTGTCTGTTGAATGGTTTATTCTCCCATCCCCTACTTTTGCCCAGCCTTTGTGTATTTGTTTTGCCCGGTGCAATGATTGCAACTTTTCAATTTGTATTTACAAAAGCGAAACAATGCGAGGCATGTAAATGTGGCAATACCTGTATAAATTCAGCTTTATATACTTGCATCGTTTGTTCAATTTAAAACACTTTAGTCAAGCTTGCCGACATTTTAATTTTTGTGCTTAAAAAGGCTGCTAAAGTTAATCAACATCATATTTATAATATATATTAAGATTTTAATGTTAAGAAAAGCCTTTAAAATATTATTATTGTTTAATTAATCGAAGTATTTTATTATTATTATTTTAATTTCTTCTTTACTTTTCTAAAAATGACGGTATATTTAAAACGAGAACCCAATTTTACTTTAATAATAACTAAACTTATTAACACGATTACTTTCTAATTATTTCTAATTAAGACGAAGTTTCGATGGCAAAGATGAGTTTTGGTCATTTGCTTATATTTACTGTCAGCATGTTTTTTCCTACAGGTACCATTAGTTACTCACTTAACTTTATTTTATTTTGAATTCCGTGTGGATGTCTCTCGCAAATTGCTGAGGCCATTATGTGCCAACGTCATAATCTGCAGGTCCTCTTTCTTTCGTCATAAAAGTATACTGCAAAATACGATATTTTAAGACAACAAAAAAACTATACTACATGTTCTGATTTATAAATACGAAATAATTTATTTTAAGTTCTCTTTGGATGTGTCAGTAATTTGTAAGTTGCCGAGGCCATTACATGCCATCGTCGTAATCCGCAGGTCCTGCTTATAATGGTTTCTTTCTTACTGCCAAATATGGATTTTTAAATTGTAATTATATATTTTTTAAAATTTTGTTTTTGTGCATTAGTTAAAAAACAATTGAATAAATTCGACAGTCTTCCTTTTTAGAATTCAATCTAATTAACCTTATTTTAACCGATTATGGTTAGGCTCGAACATAAATTGGTGTTTTGCTCTTAAATTGTTTAAGTGTATTTCTTTACCGCGGCTATAGCTAAATACATAGTTAAACTTGTGGCTCGCTGCTTTGTTCACGGTTCTTTCTTCCGCTTGTGTTTGTAATTTCTTTATGCCTTTGTTGCCAAATAGGGAAATGGGTGGTGCTGTGAAGTTGCTCGGATGTGAGGAATAGAGGGTTAAGAGTACAAAGCGGGCACGGATTTGGCAGAGATTAGCGCTCGGTTCTCGCGGTTTTGTGGGTTTGCTTTAGTTTTGGGTTGCCGGAGTTGAAGTTAATTAATTTTCGCTTATTTGATTGTTTGCCACCTAAAATGTGTGTGTACCTTTATAAAACAGGAGCAAATTTTAGCTTACTTCAAATGTTTATTTAACATATATTTTTTAAATCTACTCAATTAACTCAAATAACATTGAAGAACAACGTAATAAAGTTACGAAAGTAATAAACGTGTTTTGAAATGAACATTTCTATTTTTTCTTTGTATTGCGTTCCTTCTCAACACGTTTTAAAATATCATCCATATTGGTGATCAGCTTTTCCAAAATTTCTTCCAGCAGACCCACACGATTATTCAGACTAAAAGGGAAGTGGTTAATTCATATTCAGATAATTAAATTTTAAGGTCTTACCGAACCATGCCTTGGTTTTCTCCTTGTGGAATATCCTGAAAGTATTTGGCTCTAAAAAAAAAGTTTATTAAAAAGGTTTAAAAGAATCAAAGGATTAATAGTGAATTACTCTGCTGGCGTCATGTTCTTTCGCGTCTCCTGGGGCTCCTCCTGAGCGGTACTGGCATCCTGCTCCGCATCCTTATCCTCGGCCGGTGAGGTCAGAGGTTGAGGCCTTCGTTTTCGGCCACAGTGGGTGACCCAGTATAGCATTCCCGTCAGTTTCTTATAGATATAGGAGCCCAAGTGACTTCGGCCCTGGGTGATTTCGCTCTTCACCGAGTTGTAGGTCTCCATGATAATGGCCAGAAACATGTTCTAAATAATGGGTAAGGATACGATTATGAATGTAAGAAGTAATGGTTAAATACCGGTTAAAGCGAAATGTGAATCAAAATTTCAATGTAACGAATTTTGAAATGTCAAAAAATGTTGTTTTTATTCTATTTAGCATTAGGATCTTTCACATGGGTTCTGTAAAACGGGATGATTATTCACATCGACTTATTAAGTTTGAACTTTAATAAGGTATTTAAAGATATGATAAGGGCATTGTGGACCACATTTTATAACATATCATTCTGAAAGGATAAAATAATTGAGCTTTCAAACTTACCAACAAAATGAAGAACACAAGCAGGATGTATGTGAGGAAATAAATAGGACCCAGAACTCGATTTGCCTGTTCAATAAGGTTATACTGAAAGTCGCCTAGAATCATCCTTATCATAGTCAAAATAGAAGTAATGAAATTACGAAAGTCTGGGTGTTTAGTGCCGAATAGAAGAAGACCCAACTGGGCATAGGCGAGAAATACGATTCCAAACATTAAACTAAATCCGGCCAAGTCTTTGGAGCACTAAAAGTTAAAAATGTACGGGTAAGAAATAATGTTTACCTATATTTTAGAGGTATAACAAACCCTTTTCAGTGTAGTCGTAAATTGCACGAGTGTTTTGTTGAAACTGATGAACTTGAATATTTTTATCCACACGAGAAAGGCCAAAATGGCCATCATATCCACATAAATTATATTCCAGAAACAAAGAACATCCAGACTTTGATATGTCAATTCGACACGTGCTTTGGCAGTGAGAGACTGTACTTTAAAGGTGTGCCACACATTGTATCCTAAAGCAAGGTAACAGCCCTGGCAAAGGATATAAGTAAACATAAAATCCAATTATAAACATAATACAATCACAATTTTTATATGCAAAGATTAGTTGGGTGTTCCTTACGTCATAGATAATGACATATTACACAAACTCTTACCAGCAATATAACACAATCAAGAATATTTAACATCGAAAAGAAGTAGTTTTTGATTCCTGATTTTCGAATTTCAATGATTTCATAGATGGTGTAGTATATGATCATAATATACCAGAAAATGTAGATCACAGTCATGACCATGCTGCGGTCGGTGAAGAAGGAATACTGCTTTACTGTTTGCAGATGGGCCTGTGGTATAACGCCACCCGTTGGCGGAATCTCCGCTATCAACCTGAAAAGGTAAAATAGCATAGTTATTTTTTCTATGTGATAATACTGGACAACGTTTAGTCCTCAACCCACTTCACGCTCTGAAAGATGTCTGTATTCTCGTTATACAAATTGAACTCAACCAGACAGAGTCTCGATCCACGATCCAGCCAGTGAATGTCCTTCAGATGGCTGATGGTTTTCAGGTTTTCATTCTTGTCATAGTCCAAGTTCACCGTGTACCCGCCGGTGCGATAAAATGCCAGCACTGTCCAGATGGGTGTGGAGTCAAGGTCGTTCATCGTGCGGAACGGCGAACCCTTGTACATCGCCTGGCGATCCTCCGCTCCGCTGGAATACGCGGCGTAGCAGGTGTTGAAGTACCGGATGAAGGCGTCATTCACGTAGCAGCTCTCCTTCCGCACTCTGATTTGACGAAGGCGTGGCGGACCCAGAAGCAGGTTCTCGTATAGGAAGACGCGTCCCTGGATAACAAGGATTTCATAGTTATTTCATTTAAATAAATTAAATATATTCTTATGGAAGCAAAATAAAGTCGAATTCCTTAACTTGAAGTCACTAGTTTTATTGGCATAGTAAACATCCACATGAGACATATGTATGTTTCATCCAGATTGCTTTAAAATGGAGAGACTAGTTTTCTTAGAAACGGACGGACGGTCATGGCTAGATCGGCTTTCTAAATCAAAATTAAAGTGTAAATCTAAATTAAGCTGAAATCGTTTGAAAAGTTGCTAGGTATTGGCAGTGTAGAGTATAAATGTAATATAAAACTCTAATAAAATCTTAGAATGATTAATAGCTGGGGTGCCAAAAAAATGCAGGAAATTACAATATATTTCTAAAATTTTCTAGAAGTATCTTAATTCCAGAAATGTCTTTAATCTTCTAGCATTTGAGAGCATTAAGGTTCCTGTGCACCCCGAATATTATAAATTGCACCTACCTCCAGATGATGTGAGCTTATATTGCTGCTTCTGTTATCTGGTTCAACATCTTCACCACCGTCCCCGACAGAGTCCGCCTGTCGGATCGCTCTGCCCCCCGCCTCCCAGTCTTCGTGGGGACTTCCGCGATATTGGAAGCCTTCCTGCAACCTTTCCGGTTCGGAGTCGGCAAGTTCAGGCGATTCCTCGGGTGCTTCCTCAGGTGATTCCTCTGGTGTTTCCTCGGGCGATTCCTCTTCCTCTTCGGGATTAGGGGGCGCTGGAGTCGTTGGTTCCGTATTATTGTCTGTTGAATGGCCGTCAATGAAGGTCATGTCGCCGTGGAGTGTTATCAGAAAATTGTAGATCAAATAGTCCCACCAATCGGGCACGGTAATCAGCTTGTCGAAACAAACCGTGACTGAAGGAGCCACAACCAGTTCCCGGGTCGTGAAGAGTTTCTTCATCGTGTCGTTGAAATAGAACATGTACGAGTGACGAACCGACAAAACAACTGCGGGATACATGACAATAAAAAGAGTTTAATTCTCTCTACTACATAAATACATAAATTTAAAAGTTATAAAAAAATATAAATTTATATATATAATTAATCTACAAAAGTTAATTATAGGTGAAAGAACATCGATGTTAATTACAGTATATTGTTTCACAGCTTTTCAGATGGATCGCCTTTTTATTATTAGATATCTAAAATTATTTTTAAATTAGTTTTTTTACATCTAAACTACTAATAAAATGTGGTTTTTACTTTGAATGTAAGGATTGGTATATTAATTTGTGATAGCCAAGTTCGTATAAGCACTTTTTAATACAATTTATAAAACAGGCGTTTGTAGTCGAAAGAACTACTTATTAGTGACACGAAGCACCGTTCTACGAGCCCATCAAAAATATCGAAATACTATAGATTACTTTGTAATTCCAATGCACCGTTTGTTTTTTACTTACCCAGCGATGTTAAAATAAGAAAAATGATGAACACGGAAAACTCCACGAGGGCATCGCGCACCTCTTCATCGGTCGTGTAGAGAATTCGATTCGTTTTGGCCCTGTTCTGCAATGCTGAGGGCCCGGTTAACGAAGAAACCCTCACATCACGGGTTTGTGGCGGTGCATCCGAAATCTCGGTTTTCTTCTTTCCTCTAAACGCAGAAAATCTTTCCTTTAAAGAAGACCTAGCTCCACTAGGATCGGAAGCGGCTAACTTAACCGTTTTGGGGGACGTCGATGGTGCAGCTTCCTGAAAGGTTATCCGGGCATCAGCAGTACTTTTCCGCGGAGATGAAGATGGCTCAGACACCTGAACGCTTGATCGTCGAGTTCCGGGATCTTGAGCACTAACGCGACGAGAACCCGAATCTAGAGTATTAGTCCGGGGAGATATTGGTGGACCTGTATCCCGGATAGAAGTCCGGGTTGATGTCGCTGGTCCGGAATCCGGAATACTTGCACGAGGCGCTGTCGATGGACCGGAATCTTTTGCTGATTTTCCAGGCGAAGTCGATGGACCAGAGTCCCGAAGACTTGCCCTGGGCGATGATGGGGGACCGGAATCTCTTACAGGTTTCCCGGGGGACGTCGATGGTCCGCCAGCATCCGTTACTGGAGGAGGTACTGTACGGGTAGCTCTGCTGGAAGCCGGCTTATCCGTTCCCATTCCTATCGAGATGCGTTTGGTTGCCGGAGGAGGCGGTGGCCCTCGAGCTGGGGTCACATCGCCCGGAGTCGAGGCCATCGGCGTTCCACGGGGTGGCGTTCTAGGTGGACGGGCCGGAGGAGGTCCTGGCGGTCCTCCCGGGGGCCTCTCACCCTGGCCCTGCTGGGCCATTTTTAAAAGAAACTTGAATTTGTTGCCTGTTTTTTCACGAGCAAAAAATAATAATATTTCAAGTGGCACGCTCTAACGCAGACTGAATAATGGTGTGAGCTGACCCCAACGACAGGCACGTATTTTGAAGTTTAAAGAATGCTTACTCGGACCGAGGCTAAGGTAGAGAGTAGCCGACTGCTCTTTTTTGTCGAGTATGTCCTAATTTAGTGCTGTAAAATCGGAAATACTCTTATAAGAGTTATGAAACCCCTGGTAGTTTTAAAATCAAAATTATTTAACTTTATTTTATATCCTATCCTTTTTATCCTAAAGAATAGATGTGTCATTTTGTATAATACTTGGGTAGTCGTAGTTAAATAGTTGATAATGGTATTATATTCTCTTTCATTGACAAATGGTCTTCCAGCTCTAATTTGAAAGTGTATGATCACAAGTTTTTACTTTTGTAAAAAAAGCTTAAATTAATTATTACATTTTATAGGCTCAGTAAAGTTAAACAACTTTAAGTAATATCCAAAATACACCTTACTAATAAAAAAATAACAAAAATATAGATATATGAAAAATGTGCTTCACAGCTATTTTCAGAGCACTTTAATGGTTTATTTAGCTTCTCTTGTTTAATCCGTGTTCGGTGGCTCTGCTCTCAGGTAGCACGTGAAAAAAGCAAGATCCAGACAACAGCTGCACATTCGGCGACTCCGAGCATATGCATATTTCATGCGTTAACGCCAACATTTGAATTGCAGCAGGAGAAGAAATGGAGTGTGATGGGAAGGAGTGCACGGGGAGCGGCAGCCATCGCAGGATGCTTTTGATTTATGGCAGTCGTTGTTGGATTCCCGCCCCACTCCCACTACCACCCCCACCCCACCTCGTCTCCCCATCCTGGCCTCCTGGTCCGCAGCTATCAGCGCCAGTTGAGTTGTCAGTTGGCGCATAAAGAATGCATGTACAATAGCATAAATGTGATAAGATCCCTCTCAACGAGCGCATCTCCGGGTTTCTGGAAGGACCCAACTGACTGGAGGATGGAGAGTGACTTTCTTTAAGGCGATTTCAGAGGCTTAGCTCAATGCGTCATTCCAAGAACGATATAATTTGTCTTAAATACGTTCAGGCCTTTAAAGTTAAGTCGGGTTTCTTTCACATGTCATAAGATTTTAATTTAATTTTGAACTTTACTTACAGTAAAAAAAATGTTATTCTCCATAATAAAGTATTTAAAAACAAACCGATTTAAGTGGCAATGGTAAATGGTAAAATCAATTCAATCTTTAAAATCAAGAAATACTTTGCTTCTTAAAATACTTTAAAAACAGCAAATTTTAAGCTCACATAAATCCCAGAAATATAAGACACCATGATATTATATTTTGTAATATTTAATATTTTATTTGTATATCTTTGAAACCGCTTGATTGGCTTCATTTTTTACACCTTTCAATAAATGTTAAATTAAAATACACTAAATGGTTCACATTATAGTTTGTCTGACTTTTATTTATTTAAATTTTGCCCTCTAACATCAAGTGCAATTTAAGTACAAATTTGACAAAATTTATTTTTGCGTTAAGTTATAGTTTAAAACTATTAATGAATATAACATAGATTTGAAGTAAAGTTGAGGAAACTAAACCAGAAGTGATACATTTTCCGACGCTTATTTAGTTATCAGCTCCATTTAATTTTAGCTAGACCTATAGTTAATCGTTTTCAGTTTTTCACATGGTTTTCGACATAATTTTAAATGTATATTTTTAGTTTTATTCTTTTTAGCTATCCCTTTGAATGTTTCTCACTACGAACGGAATTTCGAATGTTTTCTGTTGGTTTGCTCACCACTACATTTTATTTATAGGTATTTTTATGTCCTTAACTTTAACCTTTACATTAATTTTCTAAGCTGTATCGTTTTATTAGTGCAAAAATTAAATTTCCTCTTCTGTGTTGATTTTTGTTTCTCTTTCTGTTTGCTTAACTATTTGGCTTTGAAAATACTTTGGCGCCACATCGCAGCTTAAAATTTCTGTATTTTATTTTGGTTTTATTTTATTTGTAGGATTTGTTTGCCGACCACGTTGAATAGTTAGATAGATTTTATGAAAATGTTTGATGGTTTTCAGCAAATGTGATTACAAGAAGGATGCAACTTTTAAGCTACTTCTTTGGTAGGGTTGATTTTTGCGGTTCGTTTTTGTGCACTCGAGAACATTATTTGTAAGCTTTCTATTTATCTTTAGTTTTTTGTTCACTTATTAAATAGATTTTTGTAATTGGTCCTTTGGTTTCAGAACGTTGCTTAAAAGGCACAATTGTGTAAACTAGTTTCATCCATTGTTTGTGAATTACTGGTGTGCTGGTTGCCTTGGCCCCGCCCATTTAAGCCATGTCAGCCCTTTCAGCTGCCTAGTACGGCTTGGCCGCATCCCTGGAACGTTTCAGTTGGACCTTCAGCCGCTTGGTGCCGATTTGAAAGCCATGCATCGCCTGGATGGCCGCGTTGGCCGAATGTGGATTGTCGTAGGACACAAAGCCAAAGCACTTCGACAGGTTGGTCTGCTTATCGATGAACACCTTGGCCGACAGGACATTGCCGAAGGGCAGAAACGTCGACGCGAGATCCGTGTCAATGAACTCCTGAGGTAGGTGGTAAATAAACAGATTGCTGCCATCGGGACCTGGTTGGGAAAGTGATAATACGTTAAAAAGGAACATAGAATATATAAAATATTTTACTATTAGTAAGCAATTACTAGACTGGACTTTTTATGTCTGATTCCAAAATTAATCTGACTTCCAATGAAAGTAATTCTTTTCATTGTCAGAATGATATTAAAAAAATATTTACAAAACTTTTAATACTTAAAAGAATATAAAAATAAATGTTCGCCACCAAATTAAATTTTTCTTTTTAGTTAGATACACCTAAAAGACGTGTTTTTTTATTTATTTTAAATTAAAATACCTGTATTAATATTATTAAGTTTACCTTCAATCTGTTTGCCAGCCACGCCCGCAGCTGCCGCTTGAAGGGCGCTGGCAGTCAGAGGTTGGGATGCGGCTCCGTAGGCAGCTCCGTTTGTCAGTCCGCTCAGTGAGGATGCATAGGGGTCTGTAGCATTTGGAGGCCCTAAAATGTTGGAGGGCAATTTAGATTATTGTCTTAAAACAACCAGTTTAATAAGCTGAAATAAATAATACAATAATAAAAAATTTGTCCTCGATTTCGTTTTTCCATACAGCAAATTACCCAAGAACAAACACTTACAAAAGGGGACAAGGACAAACACACACACAGTGGGACACAAAGACACACGCAGATAAATATATATATTCAAACGTACACAAGAACCATATCTGAACAATAAGCGAACCCAAGTTGAGTTAACGCATATGAGATTTCGCCCCTTTATTTATGATTATTTTTAGTCTTCCTTTTCACACTCTGTGCTCAGCCATTTTATGCTTTCTTTTATCATTTTTTGTGGCCATCGTCCTTTCATTATTAAATTTTATTTTGATTTTTTCCCCTTTGTGTATCACGAAAAAATTTGTTAGCCTTTGTTGTTCGGGTCTTCCCGAGTGGCGCCACTTTTTTAATTGAGCCTGCCAACCCTGTGCCAAACATTTTCGTGGCGCCCCCTGCAGTTCGCTTTGTGCATTGCCCAAAATTGTTGTGTTTCTTTTTTGCATAATCTACCATAAATTTATTACTTTCTTTTAGTTTTTATTTTCTTTTATTGCATTTTGTGAAAGCGTTTTTTGTTGGGGATGAAAATTATATTTCCGATTTTTTTAGCATACCATTTGGTAAGAGTAAGTTTTAGAACAAATTTAATTTAAATGGTTGTGGTATCCATAAAAGTTACTAATTGAAAAGATTATTGTTATCGGGATCTCGAAAAATGTGCACAAATTTATTATCTAAATGTCTATGTATTATTATGTTTTTTTAGTCATTCATTGGAATATTGAAATACAATTTGCAACGAACGTATGGATAGATTAAGAGCTATGTAATTTTATATATTTTGTTTATGTGCCAAGGAATGTGTAATGTTGCATTTCTTAAATACTTAAAATTTTCTTTCGTTTCAAGTCTTTATATTTTATTATTTAATATAGTAGACCTTGCTTCATGTCAATGTGAAAACCTATCCTATGCTATCAGATTTCTCCTTGATGCGAAATATTCCCTTTCATACTGCTCCCATATTGTTTCCCTTTTTATGTTGTTTTATTAAAAATCCATTTTTTCCTAAGCAATCAAGAACGTATTGTATGGAATCCCATTTATATATTGTTGTCAGTAACACGGATTTGATTCTTTTTCGCTTTTTCTGGTTTCCTACCATTTTCCAGTTTTTATCAATTTAGCTTCGGTTTGTTTGTTAAAAAAATAATTTTTTATTGACAGGGGTGGTAGAGTATAAAAACAAGAGAGAACGCTATAGTCGGGTGCCCCGACTATCAGATACCCGTTACTCAGGTAAAAGGAGTGCGAGGGAGATGGAGATAGAAACTTTGATCACGCATAACTTTTAAACGAATGGTCCGATTTGAAAAATTTCTTCTACATTTCGATAGGTATTGATAAACACAATAAAACTGCATTTTTACTTTTCCGAAATATTTAAATTTATATTTAAATAAAATCGTATATAAGCGATTGTGGGCGTTAAAGGGGGCGTGGCACCTTTTTGAAACAAACTTGCGCTGCGTAGGAACTCCTAAAATCTGCATGCAAAATGCCAATCTTCTAGCTTTTATAGTTTCCGAGATCTCAGCGTTCATACGGACAGACAGACAGACGGACAGACAGACGGACAGACGGACAGACGGACAGACGGACAGACGGACATGGCTAGATCGACTCGGCTAGTGATCCTGAACAAGAATATATATACTTTATAGGGTCGGAAACGCTTCCTTCTAGCTGTTACATACTTTTGCACGAATACAATATACCCTTTTACTCTACGAGTAACGGGTATAATAAAGACACCAAAAAGGTACGCGGACTTTTTGGAATTAGAAATGTTCACACAGAGATGTAACTCGGTGAGGGCCGCACAAATTTTTAATCAACTGCTGGATAATGGAAACCTTCAATTTAAGTAAATAATGTATCACGTGTGTGTTATAGAATATTTTTGTAATTCAAATTTAAAAACCTAAATATTTATTTTTTCCATATCTTTAAACAATCATTTTTGACATTACATTATTTAAAATGTAATTCATTGAAGACCAAATATTTGTGATTAGGTTTTCTGTTATAATAAGGTTGGTTGCCCTTTAAAATGGATAAATTTTATCTAAATAAGCTAAAAAGAGTTTTGTGTAGTTTTAGTACTTAAGTTTATAATAGGATAAGGCTAGGCGGGGCGAGGTCGTAGGCTCATGCAATAGGCAAAGGAATGTATTATTTAGGATTGTATCGCTTAGAGTTAGTGTGATTAAGTGCCAGAGGTAACACTCTGTTTGGGTTACAATACAAAACGAAACATAACGAAAAAACACGAACAGATGGACGAAATACTCATACAAAAGAAGAACACAACCACCCATACACAAACTTATTGATATATATTCACACTGATTTCCTAGAATTTGAAACAATTAAGATAATCTTTAATTTAAGAATGAAAGTTCTCTTTCTTTTAGTTGTGATATAAACTAAATTAAGCAAAATAGCGTTAATTACAAGAAACTTTTATTTGTTGGAACAGGTAATTGTTAACTCGTTTTGATAGCTAATAATCTATGTTTTAAAATAAAAAGTTCTTAGAATTGGAATTATTTTTGACGAGTGTAAATAAACTCTATTTTTTTGTTTTTCGGCAATTTAAAACCGAATTTAACGCACGAATCAGAGCTCTAAACTTTTGAAATAAATCACATTGAGGAGATCTACTTACACAGCGCATTCAAGGTCAGCGTTTGGCCGGCGCCCCCCTGCTGCGTGGGCGTGGCCGTGTGACCCATCAGCTGACCCATGCTGTAGGCGGTCGCCGTGGGAGGTGGTGCGGCGTAGGCCAGTCGTTGGTGGTGAATGGTGCTCTGGCTGTTGTTGTTGCTGCTGCTGCTGTGGTGGGCGGTGGCGTTTGCGAGGGTCAGCTGGTGGTGGGCGGAGGGCGTGGCTAGCAGGGTTACCAGATTCTGCATAGACAGGGATGGAGCGGCGAGCAGTCCAGCGCCAGCAGCATGCCCGGTGGCAGGGATCCCGCCGCTGCCGCCGCCGCCGCCGCCACCGCTTGTGGGTGGTGTGGGTGGTGGTGCGCCGCCGTTGCCAAGTGGGAGAGATGCTGCTGCGGCAGCGGCGACTGCTGCAGCCGATAGAGATGCTGCTGATGCGGCGGTGGGACCGTGCTGGCTGTGGTGGGCACTGTTTTCCGGTGGGTGGTGGAAATTTAGTCCTGATTTTCCATAGTTATTTTTTTTGTTTTGTTTTGTACAGTTTGAGTTGGTTGGTTTTATGGTTTAAGGTTTTGGTTGAGTTGGTTGATTGAGTTGATTGATTGTTTTGTTTTTTTGTACATGACCACAGAGTCAATCATAGACATACCAAATAATGTTCAACGAATATTTATATATAAAAAACATAGAAGAAAACACACACCCAATTGGATTATTTACATATACAAAAAATTATAAAAAAAATAATTTCAATTTAATTTTTTGGTTTGGTTTTGTTTTCGGATTCGATTCGGTAAATTTCATACATACAAATCAAAACAAATAAAAATTCGAAAAAGTAACAAAACATGAAAATAAACAAAGAGGGGAGGGAAAAAAACGAAAACAAAATGAAAATGGGAAACATAAAATGAAAGAGATAAAATAAATTTAACTAAAATAAAATAAAAGTAATAACAGATGCTACAATTTAAATAAATGATAAATTAAGAAATGTTTCACAAAGTGGAAGTGTAAATTATTTAATTGCAAAAGCAAAAATAATTCCATTTAAATAGAATTTAAGTCAATAGAAATAATAATAATGCATTAAGATAAAAAAAGTTAAAAAACTGAAAATAAATCTAAAGGAATAAAAACTTAAATGGTAATTAAAATAAGAAATACAAAATAAAAAACGGGGATGCAAAAATACGTAAAATCAAAAATACAAACGCATAGACATAAAATCAGACCAATCGAATGCAGTTAACCATAAACTATATAAAATCATGTAAATTAATTGCATAAAGTAATTCAAAATCTAAAAACGCTGGCGGAAGAGCACAGGAAATGAAAAGGGCTCCCTTTCCCGTTTCCTGCTTTTTCATTCTTTTATATTGCATACTTGGCGGCGCTGGCAAAAGATTGAAAGCTGTTCTACACAAAACAAGAATCCTATGAACACACACAGAGACAGAGGGAGAGAGCAGGCAGGTGTGGTATGTGTGCGAGGGGGAGGGGGTGGGGTGGAGTGAGCACAGACATTCACATAAGGAGCAGGGCATTGTCTAGCATATTTAAGGAATATTTTTCAAATTGCTTCCTCGCTTTGAATGAGCTGACAGCGGATGGTTCTATGTGTGTGTATGCATGTGTGTTTATAGTTTAGCTATTCTTGGCTGCCACGCCCCCTCCGGTATCCCCCTCTTTGTGGGCATAATAAAACTTTAAGTGTTCTCACCTGCGGACAACTTCAGGTTGTTGCTGTTGCCACATTGGAATTGCATTTGTTTACATGGCAAGCCTCCGGCTATTGGGGCAGTGCCTCGCCATACACTATATATACGAGGCCCCTCTCTTTTTGGCCACCTTTGATGGTGCCTTGTGCCCTTGGGGCCTTTGGCAAGACTTATAAAAATTTCAAGTCGGCAATGGGCAAAGAAAAGCAGAGAAAATGGTAGACAAAGACGGCCCCCTTTGGTTATTCCTTTGCGGATTCCGTTTTGTTCTCATTTGTAAGTATTCTTAAAGACTGTAAATATTACTCTAATTTCCTACGATAATAATATTTCTACAAGGTTAACTTTAATTCAACAGAAGGTAATTCCCCCGAATAGGGTAAATCCAAAGTTTTTAGGGACTGTTGCGATAATTGGCTCGTTCTTAGAATACCACAATTAAATAATGTTCTTCTGTCATCTCTGGTTTCCCGAAATTGGTCAAATCAGCAAACGTTTACAGGTCTGCCGCATCCACTTAACGGTTTCATTCGGCACTTAAATAAAGAAAAAATAAAGGAATCGAAGGAGCGCAGAGGACACGTCCCATACATTTGCTGGCCATCAGAGTTCGGAGTCGTTGAGTCCTTTCTGCCCTGTTCGCCTGACGGCTGCCCCCTGGATCTGGCATTTAAAAACGTCATTTGTTATTCAAGTGGCATACGTCGTCGCTCTAAGTTCCCCTAACTGCCCAACAGTTGCCCTCACTGTCCGTTTACAGTTACTGCTGTCAGGTCGCTGACCACCGCCCCCACCTTCTTTTCTCGCATTTCCTCTGTCCGATTCCCTTTCGCATGTCCTGCCTCTTGGTCGGATATGTGAGCTTAAGCATGCCGTTTGGCTGACTTGGATGGCTAACTAACATCGATAATTGCAGTTAAACAAATTATTTACCTATGTTAAGTTTACTAAAAATATTCTGTGCGATATTTGTATTTATCAAATATTATTTACCTCAGATAGATAAAAAAAACTCAAACTTTATAGTAACAACTATTTAGCCAGAAGTCGCTTTATCTATGTGATAATATTGGTATTGCAATAGTTTTGCAATCTTTATGAACTGAAATTTTGTAAAACCTTAAGTGAGATTTGACTTATCACCTTAGTGAAATTATTATTTTGAGTGTTATTTTGCAAATAAATGGTTATTTTTACTAGATAAATCTCTGTTTTCGTTAGAGCATCTCATCTACACCAAAATCCCCATTTCAGTGGCTGATTTTTTGCGCTTTGTGCGATTACATCACGCGCCGCTCAACATTTGGTTGTCTGTGATTCCCCTTTTATTTCATTTTTTCCCCTTGCCTCCGGTTTTTGCTGTTTGTTCAAGCTCTCGAGCTTGATTTGTTATGCGCAAAATGTCCACGTTCCCGTCGAGACTGGCCAGAGGGCGGGTGGGCGTGGCACGTCGGTCATTCTAATGAAGCGGCGTTGCATATGCAACACGTTTACATTGACGCCGCGTACGTGTGACGGACCTGCGACTGTGTGTGTGTTTGTGTTCTGGCCAGAAATCTGGGAGCCCGTCTGAGCCATCATCCTCATCATCGTGTCATCTCGTCATTGTCGTTGTCCACCTTTTAATCCTATTACAATGTTTTTGTTTTATTCATCAGGCAACTGAAGGGCTGGGCCGCGTTTCCTTTCTTTTCCCTAACTTTTCCGGCTTACTTTTCCCCTGCCTGTTTCGTCTGCATTTATGCAAATTCTGTTGCTTAAATTGAAATTAATTATTTGACAGTTGTTGCTGGATTCTCCTTTGCTATCCTTCCCCTACTGTTTTCTTTTTTCCCAGCTTAAATCCTGCGCTATAAATGAAGCTAAGAGAAAAATGGAGTGATTTTAACTATTTTGTTAAATGTCAAAACAAATGACTGAAACGAACTACGGATGTCATTATCTTGTAAATTATGAATTGCTGTGTTAAGCATACCTAGGTGATTTTACATTCTTGATTTTTTATTAGGCGTTATTTCAAAATTTCGGGATGGTTTTTCCTTATGCCTATTCAACTAAATATAAAAAAACTTTACGAAGCCCAAAAAAATTGTGTTTTAATTATGTAAAAATAATTTTAAAGTATGTATAGAAAACCTGAACTCATTGAGTTTTACAAATTGTTTATTATTAAATTTGGATTCCTTATTTATATACTTTATCTTGACAAAAATTAATAAATCTGGTTCTAGAAAGAACTCTATTAAAAATAATAGAAGATTTTAATTACATTTCACACACATAGAAACCATAATTAAATAATAAAAAACACTAACAGCTCATTCAATATTTGTTAACAAATTTTAGTTAAAAAAAATGCTATAAAAACACACATAGAATCGGTAAAAGGTCAAAATGAATGAGAACATTAAAAAGTTAAATTTTCGTGAAATTAAAATATTTTGAAACACGTTTCTGTTGGGTTGAAGTAGAAAACACATATAAAGTGCGCGATTGGAAAAATAAAGATAAACAATGAGTAAAACACATGGAGAACACAGCGAGAAGATGTGTGCAGGAAACAAGGACAAATAGAATGAAGAGTTTCGGATAGATAGAGAGATATATAAAAGGAAAATGCAACGCTATGGATTCATTCTGTGTCTGTGACTAAAACTGATCAAATGGGTTTTGCTTTGACTTTTATAAAAAGGAGAGGGGTGGGAGAAAAATCGAAGTGGTAACTAGGGGGACCTAACATATTGACCTAGGTTGGCACTTGTTCCGCGGGACCCACTCACCTGGCAGATAGTGCGCCGGACTCAGTCCGTATCCGTGAAGTTGCTGGTAGAGCTGCAGGTGGGCCGCCGTCGTGGGGTCCGCCCCCAAATAGGCGGCCGCCGCCGCCGCTGCTGCCGCCCCCTGGTGGGCGTTGCTTGCCAGGAGATTGGGCGTCAAGGACGCGCTGAGGGCGGTCGAGGAGTTCATCGGAACGAGGGTTGTTTGGGCCGCCGATGCAGCTCCAGCCTGCTGGACCTGCGGCACTGCCGCCAGAGCGGCCGCCATCGACGGATTGGAGCGTCCCGCCGAGGGCGGGGCGGCTATCAGCGCCGTGGCCGCATTAATGGTGGGCGTGGCCGAGCCTGCGGACGCACCGCTCGGGGTATTGATGCCGCAGAAGGCGTGAATCTGCTGCATCTTCTTTTGGTCTTTTTCCTTTTGCGTGTCCGCGAACTTCACGACCAGCGGAGCCGAACAGCCCTCCATGGTCTGGCTTTGGTGGAGGGACTGAAAATATCAAAGTAAGAACAAAATATTAAAAGACAGTTTTTAAAAATCTGTTGGAAAACAAAAATAAGTTTTGATTTTCCCTAAATGGAAAAATTATACAGACTAAGAATCCTACATGTACATATTTTGATTTTGCAAAAAATGCTTCAGCACAATTTACTGGAATTTGGGGTTATTAGCCTGAACCATTACAAGCTGGAGCGAAATTATTATTTTATACAAAGGTTTTATAAATTTTTATTTAATAAACATTCGTATGTTTAATTGTGATTTATTATATTTGTATTTATTTTAGTGTAAATTCCCATTTTAGCTCATTTTGAGCTTGCGGTTCGTTTTGATTATTACAGTTTTGTCATTTTTTCATTTGCTTAAAAAGCTATTTAACGTTTTATCATGCGTATGCATGATGAACTTTATTTAACGTTTTATTAATGGCAACACTGCGTATGCTTGATAACCTTATTAATGACAACACTGCGTATGCTTCATAAACCTTATATCAAGCATACGCAGTGTTGCCATTAATAAAACGTTAAATAGCCTTCTAAACAAACGAAAAAAACCTTTTACTAATTATTTTAAACTTAAAAGTGTCAAGCCTTATATGACAAAAACTTAAACCAGTAAAATATATATATACATTAAAGTTATTATAAATCTTTAAAAATTAAAGAGGTTATTAGCCGTATATATACTCCAGAAAGCAAAACTAACTTAGGCAACACGAAAAATATTATTTCTAATATTATTTAAATTAATATAAAACGTGCACTTTTAAGGGCCCAATAATGTGCTTACAATAATAAAAAAAACTAAGTGATCTTCCTATTAAAAGAAAATAGTGTCTCTCCGCTGCATTTTAATTTTTTTGATTACATTGATGGATCTTTTAGGGAACGATGTAATACATTTTTGTGATATATCCTTTATTTTCTTATTAATAAAAGTGATGTTTTCCCATGTCCACAGCCTTTGTCATTGAAATACGGTTTTTTAACCCATCCAAGCAAAAAAATGCGTTGCATCCCAATTGCCCCGCACCTCGGAAAACTGTTTTCAAACTGTGTAGCCATGGCGACCTGTTTAAAAACTCGGAAATTTCCCTAATTACTTTGTAGCCATGAGCAGCAGTGTCGCGATGGGTGGAAAACGGGGTTCGGGAAGGGGCAAAACAATGCGCCGGCCATAAAAGTCGCGCCAGAGCCGCAAGAATTATAGTCAATGTAATTAAAGAGCACTTCTGGTGGCTGCCACGATACAGGCGGGCAGGATGCAGGCCAGAGTTGCCACCGCCGCCACAATTGAGCGGAAGTTTCGGCCCGGGTCGCCATGGCCCCGGCTGAGTTTCAATGATAAAGTCTACATAAACCGGAAAATAAGTAAAGTGGCTTGCCAAACCCCTCCGATGCCCGCCAGCGCCTCATCAGACCGCAGCCTAAATGCCTTCGCTAAATGTTTGGCCTGGTTTTCGTGACGCTGCCAGAGTTGCCAGCCTCGATTCCGAACCCCTTCCCCGTTCCCGTTCCCGCGCCATTTTGTTTGTTTTCGGGCTTAGCAGAAAGGTGTAAATTAAGTCGCCTAAGCGGACAAATGGCTGTGTGGGCTGAACTATCTGTGGGTGGTGGGATAACGCCGCAATGGGTGGCATGTTGGTTGGGTGGACATCAGGGGGCTTAAGTGCGCGTCATTATTCTGATGCTGTGAGCCGCCTTGCCGTTGCCATAAAACTTATCAAAACTGTTTTCGACCTCTTAATGCCGCGAGTTTGTGGGTGGTGTTTGTATAGAAGATTTTGTGGTTGCTCAAGGGGGCGAACTCAGGTACTGGCTACAATATGTTAAGGGATGTTAGCAGGAGAGTTTAAGATTTGGTTTTCGGCAGAGTTACTTATCTGAATAACAATTTTAAGACCGTTTTATGCTTTCTACAATCAATATTTTCGTGAGGGTACATTTTCTTATTCTACCTATTTCCCTAGCGTTTTTATTTCTTTACTTAGAACGTACTCAAGTTCTCTACTAATTCTTAGTCATTTTTCACTGCTTGGCCCGTCATCTCACTTCCCTCCGGAGCAGCAAAAAACGGGTTAAATGACTCAACCGCATTCCCAACTTGGCCTGGACTCAGCGCCAACCACTTGACAAATTAGCGAGACGAATGCGAAAAATAAAATCTGCATGCGTTGAAAAATGCTATCATCATTTGGACACCCTCCCGTTCCTCTTCGTACTTTTTGCTTTCATTCGGGGTTTTGCAAAGAAAAAGAGACTTAATGGAGGAGCAGAAGCCGAGAACAAATTGCTGGGCTATAAACATGGCACATTAATATTAAATGCACTTTGCCAGCAGCCTCAGCTCGAGCGTCTTTGGCTTGGGGTTTCGTTTTTTGATGGGCGACTTGCATTGCTTTGGATTGCATTTGATGGCGCTGCATACTTTCAGGCGTCAATAGACTGCAATGACTTTGCAACCCTTGCTTGAGTGCGCCGATCCAAATGATTTGGATCCTGGTCCTGGCCAGCCAGCGCTCCTTTTGCGGCTCCCTTTTCCAGTTTAATATCTCTTGGAGCCCTGGACCTCTTGGTCCCAGCTCATTGCTGGCGTGTGCGTGCCCAGCATCCCGTAATTTGACTTCGAATGCATTAAAATAGCTGGCACACACACAGATAATGGTACAGCGAAAACCCGCTATGTCATAGAGTCTTATGTCTTTTAAAAAGAAATTATTTAAATATTTAATATATACCATTTTTGGTAGTGGTAATGCTTATTTAACATTCGGGTTCTGTCAAGAATCGAAAAATTTATGAGGAGGTAATTTATAAACAGCCTTAAATATAATAAGAATATTTTAAATATTCTGCTAAAATAAACTTATTAAGTTTGATTTTTAAAGAACGACAGTACTCAATAGACTCAATACCTTAAACCAATAGCTAGTAAGGTTTAATATTTAAGTATACATATGAACAAACTATTAAGTCCTAATGATGATTTGTTTAAGCTTTGCATTAAATTAATCAGGAATGATTACGGGGCATGATTTGTATTAAGCCAATCATTAGGTTTAGCTTTTGGTTTAAGTGCTTTCTCTTAAGGAGGTCCTTAAAAACCTTCATAGCGTGTTCAGACCGTACTTTCTTGGTGTTTGTGAGTGAGTTGTTGTATCTGTGTTTCTATGTGCCGTAGAATGCATGCATGGCTTTATAATGGCCGTCCGCCCACAACAACATTCATCTTGCAAAAGGCGACAAATTATGTGCAATATACACAGAACAGAGACAGCATGTCGGACTCTCTCCCTCTTTCTCTCTCTCTCTGCCACTCCTTGCATGTGTTTGTGTTTGGCTGTCGGAAGTTTGTAATTTTGCCTGTTTCCGGCACAAAACTTGCATTAGTCTCTGTTAGTGTGTGAGTGTGTGTGTTTGCTCAAAAGTGGGCGTGGCAGAAGGGGCTGTGGGGTTATTCGGTTGCCAGGATTACCGTTGACTTCTTCCGCTGCCAGAGGCGGCGTCTTGCTTGCGTTCCAGCTTCCTGTTTGCAGTTGCATGCGGTTTTTGTTGTTGCCGCCGCCATTGTGGAATAGAGAGCTGTGCCAGTATATGTATGTGTGTGTGTGGGTGTCTCTGCTTTGGTATGTGTGCCATGGAGAAACGTGTTTTATATGCGCGACTCTTGCCGCCACTGCAATTAATCATTACGACAGTTTTTCCCACACTCGCCACAGGACCAAAAGACAAAAGGCCCTTAAAGAGGATAAAAGACTTTAAGGCGATCGCTATGTTACTCTCTGATCTTCCATTGATGTTTTCACAAGCATCAGTTGAAGTTCTACCTGTTTTATTCCTTAAAGTTCTCAATGTTTATTAAAAGAAAATAAAGGATAATAAGCTGTGATCTAATTAAAAGCTGTCATTTCATTATAAGCTGTCATCTAATTAAGTTCGCAACATTTTATAAATAAAGTTTCAGACTATGTAATTTACATTCGGTAATATAAAATATAACATTACGTAACATTATTGGTTAAATAGGAAGGACAGAGTTTTATTTTGTACATCATATTTATAGGCACTTTTAAAGGTGACTCTCAACTTAAAGTGCTTGCTGTGACACCCCGAAATGTCCACCAATTTTCTATTTATTCTTAAAGTTAGCCACTTAAGTTGTATTTACTGACTTTTTAGGACCTTCTCTGCAGTCCTGGACTCACCTTGATGGCTCCTATGGCGTTCTGCTTGGTGGCGAATGTGACGAAGGCGCAGCCCTTGCTCTGGCCGGCCTGATCCCGGAGCACCGTGCACTCCTCGATGGTTCCGTGGCCTGTGAAGAGCTGCCTCACATCGGCCTCCGTGTATTTTTTGTTCAGCATGCCGACGAAAAGTTTACGTTCTGCAAATACATCAACGGAAAATGCGAAATGAAAGAATGGTTTTCAGCGAATGCTTGCAGGAATAAACATAAAATAAATACGGTCTGAAGTAGTGTGGTAAAATTAACATAAATAACAATTGTGGTTGGGCGAGAGCGGGTCAAGAGGTCGTCCAACTGCAAACATTTGGCTTAAAAGCCCCAACTTAATGAGTTGCCAATGCTGCAGGAACTATTACCATGGCCTGCACGGTACTTCATTCTGGGCTGTAAAAATGTTGCCCCAACTGAGGCAGCCGACTGTGCGACTAGCGGACTGAGTGACTGACTGACTGGTTGACTGACGAGAGCTGCCAGTGAAATGGTCACCATAAAAATAGCATTAAAAAGCGCGAAATGAACACATGTATGAGTGGCTTAACGGCTTTAAAGCTTATGGGTAGCCAAGGTGACATAAGAATGAAGTCCTAGCTTCTTTCGAGCTAAATTTCGTAGTCAAAAAATGTATGGGTGTTTATTAAACATTATAATGATGAAATGGTTTATCAAATCTGTCGTAATTTTGAAACCGCTTTGTAAATGTATGCAGTAAATATGGTATGTTGGCTTTCTTGATAGAAATTGGTTATAGTATTAGGTTTTTGCGCGATTTAGACATTCGGTAAATTCGGTTTGCATATCCTTTTAAGGATCCTTTAGTTTAGTTGCTCATATACTTTGTTTTAAGTTACAATTACAACAATACTTTATGAATAATATGAAAATCAAAGGAAATTTTGACAACACTGGCCTTGATTTAACCTACAACAGGTGAATCTATTTTTTGCCTGTTTTCTTTATGAACTCTTAGCTGACGCTTAATTTTTTTAATGAGCCGACAGTGTGCGTGCTGGCTCCATTAAACGCTTGGTCAGTGGGTATTTAACCCAAATTGTGGAACACACAACGTATGAGTGATATTTTTGGCTATTTCTTTTCGGGGCCATGTGGGGCGATGTGGGGTTGCAATTAATCACAGCACAACTTTGTAAGCAGCTGGGACCTGTAAAGGGGAAACAACTTTAAACTGGTCCAATAAATCCCCTTCTCCTTGTGTCCTCATACAGATTTGAGATCTCTCCCCTCATCGAAAGAAGAACATTTGTAAGGGAAAAGTTTTTGTGCATAGCATTGTTATGCTTTATCTGGTCCCCATGTGAGGAGTGAGGGTTGCAAACTTTTTTTGGGAGCGCACATGCAAAAGACTAAAAACGCAATCGCAACAAATCGAATCAATGCAACAAGAACTGTGCGAACTGCAGCAATAAGAAAGAGGAACTTTTCATTCTGCAACACTTTCTAGCACACTCCCTACACATTCCTTAAACTGTCCTATCTTGGCTTAAAGTTTCCCCGAGACAACACATACTATACATATAAGCATTTGGGGAGTGCGGGTCCAGGCATTCCCCTAAAAGCAAACTAAGCGTGCGTTCAAACCACTTTTTGATACCGTAATTCAGGAAGAGGTTTGCTTGAAAAAGCAGTTAGTAAGCTAAAGTTCCGAGTCGATTATGAAATGTATTAATATTAGTAAATACTAAATACCATCTTACTTATTTATTGTCAATTTGTTTTCAGTTTACTGTGGCTATTTAATCATGAGTAATAATTTAAATATAATAATGTCAAATAACCGCCTTATTAATGCCCTCAATTTAGACTCAGTTATTGACGACATTAATTAAAATATATCAACACTTGATCCTTAAAATATTTTTTTTAATGTATTTTATATCTTAGTTTTTAAAGTTAATTTTCCTGTTATAGCGTTTAAAGTCCAAACAACTTAATATAACAAGCTTTGAGTTTAAATAAATACTTTTAAAAATATAAAATGAATTGTTTATTGTTTGTAATTGTTTACTGGTTTATATATTTTTAAATACTATTAATATCAGACTGTGAAAACGACAGGTTGTTTTTAGCGTTTATTGGAAATAGTATCGTATTCTAGGGTGAAGTGAGTTCTACGGCAACCCATTTAGAATGCCCCCCTTTGAGCAGGGGTGTCGTAAAATATAAATATAGAACTTTGTGCCGCTGCAAGGGAAGTGATTGGAAATTGTTGCTTTCGCCTGGAGTTGGCACCAGGAGAGGTGATCCACGGAGACCCCAGCCAAGGCACTCAGAACGCACTCAACATGGCCAAGGGGTGGTTGAAATGGGTCTTATCTGTGGGTTCGGATGAAACTTTTTTCAACTGGGAGCGAGGCATTCCTGTGTGCTAAATACATACGAAGTTATAGTTCTTCCTCGCCAGGTTTTGTTTGCCATGCACCCCACTTTTTGGTCTTTGTCCGGCACATGTGCAAAATTTATTTGAGGTTAGTTCAGGTGTGACACAAGAAGTAACATTTTATATATTTATTGTATGGATTTGCCATTTTAAGTTGAAACTTTGCCAGCGAAGATACGAGTTGCACGAAGGAAAAGGGCTATGACAAAAGGAGGTTAAAACTTATTGCAGCCACCTGAGTCCTCACCCTCCACCCCTCCCTTTGAACAGCTTGTTAAGGACCTCTTTTGTATTTGGCACCGCTGATTGGAAAGTTTTATGCGCACGTGATTTTTTCAGCGCTGATAAAGGCGTGTTGGGAAAAGTCCAGGGCAGCGAAAAATAAAATCCTCAAGTATTTCCTTTCACTGGAGATAGATGGGGACAAAATAGGAGGAGAGTTAGCTGGAGTTAAAACTACATAAATTTAACCTACTAAAACCCTTTTATTTCTAAAAAAGTTAATTTTAAATTTTGAATTACCTATTTGCTGTACTATTTGTAAATCAAAAATATTCTGTATGAAACCTGTTTTTTAACCATAGGAAGATGACATTGTATTATTGAATTGTGTTATATTAAAAATTGAAAATGTCTTAATTATACTGATTTTCATAAATTTATATCAGTATAATAGAGATATTTCCAAAATTTAGACTAAAGATATTTCCAAGGTTTAAACTAAATTTAAACGAAATATTATATTAACATTAGAATATTTTACAAAATGTACCCCTTTCTAGATGCTTTTCTACAACTATTGTTCATACTTTCAATGTAAGTTATACAACAATTAGGAGAAACAAACAATCAATAATAACTCCCAGATTGAATACAAATACGATTTTATTATGGATTCCACTCATTACTCTCGGGTTATGGCTCATTTCCATTGGTTCTGTCGTTGCCGGTGCAATCTCCGCATTAATTCGGCTTTAGGCAGTTTATCATTTTCACCTTTTTCGGCGGCACAGAAACCAGTGCCTGGAAACTGTCGCCAAATGGCAGGAATCTCATTTAAGCGAAGTCACTGGCTGCCTCCTTGTCCTTCGTTGGCTCACACTTTCGGTGCATCTCTCTGTCATTCCTGTGGGCCATTACAGTTGCAGAAATTGCAATTTCACGACAATTACCACAAATTGGTTTCCTCAACTGGCTGGGCGAACATTTTCGTTTCGTTTCGTTTCGTTTCGCTCGTCCTTCTTCTTGCCTTCCGCCTCACAATTATGCAGCAAAGTTGCACCTCCTCTGGGGATTTTTCAGGATGAGGGGGGACTTCCGCCTGCGGCATATGCATTGTAAGTTCATCCTTGGGAGCCAACTCTGCCATATGATGTCGTTAACTGTCTTAAGATTTATATGCACAGTCAAAAGCGGAAACTGCACTTATGTGTGGGGCGAAAGGGGAGCCCCCATATCTGCTGGGTCCTCATATATTTCACTTCACACTTGAGACATCAACTTTTGTGTCAAGTCGGTTTCTGGCCCCAAAAATTTTTGGCCCCGGGCGAAGTTTGTCATGTGCATAATTTACTTTTTCCACATACGAATTACGTATCTTTTATCTTATTAGAGTTTTTGTGTACAGTCAGCCAAGCATTAGATTGCATTCAATTTGCATCGCAATTAAATTGCTCGCTCTTCGAAAAATCCTTCGACAGCTCTTAATTATTTTCTCGGTTGTGTTTGTTTGGCATAAACAAATTAAGCGCCTTGTGCGAATGCTTACAAGCTAAGCCGTTTGAATCCGACATCCCTGGCATACTTTCTGGCGCCATACAAGTATATGTGCATGCAAATATTAAGTCATGATACGCACTTGAGCGCTCCAAGATAATGGTTAAGGACATTTAAATTCGAAGAAGTTCAGATGCTCTCTTCGAGGTGTATTTTTGTTTATAATTAGAGACTTCAAGAATTGATTAAATAGGTATCAAATTAATAACAATAATGATCTTAAGAAAACACTTTTATACTTTTTTTAATCTTTATTTATATATATTATTTAGAATAATTAGTATTCAATAGTAATAAAATGATGTTCCGTTGATTAAATAAATTTTAAGTCTTTACTATATACCTGTACATTGCCCTTACAATAAGAATTAATCTCCAACCTTTTTTATTCTGCAGATGCATAATTATCACCCTAGCCTATCCCTCCAAAATGAAACATATTGGGTAAACCGCAAACAAAAGTCAAACGCATTAACCGGAACAACTGCAAACGAATGAAGCGCATAAAACTTTTGCGGAACCGACTGAGAGTGGGTAGAAATTCCACTCGAGGGTTGTCAACCGAGATTTGCATATATCGCAGTATGGATGAAGCAGAATTTGCTACTAATGTGAGGAACATTAAAATGAGGACGAACCGGGAGGAGCAGAAGTGAAAGGATAAATGTTAAACACGCCAGCCAGATTTATACAATACAATACACACATTCAAATTACACTCGGATATACGAGTTGCTGCATTCGAATTGGAGGAATGTGGCATTATTCAGGGCATGGCCAGGGGCTAAGAAGGAGCAGTAAAGTAATACATATGTAAAAACAGATGTGAACAAGTTAGCTAATGGCCATGACTTTACTCTGCCTCCACTTCGTACCTCGCCCACCAATAAATGACACACAAATGCAGCTTTAGCTGAGTTTTCAGAAATATTATTTATATTTGGCTTATGTTTACATCTTGTCAAAAGAATTTTATATTCCATTTCCTTGGGCTATTTAATTGTAAGGAATTACTTTCAATAGTTATATCACTGGAAGTACACAGAGTTTGCTTGACGTCAATGTGCTTAATCTTAGCTATTGAATAGAGTCTTGAATTAATTAAGACACATTATAATAGAGCTTGTCTCAGACAGCATCTAATCACATTTTAAGCTACTTAGGCCACATCTCAGCTCCTATCAGGTTTCAATTAAAATTTTGCATAAGACAATGGACAGCCTTAAGCACGAAAGTGGAGAGGATAAGTGAAGTACTCAGGATGCAGAATGTTTCACTGCCGATCCGTCATGTCTAAAAACAGTTAACGTTTTTATACCCTTGCAGAGGGTATTATAATTTTGGTCAAAAGTGTGCAACGCAGTGAAGGAGACATCTCCGACCCTATAAAGTATATATATTCTTGATCAGGATCACCTCCTGAGTTGATATAGCCATGTCCGTCTGTCCGTCTGTCCGTCTGTCCGTCTGTCCGTCTGTCCGTCTGTCCGTCTGTCTGTCCGTCTGTCTGTCCGTCTGTCTGTTTCTACGCGAACTAGTCTCTCAGTTTTAAAGATATCAAATTGAAACTTTGCACACACCCTTCTTTCCTTTGCACGCAGTATATAAGTCGGAACGGCCGGGATCGGCCGACTATATCTTATAGCTGCCATATAACTGAACGATAGGAAATGCCATAACTTTGGTGTTTGTAAAGTTAGGAAGTTGGGATTTTCTATGGCTTTTTTATTTGGCCAATCAATTCGACCTACCAAATTTCATAAGGATCGGCCGACTATATCCTATAGCTCCCATATAACGATAGGAAATACCATAACTTTGGTGTTTATAAAGTTAGGAAGTTGGGATTTTCTATGAGTTTTATATTTGGCCAATCAATCCGACCTACCAAATTTTATAGGGATCGGCCGACTATATCCTATAGCTGGCATATAACTGAACGATTGAAAATGCCATAACTTTGGTGTTTTTTTAAGTTAGGAAGTTGGGATTTTTATGAGTATTTAGAATGCATTATATGAATTATTTTGGAGAATATTATTTACAGAATATTCTGCAAGGGTATATCAACTTCGGCTCCGCCCGAAGTTAGTTTTCCTTTCTTGTTAATTATAACATAAACACTCCACCAGCACTGGGCGCACTACAATGGAAATCCAGAGAAAGTCTTAACTTACAGCACTCGAGAAAATTGACTAAGGCAAATAAGCATAGATAATATTTTGATTTCCAGTTAATGTTAAAAGTTGTGTGGACAACAACCAAATATTTGTTTTTAGTCCCACTTAATCAGTTGAACAAACAAAGAAAGATTCTATACAAAAAATGTTTTAAAGGTGTTTTAAAAACAAATAATAAATTAAAATATATAAAGCGAAATGCTTTAATTAAAATGTAACGGTTTATTTAATAAGAAATAACAACAAATTCGTTAAAGGTTCTCAAACGAATTGTTTTTTTTTTCTACTGTAAGTGGCATGTGTTGCAGCTCCTGCTGTTGTTATTACAGTGTGTGTACTGTACGGATTAAGCGCTGAGCGCACACGAGGCCTGATAAATGAAAATGGCATGCACACATGTGCAACAGCAGCAACAACCCGGCAGCAACATCGGCGGCAGCAGCAACATCAGCCATGGCACAGCAGCAATTTTCAAGTGCTGCACGAGTTGAAGCCAACTTTTCACATATTTGTATCTGTTTGTGTTGTTAAGTAGTTTGGGCGTTTCCAGCTCGCAGTCTCAGCTGCATAAATATTTATTGCAGAAAATTCATGTGTGCCGTGGAAGGCGCCAATTCACATAGCATACTTTTGGACGGGTTTCTCATAATTAATTTAAAGCCCCGCCAATCGAGAAAAAAATGTAAACTGCTGAAATTATGATGCTTATTTCGGGCCATCAAAATGCACTAAAATGGGAGTTACATGCATATATGGTGTAGTCCTTCCCAATTGTTCATTCCCCTGCCGCCGGAGTTTATGGCCCAGCCCAAAGGGGCCAGACAAACTTATTGCGGTGCAGAAATTTTTATGTTTTAATTCAATTAAGCTCCCTGGCGGTTTTAAGAGGAAGGATCACAGACGGGAAGTGGGGGAAAACCTCTGTGGGCGACGCATTTAATGCGCACAAATTTTCGACATTTCTTTCCCGCTCACTCTCTTGCGCTCTGCGCAGCATATTTGCATAATTTTGCAATAATTGACAAGCGGAAAATGTTGATGCGGAAACGGAAATTAAAATGGAATTTTCAACTAACCTTTTTTCTCCTTCATGAGCCAACGTTTTGCCACCCGGTGACGTTTTGCAGGGAATAATTATGTGCATTTAATTAATTTATAATAAGAAAGGTGCAAGGAGTGGAAGATAGGTAACTAAGAAGACACTTGCTACTCACTTTACTTTGTTACTATTTTTATTTTTAAAGTAAAGTACTCCTTGTACTTGTTTTAAAGGCTAATCAGGAATAAAAATATAATATAAAGAAGGGAAATGCTAAATAGGAACAAACAATTGTCGTTATATTGCTCCTTAAGATTTTCAGAAGTGGGAAATGGCAGCTACAAGATTTGTGTTCTGTTCTATCCGTGTCCCACTAGCACAACTCTTTTCTAAACCTTACCATTTTTCCTGGCCACAAAACACAATTAACAGTCATAAAACCTAATTCCATTCGCCGTGCCAACCGCAGCGACAAATGAACGAAATCATTATAATCATCCTGCCTCTCGGCCCCAGTCCCAATCCCTCCGGATCCCAATCCCTCCTCCCTGCCCGTCCCGCTGACCACCATCCACTCCGTTGACAGGAGCTGGGAGCCGGCACGTTTCGATTACGTTGGCAACACTTCCGGCCCGCGAGCGCCACAATTTCCGCTGCAGCAGCAGCAAAAAATGGGGAAGTACCCCGAAGATGATGTGGCAGGAGCGGGAGCAGGAGCAGGAGCCACGGGGGACGGGGGCATGTTGCAATAGGCAAACTGCCAGCAGCGAAATGGGGATTTGGACGGGATTCAGGGGGAGTTGCTCATTTCTGCCATTCGCTTGAAGGGTTCATTTGTGTGTTATGCGAGCAATATCTCGTGTCTTGTGCTCTATTTTGATGCCCTTTTGGAAAGGGTTTTCTATTTTTAAGAAACTTTTTGTGGCAGTCAAAAAACAACAGGGAATTTACAAAGTGCTTCATCAACTTTTCTCTTAAGCACAAGTTTAGCAATGTAAAATATTAGCAAAAATGCCAATAAAATCTAATAGTGAGCTAAAAATATGTTTACAATAATTAAAGCGATAGAACGTGGTAAATACCGTTTTTTAGGTATAACTAACGCATTGGCAACATATTGTTCAAAATAATTATTAACAAAATAGGACTAATACTTTAATATTAGTTTAATATTTGTAAGTACAAGCAATTGTGTTTGATATTGGTGACTCTATAAAAATGTATGTTAACATTAAATTTAAGAATATTACGAAATTGTTCAATATTTGGAAACATATTATATGAAAAGTAAAAAGTTAAAAATCAATATTTTATGAAAGCATTTAAATAATGATTTTTATGAACTCCGTTTTAGAGTTCTACTTTTGAAAGGTATTACAAATAAAATATTTGAAATGTGTAAAAAATCAAAAAATAAAAAGAAATTTGTGATTACATTACTGAAGTGCGATATGAAGTAGTAAATTTAATAATTTCTTTAGAGAGTTTAGAGTATTTAAAGGTTTTGTTATTCAACTTAGGATTTTTTGTGAAATATTTTTCGTTGCTGTTTTGTTTTTTTATTTTTGTAGCCATTCGATGACCGTTTCTGGCTGCCTTTGTGCTCTTCATTCAATTACCGCTGCCAGCGGCTATTCCTATTCTAATGTTTTCCATCCTATTTCCCCGCCCCATTCCCCTGGCCCCTGATGATGTTCTCAAGTGCTTCACTGGCAACTTGCCCTGAAGATGAGAAATGCTTGGGGGAAGCAGAGAAAGAGAAGCGGAGGAGCGAGGAGGGCAGAACAAAGCTGAAAGTGCAATGGAGAAAGGGGGCTGTCCCCAGTCCATAAACATATATTTCCTAATTTTTTCATATTGCTTCTGTATTATTTTTTTATGTATCAACATTTTTCTTAAGTTCTTGGCAAGAACCACCACTTGGAGATTGTTGAAATGGAACTACAAAGAAGTTTCAGTCTCAAGTGGAACATGGAAATGACTTAATGAAAAACCACTTGACCAACATCAATCAGCAAAATGTGCACTTGGCGTTGAATTTTCCCTCTAAGATTCCATATCTTACTTTGGTTTACTAATTGACAACATAACCAAGAACTAATAAGTCAGCTAAATGCAGAAATTATTTGGAATTGCATTTCGAACAGGTCTAAGCCGAATATATCGAAATAACTGACAAAATAAGCTACCTGCTTGCATTTCGATGATTAATTTAGAATTCGAATTTAAAATTAAATTACGTTATTCGCTATCCCATTATTTGCCAGGTCTGTTTCGGGGTCTGGCAAACTGGTTCTATGACGCACGTGCTCCGGGGACAATAAACGTTTTTGTTTTCGTGGTTATTGTTGGGGAGGGGGCGTTCAGACATTCATAAGATACATTTTGACGTCGTATCTTATGTCATTTTATAGCTCATGCCTTGCTGCACATTTAATCTCGTAGATTCACTCCACTCCCCAAACTCTCCGGCGTTCCCAGGTGTTTCTGCATATTTGCGGCTGTGAGATGTCACGTCAAAGGTAATTTTGATTGCCAGTCAGTCAGTCAGCATCTGCCAACAAGTTGCTCAAATCTTCTACCCGACACTCGTAAAACATCTTAACTTGTCCCTCGCTCCTTGAGCTGCTTTTTGTTTTTTGTACTTTTTTAACCTGCCTCCAAATGCGCTTTGCATAATAATCAGTTTGGGATCTTTGGTAACAAAATGGGATGGCCTAAGGTGATTACTTTGGGAGAAAATTGTAGTCAGGGAGTGCTTATAATAAACAGTTTTTAAGTAAAAGTGTCATTATCTATAAATATAGAATACAAAAAACAAAACCCTTTCGAATATATATTTTGAAAGTCGTTTTAAGTACTTACATTATCTGTCATTTTATTATTTACAATTGTCTATGGTTATCGAAATTTGTTATTAGTTTTTGAATACATAAATAACAAAATTTATTACCGAAAGAAAATCAATTATTTTCCTAATACTAGCAAATAAGTTGACTTAATACACATATATATATATATATATATTGTCTAGCCCAGAAGCTTTTGAACGGATGTGCATTGTATTACATCAAATGAAAATGTGATTATTTAAATCAATATTTGTAATACTTAGGCGTTCCACAGTGCAACTTGTTGATAGAATTAAAAATTCAATTTTGGGCTAAAGTCTAGCTCCTGAGTCTCTTGACCACTAATGCGGATGGCATTCTCCATAATCCTCCCAAGGCATCTTTATCGCCTCCTCGGCACACAACCAATTTCTACCAGCTCGGGCTTATAAGGCATTCCTGGCACATTGTAGCTTCCAGATCTAATTAGCTTAAAATTCCTGAGGCGGAATTCATCTTCCATATGGGCCAGCTGCATTAGGATTTTGGAGCTGCAGGCACAAGGACTTTGGTGCTGCAGCCCAAGGATAGCCTTTCACCGGCAGCACAGAAATGTGTGTAAGTATATGTATATTGGGATACTTCTACGGCCGATTGCTCATATAAATAGGCAATAAATGCGAATTTGCCAGAAAGTTTGCTTATCGGCTGCATTTCCCTGCACCCGGAATTGTAATGCTCGATTGTTTCGAGTTCGCTTTGTTTCGGGGCGCATGTAAATATATGCAGATACAACTCTCAGATACGAGTGTATCTGTTTGAGTTGCCCCCTTGCCACATCCGAATCAATTGATTACGTATTCCGCATTGTTGTGTATTTGTCGCGACAGAATTTCATTTCGTTCTTATGGGACGTTCAGTCGATGTCGATCAAGCGACCCATTGAACCCCCGAACACCGAACCCCTTAACCCCTCTGTGCCCCCTGTACTACCCCGTGCCCCACCCCTTTCTGCCGCCATTGAACTGTAACGCATTCAGAATTCAGCATTTGTTGCTCTCGTGCATTGTCTATGCAAAATTGTGGCTGCTGCTCATTCTGCGGTGTTCGTTGAACTCGCTCGTTGTTCAACTTTTTGGTCACTTGTCGCCCGGCATTCGATGTTTGATTTGCCGAATGGAGTTCGGGGCTGCCAAAGGGTTAAGGGGCGGAACTGGGCCCCATTGGGCCAATTGTCAAATGGCTAAGAGTTCGCTGGGAATTAGCTGCAAATGAATTGAGTGAGGAAGATACAGAAGACTGAATGTACACAGAGCAAAAGATAAAAAAGATAATTTAGCGTTAAGTGTTAAAGTACTGATCTTTATATCCCAAAAGTAAGAATTCCTAATTATTTATTTTCTTATATCTTGTTGATGTTATTATTACTGAAGAAAGGCTTTCTTTTATTCCCTTTACATTAATGCAAGTATTAAGAATCGGAATAAGATCTTGAAAATTTACTTATTCAAAAGTTGGTAAAAAAATATATGGGAACTGAGGTCGTCAATTTATTTCGCAAATAGCTCTTTTTACATTTTTAAAACTTGATACTTTTTGATTCCTATTAAAGTTTTTTATGTCCGCTTTCTGAAAACACAGAAGAATATGAATAGTTTTGGGACCAGATTCAATTTCAGCTCTCCAAAATTATATTTTTGCTTAGTGTAGGAAAGATTTTGTGTTTTTAATACTATAGCTCTACATTTCTCATTATTATCTCAAAATTATCATCTGGCTTTTACATTTACAATCCTGTGGCATATGGATAGTCCCTGAATATTCAACCACAGTAACTGCTCATATTCTGTATTCCCATTTCTCATTTCCATCATATAACCCACATTTGCATTCAGCCTTTAGAAGCTTCAAGAAACCAGACATTACCTCAGCGTTTTGGGAATTGCAGATTGTGACTGCTGACAGGGGGTTCTCCGTCTTCCTTGTAACTCCCTAACACCAGAAAAAGACCACCATCCCCATGTTAACCCATCAATTGTCTGCCGTCTAACTCGGCACATGACTTGCATATCTATGCGATATATGCGAAATGAATTGTTGACTTCGACTTTGCGTCCGACTTTGACTGTGACCAAACAAAGCCAAAGTAAAAGCTTTGATAAATAAGCAGTCAAAAGGGAATCCACCAGCGGACACGAAAAAAATAAAGAACAAACGTCGGAGAAAAACTATAAATAAATAAAGTGCATGTATTCCAAAGGCAATTCGATGCAGGCGAGTGTCGAACGGAAAATAATAATTCTATGGCAAGATCTAGTGACTCGGGCGGTACCCAGAAAAGGGCGTGTGAGTCAAAATGGCTGTCAGTCAAAAGTGAAGTGTAACAGCTGGATGGATGTGTGCGGGTCTTACATAAGGTTGTGGGTCTCAGAATTTGCGGCAGGGCATTATAAATGTATTTTCTCCCTCTCTCACTTAACGTGTGCAAATGCGTTAACATAAATGTAACACGTTTCGCTGTGGTAACAACAACTGCAACAGCAACTATCCACATGTCACGTAGCTTTTGCATGCCAACGCCAGAGCCGAGAACCCCAAAGACCCCAAAAGTCGTGTGACCCGAGGCAATCCAAGAAACTGTCACATCTCAGAGACCAGACAGGAAACCAGTGGCAAGAGAAGGAGCCAGGGAGCAGCATCAGAAGGTAAAGTCACTTTCCTCTGTGGACTTAACAAAATATTCAAAACCGTATTCAACCTTATGGTGGAGTCTAAAAATAGAAGTCTTAAACCATATCAAATTTATTAAAGTTCCAGTTGCTAGTTGATTGGGCTTTTAGCGATGTTGTGCTAATTAATGAGTCACGAATTTGTTGTTGAAGTTATGCAATATATAAGCGAACTTGAATTAATAGAGTCTGGGAAAATGAAATAATAAGAAACAGGAAAGCACGTTGAAATCTTAATGAGAGATTAATGTCTTCGAATTCTTTTTAGAGTTGTTATGTTTTCTTCCTAATTTATAATATTGTTTTATTTCTTATTTCAAAACTGAACCAAACAAGATAAATAAAGCTAGGGAGTCGGAAACATTTAATTACGTTAATTTCATAACATTTATTCCTTTGCCCAACCAAAATGAAATGAGTTCCCAAAACCGAAAAAAAGCAACCAAGCCGAGATGAGCCAATAGTAGAATCCACCCATGGTTTTTTGCCCAACCAAACATCCTCCACTACCATCTACCATTTTTTATCCGCTCTTGTAAGGGAGTTCAAAAGTCCCTTGACAAAGCTAAAATTTAATTAGCCGCCCAGCAAGTGGCGTTTGCAAATGAAATTACACAAACACATTCACACACAGGCACGCACACAAAGGGAGCGAATTGCCAGCGTTACATACTCCTCAATCCCTCAACACCCTCCCCCTCCCCCTCCCACACACACACACACACACCCACATTGGTTTAACATTTAGCCACTTGGCGCGAAAAGGAAATAAAATACACGACAATCCAACAAAAGCACGGGAAAAAAAACACGAAACTTGCATCGAAACATGAAACACTCGCCCCTTTTCACCGCCTTGTTTTCCCCGGAAAAGTGCTCTGCTGGCGCCCCCTAGCGGGCAGTCCGCCCACCCGCTTGGCTTTGTAATCCTCGCGAGCTTCACAATAAACACGAAAATATAATTTGCAACGTTTTTGCAGGCGACGCGCTTCCGCTGCCAAAGCGTAGAAATGCAATGAGTTTTAGACAATAGATGCCACAGTGAACGGTCATTAAGAACGACACGTCGACAGGAGAAGTGTAATTAATTAATTGCCGACAAAAAATTGCAACCTTTAATGGAGCTATTTCAAACATAATTTTTTAGCCTTTGGCAGCCTCGTGAATTATTTATCTTTTCAATTGACTTGTAAATAAGGTAAGCTGTCAGATGCGCATGATAAAAATGTCATCGACCGATATCTGTTTTGTTCATCTGATTAAACTTTAAAAAATTAATTCGCTTTAATTATATTAAAAGGCAAAAATAACTGGTCAAATTAACGTAAAACACTTTAGTTTTAGTATTTAAATAGCGTTATTGGTATTAAAAGAATATATGATTTCTTTTGATTGAGGTTTTTGTAACATCGTTATTTTTCAGTAGCAGTAAGAAGACTATCTTTTAGAAGTTTAGCTTCTATAAAAAACTCTTATTTAAGAACAGGGTATAAAAAGGTATTATAAAAGCTATAAAAATAGACTTTAGAGAGTAGAGTAATTATTTTTTGATATTTCAAAAGAAAGATTTATTTTGATCTGCTCCATAGGAATGTTTGATTAATAGACATCATATTTATAAGACATCACGGTAATGAAACATAAAATAAGATAAGTTTTAATAAATTTCCCCATAAAACTAACTTACAGTAAGCAAGTCTGTCTTAAGGAGACCCCACTGTGCTCGGACCGACTGGGCTTAACTGGACGCTGGTCCGTGCAAGTAACACTAATTACCTGGAACTAAATATGGCGCCGGATTCGGTGGCGGCAGCCAATACGTTGCCGTTATCGCCGGATACAACTGATGGCCATTTGTGGCCATGTTTGTGGACATGGCTGACGGGTGGAGTGGGTGGTTTGGGTGGTGCATCGGTGGGGGCGAGTGCTGCTGATGATGTGGCGGCGATGAGTCCGCGGAGGAGCTGCCCGGGCTCATTTTGTTGTAGCGGACGATCAAGTTGTTGTTGTTGTTGCTGACGGGCGGTGGAGATGCTGCATGGGTTTTGGCCGATAGGGGGCGCTGTTCGCTAACGCCGCCATTTCCATTTCCACTTCCGTTTCCGTTGATATTGCCACCAATGCTGCTGTTGTTGTTTAAGGAACTGCTGCATTCCATGATATTTGGGTTTTTCATGTTATTTATTGGGCGCTAGATGGCGCCAGCACACACACACACGAAAAAAAGGTCGAAGGGTTCAAATAATTTTGTCTAGCTAAAACTTTGCTTTGCTTTTTTATGGGCCTCCTGGGCTAAATTAAAAACGAAGGGTAATATTTTATTTGTATTTATTTTAGCAAGGGCTACCATTAAAATGCCACAATTATTCACTTGTGCATAATTTGAATTTTATTTGCCACACACACACGCGCTTAACTCTTTTTTAGCACAGCGTTTTATGGTCTACCATTTTTGTATAACTAATTAATTTGCCATATTGTCCGGCGAGTGCAGTTTGCCTTTTGCAATAACGCAGTATTTTTTATTGTCGTTCTGTGTTATTTACTTTCAATTTGTTGCACATTACCCATCAACGCACCGAGCGCTAATGGGACGGACATGACCCGCCCGTACGGGTTGTCCATTCGGATGGACCATATTTGTTTTTATTGTTACGATTATTATGGTGATCACATAGCGCAGTTGTTTGATTTTGCATTTAATGTCCGTTAAAAAGCCCCGCAAGCAATACAAAAATCATTGAAAAATTTCAAAGCAAATAAATAAAAAAATTTTAATCCATCCCGCTTTCGCTTAAACAATTTTTATTGCCGTTCATATGACACTCTGTGGGGAATCATTATGGAGAATATTACGATTGTTTATTGTGATGGTTACTGCGCTTCATTAAAAATATAAAAAAAATCTTTTTCAAAAATTTTAAATGTGAGAAAACCTTGAAAAGGTATACCTAATATTTTCTCAGTACATTTAAATTATTTTGGAATTTGTACCTGTGTCAAAATATGCACAACTGTCGCAACTTAGCACTAAGCCACTCCCATCTGCTGGGCTTTCTATCTTTCTATATGTGTATATAACACCTGTGTGAAGCTCTAATCAGCTTGAGCAGAGTTTGAAAGAGACGAATGTCTGTGTTTATACAATAAATGAGAAGGAACTCACGGTAAATAAGTAACTTGAGACCCAGGCGGGGAGTTTCGAGCTGGAAAACTAAACAAGCCGACAACTGTTCGACACCTAAACATATACGAACAATATGATTGTGAAATTTTGAGCTTATTTATCTAGAAACAACAGAAACTTTGTTTGACACTGAAACTTTGGGTATTCCGCTGGGAAGTTTCCGCCCTCCCGCTATTAATATTGAGTAACATAATTGAGTTTCGGCTTAAAACAAGAGAGAACGCTATAGTCGGGTGCCCCGACTATCAGATACCCGTTACTCAGGTAAAAGGAGTGCGAGGGAGATGGAGATAGAAACTTTGATCACGCATAACTTTTAAACGAATGGTCCGATTTGAAAAATTTCTTCTACATTTCGATAGGTATTGATAAACAAAATAAAACTGCATTTTTACTTTTCCGAAATATTTAAATTTATATTTAAATAAAATCGTATATAAGCGATTGTGGGCGTTAAAGGGGGCGTGGCACCTTTTTGAAACAAACTTGCGCTGCGTAGGAACTCCTAGAATCTGCATGCAAAATGCCAATCTTCTAGCTTTTATAGTTTCCGAGATCTCAGCGTTCATACGGACGGACAGACGGACAGACGGACATGGCTAGATCGACTCGGCTAGTGATCCTGAACAAGAATATATATACTTTATAGGGTCGGAAACGCTTCCTTCTACCTGTTACATACTTTTGCACGAATACAATATACCCTTTTACTCTACGAGTAACGGGTATAATTATTTTGTATGTATCAATTCATTCACGTTTCAAATTTTTTTTTAAGAATTCCCATTTATATTTACGAATTTCTTACAAATGACTTTTGGTTTAAGTGTAGTTTTTATGTTTGAAGTTTAAACAACTCAAACATAAGGTGAAATTTGTGAAATTTTTCTTGGAAATGGGTTACAAATAATGTAAAGAATTGCTGTCAAGCTCTGCAAATATTTCAATATATAATACTTTTAAAAAGTGGGATTATACGTTGATTACACAAAAGTGCAATAAGACAATGGCCAATATTGCAGAATTCATATCTTCCGAATTTTCATGTCCTTCAAAGGAAAATTTGTTGAAATACCCTTAAAACTGATTTCCATTTTATTGCACATTTCATAACTGTTTGAAAAGCTATAAGTTCGAATTGATTTTGTGGCTTTGGGTCTTTTCCGAATTCTGTGAAATTTTCAAATTTCCTTGGAGTACTCGTATTTTCTAATTTGTAGTTTTCCCTGTCCGAGTATTCCCCTCTCCCCTCACCACTTCACCGACTGTCTATTTTCAATTTCTTCTGACCCAGCTGAAATTGACGTTTGCCAGTCTATTGACAGACTGCCTACAGAAGATGATGATGATGATGATGATGATGATGCTGTGGCTGATGTCGAAGCTGATGGCTTCTTGTTTGTACATGGCCAACATATAGACATAAATATGCGTAAATAGACAAGTTTCCCCGCCGCTCGGCCGTTTCCCTCTTCTTGGAATGTAACTCAGAAGAAAGTGCAAATATTGACGAGAGTTTCCATTTTGCAGGTGGCCCAAAGTGGAACAGACTTCTGTTGATGGTTGCGACATATGCGAAACCAATTGATTCGTCGCCCAAATGGCTATTACTATAAATACACGTGGGCCGTTGTGACATTTTCGTAATCATTTTGTTAACGCTTCGCTGGACTCCAGACGAATACAAATTGTGCAGTAATTTTTTTTCTAAGCGATCTGATTAGTCGGCTTGAAGTTTTGAATTTAAACATTTTCTAACCCACTTTTTATAAACTTTATATTATTATCTGGCTGTGCCAAGCGCTTCGAGGTGCAATTTACTTGACAACAAACTTGCTCGCAATTATCACATAAACTTCGCATTTACACTCTGAACTTTGCTTCTGCCACAGCACCTCATGTGGTTTGTTGTTGTTGCCCGATGTTTTTATTGTGGTTGTTGTTATTATTGCTGTTAAATGAAAATATTCAGAGCGGAAAGTTACGCTTTTCCATTATAAGCGGGCCATTCGAAGCATGATAAAATTATATGTGGTGGTTTCCATTTCGAGGAATATCAAAAGTGAATTTGAGGTTCAGAAAAATGTAAGGCGGAAGAGTTCGAGGTATATTTAATCATAATTGGTTAACAAGTTATGTAATTCTTACTAAAGTGGATACATTTTAGAAACTTAAAGCTGGCCAGGATCATGACACCATTATGCCTCACTTAAATTTTGTAAATATTTCTCTTAAAGGCCCCATAAGCTTTAACTATGCCTAAATTTCTACACAGTAAGAAAATCGAACCAAAAGAGGATTTTTATAAAGTTTTAATGATTTTTAGAAGTCGCTGTAAGTAGAGCACTGAATTATACGTGGCTTAAAGTCAGTAAAAAAACATAGATAATTGGCAGATATAAGTTAAAGAAGTGCCATTCAAAACGTTAAAATGTTTCCAGTTGATTATTATTAAGTACACATTTTTATTGTTTGTGTACATTTTTAAATATTTTTAAATTTGTCGAAAAACGTATTTCAATTTTTTGAGGTTTTGACGAGCCGTTGACATTTTGTATTTAATACGGCCTGCACTCAGGTTTTCTTTTCTGTGGCGTTCGCCTCGTGTGAGGCTCCTCAAAAAAGAAAACCAAAAGAAAATTTGACAAGTGACAATTCCCGTATGTTGACTTCGTCTTGAGTGATTATTTTCTGAGGGACAGTTTTCCCCATCCCAATGATTCATTTTCGTTTCAGAAAGCGTTACGTGAAAGACAAATGGGATTACAATTAGTGGAAATTTGTATTAAAGATGTAACAAACTTGTCGGGACTTTTGATTCTAGGTATTTACCCATACTTATGTTATGGAGTACAGATATTTAATCCAGCTTAATGGGATGCTGAGTTAAGGCCTACAGGTTGACCTTGTAGGTGAGAGGTGACGAAGGGTGCTGGAGGGGCAGAGCTCATCGACAGCCTTCATCCGAGTCTATTTATGGCCGACACACCCAGCTCCAAGCTCACACACTCGAGTCACTCGACCGGAACGCCAATTGGATCGGAAATCGTTTTTTTTTGTCTGTTATATTTGCCAACTAACACTGGCCTTACCCATCCCTTTACCCCATTTTTTCAAAGCCCATCAGCTGTTCTGTATTCAGTGTGAATTGAATTATTTTCTACGCGATTACTGAGGCTATTTTCACAGGTAAATAGAGTTAGGCAACAAGTTCACGATATGTACTGGCAGTGGTAAGTGGCTATAGAGGCCATTAATTTATTTATTTAACTTAAGAGTGCCTTGGAAAATATGTATTCCCTATCATTCCCTTAGAAGCCAGAACCCTTACTCAGTGCCCACTGTACTGTCAGCCGAGTCAAGCTAGGTTCTTATCGTTCACTAATTATGCAAATGCTATGTGCATTTCAAAGACTGATTTACACACTCGGAAATGCGCTTAATTTGCGTATATTTTAAGTTTTTCGATGGCTGCAAGTCGCAGAGTATCTCGATCCGAAAGATACCTAGAATTGATCGCTCGTCTTGAACTTTAACTTTGACACGCGCGTGCGCGGCAATTGTAATTTCCGTTTGACTCACGAAACGCTTTTATTGTAGTCTCTCCGATTACGGCGACACGTCTCCGATTTGAGAGTATCTGTTAGATACTCGTAGAGAATTTCAGCGATTTGTTTCTGCTATTTTTCGGCACTGTGTTTTTTCGCAGTCGATCCGAAAACGCGACTGATGTCTGGGCGATTGAGTGACAAACTGCTGGCGACGCTTATTTTTTCGCTGCCGTTTTTGCGCTTCGTTCTGCGGTTTATTTTACTTGATTTTTGTAGTTGTAGTTGTATCTGGTATGTACTTTAGCCATTGTGTACTCAGTTCACGATGAGCCGCATGGCGACGTCAAAGCAAAAGGCACCAGCAACAGAAGCGAACAGTTCGAATACAACAAAAAAATATCATTATTGCCGCTGCCTTTCGGGTTTGTGTCAAAATGGCAATAAGAACCGCGTGCTGGGGAATACTGTGCCGGGAAAATGGGAAAATTATGAAGATTGAATGGTTTTTAAAGTGCACGCTGAGGGAATTCAATCGAATATTGACGGGTAATAGGTTTTCTTATTACGAGATGTATAAATTACTTGCATTTCGGAGTTTTGTAGAACATAATTAATAACTGATGACTGTTGTTTTATATTTAAATCTTTTTCGTGTTTAAGGTATACTCTATACTCTCATGTCCAACAAATAATTATTTGAAAAAAGCCAGGCTTCTCAGTCTCCCATTTCTTAGCTAAGTCCGGCATTGCATCTGCTACATGATCGAGTCATATTCCTTATGTACATTATTTCCATAAATACTTATATTCCTGGGACGGAACTTCTACCTGAGAGATGCCACAGACCTTGTGTTTATGTTTACTTTCGTTTCGCATTTCAGCAGCCAGCTACAGTCTGGATCATTCAAGGCAGTTGTTTAATTTATCAGTTAACAGCTCAGAGCTAAAAGCTTTAGAAGCGAGATCATAATTCAGCAGAAAATTAGAAAAAATGTTGTCAGCTGACTCTTGAAGTGTAATTTTTCGGGCAAATGTAGCTTATGGAAATGGTAAACTGTTTTTCCATTCTTATCGCTGAATGGAATTGAAAATTTAATTAAAATCAAAGGGAAAACAAAACCAAGCCATATGCCGCAATCATGTGTTGGAATAAGGGGCGTAGGGGCAGTGGCATTATAGAACAATACGCCTCCTAATTACAGACAGAGATACGGATACAGATACAGCCACTGCTGCAGATACAATGCGAAAACACTTGAATCGAACAGACGCACAGGCCATTTTCGATAATTGAAAATAATAATTAAAATTCCCTGATTGAAGGGAGGGCAAAAACGAGAAGGATCGGCCCTGACGTCCACAATTGGAGTGAAAGAATCCCATAAAAGCGGCAACAACTGCAGGGCATACATAATACAATTTGTAACTGTTAGTATGCAAAACATGTCGCCTTGCCCCCTCGCCACTCCATTCTTTTGGGTCATAGAGCCCGTTAGCCGTATTTGTCCATCAGAAGTCATCATGGAATTGGTTGTCATTCACTTTGCGCCTCGGCTTTGTTCTCGCAGTCCCCTCCTCAGCCCCATTTCCATAGAATTTATAACCCCTTCAGCCCCTTGGGCGTGCGTGATTTCTTCAATTAATTGTTGTCTCCAAGCACTTTGAACACTGCACAATGTCGTACTCGACAGCACTTTTTCCCATCATTGTCTACACCTAATTGGAGGTCCGACAAGAACTAGTCGGTCCATTGTGCTAGTGCAACAAAGGTCCATGAAAATATGCATAATTCTAACTCAAACAATGACAATTGCCAAGGTATTGCAATTCATTCTGCAAAGAGCATTGTGCATTATGGATTGCTTAAGAAATATGGTAAATGTTTGAACGGAAACTTATCAATTATGACACAAATGCAAACAACAAAAAAGTATATTCAACTCGAGCTGGAGTCAAGCTTACCGAAGCACTGGTTTTTCTTATTAAAGCATTTAATATTGGAATATCATTATAGTTCTTTAATGGAGGCGCTTTGATTATTTCATAACTGTCCTTAATAAAATGAAATAAATTGATAAATTATGTTATTCTGACCTTGAAAACTAATATAAAAGCATCTGAACCAGTGTTATAAATTTGAAAAATATTTTGATATAGTGGTAATGACTTAATTGCTTAATAATTATGCGGCGTGCAGTGATAAAAACAAGATGATTTAAAATAGCTAACAGGTTTTGGTGACATGAAAAGTAAGTACTAGACAGAAACGATTCCCTGAAATAAACTCGCGCTGTATCAATCTTTAAGCTTCATTGCCGTGGTATCCCCGACATCTATAAACCAACTCCATGTGAAGAGTTTTCCCCGGCCATTTGTCATCTCCCCGGCTTTCCCATGTATCTTTCTTCATGCCGTTTGCCATTTTGGCTCACAAATCTAGCAATTATTCACATATTTCAATTACCGCTCGTCAAGCGTAAGAAATGTCTTGTGCCACACATGACAAACTGCAGCTGCAAATGCGATTGCAACTGCAACTGCAATTGCAACACAGAATGCAACGCACTTTCCACACGCAACCAACGAAATTTCTCCAATTTCAGTGCCTGGCATTCTTCGCATAGTCGATCGCAAACGGCACGCAATCGCTGCCTAGAATCTATAGCCGCTTTATGAAGATACAAAGATGGAAATGCGAGATGTCCGAAGCAAAACAAACTGCAAACAAAAACAGCAATCAGCTGACTTCAGTTATATAAACAGAGGCAGGGAGAAAAAGCTAATTTCTTTGCGCAAAAAATAATAATAATGGAAATGAATTGGAAACTGGTTGAGACCACAGGCGGTTCGCCAGTGAGAGGCCGAGAAACTATGAAGAGAATCTGGGAGAAGCCGGCGGAGAATGACTCAAGCTGCAGCCGGGATTATAATTTATTTAGCTGGCTTTTGTTTTTGCCCCTTTTGCACTTAATTATTCGTTTGGGAAGTGCTTTGCATATTGTTTTCGTTTTCGATTTCATCGCTTTTCTGTTGTCATTTTGGCCGTGTTTACTTTTTGGCAAATACCAAACCGAATGACAAATCCAATCGACTGAGTTGTGGCCGCTTGTGCCGTTCTCTGGCATAGGAAATTAATGTTTTAATGGCATTTATTTCGGGCACCCCAAAGAAATCGAAATTGAAATATGTCCGCGGTATGCTTGCCCGATATTTTCGGTAGATTTAGCAAAGCTATTAACTTAATGTTGACCAAATTTTGAATGATGGGCAACAATCTCTAATTTGACCAAAGAGTAAAAAAAGAATGTGTCAGTTTACAGACGTACAGATCTGTGTCAGCTTACAGACATTTTCCAATCGGCTCACACTTTCTAAAGAAAATTGCTGTGTGTTAACTTGTTTTGGGTTTTAATCACTGCTCTTTAGCTCCAATTAAAAGACTATATAATTCTGATCTTAGACAACCTGTGTTTTATTACAGTTAAAAAAAATATATAAATTTAAAGTGACCCAAGAGTAGATTTTTTAAGTGCTGGTCAACTGAATATTTATAATCCTTATATCTTTTTGCAGAGTTTGTTATTTGCTGCTAGACATAAAGTTCGCTGAAATTCACAACCCTTGTGAAATGTTGAATTAAAATTTCAAGTTTGAAACTACAAATGGTCAAACGGATAAATTTAAAAATTCAATTAAAACTTTTCTATTCCATCTGCCTTGTTATTTAAAAAGAAATTTTTCAATAATTTAAGTATATTTCTTTATGTAGTAATTTCCTTTGAACAAATTAACAATTTGTTAGCACACCGCACAGTTGTCATTTCAAAATCGTTTTCTCAATTACCAAATCAACGATGATTAAGTACAATCCACACGTATGAACGTAGTCATATATGTGGACGATTCAATCAATTGGTTGTGCCAATAGTTTATCAATATCTGAGAGATATGTGCACAGGGCGAGCGTTTCGTTTCGTTTTTCAATTAAGACTTTGCGGCTGGCGTAGATTTAATTTAAAGAATTTCATTTGCTGCTGACCAACCACAAAGTGCGGGGAAGACACTAAGATACGCAGATACGGAGATCGTGCCGCGAATGAATGAAAACTACGGCACGTAACGTATCTATTGGATAGCGGCGCGCGACTGCGACTGCGAATAACGAGTAACGATCCCCGATCGACGATCACCGATCGACTGAAAATTGAAAGCCCGCGGCACTTCGCCCCGCGATCAATTGCGCTGCACTTTGGGATACAGAGATACTTTTGCCGCTGGCAATGCCGCTCTTGCCGGCTCTCTCTCTCTCTCTCTCTCCCTCTCTCTCTAAACAGCTGTTGCGGACACTTGTGGCTCGCTCACATGAAAGCCAATTAGCCACGCTCGTTGCCTTTGGCTGTTTGTTTATTTATGTTTGCTGGGGAGTCATCAGCGGTTGACAGTTCTCGGTACATATGAGTAGCTCTCTCCCGCTCTGGCGCTTCCTTCTCTCTCTGCGACCATGTTGCCCTCTCTTTCCGATCAGTGCCGGGTTGACTCAGCGGATTTCCTACGAGCGGAACGGATACGACGCGATGAAATCGTGCTTTACTCTGGGTCAAAGGGTTAAATACAAATTTAACTTCTAATATTTTATTTATTGAACAAGTGTAAACGCTACAAAAAAACTAGCGTTAAAAGCGTTACATTCGAATTGCCAACCTCAAAATCTTTAAGCTTTTAAAATCGCTTGTAGATAAGAAGCTACTAACAAGCAAATCGATTGACTGAGAGAGTCTAAAAAGAAGGGTAAATTATGAATTTCACAATTTTAAATTAGTTGAGCTTTAAAAAAGCGAAATAAACATAAAATAAACAAGAAAGGAAGCAAAATTCGGCAATAAATTCAATTGTCTGGCCCAAAACTGGGTCCCCATTTTGTAATGACACTAATAAATACCATACCATTAAAAAAGTTTAATTAGGTTTCATAGTTTTTGAATAAAAAAACAACATGTGTTGGTTTTTTTTTGTATCGAACGTTCGCTGAACTGACACCCTGTTTAATTTAAGATGATCCATTGTGACCAGTTTAATTAGATCACAATATACATAGATATTTTTAATTTGAAGCCTAAAAACGACTATATAAAATATAAATAGGAAAGGTACAACTAAAGTTCGATAATTAACGTAAAAATTGTTTGCTTTAATTAAGCTGTTGTCAAGGTATTAGTCACTAAATCAAGGAGCCCAACTCTTTTTGTAAGCTAGTGTAAAACAAGAACGATATTTCATCTAAAAATTAAATCGCATTTCGCATATTGTTAAATTAAAATGTGGCAAGTTTAAATATTTATTTTATGTATAGACAACGCTTAGCGTACGTATAATTTTTTATATTTATAATTGAAAAAAAACATGGAAAAGTTCGCCATTTGATCACTAATTCTCTTAAGTTCGCATTGTTTGCAGTTTATTAGTCAAGTGAACAGTACATTATGTATTCATAAATAACTTAAACGATTTACAGCAGCTTTGGCCGCCGTGACATTACATAAATCATTGCACATTTAGCTTAACCCTCTTTCTCACATCTTCCCAAACGAGTTGGCACCAACCCTCCCTCCCTCCGCCCAGCCCCCTTTCACGCCTCATGTGCAAACCATCCCGAGATTTAGCAGCAACAACAACCGCCTTTTCTAACACATTTAATGCCAAGTCGACTTTGTGTGCTCACTTGACAAGATCGCGACGACCTAAAAGGTTTCGAGACGCGAGCAATTAACATCAGAGCTACAAAAAATACTGGCCGTATCTGTGTATCTTGCAGATGCCGGGCTGTATCTATGTATCTGGCTAAACGAACGATCACGTCAAGCGGGGAGCGCGAAAATCAATTGAAGAGCAGTTCGGGGCAGCCGACTCACTGAACATAGAAAAGCGCTTTGTTTTCGCTGCCAGGCCCGCAGAACGCTTAATAATTGAATCGAAAAGTGCGCTAATGCGACCGGCATCTGAGTATCTGGCAGATACCGGGTCACACAGATCTGTGGGCTGAACTGCAAACATGAAAATGCATTCTCAGATCTCAAGATACCGCCATAGAAACATTCATTCTCTACACATTGACCTCCTAAAGAAACTAATAAATGCTAAAGTGACTGTAAAGATAAATTACCTTGTTTATTTACTAGTGTTTATTTTGTATAAAACTCTAAACAGACAATTCTTAAGGTTTCTTTACTTTTTATCTAATAAACGTTTGACTTAAAGCCATATTCCATTCATAAATGTCATCCATTTTTTCACAATTCTAATGGCTTTAATTTATTGTATGCTATTTATTTTTCTTCCACTAAGATATACCTTTTGATTTCTAAATACACAATTGGTGAAATGAAAATTGATTCGTTGTCGTCGTCTGACAATTCACAAATTATTGAGCCCATTAATCCGAAAGCCAAAAGGCATAGCAATAAAATTGTGTTCATAAATAAAATCGTGCAAACGAGTATCTACTTGCATATGCTCGAATCTCATTAATTTGGGATGATTTTGCATGCGGCTAGTTGGCCGAAACGACAATTCGTGGGACGGAGACGGGGACAATCGATGGCCAGAAGTTGGCGGAAAAACCAGCAGCGAAATAAGGCGTCCTAAACAACTCGGCAACTAAGCCAAGCCAAAAGGGCAGGCTAAAAAGGCGGACAGCTACACAGACGACGACAAACGGCAGCTAAAAGTATTTAGAATTTCTGGCATTTTGTCAAGTGTCGCCAAAACATTTCGCACAACACGCACCATGGTAGAGAGAGTGAGAGATAGGGACAGTGAAAAAGAGAGGTATATAGAAAGAGAGAGAGGTCCATATTTGTGTGTACTACGGCGAATCTTGCACTTGTTGCATTCTGCGAAATTTGTGTGGCATTTGAAAATGTTTGGCATTTGTTCTTGTTAATACACTATCAGCAAACAATATCTTAATTTAATGAAGTCATACCCTAATTTAATAATCAACGTTATGGAATATACCGAAAAACATTTTGTAATAATTTTGTAATCGATAAGCTTAATTACGCCTAAGCTTATATTTATTTTTTAAATTTAATAGATTTTTAATTACCTAAGATGACATTAGAAAAATTAGTTTGACTTTGATATAATCCTAAGTTTATGGAAGTTGTTTTATTAAAATTATTAAATCATTCGATAGGTTAAATCGCTTCACCTTTTAAATGTTCTTCAATTTATTTGAGTGAATAATAGCTAACCGTCTTTGTTTTACAATTAGTCTATTTATCTCAAGCTTATTTTGAACACATTCTCGCTTCTCTATCGCTAGCTGTAGCAATTAATATTTGAGTGCATTTTGAGATGTGGTTAACGAAACGGACACTGCCCGCTAAATTAAATATTGGACAATTTTTTGTTGTATTCGCACATTCGGCCATTTATCTTAATTTTAGTGACGATATTTGTTAATCTTTCGTGTATTAAACGATGAAACGTACAGGAAACCCAAGAGAACTGCGAGAGAGATTCTTGCTCAGATGAGTGCCAATTTTTAGTTAATTTACCATAAAATTTCCGTGTTACGTATTTTTAATTTTGTGATTTATTTTTGTCACGCGTACACACTTGACGCAATCGGACGCAATCGAGGAGAAACAAAAGCAGCGGCCAGAATACGCTCAAATGGTTTTTGGATCAGTCTGGGATACAGTGGGCGTCTGGTGGGGAAAAGTGCTCTCTTTGAGGTAGTTGGCCCTTGAGCCACTTGTACACAATGGAAAGCAAAGGAAAGCAATTATGTAAGAAGGAGTAGAATGGGGAACACAAAGGGGGACAACAATCGATGGACACCGAGGTGAATGCGAACGATGCCCCTAAACATTTCCGCTGCACTCGAGCAATGCTAAGAACAACAGGAAAATCCAAAGTCACAATCACACACCTTACACACCTACATACACACCTACATACACACACGTGCTAAAACGGAAGCGGAAACGCAGTGCATATGCGGAGTGCAAGAAGGATTCACACAAGAAGGACATTAGGGACAATCGCCTCGCAAATCGTGCGATAGGTTAGACAAAACAATTTTTCGATTTGAATTAAAACAGGAGGAAGAAGAGATTAAATTCATAAACAAACAAAACAATTTTACGTAGTGTATGATATGTATATATACTGTATAACCATATATGTATATAAACTAATTTAACACATTTTTCTATTTAAAAAAAAAGCCCCCATTGTTAAAATAAACTTTTAAGGACAATGTTTTACATTTACTAATACTACAATTTTTACTTTTCTTATTGCTATAACTTTTTAATTTGTTTGGGAGATAACTAAATATTTTAAGCATTACAAAATTAACTTTGCTTGTAGGTTTATTGAACATCTTAAGAGAGAGTGAAAATATTATATATCAGACCCCGCTGAATTCTCTAAAACGGTCTCTACAAAGAAAGCTTAAGCCACTTTTTTCCAAAAGTAATATTTTATGGCTCTGGGCTGGTATCAACTGTTTTTTACGTTTGTCTACCAATGACTTCAATGCTTTTTCCCTCTTCTTTTCAGCACATATCCTAATCGATTTATTGGTCTCACACAATCCAACTAATACAGGATTGTAGCCAGTTAGCCTTCTCCATACCGCCTTTTTTCACCCGTCCTGTCAGTTTGAGCATTATTCATTTTCATTGCCGCATTCCCCGTTCGAATTTCTTTTCCATGTGTTGTTTTGTGTAATCAAATACAGACACTACATCCCCTTATCCTTGCTTGTGATTAAGCCCAAAAGGCTCACACACACTGATAAAAAAAGCGGCAACTAGCAATCAACCGAAGGGAAAAAGAGACGGAGGAAGAACAAATATGCCCCGAAACGAAGTCTAAAGAGGAACTTACCATTTCTGTTCTCACTATCCGCCGGCTTCATCTGAATGGGATGGTGCATCTGTCAAAGAGAGAAAAAATAGAAAATCGTTAAAAAAATTGGTAATATTTTTGGAAATTGTGAATGAAATACACATCACTTTTATTAGAAAGTGCTTTACTTTATAGGTTCGATTTAAGTTTGCCAAAAAGCATTAAGAAAATAACAATTCTTATAATGTTTTGCCTTGAAAATAATTATAAGTACAAGACTAATCAAAGTTTATCTTTTCGGCCTATTCTCCATTGGGTATTATCTTGGCTAAAGATGTTAAATAACATTTTAATAATGTTTAACTATAAAAGATATATTTAAAACAAGAGAGAACGCTATAGTCGAGTGCCTCGACTATTAGATACCCGTTACTCAGCTAAACAACTTAATATAAATATGCCCTCTTGTATGTTTTTCCCCGCTCGAATTAGCTCCCGATTTTTATGTTAAAATCTGTACCCAGAGAACACCTCCAATTTGGCTAACTTGATTTGATTTGCATAGTTCTTGGGATATAGTTCGGTATTGACAAATGAAAGCCATCGCAATTTCCTTTAATAGAAATCCTTATCGAGAATTAACGTTGACTCTGTTGAGCACCTTGGCCAGCTGTTCCAAAGTCATCCGTTAGATGGCGCTATTGTATACGCCATGAAAGGCGGAAATGTAGGCGCTAGCCAGGCTTAAGTGTTTAATGGGTTTTTGGGCGTTAGAGTGGGCGTGGCAAACTTTTATTTGGCCAATCGATAGGTATTGACGAAACAAATACATATCAAAAAAAATTTTCATAATAGCATCAAAACTGTGGTCACAGCTTGTGGCTTGTGGGCGTCAGAGGGGGCGTGGCACCATTTTGAAACAAACTTGCGCTGCGTAGGAACTCCTAAAATCTACATGCAAAATGCCAATCTTCTAGCTTGTTTCCGAGATCTCAGCGTTCATACGGACAGACAGACAGACAGACAGACGGACAGACAGACGGACAGACGGACAGACGGACATGGCTAGATCGACTCGGCTAGTGATCCTGAACAAGAATATATATACTTTATAGGGTCGGAAACGCTTCCTTCTACCTGTTACATACTTTTGCACGAATACAATATACCCTTTTACTCTACGAGTAACGGGTATAATTATTGATTGCAATGTGCTTGAAGTCATATTGCAGGGTAATTTCCACTTTCGCAATATTTGCTCTACCATCAACAAATTAAACCAACAACCGACTAGAACTGTTCCTAGATCAACAATGATTTCATTCGATTATTTAGGAGTTGTTTGATCTCATCAGACCTAAATTTGGCTGAATGCAAGTGGAAAGCGTTAATGAAATAGCTCGGAAAAAGGAAGCCGGACAAAAAAGGAGTGGGCGAAACAAATAGGAACCAAAGAGCCCATTTCATTAACGTGGCCATTAGCACTTGAAAAATGCAATTCAATGCGATGCTTTTAACAAATTTTCAATTTATTTTACATTCGTCGTGCGAACCGATAAGGTCCCAAGTCCTTTTTACTGGGTTCTGTCAGGCAGTGGCCATTACTTTGGTTTCAATTAACTTTTCATTCAAACGGTTCGAGCAGCGGAAATGATAATAATAATACTTACAACGATATTAGAAAATGGAGCTTCAATTGCAGGAAACTTTTCCCAATGCCCGGGCGAAAGAAGAGGCGTGTGGGAGCAAAACCCGGACAAAGTGACTGAATGACTGAGTGATGTTCAGCAAATTGAAATGAAATGCTTACGGGTTGAGGCCTCCCCGCATCTCTTTTTCAAACCAAATAAAACCGAACTGAACGGGGGAAAGCCAGAAGGTATCTGCACAAATTACGAGAAAATGTCACCGCCTCTGGTACTTGGTACTTGGTCGGTAGTCCGTAGTCCGTAGTCCTTGTCCATCCTTGAACCCTTCCCACTTATTGTTGCGCCATTTTGCTCCTCTATTATTCAAAATTGACAGTTGAATGAGTCAAATGGCCGTCTGCCTCAATCTGAATTGCTCTTTTCTGGCATTTCATTTAACTGTCTGTCTCGCAGGATCGACTAGTGTGGATGCCTACATATTTATCTGGCCAAGTATTTGTCTGTGTTTGTGTTGGCCAAATCCTGAATGGAAAATCCTTTCAATTTAATGGTATAGAGGCTATAATGCGATTTGCAGCAAGTTACTTTTTAGTCCTTCTCTGATTGTCAATTAGCTCTCAAAATATTGTGGTTAGCTTTTGTTTTTTCTTGTTTTAAATATGCCAGCAGTGGCTTGGAACACTGAAAATAATCTTGTTTCACTAAGAGAGATTTAATTGATTGAAAAACGACAACTACTTGTTACAAATAAGAAAAATGGATTACGTTTCTTTTCAGAAATAGTCATTTAAAATTGAAAATTTACTACAAATGCCCAAATTAATTGAGCTTGTAGTACAATTTCTATTGAGTGCCCGAATTTAATTATTCAATATGCAAAAACATGGCTCATCAAATTTGCAAGAATCTTAAATACTTTTCCTGCTTACATTTTTGCCAAAATTGTCGAATAAAATTTTCATAGTATACTTTCGGGCTTTTCACTTGAACCCTGTCCCCTTCTTCATTTTGTCCGACTTGCAACTGTATCTTTTCACACGTGCCAGAAAAAATGAGAACGAGAAAAGGGACAACGCTTGCCAAGGACACTTAACACTCTCATATACATATAGTTATATGGGAGAAAAGTGGGAGGGCCGAGAAAAGTGGGCAGTTCAAAACAAAATATTTATTGTGGCCGTTGACAAGCTGGGCTTTTCCTCTGTGTGTGTGGGAATGTGGGCATTTTAACGTCTGTTTACCTATCGATTATTTCAGGTAAATTAAGTAGCTTCGGAGCTGACGAGGACCTCCACGTCCACGTCCATGTCGACATCGATGTCCTTTCCGTCGAGGGCAGCCTGCCAAATGCATTAAAGGATCAGACATGCTCACACACTCACGCCCTGCAGCACACATACCCTCGCAGTAACGCATAGCTGGACGACCAGGCACTTACTTATACAAACAAAGATCCACCTTGCAAACATACACACACACACTCACATGTGGTCATTATTTTGACAATTACACACGTGGCGCCATTTGGCTAGGACCTTATGCCCCCCTTAAACTCCTTGTTTGGCTGTGTGAGTTGGGGTCCTTGTTTTAGTGCCAGCCGAACGTTCCTATATGGATTTTCCATTAACGATTTGAATATGTAAATGATGGAGCGAGTGCCAACTGTGGTTTCAAGTTGAACGGAATTCGGAAAACTTTTTGTTGAAATGCACTTTAGTTTTATATCAGATTAGTTTCATATAAGATTATACCTATTTACTGTGATTTTAATCACAATGATAGGTATAATCTAAAATAAAACTAAAGTGCATCTTAACAAAAAGTAAACTATATTTCATTCTACTGATTCCTGCATGGCAATAAACTTAGCTATTTTTTCAAGCATTATAAATGAAATATATATAATTCTCAAAAATGGCATTGTGTTTAATTTTGTTCAAGGCCCACATTCCTATCTTGGCTTAGCGCACAGTGATATTTTACTGCATTTAAGTGTGTAATCCTAAGTTTACTATACAGTTATTACAGGATACTTTCATTTGAATATTGAACCACTGTGCCTGGTCACATCCTATCGGTTGATTCACCCACCACCTGCCCCTGCTGATCCAATCCTCAGCAATCTTAGTGTGTTTGCTTGTGCGTGGAACGCTTCATTTAATACGTTAACAATGAGATTGTCCTCAATAATTGAATCCACTAATTGACTGATGATTACATTTTGTGTTGGCCATACACCAATAGTCCACCAGAGCACCTACACCCCCTGCCCGACCCAAAAACCATGCGCTGAAAGTATGTCATCGATCGATCGGGTAGCAAGCGGTTGACTTTCTCAAGCTGTATTATTCAAAAGGGCGCACAAACAGTAACTGTACTGGGTATATGAGTGTATGGGTGTTTGGGAACTACGAAGAAAGGCACACACACGCGCACACATACATACGCAAATACGAAAAGAAATGCTCACATACATGGACACAGAGAACAGGAAAACGGGCAGAACTCAAAGCTACATAGATGGTATAGGGTGTGTGTTGGTGGTCGGTGTGGGTGTTGGTGTGGGTGAGTGGGTGTTGTGTGTTGGGAGGTACTTACCCCGTCCAAGGTCTTGATGTTGTGCAACGCATCCTGGGCGCGCAGGGCGGCCTTTCTTGTATAGTAGGTGACAAAACAGCACCCTGCAAACGAAAATGAAACAATCGAATACAAATCGAATACAAATCAAACGAATCGATAGACAGTAGCACAGAACATATGATACATAACGAACATTATATATATACTGTATAATATATATAACGGATGCATTGAGTATTATATACTGGGACCATTACAAAGTTAAGCTCTTATTTCGATAACTACTTGTTTTAAGCTTTTCATCATGCATCCGGAACATTTAGTCCGAGGCTTAAAGCTATATAGATATAGTCTATATTGTCATGCAGATTTCTGGACATGGGACGAGCGCTTCATGCAAGCCATGCGGATCAAATGGGACAAGGACAAAAACTATGGGACTACGGACTTCGTGAGGTTGACGTTGGAAAATATTACTAAATGGCTGCCTATAAGCTGTGAATATTTTCCATTATAAAAGAGCTTTGACAATATATAAATTAATATTAATCAAAATAAAAAAAAATCCTGGATCAATTACTGCCACGGATTTCAAATAATTATCACATAAACGAAATAACATAGATCGTTTAACATACGAATAAATTTTAATTTATAAGGGAGTCTAGAGAAATTTTAAGCGTTTTGCGATCGCTTTTAAAGGTTTTATAAAAACGCAACACTATATTTTAAAATTTTTTCATAGTTTTAAGCACTGTTTAAAATATATTAAAATCTCCAGTGATTTCTGCTACATGATAACTGCTAGAATAAATAAGGTTATCTACTGTAATTTTTAAACAAGCAAATATATGTGTTTTTCTATTTACTATTAGATGGATAAGAAACTCGATGCATAAAATGATTTTCAATATTGTCTTTTGTTTTCATTTTCTGTATATATTTAATATATTTTTGATTGTTAGCTTAGCTTTTGCGTCTTAAAAGTGTTTTATATTTCTTATGCTTAAGTTTAATTGAATAAGTTGTGTTTTGAATGTTCCCTTCTGATAATATTCGTAAGTTCTCCATTGTGCTAGAATTTGTTTTCATCGGATTACTTACGGAACATCCTGAAAGTTAGTACACAAGCCGTCTGTGCTGACCCATCTAAACTATCCACTGCTCCATTACGAAGATTAAATTATAATCCTCCTCCGACTCGCAGCCACATAAACCACACTCCTCCCTTGGCTTTCATCGAGTTAGCCGTGCTCGAACACCTTGCTCTGAGGATTAATCCACCCATACGCACACTTATGGCCAGGATTAACCCCTCTAGACCATAAATATGCATAATGGAATTTCCCTTTTCGCTTTCGAGGGAAGTTTGCAAGCAAATGCGCATATTATTCTAATACAGCCGAAAATTAACCAGAGCAACATGCTCATGTCCTGCATCCTGCCCGTGAGTGTGCTGTTGTGTGTATGTGGAAGTTTTTCCCGTTTATACACGCACAATTATGGCCAATTACCCCGGCTAAAACTTTGGCCAACACCGCATTCCTGCCCTCAACACCTGTGCTGGAGGCAGGTTTTAATGTTGATGGGTTCGCCATCAGCATAATCATATTACTTGATGTTTATCCGCACAGCCCGGGGACCCACAATTGATGGACATTGTAAAATTTCATTGAAACCCCCGAGTAATCCGCCCATTTGTATGCCCTGTTGCCGGGGCTCCATCTTCTGAGACTCACCTCTGCTAATCGATGTGACCTTGTCCCGGAGCACATTCAACGTGTGCACGGGTCCGAACTGCTCGAACATTTGGCGGAGCCTGGTCTCGTCCCAGGTCTTGGGTATTTGGCCCACGAACATCTTGATGTTGTCAGCATCCGGTTGATCCTTGATCAAGTCCGGACTGCTCGTTTCCATAAGTTCCATTTTGACGGAGCTCTCATCCGTAGGACTTTGGTTGCTGCAATGGAGATTGAGAAACATGAAATATTGTAGAATACTTTGATTGAGAAATAAACATTTTAAATGTCTAAAACCTGAAGACCTAAATTCATTTAAATAAATTATTTATTATTGTGGTAACTATTTGAAAACAATTAAATTTCAGAACATTAAGAGGAAGGAAAAACCTACCGATAGAAGAGTTTTCTTTGTTAAGAGCATACCACAGTCATTATTATATTACCAGTACGGTAAAAATATAAATACAATACCGGTTTAATAAAATTAGATATGTATTTGGATTCTGTTATGTCAGCCTAAAAATAGTGATACAAAATTACAATTAACTACCTTCCCAACCTTATGAACTTTGGAATATGAATATAATTTCTAGATTATACCCCTTTATTGATTATAATGTTTTTATTTATAATTGTACCTTAAAATTAATTACACTAGTTAATTTTAGTCGTAATGGGATCAATGTTTTATAATTAAAAAAACGGCTGACAATCTAGATCTTCAAGTTTTATTCGTTGGCGCCTCTGTATTTCTTTTCTCCACCTTCTCAATTTCATCGCCATCCCTAACGTTTGAATATCGTTTCTCTGTGCTTGCAGGAGGTGGTTCGTCAGAGGTCTCCACGGGTTTTGGGGCTTCTTCTGGAGGAGGTGGAGGCGGTGGTGGAGGTGGCTCTTCAGCAACAGGTTCCTCTGGTGGAGGTGGTGGCGGTGGTGGTGGTGGTTCTTCTTCAACGACTGCTTCTTCGGCTGGAGGTTCTTCGGGTGAAGGTGCAGGTACGGGTTCTACAACTGGTGGCGCTGCGGCTGCTCCATCTTCATTTTCGTTCTCGGTTTCCGCACTCGGAGGCGGTATGACATTGAAAGTGGGCGTCGAAAAGCATAGATCATTCTTGGCACCATCCTTGCCCGGAAAACTGGGCTGGGTGCCGCGGCGACCCAAGGAATAGGCGGCACAGGAGTTGGCCGCACTGATGTGATGCTCTGGGGTCAGCTTAGGGAACCGGGCCACATGATAGGCCAAGCTGCCCAGAAAGGCATCCCCCGCTCCCGAGGAATCGGCCAAGTGGGGAACATCGGAGGCCGGCACATGAGTGCACATATCGCCGTTTCTCTTGGACATGTAGACAGCTCCCTGGTCGCCCATGGTGATGATCACGCTCTTTGCCCCCTTCTCGATGAGAATCCCAGCTGCTTGACGGGCCTGCTCGAGGGTTTTCACCTCCTCCATTTCGGTCAGGTGAGCTGCTGCCTCCTGGTTCACCACCAAGATGCTGGGCAAACTGATCATGGCGGCGGGAATATCCTTTCGCAGGGGCGACATGTGCAGTATGGAGACGCCCTTGAACTGACGCATCGCGCACATGGTGGCATTCATGTCCGCCTCCAGTTGGCAGAGGAGCACCTTGGCCGCCTGGAAGGACTTCTTGGCGCGGGTGACATCCTTGGCCGTGAGGAAGGCATTGGCCCCGGCCACGTTGATCTTGTACTGCTCCCCCTCGTCGGAGACAGCGATTTCGCTCATGCCCGTGGGGTTGTCCTTCACCTGCTCGACGTGCCTCACATCCACCTCCTGGTTCTTTAAGTGGTTAATGTAACCATTGCCGGACTCGTCCTTGCCCAGCTTGGCCACCAGGGCGGTGGAGGCCCCCAGTTTGGCAGCTGCCACACACTGATTTGCACCCTTGCCACCGAAACAGGTCTCCATGTGCGTTCCGGCAACCAGTTCTCCGGGTTTGGGCAGCTCCGCGACATACCTGGGGTATTTATCTGGCTAATTATCGATTTTCTTGTCCGACACTAGGCTTACGTTATGTACTCGACATTCGCCGACCCAAAGACCACGACATCCAGCGACTTTCCCATCTAATCGCCTGGCCAAGCCTATCAATTTTAAGTATTGTTTTACGGGGAATCTTGTTTTTGGAATGTTCTACATTTCTGAAGTCTAGCGATTAAAATATTCTCTGACATTATAAAATGTCAGCAAAACAAAAGCAATTGATAGGTTTGTTAAAATCTATTTTTGTTGCAAATATATGTAAAGTTGTTATCTATTGCATTTGGATAAGATTAGAAGTTTTGCTTAACGGCAATAATAAAATGCTTTGAATATGTGAAATAAATAAAGCATTGAATTGGAATAGCTTTAAAGCAATTAAAATAAATGAAATGTTCGTCTTTAATTAGGCTATATAAATTGGGCAGAAGCAAAAACATGCTTGAGTTTGCATTTTTAAAGATTTGATTAAAGAAACGAATTAAAAATGGGATTTCCCTTAATATCATAAGCGAAAATACCGGAGTTTGTAATTGGTAAGCTGCTTTTAAAATAGTTTTATCCAAAACCCAATTCTTTTAATTGAAATAAACTTATTTTGTTCGCTTTGAAGCGGATGAAATGTCTGTATTTACTTCTCCATTTTTAAAATGTAAATCCATTACTGGCAAACAAAGAGATTTTAAATCTCCAATAGAAGTTCACATCTTTTTTATTGAACTTTCATGGACAACATATTGTTTATCCATCTGTCCAGAATCCGAGTCCTCCGCTTCCTAACTTCATTTGCTAATGACCATAAAAAAGAGAGGGAGATAACAACAGGGAGAAACATTTGTTCTGAATCCCAGTGCGATACCGAGTTGGCTAACAGCATAAAATACAAATACTAATTGTTATTAGCAAACTAATCTAATCTAAAAAGTTGTAAACGTTGTTACTTTTGTTTTGTGGTTGACCAGTCTCCGACTCTACTCTCAGTTCGAAAAGGGGGTTTTCCAGGAGCGTTTCGGGGATGTGGGTCTTTGAGTGACTGGCAACGCATTGAACGCTCCACTTTGAGGTCACTTTCAGTCGGTTTTTGTGTGCTGCCGAAAAAGTTTTCCCTTTTCCCAGCCGCTGTTGTTGCCCCTAATGGGGGTTTATTGGGTGCTCTTGATGGTGTACGAAATTGACTTTTGGTTGGCTGTCAATTTGCTCGGGGGTCTCGGTTACGGAGCCGATTTGCCGTAAGCAGAAGTTGTCAGCCAGTTGCCCCAATAAATTTCAGCACTTAATTGGCTAAGTCAGTTAGTTCTACGGTGGAGTGACAGCGGTATGTTGAGATGGATCTCTCGGATGTAAATAAAACTGTTCTGGCATCTTACAACTTTCGAATGTTTAAGTTTCCTAATTGAAGAAATAATACTTCGGTTGTTACTATTTAATACAATTAATAAAGGTTTTACCAAGAATAAAATAAATTTGTTAAATTGAATCATTAAAAAAATTTTAAAAAGTAATTGAAAAACGCAAGGTAAAAGCAACCTTTTTGTTTATAATTCCATTTCATTTAGAATAGTATAATAAAAATTGAAAAAAATTATATAAAGTATGTATATGAAATTTAAAAATAAAATTTAATACATTTTGTAGTAGGCAATACAATGAGAATTATTTGAAAGCTTTAATTAATTTATTCACTTCAATTGTAATTTAAATATTTAATCTAAGGAGCAAGTTAGGATTGGTCAACCATGCAAGATACTTAGATTACATGAAAATAGATTTTTGTATATGTTCAGTTGGAAAATTCGTGCCGATAACAATTTCAGCATCACATACTTTCGGGATGACAATTGAAATTACCAAATATCTTGGCAGAGAAAGTGACAAACTTCTCCCCTGTTTCGGTACATTATTAACTTAAGCTATCTCACGGAGTCATCTGAAACGATGCCATTTAGGAAATTACTCCCAATTTACTTTTAAATTTCTTCATTTTCCAATTTCCTGCGTAAGTAATTCCAGCGCTTGCAGCCGCCATTCATCTACCCTCACTCCTTGCTCCACCCTTATCCATTTATGAACTGCCTCCGTTCCCAGATGAAAGCCCAGCGACACTCAGTGAAAAGCCCGTGAAAAGCGAGGCGGCTGCCGCGGGCCATCGAATGACAAAACGAAATTAATCTATTAGAGCCGGAACGAGGACGAGCCAAATTGTCTATGTCAAGGTGATAAATTCAGGCCTGCCTGCAGGTAAATAAGCCAAGTTACAAAGAGCAGGGGCACGAACGTAATCCATCGCGATTGCTGTGCCTGCAGCATAAATCCCTAAACGGGAGCCATTTACGCATCAGCCAATTTCTCGAGTGTGTTACCATAAATTGAAAAAAAATACATTCTTAATGTGAAACCAAATAAATTGAGGAAGTATGAGGTGCCGCGAAAAGAAGCAGCGACAGGTGTGTTGCCCCTGGAGTCGGGCAGGCAATTATTTCAGCCAGGCGCGAATCCATCGGGGAGTCGGGTGAACGCTCCCCGAGTGCCTTCTCCAGCCAACTATCGCTCCTTTGGCCCGATTCTCCTCGAAGTTCTCCTCGGAGGTCTCTCGGGGCTGCGCCTGTGCATTAATAATTCAGTTTCATTTAAATGCGACCAGGCTTAATGAGAAAATCGCCTGCGGTGGAAGCTGAAGCGCGTCGGAAAGTGAGAAGTGAGTGGGTGTTGGAGTGGGTGGGCGCAGGGAAATGGGGATTTGGGCCAGGACAGCAGGTGTCTTCAGCCATGCCGCCAATGAGCTTGCTGATGATGCTCAGGACGATGTTGGTATCGCAGCTCAATGCGAGAATCAACAGCTTTGGCTGCTCGTCAAGGGGCACAAAGTGTCTCCGAACAGTGAGAAAATGGTTCCAAGTAAATTTATTTATTTAGCGAATCTAGATAACAGTCTTTACACTTAAATATGAACTTGTTATGAAGATTGGGCGCTTTCTGCATTGTAAACTTGGTGAATTTTTATAAATTTTCATTCAACTGGAGTTGATTCTATTGCTAACTTCCCGAAAAGGTTTATACTCGGAATAATTAAATAAGAACTAGCCAAGTAGCAAATACAGATATAAAGCCAAGCAATTATTATTAAATATACAAATTACTTATATGAAAGTTTTACAGTTTTCACAAAGTTCTCTAAGAACAAACCATGTTAACATTCAGGTCAGCTTTTGATTAACCTTTAAAAATTCGCGTACATTTTATAACTCTATTCTTAACCACTGTACTCTGTGGCGACATCGCCATGACGAGGCACTTAATTTATGATGGCAGTTTGTTATGCCGCGCCTGTCACAACAAGAACAAACAGCTCAGAGATAGAGGAAGCAAAAAAATGTATTTACAAGAAGTTGGGGCTGGATAAGGCTGCAGCCTCCGCCTGTGTGGAATCGAGGCCGTATAAAAATGACCCAACATAAATTTAATAATTCCTGCTTTATTATTTAATGGCCGAGAACGACAGCAGAGAAGGCCGGATGGACGATTGCTGGGTTCGGCATAGAAGAGTCGAGTTCCCAACGATTACTTACCATCCCCTCAGGATAATCGTCTTTGGGATCATTATGAAGATGCTTTAATATTATAATTACACTGTCCTGTCAATAATCATTCGCCATTATCGCTGATGACTTGGGCTATGTGAAAATTGTCGCCTTGATGGCTGTTGCCAATTAATAACATTAATGCAATGGCAATTATCATTAGCCACTTGATGGCTGCCACGACCTTCGCCCCTTTCTTCGCCACCCAATATTCCGCCCACCCGGCCCTTTGGCCAATGCACATTGTCACTTATTTTAATTAAATCAGGCTGGGAAGTGGGCCGCCGACGGATTCAACATTCGGTGGGAATATTTTTTATAATTTCCGGGCAAAGGAAGCCCCCAAATAGAAAATGTGGCGCACGTCCGAGAAATAACCATTTGAAATGTGATAGCCAAAGTTGTCTGGGGGTGGCAGGTGATGTCCTGGAAAGCTATAGGAAATTGAAATGTTCCATAACGGCAAGGTAATATGCAAAGTGATAAGCAACGAAGATGTGGGGGCCAAGCTGGTAAATTTATGTTTTAAGAACAGAACGGATATTTTAAATTGCATATTTTTAGATTATTTGCACCTTTTTCTTTGCCGTAAAATTAAAATTTAAATATATCTTGCATATACATTTTTTTATTCATAATATTGAGTAACGTTTTGGTAGATAATTTTGTATTTAAAGAATATAAGAATATTGAGAAAGTAACATAAATTTTACTACCTAAAGCACTTATGCAAAACAGGGTTCATTTACAAGATTAACAGTGTTAAACTGGAACTAAGCCCAAGCACACTTCACAGAACTAACTGAAAATGGAAACAACTATCTGAATTTCCTCGATTTTCCGTGAAAAATTACCTAGTGCAGCATCAAATCATTTGAGTGTAATTAGCAGTCATTAGCCGCCATTGAGGCAAAAAACCGGATGCAAGAATTCGAATTCGAACAAGGGGGATAACACTCACCGATTTGGGCCGCTGATGGGTGGCGGTGCGACGACGGGTGGAGCGGGAGAAACAACAACAATGGCGCCACCCTGGTCGCCTAATGAAGTTCTGGAATTAATGCTGGAATTCAGCTGCGTTGACGCTGCTGCTGCTGCTGCTGCTGCGGTTGCAGCGGTGCCTGGTGTTGCTGTTGCTGCTGCAGATATTGCTGCGATTGCTGTGGCTGCTGGCAGTGCTGTTGGGCTGGAATTTATTTGGTTGTGCAAGAGTGTTTCAAACATTGTTGTCGACATTTTTGCTGCTGTTGCTCCCGTTGCTCCCGTTGCTCCCGTTGCCGTTGTTGTAGATAATGCTGCGATGCCGCCACTATTGTTGCCGGTGGGCCGCAAATAGGGATGGAAACTTTTCGCAGCACCCGTAAAAGTTGTTGTCGCTGCAATGGCACCTGAAGTAGCTCCCGAGCTCGTTAGATTCTCTAAATAGTCGTACTTGACCGGCAGTATCTGCTGATGTTGTTGCTGCTGCTGCTGCTGGCTATTGTTGCCCGTATTTAAATTGTTATTGCTATAAAGGCTATGGTTGTTGCTGTTGCTGTTACTGCTGCTGCCGGCACTCGAATTGCTGTTGTTGCCATTAGCAACATGGGCAACAGGTGCCGTTGTTAGCATTGTTGTTGCTTCTGTCGCTGCGTCGCAAGTTGCCTCCGATGTTGCTGCTGTTGCCGTTGTTACTGCTGCTTCTGTTGCTGTTGCTGCCTCTGTTGCTGGTGGATTGCCGCTCAGTTTATCCGCGTGCAGACTCAAGGATTGCAACATCATTTATTACACCTTTGCTTTGTTTTTATTGCCAACTCCTGCAGCTCCTGTCGCTAATTACTTTTAGTGCCGCATTTGGCGTCGCTTGCTTTTTAATTTGCTTCGGGTTTTAGTTTTATTAAAATTGTATTTTATTTTGCTGCTGGCAGGAGGGTCTCCTTTTTCTGTGTTTAGTTTTGTACCCCTTTGTTTATCCTTTCTTTATCACAGTTTTTTTTCGCGTTCACAATTAGCCTCTGCGTTTACTTTAGTTCTTATAATTTTTTTAGATTGTTGAGCTTGAGTTTAAGCTGTAATTAAATTAAGAACAAAGTGTTTGTTGATTAAAAGACATGTATTAGGGGTTCGTATGCGGTAAAAAGATAAGTGGGAAAATTTATAGAGTCACAAAGCAAAATATCAGGCTATGAGACTAGGCTATATATTTATTTATTAAATTATGTTTATTTATTAAATTTAAAGCCACAATGCAGAAACACCTAAAATATAAGCAATGACATACATATATAGTTTATTGAAATTTATTTTGTATGGAAACATTTGTAATTTAAATATAAGCCTGTCAATTATTTCCCAAAAGTAAGCTCTATGTTTTATTTTTCAGAAATGAGCAGCCCATTCACATGTTTATTAATGTTTTAAGTATCCATTGGGAAAACCGCAGTCAAAATGGCTGCCGGATCCTTCGTCCTTCGCCCCCAAACCACGCCCACTTTAGCTAATCCCACCGCCCATGGAGCCTAACTGCATAGCTAAGCGCATTTGAATGGAAAGCATATTGACTGACAGACTGACCGCAGTACTTGGGCCACTCGACTGTCTGCATTCAAGTGCCCGCTTTGAATCGCACACAGATGTACACCAGTGCACACACTCCGCCATAAAGATACACACTAATGCAAGTACACTGGGAAAATAGAGTTATATAATGAAGAAAGCCTTTCTTTTGCACACTCTCAGACATATAGATACACACTAATGCAAGTACACTGGGAAAATAAAGTTATATAATGAAGAGATACACACTATCCGACTAATGCAAGTACACTGTTAAAATAAAGTTATGAAGGCATTCTTATTCTTATGTTCAACTTGTTTGATTATAAATCATTGTGTGGAACTAACAACTGGGTAATACAAAATTTTGATTTCAACATTTTTAACAATTTTCAAAACTTGCAGAAGGGAATTCATGGTAATTTTATTTACAATGTTTTAATTCGTATGTATTAAGTTTATCGGCTATTTACGGTAGAGTTCTTGCAATACGTTGAGAAAATGAAACTATTAGGAGCACATTATAATACACATAAATTTATAATCCTAAATCAAAGCCCAAGTGACATTTTGATCCGTGTAGATGCTGGCATCTGCCGCTAAACAGATAAGCATTTCGAGTGCTCACATAGTGAAGAGCGAGAGCTCAGTTGGCCGCATAATGTTGAAGGCTTCAGCTAATTAGTTAAATTGAAATCAAATTATTTGTTGTCGCACTTGACTGGCCACAGGCATGGGCGCCTTAATTAACGCGCCTGCACATACAGCGCTTTCTGTATATATAGGTAGATAGTTTTGCGAAAGGCACATATGTACACTTCATGGCTGTACTGCCAGGAAGGCGATTACGGTTAGCCTTATTGCTTTACGGGTGAATTTGAGCCACTTAAATTTGTTCACTTTACAGTTTCCAAAACACTTAAAGGAGCTTTTATTGAGTTAGTTTGTTATATTATTTAAAACAAACTTTGGACGGTTTACTAAGCAGTTTTGCCCCGGAATATCAATTTCATGATTTAGAAACTTATGCAAAAATTAATTTTAATTTATTAACTATATTACACATTATTATAAAACGTTTTATAATAGTTGTACTGAGTTCCATATTGTCATTCAAATAACCACAAGTTTCTGTCAGTTTTTTAAAGGTCCAATGTTATTCTTTGTTCATGTACATCATTAAAAAATTGCGTGTAAATTAAATAACATTGTTACATTTTAATCCTGGAAGATTAAAGAACATTTCGTAACAAGTATACAGCCTTAAAGTTCGCTTTTGCTTTTTCTCACCTTAAAGCAATATATTTTAAGCCCGTACATTTGTTTTGGACGACAGCTTATACTGCAACATCTTTTTGCTTAAATTTAAGGTTCACCGTAGGGCACACACTTTAAGTCCACCCTCACTTTGGGGCAAATTTTCTCGTTCTCCAGATAATCGCCACGAAACTCGCCGGTTTTTCTATTATTTTTTAATAAATTTCAACGCTTGCATATTTTCGCGCTTTTCTATTTTCGTTGCCCGCTTATTTATTTTAGCAGCGCGCTCTTGTGCTTTGTTTTATTTTTTTGGCTCCGTCCGCTCCTCTTGGCCGGGTTGTGGCAACTGTCGTCGTCATCATCCGCATCGTTGTCGTGCCATGAGGCGCTTGTTGCATCCCCCCGAATTCCCCCCGAGCTGAGGCAAGCGTGTTAGGAAGGCAGCCATCGGCGTGCTCCTGCTCCTGCCACTCCCCCCCTTCTTGGTTCCACACCGCCCACGTCCTGCCTTCTGCAGATCCTTGGCTCTTGCCACGCGCTTATCCCAGCGACATCAAACGATGTCGACGACAACAGCCCAACGCCAACGTAGTTAGAGTCAGAGTATTCGATATTGAAGGGATATTTTGGCTATACTATCACTTTTATTAGGAGTCTAAAAGGGACTTGCTATTTTTAAGGATTAAAGCTAGTCCCGATTGGGATGTAAAATAAATAAATTTTGAAAAGGTATTTTTCAGTACATTTCCTTGCTAAATTTTTTGTAAAAAAAATTGTTCATTAATTTGTTAGCCTAGCGGTCGGCTTAAAAATTAATATCTTTATCGATGCTTTGAGATTTTATGGCTCCTTTTTTAATTGGTATAAAACGCTTTTATTTAAAATTTGTAAAAAGTCTCCTCTTATATTTATGGATTCATAAAAATAAGACATTAATTTTTCGTATATTAGAGTTTTATATTAATTCTTACATAAAATCAGAAAAAGTATATGAGTAAGACTATATTGACGATTACTTTTTACAAATTGAAAATAAAAGAGTGTTAATTATGAAATTTTACTTCACATAACACATAAAACACTTTTCCTAGGAAACTATATATCAGTAATCAATGGCAACCTTAAAGCAATTTAAGAAGAGTTATTTTGGGTTAAAACTCAAAGCTCTTCCTGGATTAAAAGGGACTTACTAATTAATAAAGCTACTGATTCTCTTGTATACTAGTTCTCATTAACAGCGCTACACATATTCTATCCCTGTAATTAGCTATATAGTAAGGTAGAGTATTCACTTTTCGAGGTAATACTGCACCTGATTGCCCCTGGCTGCTGCATTATGAGCAGTTATCGCCGCTGTTGCTTTTCGTAGTGCTGATGTGGCTCCTGCAGCTTTAACGCACACTCGGCTATATGATATAGAAGGAGATCCGGGGGAGGGGGCTGCCAGCCAGCTGTGCCGTCCTCATCGGTGCTGCTCTGCTGTCACCTTGTAATTTTATTTATCTATTGATTATTGAGTATCTCTTTTCTATTTATTTGCCTTTGTTTGCCCACGCAGCGTTGACAGAGAGCTATTCCCAAAGCCGGAGCTCAACCCCCAGTTGCAGTCCCTCAACCTCAACCTCAACATCACCTCCATCCTCGACCCATGGCACCCTTTGGCATTTTTATTAAACCAGATTCCAATCCGCCCGTGTGTGTGGGGGTGTGCATGTGGATACATATTGGGCCCCTGGCTGTTTTTTAATTAACTTTAGTGACAATATTTTGCCCAGCTGCCTTTGAGCTGGGGGCCGGCGCCACCCGCCGGAACCGAGAGATAATCAAACTTTGCCCATTGTATGCAAATGTGGGCAGCTGAGTCTTGGTCGTGCTCTTGGGCCCAGGGACACTTTGGCCCCGATTCTCGGTGTTTTCTCTGTCAGCGTCTTGCCATCCTGCCATTCCACCGCCCTGACAGTTGACATTTCGTAAAGATGTCACTTGTCCATGGTTGCATTGTGAACTATAGCCGTACACTCGCATGTACGACCCATATGTCCGATTCACATTCCGACCCTCTCTGTGTTCCCCATTCACTTGTTGAGCGAGTTTCCTTATCTTATCTCCAGTTTTATACGTTCGCTTGTTTGCTTTATTGTGGTTTTTTCTTCTTTTTTTCCTGCTTTTTGGAGACAATATGGTGCACACTCATACGCATATCCCAGCAATTGGAGTTGCTAGACCGGGGATGAACAGGTCTTTATCTGCAGTTTTAGAGAAAGTGGTAGAATGACTAATCCCCAGAAATTTGCGGAGAGACAGGTGAAGATAAGTGGGTATAATATGTTAAGTGAAACTGTGTAAGACTTTTATTACGAGATTAAAAGCTTAGCCAAAGCAATCTAAGGCGGTTTCTAAGTTTATAACAGTTTTAATTATATTTGCTGAAGTGTGCCATTACTCACAGTTACTAATAATGATTATATACATAGTTTGGCAAATAAAAATATAAATCTTTTCCGACATAAAATAAACATTTTATATTTAAACGAATCATACTCACAAATGTCAGTTGTTTTAAAGTTTTTCGTATACAGCTCCTTGCAAATGTTTTTCTATTCTCAATTTTCACACACCTTATGCCACAAATCCCATATCTAGGGCAGATAAACGTACTATCTGGAGATATCAGGGAAATCAATCAAGTAAGGCACTCGGAAAACACGCGCGAGCTGCACTGATCGAAAGCGACGAAGGCAAGGAGACAACCGCACGTAGACGCCAACGGAGGGCAACTAACGGAGCCGAAATTCGTATTCCGATTTCATAACTCTCTGTACCACCAAATGTGTGAGTGTCTGCCGCTCGGAAAAGCGTTATCTGCAGCCTGATAAGGGCTTATCGCATAATTGGCCGCTGATTGCCGTCAGGTAAGTTTCACTTGGCCGTCTCTCACGCTCCGGTTTTCTCTGTCCAAACATTTGCTCCGGCCGGAGAGGTGTTCTCCCGCTACCGTCCAGTCGAAAAGTTAGCTTTGTTTGATTTTCCTATCACTATCCGCGTGCAGTATAGTACAGGTTGACGAGCTCTTTAATTGACTATCTTATCGAGCCCACGGAGTGCATCGACTCGGGAAGGGGAAGGGGTGATGGCGTCCCCCAGACCGCGCTTAATCCAGCAAACACCACGCTCCCTGCCAAAACTCATGACGAAAAACAGCGACGAGTCCCGGAAATATCATAAAGGAGTATAAACAGTCACTGCAATTACTTTCCAACTCTCGACTTCGCGCTCCATATATCCGCACTATAATGCTCATAAATATAAACTAAACTCATGCGAGTGGCCGCTCTGAATTTATATGTACGGATATATCCCTCGGTCCGTCCATCAGTCTGTGTGTCTGCAGGGCCATTACACAAATACCAGCGTTCGTGGGGAAAACGGAGAAACGGAGAAAATGGAGACCAATGAGCTTGCCACGTAGCCAAAGTATCGATGAGTTTCGAGTGGGTGACTTGTGGGGCGTGAGACCGGACAGCCGTTCTCAGCCGTGGCCATAACACGGACTCTCTCGCCGGACTATATACCATATAGGAGGCAATCCTATATATCCTATATAGAACCGGTAAATAACCGATACGTGTTGGCTGGCGAAGGAAAGCTGGGTTTTGTGGGTTTGTTTGTCATTGTGCCATCAAATTATAATAAGCGACTATTTAGTGGTAAAAGTGTGTCACTTTACATACGGCCCAGTTGCTGTCTCTGTCTCTTTCTCCCTCTCAGCTGCTATCCCTTTCCCCTCCCAAAGGTTGTGGGGTGGACAATTGCTTTTTACCTGCTTCGGCCGGAATCGAAAATAGAAAAATCGAAAATTCAATTATCCATTAACGACTTGAGTTATAATGTGATTGTATTCATTGGCTGACTAATACAGCGACGCTTTCGAGATAAAAGCAAAAATAATTAATTGTATTGTATTGATACAATCAAGGTTGATTTAAAGCTATATATATAGTTTCTAGACTTTCATTCACAAATTTTCCTTCAGCCAACTGACTATCACTTGATAAGGATTGCTTGCCATACTTTAAAGATTTCGACAACGATGTGAAATAGTGTAAGTATTCCTACATCAGATTAGTTAGTAATTATATTTAAACATACACCAAAATTCTGTGTACTTTTACCTAATCGGGTGCACCAATTAACTGGACACCATTAAAGCAGTTACAGAAATACGATATGTACACCACTGATATCGGGTTATATACAACCCCCAACACCGCGACTTAAGGCCAAATATAAATTAACGCAGTACACAAAAAAGTTCTGATACCAATCTACTGCTTATCGGGAGCTAGAGTCTGTACCTAACTGTTTACCGATTTATCTAATCTGATATTCTTATCTCGAGCAATTACTCCGCACTTCCTCCGATGCCAGGTGCCCCCTCAGCCCCCTCTACCAATCCAACTCGCAGCTCACGAGTTGCGACAGACACAGTGGGTCACGTCTGCTCCATCCACCCACAGGTACAGTGGGTGCCGGTAAATGGCCGCCATAAAAAGGCAGCCATTGAGATCCAAGATATATGTTGGAGTATCCGCATATGGATAGATACTTCTGTCCATTCATTGCCCTTTTTACACGGCGAAAAATAATATAAGAATTTAGCTAAACTTTCTTTTAAATATTGATTCGTTAATTTAATGTTTATGTTAGCTTAATGTTACAATGTTGATTTTTAAGACACAGAAAATAATGTTAATTTATTTTTCTATCTAATTTATAGGCGAATTTGTTCTTAAAAAATTGGAACTTAGTTTTTTTTTATTAAAAATGTAATTTAAACAATAACAAAGGGCTATAGATAAGATACCATCCATAGGACACATAACCATCAAATATATATTTGAGCTATGATGTGATGCCGATTCCATTTTAATTGATGCCACATGTATAAAGCGGTAACCGATTTAAATTATTTAAATCAATATGTCCATTTGAGCTAAAGTTTTTGTTCTATAATATATATTCTCGAAGTGTTCATGTGTGGCAACTAGTAACCCTTTTTGTTCTTGCAGTTCGATTTTTGTGTCCTTATTGTTTGGCCCTTCAGTTTGGGCTGGCCCGAATGGCGATCAATATTGAATTGAATTTGACCAACGGTTATAGCCACGATTCGGCTGCGACCTCCGCCAGACTTTTGACTGTATGAGGGGTGAGCGTGTTGGTTAAGCGGAAATGTTATTTAATAATTCACACCAAAGCATTTCGGCAACAGAAAATTCTCGGAGCTAAAGTTGTTTGTGGAGTCGAAATATTAACCACAAACTTCCTCCACATCAAATATTCACCCTGGTCACAGCGAGAACCCTTCAATTCCAATAATATTATTAGAAACTCAACTGGAAAATCGAAGTTGAAGAAACCTCAGGAATGCGGTTGAAAATGCAACAAAAGCCAAAACACAGTTTAGTGGTTGAATAACGACAACAGCAGGAGCCAGGACATGGTCGTGGTCCTCGGTCGGATGTGTTGGGAAGGTGGTGTAGCGGGGGATATAGACCGATAGACCGACAGACCGACCGAAAGACAGACGGACGGTGAACTACTAATAAAGCCAGGTAAACGCAGGTGGAGAGCGCTGGGACGCCGGCCGAGGCAGACAAAAGGAAGCACAAATAATATAAATTAAATGTGGGGAAAGTCCCCTCATGGCCGCCGCCCACTCAAAAGAAAAGCAAGCTGAGTAATTATTTCCGGCAGGGCGGGCAGCCAGGGCCCAGGAGGAAAGGCAGGACCCGGAGAGTCCTTGCGGTTTGACTGCAACACATGGCCGGACACTTAAACCGAAGAGTGGCAAACGGGGTTGGAAAATCTATCTGGGCAATAATTTCGGTTGACATGCTTGCGGTAATTATTGACCGTAATGACAAAACCGTATACGAATACGGAAAATGGATGCCAAAGCCGAGGCCGAGGCCGAGGCCCCAAACCAATCCCGAAACCCTGATAAATTGCTTTAGTTTTTGGGGTCATCTGCCGGTTGGTTTTGTGTGCGCTTATTTGTGTTTTGTCCACTAATTGGATACCATTTTATGGACCCGTGCTGGACACCAGCTGACTCGGGATCGGCATTAATTCATCCAAACGCACCTCTAAACAAATAAAAATTGTCAACGGCATCGAACTATAAACAAGCGATTCGTGAACCATAACTTAATTCTATTTCTTTTATTTGCATTTGATGCGCAAGATTTATGGACCGCTATCCTATATATAGCGATTTTAATGGAACAGAGCTGTCGAACACAACACAGTCCGAGAGTTTGTCCAAAAACTAATTAATAATTTTTCTATTGCTTTTCTCGGATTGCTCTCTTTGGATGGCTGTTTTTTCCATTTTCCACGATCTATTTTCCGAATTTTTTGTGTTTTCGCTAAATTTATTTCAATGCCGGCTATTTTTGTTGCAATGTGGCCCACATGTTGGGCATTCAGGGGTAATAAATATTGAATGCGACCAGCAAAATATCGCAAAAATCTATTCCCAAGAGATCAGCTGGAATTTGTTTAAGTTTTAGTTACTTATATTAAGCTCTCTTAGTTTCCACTTAGCAAGTGACTTACTTTAATGGCAATTGGCTCTAGTTATGTGGGAGCACTTTCGTAGACTAAATTGATTTCTTTTGTGTGACAAATTGGTCGAGTGATTGTGGTTGCGGAGATCCAACATCCCAGGAGACACACGACCGATGACGAAGAGACCGTAGATCGCGTGAGTCGAGCGAGAAATGAATTCACTTGATGGGTGAAGTGCGAGGTCAAATCTCTCTTGGATGCCGCAAAGCGAACGCACTCGCAGATACACCACTCACAGATACAGATTCAGATACAGATACGCACATGACGCGCTGCAGATACAATCAACAAACAATAAGCGGGGCAAATTTACAACACTTGAGATGTCATTTAATTATTATCATGTTTTTAAGAATTGTATTTTGGGTACTTGATAACATTACATAAATAATCTATTTTGTATCTATACCACAATTTTTTTTTTTATTAGATAGGCTATTGTTTTATTTATTTTGTATATATATTTGTTTATACCTATTTATTTGACTTCCGCGAACTGAAATACTGAAGCCTTAATCCTTTGTTTTACAATATTTAAAAAACACAGCACTTTAATATTCAATTATATTTTTCTGGAATTTTAAATATAAATTAGGCTTTGTTGGTTTATTTATGATATATCTTTAAGATTTTAATAAGATTTAATTTGTTATTATATATTTTAAAGCACTTTCAGCTAGGACAAAAATATTTTTGGAGGATTGTTTAATTTTGTTTTTGGTTTCATTCTCCTTTACTATATATGAAATTCTGTATCTCAATAAAATGTGTTTTTTATATTTTTTAGTCTACATACATCTTAATTTTATGAACTTTTGAGATCAGTTGGCACTTGAACACTTCTTTACTCTTTTATGGCTAGAATGTCCTCGCTTTTGAGCTGGCACTGCAAGTGACATGATTTCCAAAAAATCTGCACTGGGCCACAAAAATATTATGTTATATATATTGCACTTTATATCTGTGTGTTTTCCTTTCGGGCGTGTAAAAGTGAAAATGCGAGTGGGCGGCGACGAAGCGGCGACGACGATGCGCGCGATTTTCTCGCGTGGGGCTGGCGGAACGTTCAAGACGGCACTGCCACGGCGGTCCACGCCGATCGACTTGACAGTCCATGGAGCCGCCGGCGGACCCGTCGTTATTTATTCCGGAATATAAATTATAAGTATAAATAATATTTTAAAAAATAAATAATATGCATGCTGTATTTATATAGAATTTAATTGAATTATCCGGGCGGCGTGTTGACCATAATTTAAATCAAAACACAAATTAATTTGACGCTCCTCTCTCACTGCACTTGCTGCTCTGTTTAATTTCTCAGGTTTTCGCGGAAAACTGTCATCAAGTGTCCACCGGAGAGAAAGAGGAAAAAGCGGACGTCATCGGAAAATCTGAGTAAAAGCACAATTTCCTCGGTTCTCGGACTCAGCGATCTACGATCGATTTGCAGCTTTTACGAGCTGTCCAAGCAAAACCAAATCAAATCCATAATAGAACATATGTTTATCTTTTATTTCTTCCGATGGTCCGACAATGCCCGCCCGGTGTTTCCCCGCCACCTAGGTGAGTTTCCTCTTATTATTTTTATTTTCCTGTGACATGTTGTCAGGCGGATTAGTTCGGCCGTTAGTTTGACAGTCTCTATAAGTAGACACTTAAGTGGGTGGCAATCTAATTTGGCTGCGCTGCTCGAACAATTTGAATATTGCTCGGGGGATTAATGGGCGTGGATATGACCCATTTGGGTTGCATTCTATAAATTACACGAATGCAGATTGCAGTTCTTTATTCATGGAGAGTGCCAATGCTTGTGTTTTGAAAGTAAGTTGTTGCCAATTTTTAAATATAAAAAAAAATGTTGTTAGATATGTTTTTTAATTATAAATGTAGAACTGAATTATTTTAGCGTAGTGCGTATGCCTAAATTTTAAACAGTACTTGTATTTGTTTTTAATAATACTTCAAAAATATATATTTTTTATATTTATTTCAATATTCTTTATAAACTTTATTTCATATCTCTAGGATTCTCTACTCAGTCATTTGCTTAAATTTTTCGTGTGTTTTTCTGCCCACATGTATAATTTTCCACTCAGCGTTTGGGGATCTTCCCACTGCTATTCATCGATCATACATCAGCCAACATTGTCAAGTTCATTTCTGCTTCCCATCACCATAACTCAGAACAAAAGATCTTTATGTATCCCCAAGACAGTGACATTGTTAGGGATCCGAAAAAGGCTAAATTTAAATCAAATTGGTTATTATTCAAGGCAATCACTTGACACTTGTGTTAATGTCAATGGCTGAGAGTTCCATAAACCGCTTTTTATTGCAATTTACATTCAGATAAATTTTAAGGAGGAGAACATTGAGGAATACACGAAAAACAAAACAAAAGAGAAATATAGCTCTTGGCCATCCCCAAGCCATTTACGTTTTCTCTTTTAATTTGGCCCTTTTACTGTTTTCTGGTCAAATAATTAACAGCAGCTAAACCCACTTAGGGACATAGATGTAAGGACAACTTAGACACCCTATCTATATATGTTAAATACATATGTAAAGTTCATTAAAAGCTAATCATTAAATGGTTTTAGGATAAACATTTTTATCATTTTTATTTGAGTAAGGAAGCAACCCTTTAAATAAAACTTAGTCTGTTTGAACTACATATAAAAATACCATTATTATTTACCCTACTTATTTAGTATATTAAATGATTAGAAATATAAAACGATATGTTTTTATTGTTTCGATGTAATTATTTGGGTACATATGTTTCAAGGGCGTGGAAAAGTATTTATCAATGTAGTATTTATCAATGGACCCAACTAAATCAAGGTACAGGGTATGCAAATCCGACGACGGCAAGCATAATTCTGCACGTGTTTCGAATAAGTGGAAACTTTCCTTTGGCAAACTTCGTGAGCAATCACCAAACCCTCGAACTCAACCCGTGGATAGTTTTGTGGGCGTTTAAAAATGCGCGACCGCATTCATTAGAGCAAATGGCTTAAATACTTGGCCAGTCGAAACTGATGAATGGCAGCTTAAGAGCCCGGGATTCGGGATCCAGAACTCCCCCAACTGCGACTCCGAACCCACGGCATTTGTTTGTTTGTTTGACTTTGGGCTCTCGGCTCTTGGATTAAGTTTTCTCGCCGGGCAAAGTTTCGACTTCCTCCGGTGGCCCGCCCGCAAAAGATTTGTGTTATCGTCCCGGCTGCATACTTTTGCCGCTCGGTGTCGACCAGCTGCGAGTGCATTTGCCATTGCATACTTTTGGGCATCTCGGGCGAAAATATTTCCTCGCCGCTATTGGAATTTGCAAATATTCTTATAAATTATTATATCAAAGTTCGGCATTACTTATGGCTGGCTGGCTTCGACAGCAAACTTGGCATTACTTTGCACACTTTTCCTGCACTTCGTTCGACTCACTCTCTCTTACTTGACACTTTAGTGTAATTAGTTCTCGTGCGGTTGCAGCTTTGCGGGGAAATCTCTTTGGACTTGGGAGGGGCGGGAAATGCACTGGTTTGAGCTTTCCATGTTTTTGCGGCTTTTTCATGCCCTTTGATGTGGCAAAAATTTCAATTAATGCAATGCAAAATACTTTCAAGCCCCCTGCCCTACTTATTATCCCTGGATTATGAAAATCGCTCATGTGCCGCAAGCAAAGATTGCGTAAAATCCAGAACAAATGTAACTGTTAATGCTTGATTAAGCAGCCTGAAGTTTGAACCATAAAATATTTAACTCCAACTACAAATATAATATAGAGATGTTGGTATTTATTCATCAATTTCCTCTTACTTATAATGTAAGGAAGACATTTTGACTCTAAAGCTTTTGTTTAGGAATTTATATAATGTATGGTATATTAATGTTTAATAATCTGATTCATACCTTTTAAATTTACATACTATTTATAAATATACATTATCTATTAATTGATATAATTAGGCACTTGAGAAATATTGCCCTTTCTACTTTGAAATTTGTTATCTATCTCTATTTAATTTCTATTAGAAATTTGTCAATAAAAAGCTTTTCCTAGTTTCTCTCCTAAACAATTTATTGGTTGAAAACCTAAGACAAAAAGTCAAACAATTTGCCAAAAACTAACTTTATAGTGGGGCTTTAAAGAAATTATTCTTGACACTTTTCAATTAGTGAAGAAAGTTTATTTTAATTGTGACAGTAACACGTTGTTGCCATCGCTAGCCCCAAAAAGCAAGAACAACACGAATAAGTTGCCAGGACAATACAAAAGCCTGGCAAACTAAGGCCGAAGTCAAGGAGCGCCCTGGGAGCCACAAAATGTCAAAAGAAAACTTTTCTGGCCAAGATTAATTACAATTGAAAACAAATGAATGCAAAAACGATAAGCAGCCGAAAGGATTTCCACAGCAAGTCGACAGGCGCGGGTTGCGGGGAGAGCCAAATGGAAATGAAAACCCAAAACTCAACTTTGCCAATCAAGATAGAAGGGGGTGAGGCGTCTGAAAGAGCTCTAATCAGAGGAATGGTGTTGAAATAAATGTTCACACCTACAACAGAAGTAGAAATGCAAGGGCATTAGCCGCGCACTGAAAGAAATTGTTATAGCAAGCCCAATCGAAAATTTTTGGGTAACATAATTTATATTTTACCAAAGCAAGCAATTGAAAATCTTTTAAATCAGTGGGAAAGTTAATTAAAATATGTTTTTTCATTTTTGTAATACATAAAATAATGTAAAATTGGAAGCTAATGGAATAACAAAATATAATTTGTATTGAATAAATTTTTATTGGAATAAAAATAAAGAGCACAAGGTGTTTTCTAAATATAAAGCACTGTTAAAAGATTTGTATGTTAACAGTTTTAACTTAAATAAGGATACTCTTTGGTCTTGGTTTATTCCAGTGCTGGTAACAACTGTTGGCTAGTTTAGTTTTTTGGGACCAGAAATTTCGACCGAAAGAGGTAGCAGTTTTGGGGAAATGTTTTGCTGGCCAGCGACGTGACCTGTTTAGTTTTAGCAGGGAGTGGCTCTATTTCGGTTTAGTTTTATGTTTTTTATTGGGTGTGGGGTCTTTGTTGGTGTAGTGCCAGTGGTCAATGGGCCAACATTAGCACCACTTAACCCGCAGTGCAGTGTTTTTCCTGTGAAAAACTGCCTTGCTAAAGTTTTCGTGCATAAATCATGAAATTAATTAATTTTGACACACATTCCCCTCAGTCGCTCTCTTAAAAAGTAGCACCATAAGCAACTTTGCCATCAAAGAGTTTTATTCCTTTTTTTTGCAGTCGCTCCTCTTTGCCAGAAATTAAAAGTAAAATTGAGAAGTGAAACATCAACACCAACAACAACTAAACAGGGAAAAACTTGCCTTGCCACGCAAACTTTTCCAACGCGGAGTGTGGAGCGGGGAAAAAGGAATCAAGTTTGAAATATGTGCAAAATTCATTCAGTATTTGAAATATTCCCAACTTGCTATAAGTTTCGTATGTTTCGCCTTTCTCCATTTCTTCTATTTTTTGCACATTTTTGTTGCTGCCAAAAATAAAACTTGTGCCGTGAGTTTAATTTTATTCATGCTGCTAAGTGAGTGTTGAGTGAGTTTTCTGGAAAAAAATAGTGTAAAAAGTGTGAAGGCTGCGAAGGTTGAGCGGGGAGCTCAGGCAAACTTTGCGCCAAAAATTGTTCACTATTTAATTGCATAATTTGAGAGCGCACTGAGATTACACCTGCGAGAAATAAAATTGTTTTCTAGACAGCCATGAACAACAGATTGATGTGATGTTCTGTGTTCACTAAAAGTCATAATTTACTTACAATACTTTCTTAGGCAAATGAAATCTTTTGTATGTTCCTACTGTGATTCGAAATTAATTTTCCTTTATAAGAAACGATCGGATAATGTTTGCAAAATTTTGATACACTTCGCTACATTCTACTAACGAGATTATTGAATCAAATTGAATTTTAGTACTTGATTCCGAATACAATGTTATTATCCAACATCACCTGCATTTCAGTGCCATCGAAGCAAGATGAAGTTTATCCCTTAGTTTATATTCACAAGATTTCTTTTTTATTAAAACTCAATGAGGTGGTTAGCTTGGTGAAACATCATCTTACCTACAAATTGTTGTTACCACCAAATTTAAGAGTGGTGTTAAATTTTCATTTTTTTACAGGAAGAAAGCAATCAATTGTTGCCAATAAAATAAAATATTTATTAAAATCTGAAAGAGGACAAAATTCCCAGTGTAGCTTAGTCTCAGAAAAGGTCGAGTAAAAAGTCCCACAAGGAGTCTTTGTCGTCGTCCGTTTCCTTCTTATCCAAATCATTCAGCTTCTTTTTGAGTTTTTTCAGCTGCTCCTCATCGCTGAAGATTGCCTTGAAAACGCGAGCAGTAAAGTTATCGTAGATGCCGAGCCTCATAAGAAGATTTAGGATTTTTCTGTCGAACTGGCTGAATTTCTGTCGAAGGGCAGGTCCGTTCTCGAGCAGATTTCCACTCTGGGTCACTGGTGTCCTAGTTGAGCCGAAGGATTCGTCAGTCCGCTGAAGAAGTCTGAACATATTAAGAGCCTTAATTTTTTCATCTAGTTGGGAAAATGGAAGTTTGGCTGCTTGCTGGAGTTTAGTGTAATAAGAAGAAAACTCTCCAGCCCTCAGATCCTTAAGGCTTTCTTCTAAACGGGCCGTGATGATATCGTTTAGCTTTGCAAGTGGATCCAAATAGGTTTTTTTCTGGCTCTGGATCCCGTGGGACATTAGCAGAATCGTAACGAAAACTAAAAATGCCATGGTTTCTCTCAGACAACTGCTTGACTCTTCCACGGATCGGTGTCTTTATAAAGCGTCCAAGCTTCAGCGATAATCATGAGTTATGCCTGTCAGGCAGTAAAATAGTTATGGAAATTTGTCTAGGCAATGTTACAGATGAGTCAGCTATGAGGGTCGGAAAAGATTTATGACTCTATTTACTGTCAGAACTGGGTATTTTTGCTAATAATTTTCGAGGCTATTTTACTTTAAACAACAATAGAATAAAAAATATGAAGGCTAAAGTCAAGCATTATTACATGTGGCTCTTCAAGTCTCTACTCCCTGACCGAAGTAAAAGCATGTAGTGTTTTATCTTTCGAAATAAAAACGTTAAAAACTGTGCATTTCTTTTTTTACGTATTTATTGTATTATTATTTATTGAATATAAAAAATTTCTTCGAAATACTCTTAACATTTATGTTGATTAAACTTTAACATCAATATATTTTTCACTTTGAAGGGTCCTATAGAACCAAACTCTTTCTAAGGCACTGTTTCGATTTGTTTCGAGGAGATAATAAAGTAGTTGTTGTATAATTAAAAACAATTTTTTTCTTAAATTGAAAATGAATTTTCTTTAAAATATTTGAAATAGCCTAAGATTTATTGAATATTACAGGTCTGAAAATATTTTTGATAAAGCGGCACGCTTCCAGGCAGCTAAAATTACTTTGTGCGAAACTCCATTTAAGACCATTCAATGGTTCCATCTCGGGCAATTAAGCAAATGCAGCGAATGTCTTTTACTGCTGGGGAATTGAAAAGGCAAATACGGGGAGGGGGTGGTGCAGCTGGGGGATGAGAATAAAATGCAAAAACATTAAGCCGGGCCCAGAACTCGGTTCAGAGCAGACCAAACTTCGAATGCAAAGAAAAGCAGCAACTGTGACAATGTAAACAACAGCGGAAAGAACTGGTGACTGGCGAGGGGGAAGGGGTACGGGAAGTGGGTGGGGACTGTGGGGGTTGGTTATGGGGGTGGTAAAAAGTGCATACAAAATTGCCAAGTAGGGGAAACAAAAGAAACAAAAACGACGCCGTCAGCTGCAACGCAAAACTGCAGCTATCCGAAAATGGTAATGGCCTTCCATGGGTGGCTAAAAGGGGGCTGGCTGTTTCAGCTTAATGCGAAAATCTTGTTGCACGCCGCCTGCAGCAAACGATTCGACCTCCAGACCATGGCGAAAAGTCTATTGTTTCACAATCATAATTCTCCTGTAAGCTTTCGGTTGAAAGGTTTCCAGGGAATGGGAGCGTTTTCCGGGTGGTGGGCTGCTACTGGCTGCAGGAAATGAACATCATTAATTTTGCCATCCCGCATTTGCATTGGAAATGGCATTTCAATATTCGCTTCGCTTTCAAGATTGCCAAAACCATTTTCCACGCAGCCAAACAACCTCTATTCAAGCCATCGCCCGTCCCGCTCACTTCGAATATCGCCCTCCCTCTCTCTCCCTCTGTCGGCGGCTTGGAAAAACTTTCAACTGCTGTGCGCGATTGCCGCGACGTGACTTAATTTCCACCGCCGGCAGGCATACTGCTAAATATTTGTTCTATCCGACGGGGAGGGGATTTTGGGCAGGGGTTAGTTAGACTTCTACACTGCGAGAGAAAGTGGAGTAGGAACAGACTTTTCTAGTACCTTACCTTGTTAATTCCATAATTGCACATAAGCTATTAAGCTTATTAAAATTTCCGTAAGGTCTATTAAAAAGGTATATTTTCTCACTTAAAATAAGGTCATTAATGAAAAGTAATATCCTTACAGGATTAAGCAATACAAGTAATTTAATACAAATTTATGAACTTAATATTTATGAATAAAACCCAGTGTAACTTATTATTTGAATTCTTTTTTATTTGCGGTATATTGTTTTGCTTGTTTTATTTTATTAATATTAGTGTATTATTTTTTTTTGGTGCCGAATTTTAAACATTATAAATTTGGATATTTAATAGGAAAATTTGAAGTTGAAATAATCGTAAAAGTGAAAATGTGACTTGCATGGGAAGATAATAGTCTTTAACGATTTATTTCTGCCGGTGCATGTTTCACTTTGAGCATTTATCAATATATGGACATGTCCTGATAACTCTGTCGATGGGAATTGCGGCACGTAGGGCTCGACACTCAAGTGTCCAAGTGTTGAAAGCGCCGTGCATAAAAACTAACACGTACGCACCGATCCGATCCAGGCCAAACTAAACTCTAAGTGGGGGTCAATTGGGGGGAGGAGGGGCCTTGGCCATATTCCACAGCTAGCCGGGGGCTAAGCCAGTCCATATTAGATATATATACTATATAGGCACATTGGGAGTGAGTCCGGCGGTGGGCTCGAGAGCGAAAATCAAAGCTAAGCACTTTCAATTGGATTTATGCGTTTGCGATGTGCCCAAAGATGCGAATCGGCATCGGAATCGGAATCGCGTGCCCAGCTGGCTAATGTCTCAATTTCTCCGGCCATAACGCCCTGTAACCCCGTAATCCCCATCCCCGCACTCACCACCCCTCGAAGGACTTTCTTATTAATCAGCACAAAAAGTTTGCCGCACAAACTTGCAATTCAGCCGATAAGCAAATAGCCCAAAAAACTGTTTACACAACGCATACATGGCCAATTATCCCTGCGCCTGTGTGCGTGCTTGTATCTGTGTGCTCATGTGTGTGTTTTTGCGTTCGAGTGCCTTTGGTTATTAAGTTTTATGATCAGTTTGTGTTTTGCGTTGAAACGATTTATTTAGCTAAGCGGAATTAATTGGAATTTTACGTGTTGATTTCCCTTACACTTACATAAGTAAATGGGGCTGGGGCTGCGGAAAACCCCTTGAGGCCAGTCAGGAAAAGCTCTTGTGCGCTGAGTCTGCCTAATCGATTATAAACTAAAGTGGCTGGAAAGTGGGAGACGGGGGAAAATGTAAACACGTCACGGAAATCTCCTTTACACTGTTTTGGTTTTCATTGCTTTTATATTTTAATTAACTAACCGCAAACTAACTAAGTTTAAATGAAAAGTAGCTTTTCCACACAATGCAACATCCATAAAATCGAAGTGGTTCATACTAGAATGCACGCATTATAGAGCTTAACGGCGCAAACATCAAATAATTAGATTGCTGGAGATTCATTTTGAAGATTAAACACTAACCTGTTTCCTCAATTTTACCATTAAAATGGAAAGAGCCAGGGAAAGCCCAAATGGTTTAGAAATATTTTTATCACACTTAATCTGTTTGTTTTAGTTTTAAAGGAACACCGACTCCTTCGTCTATGTCAACAAATTCTGGAAGCCCAACCATAAGCCATCAGCTGAAGGGTGAAAATTATTATCGGAAAACAAGCAATATTATTGGTAGATATTTCAGAAGCTATTAAGAAATGGAGTTATGCAAAGGGTGACGAAGGTTCTATTTTTAGTAAGACGAGCACATTTAACACATAATAAAACACATAATAAAACATGAATGAAAACAGGTGAACAACGTCGATTATGCTTACAGAAAAGAACAGGAGCGAAAAGGCTATATCAACGCGTCAACTGATCAATAACATCTATTTTTTATAGGGTAGAAAATATCTTCTACACAGCGTTACTCACTTCTATATTATATTTCGATTGTTAGTTCAGCAATTAAAGTTCCATAATTCCCAATTCAAAGGACTCCTGAAACATCGCTTTTTCTTAGCCACGGTATGAAAAATGAATGTCCCCTTGTGTCCATTCACTTCAAAGAGGTATTTGGCCCTTCGCTACTTGGACGGGAAACCGCAGTTAATGCCGGCAACAAAAGCGACCCAAAACCAAATCGCTTAGCAAACAATGGCGAAGCTCCCCAGTCCTCGTCCTCGTCCTCGTCCCGATCCCAATTCCAATCCCAATCCCGCATACCTAAAAATACCCCTCTCATCCACACGTCATATGCGATCCAGCAGCTGGGCAGTCCGAAATGCTTTATGCGATTATTTGCCGAAATGTTGCGAGAGCGGGTTTCGTTATTTATTTGCCTTGGGGCCCGGCAGTTTCTTTCTCTATTTCGGTCGAAGTTGGGTGGGCATTAACAAACATTCCTGTGGCCGGCAAGAAAAAATTGTGGCATATTTCATGTTTGCTCCAGGAGCTTTTCTTTGGAGGACGGATCAGAGTCGCTCAAGTGTTAAAATTTCCAGGCTGAAGATTTGCATGACAGCAGGGGCGAGGGACTGGGAAAAGTGCTTGTAGTGCCTGCCACATATACCTTTATTGAAAACATAATACGCCTTTCGCATACACGGTTTCCATTTCATTGCTTTCGTTTTCCATTCGATTCGATTCCGTCCTCTTGGATTTCATTCTGTTTTGGGAATTTTTGCGGATGGCGCGTGACAAAACTCAACTTATGCCGGCTTTGAAATTTACTTTGCCCGGCTAATCCGGGGATGAACGAGTCCTCGGAGAGCTGTCATCGAAGTGAAGGAGCAAGGCCAAAAGAGTGGATCCTAAGCCAACTGCCCAGTGCGTTTTTTCGAGTGCCTGTCACAAACGCGTCTGGCCAAGAGGCATCGCAACTGGTCAGAACAGGGGGTCATCGGTGGGAGTCAGCCATGTCAATGGCCATGAAATGGTAGAGGGATGAGAAGGCAGGGGATGTCGGAGAGGTTCAATCAGAAATGGAGGCCCAGGAAACAGGTCAGACAGTCAACAGGGGGCACTAAATAAAACCCTTAACTAAAACCCTATGGAATATTAAGACTCAAGGCTTAAGTTGCAGATGACTAGTAGATCTCCAAACTAAATACAAAAATATATATTTAGGTGTTTTCGAGTTAAAGCAGCAATTGAAGTATTAATAGCTGTTAAAAAAATTGTAAATAAATTGTATAAAAAATATTCTACTCCTCTTATTACCTTTAGAAATTATTTCAAATCATTAACTTGATTGTATTTGATTAACATTTTTGGGTAAAGTTTTCTGAAATAATGTATTTCTCTTAGATTCCGCAACCAGTAGGCTGGATTCCCAAATTGGGCACCTTTACCTTCAGTCAATTTTTCTATACCATTAGCAATGCAACCTTTTAAGCCTCAACTGTCCCCTGGTAATCCTTTTGCAACCTGTGCCCCAAGTAAACAATCTCCGCACTTCACTTGCCCAGCAAAAGAAAGCACTGGACACACAATTTACAAGCTGAAAATCTCTGACAGCTTACAAAGAAATTTGGCAAAAAATTTTAAGGAACACAACTTAATCGAAAACTTTTTTCCTTGGAAAACTCTTTGGAGGGTTTGTCATTCCGGGTTTCCCCAGCCTGAGCTTCTGTCCGAGCAATGAAATTAATGCGCAAAGTTTGCTGTTTGTTGCCGTGGCCGGAAGAGGGAAAAACCTTTTGGAATTCCTAATGAGCAAAACAACTTTTTTCGGACAGACTTTGGCGAGGTGAGAAGCTGAAAAAATTTGATTTGAATTGAGGGTTGGCCAGGTAAAAGTTTTTAAATAAAAATTAAAAATTGTCAACGCGTTAAATTAGGGTCGAAAATTCACGGGGTTGTGGAAGGAGAGGGTTAAGGCCAAATTGAAATCGAATTGGGTATCTGCCAGTGACAGGAGGGGAGAACATTTCCGACCAATATATTGGAGATTTTCCCTTCAAAGGAAAACCTGCAACTACCCAACTCCCAGTTCCGAAGGGCTCGGCTTTTTCCACGGCTCCCCTTTTCGGTTTTTTCCTCCGCCCACAGGATTCATAATCTCCTCGGTAATCTTTTAATCCAGTCGAGTGAATTTTGTACTCGATTGTGCAACAAAGTTGTCAAAGGCTGCCCAAGGAAGCGGGCCGGAGTTAACTTTCGACAGCAGCTAAACATGTGAGGGAACTTTCCCAGCCGTCCACTTCCCCATTTCCCCACTGCACCCCGCACTTGCCATTACATTAAGCTCACACAACTTTGATGTCATCTTTGTGCTTAGGCCCCACAAACAAAGTTTCCATGGTCGCTCTAAAAAAACTTTTTTAATAGTAATGGACTTTGCTTCTCTGCCACTCAGAGCACTCGCCTTTATTTTTTGCCCCAGCGCGAATTCTCTTTTTGCAGTGTAAGCCCGGCAAAGGAGAGTTGGCAACCAGGTAAAATGCGGCTCCCCAGCTTCAAAAAGTTATTTCCGCCACAAATGAACACGAGATGCATTTTTTTAGCGTCTCCCATCGATTCGAATGTGATGGAAGTGGTCCAGGGTTTAGGTTCGGGTTCTGGGTTCTGGTTTCTGTGTCCTAGGTCCTGGGTCCAATGTCCTGGGTCCTATTTCCCCGGCACTTAGCTCTCGGCCAGACTGTCTGTCTGACTGAGCCCCCTTTTAATGTTCCCTGGCTGGCATAAGCCGCTTAGCTTTTGAGCATGTAAATGGCAGACAAATTCGTGCATTTTTGCCATTCCCTGGAGAAAACTATTAAATATGATGTGACAGACCGCTTTGGTTGACATATCTGGGAATAATGTTTTTTAACAACTTTTTGTGCCTCATTTAGGATAATAAGTCAGGATTAATTGCATATGTTAGAGTTTGTTTATTAGCAATTATTTATCTTTGACAAATGCTGTTCAAAACTAGATAAAATTGGGCTTAAATTAACATTTAAAAATATATTAGGCAATTGAAAATATATTAAAGATCCAACTTGGAGGTGAATGATAACACAAAGATAACAAATGCTATTCAAAACTAAAAGATCTGGGTTAATTTAACATTTAAAATCACATAAAATAATTGCGAATATTGTTAAGCAGTCAGAACGAATTAGAGAGGTGAATCTTAGAATCCATACCAATAAGATTTAACGAGTTTTTGGCTACATATTTGTCGATATTAATTTTAAATTGGTGTTCATAAAGATTTTATTAGCATTTCATTTGTGATTGGGCAAATTAGTTTCAAGGAATGTTTTTTTTGGGGTATAATTAATAATTTTTAAGACAAGCATGTAGCAATTCAAGCAAAGCCTTCAGTTTATCATATTGTAGCTCTTTGTTAATTCCTAAAAATGGTTTACTAATGCGAAACAATAGAAAGAATGACCTGGGAACCGCAATCACTCATACGCAGTGTGTTTTTTACAATGCTAATCAATTATCGCTGCTTAAACTCAGCCAGTCATGAGAGAGACAGTTACAAAGTAAACTAAAAATAGCGCCAAAATCTTTCAGTTCCTGGCAAGTTCTCCAAAGGTTACGGGGGGACATAAACTAAGCTCTAATGCGCCAGCTAAGGATACAAATTACGAAACAATGACGTCAACGTGCCTGTCAACAACTTGGCCAGACAATAGTTTTGCTTGGGGCAGACAGAACCCGGAAAATGGAAAATGGGAGAGGGGCCGGATCAGGGGGAGGGAAAGGGAAAGGAAGACGAAGGTTAGGCGACAGGTGCAACGGACATTTCTGTCGCATACATACAAATTACGTGCGAGATTATGCCGAGTCCGGTTTGGTCTAAGCACTAAGGACCTGCGAGTAAGGACGCAGGACGAAGCTGTTGAGTTCCTATTGGTGGTTAAGGCACGTACGGAAAATCAACAGAAAATAACGCCAGTTGGCGATGGCAGCGTGACTCACGATCAAAATGTTAGCCTAATTTTGTTTGCTATCGAAAATTTAGGGTGTGACAGAAATCTTTTACAACCAAATTCCGCTCGAATTTTTATAAATTTTCTTTAAGGCGGTTTCTGTCACACTTCCGGGTATACCTTTTTATCTTTTTCAATAAAATAATAACAAATTTGTGTTACAAAAATTATTTATTATACTTTTTTTTAATTTTTTGTTTTTCATTTTTCAAAAAAGTCGCTGAAAACTTTTCTAAACGGTTTCTTATTTTATGTGATTTACGTTTAATAAACCATGTTGTTTATAAACTAAAATACATGTTTACAAAAGCATTGCAGCACCAAGCAATATACATTTATAATTTTAAGGTATTCGTGAAACACTTTTAGACCCATCTCCATTGAGATTTCGAAAGAAACAAAACTATGTCTGACTTCATCCCCTCCCCATCCGTTTCAAGTTCAAATGGAACAATGCCAGAATAATGCTTTCACTCCGGAGGAGGTGAACTGAGGTGATAGGTCATGGGAATGGAAATGGCATGGGCATGGGCATGTGCACGCTTGAAGTAGATTCAAATAAGCTCAACATGCATTTAAATGCAACCTGATTTGATTACGGAATACTAGCTCCATTTACAGGAGGTCCAGGTGGGGATCGCCCGCTGTTTGTTTTTAATGTTCTTGCTGTGGGCTCTAGTCACAGCCATCAACAATTTCGCAATGTGGAGTCGGGCACAAACAATGCCAAACGCAGCGAAAGCTGCAGCCATTGGTGCGAAAATTAATATTTGCCTGGGAAAACAACAACCTCAAGAAAAGAGGGGTATGGTGGCGGAGAAACTTCTATAATTGAGAATGCATTGTCTGGTGCAGCGCGTGCCTCGTAATTAATTTCCGTGGCAAACATACATAGGTGGTGAAATTTAACATCTTGAGCTATAAGGATATCAAATTACATTAATTTAAAATAAAAAGTATGTAAAAGTCTTGCGTAAAAATTGTATTGTAGAAACTCTTTTAACACCAAACATATTTAAACTATTATTTTCGTTTACAAAAGTTCAGAAACCTAGCTGTCTGTATTCGATTGGCTTAAGTATATAATTTGTTTACAATTTAAGATCCAATTAACATAAAATAGTTTAAAGTTCAGAAAACTTTTTTAGTATACCCTGGGAAGAAAACACATATAGATTGATTTCTAGTCTTTTGCAACTGGAACTCTGTGATAAGGAAAGTTTTTATATTTATTGTAGTTCTCCTAAAAAATAAGTTCGGAAATGAGTTTTATATATTTAGATATCTGATATTTTATGAACCTCGAACAGCCGCAAAGCTCAAATAATTTCATAACAAAGCTTAAATTAAAGTCCAACATTTTTAAAAGGCGTTTTTAAATTGTCTAAACAAATACATACAAAGTTTTCATGGTTTAAAAACGGGTTTATTTTTCAATTACTTGAAAAAATTGGTCATGTCAGAATCTTATTAATTTTAATTTACTTAGTTAAATTTTTAAATTTTTGATCTTGAACCATATTTATTTAAAGATGGATTCCTTGTCATTATTATGAGTATATTTTAAAGTGCGGGAAATTAATTTAAATGTATATTTATAGAAATTACATACAATTTGTTGACAACAAAAACATATATTAATGAACAACTACAAACTTTAAATGGTTATCCAGCTTAAGAAAAATTATTTATAAGTGTAAATACAAAACTGAAATAAAAAAGTAAGCTCGATCAAGCTAGAAAATCGTTTTGTAAGACTACAAATCAAGCAAAGCAATAAGTTGAGTATGGTTAGCCAGTGAAGCAAACCGAACTTTGGGAGTTCAAGTACTTGCCGTGCCTGAAACGAACTCCTCGGCCCCAGGATAACTCCCCACCCCGCGCACTCTGCCATTTTGCTGGTTTCAGATCAAATGCATCACGCGGCTCAGTTTAGGGTTTCTGTTCATTGGGGGGGTTTGGAGGGAGTGGCTGAACTTGCCTGGCAGCTGCTGAAGAGCAGCTATTCTTGGTGCTGAACAGGAGGGGGGGTGGGTGGAGGAAGGGTGGGTGGAAATGATTGAAGGGGCTGTGGTGCTGCCCTGCGGTGGCTCATTGTTCGACTGCAGCGCGAAGGATACGCATGTTGGTGGCAAGTCGGGATTGGATTGGTTTTGGCAAGGAGTCGGAGCCACTGGAGGAGGTAACTTAAAGTGAGCTGACTTAAGTGCCGGAGGGGGGGCGAAGGGGCTTAAGCCTTAAGATTTGGCCTGTTCCTGCCTTTGACTGCACTCGGGGGGAAGCTGCGAATATGGCTTATACTAACGGCCACATGATACTCATGGAAAATGCATTTTCGAGAACTTTCCATTAATTAATTTAATGAACTTTTGCCCGGGCTGTCAGTCCGCCAGTCAGTCAGCCAAGTCAAGTGCATAAAAGCCTTTTGGACAGCTGCAATTCAAAATAGATGGACAGCTCTGGCAAAAGACCTGAACTCAGTATGTGGGCTAAATTAAATATAAATTCAAAGGAGTGGATATTATTAATACGCGATTATAAAATTTTCAATTTGAATGAAAACTTCCATGCTGAGAACAAAATATTGGTACTTATTTTTGTTCATGTGCTATATACATATATATTATAATTTATGAATAAATGCTTATAATTAATTTTGCAGGCTTCATTTAAGCCAGCCAATGAATTTTATTACAATATGAATTTGGTTTTAGCGATTATAAATCACAAAACCCGTAACAAAAATTAGATAAATTTAGCAACAATACAGGAATAAATTTAAAAATCAAATGCTAATTATTAGAATATCCAATTACCAATTGATAACGAAATTGAAAAACAATTAACGTTATAATTAGTTATAAAGATTTTTTGCTGATTACTTTTGTAGTACCAAATATTTTATCATTTTTCACTGATACAAAGCCTTATGCCTTCTTAGATTAAAGCCATCTCTTTACCCGTATTATTCTCCCACAATGGCGCACCATTAATATGCCATCTGAATCCACTCGCTCCTACCCATTTATTATCTGCGACTGGGGAAATCTTTCATTATTTCGTTAGAACCATCCAGTTTCACCTTCGTGCTCATAACGTTGACGCACAATTAAATTCGAACCGTGAAAGCTTTCAACTGCACTCTGTGCCACAAATTATGGCCAGCCATCTCCCCATCATTTTGGCCCTTTCAATGGCAGAACAAATGGCCAAAAGCGGCTGCCAAATGTCGGCCTACAAAACATATAGAGATGGATATACAAAAGGAAGACATTCGGCCGGAATTTAACTGCTGTGCAGTCGCGCATGAAGATCCGCCGGCAATCCCCCGTCCCCCATCCCCCTGTCAATTATGGTCTATGGACATTAAATGTCATTACGCAGCAACAATCAAAAAGAGAGACAGGAGCCGCAGCTGGGGAAACTGGGAAAACCGTGGAAAAGGGAAAGCTGGGGAGACACGAGCCAAGCAAAGCATGAAATTAAAATGCGCCTAAGATGTATCCTCAACTGTCATGATGCTGATGACGACGGCGATGCCAGGAGTTGTCCTGGCAAAGGAGTTGCTGTTCGGGCCTGTCGTTCTGCTTATAATTTCATTTTTCACACCCAACTCTCATTGACAAAGTGTGAAGGACGCAGGCCGAAGGACGAGCATTCTTTGGCTTTTTGCCTTTTGCATACTCTTGCCAACAAAGGGCGATGTAGGTTTAACTAAAGGCATAAAGGATAAAGTCTACTAAATTGGGTTGAAAACATAAAACATTGCTACTATGAAATACCCTTCATGTAAAAATATGCATATATTTAAAGTGATAACATAAAAAAATATATTTTTAAAATGATTACAAATACACCTTAAATATAAATTAGAAATAATAGTTATAAATAAATGTCTTTTAAACTTTCTTTAGAAAATTAGGAGCATTTCTCTAGAAAAAATAAAGTTGTATTATTCTTTCTTTAAATGAATAGTAAAAGGAAAAGTTTCAAAACAAGGTTTGAAATGAATAAAATAATTAGCTAATCATTTTTTAGAGCAATAAAATTAGTTAGATAAATGACATTCATTGGCTTTATAAAACCAATAATAAGTGTATTTAAAATGTCTAAAATAATTAGTTGATAACTTTTGAAAAAACAATAGAAAGGGTATTTGAAATGTTGTGTGCATTTGAATAATATTTTCCTATTTCAGTTCTAAACATTTTTTTGGACCCTTGCCAAAGCGATAATAACAATAAAATAAAATGATGAAAATGCGAGTGGCATTTGAGAATCAGTTGGGAGGAGGGAGCACATTGCTCGGCAGGCTTATTAAATTTATATTTAAATTTCTTGCATTGTGGTCGGCTACGAGAGTTGGCTGCAGAAATTTAATTAATTTCCAAAACAAAAATTGAATTCTCGCCTCATTTGAAATGCAAAACCGAAAGAGGAGTCAATTAAATGAATGTCAAAGAGCAGGCGCCGAGCATTCACAATGTGTCTCCCGGTTGTCCCTGACTCCTGTGCTTTCGGGTCCTGCCTCAACAATTCCTTTGACACACACTGGCATTCCCCAGAAGGAGGAGCCGGATCCTGGCTACCGTGTCCTGCCACTGTTGTTGTTGTCTTTATGGCAGCCGCCCCTTGTGGCCGCGCCCCCTGTTATTGTAGCCATGGAAATGAATATTAATGCCGTCAGGATTCTGGCAGTCGATGCCGAGAATCGAGAACGGGGCTGTGAACTGAGGACTCTGGACTGGGGACGGAGTAGGGAGGACCGAGGACAGGACACCAAAGTCCTTTGCCCACAAGGGCTCAGTGCGCACTTTGCACAGCATTAATATTTATCAGCCCGAATTCGTAGTTGCTGTTGATACGGGGCCCTTGGCACACCTCGGCACCCCTTCCTACGCCCATGTCCACGGCTCGAACAACATGTTTTGCATACCCTTTGTCCTTTGTCTATAATATTTCAATAAGCGAATGAATGCGAATCAAGAAAAATATCTCTGGCATGCGAAATTGCAGGCCATAAATACCCAGCCAAATTAAATAAATAAATGCACACTAAACTCACATAGCTATTTGAACAAGTGCAAAAGATATCGGTAATTATTGGTATTTCATTTTTTGTATTTTTGTTTTTACCACAATCCAGTTGCCATCAATCAAAATGCTTGGTAATTGATTTGTATAATTTTTTTTGGAATATACTAATTGGAGACTTTTTTATTTTTTGCTACAAAAATAATAAATTATTTTAATAAAAGGGCTCTTGTTTCATTTTCGTACTCGAATGCGATAAATAACTAAAACTACAAAAATAAAAAAGGGATATTCTCCAACATTCCACAGCCATTAAAATGTACTTTAAGTGAAGGACACAACTTTAACACATTCCTCACTCACTTTAATGCTATTTTGCTATTGATATAAGCAAATTAATTTCAAAATTAAGTGAAGTTTAATGTCAGTTTTGCCGGGACAAATGAAAAATCTGTATAATCCCGGGGCTCTCGACATCGGCGGCTATCATTACCCGACACTCACTGACCTCTGACCCCCCATCGCTTGAGGACACCCTCTTTATATGGGGCCATTATCAAGGGTAATGAAATTTACTTGTACACGAAATAAAATTATATCATTAACACCTGAAGCGTGCGGAGTCACACATGCGTCCGCATATATACGTATATATTTGCATATTGTCGATAGCGGCATCGATGGACGCGCACTTATTCCACCCACTGTGCACATATTTACACTCTCTGCCCGCCGACTTTCCGTATCGTTTAAAACACTCAGAAAAAGTGCTGAACGTGGGGGAGCGAAATGTCTCGATTGTTCCTCCAATAATGCAATTTGTTAACATTGGCTATGCCCTGTTAATCAGCCGCCGCTGCGACAGGGTTAAAGCAATTTCCCCAATTTCCCCCACTGATGTTGCACTTTAAATTGAACTTGGTCTTTATTTATTCCTGTCGCACGTCGGTTTGTCCCCGATAACCCCCAAGTGCAGGAACTTAATTAATTAGCTGCCTAAACTTCGTTGTGAAGTTTTTTGGCCACAATCTGATTTCTTTTGAGATTTCTGCACTGAACCAAGCCAGCAGATGGTAGGGCCAGCCAAACCAACCTCGACCTGCCCACAAGAACTTGGCCTGCAGCTGTAAAGGATTTCGGGTGAGTCCGGCAGGTGGAAAATCGGAAAGGTTTTATATTCGTTTTATTTTAAACTCATTTGCATTTTTAAATATTTTGCTAGGCTTAATACCATAGTATTTTTAGTTTTAAAAGAATAGCATGAAATTTATTAATATGATAGCTACATCAAATATAATACAATCTAATATGATATTACAAAACAGCATTAGAAATCACTTTAAAACTCTGCAGGTGTAGATGGAACTCATATCTTCAATTTATGATTTTAGTTTATTGACTGAGAAATTTATTTTTAAAGAAATAACATTTTAAAGCAAGGTATTTATAAGCTAAAAAGAAAAGCAATTTTATAACTTGCTGACGGTATTTGACCATTTGCAAAGCAGAACTCAATGTCGTGTTGTTTAAACCAATAGATTTAAGTTTCCATGTCTTTAAAATATTTAATTGAAAGGAAACAAAGTTAATACAAAACCCGATTACTGATTTCCAGGGCTTTTTACATATGCGGGTGGCAATTTTGATTGTATATGTGAGACTCTTAACAATAATGTAATTTATGTTTGCAAATTTGGATTTCCGAAAGTCAGCTCAAACTTGTTCTTATAAATGTTTCTTTGGATTGCAGTGTAGTTTCTTTACCAAGAAACGAAAGGGTTATAGAAACCGCTCTACCATTCATTCACTTTTACTTGAAAACCATATTGCAATTCACAGGGTAACACCTGGTCGACTTCCCGCCAGTCGATCCTCTCTTCCACTTGCAACTGTTTTTCTTTTGGATTTTCGGCTCGGTTTTTGCCTGTTAAGTGCAGGACCTGGCCGGCCGGAGCTTTTGTGTTTTAGTTTCCAGCTGCAAGCCGGACACGAACGCGGCCCAGTGAACGGCCAAAGGGGAAAGTCGGGAAAATCGGAAAAGGCGGAAAACTGGCCGGGGAGCGGGGAGCGGGGAAGGCAGGGCCACAGCTGAGCCCTGACCGCAATCGCATTGTGGCATTGTCCACATCGATGTTGTCGCCCTTTATTTTTGTTACCGGTTCGGGTTTTCCCTGGCTTAATGGCCAGCAAAGAGCAAGGAGCAAGGAGCCGGGGAAGGGAAAGCCTCAATTGATTTTTACTTTTGTTTTGCGATTTCCGACAGCTGAAGGCTGCTCTCCGAAAAACTCCTGCTGGAATCGCAAAACTCAACACAAATCCGCAGTAAATGAAAACCAAAGCTCGAAAACTTTTCAGGAAACTTGTCATCGTTTCGTTGCGCTTCCCTTCCATTCGGTGAAATTAAATTTTAGTTATTAAATCATCAATTCAATCAGACAATTAGGAAAGTTGTCAGCTGCAAAGTTTGCCAGCCACACAAACTTGCTGTCATATGTGAAAAGCCGAGTGACAAAAACTTTGCCAAAGAACATTTAACGAAAATACTCCTTAGTTAAAAACTCAATTTGTTTTTGCGAGAAAACTCAATTTGTGGCCTTTGAAGTAAACTGAAAATTTTCAACGAATTTTGAGGGCATTAGAGTCGGTGTTTGGAGGACAGCTAGCCGCTGCGGTCACGCTGCCTTTGACTTCTGGTCTTTCGATTGATTTCAATTTCATTAACGCCTCGACCCCCTTGTGCCCCTTCCCCGGAATACTGTCTGTTTGTTTGGCTGACAGCTGTTGCCAATTTCTGCCTTTGTCTGCCTTCACGACCCCCAAGGACTGACACATGGCGGCCAAAAAGAGAGTGACAAGGACGCGGTCTGATTCTATTGGTAATACCAAATATTTTCAGGCGAGAAGGTGAAAAGATAATTAAAATGGTTCACTAAAGGTTGGATTGCTTGTGTGTTTTTAAAGAACCAATTTTGTTATTATTTCCCTGTTTTGAAAATCTTATAAATTAAAGTTTAGGGGCGTAGTAATTAAGACAAATTTGTAACTATAAACAATAGCCAATCAAAACATAAATGTTATTTTTTTAGTGAAAGTTTACACAGATTTTACATAGATTGGGATAAAGCATTCTGATGATCTCCTAAACCCCCTCAACATTGTTACAGTTTGTGATTTGCCAATAGGAAATCCGTATGATACACATAATATTTAAAACAACATAACAAGCAACAAACTTAATAAAGAAACAAAAGACTTTAATATTCCAAAAAGCTTATGAAAATTTATTATCAATACTTATTGTTAATATTAAACAACCGACTTTAAAGGGATTTTTCTTTACTATTAAATAACACAAATAACAAAGTTAATGAACCATAAATGCCAACAAAAGCTTAATGCATAATAATCCGGTGCCATTAGGTCTGAAAAACAGGTAAAATTTTGTTTGCCTGGGGAAACACAGGTGTGTAGTTGTCATTATAATTATTATTTTAATTCAAGAGACCGAAAGTAAAAGAGATTTATTTTGACTACATAAATATTCACAAGAAATCGGCAATCTACTTTCTAATTAAACAAACTTTGATAAATAAAAAAATGTTAATGCCTTCTTAATTTCGAAATAAATTAAATTGTTAAAATGTTATTTTTATTATTTTTATAATACAAATTGAAAGCTTTTTTTATTTTAAAACCCCTGATAGCTGACTTTTCTTTTTTCTTTTAGCCATTCACTCACCTGCTTGTCTCACCGCAATTGTGCAATTGATGGAAATTGCCTTCGAGCAACTAATGAAAATGTCAGAAATTTCTGGTTCATTTCCCTGCCTGCCGTGGCCACAAGGAAATGCTGAAATGCCAGTGTCCATCCCAGTCTGGGCTTGATTTTCAATTTGTGATCTTAATCAGCAGGTGTCCTCTATGGCTTTCTCTTTCACTTATTGCCCCACCTGCAGATCCCGGAGCCTCCTCCCTCCGCCCCGCCTATGGTTGCCTATCAACGGCATCGTCATTGTCGTCAGCATCGTCATAGCTTTTTATTATTTTCATTCGAGCTTGACTGCCTACTAATAGTGGATGTTGCTGTTGCTGCTGATGTCGCCTTTGTTGAAAGGTTGCTAGGCATTAGCTTTCGTCATTCGGACCATCTCCCAACTCTCCCCTTTTTTCTTCATCAGCCACTGAACAATGCAATGTGAATTGGCAGGGCCGTTCGGACATCCACGGTGTTTATGCGAAAAGCATTTTATAAAAACCTGTTAAAAACTTTGTGAATAAAACAATATGAATTCCATTAAACTTTTTACGAAAACGGACCTTAAAACTCCGTCACATTTCCATCAGGAAATAAACAAAGGCATTGCTGAGTTTAATAACTTTAAATTTATACTGATTTATTTAAAAACAATATATATAATTAATATATCTAATCATTTTTAAGCAAACATTTACGTTGATATTATTACTCAAGAATTCATCAAATTTGCAGCATAAACGTGAAAGTTCATCTTGATAGGCGGCAGGACCTCTGGGTCCCTCTGGCCGAGTGTTCCAGCCATCAGCAATCAGCCGAGAGTCTACAGTCCAGGATCCGGAGTCTAGACCGACTTGAGAGCTCCTGCCTGGACCGCTGCTTTCGGCCTGCTGCTGTGTCCATTTAATTAAATTACACCAAATTGTTTGGGCTGTCCTTCCGCTCCCCAAAAAATAAGGGCCGAATGAAATGTGTAGAAAATGATAAAAATATGTTACTTTGAAAAAATATATTAGACTTGCCTTAAGTCTTGATAATTGCCGTTCAAACTCCTCCTCTCTCCACATATTTAATAGCTACGATTGAATAATTTGTAATTAATTATTTATAACTTAGTAGAAGGCTATTTGTAATTGAACCCGTACATTTTTTTAGCTAAATAATATATGTATGTACATAATAGTTTAAAAAATATTAGGGTAAGTTCCTAACACAATGTGTTTTTTACACACATATTTGGTTTACAATTTAACTTCTCCCAGTTGCTATTTTATAGTAAAATAAAATTTATGAAATAAAATGTCGTCTAATTTGAAACATCTGTGACAAGTTTAAACTTCCTGATTGACAATTCCATGCGTGACTGATTTGCATGTGTGTCGTTTGCGTGTATTTTTATGTTATTAAAATACAATTGACGTTTGAGTTATGAAAACTTGAATGTGGCATATGTTCCTATTTTCTATATGAAAGCTTTATGCCGAGAGGGAAAATTCAAAAATAAATTCTCAACGCAAATTCAACACGTTACCAAGCCGAAGAAATTGCTGAAAAACACAAACAAAATAAAATCAAAAACAATGTACAGAACTCATTTCGGGTGTTTTTCCTTTTCCATCGACCGGAAAAGTTTTACACAGCCGACCATTGCTGTCAAAATGTTTAATATTAAAAGGAAATATAGTAAAATAAGGGAACAACAATGTCTGTACATCCATTTAAAAATTAAAAATAAGTTTTTAAGTATTTTTTTATCTGCCATATACAGCTTTATTTGGGTTAAAATGTTTTCAGATTTTAAACACCCCTAAAATTTCCAGTTTTACGTTGCCTACTTTTTGGGGCACGCAATTCCAAGTCATAAAATATAAGTTTGCACTGCGTAAATTGTGGGCGGGCAGGCCACAGCTGCCTAAATGTATTTTAATTTGTTCGGTTGGGCTGCCAACTGTGTGCAGCAGTTAAATGGCGAATACATGAAGCTCAAGTTTTTAATTTTCGGGGGGGGAAAAAGTTCTCTAAACCCCCAAATGATTAATCGCAGCAGCGGAAATTCTTCCAACAGCTGGTTCTCCCTCGCCGGAACACCGGACATCCCGGCAAGAGTTGACAATTGAAGTTGGGTTAGGTAACTGCGGCGCTTATACTGATCAATCACTGTCACCTAACTGGAAGAACGAAAAAACTGGGTAAGGCGATGGGGAAATCTATAAACAATATGATAACCATTTGGCAATAAACTCGAATGTGTCTGGCGTTGTCTCTGCAGCACTTTGAGTGATTTGATATGGCACACCTCTATTGGTGGATGTATGTATATGCGGACATGGCCCCGCGGCTCCTCTTTGATTGCAACAAATTTCCAATCTAAGCGAACGCGGAAGGACGGAATCGCCGTGACGGATGCGATGAAAACCGAGTGCCAGAGTGGCGGACCGACGGACTGACGGAGTTTCCCACCCAATTTCCCGCCTCATCGGTCTGCGGAGCGCCAAAAAGTGTCACTTTTTATGAGCGATCATTTGTATTTCCCCCTTTTGCTAGTTGTATTTGCTTGTTTGTCGTTTGTCAATACACTTTTTCCTTATTCTACTTCTGCTTTCCTTGTAGCTTCCATTGTAACTTTATGCTTTTGACAAATTCGAGTTTAAGTGGATTACTTTCCACTGTTGCATGTTGTTCAAGGAGCCGACCCAACCGCCCCCTTCGATCCTGATTCCATATCTTCGTCCTTCAGCTGATGACTCATTAATTGTCTGGTCGGGACGTTCGCTGCGCAATTAATTTTCATTTTCATTTGCATTTTACGGTGGCGAATGTTGGTCATAAATTCAGCTGAGATTCGCTAGTCATAAAAAATTCCAACTCGTGCTTAGCATTTGTGCTAATGGTCGCAGTTCGCTAATGGGTTAAATTTTGAATGATTGCAAGTAAATTAATTAGAGTTCAGCAGTAAAGGTCAGCAGGGGAATCGGAATGGCGACGGAAATCTAATTAAATTTTTGAATAGTTCTCTGCATGGGAACAAGTTATAACAACACTGCCCCGGGTATCGATTTAATTGGTATGGTAAAGTCGAATTAATTTTAAGAAGTGTCAAACCATTTATAAGTATTGTGATGTAAAGTATGATCTATTGACTTAACTTAAGTATCCTGAAAATTATTAACCATAAAACAGCGATTTTAAATTGACCAATTGAAATGTGATATAGTTGCCTCTACTGTTTACTTCTTGTATTAATATTTTATTATTGTGGGTTCTAGAGTACATTATTATTTAGGTAACAACGTGTTGGAATTAGTTTTATAGGCTTTCTAAGAGATGGAGTTATCAGTTAGAAATTCGCTCACTTAAAAAATGCAAAAGTAGCCCTAACTTAGGTCTGTTAACATCAGTATTAAAGACTTTGCGAACTGTGTTTTTAAAACTGATAACTAATTGGTTGAGTACAAAAAAATAAAGTACTTGAATCGAATTCTTTCCCCAAAACCCGGTTAATACTTTCCCATATAGGACTTTAATCGATATGGGCAGCATCTGCAATCCCATCCTCAGCAATCGGCACCATCTGCAATCACTTGGCCATTCCGTTTGGAGAGGAACCCTTTTCGCATTCTTTAAGTTCTCCCATGTGAACAATTAGTGCCCAGAAGGGCTGCTCCATCCTGGGACACGTGCGTAAGTTTTCAATTTCGCTTTCATTTGGCTCTATTTTATTTGTGCCGCCGAGTCGCCTGCCAGCTTTGAACACTCTCGAACACAGGACCTTTAGGAAGGGAGAAGGACTCATAAAAGATTTAGGCCTCGCTGCCATTACGAAATGCAATTTGCAAAAACTTTTGATTTCGCTGGCAAGCAGGTCGAGTCAAAGGCCCGACCTTTTATTGGTCTCATTAAACGAGAATGTTTGCGAGCTTTGAGTTCCGAGTTCCGAGCTGCGAGCTCTGAGTCCCAGGTCCTGTCGCTTTCGATTTCCAACTCCCCCACTCCGAACACGCCCACCACTTATTTTCGAGTCAGTCCACGTCCTGCGAAAGGTGAGCGGCGTTGATTTTGAAAAGTTTCTGCGGCCCACCTAGAGGGTCGAAGTACACCAAAGATTTGAATGCTCTCCAAGCTGACATTTCTCGTTGGAGTGGACGTGATTCGATTCGAATTCGGATTCGGATTCGTTTTGGTTGCTTGGCCCGCCCCAGAAAAACAGGACTTTGATGCGGAGAAACTTTGCAATTAAGCTGGCAATGAAGCGCAAACAGGAAAACCGGAAAACGGAATCGAAAACTCAAAACGGAAAATCATATTAAATTTTGGCAAATTATTTGTAATTTGTTTAGCTCTGACTGTCGAGCGAAGCCCCACCTCATATCTGCATATTCATATTCATGGGAAAATTGAATTTTGCAAATTATTTGCTTGGTTAGTTCTGTGGCTTCCACAAAATTGTTTGCCAGCACACAGGCGAAGGCAGCAGAAGGGGCTTCTTCTTCATTATCTTGCGAGCACAATGCCTGGGAACTGGACAAAACTCTTTGAGTCGACTCGTAATTGAAATGTGTGATGGCACACATACCAACTCAGGCACAATAGGCATTAGTTTTCCAACATGCGAGAGCTGCACAATGGAATATCTGCACACCATGAGTGTGTATTTGAACATAAATATAATATAAATATAATTTGAAAAATTGTATTATTTAGCTTTTCTGAAAAAACCTAAAAGTATATTTGAAAGTCAGAAGTAAATCAGGGGTTCTCGAGTTAAAAGTAATAATTCGGTTTGGCAATATTACTAAACGTTTTACTACTCCTGAAAACAACTCCAGTTATTGATTTTTAATTTAAATTTATCAATTTTGATGGCAACTGATTAAATTAAATTAAGCTTTAGAAAGCACTAGAATTTAAGTTAATAGATTTTATAGATGCGCGATTATAGGCATTGAATATATTTTTATATGCGACATACACTTGTGATTAAAATTTAAATACGCTCTGCTAATTAGCTTTGACAATTTTCGAGTTGATCCATTCGAAAATTATGAGAGATCCTTGGCTCATGTGATATATTCACATTGAGATTGCAATTTCGTTTCTAAAGCAGAATTGGCAAGCGCCAGCAGCATTTCATGGGGCAAAAATCGATTGTCATTTTGTAATTTTTCCATGGAAATTTCGGGCTCATTCTGAGCGGTTAGGCACCACATCGATGGTGGGGGAAATTCGGCTGAAATGTGTATCGATAAGAACACGATAATGATGTCTAAGTCGCAAAATCCAATAATGAAAATTAATTTCACACACACACACACAGACACTCGCTGGCGGAGTGTGTAAGCCACAAGCCCTAAAGCAATTTATGCCAATTTGGCATGGGAAAGTATGGAGGCGGATGGATAGACAGTCACTTCCATGCCTGAAATATTTTTGACACCTGCAGAATTCCTATTGACAGCTGTGCAGGATAAAAGAGCGGGACAGGGGGGAAGTGATGGTGCCTTTGGAAATTTCGCGTTTGAATTTGAAGCGTTTCGGTTTCGAGTTTCGGGTTTCAGGCTTCAGGTTTCTGGTTCCTGTGAAGGGGGTTTCTATGCCGCGTGTGTGAGCATACGTGAAATTTTTGACAGTTATTTTAATGAAATTATGCAAGCACACTTTCACACATTCAACCACTCAAAGTGCGAAAGGGGAAAGGGAAAGGGGTGGTGCCTGGGCCTGCAGCTGATTTGAGAGGTTTCGCAGTGGGCGATTCACTCCATATGTGGGTTAATCATATGCATTTCGAGGTTTTGCAGGCGACCAACGCTTTGCCACGCAGCATTTTGGTTATTTAATTAGCGCTCCCGCAAGAACACACACACACACACACACTCGCCGAACAGGCACACACAATTAAAGCTCGCGTGTACGCAAACATTTTGTGTTTGATGTCCGAACCTTCATGGAAGTTTTCATCAAATTTAATTTTAGTTTTTGGAAGAACTATATGTTACAAAATGTTATAACACTAAGTTGTATGTATTAATTATTTATATTTATTTTACTAAATATTCCCATAATTTAAGAACAAAATATTCGTTGATAAAAAACTTTATTTAATTAAAAATGTAGGTAAAGGGGGTAAAGGAAATCTGGTCATAAGGTTTAATGTACTTTTTGCAATAAGTAAACCCAAAAGTTAAATTGTAAGATAAAAATGGAGATTACTAATAGCATATCTGAATTGAAGAACAATCGTGTATTAAAGTAAAGAAAATTGCACCATGTAATAGAAAGGTTGTTTTTCAACTGCTCGTCCTTTCATTTTTCGGGCTTCCTTGGGTCCTCTGTTATTACGCCGTGTCATCTCTAGTGTGTCATCGACTTTTGTGAGTCCTGCGCCCCCCAGAAATTCCCCGAGTGGCTGTGCCACCAACGAAAATTGTCGCACTGCCGGGGAAATTATCCCCGGGGGTGAGTGGAGGTGAGCACGTGTTGAGTGCGCAGAAAACACGAGGCGAGGAAAGAAAGTACAAACTTTTATTTGATACGTTTTTGATTTGCGTTGTCAGACAATGTCAATGTCTATCCCTGGATCTGTCGCCAGCTCCTGTTCAAAACAATGACAAGTCCTGCCGGAGAAGGGAGATCTGAGACAGGAGTCAGGAGACAGGAGACATAAGCCGGGGGACAAAAGGGAAAGCGCCAGGGACAGACACAAATGCGCCAAAGTCTCAAGTGCATCATGACACGTGAGTTTTTTGCTGAACATTTCGGTTGGGTTTTTGGTAATTTGATTTCCACACTGAGATTTTCCCGGGGGCAGGTGGGTGTGGGGTACGAAGTTAAAGTTAACGCTACATTTGATGCCAATGGCAAAACAAATGCGGCAACGTGTGAGGAATTTTTAAGTTACCTTCCGCCATTCACCTTTTATGGGGCTGGAGTTGTAGGCACTGTACAATTTTGCATATTTGATTCTGTGGGCTAATAGAAAGAAAATTGCTTCGATTTTCTCTAAGCGGGATAATTGACTGAAGGAATTGTAATTTGATTTCGTGGCACTGTGGGGCCCTTCAAACAAAATTTCTCTGGTGTTGCTGGACTAAAACGTTTTCTTTGGATATTTTGTATTTTGAAAATCGCGTGTATTTTGGCGTACAGCATTATTTTATTTAAACAATTTTGTAAGCAAAATATTCTGTTTTCTTGAGCTTAGAATTAGTCGTCATTTTATTCCTTTAAAAGGTATATTGTTGTTTTAAAGTAAACACCTCCAATGTATATATTTAAAATATATTGCCCAAAAAAAGATAATATGGGACTTATTAAAAAAATATTCTTATTTATTTAGTTTTTATTTTATATTTTTAAGATTTATAGCCCAAGAAATGGCTTAATTAGTAAATGCGACTGAGGCATCTTGTTATCCTTTTTCTGAAACAATTTTCTTAGTACCATAAAACATCCATTAATTAAAGTGTAAAATGGCTTACATTTAAATTGATGTCCCTGACGAATATAAATCTATTTTATAATACATTGTAGAATAACTGCTTCGTTAGTTTTGTGTTGGATCCTGGCATTTTCATTTAGAGCATTCCCACCTTCGACTTTCCCGCTCTGCCAGTTTTCACTTGATTTTTTTGAAAAACAACGCACGTATTTGTCGTTTCCATTACAGTTGTGCTGATTTTGATTTGCTGCCCGTATGTTGGGCTGCCTGCTGTTCCCCCCTCCCCCAGCTCCCCAGCCCCCGCATCCGCCCCCGCCACTGCCAGTCAATCTCAAATTCACTCAATCAGTCAGCCCAGGCAGTTTCAGTTAGTCATTGCGTCAACACTTTGCCAACTGGCAGAGGGGCTGCAAACACCTGCCACGCCCACACATTTCGGTTATATGTTTTGTTCGAGTCACGTCTGTTGTTGTTGTTGTTGCGAATCCAACCATTTTTTGCAGCTCGTTTGCCGACTTATGACTTTTGTGCCAGCACTCATAGGCAATTTCTATCCCCCGCCGGAGGTGGGCGTGCTCAGGTGGGCGTGGCACATTCGTCATACTCAAATTTAAAATTCAATTTACTTGCGTCATAAATTTAATAGCACAGCCAGAGGCTAGAACGCCACAGGCAAAAATGCCAGTTGATTTTTCCATATGCGAGTACTCCAACATCAACGTGTGAAGGGTTAAGACTGGCGGAAGGGGTTAAGGCGAAGGGGGCGGTGGGTGGTGGTTGAGTAATATTAGCCGGGTTATTCGTAGAAACATATAAAAAACCGTCATTGGATCACATCGGAATTTTTTATTGGTGCTAACACAGTCAAATCAGAGGAAATAAATTGGAGAACACGCGGGAATAAATGGTTGAAGGCAAATCATAAATTTGAATGCATATATTTTAGGATACTTTAACTCAGATGAAGAAGGCTTTGAAAAATCAATAGAAATAAAATCCAAGAATATCAGTTTTATTATTGCTGAAATAGGAATTGTACCCTAGAGGATAGGAAAGTTACAAACTGTTAAATAAACAGACAAAAGGACTCTTTAAGATTTTATATTATTTAGTTGACAAACTCAGTTAGTAACTTACAATTAAATAAATAAATGTAGCACATTATAAGCAAAGACATACCAGTCTTCTTAAAATAACTTATCAATTAATAAAAATTTCGTATATATACATTTTCAAACTTTTCACGATGCTAAAGTCCTTTTCAAGTAAAAGCCCAAAGCAATTCCCCATTTAGTACAACTGCCTCTCATTAGGCATATAAAACATGGTAATTGCTCAGCTTGTTAGATGTTTGCAAGACTTTTAATCCATACACACACACACTCCGGCCGAAAAAAAGTTAAGCTAAAAGGAAATCTCTGCCCAGTCCTCAAGGCGTATACGTAATATGCTAAACAAAAGTGCGCCAATTAGAAGGAAAATTCAGTTTTTAAGCCCAGTCCCGACCCCACAAAACCGCAAAAGCCAGAAAGTTGATTTCTTAACAGTGCCCTTCCCCAGAAGCCGCAAACCGAACAAAATGTCAGAAGGAGACAGTCGACGAAGTCGGAGCAGCTCCCAAAATTCTAAGCCAAAAAATGTTGCAGCAGCAGACCACAGAATTAAGCTGAAATGAGTCTGGCTCAGTGTGTGGAAACACCCATTTCCCATTTCCCATTCCGCATTGCAAAGTGGGAGAATATGAGCGAGGGAGTGTGTGTTGTCAGTGACTTGTCTACTTGTTGTCTGTATCGTGTGGCAGTTTTTGGGCACAGGGAGCCCTCGAATTTTAAAACCCATACTTTGGGACATACATATGTACATATGGAAAAAGATGAATGCATTGCAAATGAAGACAGCTGAGCACAGGTCAGATACTGAATACCCTTAGCAAAGGGAGTGCCCCAAAACTAAGATTTTATATACATATGTAATAAAGGAATCTTGCTCTAAAAGTTGGCAGTGCTTACAAAATATGATTCCCTCTTAAGTTTATATTTCAAAAATCTTGTGTAAAAAGAAGAGAAATGTTCAGTGTAAATGTTTAACTAAAACCATATTACTTTGGTCAGTAATTAATAAACAAAATTCGAGAGTTTTTATCACCTACTTTCTTAATTAAATTAACAGGAGTCCTCTTTCCGATTTTGAATTTAAATTTCATAATAATAAAATATTTTCTAATTAATTACTGTTTTTAATGCAACGTAAAATGGTTAAAACTTATAGTCCGCGGTACACTATTTATATTTTTGCTAAACGTAGAATATTCTTTATGTCAGAGCATCTAATACTCGGCAAAGTCCTTCGGGATAGTTTAGCCATTTCTTGTTATATTTATATTTGATGTACATTTTGTGGCTGGGCTAGATGTCTGAGCAGAGCGATGGAAGGGACTGCTGACAGTTGGAAGAGACTGAGTGAAACATTCTGATTTGCGTCTTGTCACGCAGAAACAATGCTAAAGTCCATTTTAATTGAGTTTTTCTCATGTTGCAAAATGCTTTTTGCAAATTTATGACTAAGGACCGAACGGCATAAAATTGGGTGGAACCAACTGAACTGAACTTAATCTCACCGAACCGAATCGAGCCATATGAATGTGTAATAAAATGCATTTTTAACCATTTTGTCACATGAATTTGATTTCATTTAGATTTCGTCCGACAGCCGACAAAAATCAAATGAAATGAAATAACAGGAGCGTTAAAGGAAATGCTGAATGTGAGTGAAATGAAATGGAATTCTGTGTGGCTCAAATTTTATGGTCGAATCTGGCAGTTAAATTGAGCAGAGAAAGCGGCAAGTATTTTCATTGACATATGAGAAAGTTTTTCTTTCCCCAAGCTTTTCAGGTCCTACTTATTTTCTTGCTGGTGTATGACAAAGTTTTCTTGGTCTGGCTCTTGTTATTTTCCACGTGCACCGCTCGATATCAAAGAAAACAACTGCCAAGATTTCAAGAAGCGGATTTCCATCTTTCCCATTACCATTTCCACTTCCACCACCCCCTTCGCCACTTCAATTGAGCGGCGTCGGCTGCTTTTAATGTTTCTGTTTTTCCGTTGTTTTATTTTCATTTTTATTTTGATTTTGCCAGCGGCTTCTTGCACCCCTCACCCCCCGCGGAAAATCTGCGTAACCATCGGCAGACGGGCACGGGAAAAGCGGAACAGGAAAAATAAGTTTTGCCGCAAAAATAAATAAATAAATAACATTTTGTATAATAAAATGCAGGCGTGGAGGGGAAAACTCGAGTAAACAACAGGAAGCATAAATTGTGATATTGTAGCTAACAGTGAAGGATGGAATGAAAGGGGGAGGAAGTGGAAAAAGAGGTGAGGGGGAAGGAAAACTGGTCGAACATTGATGTGATTAGGCTGGGTTGGACGGAAATGGTTTAGTTTGACGGGATGTTAAGCTTTAAATAAATTCAACCCATTCGCGATTCGAATTAAAAAAAAAAACAAGAGAGAACGCTATAGTCGAGTGCCTCGACTATTAGATACCCGTTACTCAGCTAAACAACTTAATATAAATATTGTATGTTTTTCTTGTATGTTTTTTGCCCCTCGAATTAGCTCCCGATTTTTATGTTAAAATCCCAGGGAACACCAATTTGGCTAACTTGATTTGATTTGCATAGTTCTTGGGATATAGTTCGGTATTGAAAAATAAAAGCCATCGCAATTTCCTTTAATAGAAAACATCCAGAATTAACGTTGACTCTGTTGAGCACCTTGGCCAGCTGTTCCAAATTCATCCGTTAGATGGCGCTATTGTATACGCCATGAAAGGCGGAAATGTAGGCGCTAGCCAGGCTTAAGTGTTTAATGGGTTTTTGGGCGTTAGAGTGGGCGTGGCAAACTTTTATTTGGCCAATCGATAGGTATTGACGAAACAAATACATATCAAAAAAAATTTTCATTATAGCATCTAAACTGTAGCCACAGCTTGTGGCTTGTGGGCGTCAGAGGGGGCGTGGCACCATTTTGAAACAAACTTGCGCTGCGTAGGAACTCCTAAAATCTACATGCAAAATGCCAATCTTCTAGCTTTTATAGTTTCCGAGATCTCAGCGTTCATACGGACAGACAGACAGACGGACAGACGGAGAGACGGACAGACGGACAGACGGACAGACGGACATGGCTATATCGACTCGGCTAGTGATCCTGAACAAGAATATATATACTTTATAGGGTCGGAAACGCTTCCTCTACCTGTTACATACTTTTGCACGAATATAATATACCCTTTTACTCTACGAGTAACGGGTATAAAAAATAAAATGGGTACAAATAAACAAACTAATGATGTAGATTACCTATTTTCATTTCCATTTAAATATAAAATATATAACTTATTTATTTATTAACTCTTTTAGATATTCATTACGAAAGGGAATATAAATGTGTAAGTAAATTATTATTTACGGCAAGCCGAAGTTTATACTCCCTTGCAGCTATTAAAAATTATTCTTCAAAACGTCTATAATTTAATTTTCCGAAAAGTCTCTCGATTTTTGGTTTTAAGTATAATCGCAACTCGTAAATTATATAAAATAACTATAACTCGGAGTATATCCTATGAGACTGATATAGTACATACCTTGGGGAAAGTTTCATCCGGATAGCCTTATAACTGAAAGACTAGCTTTAAAACGGATGGGACGATATACGGACAAAAGGATTTGACTGTTAACTGTAATTATAATACCCTCTGTAATTACTTACAATTTTTTGTTTTCAGAGCTTTGCCTTGAAAAAGGTAAATACATATATATTTGGCACTATCACTTGTTTGTTTATTTGAATAAAACTAGCTTATGTTTTGTTCCTGCGAGAAAGATTAACTTCAGTTACAAAATTTACATCTTAACCATTTCAAAATGAATAATTTGGTTTCTATTGCCACGGTGCACAATATAATCTTCTGGTGTAGCCAGAAATGAATCCGTAATTATTTGAAGTTTCCACCCCCAGCGAGCATGATTTAATCACAGTGTTCCCGTGTTCATCTGCCATTCAACTCCCAACAGCAACTCCCCGGCACATTTGCCAAATCAATATGCAATATCCCACAAGTAACGGATTTCGTACACCCACTCGCACACACTCACTGGGCAATCATATCGATGGGGAGAGTAGTGAACCGCCTGTCATAAAAGCCGCACACACAAAAATACGAATAGTTGGCTGTATCAAGAGGGAACTGTGGCATGAAAAGCACAAAAACTAGGTTAGTTGCCGAGATTTTTTACCTTGGCTAACATGACCTCCCTCCCCCCCTGCCAATGCCGCGCTCCCCTGCCAACCAGTCCCTACAAAAATAACAATTGCACCCCCTAACCCCTGACCTCTTCTCCACTCGCTATCCCAAAGCCATCCGTTCATGTCTCTGCCAATGCATTTCAAAACAGGAGTAGCAGAAGAAGCGAATCGGGAAAGGCGTTTGGCCACGCCCCTCCGCCTCCGCCCCCACCATATCTGTCAAGTGAACTGGAAGTGATACGGATATATAGAGGGGGAGGGTGGAGGGTGGAGGGGAGAGAACGCTGAGCGTGTTCACGTGCAAAATTGCAGCGATTCCCTAGCGGGTTTCGGTTTCTCCTTCAAAATCGAATTCACTTGGCTGGGTACACTGAGAACAATTTATAAGCGCCATCCAAAACAGATCCTTTACAGTAAAAATGGAGTCTGAATTTGCATTACTTTTAATTTTTAATTTATTACTTGTATGTTATTAAAAATAGAAAACAAATTTTTAAAAATGCATATTTAAATTAGAAAAAACAAGTTCAGGAAAATGTACTATCTAAATCCTTTATATTCTATTTGTAGTTACTTACGGCTGCATTTTATATAACACTTAGTAATCTGAAGCGTTGTTTTTTTCAGTGCATTGTGTGCTTGTGTGCGTATGGGATGGCAATTCTAGTTCGATTTGGAGTGTGATCGATGACGATGACGGGCAGGATGCAATGCGAACAGGAAACGGACTGCCAAGGATTTTAATCAGCTGTTGTCGCTCCCTATGAAGTCGGGTTGAGGGGGCAGCTTGGATGCCGATCGGTTGTGGTGATGCCCAGTCGTCCGAACACCGAAAGAATGGATGACCAGTTGGAAAAGCAAAGGGACTCTTGACTGATTTGCCAAGCCAAACGTTTGTCTTGCCACATTCAGGTTCCTCAAAGTAAGAAATCTTTCACGAGCTACAGGTTTTTTTCTGGGTGAAAATCACGAGTTCCGCACAAAATATTAGGGACCTATTATAGCTGGGAAATTTTAACTATTAGAAATTGTCTTGTATGACCGCGTACAAATGCTTAACATATAACCATTATTTTATCAGCTACAACTAGCGGTTAAGCTGCAGCTAAATCTTAAATACAATCGATTCTGAATGTTAGCCAATAAGTTTTATATTCTGTGTCATTAACCTTACGCCTGCACATGACACTCAAACTATCAAAATATCAACATTCATATGGACGGGCATGGCTGTAACAATCATCCTGATGATAACAATCCTCCTACATGGTACCTTCTTTTCAAACAATATAATATACTCTACGAGTAACGGGTGTAGAAATTAATAGACCTGTTTATGTTATCTAATAAACTTTCAAATTATATAAATATATTGATAGAAAGTTTTCTATACTACGTGAAATACGGATCCAAATCGAATTCGAGAAAGGTAGTTCTAAAGGTTAAAACAAAATCGTTTAATTGTCTCTAATAATATTGAATTCCTTGTATTTTAAAACGTAAGATAATATTTAAAAATATAAAATTGGTTCAACTACAGTTTTAGTGTGACTTTATTTTGTAATTGGTGCATTTCCACTGTGTGAAACCTATTAGCAATCGGCTTAGTTAGTTGGCCTCCCTCTCTTCATGTCACTCCTTCAACTTTGGTTTTGCAGACCATCTTTTGGCCACAGATTGTCTGTCCACATTGCAACGCCGCTAAATTGTTTGTCTTTTGTGTGTTTGCGCTTGTATCTGCGATGCTGCACCCAGTCCCTATCCCATTTCTCCTCCCCTTGAATTCGGGGATCCCCATCGATGTGCGTGCAATGCCATTAACAATACGACCAATGCCAAAAACGGGCAAACGCGCCAAATCCATTGTTATTTCGGTGGTCGATTGTTGTTCTTCCGGCTTGCGTGAGCTTACTGTGGCCCAAGCCACGCCCCTCCCGCCCCCCGCTGGGCAAATTTTGCAAACAAACAGCGGATGTTAGGGCGGAGGACGGGATTGGGTTGTTCTGAAAGGATGCTGCTAAGTACACTCGAATCATCAAATATATACTTGGAAGGTCTGCTGTTAACCTTCTTTTTAATTACACGCTTTGTGCCTTGTTAATCCTCAACACACATTGTTGCTATATAAGTAAAAACAAATTTATTATCTACTAGTAACTAATATAAGTTTATTTATTATTATTATTTCAGCAAAACTTTTTTCTGACTGCATGTAGAACTTGTGCCACAAATCGCTTCAATTTTGGTCCCCCACTCAGCTCCCCCAACTCTCTTTCAATGGCAGAGTTGGAGGATAATTTGGCGGATCGGAGGGCTGCGGGCGTGGGCCTGGGTTTTTGTTTTTTCAGCTCGGTTTGTTCTCAACTGCAATAATCTTATTAGCAGTTTGTTGTTCGAACCTAATCAATTACCAACGTAATTACAAACTTTGCTAATCTGCTTCGATTTCCCCAGCAACGCTCTCCCAGGCCTCGCCCATATTGTTCATGACCGTGTCAGTGTTCGGGTTCGTGTCCCTGTCCGTGTTCATGGTTCATGTTCACGTCTAGATTGGAATACATCCTGCATGTCCTAGCAATCCCACAGGCTCGTGGATGGTACGCGCTTCGTTGATGCGGCTCAAATTTAGTGGCCTAAATAGCGATTTGTCCAGTGGAGCATGACAAAAGATCTCATCAAACGTTGGCAAATTGTTAACCAGAAACTGATGGAGATGGAAGCGGAAGGGATTTCGATTAAGCGTTAATTGAGAGAATTCCAGGGAAATGTTGTCTTAGTCCAACGAGTCGTTTACAAGGGTCTACCGATGGAAACTCAATTACCGGGCTTTGCCCGATTTAAACGGGTAATATATTTAGAACATTTCTGATAATTGTCTAAGTTTCAAACAAAATTTCATATTTCTAAATCTTTTAATATATATTAAATAATAAATTTTAATCACCATATATGTAGTTATACCAAAATAAGGAAGAGTAAATAGTTTTATTTTGAAAGCCTTCCCATATGTTATTTATCTTACCCATATACATTGAATATTCTACAATATCAAAAGTTGTTTTTTAGAAATCTTTACAATTACAAATTGTATAATATATAAACGTTGCAGAAAACTATAGAGCAATGGCTCTTGCGGGTTTTTTTTATTGAACTCAAAACCCTAATTTCTTACTTTTAGAATCTTAGTAGCCTAAGTCTAACAATGAATCAACCTGCGATGCCAAGCAGATTCAACAACACATTTTCATGAGCCACCCAGATCAATGAGCCGATTATCGGATGCCAACAATCAATTTTCCCGTTCTTACCATTGTTGCAGCGTTTATCCTTTGGGATTTTACTAGAGGAATGCCAAAAACTTTTTGGCTTAATCAAATGCCAAAATATTTGAATATTCCAAGACGAAATTATTGCCGTAGACGCTCCATCCCCGTCCCCGTCCCGTTGGCATCTGCTGTCGACAGAAGCTGAGGAAAACTTTTCCACGCATGATTTAAATGGGAATAAATCTTGCGTTAAGACTCGACTTGGATTTGGATTATGCAAGACCTGGAGAAGAGCAAAACGAACTGCTGCGTCACGTAGTTGGTAAATTTGTTTACACGTCCTGCCGGGTCCCTCGCACCCTTGGCTTAGAATCCCGACTCGGGTTGCCCGCCTCCAACAGCTCCACAATTGGCATAAAGTTTCTCATATGCAAATCGCAAGTTTAGCAAAATATTTCGTTTATTGTTGAAGTTTTCCTTTAGTAACTCTCGCTCTCGCAGTCGTCAACATTTTGTATGTTTTCCGTTCATTTTTCTTGACTTGCCTTGGCTGAAAGTTTTTCTCGCAAAGTTTTTTGGCTTAAGACACTTTTTGATATATTATCCAGCGTCAGTTTGCGCAAGAAAAAACTCGTACTCCGTTTTTTAATAAAAATCATGACACCTTTTATTGATTTACTTATTCTGTTTGGATGCTGATGTGTGATTGTGTGGGGTGTGATTTGTAGCAATATACACTTTAGACTTAATAAATACATATAATCCGTTCGCTTAACTAACTGCGTTTTATCACTAGAATTACGTTCTCGCTGTAGACTGCCTTATTATAGCCTCGGCAAATATTTTCTGCGTTTTTCAAAACTAATATTTTCTTTTTGCATTCACACTAAATTGCAATATCATTTCATTTGAAAGTGAAATCCGCTTAATATCTAGTCAGAACACACAGCCTTGCTTTGTTTCTCTAAAAAATTACACTTATCACCTAATTATTAATTACACATTTAATTACACACAGAACACTTTTCATGTTATTAAGCTTACTTCTAACGTGAATGCTTATATCTGCGTTGAAATAATGTTTAATTTAAAGCCACATCCAGATAGTTTGTATAAAATGCACACAGCTTAAACTCTACTTGAAACAAAGCCTATTGTTCAATTTGAAAACTTCTTTAAAAACCGAAAATAATTTCGCTAATCTTTTCATCTGATTTGTCAATGCCTTTGTTCAGCTACAAAACCAATTTATTTAATTTGACCACAAATTGGAACTCAGATATTCAGTTTATTTTTATAAATTTACTTCTTTAAAATTAGTTTGCTTTACAAGCTTATAAAATGGCTTTTCTTGGCTATCGTACAATATGTTTGCATGTACTTTTTTTACAGGTTTTCCAATATGTTTGGTGTATTAAAATGTACAGTTCTTGGAAATTTGTATGCGACAGCAGTGGAATAGGCATTTATTCTTAGGATTCTCGAGACTCAAGCGGATAATATTTACAAGTTTCAGGGACCTATGCGTCTTCTAAAAACGATTTGCATACAACTGAAAAGAGAGACACAAGTTAGAAAATTATATAGCAAGACATAAAAGGCAGAGGTTAAACTTACCTTTAAATCGGTGGCTTGAATCCACTACCATTTGACTTTGCCTTTCCAAAAATAAAATTAATGGCGAAACTCTGGCAAACGTCAACATATCAACTGAAGATAAAAAAGTTGTATTCATTAGTTTATGATTAAATATGGTACATATGTATAAGGTTGTGTTGAAGTGTGTAGAGACCAAATCTTTAAAAAATCACTGAAAATAATAAAAATATTAGAAAAAAGCTTTGTTAAATTCAAGTGATCTTATAAATAAACATAAATCACAAAGAATTACCTTGTATTATTAACCAAAAAAACAAATATATAATACTATTTTTTGTGCATTTGAAACAGAGAACAAAACTTTATTTAGATATGTATGCTGTTGGTATGAAGAGTTTACATATGTGCATGATATTTTTTACATAAACAAAGTATGCTACATTAGGCACTTATCTACTTCAAAGATGTGCGACGACAGAAAGCCAAATAAACTTCAACTAAAACAAATAGTTTACAACGAAATGAATCATATATAATAATATAATACCAGATTTGTGCAAATTTGAATGATGTAGCGAATGATAGAAACTATAAAAATAAAATAATAAACTCCATTGATGAAACTTCAACATAAATAACAAATTTTTTCAGTTTTTGTTAATTTCATTTGGTTTTTTGGCTTTTTATGCAAAGTACTTTACAAATCGCATAATTAACAATGAGAAGCGTATGTGAATTTGTTTGTTTAACTAATTATAATAATAATAGCATTACTAATAATGTGTGTTAGCAAAAAACATTTTCTTTTCAGTACAAATAAAAAAGTTAGTTTTGGGAGTAACAAATCAGATAACTAACAACTAATTATGCGCATCAGCATAAATGTAGATATATGTATATATAAAAAGAGATAATCCATTGAACAAAACGAGTAACTTGTAACTATATCTAGAATATATATCATGTGGGTATATATTTATAATAAAGAACTTCATTGTGACTTGCAACATGAGAGATGAACAAATCAAACAGATAAAGAGTGAGTATAAAATTATGAGATATATCAAAAACTTATGAACTAACACTCGAACAGATCTTTGTATTTATTTTTTTCGATTTTATTTTTTAGTTTCGTTTGTGAGTCATGAAAATGTGTACAAAATATGTAATAATAAAAAAAGATATGGATCAACCAATTCGTACGACAGTGTAAAAGTAAGAAAACAAGTCGTAAAAGATTGGGGTTGAAGGGAACTTCAACAGAAAGTTAACTAAACTAAGGTCTAAAAGTTGTATTATTCGTTTAATTTTTTTGTGTTTTTCGTTTTTTTTTTTCCAATTCAACATTTAACGTGCTAAATCATAAGTGATTCTGTCTCTTTTGGCACAGCTTTCATGTCTTTTTCTGCTCTTGTATTTGGTTTTTCATGATACGTACAACGTTGGCATTCGCATCATCGTTTACTCTTGAAACGCGCGCGTTCTACACGGGCAACTCTTCATTCATTGACTACTCCATATTTCACAAATCTCAGTACTCCTCTACTCGGCGTCCGGATAACCTCGCTGCTGCTGGTCGGAATCCTCCAGCAGTGCTCTTTAATAGGGCTTGGAATCCTTGGGCTTCTTCAGCTGCACCTTGAGGCGCTTGGTGCCCACCTGGAAGCCGTTCATCGCCTTGATGGCCACCTGGGCCGAGTCTGGATTGTCGAACGACACAAAGCCGAAGCACTTCGACAGGCTAGTCTGCTTGTCGATGAACACCTTGGCCGAGATCACATTGCCGAAGGGCAGGAACGTGGAGGCCAGATCCGTGTCGGTGAACTCCTGCGGCAGATGGTAGATGAATAGGTTGCAGCCCTCGGGTCCTGAAAGAAATGAACGCAAAATCAAACATTAGTTTGCGATCATACTTTGTGAAGAAAATTTAAGCTTTTGTTTAATTACAAATAGTTTTTGACCAGTTAGTCATTTGAAATTTTATATTTTTTAAGCAAATAAAAAACGTTGTTAAACTATTTCTACAATTAATTTGTATCTCATTTGAAATTTTATATTTTTTAAGCAAATAAAAAACGTTGTTAAATTATTTCTACAATTAATTTGTATCTCACTTAACAATAGTCCTATTAATATTAAGTTTAAAGTTGGTCTTGACCGCAACCCTACAAATTAAAAAAGAAAATATATTTTCATATTCCCATAATTTTTTAAAGATGATCGAGCTGAACCTTCATTTCAAACAGCTTCAAGTTTCAGCTGCTGATAGCCTGCTTTGTATCCTCACCTTGCAGCGAGCAATTAATTAACTAGTTGCACCCACCCACTCACGGTCTCCATTTCCTCGCAATCCTCCCACATTTCCACCCACCAAACCGCAAAATAGAGACGGAAAGTTGAGCGGACAAAGACTGAAATTATATAGGTCCAGTGGCGGTGTTTAAGGAAAGGGGGAATCCTCGCCAGTAGCAGCTGATTGCCAAAACGGAAGCGGATATGATGTGCCCAACTCCCGATGCTCTTTATCTGTCTCTTTCGCACTTGTCCGCCATCTCTTTTGCGCCCGTCAACCGACGGCGTTACGTGTGTGGGTGTGACACTTTGTTTAGCAGCACGTGCTACTGCTACTGCTGACATCGTCATCATTATCTTCTGGGGCATTATCATCGCCATTCCCGGCATTACCATCTTCGCCCCGTCCCTGTCGCTCATGTGGCCCTGTCCCTGTCGCACGCACATTAACGTGGCTCGCGCCTCGTGCTGCGGTTGCACTTTTCGTGCAAATTACTGTCAACGTCACTGGCAATGAGCAGTCAGCAGTCAGCAGTAATACAACCCACCAGCATCCAAAATCCCGAGCAACTAGCTCAGATAGAGCGAGATAGAGTGAGCAGATAGACAGAGACGGACAGCCGGGCGATGAAAAGAGAGGGGTGGTTAAAGCTGCGTCAGCAGTCGCGTTTTCACTTTCGCGACGCTTTTTAATGACAGCAAAACGCTTCGAATAGCATCTGGCATTTTGCGGTCTTTCAATTTTATCAGCCTGAAACACAAAAAAACAAATAACGGAAACCAAAAGAAGGGGAAAACACATATGGTTATGGAACACATGATAAGTATTTAACCAACTAAAAGACCAGAATATATAAAAGGTAGCTGAATAATTAAACGGTATTGTCTTACTTTAACTAAAATCAGTAGAAAATATATTTTTCATTATATTATAAATAGTTGGAACCATAACGTGTGATTGAGAATATTATTATTGCTAACCCAGAAAAGTATGCTATTAAAACGATTATTTACTTTTTGAATTATCAATTTAACATTTGAATGAATTTCCGAACAATGTCCAAGTAATCATTAAAGCAAACTTCCCCTCTGTTTAATGTGTTCCCGGACACACGCTGAGATTCACACTGGTTGAAATCGGATAAGTTTGTAGGGCTTCCAGGACGGCATCCACGATCCACCACCCACAGCCACAACCACCTCCATAACTCTCACTCCATCATCGTTTGCCAGAAGCACTGCTATTGATCACCTTGATTTATGAGTTGGCCACAGTAGGCCTGCAATCCCAGTAGGTTCCTCCCAATCCACCCACTCCTCCACTCAAGGTAAACTGACTGCTGACAGATTGCCCGACGCTGATGCGATTACAAAATGGAGCCAAATTGAATGGCGAAGAAAGCTGGTCCTCCGGCGGCATCTCCTTCACTCACAAGCCGTTGACGTCGCCAGGATTTTAATATTAATTGACTCGGAGCTCGTGATGCACTTGTTGCTTTGTAATTTGGCACACCCATCAATTTATTTAGGCCCAGGCGGCGAGGAGCAAAGGGGGGAGTATAAAGTCCAATTAAAAATGCTTCAAGCTATTGAATTACGCGACTAACAAGCGACACGTGTGGCCCGACACGATATATAATTAGATGAAAGGACAAATGTGAGAGCAGGCACGAAATGTTCCCAAGGCAACAAATTAAGGCAACAATTTTGAATGGCACTCGGAAATTTTCTGGAGAGGTTTCATAGGGGTGGAGAAAAAGGTAGCCATCATAAAGACCAGAATTTCATTCATTCAAAGAAATTTTAAGAATTTCGTTACTATGTCTGCACAAAACATTGGTTGATTAAGAGGGGCTTTTTTTGATTTACTTTTTGAGCTTGTGTATGATTTTATATTAAATTTAATAATAGACTAAACTGTAAGAATCTTAATTTGATATGAAACATTAATGTACCATCTGAGCATAGGTTCTTAGTCAAATATGTAAAGAAGTTTTTCAAAGTCAAAAATATAACACACCTTAGATTAACGGAGTACTGTTACGAACTATGCTGTGCCATATTTTTCAGCAAAAAAAAATCGCTTTACCTTCAAATTTATATTCAAAACTAAATCCACATCCTGCCTGGTTTTACTAAACTTTCTATAAATTCGGTTAGCTGTCAACCGCAAAATGTTTTCCACCCATTTTGGTAACCAGAAATGTGTAACTTCTTGGAATTCGCCAAGGATTTCCCCTCTCCATGGCTCTGGACATTTAAAATAAACTTCCTGTTTTGTTTTTCACAACTCTCCATCCTTTTTTTGTTCGCTTGGAATTTTTCAGTGTGCGAAAAACGATTTCCTATATTGCATTTTCCTCTTCCGCCGAGCAAAGATGCGCCATCCGCCTTGGCACTGTCGCCTGCCCTTTTCGCTATTGATGCACTTGGATTCTGGAGGGGCATGAAAGGAGATGTTAGTTGCAGATGCACATTCCCTCTCCCTTTCGCAGTGGAAGCCAACATTTTTTGCCATTTTCTTGGCTGTCGCGCTCACCGAAGTGCGCTGGGGAAAGTCTTCCTTTATTTTCCTATTCCTCTCAAGGGCACGACCGAGGCGGAAGGAAGCTAAATGGAATCTATGGCACATAAGCTACAGTTCCAGTTTTGCCTGCACATATATCTGAGTTTCTTTATTGATTTTAATGCGACTTATGCATGAGCTGAACTGAGAGAAATGATGGTACACACCTTCTGCTTAATAATATTTCTTTAATAATACAATTTAAAGAAAATGTTTAGTTGAATTGATGCACTGTTTTTAAGACGTTCTTATTTTGTTGAATATGTTGCTGAATATATTGTTGAATATGTTTTTTTTTAGTTTATTAAAGGAGTTTTGAAAATCTGTTAAGCATGATTTGGAATAAGTTTTGGGATATCAGGTTGAATATTTGTTAGAACATGTTGTTCAAGAAGCGGTTGGTTTGTTGAATAATAATTTAGTTTGTTAAATGTTATTGTAAAAGATTCGTTTTTTGATCTCTTTATTCCCTTTCTTGTAAGCACTCACTTACAGGCACGTCCCCTTTATAATAATTCCACGCTCCTCCCAGCACATAAGTCGCAAATTCGCGACGTAGCTGGCTATCTTTTCTTTGCTCCTCGGGTCGACCTCTCCCCTCCTCCTTATTTCTGCACCCACACACAACATTTGCTTATTTTTTATTCCAACTTCCGGCTTATGCACATGACTTTAATCCGGATGCAGCCGGAAGGAGAGGCGACCGCTGCCGCCTTAGGGTCACCCATGCGATGATGGAGGCGGGGGATTCCCATCGTCTGTCACTGCCATATTTGTAGCCTTCCTTCCGTCCCTTTCTCGACCCGAGTTCCCGTCCTCTTGATCCCTTAAAGCATAGTTCTGTGCCGCTACTGTATTTTTTTTTATATTTTACAACATATTTTTCATATTTTTATATTTATTTTATTTTGCTGCTTTTCCTCTGTTTCCTGCTTAATTTTGTGCTGTCGTCTGGCCCTGTCTACATGCCCATAAGTTGTTTCCTGCTCCCAACCCTCTTATCTTCTTAAACTCCCACTATCGTCCTCTTCCTCTTTCTGTTGTGGAGCTGTCGTCATTTGATAAATTTCACATGTTGAGAATTTATCTGCCCTAGACATAGTTACTGCAGTTTTTCCTGGCTTTTTCCCGAACCCAGATTGCATAAATCTGACAGTTTCTAGGATTTCTTAAGCATATTTTTTTCACACTATCCAAGAAGTTCAATGATACTCCCACCAAAGAAATAAAAAAAAAAAACTATTAAATGTGGTTCAGGATTTAATAAAGAGATAAAGATTAGTAAATTGGCAATTTTTGATTTGTTGAAGTTTATTATACAAACGGCCCTTTTTAATTTGTATAATATTCTTTTCCAAGTGATCCCTTTACTTGTTTTCAACTAGAGACTAATATATTTTATTTTCAGGTTAGATTAAGCGATTCGGTTATCAAGGACAAATTTTGATAGTAATAAAAAGATTGTTTACTTTTTATCCATATAACATCATGGATTTGTTTCGCTTACAGAATACAATATTTTGAAAAATTTAACTTTATTCATGAAAGCAATGCACTTTTCCAAAGTAAAATTGTAAACTAAATAATGGAAAATTTAATTATATCAAGTGTAGTTAAACCTTTTTATTTACCGAAGAACCTTTTTTTTAATATATGTATGACTTTACTTTTACTTGCAAATGCTTTCTGTTTTATGTACACACTTTTTAGACGTATCCGTTTTTGTCTCTTATAAACAAAGTTCAATACGTGTACAAAATCCCAGTTTTATAAATACTGTCAAATCAAAGTCAATTACCCATTAACCACTTTCCCTCGGCAATCTCCTTATCTCATCCAATAATTATACAGAGCTTAGACCTTGCATTCCCCCTTTTAGGTAAGCTTCCATTTAAGCAAGTCCAGTCCAAGCCATCTATGATAGTTTTTCACAACCCAACCAAGCAAAGGAAAGCATGGCAGCTCACATTTCGCATTTTGGCTAGCAGAAGCAATTTGTTGTGCTTCCACAGACAGTGGCACACAATCCTCGCTTCCTCAGGACTGTGACCCTCCGTCCCCTGGATGGTTGTTGTTGCAGTTGGTCAGGAGGGAATTTTCGGCGACGTCATGAGTCAGCAGAGCAAACAAGGAGTCGCAGAAAGGACGAAGCAACAACAGTATGGGATTTAGTGGAGACGAAGATGAAGACGAGGAGGCGAAGGGCCAGCGAGTCACTCAACTGCAAAAATATATCTCACTATATGGTGCATAACATACAGAGGGAGAATATAAGTAAAGAAGTTTTGTATCATATCAGATCAGAAAACACATTTCAGGGCCACAAGATTCCTTCTAGATTGAAAACCAATTTGAGGACTCACTAATTCATTTTATAGATTTTCATAAATTTTTAAAGGGTAATCGAAATGCTAAGCGACAATATTTTATATCTAAACTACATTTGGCTTTAATTTTTCAGGATTTATAAGTATCTTTCAAACGTTTTGAAGTAGTCAAAAAATACCTATAAGGAATACATGTGAAAAAGGCGAATTTGAATGCTAAATTTCTCCCTCTGCACACACACATCAGCTGAAGCACCCCCGGCACTCCCATCCACCCAAAGGATGTTTGCTTATGTAACCGGAAATATAGCAAAAAGTGCAATGCCAAAACATTTCCCGTTGCATTTTCCCCAACATTTCGAATATCTCCTGCTGCAACTTTAATGTTATGTGTGCCAAAGTACACACCCAGGCACCCAAAACCACAGTGGGGGGAAAAAGAAATGTTCAGTTGCCATATTTCCCGATATCGACAGCGACGTCTGACTAATGGAATTGTGTGTCAAGTGTGTGTAATATTTACACTGTGTCGGGAGCTGATAAAAATTTAAGCTCCACCAAAACGCTTCTCATAAATTCTCCTTAGCGAGTGAGAGATAGAAAGTTGGGAAGCAGCAGTGAAGTATACAAGATGATTGATCTTATTGATTTTTGCTACATCTCTCCCAGGCATTGGCTTATGGCATTGAAGGATTTGTGTCAGCAGAAGACATTCGATTGCGGATTAGAGGCACTTCGAGCACACATTCAAGGGGGCGTGGCAGAGGAGATTGAAATTCTTGTAAGATGGTTAAAATGTTGGTGGATTTGATTTGTAGGGGCTCGAAAATCAGCTTGGACCACTCTTGGAGTAGTGGAAATGCCCAACTGACGTTCTGCATTTATCTCATTCCGAATGCTATCCTTTATCCAACTGCATAACATTTGATAGATGACTTTTCATATAAAAATAGGGCCCCTTTCCTCCGCCACAATATAACTGACGAGAACAATGGCACAACTAAAACTAAGTAGATTAGACAGACATCCACAAAATGTCCATGTCAAGTGGGATGCGGAAAGAGGAGGAGGAGGGGCGGGAGGGATGCTGGGAAGTGGTTGGAAATAATGCAGGGGCAACGAACAGAAAATAGTAAAAATGGATGCAAAAAATAACCGCATCACGAGCGAATGACGCTGACAGCAATGAGCGGGTTAATGCATGCGATGTTGCATCAGCAGCAGAAACAAATACAATTGGAACTGGGAAAATGGTACGGGGACCATCGAATATTAATATAACCTAGCCATTCAAATGTAAATATAAATTTTATTTTCCTTGATAACGAAATTATAATACAAATTGTAAAAGATTCATAGTAAGATGTTTATATCCCAAATTTCAAGTTGTAATTAATTTCCACCTAAAGAGTATTCAAAGTGCTACCTTATGCTAGCTAAGAAGGATTAAGTGCCGAGCGAACGATTTGGTATTGGACTGACACAACCGCAGCAGCATTCATTCGGACATTTCGCTACATTTATCAAAATGTCACAGGCATATAGACATTTCAATTCCTAACGTGTGCGTGTCCTTTCCCACACTTCAATACCACTCTGATGGCCTAAAAAAATTATAATATATCCGAATTAAACTGTTAGAAATAAAATTAAAAAAATGTTAAAATACTAAATATTTTGTGGTAGTGTAAATTGGATTTTATCCTAAATATGTCATGTGGTCGGATGAACTACTTTGTTGATAATGAAATTTTTTATTTATCTAGTCTTTTTTTATATATAATTTTTTTCAGTGTGGATATAGTGGGTAACTCACCTTCGATCTGCTTTCCCGCTGCGGCGGCAGCTGCGGCACTGAGGGCGACGCTGGCCAGCGGCGAAGTGGACAATGCACTGGCGCTGCCAAATTGCGGTAGACCGGCGGCTGTTGACATATATGCCGATGCCAATGGATTCGGATCGGACCCTATATAGACGCAAAGCAAGGGAAAGAAGAAAACATATTTTAGTTAGGGTCAATCAATAGCAAATTTTATTTTTTTTGCGTAAATAACATAAAAAACCTATATGTATGGCTTGGACAGTAAATGAACAACCACTTATTCGAAAGAGAAAACATTTGGCTTTGGAAATTAAATTATGATATGCTTGCACTGTTAATAAATATATTTTTCTTAGGACTAACGATTTTTGTATACCCCCAGAAGTTTGAAAGGACTTTGGCAATTTTTGGCAAAATTCCAATATTGAATTTCCGCACATTTTATAATTCACAGACCTAGTTAGCCGCAATGTGCATTACCTCGGATTTTACTGTATAATTATTATTTAGTTGGTTTCGTTTCGTCAGACGTAATTAATCATCAAATTTTGTGCCCTGCGACGCGGGGTGACATTTGATTATTTTACAAAGCACACACACACGACATCCGCAATAGCCAATCTGAAATTAATTTGTCTCTGTGCAATGTTGGTTGTGTTCTGGTTTCGGGTTTTGTGTAATTTGACGCCTGTTGTTTGTTATTTAGTTGTTTTGCGTGTTTCGCCATTGGCCGTCATGCAATGCAATTTTGTGGTTTTCGATCCGCCCCTGACCGCCACTCCCACCTCGCCCTTTTTACTCCCCTTTGGCGCCGTCTATGATCGCCGTTATTAATGAGTTTTGCAAACCATTGTGTGTGCGAAAATGTAGCAGTGTGGTCGATTATGCGACTGCAACTACCGAAGTTTTCCATGTGCAAAATGGCCCTACATATTAACAAATCAATGGGAGTACTTTATAATTAATAAAGATTTAATATCGTCATAGTATAACTAAAATTCAAATTTCCAAATTTATATCATTATATTTTAATTAAAAAACAGCTTGATTTCTCTGTGAGATTTATTTATTTAATTGCTTTACAGAATTGTAATCAAACAGACCACCATACTGATTTAAACACACATGGGAAAGGCAAGCTGAGAAAATAAGAAATAAAAAACATGGTCAATTTGCAAAAGCCAGTAAGCGAAAAGTTTTGCACATATTTGCACCGAAAATGGTTTTAATTGTTGTTCAAAGTTTCGTAAAGAAGGGCAAGAAAAGTCATCCAGTGAAGAGTGGAATATGCATGGACTTCTGAACACTACTCATCAAGGAGCTGGCTAACTAAGTTGGCCAATAATAATCCACATGAGTGGCCTGCCCTGACCGGCCAAAAAACAACAAACAAGCCAAATTGAAGAAACAGCCAAAAGAAAGGCATAAGAAGTCGAAAACATTGCCTAAAACTATTTCTGGCCCGGATGTTGTCTGTTTTGTATTTGCAAGATTTTAGTTTACAGTTGGAAAATTTGTTCGTCGAGTTCAAGTACAAAATTGTACAATTTTCAGTTCCTCCTTCATCTTATTTGCCACTTGCAGGCAGAAGACTTTTTGTTCCCACTGTTATTGTTATTGTTGCTGTTGATTTTGAAGTGCAAAAAGCGAAAAAGTGTATAAACAAACGTAATGGAGAGCTACGAAAAAGGGAACGCCAGCAAGGCAATGGGCAAACAAAAAGAAGGAGTTCGAAACGTGTTGAAACCCTAAATCAGTTTGAAGGGCCTGGGGTCGGTAGTATAAACTACATAGTTTACTGCACTTCAACCAAACTTTGATTAAGATTTTCGGTTGTTGCTGTTGGCTTAGTTCAGCTTGTTTTTTTTTAGCTACTCAACTCGGAAGTGAGGTCGAAGGAGTGCGCTTCGAAAAACTTTGAATTGGATGCTCTTGAGCTTTGGTAAGTAAGGGAATGAGAGGCCACTGTTTTTCCCAGTTTTTTAAATTTTTCCCCTTCATAAAGGAAAAAAAAAATGCATCTATATCTGGTTTAAATTTGAATTGATTTGGTCACAAATTTAAAATAGTGATCTATACAATTGTAATTTTTTGTAATCTCATTTAAAAATACAACTTTTGATGAAAAACTTCTATTCAAGAATCTTAAGCATCTCAATAAAAATAATGAAAGGGGTTTTATGGTTTTAAACTTTCTAAATGTATTTGGTGTTAAAAAACAACCTTTTGAAATTTATAAATTTTCAATATTATTTCTTTCAAAATGTGCTTTCACTTCATTTCAATTTGTTCTTTTTTTTATATGCTCGTAACTTTAATATGCAAACCAAATCCGAGTGTTATTTCCATTCACCTTTTGTTAACTCACCAATTTGTATATCCCGCAACCTCAAAACAATTAACTTTTTCATTCCCCCGACGCTGACTTCGATACATTTTCCATAAACAATATTCGGAACTACGCTAACAAACAAAGCGGGGCCAAAGTCGAGAGCTCAATTTGTTTGTCCATTTTATTTGTGGCAGGCAAAGCCGAAGGCAAAAAAAGTTTGTTACTCGTGGCAACTTGGAAAGCGATTTTGTAGTTTAGTTTATATAACCGACCAGTAAGGAGAAAAGTATCAAACGGAAATAATGCGAGAAGGGCTTTAGTAAAAGGGTCTCGACTTTATTATATTCTAAAATCTTTGTATTGTTTTTTAACCAGTACTCTAATCAGTTTTCAGCGAGCTTGTTTTTATGACGTTAAGAACAAATAATATTTAAATAAGTGATTTATTCCGATTTAATTTTCTCTATGAAATATAACTATTTTAATTAAGTTTTATGGATTATTATAAGTGCAGTGAACTCAACTAAACTATCAGTTTTGATACACGTTTTATAGGCACTGTATAAATTAAATTAATCTTTTCGGCTGCAAACACTATAGCGAATTCAACATACTCCAAAAGTACTGGGTATGAGAGAGGAGAAAGGACACAGAAATAGGCGCATCCCTGCTGTCCTCGCTGTCAGCTGCACTTTGAACTGAATTTCTTTTTCAATTCGAAGGGAAAGGGGAAGGATGTCGGAGACGGAGGACATCTTCTTGGAGTCCGAATTGTCGGACTCCATCCGCTCCCGGGGCAAAGAATTTTTAATATTTCATTAAATGAAGTGCCCGGAAATCGTTCAAGTGGCACACGATGAGCACGCACAAGTGCACAAGGGCCAAAACTCACGAAAATCCCCACAAGATAAGCTCAGAGCGAAAGAGGCAGATGGGCGGTGCAGGGGGGAGGAGAGACTCGGAAAATCCGCTTAATTTTTGGCATTTTTCTGGTTAAGTCAGCCACAGATTTTTTTCTCATTTGACCGGGGTTTTTCGTCTACTCTCTAAGATCCTCTCGAAATAAACTTGCTAAGAAATTATTTAAGAAGTAAGTGTGGAAAAGGCGGAAAATACGGTCAGCGATGCCCACAGATAGGCAATGACGTTTCCTTTAGTCCCACACCGAAAACTTTTTTTTTTTTTCATGCCATTTTTGTGTGTTTTATTTGGCTTGCCACATTTTAGTGGAATTTTCTGGTTGTTTTTGTTTGATAAAATGCAGGCGACAGGCCATAATTCTTTGGCAAAATTATGCGTTTGCTACTATTCGGACTAAAAAAATACCATTATTTTTTGTTGTATTACTATATTTAAAATTTACTTTTTGAATTTAAAAAATAAAAAACGCTTTTTTCAACTGTTTTTATTAATTAATACATTATTTAAAAATATTATTAAAAAAATTTCTCAATTGGTGGACTGCTGTAATAGGTTTAATACGCTTTAGATACTTGTTGAAAATTTTAAATTGATATCCTATTATATTATTAACCTTAATTCTTTAATATTCTATTTCCGTTCTGGTATCTAGCTGTTACTGCAAAGAAGGCTAAGAAGTGAGAAATGAAAACCGTGAACAGAGCAGAAAACATTGCAATTCCCCCAAAGCGAAAAAGTCAATGAGGCTAAGAAGGAGCAGTGCAGCAAAAACTGCCTGGCTCATCCTTTATCCCTCATTTCCCAGGCCCCAATCCCCTCGTAACTCCAACCCCCTCCTCCGGAGGCTTTTGGTGCAATAAGTTCCGTGTTGTTAATTTCGCAAGAGAGTGTAACTTGTAATTTTGTATGTTGTAGGGTCTCCCTTTCTCTACGGATAAAGTCTGCCCCTCCGTTCCCCTTCTCCAGATATACGGCCATCAACTCTCTACGGACTGGTGACGTAAAGCAGGCGACGTTAAACAAGCGCGTTACGGTGCACGTGAACGTTACGTCGAATGCTTCGTTGACTTTAACTACCAAACTTAATAACACACACATTTTTTATGAGAAAATGAAAATGAAAGCAGCAACAGTAAGAACGTGACGTAAACTCAGGAAAACGGTTGAAACGAGAGTGTTAGAGATCAAAAAACTAATATTATAACCGTTAATATAACATGAACCCGTGAGACACACAAAAATGGAGTATATCTAGACATAACCGCTTAAAAAGTCGCTAATTTATTTGTTCACAATTCAATTTTCAAGTCAAAAATTATACAGCGTCGAAGAGCAAATCTTACCTGATTTTTTGGCTGCATTCAATTGATTAAATAGAGAAAAGAGTACATATTTATGTTAGTAAGAACAAACGACATAAAAGCATATTTTAAAATGAGTTAAATTTATAATTAAGAATTTAAATAATAACAATTATAAAATTTAAATACCAAAATATTAAGTAAATCACTTTTGACAGTTAGGAAAATAACAATTTAGCTTTGAAAATCTTGAAAACTCTCACCTGATTTTTTGGCTGCGGCCTTTTTACCCAAAAGGCCTGCTTTCATTCCGTATTTATTCATACGAATTATTAGGTAAGCAAATTTAAGGTGAGAACAAAAATATTACACATAATTGTTAGTAGGAGGATAACGAGAAACAGAATAAGTCTATCAGATAAGAGCGGCGATAAAGTCAATACATTCATCCCTATTGTAGAGGAAATTATTATTATTTTAAGTCAATATCCTGCGAGTTTCCTTTCCAATGAAGATTGACAAGACCATAAAAGTAATTTGCCTTTCTTGGATAAGTATAAATAACAGAAGAACAGTGGGCGGTGGAAGGATACACAAGAGCTTACTAAATTAAGCTAATTGGGTACTTTGAATGTCAGATGATGACACATTTGTTGGCAACGAAACCAAGAATAGAAAAGCAATTTCAGGTAGGGCTTTTCGAGTGGAAAGTTTACCTCATTATTGATTAGTTAAATTAGGTGAACAACAGATGAATATTAATGAGTTTATCGATTGGTTATTTGGGTGGTCTAAAAATATATACTGGGGTAATGCATTATTTAATACACTTTATTTAACCAGAAAGAAACATAGAACTAACGATTATAAAAATATATAAATTAATTTTCTTCACATATAAAAGTAATTTGGTTTAAGAATAAGCTAACAAATCTAACCCAAGTCCACTTGTTAAAATATTATTTCACCCTAAGATAGCTCTTCTATAACCCAATATCCAATTGACACTCATTAAAGGCAATAACCAGAGCAACAACCAACATTTTTGGGTGCCCGCAAGATAATTAGAAATCGATAAAGGAAACAATATAAAACAAGACTAAAAACGGCTTCCTTTACCAGCAACAGGCTGAGAAGAAAGTAGAGAAGCCGAAAAACCCTGTGAACACAAGGAAACTTCGATACGGAGGAGAGAAAAAATTAGATAATTAGCCCAGGCAACTGATGGCTGGGCTTTATGGGATAAATTATTAACCATGGACACCGCTTAAGTATTTCCCCTTCTTTTTCCCTCAACTATCCAAGCTGCTTAAATTGTTACCATGGAAGGGAGGGAAAACTTACAGAGCAGGGCAGCCGTGTTGGTCAGTTGGGCACTCCCCGGCGATGAGGCAGCGGCTGCTGCGGCGGCGGCGTTCGAGAGACTCGGCTGCGTCATGGCCGCGATGGCCGCCAGATTCTGGACGGTCATCGGGGTCAGGAGTCCGGCGGCCGCAACGGCGCTCGTGTCCGTCGCCGAGCTGCTCTGCTGGGCTCCCAGACCTGTGAGGGCTGCAAGGGAATAAAATGAAATTTAGTTTGATTAAATAGTGTTTGCTTGAATTGATTTTAAATATATATCTATATTCATTTTGTACTCGCTTTTAAAATGCGAAAATATATTTAAAATAGTTTCCCAAAATTGATCAATATTTTGTATAAATAAAGATTAAAACTCACAACAAACAACTTGTCCTTAGAAATAAACCATTTACAATTTAGAAAATTTACTGACACAGGTTCAACAATTTTCTTTTGTATTTTGTGGCATTAATTTAATGGAAATAAGATGGGTTTCATAATTTAAAATGATCAAAGCTATACCACTTGGGTGATAAATAGTACAAAAGTTTTGTAAAAATTTCTAAAAATTTGATTTTGTGTTTCTGATAGCACAGACATAATAATAATAGTAATTAAAAAAATTAAATTACATTACAATTAAAAAATATCAATATTTCCGTAAAGAAAATAAATATTAAATATATTAATTATTAATAATATTAATTTGTGTTTTTTAAAAGGATAGAGAACAAGAAGATACAAGAAGATCTAATTTGAGCCAAGCAGAAATCAACTTAATATCTTTCAAACTTAAAATTTCAATTACAAATGACAAAATTACATTTAAAATAGTAAAAACTTCATTTGATTTGTATACTTAAATTTGCATACACACAAAAAAGTTTATTACAAAATGTTTCCTGCTAATAGCTAAACCATTAAAGACCCTAGTTGATGCTTTTAAGCAATTTATATTTTTACACTATTCTCACCTTGTAGCAGCTGCTGCTGCAGCCCAACCGCTTGTAGTTGCTGCAGCAGTTGGATGGAGGCCGGGGTGATGGCGTCGGCGCCGAGGACAGGCGACGGCTGCTGCGGCGGGTTGGGCAGAATGGGCGTGGTCACGCTGGTGGCAGTTTGACCCAGCGGGATGTTGATGTTGCTGGCCAGGTTCCATAGGTTGGCCTGGATCTGCTGGATCTTCTTCTGCTCCTTCTCCTTCTGCGTGTCGGCGAACTTGACGACCAGCGGCGATGTGCATCCCTCCATGATCTTGTTCTGGCTGAGGGTCTTTTGGGGATAAGGAAATATTCAAGTTTTGGTCAATTGCAAGATTCTGAATTCCACTCGTTACTCACCACTTTAATGGCCGAGATGGCGGCGTGTTTGGTAGCGAATGTCACGAAGGCACAACCCTTGCTCTGCCCGTTCTGGTCCCGAAGGACGGTGCACTCCTCGATGGCTCCGTGGACTTCAAATAGTTTGCGAACGTCGTTCTCGTTCAGCTTCTTGTTTAGCATTCCCACAAAAAGTTTTCTTTCTGCAAATGAAAAAAATAAGTACAATTTAATTGTTCATATTAGAAGATAGATGTGGGAAGATTTATAACTGGGTGTCAGTATGCCAAGCCATAAATTTACATTCAATATAATAATTTAATTGGTTATTTGTGATATTATAGAAAATCACATTAAAAATCAATAAATAAGTGTAACATTTTAAAGATTGTTATTTAGCCCTAAAGTGGCCAAATATATTCATATCAATACATCAGATCAGCATAATAGTTTTCTATTTACTCTTTGATAAAAATGTTTATTAAATTAAAACAAATCTAAGTCGATTCAAACGAAGACCTTGGCCTTGGTAAATTAATAGTTGCGTGAAACGCTGGCGGAAGCCTCAACCACATCGGCGAGTGTAACCCAACCCAATGCCGGACGGCCTCGCCTTGGCTGAGAGCTCTGTGTTTTGGCATTGAAAAGTGCCACACTCAAGTGGGTTAGGGCCAGGTTTGAACTGGTCCGGCCTGGTCGAATCCGATAGAATGGGGCTGCTTTATGGGCGAGTCTGTGTGCTCAGCCAGGCTTAGTTAATTCCAGCATTTGGCAATGCTCAATTAATTTTACATAAATTAAAACTCTCGCTCCCTGCAAAACTGGTCTGGACTCGATAACTAATTGGCAGGCATTTAACATTTCGCCAAATATTTGCACTTTCCATGAAAAAGGGCTCTAAGTGTGGAGGAGAGGCGTTTGAGGAGGGAAATGGGCAACTAATTTATTTGCACAAGCACGCAAAATGCGCACTGCACAAATTAATTGTTATCGAATGTGCAATTGGCTGAGAATGTTTTTCCACAAGGGTAAGGGGGTGGTGTGATTTGATGTGCTTGTTTGTGCGGGCGGATTGGTTCGGTTGGTTGGGCTTTCTATCTTTTAACTAAACTAAATTGTAAATCAATTGGCTTAAATATATTTAAAGTGCTGACGATTACTGAGAGCGGATTAAATTTGTATGACTCGGCAAAAGTGAATAAACACGGCAAATTTAATTTCCATTTGAAGGATTTTTTTGTCGGCAACTGTTTATAAATATTTGAATTTGTTTTTTTTCACATAAATATTTGTATTCAAAGTGAAATTGAATTAGGCCCAATTCGAATTTTATTTCCTTATTATTATACCCGTTACTCGTAGAGTAAAAGGGTATATTGTATTCGTGCAAAAGTATGTAACAGCTAGAAGGAAGCGTTTCCGACCCTATAAAGTATATATATTCTTGTTCAGGATTACTAGCCGAGTCGATCTAGCCATGTCCATCTGTCCGTCTGTCCGTCTGTCTGTCTGTCCGTCTGTCCGTCCGTATGAACGCTGAGATCTCGGAAACTATAAAAGCTAGAAGATTGGCATTTTGCATGCAGATTCTAGGAGTTCCTACGCAGTGCAAGTTTGTTTCAAAAAGGTGCCACGCCCCCTTTAACGCCCACAATCGCTTATATACAATTTTAAAAATTTAAATATTTCGGAAAAGTAAAAATGCAGTTTTATTGTGTTTATCAATACCTATCGAAATGTAGAAGAAATTTTTCAAATCGGACCATTCGTTAAAAAGTTATGCGTGATCAAAGTTTCTATCTCCATCTCCCTCGCACTCCTTTTACCTGAGTAACGGGTATTTGATAGTCGGGGCACCCGACTATAGCGTTCTCTCTTGTTTTTATTTAAAAAGACACGGAATAATGCAAATTCCTGTGCTATTGCAATATAAGTCAGTTACAATGAAATTAAATGTATTTTAATTCGTTAATTTTATTGATGCGACGCAGTATTAAATAAGGAGTTTATTGGAATCATTATTCTGCAGTTGTGGGTTTACTGAACCATATTAGCGTAATATTTTTTTAAACAAACTTTCAGGTTAACCCTGCTTCCTCCCAAAAGAGCCAAATTAGTGTTTGCTAATTTTAACTGTGCTGGCAGAAAACTACGGGCAACCGAAAAATCGTATTAAATTTCTTTGTAATAAATTATTATTTTATCGCTTCAATAAACGGCGAATTTTTAGTCAATGCAAATTATGTTTTATAGTCGGCAATTTGCCAGAGCACAAATTTCAAGCGCCCACCGCCGCCCCTTGAAAATCTGTTTTTGGAAATCAATTAAAATTATAATTAAGCTGCTTATGGGGTGGAAATTGATTTTTAGTAGCCATTCTGGTCATTGACTTTGCTGCGCTGATGTCGGGTATTTAAAAATATTATTCGAGACTTATTATTATGGGGGTTTTTATAGTCAGGAGTAACCGCAAGAAGTGTTGAAATTCAGCTTAATGGCTGGGAATTCTAATGCCTCGGGTTTTCCCCCATTTTGGTCTGCCACTTGCCACATTTCGAGGCATCATCGTGCTGCAATGCGGCTCCATCCTTCCACTCGATGGAGCATCCTCCTGCTGCCTCTCTATCGCCCCCAATTCAATTGCCATTCCGAGTGCTGATGCTGCATCATCATCATCATTATTATCATCTTCCCCAAGCGTTATCAAATGCAAAGCCCCACACACACACACATACACACACTATAATTATGGCGAAGGAGGAGAAGCACTTGCACCATTATTATTATTATGATTATCGCAAACTGCAAGTGCAACTGCAGCAGCGACATCGACTAACTGCACTTGAGCTATATTATCATAATCCTAGCAGAAATTGCGCGCAGTCAGCAGCAGCGTACCCAGTGGAAAAGGAATTTTAAAATTCATTGAATTCGATTCTTGGCGGTGGCGGAATGCCAATACCCTACCCTGTCAAAACATCCACCCCCCACATCGATTCTATAATTTAAGTCCCTCTTCCCGAAAAAAGTAAACAAACTCAGCGCGATGGTGACCTCATTAGTTTCTATCAGCCGCAAATTCAAAGCTTTTCCTATCGTCTGAAAGCAATAGACAATATTAGGTGTGATTCAAATTTTATTCTGCGTTGCATTTTGAAAGGCATTTTATTTAAACATTATGATTATTTAACGTTAAATTCAAATTCATCCCCATCGATGGATTAAATTAAAGTAAGCAAAGGAAAATAATGGGTATGATTGAAATTGTATTCTGTGTTGCATTTTGAAAGGCATATAATTAAGCATTTTTAAGATTATTTAACGTTAAATTTGTAATGTTACCCTGATTCCCCAACTTAACTGTATTATAAGATTTTTCAAAGAGCAAAACTTATAGTTATTTTACACAGAATACGATTATACCTTCCTGATTCAGCCAATTTGTTTCTAAGATTCTCTAAAGACCAATTCAGCACTCTCCTGAGGATTATTCCTTTAATCTTTTTACCTGGATATCAACCCTCGCAAAATCTTAAGCTGCATTCAATTTAAACTTCAATTCCGCCACTAAGGCAGCGAGAAAACTTTACCTTTAAGCCTTGCGCCTGCGAAATTGCTTTAGTTTTAAATTATTAATATGTCGGACCAGGCTCTTTCCTCGTAGTTATTGCGCTCCTTCCCCGTAGCCAGCCAAAAGGGGGAAATGGACGAGTCAGTGAGCCGGCTTCGGGGTAATGCAACTAATCTGCTTCTAGTGGCGCACATTAAGTGTTGCCACGCTTTCGACTTTAATTTGAAAACATAAAGCAGAAAGAAGGGGCGGCGGAGGCCAGGGTAACGGATAAAGTGCGGGCCACTTCTGCAACCTTCATCCATACACACATTTGGCCGGGACTTTATTTTTCCTTGCTCCAGCGCTGGCCATTTTTGCATGCAACTCAACTTAACCGAGCGACCACTTGAACCCCGACCCCCCAAGCCTCAACCTGAACCAGAGAACTACGACCAGATTCTGGAACCCCGAACTCCGAACCCCTGAACCCAAAACCGAAACCAAATGCAGGGCGAACGAGCCATGACATCGGCGTTCTGAACGCTTCTTTCCCACTCTTAATTCGCGCCCCCTTTTTCTTTGGATTCTGCATGTAATGAGTGGGTTATGCAAAGTATTTAATAAATAATGACTATAGAAATACCTATTAATTATTTTCAGCTAATTGTAAGCTATTCTATTGTAAGCGGTCTTTAAAAAAGTACTGTAAAATCAATTAAAAGTAAGTAAATTAATTAACAATATGATACGAAAAAAAAATTAAAATGTCCATATTATTAAAAAAGAATTAAAGGTTCGTAAAGAAAAAAATTATTTTTTTTTAAGACCGGAATTTTTTTCATTATATGGCTTTTTGCAATTGTCTTTTAAATTAATATAGTTCTAATAAGTCAGTAAATATAAAAAACAGGTTGACTAATTAAATCTAATATATATTTTTTCGTTTTGGATACAGATCGTCACCGGGTTCATCATTCCCCAAATTAAAAATCCAAAAATAGCAGCCGCGCAACGCTCATAAAAACGGGTCATATTTGCCGCCATTCCAGCCGAGAGGGTGTATGTGAGTGTGCCGGTGCATCCTTCAGTCAAACTACCCTCTAGTACCCCACCTACCACCTCCCACTACCCCACCAATGAAGCCCACCTTCCCCCTTGGCAGTCCACACTCTTGGCTTAGCTTATTTGTGTCACAAATATGAGCAAACGCGTACGCAATGCCACGGCTGGATGGACTTGCCCTGCTTGGCTAGCACCACTACCCTCCTCTCAACTGCCCACTTACCAACCCCACCCCTTTGGCTGCCCCCATCCAGTACACTCCCCTACACACCTAAGCACTCCTCACCTGGCTGCTTTTCCCACTTTGCATGCATCGCTGCGTGTTTGGCATATTTAACAAATTTTCGCAAAAATAATGTAACTCTCCATGCTGAACTCGCGTTGTTGTTTTCCCCATGTTGTTGTTGTTGTTGTGGCTGCGGTTATACGCACACAGTGAAAAACGGGGGCTGGTTGGTGGGTGGGGGTTAAAAGTGAGTGGCAAAATCTAATCAAGCGCTGTGGCGATGGTCGCACACCAGCATCAAATCGCAGATACACACACACACCGACATATGGACAAAAGCCACAAAAGGGGGCAAATCGCCAAGTAAAACGAATTTTAACTTATTGATTAAAATAACCAGAAGTTTAATAAACAGTGGGAAATTATAGATACCTTACAATTGTTTTAAACCAATCTGAAGGTGAAACAATTATAAAATAAAACGTGTTGATAATTCATTTGTTTTTGTTAAATGAATAAAATTATATGAATATACCCGTTACTTGTGTTTTATTCGTTTAATTTATAAACCTACCTACCTACGCCTATCTCTACGAACGGCGAGGTCTCAGAAACTATAAGATCTAGAATTCTGAGATTGGACATGTTGTGCCTATGTAGCGGAGTTAGGCAGCGTTAATTTTAACGCCCACAAATGGCGAAACTATGTAGAGACCAGTTATTTGGCGGTAGGCATATACCATATATCACATTAACATTTTGCAACTATTGCAAAAGTTATTAAAAAAATTAATTTAAAAATGTTAAGTGAAGTCTAAATGTTAAAAAAAATGTTATTTTGTATTTTGTCTCCAGAAAAGATATCATATGATTCTTTTCTTTTTAACTGTAATAATTATTTTGCAGATATTTAAATCTATACATAAAATACTATAATTCCCTTGTATATATTTAATCTTCACCAAGCCAACAAAACTCTCACTTTTGGGAAGTTGAGATGGTGCGCTGTTTTTTTTCAATACTAATGGCATTACGGCTATATACATATATCACTTTTCCACCAACCTAATGAAATTTACCTTTTTTACCTTTCGCCAATTCCAGCACAATTCTAATGCATTATTAAATTTAATTTCGAGCATGCCGAGGAGAGCTGCCAACAAAATTATGGCAAATACTTTTCCTCTCGTATAAAATTTAAATTTTAATCGGCAGTAGACGGAAGTTAAAAGAAGGGCAAAAAATCAAATTTTGTTCTGGAATTGTGTTCTTTCTAAAATTTAGGAAACTTATATTTATGCTCTTTAAAGACCAAGTTAAGTTAAGTTACTTTTACTAGATTCAGATATCTTAGATCGCTAGCCTTCCATTTATTTTGCTCCTTCTGTTCCTGCGAATGGTTTTCTTCTCCCCTCCATTCCCTTTCTTAGGAATACCATTTTTATTTTCTGTATATTTTTTTGGGAATGCATAAACGAAATTTACATTTTAATTGCATTGAAATTGTGTTGCTTTGTGCTTAATCTATTTTCTTTTCGTTTTCCTTTCGCACAAAAAATATTGAATATCAAGTGGAGCTGCGGCAAAGTTGTATCAGCGAAGGGATAACAAGGATTATGCATATATATCAAAAATAATTGCACCAAAAATTGAACTTTTACGTATAAATTTCCATTAAGAAACGGCGCCCGAAAGAAATAAATTATAACACCCCTCAATAATAAAATGGAGGCGAAGACGAAACCAATTTCCACAAACTTGCCTCATTTATCAATTCGGTCCCTACGATGGACAATAGTTCGTACAGGTTAATAAATCGATATGACATGAAAGCCACAAAATGTCCCTGCAACAACAGCAAACCAATAAAATGAGCCACAAAAAAAAGAGAACACCGAAGGAGAACTACCAGGGAAACATAAATTTTCATGTCGAGGCAATAAAAAGGACATGTTTTTGCAGCATACATGAACAGATATCCCAACATATCCCACCCTCTCACAACAACAACATAATCAAGAGCATAACAATAAGGCAAGAAAGTAGGAGCGAAAGAGATGGCCATTGCTTGGAAATTATTTGCATTTTTACACATTTTGAGGGTCAAGCAAAGGACACGAAGGACATACACAAAAGAATGTTATAGCGAGAAAGGGGAAATATGAATGGATGTCCATTATAGGGGTGTATGTGGGGTCAAAACTTTTGATTTGAACAATGAGTGTGCGAGTGTGTGTAACTGTGATAATGGGTTTCTGTGTCGAAGAACTTTCAACTTCCTTTATTGTATTTTATGGTCCTCCCCCATTTTTTTTTTGGGTTACACTTCCTTTTTATTATGCTTTTCCAAACGGATGTGCGGATAAAGAGTGAAGAGAGGGAAAGTGAAAGTAAGTAGTTCCAGTTTGATTATGATAATAACATATCTGCATATAAAGGGAAGAAGGGTTCGCTTTTATGGCCAACTGAAACCATTTTTATCAATATTATATTGAAAATATGCAAATGCTTTATGCGCCTAAAAATAAATAAGGACATGGACCAAATCAGACGAGATAAGCGTAAAACAATCGGATTCGTTGCGGATGAATTCAGCATAAACAAATATATTTGATATTTGGATTTATTTACTTTGAAATAAGTAAGCAAGTTATTGCAGATATAACCAAATTTTTATTAATTTGTAGTTGCAAAGTTATGTCACTTTGCAGCTATGTTAAGCATTGTGGCCACCACAAAATTTGTATGCCGAATTCCCCTTTCGAATTCCCCCCCGGCATGCTGCTAAGTGTCACTCAGTTAGACAGTCAGTCAGTCAGATAGTCGGTCATTCCCTTAGTTCGTTCTGCAATCATTCAGTCAGTCCGTCAGATTGTCACTCAAACGAACAACTGCCAGCAAGGCAGCAAAAGAAGCTCTGGGAATGCATTTGCATCTTGTGTGCGAATTCCCTGCCTCTGAGATATACCACCAGAAGATCTCCCTCTACTCGGCCATGGATCCATCTTCTCCAGCTTTTCTCGCCTTCCTGTTTGGCCCAAACAAAGTGCGAAGTATTTCCCTAAAAACCAATTCATTTGCATAGAATGGCAACTAGTCTGGGAAAATAGAGCAGGGTGTTATTTGTGTGCAACTATGGAATGGAAACTGAAACTCGACTGGCTCTCAGATTAGAGAATGCCATGGCTGGGCCATCAGACTCTAAATGGAGGCCAGGCCAAATCTTCCCAGTTACTATACACACGAAAAAAAACGATGGGCCTTAATATAAATATATTAATTGAATATTATCACATATTATCATGTCTTCTATTATATGTGAGTCCACATAACTAAACCCTTAAAACTGCTATTTTTAATGACTTCAGTATTTGCGATTATATATTCTGTACTTCTAAAAGAGTTTAGTATAAAACGGCCTCACAAAAATGAAAACCCTTTCTTGAGTTTACTTTACGTGTTAACTAACTTTAACTGCACATTTCCTTCAAAAATTTGTTTTTCACAATAGTTTAAAAACCATGAACAACATATTTTAAAAATAAAATTTATCTGGGTACACTGTGAATGAAAATGATGAATTAAGCTAATTTCAACTAAAAATTCTTTAAAGTGCAAGTTGCGAATGAGGGTTAAAGCTGCATCTATGTGGGTAAATGGCACACGCTATATCCCTCTGAATGTGAAAATGCATTAGGCTGCAACAACAACAGTGACAGGGATGCACGCAAAAAAAAATAATATTATGCGGGTCCGGTAGTCTGGGCCATGCCCACATCGCGCCCATAGGCAATGTGGCTTTTGTGGCCGGGATCACAGGACCAACTACCGAACCAGAATCGCAGTAGCTGCTGCTGCTGCACATTTTTGGGTCAAAGCAATTAAAGGTTATAAATTCCTCCCCTTCTCTTACTCACTTTGTGTGCGAAAAATTACGTTTTTTTTTTTGTGAATTATTTTTTGTTATATTTTCTATACGCTCCTTTCTGTGGCCCAGTCACGTTCACATTGTGGCCATGGCCTCTCTGGTAGTTTATTCAACGTTTAATTTAGCAGAAAATTAAAGAGCAGTTAAAATTTGCATGGCAATTTGGCCAGCAGAGATTTATGGAGTAACAACTGATGGTGATAGGGGTCAGGTCAAGTGTTAAGGGTCCTTAGCAAGGATAGGCCAACACATTGATATGCAGTTGTTACGTGATTTAATTTTGTAAAATAATTTAAAGAGTCTTCAGTATAGAAAATACATAGGTAGGGAAAAATAATTAAGTCAAGGTACTAATCAAACAATATTTGGAGCCAAATTAATTTTTTACATAAGCAATATTCATGTTTCTCTATTTTTTCCCTCTACTTTCTTCTCTTTTTACGTGCCATCTTAACACAGACGCAAGTGAAATTTTACCCAACCTACGCATTGAAAATAAAGTGTAAAATATAAATATTCACTTTTCTCATATCGAGAAATGCAAGGACAATGTCCTTTTTGATGGGACATTCTGACATCGACTGCTTGGTAGAGTGTATTAAGCGGGAAAAGTGTCACTCCGGCAACACGTGTATGTCATGGAAAAATTATTGTTAAATATACAGAGAAAAAGTTTCTGTGCGTTAATAATGTCGAAGTCAAGTGTAAACTTGTGGCCGACTGATGAGTGCGGGGGCGGAAGGGGCGGGGCACGCCTGGGTTGGACACATCCAGGTGATAAAGACCCAAAAAAAAGGTTTTAAACATGTTTACCAGATGTTGTTCTTTTTTTTGCTTCGCTTGTGGTTTGGCATCAACAGAGAATAAAATGAAGAGCGGAAATTGCGTGCGGAAAGGTTGAAAAATTAAAAGGGGAGGAGTCGAAGAGTTCTGCGTCTGCTGCCGGAAAAATTTTTCAGGCAATTTACTTTAATGTTTTAAGCAAAAAATAAATCTAGCGAAATATAGACAAGCACATTATAGGCAGTTGTGAGAAGATTATATAGGTCTACTCTTTTCCTTGTGCCGAAAATTGTTATTATTAACATAAAATACTGACATTTTAGATTTATGAACAGAAAACAATATTTATGTTATTATATTTTTATTGCAACCTCAAATTCGGTGCTTTTTAATAACATAGGTATTAAAAAATGTTGCCTTACACTTTTATTAAAAGCAGTGTTGCTCAGGAGAAAAACAACTTGGCTATACTATTTATACCATTTGTTCAACTAAAATACTGCAGATTAAATTTTCTATCCACAGATACAAATTCTTAACAATCCTCTCACATTTCGTATTTATTTTGGCAACAATTAAGAGACGACTTTTTGGGTCATGGGCAATTTGCTTAATGACGATTTCTTGGCAATTTGATGTCGGTTCCCTCCTCAATCTCAATCCAGCGGCGAATGACAACCAGGACGGAGCGCGCGTCGTCCAATAAATTGCCTTAATTACCCAATTTTAAAAGTCAGGGAAAGGAAACACCAGAAAAGAGGTATATACATCGTAATGTGAATGTAAGGCAATTTGGTCAGCTGACGACTCCTGGCAACTCCTGCGACAAGGTAGATAACACTCAGCATCAACAGACCATCAATAAGAGAGTGGCCCACAGGGCGGATGAGTGGGAGGCGAGGTTGGTAGGTCGCAAAGGACAGGCGAGCAAATACTGACCTCGAAAGCCAGAGATGTCATTGGGGGACACAGAAAAAACTACAAATTGGGGAAGTTTATAAGTAGTACTCTTTTTATGACAGACTTAGTAATCGGTATTTAGAGATGATAAAATAAAAACATCCTTCATAGTATAAAGCTTTTTCATATTTTGAATGAGATTATAAAATTCCTTTAAACAGGAAATTAAATTGAAATTTATTTAAAAACTTGCCATGCCATTTAAGATATTAATCTTGTTTATTTAAAACGAATGACATGGCGATTGGGAAGAATGGACAAGTTTCTGTTGGTAGAGTACAAAAAGTTCGACTGAATTGATATTTGGCAAATGTTTCTCACAATGTTCCAATTTCCATGTATGCGTATAACGTTAATTAACTTCGACAGAATCACGATCTCATCTCTAGCCAGATTTCGAACTTTCCTGGGGCGAAGAGAGGAGAAGTCGGGGGAAAAGTGTGGGGGATGCCGAGTGGAATCTGAGAGGGACGGCAACTCCTACCTGGCACCGCATACGGTGATGGATGCGACGATGGCAGCCAATATGCTGAATTTATTGGCGGATAGGATTTATGCGTGGCGCGGTGCGTTGTCGAGGTGTATCCTGCTGCTGCTGCTGCTGCTGCTCCTTCTGCAAATGATGTTAAAGCTGCTGCTGCTGCCGCAGCTCCTGGTGATAACGATAATGCTGATGATGATGTTCCCGGGGCAAAGGACAATGCGGCTGCAACGTCGCTGTTATTGGATAAATTCTCAATTACTGAGGATAATTGACTGTTGCTGCTGCCGCCGATGAAGGCAACATTCTCAGCTGTTGGCTCAGATGCCTCAGATGTTCGCGCTGTTGTTGCTGTTGCTGCGGCTGTATTTCCCTCACAGCATCCGCATCCGCATTCGTCGCCGCATCCGCATCCGTTGGCTCCTTTTTGGCTATTTACGAAACCGATTGCAGTTGAATTATTTATCATGTCAGATGATGATGAGATGACGACGACGTTGGCGAGCGGAGGGGAGAGAATTCTTGAAAATATTTCACACTTACACTCAGGCTCACACAGATACTCGACACGCACACAAACACAGACACACATACAGAGAGAGAGAGCAGAGAGCGTTAAAAACAGAACAAGAATCGAGAGGCGAGCGAAGTGGAAAATTCAATAAGCAAATATAATAAATATTAAACACGAATATTCAACTCAATTATCAGCCAGTTAACACTTCTTCCCATACGCTGTTTATTTATTTAAGAATTTTATTATGAATATCTCGAGGAACACGCAACGTTTTTTGGTGATTACTGCTTTTTGCTTTTTAGCCACGCACAATTAAAATATTATTTAATTTTACTTTGATATGGGATTTATATATTTTCTTTCAGAGTGTCTTTAATAAAACGTTTAACGTATAACAATCAGAAGTATGAAGACACACATGGTTTTAAGTTAATATTTTCCGATTCAGTTTGCCATAAAACAATGAACAACAATTATATTGTAAGTTTCTCTTGAAGATTTCGCACTTTTAGAGTGTGTTTTCAGAGTTTTCTTTTAGATAACTGCTGGCATCGAAAGTTCTTCCCTGTGATTGCAATTAATGCGTTCTGCCATTTGGCTTCTCCTTTTATATATGCCTTTCTTTAATCGCTTCTAAATATAGTTCTGCAATGTATCAGTAAAGAAATGGTCGAACACAAAGAATTCGATTGTCGCTGGCGCTCACCCGATTTTATTTCGGATCACTTCAGTTGAAAACGATTCAACGCGCCGCGAATTATTTTAGACATGCGACATTTACATTGGGAAAATTGGAAGGAGGGGTTGATGGATTGCCCCAATAAAGGGTGAGTCAGTACCTTTCATTATGTACTTATATTAATTTAATAAAGATCTTGCAGCACTATTGTATTTTCTTCTTTAAATTATTAATTTTAACATGATACCTGATACTAGTTTCCATACTTTCAAAAACATATTTATAAATAAATCATTTTTGGAAGGTAATAATTACAAACACATTTTTAAAAATCTCTTAAGACTTACATCCATTAATTTTGTATTTTCCTTGAAATCCTATTGATTTTAAACTTGCAGGGTGACACCCTTTAGGTAGATTTATTTGATATTCTGTGTTACTCCACTTTCACAGCCTGCCCATCGCCGATATGTTTCGTAGTGATTCAAATAAATTCTTTTGTGCAAAGGTTCACTCTCTATTTACTTTTGATTTTTATTTGTCGACGGCGCGTATTGGCAAAACTCGATCCACTAAAAATAAATTGACATCAATCAGGAGCCGAGGAAAAAGGAAAAGTCATCAGAGCCAGACGATGGCGATGGCAACTAATTAAGCAACGTCACACATGCAACGTCCATTAATGAAAGCGAACAAAACTGGACAGAACGGAGGAGACGGAAGGGATTCACTTTGAATTTAAATACCAACCAATGGGCACAATTAAAAGAGCAAAATAAATTCGCTAAAAATTGGAATTTTAGCACGTACGCGAGGTGGGAAAATAAATCAAGTTGATTTTGTCGGCGACCGCTCCTTCGATTCGAACTGATTGACGTTGGAAATGCAACTAACCTGCGTTCGAGATCTAGACCCTAAACTTACTTATCGCATATTATATCTAATTTCATCTCAAGCGAAGATGATTCTCGGCTGGAAAAACTTGATTAGCAACTTTGCTGCGTTGTGAAATTGTTGGCTTTGAGTTTAGCTCTTTTAAGTGACTTTTAATGTTGGTTTAGCTTAGTTTACTTTTTATTCTCATCCACATTTGATGAATGTGTATATATTCTTTGCTCTTTCGTATCTAACCAATGCCCACTGTAGTTGTTGTTACTGTAGCACCTGATGCTAATGAGTTAATTAACACGTTTTGCTCTGGCATTCTGTTGTTTACAAAAAAGTTAGCTTAGAGAATCATAGAGACGCACACGCATTATGACTTTGGTGGAAAAATGTTGAGAATTGGATAAATATAGAACATTTTCATATTTATGGTAAATATCAATATTATTTAAAATACTTTCAGAAACAAAAAACAAACGTTCTTCATTATTATATAAGGAAAAAAACGTTGTTACCGATAGCAACAAGATAAAATCCAAGTATACCAATAAACAAAATAAATTATATCGTCAATTTACTTCGGGAATGAAAGTTTGGATTTCTGTGTCGGTTGAACTGTCTTATTAAGAAAATTAAACTCAATTTTTGTTCGCAATTTTTTTTACTTTGTATATCGTTTGTCGATATAATTTTGTGAACAAGTTATTGCTCAAGTTTAATATTAATATTATCATCTGATCAAAAACAATATCTTTTTTTCTGAGTTTTAGTTTGACTAAAAAATGGACTTATTTCTTTAAAAAAAGAACCACTTTAAACCCTAAAATGCTAAACGAGTGCACTACGGTTTTAAGTATGTACAATGTCAAAACACCGAACAAATGATATATTTGTCCTACCCAATTTCAAACGAGGTTTTATGGAATTTATGTGGATCAAATTTCTTTAGCTCAGCGTTGTAACTAGTTTAATACTTCGTGGCTCTAAAATTGAATTTGAACTGTTTTACACAGTACGACAATTCCTTTCCACTTACTGATATGATCTACACATATAGTGTTTGCATTCTACTATCACCTTCTTGTTGACTCATTGATTTCCACACCAGCCAAAGAATGAAAAATGCAAATACAATACGTAATTTGTTCAAGGTTCGTTCCTACACCCCGGAAAAAAGTTTTTGCCGTAATTTCTTGGCACATTTTGCATTTCAGCGCCACAGAATGAAGACTCATATATGTGTGCTATCCTTGACTTGCCATATATTACGGCTAATTTGAATTTTTATCATGTTTACAAGCAAACAATACGTGCATCATCATCATAGCAGAATGAAGGAGCCGCCATCGTTGTTTTTTTTCGTAGCTGTTGTTGACGCCGGGGAAAACCTCGCACAACATTTGCATATCGATTTCATATGCAGTGAGGAAAAATTCATATGCTCCCGCGTCTTTTCCACAACAATAACAACAGCACCCACCATCATTCCCTGTTTCGAGTTTTCAACTCTCAAGCAAATGCAATCGTGTTTTTGTGCTGCTCCCAAATTGTATGGAAAATACTTGAGCATGTTTACTTGTCAGTTGCTCTCACTTTTGTCTTTCACCGTGAAGATATATATATAAATTGTCATTAAAAGTGACGAGTATGTATGTATGATTATTTAAAAAATAATTTTTCGCATTATTATTAAGGCCCGTTGGATCATTCTCATGTTGCTCGAATGGGCTAACTATATATAAGGTTATTTTCGAAATTGATATTATTTATATTAAGAAATTTTGCCCTTATTTAAAACGGCCAATACCTATTTAAAAACGAAGGCAAATATTCACTTCGTTGAACTAAACAACCATATTTTCCCTTTCCATTTTGATTCATTTAGTTGCAACCGAAAAAAGGGAAAATGTGGATTATTTGAGAATTTAATAAAACCCCTGGTAGCTTCCCCTCCCTTCATCACTTTTTTGCATAGTCCTTCAGAACTTGACATTGTCCCGCGAGTCTTTGCCGCCCTTTTCCCATATTTTTCCGCTTCTTCTCTTTGTCTGTTTGAAGTTTGCTTGCATGTAAATTGCTCTGATTACCACGTTGCAGTTTTTCTCACCTTCCCCTTTTGCCACTTTTGCTTACTCATTTGATTTGCTTGCACATTTTGCTGTTGTCTTGTTTCCCATCCTTTTTTTTTACTTAACCTAATGCAAATCGCTGTTATTATGCACTTTTTTGCCCTTAGACAATATTCAGCTTGTTTTCCCTCCTTTCCTTGTTCCTTCAGATATTTATGTCCTTCAGGGTTTTCTTCTTTTCCGTTGAGGGGTTTCAGCCCAGGGTCAGAGAGGAAAAGCTTCGGAGTCACAAAGTGTCATAAAATTTGAATGCAATTTTTCTTTTCTCTTTGCTTCAATTTAAGTGGAAATGAGAAGTCATTTGTTCGTTATTCATGGTAAAGGAGGATTTTAAAGAATGTAATTTTTGTGGGTTGAGTTTTTCTGTTTGTGCTACAGTCGTTGATTGAATTTGTGATGAAAGATCAAAGGTAAACAAATCGTTACGGATAATTTCGTTTGATTGCTTAACTCTGCTTAATCCAGAATATTAAATTTGACTTGAGCAAGTCTTTTGAGGAGAACTTGAGGTTTGGACATCTGTGCACATTTTAAATTAAAGTTCCGAATGGTTTTGGATTTCTTAAAGAAATGATTAATTTGGCTGCTTCGATTCTTTTACTAAAACACTATGTAAAGAAATTATAGTAGAAGAAGCAAGAATACCAATAGCAAAATAGAAGAAGGTTGTCCTCTTTAGCGATATCCGCCTGCCAAAAAATATGCAACACTTTTGCAAAACAGCTTTGGAAAAGGAAAAATTTGAGTATGGAAAGAAAAGCAGCATGAGCCAAGCAGGAAACAAAACTCGACGACTCACTCAAGCATTTTATTAAATTGCCACCTTCCGTTTGTTGTTTCGTCGAGACGACGACTGTCTTTTCTATGTTTTCTCTTTGGATTCCTGGGCTGTGGCTACCTCCAGTTTTCCCCTTTCATTCAACCCTGGCGGTAAACCAGAAAAAAACAAAACGTGCAAAAAATATTTCTGCCATCTTTTTCTATTATATCGCTTCCGCTGTGGGACTCAGCCAAACTTTTTTGTCAGTTGTTTTCGCTTTGGTATTTTTTTAAAATTTTGTTGCTGTCTTTTCGAGGTTAAAGTGCCAAATCACGAAACATGCCACATTTCTCTCTGTCTAGTTTGGAATATTGAATCGAATTGCAATTTCGTTGTTTGCCAGGGAATCGTTGCCTGTCTATAATGCGGCAAATGTTGGATGGTGTCCAACTTGAATTTGCATCGAATTTGTTTTAGGCGCAATGCGGGCGGCCGCTACCAAAGGGCTTATCTGAAATTGAAAAGCACCCACAGAAGGCTTTGGCCCGAAATGGGGTTTTCCAAGCAGCTAAATCAGCTAAACATTGCACAAAAATTAACTAGTTTTCCTTGGCCGTAAATAAAGTTGACTAACCGACATAAAATATTGCTTAAAAAAAGTAGGGTTGACGAATTCATTGCAGCTTTCGGTAATTTCTAAGATTTATACGACCAAATTATTATTTACTTATTTGCTTTAAACTTTTTTTTACATTTGTAACTTTGTCTGAATTGAAACATGGTGAAATAACTTTATTTCCCATTATACTTTTCTCTGCAGTGAAAAACTATCATGTTCCTCAACACCACCATTAAAAGTACTTATCCATCATCAACTACCAAAAAAAAACACAGAAAAATTTAGTTAAGCACACACAGAGAGGGAAAAAGTGCCAAAAATTATTAAGCATACGCCATGTTGTACAAGCGTAATTACACACAGTGCTGAAAAAGCGGATGGTGGGAGGTTTCGAGAGGAGATTGGCTGCCAGGAAGACTCGCAATGCTAGCGAAACTTTTTTTGCACTCAGTTTTCATTTTTTGTTACAACTTGTTAACAATAAACGCCGCTAGAGGTCCCCCAATTAAAAATGGCATTCTCTTCAGTGTTCTCTCCTTTCTGCCCTTTCTGCTCGTGGGGGGTAAAAGTCAACATTTTTGTGGTCACTTAAGCAGATTAATATCATGGGTGTAATTAAAAGAAGCAGCCCCTAAAGTGTGGGCGGGTTGAAGCTTCCTGTCTGAAATTAACATAAATTAAAATATGTTCACCAACTTTTCTTTCGGCTTTTTAAAAACATTTTTTTTATGTTGAACATTTTTTGCTGGCTCACATAATTGATGGTTTTTAATTAACTACCAAGTGACCGACAGCTGACAACGAACTTTGAAACAAAGGGACGGCGAAGCAAACTGCACGAATAAAAGTTCAATGAAAAATCCGTAAAATGTTGAAAAAATTTCGTTCGCACCCTACCTCGCCATTTCCATGTATTTTTCCCCGATTTTCATCGTTCGTGCGTTGACCATTGCCAATAAAAACTGTCAAATTCTACTGCCCGCTTTTAGGCTGACCGCGTTTTTCGCACGCAATTTCCACTGCCACCAAAATTCTGATCGGTTACTGTCTATCTCTGACTGTCTCATTCACTTCATATGCAGTTGCATTTCGCTCTAAGAATGTTGAAAATAGGGGTTTTTACATTCCGTCAGTGAAGGTAAAGCGATTTAAAATCATTTTAACTAGATATTTAATGCTTTAGTTCAATGTTTAATATGTTTAAATTGCGGATAACGAGTTCATATGAAACGAAACTTATAATGGAATCCTTTTCTAAACACCCAGAAAGGAGATATAATTTTTATTTTTTCCACAAAATAAGTTATCAATAAATATATTTTAAATCTGAAAACATATTTTTAATAAATTATCCATCAAAAAAAAGCAATTTACTCAAAATAAAAAAAGAAATTTCGGAAATCAATTTCCAGAATACTTCTGCTATCCTTTTAGCCGATGCATTTCGCAACCGTAAGCCTCAATTTGCGTTTCGTTTTCGATACAGCATTGCACACATATTTCTCACGCCTCGCTGGTCACTTTGTGCCGAGTTTTGTTGATTTGTTGGCGGTGGAAATATTTTGGCCTGGCATACTTTTAGTCACCCACATACACACCGCATTGTGGTACATAGCTTTCTATTTCTACTTTTGTTTTGTTGGATAAAATTGTGTGTTTGCGTGAATGTGAAAAGGTACAAAAACTTACCATTGCGATTCTCGCTATCGGCGGGTTTCATTTGAATGGGATGGTACATCTAAAATGAGAAAAAATGAAAGGCAACTATAGTTAAAATTATTTAATCGGAAAATTATCGGAGATAGCAATAATTTAAAAATTCTATAAAAAACATCGAATTTTTGATCTAAAATTTATCTATTTAATAGATATTACATTTTATTTTATGTTTATTATCATGTAGTGGTGGATAAGAAAAACTTATTTGTATGATGTTAACCACAATTGAGTCCTAAGCTAAAATTAAAAAATTTCACATTGAGAGAGATAATTATTATAACAAATATTTAAGAAAACTCTAATATTTTTTCTAGACCAAAAAACTTTTATTCATAGCACAAGTCTTATCCATTTCCTAATCCTTCCATTTTCTCTCGTTAAAATCAAATCCGTTTCCGGACCGTGTTAATCACATTTGAAATATTAGAGCGCAATATGCTCCATGGTTCCGGCCGTAAGAGAGAAGACCGCGATTAATTTACAGAGCTTAGGGCCAAAATGCAGTCGCCAAAAATGGCGACAAGGGACTGCAGTCCACGGGGGTGGATGGTAAAACGAGGAAATCGGGTAACAAACCACATCTCCCGTTCCACTTAAGCTGCATAATGAATGGAATGCAGGCAAAGGCAAAAAGGAGCCTCGCAGGACACGGAACAAAGCCTCCGCCTAAATCCTTGACAAAAGCCAAACACATTTATTCAGCGGTCGCTAAAAAGGACACGGGTGGTGGCAAAATGCGAAAAGGGGGAAATTTCGCCGCTATGTGCAAAAATCCTAAAATATGCGTTAGACTTTGCAGCGTGTTTTAAATGTAATTTTTCGCGCACACACACACCTCACAACGTCTTCTAATTAAAACAAGCTTAAAGCTCGCCTCTGTCCCCAGCCACGCCCCCTTCCGCATTCAAAGAGGCCGCGAAACGGGCACGAGGTCATGCTGCTAGAGATGGGAGCGTTAGTAAAGGACAATCGTGCATGGGGAAAATGTCGTATTGATTTAAACCACACAAAAATTAAAAAAATAAACAAAATTTTGTGGTTTATTTAATTTTAAGAGCTAGTAAAAATTGTATTTCAAGTTTAGCGACGAGTGCAACCAAGCACCCTACAAGCTCTTATTAACTCCTCACGCGTGTCACGTGTTCAGCTCTGCGTGAAACTACTGCTTGGCTAATGGCGCGTGATTTATTGGCAAACGGGCAGCGAACAAACGACGACAGTCTACGCTAGAAGGCAATGTCCTTGTACTTCCCTTTGGCGGTGTGCCCTTTCCCTCCTTCCTTTTCACCCACCACTTTTCCTAGCCCCTAGTCTTTTCTGGCCGTAAATAATACACGCAACGCGACTGGTTACAAATTGCAGTCCAAGTCAACCTGTTTCTCCTCCGCTTCCTTGCCTTTCTCATTTTGCCAATTTATTTATATGCAGGAAGTAGCAATTACCAGTCAAACACAGGCGGCATTCACGCCCCCACAAGGAAAAGGAGCTCCGAAGGTGGAAGTCCTTTCCTCACTTTGTCAACCAGCTCTCATGGTTGGCTTTTCCCTGCCTCCACATAATTGGTTGAAATATTGCCGACGACTGTTTTCTATTGGGGCAATTATCGGCCGGTCTGCACTTAATCAGCAAAAAGTGACTCGTGAATTGCAGCCCTGCGATATGTTATCGATAGAGAAAGGTAGTAAAACTAAATCGTTTGGAAAATGGAAAAATCATAGAAAATTAAAAATTTAAGATTTATTTATATTTGGTATGTTTACAAAAATTATTTTTAAATTCAAAAGAGTTCAAAGTTCACTTTCCTAACCTAATTTATTCAAAGCTATAACCCACATTCAAGATTTAACAATGCTAATAGAAAAGGAATTGATAATATCCTTTCGACATTCCTAGCCATCATCATGAATATCAAAAAGCATTCCCTATTTCGATAACAATCGCAAATTGTGCAAGAAAATTACAAGCTAACGTCAAAGCCTGTCAGTGGAACTGCCAAAAGCAGGAACAACAACGATGGGAATCAAATGCAGCACGCACATGTCCTGTTATCCGCCCTTTTTTCCGTCATCGCACCAAAACGTTCCATAGCAATTTTCTAAAATAAATATCGCAGCTGCAGCCACGAAGCAACATGCAAATTATGTCAGTTCCTCTTTTTCGAAGCCGATAACGTGATGACATAAGCATTGTCCCTAGAAAGCTTTCCCGCATTTCCCTCCAACCCTTTTTTTGCAGCTAACACATGGCTTTCAAATAATAATAATATTCAATGCTTATTTGATGGCGCTACACAAAAAAAAAGGGTAGAACAAAAAAACAAAAATGTGGGAACCGAAAAATAAAAAGCAACATTGCCAAATGTCGCTCGCTTTTGCTGACGTTTCTCGCTATCTTCTGACCTCTTCCCGTGCCACCCATTCTACTATCTTTTTCCCTTTGCACTTGTGCTGACAACTTTTCCAGGACTTTGCTTGCTTTTCCGCTTTTCAGCTGCTGCTTCTGCTCCAAAGTGCAAATTGACATTTTTGTGCCTGCGGTTTGCTCTCTTCCCGCCAGAAATAATATGTATAATGATCGACCACATGAACATCCTTGCTATCTTAATAGTGTGCTAAACCACAGGCAAACAAAGAAACAAAAATAGTAATGTAATGGGTTATTCAATAAATATATTTTTGTATATTATTTTATTGGATCATTATTGTTTTGATGTTTTTGTCGGTTTTAATTTATATTCGCCTTTCCTGTTATCTACAACTACATCATACCCTTTTAAAAATGGGAAACGAATTCTGAAAAAAAATTTGGCGCGTGTCTTGTGCTAACAATTTTCACTTTTTTTGTTTTCTTTCCTTATTTTTAAGCTGCCACAGGACACAGGGCTAAACTTTTAAAATTACTTGCATTTTATAGGGAAATGTGCGGAGCGAAAAAAAAATATTGGAAAATAGAGGAGAAGGAATTTCACGTTCCACGATTTTTTGTCCACCCTTTACAAAAACATTTCCCCTTGCGATGCATTTTATTTTAGTCCCGCAGCGTTCTGCCTTTTTTGTGCGGTGTCATGGCTCTGTCAGTCCAAACGCCAGTCAATCTGTCAGTCAGCGAGTCAGTTAGCCATAATGAAGGAGGCGAGCGGAATCACGACGATGATGCTGCCGCTCCAGCCCGCACCTCCTGGCTGTTGTCCTGTCAGGCGGATGATAGCGTTTCATGATAAGTTTATAGAGTTTTTCCTTGTTTGTGTCGGATCAGCGAAATTTCCAATTAAAGGCTAAGATAGTCGTGTCTTTTTCACTTCTTATTGGTTATTTCCATTTAGGCTCAAGGACTGCGTCATTGCATTATGTGGGTATCCTTGGGATATTAGACTTTTTTTCACCTATAGATTAATCAATGTATTTATAATTCCCTAGATAGTTAGTAATATCTATTTAGAATCGAATGACCATCGATATTATTCTATTATTTAAAATTTTCGCAATAAAAATGATCTTTAATAATTTTAATATCGTATTAAAGTTTTGAATGTAACTCCGTATTTAAAAATCGTATTTTATAAATTATTTAGGATTTCCTGGTGGATGGATAAAGCTTAAATGAACTTTTAACGGAATTAAGAGGGTTGAGCGTGATAAAATCGTTTCACAAATCAAAATATCTTACCCCATTCAGCGTCTTAACATTATGCAAAGCATCCTGGGCTTTCAGGGCGGCGCGTCTCGTATAAAACGTCACAAAACAGCAACCTGGAAAATAAAGGGAGAAGCATAAGATTAGCATGGGGGTTAAATTGGAGTTTATTTTCGAGCAAGCGTCGAAAAAGGTGGCACTGGGAAATTATGAAAATTATTATTATTAGCAAAGGTGGGCAAGGAAAATTCCGAAAGGGAAAACGTGTGAAAAGGAAGTAAGCCATGGGCGTGGCCGGGGGGGAGTAAGAAATGTGGCAACAACATGACAGCCTGGCACTAAATTAAACATTATGGCCCCAACAAATGTGTCGCGTTTGAGAATCGAGTGGAAGTTTCCGGTGACGGAGTGTGCCCAAAAAAAGGGGTTGAACCCGACTTTTTGGCGGTAAAAGGACGGCCAAGGATTTGAATTTATGAGGGTTTGAGTCGAAGGCAAGTGTGGCGAGCATATTAAGTGATACTTAAAGTCCAACATTAACGTGAAAATGCTTCCTTCGCCGTCGTATATATTCCGGATAAGTTTTATATTTAGATGGGATATAAAAAGCATTCAAGTCTAATTATTTGTAATTTATTAGTTTGTGTAAAATTTTACTTTGCATTCATTTTTCATTGTTTATACGAAACTAATGGCAACATTAAAAAATACAAACACAAAAAGAGAACATTTGTACATTCATCATTCATAAATCATTCCATTAACAAAGCCCAAAAAATACTTGGAGAGGTAGATTTCTTTATTTTCAAAATATTTACAAAATATTGCGTCATAATGTTTTACGATTTTTTACACTATTATCAAAATAATTTAGAGAAATTTGAAATATCACTTTAAATTCTACCTTAAAATGTTATCTTCCTTTTATTTTTTTCTATTTGTTGATGACATTCCATTTCTATTTCACCAAAATATTTTTTTTAGGTTCTATTTTGTATGTGGCCGAAATTCCCTTTCTTTTTGTGCCAAATCTGTGGCCAAGTTACACACACTCACACAATCCCATCCAGAGCTTTGGTTAAATCCATTTCCGGCTCCTGCACACACATATCTACACTTTTCACTGCCTCCCATTTCCCACATTCGCCATTTTCACCATTTTCTCCATTTCCCTCCCTAATTTAAGGCCTACCTCAACCTCAGGGGCAGCGGTGTGTGATGGCAGCGATGGTTACAACAAAACTTAATACGGCAATGCAATAGTTGCATAATGCAATTACCCACCAGCGTATCGGCGGCATTTAGTGGTGGCCATTTTGGTTGGTCGCCCTCAGCCGGTTGGAAAGTGGGCGTGGCACCCGGTACAATCCCACCCCACTTAGCCCACACAGGTAATTCAATCTGTCGCAGTTTTTTGCCATGTCACCACCAACATTTTTCTGCATTTTTCACATATTTGCAAATATTTTCATTTCTCGTTTCGGGTTTTTCTTTTTCTGCCGTTAAATATCCGGCAAAGAGTGGTTAGACGTAGTCGTCGCCACATCCGACGTGTGAGTGAATTATGGGATCTGCAGGTTTTTGCCATTTGCAAAATATCTTAAAGTCCAAAATTTTAAATTAAGAGAGAATTCAACAAAAATAGTTAAATATTGCAATTTTTTTCAAAATTGAAAATTTATTGGACAAGGAAAGCAAAAAATTAGGTTTTCTGAAAATGGCGAAAAAACAATTTATTTACATTTTGTAGTTTTGGGTGGGCAACCTTATGATTGTTAGAGATTAACACTTTGGTGGTTTTGTTTCCTTTAATACTGAAAAAGCATCCTTGAACCAAAAAATTTGTTTTAAATAATCACAAAACAATTTTTGTTCAAAAATGCATTTTTGTAACTTTTTCTTCCCATTTTTCCTTTCTTAGGGCTGAAGTTTTTTCTTAAAATAGAAAATTTTATCAACAATAATTGCATCAACGTGTTTATTTGTGAATCGAATGGGAAGTAATTTAAATACCATTCTAAAAGTTCAAGCGGAGTTTATAATGAAATGTAAGCTAAATAAAAGAACCATTTAATTGTGTTGTTCATCAAATGTTATATTACATTGTAATTCGATATGAAGTACAAAGAAAGATTTTATCCAGAAGAAATCACCTCTTGTTTTATTATTGTTCCATCGTTAAGTATCTTGTTTCACTTAAAACCAAAGAAAGCAGAGAGAAAATGTGGAATTAAACTTCACTTCAATTTCAATTCACAAGCGCTGATTAAATATCACTTAAAATTAAACTACCGTTAAATGTAACAAATGAAAGAAAATCGAAACCATTTGGAATGCAATAAAACATAGTCGACGAACTAGGATTCTTGAATGGGGGGTTGAGGGGTTGAGGGCCATAGATAAGAAAAGCAATCGAACGATAACGAAAAAGGAGGCAACGGAACTGCAACAAAACAACGCAGAAAAGGAAGAAAATCTCACACAATTCCCATTATGTGCATGTCAACTGCAGTTAGAATCAAACCCAAGACACACACAACCAAATAGAACAAAGCGATAAAAAACAAGTATGGCAAAAGGGGAAAAAAAAAGAAAAGGCCAAGGAAAATCGGAGGAAAAGCAGCAGGAATAAAGCTGAATACGACACCCAGTCACGTTTTTGGACAAAAAGAACTTAATCCCGGCAAGTGGGAGGAAGATGAAATCGAGAGCCGCCAGACAAGACGTGCCAAAGTCCGGCAAAAAGGATACACACGTACATATATATATCCCAGCATATAAATCCACCCACTCACCCATAAAATACAAACCCTTGGACACACGTTTGTGGACGAGGCGAGCAACGAAACGAATTAATCGAAGTTAAATAAATCAATGTCCTAATACATTGCCACCCTCAGATTTACTGACTTCGACCAAAAGCACATGAAGTAAACGAAACCAAAATGCAGCACAGGATCAAGAATGCAACTAAAACAAACCCATGTCATTATACATTTTGCAATGAAGGTAAGTTACGATTGGCCTCCCTGTCTAACTTAAAAAAAAAATCAAAAACCTGAAATGTGACAAATGTTTAGCATTGCTTCTATGGCAACTAAAAGTCATGAACCAGTTCCAATTTCACAAACTGCGTGAAATTTACTCACTCCCTTCTGCCTGCATTTGAAATTGAAATTCGCCTTTTCCGTTTGCGCGGGGGAAACGCAAGGGGTGCGGAATAAAATTAAGTGAAATTTTATGCATTTTTCACGCTCAGTGCAGCAGCTAAATAAAAATGTCAAGAGCACAAAGTTCCTGGGAGGAGGCGAAAAAAAAAATGAATCGGCCGATGAAGGCGTTAGATAAGTGCGTTACTTTTCCTTTTTTCTGAGGAGACATTGGACAGAGTAAGGAAAAGCTTTTCAAAATAAAGTTCTCAAGGCAACCAAAAGATAAGGAAAACGGGGACGAGGCAACAAGCGCCCAAAAGAAATCTGGTAACTGACCAAGCTTCCCCCTTAACTCCGCCCCAAGAAACCCCACTTAACCCCGATTTCTAACTCACTCTCTGTGTGAATTATATTATTTTCTTTTTTGTTTGCGGGTGGATTTCTCATCTGCTTTTCTCAGTTTCTACTGTTCTGGTTTGGTCAGCGAGTTAGTTTTTTATAAGGCGGCGGTCATAAATCACAGGCTCGACTAAAAAAGTATGCGTTGGGGGTGCGATGGGCGTGGCTGTTTTAATGGGGAAATGTGACATATGGTTTTGTATTAGGTGGAGTGAATTCACAATTGAATATGGCTAGAGTTATTTATCTGAAGTAGCTTAAGGGCATAAAGGCGATCACTATTAAGATAATTAAAGGGATTAACAGGAAAAATTGTTTTAAAGTTATTTACTTTAATTATGTTAAAAACAAAGACAAAAAGGTTTTTGTTCATGACTAAACATGTCGATTTTTGTTTTACGAAAGCGACGTTTGCCTTTTATATTACCACTATATCAGATTTTATTAAAGTTGAAAATGCAATTTTACAGAAATGGTTTTATAACTAATATCGGTTAAACGATATAAAAATAACGTATTTCTCAATTATAAAGTGGCTAAATCTTTTATTACATTAATCGCTTACTGGATTTTTAGGATTTTAATTATTTAATGGTTATTTTCATCATCTCTTTAACTTTTTCTATTCACTTTTTAAAGCACTTAGCGGAAGTACAATTTCTTTTAAGTTCATATTAAATTGTTCACATTAACGACATTTCTCCGGAATAAATCTTAACAGTATCATAGTTGGCTGCGTTTCGTTGGCCACAAAAGCCGCGTAAAACTTGAAAATGGCAAACCAGAAAGCCCACAAAACATTTTACAGGTTACCCCCTTTCCTTCACCCCTTGCAGCACACTCAATATCGAATTAAAAGCTACCTGTTTCTACCTTTTCTCACCTGAAACAATCCGAATCGGGAACCGCAGAAAATCCTTGTCGCTATGCTTCGGTTCCTGCGCCACGCCCCCGAGCCGCCCATTTATCCCGTATTCCAAAAATACTCCCCATACTATCGCCGAACCGCAAGCGCTAATAAATTATGACCCAAGCGCTTAACCTTGTGCCGCTCTGGTTTCCACCTTTCTACCACCCACTTTCCCCTTTAACCTTCACACCTCTCACCTTTATCTGCTGGCCGCAGAGCAACAAAAACAGCAACCATAAAACCGCAACACCCGCAACAACATAGAAAATCCAAAAGAGGCGAAAAAGTTAAGGGGAAAATGGGAGGAAAAACTGCCCGCTAACAAAATTTAGTGCCCCAAAAAGGATAACAATTTCGGGGAGCTAGAAGAAGGAGAAGCATTAGCCCAGAAATACTTGGCCGAAAGGAAAAGGAATTTTTTTGGTTGATACTTTTTGTTGCTGTTGGTGTTGTTGTTGTTATTTTTAGTTATTTACGACTTTCTGGTTCAGAGGTCAACCATCGCACTTAAAAGTGTCATTTTGCATTTTGTTTGGTTTAAAGGAAAAAGCGAGACAGCAACTACAAAATCTACTCCGAAAAATGCAACAGACAAAAGCCAGCTGCAAAAAAAAGTTGCAAAAGTCTAAGGATATGGATGAGGTTCTTTAGCCAACTGGTAACCAAAAACTGGGTTACATTTTGCCATCTAAATGGAAATGTTGTTAGCAGGAAGTTTTGCTGGCTTAAACCGAAAAAAAAGGCGGCCAGTAAAAATGCATCATGCAGAAGAAGAAAATAGTGTTCGCAAAAAAATTCTACATGAAAAGCAGAAGGACAGTTTGAAGGTAGTTTAACTACAACAGCATACCTAGTGATTTTAGTTTAATTATTATTTTGTAATAATTTTGTTTAATAATATTTGAATAATCAGTTCAGTTTCAGTTTCAGTTTTGGCCCTTTTCATTTAAGATCATAGTAATGTTTAGATGGAAATTTAAAAATGTAAAACTTCTCGCTTTTTTTTCTGTCTTTTCTGTGTATATGTATATTGCTATATTTCGTTTTAAAATTTAATACGTACTTTACAGAAAAAGTGTTAAGATTTAATAAATAGCTCATTTAATTTAATAAATGAACCAAAATAACTTGGTTGAGCAGCCCCATATACCTTTTGAATAAATAAGAAGGAAAATTCGTTTCCACTTTATTTCTTCTACCATGTTTCCTTGTAGGTCACTGGCACGCCCACGGAAAAAGCGGTCCGCCTACTTTTCCTACTTTGCGCTGACATAAATAATAACTTTGAAATGCAATTTGTGTCGATTTTGTGTTTGTGACTTGCACAAGTCTCTCTTAGCTCTTTGGCGGCGACAAAAATAATACCAATAAAAACGAACATTCTCACATGAGAACTTGGGGAGTGAAAAACGCTGTGACTACTTTTCGTTGCTTGTCATAAATCATCAACACAACGCGCCACTTAAGTGCTTCTAAAACTGTTTGTCCCACTCTGGCCACGCCCCCTTTTTTTCGGGCACTACTGACCAGAGCTAAAATGCCACGCCCACTTTTACGAACCTAGGATGAAACCTGTCAGCGGCAGTCCGTATACTAGGAAAAGGAAAAATTCAGATGGAAAAGCTAAATAGACAGTTGGATATGGAATAACAATGACGCAAAATAAACAAAACGTTTTCGAAATACAAAATATACAAATACACAATGGCAACGAGACAAGAATAAAATCTCTCACAGAAATATGAATAGAAAAATCCGAGCCAAATGGCAATTGGAAATGAAAAAGATTAGAAGTGGAAATGTCGTTATGAATGAATGGGGGAAAAAGAGCACATCAATAAAATAGAAACTTGACTGCAGTTGAGAGGCCTCAGAAAAAGAGGCGAAGAAGTGAGCAGAACAATGAATATATTGGAATAATGACGAAACTGAGTTCCATCTGCATTTACAGAGATTTCAATAGATTTGACAGGGGAAAAAATGAACAAGATAATATCCTTTTGTCTGCAGGTACGCTTACTATACTAAAATTACCTAAGCTTTTATTTTACTTTTCTTAGGATATTTAGTTTAAAGCCGAATGGTGAAATATGAAAAAAAATGTTCACGGTTTCGATTTATTAAAAATATCGGAAGTCAATGTAATAACTTTTATATAATTATTCTACGTTTTACGAAAACTTTAAAAATTATTGTTAAATCTAATCTTTTCTTATCTAGTTACTGATTCAGATTAATAACAAGATTTACAATTTATTCATTAGATTCAATAAAATAAAGGTTTTAAGCAAGCCTTGAATTCTTAAATAAAGCCAATTTAATACATTGAATTGTATTATTTAATTTAACAGATCCCCACCCACCCCAACTTTCGTCCCAATCTCCATTAGCAAAGCTCAAGGCTATTGAAATTTCTGCTCAAACACAAATAGCGAACAAAAAGCAATTTGCTGATGAAATGAAATGGCAATTGCAAGTGAATGCAATTAAAAGGGTGAGATGGAGACATAGAGAGATATGTGTATGCACTGGATGTATGACGTTCGTATATTTGTGTTCTGGCTAGACCAATATCTCATATTAATTTTGTCTGCACTTCTCTCATTTCCATGAAGAGGAAGAAGTTTTGGCGGAGCTTTTGGCTATTTACCGCAACAAATTCGGGGGTAATTTATCAGCCAGACAAAAGAAATGAATAAAAGACGGAGCAGCAAATCTTTAAAAATAGGAACGTTTTAGCTGAACTTTATAAAAATAAATAAATATAACGATAAGCTTAGATCGATTGAAATGCGACCATAAAATATGATATTTATGTTAATGAGGTCAAAATAGTTATATGGTTGATATTGAGTCATTCCATGTCAACAGTGACATGCATTTTTTTTTAAATATAATATATTTCAATAGACAAGCCAAATACAAAAACCCTTATCCCAAAAATTTTCAATGTTTCAAAAGTTTTGAGCAAAGTTTTCACAACTTCAGACTCAAATCTTAAAATGAATGAAATTTAAATTTCGCGAAGTTAAAAATGTACTAAAATATTCGGAGTCCTGTCTAAAAAATCATTACGTTTTTAAAGATTTTTTAATTGTTTGAATACATTTCATCGCTACTTTAAAACGGTGTAAATAATTGTAAAAAAAATTGTTCATTGAACAAATAAATTATTTGGTAAGCTTCTTAATTTTTCTCTTTTTAAATAAATTTGTGTACAACGAATACATTAAATGTTGGATAAAACGCTTTTCCGCCTTGGTCCCAATAATGGCATCTAATAACTAATATAATTCTAGTTTTATGATATGAGATCAAGACTCACCCTTGCTTATTCCGGTGGCCTTGTCCCTCAGCACGTTGATCGAGTGCACCGCGCCGTATTCCTCGAACATTTCGCGGAGTTGCGACTCGTCCATCGACTTGGGCACCTGGCCTACGAACATCTTGATGTTGTCCGGATCCGGTTCCTTTTCGCCGTAAGTCACCGTGGTGTCCGTATCCAAACGAAAGCATGCATCATCATCAACCATCGCTACGACATTTCGGTTGGCGCTGCACGGATTATTGTTGTTGTTTATCAATCCTGCTGCGGACATTATACCGTTATTGCCCACGGTTACCAACGAATTGTTGCTGTTCCCCAAGCTCGGATTGTTGTTGCCGCCGTTAATGCTGCCGTTATTGTTGCTGCCGTTGTTGTTGTTCAGCAGCGAAGGATTGTTGTTGTTGCTGTGTATTGGACTATTTGGCAGGCTATTTGTTGCACTGCTGCTCTTATCGCTCATACCAAAAGCACTGCGAAAGAAAGATGAAGGACAGATTGGGAAGATTAGTACAGTAATCTAACGATAAGAAGTACAGTGAAAAGGGAAAAATCCATACGGTATAAAGGCATTAACTTATAACTAATCATTATAATCATTATTATTTAATAAGAAAATGCATTATAACAAGTCATTTTTACGTAGATCTACAGGCAATTAGACCATTATTAAAAAATGTTATATTTAGGTAAAGAATTAAATTATTTTTTAGTTAGAGAACTAAGTATTATTGATTATACCAGAAATGGCATTTTAAATTTCTTCTTTAGCTAAGCTTTTTAAGTTGCATAATATCCTTTTCACCGAGTACCCACTCTAACATTTACAGTTATTATACACCCACATAAAAACTTACTCCAGGTAAATATCGTTGTTCTTCTCCGAAAAATCAAAAATCATGCGGCGATTGGCCAAAAACGAAGCGCGACTGCTAAACATATTTGCGATCTCAAAATTAATATTTACACTGTCGACGCGAATAATGAACGGGAAAACTTGAAACTTTTAATTTAGCGGCCAATTACCAATACCAATACGCTTCACGTTTACTGTTAACGCACACGGACATTCGAGGTCGGATTGATTAAATTAAGGGCCTAAATAAATACTTCCACTTAACACGGCACTCGGAACTCAACGTGACTAATTAAAAAAGCTATATATTAATTATATAATCGCAGCGCCTTCGCCTCTCCTTCTTCCTCGCACTTCCTTTCCTAGCAATCGTCGATGGACAAATGAACGAGAAATCGGAAAGTCGAATGGAATGAGTCAGGTGGATGGCAATCTTCCAGTGGGTTCCAGAGAGAATGGGGAGCCGGAATCGGCAAGAGTGTGGCTTCAAGGTCAAAAGCCCAAGCGAGAATGGAGATGATCGAAATTTGGGAGAGGATCTAGGCTTGGAAAAGGCAGAGTGAGACAGGTTGTCTGGCGTAATCACATATACTGGTTAGGCCAGAGTGAAAAAGGGAGAACAAAAATTCATGATGGAAGTGTTTTAAATAACGTAATTTAAATATTCACGCTCCGACATGTTCATATCCTTTAGTTTATTATAAAATTTATTTTTGTCCTACAAAATAAATATATTGAATAGAAATAAAAGGAATTCATAATTATAACATTTAATGTTTAAAAAAATGCACTTGTGTAAGCATTTTTCTTCAGTTAAGAATTTCCTTAAAAGTTAAATAAAGATGTATTAAAAAATTAAAGCAGACCAAATTTCTTCAAAGGACTCTGCATTTGAGAGAGGGGTGAGAGAAAAGCTTAATTATGTGTAATGTAATCCGCTTCGATTTGTCTGAAATAGTTTAAAGCCAATTCGTAGTCTTAAAACATATTCGACTTCGCTTTGAGTGAACCTTTGTTTGCAATGACGATTTTCCGGTCGAGTAAACCTCAAATAGCATTAACCTAATGGAAATTTGGTTGTGTAAATAAACGATTTTAGCTTTTTCGGAGAGAATTAGGTCAGCTTAAACGCGATGAGCAAACACTTGGACAAGGACCTCTTCCACACCTGATGATTAAACGGTTACCGTCTTCTTACTTGAGCAGTCGGTAACCAAACAATGGTGTTAGCACTATAAGTTCGGCAAAGTGAAACGGTCTAAAAAAATGCATGTTTCCATAATAGCCTTAAAAAAACACTTGGGAATATACTAAATATTGATTAAACTTTTGACATTTTTTTAATGACCAACTTTTAATTACCAATTTTAATTTTTGAAAATAATACTATAATTTCAAACTTGTATTAGTATTTTGGCCGCCACTGTTTATGTGGGAGTGTGAATGAAATAAATTGGCCAGAAAGGAAAAGATAGGATGGGATCGAATAACAGGGCGTGGCATTTAAGGAAGCGTGTTGTAAGGCAGACAAATGGATAATAGCAAAATTTGTTTTTTTAACGTAATTAGAAATTTGGGTTGACGTGGAGAAATAAAAAGCTGGTAAAGTCATTTGCATGCTATGTATGTATGTACATATGTATGTATTTTAAATGGGTTTGATTGTTACAAAAAAATTGAAGACACATTTATTTTACAATGTAAGTTTTCATTTCATTACATTTTATTTAGTTTCTGTTCATACTCATTTTCAATTGTTTTTATATTTAAAATATTACAATTTTATAAAACTTTCTTTACAATTTAACGATCTTGAATTTAAAAATTCATACAACTTGCATTCCCTTTTTCTATTGACAGTAATTTTAGTGAGACATTTTAAGGTAATACTGTAATTCCCGTTTTGTTTATCTTCTCTCCCACTCTTTTTTTCTTCCCCACAAATTTGCCATTTTGAGGCTGTTCTTTTTTATTTTGTCTTTTAATTTCTTACAAGTTTCACTTTTATTTAGCAAATACTTTTCAGTCTTTTCCTCCCTCGGCGACTTCTTTGTTGCATTTTGTAATTTGAACTTCTCCTTTACTCTTTGTTTTCCAGACTCAAAACTTTGTTTCTCCCTCTCTTCCCACTTAACCCTTGCTTGGCTTTATCGTCTTGACTTTAATTTAGTTTAAGTTTGAAAGTCACCAGAAGAAAGGGGCGGATGTTACGCCTCTACACTAGACAGCAAAGTGGAGGGGCGTCTCCGAGGAAAGTCTGTAATTGCAAGGACCCTTTGACACAATTATTGCATTTCTCACTGTCTCCTGCAGACAGTAAATATTTTCCTGATATTTTATTACTAGAGTAATTCTCTGTCTAAAATTAAAGGAAAATCTAAAACTTTTATTACAAATGCACTAAAAATGAACTTTTCTACAGTGCCACCCGATGTAATTTATTTTTTAAATTGTGCACTATTTTACACTATTTATAGGATACAAATATACACTTTTAACTTATAACATTGAAATGAGCCCATATATAAAATTACTATCGAAATTGCGTTAATAAAAACTACAAAAAACTTTATTTTTTGCTGTGCACATTGTGCATGACCCATGCTTAGGATCCAATAAAACATGCAATTGCGACAATTTTATTCGAAACTTTTTTAACCGAAAAACAAAACTTTTCAGTCCAGAAACAATAACAACAACAAAACCCTTCGCAGAATAAAAGAGAAAAGCGAACTGAACTTTGTTGCTATCGAAGTTCAAACTGCAATTCATCTTCATCAACTAAAAGTATGCTATAAAAATGGCAAGCAAGAAATAAGAGCGGTGTTTTGACCTTCAAAATACCCATCAAGTAGAATCCTTATAAAATATGGAAAAAGGATTTTATTTTAACTTATTTTTTTAAATTGCAGCAACTAGATATTTTTAATTTTCCTTGACAATTTAAATAAGTTTTCAATGATAGAAAGATATTTTTGGAGAATATTTAAAAAGTAAAACTCCCCCAATTTTACAAAAAATTATTGAAAATTTACAAATATTACGATTTTAATGACAACAAGAGAGAACGCTATAGTCGAGTGCCTCGACTGTTAGATACCCGTTACTCAGCTAAACAACTTAATATAAATATGCCTTCTTGTATGTTTTTCGCCCCTCGAATTAGCTCCCGATTTTTATGTTAAAATCGGTACCCAGGAAACACCAATTTGGCTAACTTGATTTGATTTGCATAGTTCTTGGGATATAGTTCGGTATTGACAAATAAAAGCCATCGCAATTTCCTTTAATAGAAAACATCCAGAATTAACGTTGACTCTGTTGAGCACCTTGGCCAGCTGTTCCAAATTCATCCGTTAGATGGCGCTATTGTATACGCCATGAAAGGCGGAAATGTAGGCGCTAGCCAGGCTTAAGTGTTTAATGGGTTTTTGGGCGTTAGAGTGGGCGTGGCAAACTTTTATTTGGCCAATCGATAGGTATTGACGAAACAAATACATATCAAAAAAAATTTTCATAATAGCATCTAAACTGTAGCCACAGCTTGTGGCTTGTGGGCGTCAGAGGGGGCGTGGCCCATTTTGAAACAAACTTGCGCTGCGTAGGAACTCCTAAAATCTACATGCAAAATGCCAATCTTCTAGCTTTTATAGTTTCCGAGATCTCAGCGTTCATACGGACAGACAGACAGACGGACAGACAGACGGACAGACAGACGGACAGACGGAGAGACGGACAGACGGACATGGCTATATCGACTCGGCTAGTGATCCTGAACAAGAATATATATACTTTATAGGGTCGGAAACGCTTCCTTCTACCTGTTACATACTTTTGCACGAATATAATATACCATTTTACTCTACGAGTAACGGGTATAAAAAGTATCTGTAAAAAAAAAGTGAAAAGACGTCATACTAATATACCATGTTTTTTAAAATACAGGGTATACAAAAAAAGTTGTAGTTTCTGAGAGATCCATCGACTCTACAGGACTATCGCATTTGTTTGTCAATAATGCACACCAAGACGAAAATCCAGTCAAAAATTGAAGATTTAACTCTTTAAAATATTAAGCAAACTTTGGCCCTTTTTCTCGTCCACAATTTCTTGGCATTTATCTTCATTTGTCGCAGCAGAATGAAAAGCAGAAGGACCTGGTGCTGGAGCGGCTGTCAACAATTTGCCGACCGCAAAATTGTCCTGGGAGTAAAGTGGGAGTGTTTGAAATTCGGCATAGGGATTGCGCCTGGACCACGCCTGCTTTTCTCCCGAGAAACTCACTAATTTGCTTGATTACTCCAGAGAATATCCGGCGGCGGAGAAATTTGAAATCTATTATAAAAGTTTTTTTAGCCTCAAAATGAAGGCTCGCTTGGGATCGTCGAGCAAGATGCTGAGTGGGCGAAAGTTGGGTGGGGAAATCATCTTCGGCGGCGTCGACATGGGTCAACACTTTGACAGGCACAAGGACAATGAGAGTTGGAACTTTTTCAGCAAAGGCGAACAAAATGAAGAAAAAATAGTAAGTAGCAGCTGTGGGGCAGCACTCGAAAAAAAAAGTTGGTACTAAATAATTTTCTAACGAAGATCAAAAATAATACACCGTTAACATATTATCGATATTTAAGTTAGTCTTCAATTTAAATATTAAGTAACAAATAATGTTGTGAAATAAGATTTTTATTAAAATAAGCCATCGATAAAATAATAATTATCAGGCTTTTAATCAATGTTCAGAATATCAAATATGCTCCAAAATCGAAGAACCTGAAGCCCAATTTTGACAAACAAATTGTATTAGTTTCTTTTTTTTTTTTTGCTGACCATTTTGTTGCCTTCACATCTGCGTATTCATAATACTAAGCTTCATAATTTTAAAGCCCATTTTGACGTATTACTGAATATTTTAGACTATATATAATAATTGTATTATTTTTTTCGAGTGTGTGGAGCAGCTGAAAAATTCTTTGAACAACTTTTACTCGTCTTCATTTTTCCAATTTCTTTTTTGTTTTGCAGGTGAGCTGAATAATTTTTTTTATGTCTAGCGTCTGCTATACAACAAATCAAGTGCAAAGTGGAATCCTCCACTTCATGTTATTGTTGTTGTTGAAAAGAGTGAACTTTTGATTCTTGTTATTTTGTTTCTCATCGCTCTTTGTTCTTCTTGATTGGTTTTTTGTTGCCAGTGCTGTGTACTAGAGAAGGGAAATCAATGGGAATGAAAGAAGAACACGAGTGGATTTTGTGAAGAGCTTTAACATTGTAATTTCTGAAGTGGGGCAAAGGAGCTGAAGGACTAACGAGGACGAAAGGTTAATAGGAAGTTCTTTAAGATTCTTTTGGAACCATTCGAAAATGAGGATTTTCCATTTTAAAAATAATTCAGACGAACTTAACGGAAATTATCATCTGCAATAGAGATGGATAGAGATAGAGACTTTTAGACCAAAATACATAATTGGGTGAAAAAGTAGTTTAGTGTTTGTATACATATTATTAAAATTAACAGATGTATTTATACATGCATTATTATTTAAATTTCCAAATTCCTTTGATCACCCCTTTTAAATCTTATCCTATTGCTTTGAATTTTCGTCACGCTTAATATCCCCAACTTCGCGATTTATAAGCAGCTTAAACTCGCACTCAGCACAACCCTGGGCTTTACTTTGATCTGCCCACGAATAACCTTTTAATGCGACTCAAGTTCAGGAGACTATAAATTACTCAACTCCACAAAAAACAGCAGGGAAAGCAAAGAAAGGCGGGAATAAAAAATATGAGAACATTTCGGCACGCTTATCAAAGATAATTTTAAGCCGCATTTAAAAATGATTTCTTTGCTTTATTTTCGCACAGGCCCTGGCACTTTCTCCTGTTCCTTTCCCTGAACCTTTCTCTCTTTTTGTCGAGCTACGCGACTTTTTCCGCTGACTGTGCGTTGTCTGGCAACCCTGGAAGAAATAGGTGGGAAGGGAGTACGATTTTTGAGGGTACCAGAGCGGAAGAAAACGAAGGGCAGGGTGGCCCAATGCTGACAGTCAGTGAACCCCGAAAAAGGCAATGCCAACAATAAAAGCAGAGAAATATTCTTGCGTACCGAAATTGTATACACCCTCTCAAAATGCAGAGTTGTATTTTAATAATAGAATAATGAATTGTTTTACCTAAATTATCAATTACACAAAGAAAAAAAAGCAACTAATGTCGGCTTAGTGAAGTCAATTAAAATGTTTTACTTGAATTTGCCAATTTAAGAGATCAAATAATGGTGCAACCATCATAAACCACTCATACAGAACATCTAAAGTTTCTAAGAGGTATAACCTAGTTTATCCCATCCACGAATTGCTCTTTTTTGGTCAAGGACTCGTTCTCATCCTTTTTCGTGGAGCCCAAAACCTGTGCGAGTACTTGGTCTCCTTTTCGTCCTTCCACTGCGACAATTGGATGAGCAAATGCTGATGAAAGGGGTAGGAGACGGGGATTTGGGGCTGGAGAACGGAGCTTGGACTTTGCGCAAATATTTGACATGGCCAAAAGCAGACAGCGGCCAAAGGAGTGGGAATCCAGGGACTGAGAGGATGATGCAGCTCATTTTTTGACTCTACTCCGGGGATTTTGTGGGGCTTTTCGGTGAGGGGTCTCTTTTTGGGTTTAGGACTCGTGTGTAATTAAGCAAAAATTCCAAATCGTTTGTAGTTGTTGTCCTTGTCTGCCGACTAGCTCACTCATTCTCTTTTTGTTGTTAATAATCACTTGTAAATAGATCAAAGTTGGCATTTTATTTGAATTCCTCGTCACAGCGAGACCGATTTGGTTATTGAAGTTGGCACCAGACTGAAAGTCTGGACAGGATTATGTTGACTAATTAGAGGTTCATGAGGGGGAGGAGTTCATTGGGGAGTTGAAAGAGAAATGGGAAAATGGGAATAAAGATGGGATTTCGACTTCTCGGCTATAATTAATTGGGTAACCGATTTATTTAAAAATTTAAATGTCATTATTTTACGTTTCCATATTTTCAAATATAAATTAAAATTAAACTTCTGTGTCGCATTTCATTTATTTCAATTCTTCGCACATAACTTTCCATCTTTACAACTGAAAATGACGTTCGAATTAAAAAGCCAAGAGCACGAAAAACACCATTGACAATGTCACCGAAGAAAAAAGTGTGCAATAAATATCCACCACACAGGAAACCAAATTAAATAAGTAAATCTTGCGGGCATGTAAAAAATGAAACCGAAAAAGCAAAAATAAAGAACCGAAAGCCGAATTGAGTATAAAATATATGTATATATGTGTGCCGAAAGATAAAGCACAAAGGAATGCCAGCACTGGGCTCTCAATGTCACTGGGAAAAAAGGGAAAAAAGAAAATTAAATTGTGAAGCGTAATGTTAACGCAGCCAAATACCCAAAAGTCCAAGAGAGGCGATCCGAACCCGGCTTTAACCACAATGAAATGAATGAAATACATGCGAGAATACTTACCAGAAAAAATATATATTTATTCCCTTTTCTGAACCTTTACTTTTTTTGTTGGTACTATGGAAAACTTTAGGTCCTCTTAAAGAGAACCACCAATGACACACATGCCCGGTAAGGATCAAGGGCGCGCTACTGGGCCCTGGTGTTAAAATAAAAGTACAGGCATTTCAGACTACTGCGGAGCAAAAAATTTCAACAATGCCAACGGCTTTTGCGAGCGGAAATAAAAAAGTGAAAAGAAATTTGAAATGAAAAGAGGCGAAATGTGAAGTTTAGGTACACTTTAAATAAATATAGCTGTAAAACTTGTATACAATAAAAAAAATTACATTTATATTATGGTTTTTTCTTTTTATTAAGAATAACCTTTCTTAATATGTGTACATTTTTTTACTTCATGCATTTTACGTTCTTAGCTTTTAATAAATTTGTTTGTGTCCTTTAGAGAAATTTTAAACTAGGAACTCCATCCAACGAGAATATTTTTTTACAACTAAAATAAAATTAATCGATCTTGCATTGCATATGATAAAAAATTCAAAATACCGCAGTTCGTCCGCGTTTAAAATTCGGAAAGCTCAAATTTCTTCAAAAAACTTCTTGCATGGGACAAGGAATTTATTGATTCATTTAAAAAAAATCCTCGAAAACCGAATGCCAACAGCAACAACTGGGAGTTTTCGAAAAAGAAGAAAATGATTTGCATGGCTCCCTTTAACGGAAAAAATACTCCACACGCTCCCCCGAAAAATTCCACCCACCAAACGGAGCAAGATATGTGGAAAATTGAATCAAATGATTTTTATTTTTCTCTCGGGCAGAGACAGTGTAGGGGTTAACACTTTTCCAGCATAAGTCTTGGAGAAAAAAAGGTGGCAATTATAAATAAAAATTCCAAAGTGCTGAGGGGTGCAAAAAAAAAGAAGAGCATGAAACTTCACAACTTGAGGCAGGCAACAATTGTCGCCACTTTTTGCAAATTGTTGTTTGCCAACGAAATTGAAACAATCCCATGCTCTTTACTCAGCCATTTTCTTTATTCTGCCACCATCTCTTTTCCACATGGCCCTGTTGGTAACCATTCAATGCAGTGCCGCATAAATTTCGTTGGTTTGACGCTCATTTTACAAATGGATGGTAGGGCACGACGGAAAATTCAGGGAAAAGCCCCAAGTAAGGAGTAGAGGTCTGAGAAGAAATTTCAAAAAGTGCACAATTTAAATATATTTTCTTTATTAGTAATTATATTAAATTTATATTTTCAAACAAAAAAATGTTTAAAATTGTGATGAAAGATGAACATAATCATATGAATATTTAAATTGAGAAAATTAATTGTGGCAACCGAATTTATTTCATTTCGATCACAGATATTCAATAGTACGCTATCATATTTTTAAAGTTTATTGAAATAAACAGCATTAAAGTCAATTGTATACTTTAAATATTTGATCTTAAATCGTTCTCATCCGCTAAATCCCTTTTTAACCCATTCAAGACCGGAACACATCGTTATCCTAGCCCCAAACACACTCTTCGTCCTTTTCAGCTGGCCATCTTGGTCTCTTAGGGACCATTACCTCAAAATTGTGACAACAAAAAGGGCCCACGAAAAGGAGGGGGTATAAAAAATTAAGTTCCTCTTTTCATTCTCATGCGGGAGACATTTGTATAATTTGTTTGTGTTTTGTGTGCATTTTTATGATTTTGTCAACGCGGCACAAAAGGAAACGTGCTGCGAAAGCGAAAGGATGGCGCACTGAAAGAAAGGGATGGAAAATAGCCCACAAAACGACCAAACGATAATCATAATAATGGGACAAAGCCAACGAGGCCCCTGGGAGGAAGCAGCCAAGGGGATGAGGTATAAGGAAAAGCGCCAGTAAAGTCGTTTAGCCGTGACTCTAATTGCCTAGGAAAATGGCCATTAAAAGGACAAGAACAAGCATCATCCACTGTCCCTTTCAGCCAGGTGAATACTTCAGGGAGAGGAAAAACGGAAAACTGGAGGGCAATTTATTTATTGAAAAACAATCTTGAGACATAAATTGGACTACTGGCAGGGGCAAGCAAAAATACATATTTTAAACGATGCTTCGGGGCCAAATATTTAACGATACGCTTAATTTCCTGATTGTGGGGAAACAACATTAAAAAATTATTATGCAGGAAAATCTATTTGGATATTTGTATCCTGGCCACATAAAATAAGTGCAAACAATTGTCACTTAATAAAATTTATGTATTTAAATGGGATTCAATTTTGATATTTTTATCATGGGCACGTAAAATAAATGCGATTTTCTTTGTACGAATTAAATTGTGATATCCCTAAGTAGCTAAGTATTGTCTTATTTTTTATCCTTTGTACATTATTTACTTTAATAATAATTTAAGCATCACAGAAATTTACAAAACATTGTGCTACTGTTAAGAATAAAAATGTCCTTGTAGGACTAAAATATTGAAGTGGCTGACAGTATATTTTTAGCCAAAGCAATAAAAAACTTTCTCCGTATCCTGGAGAGCAACAAGAGCAAATATAATACAAGAAATCACGCACGCACACTTGTCCAAAGACAAAGTCGCGACATCAAGTTGGCTATATCCCTATCTGCCCTCTCTTTCTCGCACACACACACACACACACGAGTCTTTCTCTCTTTCTAGCTAGGCTCTACTTGACGCATGTCACGTGTTTAATTATTTACGTGACTTGGCGGCATTTTTTCGTGTGCTTCTACTTTGGACGCTTTTTTTTCTTGGATTTTTCTTGAAATACAAACATTTCTCTCGGCTGCCTTGAGTAAATATTTATTGCCATTTTGTGCCGTGGCTAAAACAAAATAGAATGGGAAAACCGAAACTAAAGCTGCCAACTTGTCGCCTGCTATTTATTATTGGGTAAATTGTTATTCGAAAATAAAATCGTTTAGCTTTTAAAATGATGTAGATTCTGTTGAGTTAGGAAAAATTAAATGTAAATATATTAGGACAAGTCAAAATTATTGTTTATTTTGAAAGAAAAATTTTAGCTGAACCTGGATAGTTGTAAGACATGGTTATTAAAATCTACAATTTAAAATAAATGCCGATTTTAATATTAAAATAAAATGTTGTTCAACTTTCTTAAATCAGTTATGAGTTTATTTTCCTTATTTTATGTAAATGATTTTACTATTACTGATGGCAAAAAAATTAAGGCTTTAAGTAAAAGCTGTGGCATACGCATAAAGTCCATAAAAAACTTTGTCAAAACTCCAATTGAAATTTTGAACTTCTCAAAACTCATTCGTGAAAATTGTTGCTGCTTAAACACACACACACATGCACACAATTAAAAGGACAAGCAAAGTCATTAAAATTTAAGCAGCTTTTAGGCTTACACGCGAGAGGAAAACAAACACAGACACGCAGAAATAATAGACTTTGCCGCGCTTTGTTGATGTTTATTAAGGCAACAAAAACGCCACAATTATTTTGTATGTCTGAGCTGCTGCCTTTTTTTTTGCATCTGATTAACATAAGGGGTTTCCGGGTGAAAAAAAGGGGGATACGATTTCACGGATTAAGTGCTTGGGGACCACAAAGAACCCTTCTACCGACTCGAACAAAATTTATTAATTGAGTTAAGCAGACAAAGCCAATATTTGCATGAAAATTTTGCCTTTGCCTATATTGCTTTTGCCTAATTGCCAGGTTTTTAGGGCCAAATTTTTTTTCAAATTAATTATACTTTTCTGGTTAAAAAAAAAATTTATAGAAAATCTAAGGAATTCCAACACTGTACGGTAAACAAATTTGTTGTTTCATACAAAAATTCCCTTATTAGAAAGTTTAAGAATAATTTTTTGAAATTAATTAAACTTTTCTGGTTTAAAAAAAATATATATAGAAAATCTAAGGAATTCCAACACTGTACGGTAAACAAGTTTGTTGTTTCATACAAAAATTCCCTTATTAGAAAGTTTAAGCTCCTTCAACAGCAATAAATCACGATGCAAATATCCAACAAAAATCAATTGAACTTTGTATTTACACATGCGATTGCCCAATTTCAGTTTCAATTTATTTCAACATCAATTTTTCACACATTTCGCATGGAGTGTTTGATTTTTGCCATTTTATTTGCCTTTTCATATTTTATAACGCAAACATCTTGGCGTCTTTACTCAACTTGCCCTCAAAAGCAGCAGTTTTGCCATCATCGAATGTGACACACTTTTCCCGCCTCCCAACTCTCGTACACCTTGTATCTACAGGAAAAACCTTTCGATTCACTTGACTTGAAGACAATTCCTTGGCCAGGCCACTTACGATTTCTGCTCCATGTGTGGCCCATAAAAAGGGATTTGGGAAAGGGGAAAAGTCTGAGTGGAACAAAAGTAAGCGAAAGAAAGTGCCATGTTGTCTACCCAATACAATAAATATTTAATGCACATGTTATTACATCAATAAGTGTGTCACTCGCCCACACACAAAACGCCGGCACACACAGATACTCCGATGGCGAAGCTTTTATCTGTTGTCAGTTGAATAATGCTAGAGGGCAACATTTCTGATCGGAAAAGGCAGCGAAAAAGTAGCTTCAAGGTGGAAAACGTAAAAGGAATTGTTCGAGACTTCATTTTATGTTGGTTAATAAAGCAGCCTTTTCTGCCTGTTTCAAATTTAAAAAAATACATATTAATTTGAAGAAAAATAACATCAATAAATGTAGCAATTACTTTTGGAATCAAATAAAATTCTATTGACAACTTTATTTAATTTTCCAAAACAAATATTTTATAGAAAATTTTTTAAACTCCAAGAGCACCACTTGTAGACCTTCTCTTAATATGAACTAAAGCTATAAGCTATTTTTTCATATTTGGATTATTTTGTTCAGAGGTATTTCCTTTTGATTATTAAATTGTCAGCTTGAATTGCTCTCCACCCGGTGAATTGATAAATCGATTCGATTTTATTTTTACGCACGAATCAACTTTCGTATATAATACTTTATTATTCATGAAAAGAGGTTTTCCCGTTGGTGTTTCTATTTTTTCCTTGGTTTAACAAACGTAAACATGAATAGGTATATTTAATCGAAAAGTGGGTCAATTTTTTATGCATTAGCAATCGTTGGAAAAGCGTTAAGAGAGAAGAAGAAATCCCTCCAAAAAAATAGACAAACATTCGTTTACCACTTGACGTTTGTTTTTTTGTTTGGTATTATTTTTGGCCATATTTCTGTGTGTGTTCGCTGTCAATCGCATTTGGGCGGCCTTAATGCCACATGACGGGGACAAAGCGTTGCATATTTTAAGGCGCCACAGAAATATGCCAAAAATAAAAGGCAGCGAACAAAAAATATTTCATTCATTGATCAATCTTTTTGCTTAATTTTTAGCGCCGGGAGAAATGCATGCAAAATGTCAAACAATATATTTTTCATTTCTATAAAAAAGACAAATAAATTCAACTTGTCGTTTAAGTGAAAAACATTGAAGTAAAATGTGTTGCCCGATTTGACGAATTAATGGATTAGAATGAATGGCTAAACTAATTTATTATCCTGGGGATATTTTAGTTTCCGATGGCATGATGGTTGTTTTTAAATATTAAAACCGTGTACTCACCTAATTTGTTGGCCAAAAGTATATGAAAAGAAAAGAACGTGAAAAAAATTAGTAGATATTTTTAATTTTAGAGAAAAATCTAAATGCAATAGTCTTTTAAATTAAAGATCGCACTCGCTCTCACATCAAACCAAAAACAACCAAATGCAAAATTAATGCTTAAAAATGGGTGCTTTTCGTGCTATTGTGCCTTTTAAAATGCATAATTCGAATAATTTCCACTGTAATTAGAGCTGCACTTAAATGGTCAACAAGGAGCATGACTCCAAAACAGATTACACTAAATGCGGATGTGAATGCAACCCACACACCCAGACAAATAGGAAAACAAAGGAGCAACATCAGCAAGGAAAAAGGATGGAAAGTCAGAGGGTCGGAGAAATGGCGAGCCCATAAATGTACGACAACCGCAAATAAAACGGCTGGCAAATTGCTTAAGGACTGAGCTGGAAAATGGAGAGCAGAATGGAGCGAAAATAGAAAACCCACGAGGAGGCAGGCTAAAATTATGTGCTTGAGCGCAGAAGGATAAGGGGTTCTTCAGCTGCTATTAACTTTGTCTATTCGCCGGAATTACCACAGCTTCTTATTGTTAGACTAGATTAAAAAAGGTTACAACATTTAGATAATACGTTTTTTGGGAGGAATATTTATATTAATAATAAATCATATTTTCCGTCATTCAAAATAATCTTTACTGTGCCTCACTATTTTTTTTGTGTTATCCTTTAAACCTTTATTAATTGTAGGGTCAAAAATGTCTCCTTTTAAAACCGAATTGTTGAAAATTGACTAGTAGTAGCTCTTTTGATACGCATTCGAAATTAAAAAAATAGCATTTTCGTATTTAAATTCATAATTATTTTCAAACCCTAGCAACAGCTCGTTTCGACATGTTTAATCAACAACGTTCTGGTGTCTGTTGTTCTTGTTAATATATTTATCTTTGCCAGCCTTTTGGTTGTCGTCTGCCGAATTATATTTTATAAGCCCCCAGAAGCAACAGACAATTTGGACCCAAAAACAAACCAATTTAATGCCGCGACGCCGAAAATTTTCCAGCACATAGACAAAACAGTTTGGTAATGGGTGTGTGTTTTTGGTCACAGGTGCCACTTATGCGGTCTGTGAAGTAAAAAGCGGGAAAGCGGAGAAAAGGCAAAGTTGACTGCGTTTTTTGTTGCTGCTTTTCGCCACCGCCGCAGTTTCGCCGCTTATTATAACGCTTTTTATAACCAAGACAGTTAAAAAGAAGAAGCACACAAATGAAACTTTTTTGATAATAAATAAGGGTATAAGAACCTAGCATATTAGCACTTTCGACACTCCAAAAGTATTCTGGATTATAAATAAACGTAATATATCTTAAATTTTAATGATGCCGATAGCCATAAGAAATCTTTTAGAATTTAATTCCATTGATTTATTAATTGGCAACAGTAAATAAAGGCCTGTCACTCATCAATATTATTCAGAAATTTAATATTTCTTATATTTATAAATATTAATAATTTTAAATCCAAAAGATGTGGTACTCAAATGGTCGACATCCCTGAATACAGCATTTCTTTCGCTTTCCCGCTGTTGGCCAGACTTTGCTAGTCATTTCGTTTACCTCCCTTTTCCCTCATTTCCCACCCATAACCTTCTCTTCCAGACGGCGGCGCATTTTAAGCATCTTAAAAAAACTTTTCACTCGGGTTGGGGCACACACACACTTGCGGGTTAAAGTTTCGGCAGGGCTCCTTCTGTTTTTCACAGTTTTTGCTTTAATAATTCATTCGCCTGCTATTTATGTGACAGGTGATAGCCGTGGAAAGGCTTTTCCTCCCGCAGCCCCCTTCTTACCACCCCTTTGGTCAAGTGAAGAGGACCTGGTCTAGACTCTCGGCACCCGCAGATGGAATAATTGCTGCGACTGTCTGTGTGCTTATTCCCAGAGGTCCTTTTTGGGGCTTTGAAAAGGGTGAATATGCGAGCAAAGAATTTAATTTGGAGAATTTGCAATGGTTGTTTGGGTGACTAATTGAAGCGACCAACGGTAAAAATAATGAGCTTGATTATATAATTGAAAGCAGGGATAGTAGCGGTTATAAATTTTATGATTTTTCTTGCACTATTATTTTTTTTGACAAAGAATTAAAATTAAAAGTCTAATTTAAATATTACTCCTTGGGTGATTTTTTTGTTAGCTTTAAATATTCACATATACATATATTTATTTACGTCCTTATCGAAAATGGATAAACCTGCACATTGTTAAAAAAAACTATAAAGGTAATTTTCCTTTGATAATGCATGTGTTAGCAATAAAATATTTATCAAAAAAATGTTTATTTAGACTTTAAAACGAAGGAAGCTATATTTGAATCGAAATATATATTTTATTAACCATGGCTGAAAAATATATTTATATATATTTGTAAACACATTTTTTACAAGGTCCCAATTTATGTTTATAATAAAGCCGAAGGTTGACTTTTAAATAAATTAGTAGGTTGTTTAATGTTATGAAATGTAATTTTCAATATCAAAACGTTTTTATGATTAATTCAAGGAAACTTGTCTACTGTATGATCTAGGTTCCTTAAGAGTGTTTAAATTCATAGTCTTCTTTAATAGAAAGTAGATAAGAAACAGTCACCGGAAAGAGCAGATAACGAGACTTAAATGCGAATGCGAGTGAGTTTGGGTAAATGCCACTACATGCTGGATCATTAACTAAACGACAGTTTAAGCGTTCTGCCACACAACAAAAAGCGAGTGGATAAAGAATGAGGACGGAAGACGTGGAAAATTTGTTGGCCAACCCGAGAACAAATTTCTTGGCAATCTTCACTGCGGCAGCATTGGGGAAATGTGCCACATAACATTAACCAACAACTCATATCCTTGAAAATTTAGCCAGACGACTGAGCGCCTGTTGATGGGCAACACATTTTTTCTTCTTTATTTTCTTCTACTTGCGGCAAGGTCTAATGAAGCGGCAATGAGGCGAACCAACAAAACGAAGAAAAGTTCACTCGTGGAAGAAAAACAAACATCGTCATCATCATCATCAACAGAGAGGGGCGAAAAGAGGGGCAAGGACACGCCATGACCCTGATAAAAATTTACATATAACCAAAGGAAACTTTTGTGGTTTATCAGCGCAAAATAATCAAAGATAGTCGAAAGAGCGAATTGGCAAATGAGGGAAAGGTTAAAGGTCTCCGGGAAAATTTCCAAATTAATGTGGCAACAGAAAAGAAAATTCTTTAAGGACTAACATGCATGAAAAGATTTCTTTAATGCGGCTTAAAATACATTTTTTTTAAGATTACGTATACGTAATTTATTTGAAATACATTTAAAAATGGCTTTTTAAATCATTGACAGGCCCAAATTATTTCAATTTTCCCCAGATCAGTGAAAACTACCTTTAAAAATTAAAGTCCAGTCGTGAACGGCATTTAAAAACTGCTTTCCATCACTAAAGAATGAAGCAATCAACAGCAGGACTCAAGCAGCCAACAATTGAGCAACAACAAGAAAGGCAAAAGGAGCACAATTACAACAACAAGTGCAGCACCGACCAACAAATCCCCCGGCCCGCCCATCATCATCCCCTTGAGACTGCCTCAACAATTAAAACCAACTGAGTTGCCATATTTGAAGTGAGCCAGCGAAAGGACAATAATAATGAGGGAGAGGGACGGGAAAACGCTGGGGCAGAGTACTCATAATCATAATTATGGGCTTTCCTTTACAGCAAGAACAAAAACAAGAACTACATCAAAAACAGCAAAACCTTAATTGTTCTCATGTGTTTTTGTATGGGGGCGTGGCCTCTTTCATATTTTGCCTTTTCATTGTCCAACAAAAGAAAAAAGCACATGCATTTAGCCTGGTCAAAAGAAAAGTTCTAGCATTTATTGTAGTTGCTCTTTTCTGTTTCCCAGCTAACATAATTATATTCTAGTTGCCCCCATCGTCATCATTATCGTCTTCAAGCCTGACCGAATTCGGTTTTAATTGTTCCTCCGTCAGAACTTGTAATGATGAAAGTGGTTGGGTGCTATCAATGGAACTAATTTGGAGCGGCTTCTTTGGGCTGAGACAAATATTTTATCACAGCTCCGGCCAACCTCTCCAACTCTAAACACAAAACGAGACAATTAAAATGACCACTACGAGGAGCTGAGGAAGGCGAAAACAGAGGAAAACCAAACGATATAAACAAAGAGATGTAAATGAAAATACAGTAGAAACAATATTGTCTTCCGAAAAGGACTTTTTGACTCTTGAAATATAGAAAGTGGTTTTCAAAATTGGGTTTCTGGTACAAAAAATAAACTGTCATTTTATCAAGCATAAGCTTTAAAATTAAATCCGTATATAATATAACATATTCATCATGAACTTAAATTAATACTTAAATTGAAAATTTTTTCCTGACGAACATTCTTTTATTTGCCTAGCCTCATGTGTGTGCGAGTCAAAAATATGACAATTAAAATGTTTGGGGCTTCATTTCTTTGGACTTTGAAACTGCCTGTGGCTCTTTTAGTTGTTTGTGTTCTTGTTTCTATTTAAATTAAGTATCTGTAACACTGTCGGGATGTATGGACATTTTTTTGAAAAAATACTATATACAACAATGTTAAAATAATATGTTCATAGCTTTTTACAAGGCACTTATGTGTTTTCCCCGATAGGTAATTTGATTTATTACAAGCAAATTTAGAATTTAAAAATATTTTTGTTAGCCTATAGCTTTCTATACCATTCGTCGTTAAATTTCTGAATATTTTTGATTTTACTTTCTTGACACATTTTCCACACCTCTTCATACTTGCATTTCATTTGTTTGTGCATCCAACTCACTCTCATGTTTATAAGCAAGTCAAGTGGGATGCAAGTTTCCTAATTACACCAACGTTGACTCATCCTCATCTTCACTTGACATATTTTCCGAGGTATTTGTTGTTGCTGTGGAAAACCCGGCATTAAAGCGAGAGTGTGTGAGTGCGTAAACTGTATGAGGTTTCCCTTTAGAAATGGAGAATATACGTGAAATATTTTGGGTTCTTTTTTTATGAGCTGCTGTGTATGTTCAAACACATATAATATAGTATACAGTAAACATTCTTTATGAAGCCATCTTTACATTTGTATATTTGATCTCAAATTTTCTTGTATAAGAAACTCACTAAAATTTGGTAATGTAAATGATTCAAAAAGACAAGAACACAGAGTAAATAGAAAAAACAGCATACATGTTATTATTAATTCTTAAATATTTATGTGTATTATTATTATAATTTTTTATTTATAAGTAACAAAACTTTTTTATATAAACAATGTTTTCTACATATTCATTTTTTTTAGTTTGTCGTATAGAAGGTTTACTTTAGAAGCTCTCAGAACTCTAGTACATAAAAACCCCTATTTAGCACAAAAATGAAAAAGAAACCCTTTCAAACGCATTAACGCAAGTGTGTGTGCAGCTGCTAACCCAAATAGGGCTCATAAAGTGATAATTAAATAAGTTTTTTGTACAAAGCCCTGGATCAAACTCTAATTAAAATAAAAAATATGTGTGTGCGGAAAGCTTTTACATTTAGCTGAAAAGTAAATGGATAAAAACTTTTTGTTTGATGGTTCCAATACTTAAAGTACTAAACAATTATAATGTACTCGTACTGTTTTTTTAACGAAAAATAAATACATATTTGGGTGGATTTTAAATAAATGTTTGCCATTTAGCTGTATTTTAAATAAAGCTTATATTCTTCATAATATAAGTACTGTTATTCACATATTCATCTATAAATTAAATTATAATTTATTTCTCTATCAAATAATCCTGAGCCTATAAAGCAAATTAAATTTAAAGAAATTCCATAATAAAAATTATGTTGAGCCATTGTCGCTTTTGAGTTTCATTATTTGTGCTGTCATCTCCTGCTATTAAAATGAATTGTGTACATTATTTCTACATCATTGAATAGCGAACTGATTTTAAATAAATTATAAATGCCTTTGAAATAAATGGTGGCTTATTTCTCCATTGCAATAATTTGGCATGAAATTAAAGTTCATGAACATAGTGAAATATTGAAGCGATTTCAAAAACACAGAACCGAACAAACTGACAGGTGCACAATAGACGGGCTCACGAGCACAAAGGCAGGAACATGGGCCAGAGTCTCCTCTGCTCATTGACCACTTAAAGACAAAGGCGGACTCTGTCCGTTCAGTGTCCGCCAGTTGCCAATCGCCGGTGCAACGAAGCGGCAAATGCAACACCACGACACGACAGCAGCAACAGCAACAACAGCAACAGCAGAGGAGCGGCAGCAACACGGACAGCCAGTTGCAGTTGCAACATGAACACACTTTAACCCAGGAGTCGATATCATTTCCGGGCAAATGCGTTTACAATGTGGCACGGGCCTTTCGCTCGGAAAAATATGGAATGGGCACTTGAGGTGAACATCAAGAGCAGACATACTTGCCGGCACAAAACATGCTGGCAAAATTCAGCTTTCTCCACCTCATTTCCCCGACATTTATACTTGGCTTCTATTAAAGCCTGGCACACTCCAAAAATTACATTCAAAACATTTCCAAGTCAAAAACGCTGACAGACTGCATCGTCTGGCTCTGTGTTCGCTGACAGGCCGCCGCCGTCTAGCCGAAAAATGTAGTTTTAGTTAGACTGCATTAGGTATGCTACACTAATAAAAAACTATAAACTATAGCAAAGTGAAAAGAAACTTAGAAGTAGAGTAAGTCTTTCAAAAATGAATCATAACTAAAAATAAATGGAATTACATTTTAACAGTTAAGATATTTCTTATATGTATTACGCATACGCAATGTTGTCGCATTTAAGAAGGTTTAACGTGCTGGCCATAAAGCTAGGTGATAAGAGATTAAAATAAATCATTACCAAAACTAAATGGAATTACATTTGAACAATTGAGATATTTCCTATGTATATTACGCATACGCCGTGTTGTCCCGCTTAACAATGTTTATCGAGCCTATTTCAGGCCATAAAGCTAGGTGATAATAAGAGAATCAAAGCAAAATGAGGACATTTTCGATCAGTGCACTGCCTGTCCACAAAGTGAAGACCACACAAACAAGCCAACCTAGAGCAGTCGTCATTGCAGTCACTCACTCAGTCAATCAACGAGTCATTCCGTTTGCCAAGCACTTCGTCCCCTTTTCGGCTGCCCCTGGCCCCGCAGGACGACCCCCCTCGGTCGCCACAAACACGGCCGCCTGTCAAGTTGTCGTCTGGGTCCTGTGAAATTAGCGGCTGCTTGCAATTATGGCCTAAATGCGATGAGAACACCGTTAGACAGAAGGGGGAAAAGTCTTTCGCAACTACCCACACCGTTTTCCTCGTGAAAACTTTCACCAACGGCACTTGAATGCAGTGGCAGCGGCAAGAACAACAATTTTCGGGCAATTCTTTACTGCCAAGCTAATTGTTGTTGTTTGCCATATCCGTTGGCAGCAAACTGGGCTAATTGGCCTCCGCCGAAGTTTGTATGGATTTTTAATTGAAAATCAATAGGAGCGCAGCCCCAAAACGGTGCAGGGATCGGCTCAGATAGCACAGCTGGTGCTCGGAATATTCCAACAGACATAATCTATTGCCCAATTTTGGCACACAAAACAGTTTAAGCGGCTTTAAAGATTTTCCATTGCTGCAAAATGGAGTTAGTGCAGAAAACTGGGAATTAAAACAAAAAATATTATGATTGCTAAATTATTTAATCTTCAATAGTAATTTAATACCTTCGAATTCATGATTAAATCCAGTTGACTAATTGTATTTTGTTAGTCTTTTATTTAGTTTCTAATTTTGATCAATTATCCAGTAAAAAACTAAACAATAAAGATATTTAAAACGCATAACATTTTCATTTTACGGAAAATGCTCATATTAGAACTTTGTTAACGTGGAATCACTGTAAATTGTTTGAAGAGTGTTTGGGAGAAAAAGCCAGCGAGGAAGATATAAACATTGCTTACAGCAATTTTGCAACACTTTGGCAACTCAAAGAATGTTTTTAATTAAATCAAAAAAGCAAACCTTGTACCTCCTCTTCCTCGTCGCTCTGCACGTATGGGAAAACTTTTCGTTTCTGGGAAAAATTCATTAAAAATTTAATTTTCGCTCAACAAGTTGAAAAATGGAAAGCCAAAAAAACACGGCAAAGAGATAGCGCAAAAGAGGAACTCAAGCCTGACCCCGAAAGGTAAAACAGATAGTAAGGAATGCACTTTGCTAATAACTTTTGGCGCTTTTCGAATATCTGATGACGCGAGTGGAGGAAAGCGGAAAAGTGGAAAGGCAAAAAGCGAGCTGAAAGTTTGCACCACGTGACAGGCGAAAAATATTTTTCAACTGTTGAAAAAAAAAGGAGTATTTTAGAGTGGTATTTTAGCCACCTCAAACCCTATTTTCCACCTCACTTTTGCCCCAAGTTTTCGCCATTTGTGTGTCAATGTATGCCAAGAGGATCACATCTTTCTCTGCCCCTTTACACCCACACCCACACACCCCAACTCTTTTTCCTGCCACCCCATTTTCGCTAAAGTAAAGCCTCGCTGCACAGCAAAGTGTTTGATGTTGTTGCTGTCGCTGCTCTTCTCTTGTTGTTGTTGTTGTTGGGTGCGCAACGAGGCATGCATATGGTTTACATTAGGCTAAGTAGCACACACACACACACACACACACACGATGTTACCCACCATAAACACACTCGCACACACAATGCCACCAAACACACACAAACTCTAGAGAACAGAGCAAACTCACTTGGCGCCTACCTGGATACCAAAAGTTCAATTACAGTGGATCAAATATAAAACGTTGTTATAGTCCATATTTTAAATAATTTCCTTTTTATATTTTTATTTTGCTTCGCAAATATGTTAAGATTGCTCAATCTTAAATAACGATGTTGAGAAGCTTAAATTTACTTGGAGAGCTTATATTTCAAATGTAGGTTAGTTAATATTAAACTTAAAATTAACATAAGACTTTTTTAAATCATTATTACCAAAATTTAGGAAAGTCAATAGACATATATAAAAATAATTATTTTTTAATGTTTTATTTATTTATTTTTTATTTATGTATATGTATAATGAAAAAATACATTTAAATAATCCTAAACATAAAATGTGAAATTCCATGTTGCACTTATACTTTTTAATACACAATTTTAAAGAGTTTTATCTTTTAGTCTAATATTTTATATAACTCTACGATTCTTTCGATGCGTCTGCATACTTCCTCCACCCACTGTCGCTGGGGCACAGTAGCGTCGAAATGGTTCCGCCCAGCGCCGCGTGTTTGTGTTTTGGCATAAGCGCGCCCTGATAAGCTAAAAGGCCAAGGGGCTGCCAACGCGCCACATGTGGCTCAAGGGTTAAACCAAAGGGCGATGCAGCAGCAGCATCAGTGGGGATATAGTATTCCCCTTTGGAAACCGTAAAACGCTACAAAAAATTTAGCAAAAAATGAAACAACAAAATGTGGCAAGAAAGGAAAACAAAGTTGATAAGCGACCAGTTTTCTGGGCTCACTTAACATATTTCAGGGAAAGGAGCGCGCCGTGCATTGTCTATAAAAATGTGTGTCTAAACAGGGGCAAATGCCGCAGCTCTTGGTTTAATGGTGTGAATTATATTAAGCGACCCACACACGCACGTGTTGGAAAAAACATCTGCTTATGTGTGAGTGTGGGTCTGAGGGGGTGGCAGCCCCATAGTGGGTGTGCCGCTGATTTGTTTTTATCACAGCTCCCCGGAGGCATCAATTATGCGCCGATGTCAGAGCGGGAAACTCCTTCTCGGTGGTGGAAGTGTTTAATGGAAGGAAAGAATACAATTGGGGATGTGGGGAAATTCGTTTTTCGAGGGATGGTTTAAAGTGGTGGTGTTTGCACTAAGTAATTCCTAAAACTTAAAAGGAAAAGTGCACGCACACAAAAGAATGTTTATTTTGTTATACAGAAAAAACAAACAATCCCGGGGTCTTTCAACTTGGACAAGTATTTGATCGAAATCAGTTTATAAATTCAAAGTTGTTAATGCTTAACAAGTGGCTTGATAATTCTTGAAAATAAGAGCAATAAGAGGGAATGGCTTACAAAATAATAATAATAATAATGAATATACCTGACCCTTTTTTTAACAACAACTGAATGCCATATTATTGTAAACCTTGGGTTGCTCATTTACTTTTAAAAATATATTTTAAAGACCTTACATTATAGGGTTACTTTTAACAGCCTCAAATGCACCCCCAGACCATTGCTCTTTATAGGCCAAATATATCCCAGAATTATAACCAAAAATGTAAATGTCAACAATTGCCAAGTAATGCTTCCCTTTCAAGTTTCTCCTTTAATCCTCACCCTCCAATGAAATTTGCCGCCACCGCAGACGAACATAAAAACGATTTCGCGCATTCAAAAGCACAAGGAAAAAATGCACATAAAAAATAAAATATGGCAGAAAACCGCTTTTAATTCTTTTTTAAGCAAACAAATAAAATTATGCTGGAAGAGGGGAGCATAAACACGGCAAATAAATAAGGCGGAGAAGTGAAGAGGGGCGGTTTTTCCCCAGGGTGCCTTCAACGCGGCCATTATGACGAGCAGAAAATTCGCTCTTAAAAAAATAAAAACAAGAGAGAACGCTATAGTCGGGTGCCCCGACTATCAGATACCCGTTACTCAGGTAAAGGGAGTGCGTGGGAGATGGAGATAGAAACTTTGATCACGCATAACTTTTAAACGAATGGTCCGATTTGAAAAATTTCTTCTACATTTCGATAGGTATTGATAAACACAATAAAACTGCATTTTTACTTTTCCGAAATATTTAAATTTATATTTAAATAAAATCGTATATAAGCGATTGTGGGCGTTAAAGGGGGCGTGGCACCTTTTTGAAACAAACTTGCGCTGCGTAGGAACTCCTAAAATCTGCATGCAAAATGCCAATCTTCTAGCTTTTATAGTTTCCGAGATCTCAGCGTTCATACGGACGGACAGACGGACAGACGGACAGACGGACATGGCTAGATCGACTCGGCTAGTGATCCTGAACAAGAATATATATACTTTATAGGGTCGGAAACGCTTCCTTCTACCTGTTACATACTTTTGCACGAATACAATATACCCTTTTACTCTACGAGTAACGGGTATAAAAACACATTTCACATTTTGTTCGCAAAAGTCTGAGGAACAGAGCGAATTTCACAGAGAGTTTTGTCTGAGACAAACTGAAGGGGAGGTCTGATTCGAGGCATTAATTTTTATACCCTTGCAGAGGGTATTATAATTTCAGTCAAAAGTTTGCAACGCAGTGAAGGAGACATTTCCGACCCTATAAAGTATATATATTCTTGATCAGCATCACCAGGAGAGTCGATCTAGCCATGTCCGTCTGTCCGTCCGTCTGTCCGTCTGTCCGTCTGTCCGTCTGTCCGTCCGTTTCTACGCAAACTAGTCCCTCAGTTTTAAAGCTATCTGCTTGAAACTTTCCCAAAAGTTGTCTTTCTATTGCAGGTAGTATATAAGTCGGAACGAGCCGGATCGGGACACTATATCATATAGCTGCCATATAACTGAACGATCGGAAATGCCATAACTTTGGTGTTTTTAAAGTTAGGAAGTTGGGATTTTCTATGGGTCTTATTTTTGGCTAATCAATCCGACCTACCAAATTTCATAAGGATCGGACGACTATATCCTATAGCCGCCATATAACTGATTGATCGGAAATGCAATAGCTTTGGTGTTTGTAAAGTTAGGAAATTGGGATTTTCTATGGGTTTTATATTTGGCCAATCAATCCGACCTACCAAATTTCATAAGGATCGGCCGACTATATCTTATATCTGCCATATAACTGAACGATTGGAAATGACATAACTTTGGTGTTTTTAAAGTTAGGAAGTTGGGACTTTTTATGAGTATTAAGAATGCATCATATGAATAATTTTGGAGAATATAATTTATAGAATATTCTGCAAGGGTATATCAACTTCGGCTCCACCCGAAGTTAGCTTTCCTTTCTTGTTTTTTTTGTGTTTAATGAGCTAAGCGGAAGGAAGTCAGTCAGCGACGTCGAAGTTGACGTTTGTAATATAAAATAAATATATAAAAAAAAGTCACAAGGAACATTTTAAGGACAGGCCCCTTTTTCTTGAAGGCACATACAAAGTGGAGAAAAGTTGGGGAGTCGCGAGGAAAAGTTGAAAATTAAGGCGCTTCTGTCACTTTCACTTTTCATAGCTTACTGAAGAATTTTTGCAGATTTGCTCGTCTTTTTTATTAATTAATTTCTTTAAGCCAACTTTTTGAAAGGAGCATTAAGACTGACAATAAAAGGGCACAAATTTGTGAGTCAATTTTGTTTGAGTTTATGTTCGGTTGGTTTAGGATGAGGAAAATATAAATTATGGAGTTACTGGAAGTAAATAATAAACAATAAAAATGAAACTGATTGAGTAATACGGCGTTTATTTTGAATACATTAATTAGACAAAATAAAATCTAAAATTTTTTTGTCTAAAAACTTCCTATTTTCCTCTTTATTTTATTTTATTTTCTGGGTAAAATCCAATCGCAAAACCGTGAGCAAAAGTATCGCCTTACAAAACCCTGAAATATTTTTATATCCTGGGGCGAAATCCTAAAGACTTAAAACCATTTAACCCACCTCAAAATTGAACAAGAAATGTAGCCACTTCATCCCACTAAGCCCACCACTTACTCAAATCATTTCAGCCAGCCAACTGACTTAGTTTCGAAATGTAAAACATTCGCTTAACATGGCAAGTCACTAAAGAATAAGCAAGAGTGAGAGAAAAGCAGGTAATAAAACACCGTCGTTTAGATATTTGACTTAGATTTTCAATAAAATACTGTGCCAATCTACGCAGCCAAATGCTTGCGACAGCAACAGTCAGCCAAATCCTTTAAATAAGCCAGGACAATCTAATTTTATGGCCAACGAAGGAAGAGCAGCAAGGTTGTGAAACTGAGGAAATGCGGGCAAAATAAATTGCCTCAGTTGAAATGTAAGCCCAGACTTCATTCCCAGCCTTCCCATTTGAATCGCGTGTAATGCGCTCAATCAAAAGTCAAATGTCTAAAAATATTATGAAAAGCCCTTTTGCCTGTTAGCCAGGCCCAAAACGGAACAGACCGGACCAGGACTCGTCCAAGACGTGGCAGGACGTTGCCAGGACGCAGATCCCAAAGGATAGACTGAGCGAGAATTCCCCAAGGGGTTGTATTCACCGCTGCTGGACTCGGAAACTTGTGAGGATACTGTGGTTGTATTCATTGAACATTTCATTAAATTGGAACTATGTTTTCTGTGCTATGCAGAGAGTTATTTACCATATTAAAAGGATTCAATTGCAACAGTCTTAATTAAGAGGATTTAGATCAGTATTCAAGTATTCTTTCACTGTGGTTTGCAGAAGACAATTACCATACTAAAATAATTTTATTGGAATGTATTTTATGTGGTATTCCTATTAAAAATAAGTATATGTATAAGTATTTTTATGTTACATTATTTGAAAAAAAGATAGTTAAAATTAATTTGTTTTATTAAAACCAACCTAGTTTTCCTGAAACTCTTTCATAAAATTTTCTTTTAAAATAAAAATTGCATTGGGCTTTGAAAAAATCAAAGCTGGGCCATTTTGGTAAACCAATGTGATTTTAAATTGTAAGTTACTAAAACTGTTGGCATTCTTCTATATGTATTACTTTTTTATCGGTTCTTTAATTTGATTACATTTTATTTACTGATTCTTGGTTTTGGCCCACTGTGCTTGGCACTTGCCTGCTTAGGATTCATTTATGCTGGCTGGCCCCGGGTTCGATTTTGTTCATGCTTATCGTTTTCGCTCCTTATTTCCCCCAACTTTTTACGAATCGGTTTCGATTTCTTTTCATTTATACACTTTCCGGCATTCAGCTCTCCTCTCTCTCCAAAATCGAATCTATCTGGAAATCGTCTTTGCTTGTTATACTTTATTTAGTTTTTTTTTCCTATATTTTTTCTATTATTGGCTCCATTTGCTTTTGGCCTGTGTTTGTTTATGCTTCATTTTGATTTTCTCAGCTCAAATTGTATTTGTTGTTTCCATTTCCGTGGGTGGGTTGGCAAATCTACTCCCCTTAGTTTACACAGAGCCACTACCATTTTTCTTTACCCCTTTTTAGTTTCCCCATTTAGCCCCTTTTTCTACTGTAGCCTGCTTTGTTTGTTTTGTTAGTTGAGTCGTCCTCGGCAAGTTTATTTGTATTTTGGTTTATAAAACCCTAGCTCGGTGGCTTGTTTGCCCTTTTTTGTTAGCCCGGCCAATGGCAAATGACTCGCCGTCTTCCTTCCTCTTGTTGGCCTTCTTCTTATTTGTGCCACGCTCAATGTCTAAATTTATGTGCAGCCGCAATTTATTTAAATTTATGTGGCTTTTGTCAAATTGATTTCAACGCTAAAATGGGTTGACAAGGTAAAATGTTTAGGCCAAAAAGGGCGTTGGCTTTGCGATTTTTCAAGATCCCTGATTGAGTTAGCATTGGCAAATGACTAAGCGAACAAGGTGGGTAATCAGTGGGGCAAGTGGATATGATTATAAGCTAAATAAACGTTTTTGTTTTGATGAAGAAGGTTTAGAAGTTCTGAAAACTAAGTATTGCATAATTATGAGATGAATATAATAAGAGAAGTAATTAAGAATTTTATCAAAATGTAAAATGTTAAATAAATCTAGGTAAGGTAAGCGGTACTCAATTTTCAGTATCGATGTATAGTATAGGTAAAAGGTAAAAATCAAATCTTAAAATTGTAGTAAAAAATAATGTTGGATTAAGATGATTTATACAGTGATCAAAATTATATTTAAATAATATTCATATTTAATTTAAATCTGAAAATAGAATGTTACTTCATATAGTATCAAATCATATCAATTGGTTATTTTGCAATATAATCTTATTTAAAACAATAAAATATTAAATATTCAAGAACATAGGTAGGACGATTTAATTATCTAGGTGCTACAACACAGCAAGTGAGCTTATAAATACTCTTAATTTGTTCATCCATAATTGGGGTGCCTTAACATAAATTCCTTTTTACCTTCAATTCCAATCGTTTTGATGATTTGTTATTTGCTTGCCATCGATTCGAACCTGCCATAGACGATATTATATAGATTTTATGACAGGCCAAAGGGCAGGATATAGCTATGGCACCCCCATAAAGATGGCAAACTAGAGTCATGAAAACCGGCTCAACCGACGGCAAAAAAAGGTTTCATATCAAAATGGCAATAAATAACAAACAATGCTGTCTGCAATTTTCCACTTTATAAAAGAAAAGCCATAAACAAAAGGGGCCTGATGGAAAGGGAAGGACAAAAACGAGCCCGAAAATTACCATGGATGTTCCTTTTTGCTCCTTTTTTTCTGGCAGGGGTGCTCCCTTGTTTTTGTTATTCCGACTCATAAATGCAAGGATAAGAGTTAAAACGAGTGGGAGGGGCAGGAAATGACTGACAGTTGTAGAGGCCTCGGTGGGTTAAGGGGGTTAAGGGGCGGGGTGGGGTCAGCGGGTCGGGGGATCTGAACTTGTAGCGTATTCTGCTCGCAATTAATTAATCTCCAAGGTAATAACGAACAACAACAGACTGGATGACTGGATCACAGGGTAGCAATTGCTGGCGCTTGTGTTTTAAATGTTTTCGTATGCTGTTTCCAGCGTGCACTGATAGAAATATTTATAATATTTATTTTCCATATAAGCATGGAGCTATTTATGGTTTTAAAATATTCAATAATGCATTAGTACTAGTAATAGTAACTAAAAATTTTTTAAAATAAATTGATTTCTTGCACTAATAAAATTTATTTTATTTATAAACTTAAAAGATTTGTAAATGGATTCCCTTTTTCTTTTTGTGCAGTAATAAAAGGGTTTGTTTGTCTGCAACTCATTTTGCGTACGTCATGTGTTTGGCATTTTGTACATTGCCGCTGACGCGCCGTTTTAATTTATGAAAATGTTTTTGAACAAATGAAAGTGGAGTCACCACCATCAATGTCGTGGAAAGAGAAAAAATAAGGTTTGCCAAGGCTTAAGAGTGGGTGCGGCCAGTGGGGCTTGAATAATGCTGATCTTTATTTGACATGGGACTAAGGATTAGGTAAAGCCTTTTATTAGGGATTAAATGCTTAAGGTATTGTGCCTTCTTTTAAATAAAAAATATATTATTATTTTAAAACATATGTTTCCTCTTACTAGTAATCTTAAACTAGAACGCAGAAAAACTATTATTTTTACAACATAGATTTATTTTGAGTTTTGCCCTCGAAACCCGAAAATTGCATACTAAACAAAGCAAACCGTAACATAAATAAAAGCGAAAACAAATAATGCTTACAAAGTGCCGAAAATCCAACAACAAAAACCAAAATCGTCCATAAGAACCTACTGTAAAAATATACATGGACGAGGAGGGAGCGGAGGGAACTGGGTCTAGGAAAAAACTAGCAAAGTTCATTTCCACACCAAAATCAATGAACCAGCAGATGCAAGAGAAGGGATGGGAAAAAGTAAGTAAAATGCATAAGGAAAAATTTTACAAAATTATTGGGAAAGCCAGAGTTTGAGCTTCTATGATGTGAAATTGTAATATATATTTTTATTGTTTTTAATGTTAGCTAGCTTAAAATAAAATATTTAAATAGCGCAATTGTTAAATTATTTAAATAAGCTAGAAGAAACTATACTTTTTAGGAGCTTAGTTAATTTATTTTGTTTGCATAGCCATTAGGAATCTTTGCACTCAATTAGCAGTTTCAAGTTTTGCCAATTTTTAAGTTTTTTTTTTTTACAAAAAATTAAAGATTTATTTGATAGTTAGATTTTTCCAGTGCAGACTCAGACGGGGCACAGCTTGTGTGGGTCGAGTGGAAGAGAGATAAGAAATGGGATTTCGAAGCAGTGAAGGAGCGGGTGCAGGCGAAAGGCGAGCACAGCTTTCCAGCTTTTGTTTTTTCACTGAAGCAGTCGAAGACCGCAAACGCAGTTACACAAACACCACACACATGCACACTCTTAAATCGCACACACACACCAATACAGCAGGGAGCAAACACCAAAAAATGGTAAAGGAAAAACCCGAAACTAACCGCAATTTTCGAGGCGCTTGCATGCGATAGAAATAGAAATAGAAAAAGCAAACGAATAAAAAAGGCTTAGAATATAGCTTAGACGTATCGAAGAGTTTAATACCTCAAGATTATATTTAAGTTTTTTATTTTGATCTATTTTTATATATTTAGATAGATCAAACGTATTACCTAACACATTTATTACACGAGTTCCAATTTATAGAATTATAATGATCGGAATTGTCTTATTTAGAACGTTGCAAACATTGAAAAATACAATATCTTCAAAATGTAGATGCCCAAAAACTTTAAATATGTATTTTTGCCTGGTACAAGACAACTTGAATTTAAAAAAAAAAACATTGTATATTAAAAATCAACACATTCTGCATCAATAAAATATCTAATGAAACATAAAATATTCAATTATCTTATATATTACCAAAATTTCATAAACATCCTTAAAATAGGTATTCCCAAAACCTAAATAAAAAATGATTGCATACCCAGCGGCGCCATTTTAATAATGCTTTCTGCACAACCCGTCAGTGGCTGCTTTCACTTTTCACTTTTTTTGCCGAAACATCTTTTTTATTGCTTTATATTTTATTTGTTTACGGTCGTTTCCATTTCTTTTTTATTTGCTGACCGAAGGAAAACCACGCAATAAAATAAGCCGAAAATCAACATTTACTAATTTTTTGTTGCGGAGGACCTTTAGTTATTGATTTGGAGGGTTCATTGATATGTGTTCCAAAGGAAAACTTTGCAGACGAAGGGTCTGACCCACTCTCCCTTTCCGAGTGTGTGATTAATACATTTGGTCAGGCATTAAAAAAACTCAGTGGAATCAACTCAAACCGAACTCTGTTTTATTTGACTTAACCACTTCAGAGGGCCATGTGCCGTGTGTTTTTGCTGTTCGGGGTCCCTTTTTTTATTATTTTTATTTGCTCCGACTTTAAGGACTCTTGAGTAATGATGGCCAGACCAAAAGTGAACTGAATCCATGGCGAGGACTCCGCAAATTTGCGGCAACCAGAGGTCGAAAGGGAGAAAAGGAAAAGTGCTGACATGTTATTTGTGCAGTTAACGAGCTGAGTTATTTTCCAGGGAACAAACCGCACTTGAATACAATAAAATGAGGAAAATAAAACCAACAACAGAAATCGGGTGAAAATATAATCAAAAGGGCCCAACGGCCGAACCAGCAATTTTTCCCTGCAGTTATCCCCTCATCAATTTTTGGTTTCTGCCTAACAAATTACACACAATTTATTTTGCTGGTTGAAAGTTTGCTATTTGTTTATTTGATTGCCGCTCATTAAAATTGGAAATGTAATATTTATGCAGTGACCCTGTAAAATTCACCTACTTAATTATATTTTGTAAAACAAAATTTTGTCCAGCATTTGTTTAAATATTTCTTTTTCATATGGTGCCTAATTTATTATTTATTAACCATTTAGCGGAAGGGGGTAAATTTGTATCGAATTGAAAATCATTTAAAAAAAATTTTAATAAAACTAGTATATTATCGATGGAGGCTAATTAAATAAATTATAATGCTTTTTCTAGAAGTAAGCTAATTCTACTCAACAAACAAACTTTACGAACAAAATAAATTTTTTCAAATGCCATTTTGTATATATATCCTTGTACAGAGTCATTCCCCCTTCACATTCAGCAGAAGCACAACTCATGCATGTAATCTATATGCAACTTTCCATTTTTATTTAAATAATTCAAAAAGTGAGCAGATGCAAGTCAACTCAAGCCAACTGACACACCCACACAAATATTTAACATATTTTTTGCAAATAAAATTTTCATAAAACAATAAAGGTGAAAAGTATGCAGACACACATGACAAAAATGCATGTTGAGCTCAGCTCAAATTACAACTATGCAAATGGCTAACATAGAACATCTGACGCGTCCTGTCTCCCTCAAAAATACATATTCTTTTACAACCACTTGGAAAAATTTCAGCTATACATTTAACCAAGTTAAAAACATTCAAGAAATATTTAACAAATAAATAACATTTATTTTAAAATTTGTTGAAGTAAAGGAATGATGATGCTGGATTTAATTAAAATAAATATATTATATACAGTCGTACCAAAAATTAAATATTATTTAATCATAAAATAATGATCCATGTTTATTTATTGTGCAGTTTAATTTTAAGCTTAATCATATTCGAAATATTTATATGAAGGAAAACTCCTTGCAGTGTCTTGAAAAATGCATAAACTGCCGCTGTCTGTTGGATTTCGATTTCCCTAGAACAAAACTCAACAAAAAGTCGCGGGAGCTGAGCTTACTCACTGGGTTATCCTTGAATGTCCCTCAGCCAGGAGCTAAATAGCTTTTCCTGGGTCACACACGCCCACAAATAAAGAGAAGTGGGGTGTGCTTTTGGGGTGGTGAGTGGGTGGTATGGTGGATGCCGGATGAACAAACAACAGCAAGAGCAAAAAGCAGCAGCAACAATTGAAATGATACAAACACAGAGAACGCTGCAAAGTGAAATGCAATGCAGGCTTGGGTTATAAATAGACTGGAGGAGTGAAGAAGTGGTATGGAAAAGTAGGAAAACTGGGTGTAGGTGCGTTTTTCTTTTTCTAAGGCCAGAACAAAAACAGCGCAGCATTCTTTTCGATTGCTTTTGTTGGCTGCTGTACACATGGCTGAAAAGTGAGGAAAAATCGTAAAAAGGAGAATATATGTACTTGAAAAATTGAAGAAAATGACCTCCAGATATAATAAACAAATATAACTTGGATCATAAAAAGTGCAAGGTAAATCTTATTAGAAACGATGAGAGAAATAATATAAATGCTAGCAAAAATTAAATTTAAAGTAGGAGAAAGGATTTAATGTATTGTTAGGATGAAATAAAAACTAAATAGTGGCCAGCTTTTTAATCAATACGAAAAGGTTTCAAGTAAAATCTTTAGCAAGTGGTATAAAATACTATTCATTATATTTAATTTAACGAAAGACGTATTTCAATGTCTATTTTTAAATCATAAGAATGATGTGGGTATTGTAGATGTTTCTAAGCAATGCCTAAGAAAACATTTTCTACTACTACTAAGGGAAACCCCTTTTTCTTTTTCTTTCCTTTGGCTCATACATTCCATTGTCACTTTACCTTTAGCCACAGAGAAGCTGCGCTGCTTTCTCAGTCCTTTTTTTGGACCTCCTCCAACATCCTTGTATTCACTATGCTGGCATTATTTGCTTACGTGTCCAAAGCTCATATCATCCACCCACCCACTCATGGCCACTTTAATAAATGAAAAACCTCTCTCAGAGTTTTGTTTTCCACTTCTATTTGTTTACCACTGCTGATGTTTTGTTACAGCATTTTTGTTTTGTTTATTATTGTGTTTTGTTTGTTTTGTCGCGCATTAGAACAGAGTCATTTCACTTTCAGCCGAGAAATTTGCCGCCGGGGATAAATAATTATTATATAAGCCCCGAAGACGATTTATATTATCTCTGCCCCATCTGAAGCTCCATACCGCCCACTGCCCAGCTAATTGAATGCCACATGCAAATGCAACATTTACTCCCAGCTAATTGCATTGCAACACGCGCTTTAAAGTCAATGAACGATTTGGTATTTCGGTATTTTACTTAGCCGCAATTGCAGGCACGCAAATGTCAGGGCTTTTTAAAATAGCCATAAAAAGCCTAGAACAAACGGAGACCACGTAAATAGAAGCAGAAGTTGTAAATTGCGAAAGCAGTAAACATAAAATGTCATACTCAGTGGGTTATAAAAAATTTACGCAATGTTTGCATTTTTGCGAAAGAAATTAGAGATGGGAGAGTATGAAAAGTGGGGTCACAAAAAGGCTTTACAAAATTGTATTAACTTAAATTTGAGTTATAAGCAAATAAGCAAAAAGTTAGTTAAATAGTTATTATAGGCTAAACAAAAAAGTTTTATTTTTATAAAGAAAACTAATTTAAAAATATTGAATTTTAAAATTTCCTTGTTGTTATTGGCATCTGAATATGCGATTAAAAAATGTTTTTATTTTTTAATTAAAACCTTTGCTTTTACCCCCAGTTTCCCATCGTTAGCCTCAACCGAATAAAACAGTATTTTCCTACACAAATAAGTTCCTAGAGGGTTTTCGGCATAGGTGGTAACTGTCAAAATGGCGCCTCCCTTGGGCGCCAACTATTTGCATGTGTGTAGAGCTCAGACAGGATGGAATGGAAAAGGGGCAGGCGTGTAACGAGAAACCCTTTACAGGGCCACAAATCAAAGGCAGAAACATGAAAACAATATGTCAAATGATATTACACATTAAATTAGTTAGGACCAAATAAATGTGAATAATAAAGCCGCCTGGCGTGTGTCTGCGGGGTGTGAGGACGGGGGTTCGTGTCGAGCATGTGCTCGGGAAGGAAAACTCGATTTTCCTTACACCTACACCAACCTACCTCACTTAACTCTACCACCGCAAGCTGATTTTCCCTTGCTACTTGTCTGGAGCACATTTTCGCCCAGCAGCAATTTGTCACGTGACATTTTCGTTTGGCCAAAAATTACAAATGTTTTTATTATTTTTGGTTTGTTTTTCGAATCCGCGATGCATGCATGCTTGGAGGCGTCGCCAAGGTGCGTGTTTTCGGGTCTTGATTTCCTGGCGTGTTTACACCGAGGATACGACGCAACATGACAGCCCGCAACAAGGAAAATGAGGTGGAAAAGGTTATGGGGAATATTCCTATATTTGTTTTAGCATTTAAAAAAAAATCAAATTGGCAACCAAGAATTTAACAGAGCTTTTTTTATTGGTAACAAAAAGTAGTTTTTAAGCTGGCAATTCCATACCAAATTTTAATTAAAGGGATACAGAATAGCACTTTAACTATAGAATAATTTATGTGCATAAAACATACATTTTGAAAATAGCACTATAATTAAATTTGCACAGAACCAAACTTTATCACCAAACAAATATTTTAGTGTTCATCACTTGTTAGCTTGACTGACACTGTTTATTTATGAGTTAACCCAAATAAATGATGATTTTAATGGATTTTTCATGTATGACTTTGACCACAGGTTGTTAATGCGATTTCATTTTTATAATTACACGGCTTCTTGCCGATTTCTGCTAATGAATTAAGTTGGATTTTAAAAAGCATTCTTGTCCTGCACGCAAACATGCAATGCAGACGAAACTTGGCGTGGTAAAAACCACGACGGAAATGGTCACGATTGCTGTTATTATAGTTACTTATGTATGTGAAGGAAGATTTCGTTGAAAGTGAAAATTATGATTTATAGTGGAACAATATTAATTAGCCATTGAATTTATGATGGCATATTTAGCTAATAATTAAGAAATGCATTGTTTTTTTTTAATGGGTTGATGTTGACACTCAGTATATGCAATAATATTTAGCTATAGTTAAAAGATTATTTTATGACGCTGGGTTATTAAAATTTACAAAAAAAATTATAAGGTTATTGTGTTACTGCTTTGGCCAAATTAAAAATAATTTTAACAAAAGTTTGTTTAAGAAATAAAAATGAGTTGTTTTAACATCTATCTTAACAGTCTATAATACAATTTGTTTTTTAATTCTTAAAAATACCAATTTTCAATGTTAAAACTAAATTAATGTTAGTCACAAAAATTAAAATGGATAATATTTGGTTTAGTTAATTTTACACTAATCGTATAGGACATGCCGTGTTAAACAATACATTGATACTATTAAAAACCAAAAAGGTAATAGATAACATTTTGTTAGAGGTTAGTGTGAGTTGATTTTGGGTTCCAGGGAATGGATCTATATGTCGTCACTCGCACACTCACCTATCCCTCAGGCAAATTTTGAACTCCTGCTGCGAGTCGTAGTCGCTGTTATCGATAAAGCTGCTGCGATCCCGCTCCCGTTCCCGCTCCCGCTCGCGTTCCCTTTCCCGCTCACGCTCCCTTTCCCGCTGGTACTCCTGCATATTGGCCAGCTGTTTGTGGAACAGCTCCTGCTGCGACTGCAGGAGCTCATGGTGATCGGCCAGCTGGGACAGTTGCTGCTGGTAGGAGGACGACTGCAACTGCTGCTGCTGCGGGGGCGAGGTGGGTCTGGGCCGTTGGTAGGGATGGTGGTGATTGTGGTGCGGCTGGTGGTGGTGCAGCTGGTGGTGCGGATGGCGCTGCAGCGTTCTGCTGACCGAGATCTGCGGCTGATGGGTGTGGTGGCTGTGGCTAAGACTGTGACTATGGCTGTGGCTGTGACTGTGGTGGCCCACACTGTGGCTGCTCTTCAGCTGGGTCAGCTTGGCGTCCACCTCGGCCAGGCCGAACTCCAGCTCCGCCTGGGCCTGCTGCTCGTAGGCCTGCTGCGCCTGCTGCAGCCGCTCCCGCTCGCTGCGCGGGGAGTTGGCCAGCTGCTCCGCCGGCGGCTCGATCTCCACCGCCGAGTAGTCGTAGTCCAGGCGGTGGTGGTGGTGCAGCGCCTGGGTGTTCTTGCTGTCCGCCGTCACCGCCCCCGTGCCGGGCGTGGCAGTGGCTATTTTGCCGGCCAGGGCGTCCAGCGAACTCAGCATCCTGATCCTGGTCAGATGTGGCTAGTCGATCTGTGTTTGCTCGCCGGTTGGTGGGTTATTCGCTGACATGCAGACAACACTGCTGGTGGGTCCGCGACTTTTTGGCCTCTGCTCCAGCTTAAGAATCTGCTGTTTGCCTTCTCTTCTCGCTCTTGGATTCTTTTACAACTTTTTTTCTACTTTAACTATTGCTTAAACTTGCCTGAAGGAGAAGTTGGGAGGCAAATTTCAATGGATTAGTAAATTTAAATGAATATTTATTAGTTAAGGTAGATATATGAGTGAGGCGACCTTGAGACAGACAACCAGGCATGCAATATATCCCCTGTTTATTTTGCAGCTTAGGTCAGCTACATTTCACTTAAGCTCACAAACTCGAGAATAAAGAACCAGTTCACACACACCCATACACCCGCACACCCACACACACTCACCCGGCCACAGTGTGTCTGTGTCTGTGTCCGTCTGTCTGTGGTCGTAAAACGCAAACACTTGAGCTAGAAAAGGGCCAGCTTGAAAGGCAAGGAAAAGGGGCTTGTGGGATGAGAGGATGCAGTGGTGGAGTGCTTGCCACTCACATTGTGTGCAGTGTTTGCCCGCCCTTCATCCACATTGCAACCCCCACAAACACAAACATCTCTGGCGGGCAGAAGGCGCTCCTCCAGCCTCTGTGGTCAAAATAATTGGGGGGACATTCAAATAAAGAAAATCAAGAGGATTGCTAAAGTTATACCTCTACAAATGTGCAAATGCAGACTGAATTCGTTGCATATTGTGTGGACCAAAATGAATATTCATTTAATATTTTATTTTTAATTAAGTTCTCATTTTTTTGTAACAAAAAAAAAAGAATCGGCGATTTCACCATTACCTACATTTAAATATTATTGCAAATGCTTACATTTATGCAGATGCATGTCATCTTATTAAAAAGAAATATTACTTATCAAGTCCCAGATAAAGTTATTTTTATCTTAGGGATGGGAAATAAATTCATTCTAGGCAATTCCACTAAAGAAAAAGGAGGACCCGAGTGGTTGACCGCACTTCATCCTCTTACTCTCCTGTATATCCTGTAGTTTTACAATCCTTATCCACTCTGCTCAGCACCTGCAATATCTGCAATCAAATTTGCAGCTTACAACAGAAATCCATTGTTGTTGTTGAGGCTGTCGGATCTTTGTATCTACAAAAACTACAAAGTTTTCTTAGTATCTTTTGCCAGCAATGATTGAGGGGGTGGTGGCAAATAGGTGGAGTGGGTGGTTGGTTGAGTGGATGGGTGATATCCTCCATGATGTTTGTTGTATGACATACTATAAAAGTCAACTCGAATGCGCTGTGTAAATTTCACCACATCTCGTTCTCCCAGAATCTTGCACTTCTCACTCTAGTGCCTGGCAACTTTAAGTAGTTCTCCCTGCTCGCCTGCTCCTGTGGCAGGGACATCCTTTCTCTATCCGGCGCAATGGTTGCATTTGAAAGGAATTTGCCTTTACAAGATTTTACTCTTTGCAATTTACACGCGTCGACCGCTTTTCCATAAGCACACAAATGCATCTAAAACACACTACATACACGTTTGCGAATGTGTTTGTTGGGTTGTTGCAAGCAGTTGGCTTTTGTAAATGTTACTTCCTTATTACATGGCATTATATTATTGCAGATACACAGCCAGTCTCGGCTATCAAAGTAGTCCCAGCCACAAATGGGGGCAGGTTGAGATGCAGAGGCAGTTGCAGGAGCGGAACGTAATGGGAAATGGTGGTGGGAATGGCTTGCTAAATGCTTTCCAGGATGTTTGCCCACACAGGATGTCTTTGCAGCAACAGGAACGGAAAGAACGAAATCTTTGTGCCTGTAATTAGCAAGGAGTAGGCGGTTCTGCAACTTCGTTTAAAGTTTATCTTGAGCGCCACAAAAAAATTAATGAGGAGATGCATGACAAAGTCATTAATGTTTTAAAAGAAAAGGGTTCTGAAGGTCTTTCCTAAATCTCAACATCTTTACAACAGGATTTGACCTTTAAACTGAGCGAAAACCAAAATATTCCACCTAAAGCTCATATAAAATATTTTTTTCTGAAATTCGGAAGAAAATAAACACCCAAGTATGTAGAAAAAAGAAGTAGAACCGGTCGCTATTTTATTTAGAATATTGAAAACACTTGTCCTTAAAGCTGAATAAAAGTTTAATTTGATGCCGTAATTGCTTTTGTATTATTATTATTACTTTTACGATAAAGAATAAAGCGTTCCCCTTAAAAGGTTTAATTAAATGCATATTAAACAAAAACTTGCATTCGTTTATTTCCAATGAACTTCACTTTAATCCTTTAAAAAACAATTCTGCAACTTAATTAGGCATGCAGCTAATTACATTCAAAGGATATCAAGCTCAACCCACAGCCTCAAGGCAAAGGAGCCAGACAGTTGGAAGTCGGTTCCTTTTTGTGCTTTTCATTAGCAGAGGCATAATAGAATTTGAAAAGGCTTTAAGAACTGCGCTCTGTGTTTTATCAAAACTAACAAACGGAAAATAAGGAGGGTGTGGGGAAAAAGTCGAAAAAAAAAATCTAGAGAAAATCGTGATAGACGGGAAAACTCTCTCTTGAAGTTTCAAAGACAAGCGCGCCATAACCCAAAAACATAAATCTTTTAGTGAAAAATAAATAAAGCGAACTGGCAAGAGGAAAATGAATATGCTTTTCGTCGCAGAAAGATGAGGAAATATAAGTGGAAAAAAGTTGATAAGCGGCCACTGCAAAAGCTTTTTAACACCCAGTCGGCAAAGAAAAAAAGCGAAAGAGACACATTGAATGCGGATTTCCCACTCCGTAGCTACAAATAAAAAAAATAATGGGATTTTTCCAGTCATGAGAGTGACAGATAGTGACTTAGAAAATATTGAGCGGTATAAAAGGTATTTAAAATGGATGTTTAAATAAAATATAAGGAATTAAATGAAATCAGAATAAAGATTTTCTATATTTATAAAATTAATCTCCTTTAGGTAGATGTGGCTCTATTTAAGGTAGATTTCATTTAGATATACATTAATTAATTTTCCTTAATTAAACTAATGTCCAGTTGCTTAGTTTTTGAATGCCCTCATATCCTTTCTTGTTTGAACAATAAATGTGTTCACAATATTCAATTATCAGCTAAATCTAAAGCACATTTTCCTTCGCATTATTTTCCATGATAATGCCGCACTAGTGCAAATATTCTATTCGGCCAGCATTAAATCAAATGAATCGTATATTGCTACACGCAAATATTGTGTCACTTTACGAAATATAATCCTGAGGAGAATATAGAAACCCATCGTCCGCTTCTAAGAAACTGGCATAAATTGTCAGCTGACAATTTAATAAACAATGCAAACTCAGGGCTAAAATGATTAGACATTTATGGATGTGTGCCCGGGGCCAGAGCAATGTAAATGTAAATGAATCGAGTAACTAATTAAGCAGCAGGTCAGTAGACGGATGCCCGACCAGAAGGATGGACTAGAAACACCGATACGGATTTCACTCCCATAAATTATTTCAATGCTTTGAACAAAATCATTCCACCCCGCTCTTCCACAGATATTCCCGAGAGAAGCCTGAAGTTTTGAAATTAAATATCGTACACAATTGCTGCCTTCTTCGTTGGCAGTAAAGAAGAAAGTCTTAACCGCAACAAGCCAAAGTCACGATGAGCGGGAGAAAGCAATTACTTTCTGCTCTGCTTGTTGCTTCTCCTACAAGACGTCGAACGATGGCGCTGCCCCGAAAAAATGTGAATAGGAAACTTTTTGTGGCCCTGACAGCAGTTTATGCTACACTTGCTCCGACTCAAACTGTCAATATTTTACTTTAAGAAACCCGGCCACAAGGAGTCGAGGAGCAGCCACATCATTTGCTATAAATTTACTTCATGCTGCTGTAACGACCCAAACTCGACGGAACAGAACAACAAAGTGGCAACTTCTTGTGGGCGGTTCCAGACATAAATTCCTCCATCCTGATTTTCTCAAGCTGGATATATACGGAAATTAAAATTCTAAATATTTTTAAAGTTCTTTGAATTAAATTTATATTTATATTTCGTTGGAAATTATATTATTTTAATGTCCAACGTTAAGATTAATTCTTGGTGAAGACCATTCCAAGTATAATTATACCCTTGCAGAGGGTATTATAATTTTGGTCAAAAGTGTGCAACGCAGTGAAGGAGACATCTCCGACCCTATAAAGTATATATATTCTTGATCAGGATCACCTCCTGAGTTGATATAAGCATGTCCGTCTGTCCGTCTGTCCGTCTGTCTGTCCGTCTGTCTGTCCGTCTGTCTGTTTCTACGCGAACTAGTCTCTCAGTTTTAAAGATATCGAATTGAAACACACCCTTCTTTCCTTTGCACGCAGTATATAAGTCGGAACGGCCGGGATCGGCCGACTATATCCTATAGCTGCCATATAACTGAACGATAGGAAATGCCATAACTCTGGTGTTTGTAAAGTTAGGAAGTTGTGATTTTCTATGGCTTTTTTATTTGGCCAATCAATTCGACCTGCCGAATTTCATAAGGATCGGCCGACTATATCCTAAAGCTCCCATATAACGATAGGAAATACCATAACTTTGGTATTTTTAAAGTTAGGAAGTTGGGATTTTTATGAGTATTAAGAATGCATCATATGAATAAATTTGGAAAATATTATTTACAGAATATTCTGCAAGGGTATATAAACTTCGGCTCCCCCCGAAGTTAGCTTTCCTTTCTTGTTTTTAGCTGAAATGGCTCGTCTTAAATCTTATATTCAGGTTTTGTTTATACGCTGACCAGGCCAACATGTTAATTTTCGTTTTCCTTGGTGTGGTAAACTTTTGCAGAAACTGCACCTAGAAAGCGAATTCCGGTATGAAAAAGACGAATATTTTTAATGCAATTCATTTATTTCGAAAATTTTAACTATATTGAATTTGAAACCAGACTTCCTCTCACTTTTCGAACGACCCCACTGTATTTTGTGGTCGGTGCCGAACATGTGTTTTGCTGGCAAAGTTAAGACGAAACCTGTCCAAACGAAAGCACCCACCCAACTGGGCCACAAATTTTGAGGTCAGCCTGTGATGGTCTGGCATAAATCTGAGAGCAAACTACACCGAGGAAACCATCTTGGACAGGACATCTCGGTCGCAGACTCCTTTGGGCTGTGGCGAGTCCTTGGGAACGGACTTTGAACCCCATGTTGATGCTGGTAATCAAGGCATTAAGTGTGTTTACTGTTTATTTTATTAGACTTTAAGGCTTAATAGCTTTTTCAAGAACGTTTTTGGGCTCGCCTTTGTTTCGCAGCCTCTCGACCTCGCCCATTCAAGTATTTAATTAAAGTCAACTTTGATTTAATTAAAAGTTCTGGCCCTGGCCCAATATTTTGCTCATGAATTATTTATGCCAACAAGTGCGCTAAAAAAAGGGCGGCCAAACTGATTAAGCCAAATAAACATAAAAGAGAGGGGCAATTGCTGATGGTAGAAAACAGGAAGTGCGACAAGTTACAAGTTTGCACCGCAAAATAAGAAAAACTCTTACTCTCATTAGCGAGAAACTTTGCCCAGAACTGAGACTATAACCTTCCTTATTTTCCGTAATACCCTCTCCCCTTTTTGAATGGCGAACTTTTGCGCTTAACTTTTTCGGTCCTCTTTGCGTTCCTTCACTTTTTCTATTTATCTCGGCCAGTACTTGGTCAATTTCCCGGTTAGTTTTGTAACTTTGTTGACGTGTCCGGCAATCGACTGTCGTCGTCTGCTTGCCATTAATCTGTCAATTTCCTTCCAAAATTTATACGATTGCACTTTCCTGGAATCAAGCACACTTTCTTCGCAAAATATTTATTATGTTATTTTACAATTTAATAAACTATTTTGGTTTTCTAGACATTTTTAATTAAGGATTTATTGTAAGCCCTTGCATTTTAAATTTTCGTCAAATTTTTGTTTCGTAAAGAAGGAAACATTTTTGACCCTCCAAAGGATGTTTTCTTGAAGGTGATGCACCAGAGAGTAGATATTCTAATCTGTTGTATTTGTTTTTTGGCCAAATTAAAATTAGTTTCTTTATTGTAAATCGAGTCTTTCCACTAGTCTAACCAAACAAAAAACGTTTTTACTTACCTTTTCGGATAACCAATTTAAAATTTAAGCTTTTCATTGGTATGAAAAAGTTTTACCCATCAATGCTCAAGAAAATCTCTAATAAATGAAACTTTTTTTGAAGATCAAACAATGCTAAGCCAAGGCAAATAAAAACAAACAAGTGTGAGCAGAACACAACCAAATACGAAATTCTCGAAAGAAGAAAAATAAATGAACAATATTTGGCAAAATTTTGATTTCATTTTGCTTTCGTTTCGATATCCTTTAGAAGAATGGGCATATTGTTGTGGGGAACACGAAGGATATGTAGTTTTTCACTAAAATATGATTTATTTTAAGATAGGTTAGCAAATATTATATATAATAATTTGTATGTTAAAAATAGAATACAAAATCCATAAATATTCTGTACATCATTTGTACTTGTGTAGGATAACCGTCAGCCTATAAGTTTTTATTCGAAGTCTAGGGCACAGCACTGACCTAGTATAAATATTAAAGCAGTAACTGAACGAATTTCCACTCACTCCGAACCAACTGGGGAACAACTGCGACGAGACTCTGTAATAATTTATATTTATTTTCCGTTATCTATTTGACCAAAAATGGCAAGCTGCAAAATTGCCAAAACAGAGCAACAGAGCCTGGTCTCATGAAATTTCTATTGGCAGTGGTGTGTGGGTGGATTTTCCCGAGTTGGGTGGACAGAACTGCCATTGTTGTGTCAGGTATATTTCCATGTACCATGTCCATGTGCACACACTGCTGTTTGTTGTTTATGCAAATCTCAAATGCCTCGTAAAAGTAAATGAACAGACAACAGTAGGCAAACACTACAAGCCAAAAAAAAATTGCTCTAAAAATTTTCGTATTGAAAATAAGTTGTTGCCCTCTGCGCCTCTGTTCTTGCGAGTGATGATGAAAACCGAAGTGTTTGCTTATGGGGGAAATATGAAATGGGAGTAAGTCGAATTTATGGGTCCTTCATGCACAAAATAAAACCCCCAAACTTAAACAAATAACATGAAAACGTAACAAAAATGCAATAGTGAGCCAACGGTAAACCTATTCAATAGTTCGACTTCATTTCCTGTTATTTAAAAACGTAAAAACCGGATTTTTATTATTTTACCAAACTAATATTATTTGGTAGGTATAACGAATCCACGAAGCTTTGTAAATGTAAAATGTGGTCTTGTAAAATAGTAACATCTTATCATATAACCTAACTTTAAAACCAAGGATTAAGGAATTCTAATTGGTAATGTTGTCTTGGGGAATTTTTAAGTATTTCTAAGCTTTTAGTCCTTTGAATTGTAAGATTTTGGGCCCATTTATCTACATTTAAAGAGTCCCCTTTTGCCTTCTTCACGACGTGTCCAAAGCAATTAACACATTGTCCACCTTTTTAATGTTTCGAGCCGAAAGCAAAATGCCAAAACACTTTCGACTTGGTCAATCGATGAGGGGGCGAACAGAAAATTGCGTGCCAAACACTCGCAAACTGAACAATTTTATATCAGACCTGGCTCTATACCTTTTATCGGACCCTTGTCCAGGGACTGGGAGGGGGGCGGAGGGGGATTATTTATGGAACCCACACACGCAGATGGCGGCACATTTCTCATTTAACTGCCTTCACCATTTGCTAATTAATTCGAGAAATTCCATTTATTTCAACGCTGAAACAACTAAATTTCTTTCCTTTTTGACCGTTCTTGAGCAGCAAGGAAGAATGTCCAAATCAATTTGTGTTGCGTTTGCTTTTTCGACTTTGGCAACGAGATTTGTGTTTTTACGACTTTTGGCATGTCCCGAAACGGGGGAAACTGCCTTTTCCACAGTTGCGTGTTTTCTCAACGGGAGAGGTTAGGATCGTTTAACTTCTGACCAACTGCTCACGCAAAAAATATTTGTACGAAATCAAATTAATGGCGTCCCGTTGATGTTTTATTAATTTATACGGCTTTCCTTCCCTCTCCTCCTCCTCGGGGGCTACGAAATAAATTATATTGCTCATACGACGCGTGGTTTGCATTATTGAGTAATTAAATACTAATTAAAGCGTAACATGAGCCAATTCCCTTGATTTTTATGTGAAGCCTTGTTGCGGGGAGTTGTGGTCGGGGAAAAATAATACTCGTTAACGAGGAAACAGTCGACTTTGTTCTTATCTCCGGATTGCGTCAGCTTTAATTAGTCGGGTGAGTATTTTTAAATGCGCAGGACTTTTATTTCGTACAATAATTGGATGTATTGTAATAAGTGGCCTTTGAAAATAATTAAATTCCATTGAATTATTTTGAGCACACCCATTTAAAAAAGTAAACAAAACAATAATTCTCTTGGTCGCTTAACTATATACGGAATATTAACAGAACGTCTCAATGATGAATTATACTCTCCAGAAAAATCCGTATGAAACAGCTTCGATTAGTTATTACAACATTTTACGAGGCACACGACGATCTAACTCAAATTTGTATTATCTTTTGACTAGATATTGCTTTTAAGGATAACATCATAAAATCAGACTAGCAGAGTGCTTTAAATAACAAATTAAGCGCAAGGAGTCCTAAAACCATTTTGCACGGCTAGACGACTTTGGTCCTGTTTAATTGCTCCGCAGTGATTTGCATTCTGCTCTGGCATAGTGGTTGCTGGTAAAACCAGAAGCCAGACATTAAGGGCATGGGTCACATAAATGACACTTGTCTGGCTTTCGCCTCGCTTCGGTTCGGAAAACTCCTCAACTGGACTAATTACTCGGAGAGTTTCCCCGACTCCCTTGAGAATGGCAGCAAAAAATATGTATGAATATTATACATTGATAAATGCAATAAACTTTGACAATATTGTATTGTTGTTGATAAAAATTCATAAATAAATATATTTTTTCAGTTTCCCGTTTCCAGCAACGATTTTTTTTTTTGCTTTTCGCCGTTCTGTGCTGACATGTCACTCAAATTGTGCGACGTTCGGTTCTGTTTGCCCGACTTCCTGCTCTTGTTGTTTGCTCTCGTTGTATAATATATCCTATCATAATCTTCCCTGACACGCGATGCTCCTGTCCCGCTCCCGTTTTTTTTATTCTTATCTTCAACTGGGTTCGTTTGTTTTCCATCCTCTGTTTGTATGTGTCCCTTCAAATATGGTTGCGACCCATCAATTTGATGTTGTCAATTTTCGTGAAAATTTATTGTTTGTTGCTTTCGAAATTTGACATTGTCATGCAGTTCGTTAGCCATTTCTGGCTGAATTGTGATGTATTAAACAGTTAAGCAGTTGACAGACCATTGCATGGTCAGAAACAGGGCGAAAATATTAACAGATCAAGGTGCAAACCGATAATCGTCTTAAAAATAGATGTCCTTTTTTTTCACACTTTTTATGTAATGTAAATGTGAGCATATGTTTCATTGGAATTGCACTACAAAATAAATGCGCAACTTCTTTTAAAAATCAATCAATTTAATAAGCTTAAGAAGACGAAAGCAAAGCTTTTAAAATTTCCAATATTTATTAAGCAAATAGCTTCAGTTTTCGTAAGCCAATAAAAAGATAAGAAAATATAAGAATAAATATCAAACATTGTGTAAAATGTTTTATTTATTCGTATGCCATCCCCATATGGAGTCAAAGCTTGAAGCAATATAAATATTTAAAAATTTAAAGTGACAAAAAATTTAGCATAAAAACTAAAAAATACTTTTAGTTCAAGCTTCAGCCACAAAGCAAGTCTGCGAAATCTTTCCACCCAGTGGCGGCATTTAAAATGGAAAATATTCTGTACAAAAGCACAGGTTTTCCTCGGTATTCGATTTACAGCGCTGCATTTAAATCTTTTGCTGTGTGTGTGTGCATCTGATGTGCTTATCGGGTCTGCCATAGGTTTTTGTCAAATAAATATTGGGTGCAGCATTCGCACATAAAATACACAAAAACAAACCAAAATACGCAAAACCGGTATAAAGAAATCAAAAAAATAAATGGAAGATATCGAGAGGAGGGAAAATAGGTGCACACAAAGCTGTTGACATGTTGTGGAGGATATTCATGGAGTGGATGCTGCAGACACAGATACGGATTGAATGGGTTATATGGCTTGGGGTGGGTCCTGTTCCTCGCCCCGGCGATTGTTTATTTTTGGGCTTCATGTTAATTCGTGTGTAATAGACAATGTGGCCAAAATCACTAAAAAGATCAAATGGACGTGCAAAAAATACAGCTACAATCCTTTTTGCTTGCGCGGTATATTTTTCCCTTTTCGATTTTTGTTTGCTTTCTTGTGTCAACCCGTCGCACGCTTATCAAAAAAGGTTTTGCTTTGTTTTACACACAATCTGCAGGTGTCCGGTGACTTTGACCAGTCACTGGACCCTCCCCTGTCTGAAGGCATCTCTATCTGTGATTCACCTTTGTGTCTGACTGTAAACAAAAATATTATCAGCAATTTTCCCTTTTTCTGTTTGTTTAACCAGTATCAAAAAAGGGTTCTGTTTTTCATGGCAAAACTCTAAAATTGAATTAAGTTTGTGAAAATGTGCAGATTTGTTTTAAGGTATGTTTGTTTGGTCTGCCAAATTTAATTTTACGATTTAACAGTGATTTGTAGGGATTTAATATCAAGGAAAAATTGATTATTTTTAATATTTACTGATAAAGGAAATTTGCTAAGCAATTTCAAACAATTTAAAATGTTTCAAGAAAAAATTAAACATTAAATGAGAATTAAATTGTCAGGTACTCATTTTATAATTAAAATATTAAAATATATATTTAAAAGAAAATTCCAATCATTCGTCCATTAAGCAGATGCCCTATTTTAAAATAAAATTTTTTGCACATTTTATTTTAAATCCCTTTGGCGAGTTAAATAATTAAGAGGGAATTTAAGTTTCAGTGATTTTATGCACGCCGTTCATTTAGCATTAAATATTAATTTCCTATTTATTTTCATGAATAATTCACGAGGCCGTGCTCAACTCAAAGACTTTAATAGTTATCTGCAATATATAAATATATTTTACAACAAGCGGTAGATTAAAGCTGGACAATCTGCACTCGCTAAACTGAACTACATCAATAATTGAATACAATAAATGTGCCTCAGAACACAGTGCGTATGAGTTATGTTGTCGTTGCCGACGTCGCCGTCGTTTGTCGCTTGTTAATATGGCTCATAAATAACACATTTATGGCACAGACACACGCATGGGCCAGGACGCATTACAATGAACTCACACATACTTGCGTGCGTGTGTGTGAATTTACACACACACACTCGCACACTCATTTGTTTGGCCTGTCCGTGTCTCTCTATTAGCAGCTTTGATATGCAAATTTTGCGCCTACATAATAAAGTTGCGCCAGATTTTTAACCCCCACTAACCAACACAAATACACGCACTCAGTGCACACACCACACCCACTTACACACACTAATGCAAATCCTAATAGTTTAATATGCTTATAATTGTTGGCTGAAATTGTATTGTCCTGTTGTTCTGTTTTCCTCGTGTCTCTTTGCATTTTAAATATTTTATTAATTTCCTATATATTTTTGACCATTTAATTTTTGTCGACGGCGAGCGCTGAGTGCACTTGACAGACAGACAGGCATTGTTTAGGCTTCCCTATACGCATTTTCCCTCTCTCAGGTTTGATTTATATTTTATGCATTTTACCAAATGAATTTAATTTATGGTAGAATATTCCATACATATTTTCATACATATATTCGCTGTCAGAAATGCTCAGTTCATCCTCGCCGGAAGTGGTGAACATTTGTTTGGTTTGCAGACACTTTTTATAATTTTTGCTACACGGCGTGAAACAAATTGCTGTTTGAAAAAATGGTGTGGGAAATTATATCGATTTTAAAATACGTGGGAAGGATATTTAGGTTTCAGTACTTTGAAATTCCATCCATTTTTAATTGAGGAAGTTGTTTAGGAAATTTAAAAACGTTTTGATTTTTGTTTGGTTGATCCGATTAAATCAATTAAAATTTAAAAACACAGCTTTGCTTTAATAATTTAAGATTTATTGATTGAGCAACCAAATCGGGTGAAATACTAATAATGTAAAAAGTAAGAAGCAAATACCTACATCAGCCGCCTTCTAAAATAATCCACTCACAAGATATATATTTACGAGAAAAGTATAAATAAATGAAAATGCCATTAGTTGAAATTTACAGAATACTTCGTTTAATTTTGGTTTTTCGATCCAGAATCGAATGCAGTAGTGCATTTCACTTTTTTTGCAATTAAATTGAAACATTTTCCGTGATTTCACATCCACAAATTCAACTGAAATTCTGGCTACAGGAGGCGTAGAGGAGTGGCCCTGGGAACTTGGCCCAATTATGGCCCGGCACAAACATAAGCCGACGTTGTACCGCGCCAGACGCCCGAAAGTCGGCAAATGTTTTTTGTTTGCTCTGGTTACGGGGACTGGATCTGGGATCTGGCTTGGCAGTTAAACCGCACTTGCGGCAGTCACCTTGTCGCTTGCTATCTCTCTCCGCTCCGCTTTTCCCATCCCTTTCTCTCTCTCTCTCTTTTATGGAAAAACCATGGGTGGTTGGGAGGATGTTTTCTGTCATAAATCTCACAATTTCTGCATGAAACTCAGCTGTGTTTTGGCCTGGCTTTATTGCCGCCAGTCTACGCGACTCGTTGTTGCTTCTCTACTTTTATATATATATATATATATATATATATATATATATATATAAAGTTCAGCGTAAAATGTCTTAATAAAGTCTCCTGCTTTTGGGGAGTTGGGAGTGGTAAGAAGCGAAAGCGAGATACGCTGCTAACATCTTTATGTCAAGGACATTTTTATGCCTCCTACAGCCGACAGACAGAGACAGAGATTAAATTTCCGTCGTTGTTTTTACGTTCAGATTTGACTTTATGGCTATCGCGGCATTTATTTCGCAAATATTAACAATTAAGTGGGAACGCGAAACGTATTGCGTATCTCAAATTGGGAACTACTAACTCTTTTAAAAGCTTGGCCTGTTCTTCACAATTTATCTGCTATATTTGGCTGTAACTTGGTGACTTGATTCTCTGAGAGCTTTCAAAAAAGGTTCATCAGCGACCTTTATTACTAATTTGTTATATTTTACAATATTTAATTTCTTTTGGGTTGTTTCAATTGTTGTCACTTTTTAAATTCGACTTCATTAAAACTGTTGTACTTTGGCTGATTACTTGTTTGTTTTTCAGTTTACTTTTTTTATAATGTCGCTGCTGCTGTTTCTGCTGACAACTAATTCAATAAAGTTTAGTTAGGGGCCATTTCCCCTCCCAATTTTCTCCCAGCCCAATTAGCGCACATCTTTAGCAACAGCTTTCGCCATGTGTCCCCAGTTCATGTCTTTATTAAATGCTCTCAATGTCTGAACATCTGCCATGACCATATGGAGGGGGTCTACGAATATATATATATATACTCCCCCGGTATCTCCATCTCGTGTGTTGCGTGTGCCCGTAATTTAATAAATTTAATGAACATATGCCGCCAGAGAAACAAGCCGAGATTGAAGAGTCGGAGGTGGAAAAAGATGTTCCACGGGCGAAATACAAATAAACTTCAATGTCAATGGACATTTGGCTGGGAACAATTTTTCACCGCTTCCCTAGAAATATACATAAACACACAAAAGTTGGGGGAGGAAGATTATGTAGACGTGTTCCCACTGACTTATGATTGATGTCTTTTGTTATTGTTCTCTCTTTTATGTATTTCTCATCTCGTTCCTCGCCCCCAGACTTTTTTGGTTTATTAGATATAATATTTTAGTGGCCTTTTGTGAGTGTGTTCGAGTCCTGCGTCCTTTCTGTTATTTGATGCGCTTCAGCAGACATGTGTTTACTCTTGTTTCCGAGTGCTACACGGGGAGAGAAGTGGAGGTGGCAAGAGAATATATATTTTCCCATTTTTTTTTCTCTGTGCATAACAAAGGCGGCACTTAAATGATATCTCTCTCCTTTTTCCTCCTCTAAATTATGCCCCATATGCTCTTCATTCTCCTTTTTTCGCAAACAATAAATGTTTGCCACATTTTTCTTAACATTTTCATGGAAATTGCTCATTTTATGTTCAAATTTTGTGAGCTCCTTTCTCTGCTTTTTTTGTTTGCAGAAATTGTTTATTTTTATTTATATGGGCGGGTTTAATTGGCCGCACACAAACATAAAAAAGGGGAAGGAATGTGAGTAGAGGCCATAAAGATTATGTTAATGCTTATAAAAAAATTGGGATCAAAATGGTTTTAGAGAGTCAGGGGAACTACAAGACGGTTTTTGCCTCAAGGGTAGCTATAAATCACTTAGAAAATGTTTCGAAAGTTTTTCTATGGGCAAGGAGTTGGTCATTAAAAACACAAAATGTACTTTAGTTTGGTATACTCAGTAAAAACAATTTTTCGAATATTAAGGAAATCTAAAAAGCACTATTAAGTTGCTCATTTATTGAATTGAAGTCACAAGAGAGAGAGAGTTGTTAAAATTATCAATTCTCCAATATGAATATACAAAAGTAAACCAGTTTGCTGTAAGCGTCTAAAACACGGAAACAAAAACAGCCTGCTAAAATAGTTTTTAACCACATGGTCAGCGTATCCACAGGTTCTGTTTTTTTCGAAAATAAAAAAGGCAACACAACAAAGTATGCTACGTTATTTACATAAGTACATTAAATTATCACGCATACGCACCATATTGCCAGAAGAGTACATACTCCGGGGTGCTACAACAAACTGTTCTAACCTAAATTCAACCGAATTTAGAAATAGGACTGAACAAATTAAAATAGCAGCTAATAAATACAAATATTTGAAAAATTAATTTTAAGTCCAATTAAAGAAAATATCATTAAAAAATAATTACAACAACTAAATTTTAATCTTTGTAAAAATGATAAATCCTGCAATGCAAGTAAACAAAATATGCTTTAAAACATAATACAAACTAGAGAAAATAGAAATTAACTAAGTGGTCTTTATAAATGTCATCCTAATGATATAAAAGAACAGGATTTCTCGAAGTCTATACCCAATTTCGACTTTCCAATTTTCCCAGGGAATTGGATTCAACCATCAGTTTCGTTCTGTTTCAAGCCCACATTGTTACCGTTATTTATTTGGCTCAGATGTTGCACAATTTACTGGCGATTTTCACTGAATTTTTTATGCTTTGCATTGCGGTTGAGTTTTCTGAATCTTTTGTTGTTGTTTTCGAGGCGTCAGCTGACGTTGGCATATATTCAATACATTTCCTTTATGCCTGCGAACGGGAGCTAATTTGTTTACTGTCGGTCACAGCTATATATCCCGCTTTCATATACAGTTGCAGGGCAATTTTCCCTTTCCTCATTCATTGGTGCCAGCTGGTCAAACAGTTTTCATAGTACACAAAGTTATTTTCCATTGCCTGGTAAGTAAAACAATTTCGAAATGAATTTTTAAATTCTGACCGAAATAACTTTTTTAATTAAATTTCTGCCGTACCCCGGAGTTGACTTAATGCCACGGAGTTTAGCTAATACTTAAACAATTAGTAGGAGAGAGCCTCATCTTTCTCTCATTTTGTTTTCCTTTGTCTTTTACTTTCTGTTTAACTTCTTGTGTCTTGTTTTTCTTGCCTCCTTTTTGTTTTCGCTGGCTTACCTTTTTTACATATTGTTTTTTAAGTCAAGGGAAATCCACTTCTGTTTTTATAACAGCTTAGCTGCTGCGATTTGAGGGGCATAATAAGTTAATTACAAGGAAGGTTTTCAGGGAAGTAATGTAATTTTGGTTTGGCTGCGCAGCTAATGGGTTCTGAGGGATCTTAACGAATTTCTATTCATAACCCCTTCATGTGAAATAATGTTTAATTTTTAATCGATTCGCAGTCAGAAAATTCCCAAAAAAAATATATATATTTCTCTGCGAATTCCGAGTGCAGAGTAGTTACGGATTCATTTCATTTTCATTTTTATAACAAGAGCTTAACCTGAATGCAGCGTTTCGGCAGCTGTTACTACAGAATTTTACATCGATTATTGTTAAACAATTTACAGGCTTAGCCTCGAATGCACAAAAGTTGAATAAAAATGTTTTCATTTGCATTGAGTGAGCTTTTATTCATTGCCATTTATTAATTAACTATAAATTGAAATGGATTCCCTCTGCCTTTCGCTTTCGATTCAATTATTGGAGACGAACAAAACAAAATATTTAACAAGCGAATTAATTTTTATAGAAAACAATATTTTTTTCATTTTGTTGTTTTTGCATCACAAAACGGGGGCAATTAGTGAAGAATAAAACGCGGTTAACAAAAACAAAAAAGCTGAGCCCTGTTGTGGCATACTTTTTCACAAGGAGCCCAAATAAAGCTTTTGATTGTTGCCAATGGATTAATGGTTCACTGTGCGTATACTTAATGCAGGGCAAGTTAATTCATACTGATGTTAGCAATAAATGTTTTTATAAAGCTATGTGTGTTCACGTTGTTTAATGATTATTATGCATTAATACACATACCCTGCATAAAAAGGTGTATACAATAATATTATTTTTTAAAAATTTAAAAAAAGTATTTACAATATTTGAAAAAACGAAAATATATTTATAACACCTAAAGATTTATACAAAAAACTATTTAACTATTTGAACTCCATAAATGAACAGTACCACATTTTAGGAAGTACAAAAATAAATTACGTTGGAGGACTAACTCAATTATTTTGTTAAGGGCTTATATTATTATAATATGAATAGTTTGAATTCATAATTCCTACCTCCCGCACATAATAATTAAAACCATATAATTTCACATGAAATGCTTTGAAAACAATCCATCCCATATTTGTAGATTGTTTTTGGTATTGAATACATTTTGTTGATAAGCAATTAATTGAAATATGATTGCCAATTAAATGCATACTTGATGACCCACAACCAGTGGCATATTTTTCACATTTAAATTCATAATTAATGCAGCTGGCAATAAAAAATCATAATGAAATAAAGACAGTGTCTTTAATTAAAGTTTGTGGCGATAATCAAAATCCGTGTCAAGCAGTTTAAAGAGCTTAAAAGCGCAAAGGCTTGTCACGTGCAGTCTAGTCTCAACAACTAATTGAAAGGCAGACGGAAGGAAAAGTAAACAGAATTTTCATGCAAAAAAGATGACGAGGGGGAAGGCCTACAAAGGATGGCGAAGGAAAGAGCAAGGAGGCAAAAAAAAAGTGGAGCACAGCTGCCGACCGACGACGTCCTTGCCCATCGTTATTATCCTGTTATCTCTCTAATAATGCCTCAGAGAGTTTGTAATTAAATTTTTCAAACACTGACGTCGCCGAGAGTGGCTGGCAGAGACTTGCGATCCGCAGACCAGATGCAAAGATACAACGGGAGGATACACATAGACGTAGATACAGATACGGCAGCGGGTAGGGGCCGCTCACATAAAGAACGTTACGCGCACGAGTGCCACTAGTTAGTTAGATAATAACGCTCAACGGAAGCCGCTCAAAGCGGAAACGGAAGTGAAGTTAAGCGCACTACTAAGCAGATACTCCAGCGTGGCAGCGAAGGGAGGGGAATGAAGGTGCGGAGGAGCGGAGGAGAAAAGGACAACAGATGGAACAGGACATATTGATTGACTGCTGGGGCGACGTGAATAAAACCGATTGAAAAGGAATCCAAATGACTAAATGATCGAATTATGCCTTATCCGTTGTTTTTTTCTGGCAAGGAAATTTATGAAAACTCTGCATAAGACTTGCTCTATTCTATTCTAATGTGTAGATGCTTTTCCATAATTTTAATAAAGAATACTTTTGTTAATAATTAATGGTACCTATTTTTGTTAATTTAATTAAACAACACGTTACAAACGCATTGTTACAATTCACTAAGAGAAGTTTAACTAAATGTAAATTTATCACATATTTGTATATATTTTTTTAATTTGATTTTTTTAAAAACGAGTGCAGAAAAGTTGTTTAATTAATTTAGTGGTTAATATCCCTTATACTTTACAGTACATTATTGTTAAATTGAACTAAATTATTTCCGTTCGATATCAATAAATTAAGTCTGCAGTTTTCAATTTGTAATTCCCTTGACAAATCCTTTTTATTAATCATTTTTTCTTTCCACAAATAAAGAAAGAAAATCATATCCAGATGGGTTCCCTTTTGTGATTATGTCTAAAGTGGATTATCGAGTTTTTTCTACTCTCTCATTGCTTTTTGTTGACTTTTCTTTTTGAATGCATGCGGGGACTTCTGACGCACACTAAAACAAATTAGTAACGAAGGACGCTGATGTCCTGGTTAAAGGGAGATGGTGTCAGTCTGGCAGCGTTCGGCTCTCTCCCTCCCACCAGTGAAACCACAGACTGCCAAAGCAACAGTCAAGTCACGTCAAAGGCAGTCTGTCTCCCTTGCCCATTTCCCGCTTTTCCGTCTGCGTATTTCATTTCACTTTGAATTCGTCCGATGTTCTATTTAAATGGTTACGTAATTGCATAATTATGGGCAAATGTAAGTTGAAACTTGTGGTTTGCCTCGCTCTTCTGTAAACAAGATTTCCACAAAGAGTTTCGGTATTTGTTGTGGGTGGAAAATTAATTTGGGGGAAAGCATTGAGGGAGTTCACTGAACTGGGAGGAAACTTTCTAGCTGGAGCATGGTGAAAATTCAATGGGGAGGGGATACTATATCCGGAATATAAATGGCACTCATAACTCACGTTTTAAGAAAAATATCTTCTGGGGTAGCAAAAAGAGCAGAGATACCTTGTATGTAGGAATAGACAACAGATATATCTTTAAATGCAGTAAAATGCGACAGCAGGAATTTAGATTGGGGCATGTAAAATGGGGGAGTTTTAAAATTCACAGAGAGCTGGAAAATAAAATAAAAGCACGTATCTTAAAGCAGTAAAAAAAATGTAAATTTTTGTAAACATATCACTTTAAAAAAAATGTATTTGCTGGTAAGATAAATGTACAATGTACATATTACACAAAAATTAAAAAATTCGCAAGCTTTTAAATTGTTGTTTGGCAACCCAAAACAATTAAATATATTATAAAGTTTATAGCTTTTTATTGAAATTGTTTTTATTATTAGGTAATCATTTAAAAACATTAGTTAAAACAAAAAATTATTATGTCTAAAACCAATTTCAAATGCCAGGAATCCGATAAACATTTTTCTCTCCCCGGTTCTCTCCCCGGTTTCACGCACTCATCTCCACCTTACAATTAGAAATCAGCCCCAGATGTCAAGGATTTAATTAAATGCTATAAATCAAATGCCTGACAACTTTATGCAAATGCTGTTGGACCATTTTTAGCCTTAGGTCAAAATGCAAAAACAAGAGCCTAGCACTTACAAATGAAAAAAATCAACACATCAAAATGAAATACAGATGCTATTTATCCCATTAAAAATAACATTTAAATTTTTAAAGTAAATAGTCAAGGACGGTTAGCAAGGCTTTCGAATCCCCCGCACGTTTTTCAATTAAAACCCCGTTTCCTTTTCCGGGCTTGCCTTTTATCTTTTCCACATTTTTCCAAATTCTCGCCGTCTTTTGCTGTCAACGAACGACGCGTGAAAAAACGCCAGCAAGAAAACGCACTCGCGTTTATTTCCGCTAGGCAACCGCGTCCGCACGTGATTTGCGACGAATTTTCATTTTTGTTGATTTCTGGTGTTGTTTGTTTCCGCGCTTGCGGCCAGCAATTGCCAATTTAATTTTTGCGGTCTAACATTTATGCAATAAATTTTTAAACGCACTTGAGCACCACATTTTCGTGTGCAAAATTGACCTAAAATTGTTGTACAATATTTAACTTAATTTTTGCCTGGCAGTTATTGGACCGATTTCGTCAATTAAAATAAATGTTTTATTTCGTTTAGAATTCCTGTGTCAAGTGTTTACTAAACAAACCCGTTCGATGTTTTGAAAGGCGAAAAAACTGAATTCGGTCAGAAAAGTTGATATATTAGAAGAGAATAATAAAAAACTATTTAAAATTCAAGTAAAAAACAATTTTGATTAAATTTTAAGCAACAACAGCTTCTTTAAAATCTTTAGTTTACAAGCCGTTTAGCTCTATTTTTTATCGTATTCTTGCCAAAATTATTTCTAAATTTGATATTAAATTGCCTGTGTAGACCAGAAAGATAACAAAAACACTCACAAATTATGCACAGACAATAAAAAGGAAACGAAATTTCACTTCGCCACCATTGCACACCCCTCAAATATATTCGTTTTTCTCTTTCAGGAGCCACCAGCTGCTGCCCTAAAGAAATCAAAACACTTATCAAATATGCATTGCGCATATTAAAAATCAATTAAATATTTACACAAACACACAAAATGGCGGCGGCCGAGTACTTAAAAATGACTACCACAGCAACAACAATGCTTGCTCTGAATTTAACAAAGGCAGCGGGGACTGTAATGTAATTGAGGCAGCAGCAAATATACAAAGGCGAAATGAAATTAAAAATTTATTATGACTCAGCTGTTGTTGCTTACAACTGCAAGCAGATCCTTTATATATACTATACAACTAAACGTCAGCAAGAAAAACCGTGGATAATCGCTACTTTTTATGAACTGTCATTTCTCAGCAACAAAAATTTGAAAACCTTGGTTGTAAAACTTGAAAGTTCGTTATAGTATTTCAAATCCAAGTAATACAAAAACAAACACAAAGATTAAGCAATATTGGATATACCATTTGGTATTTTTTCTCCTCTTGGATTTTTAATTTTTATTAGACCACCTTTTTAGGCGTACTTGGTTTTAATTACCCGTTTAAACAATACCTTTATAAGAATTTATTTAAGGTAATTGACTGAAATTCTTTCGGTAATAACTTGCCAAAAGATTTAAAATTACATTATAAACAGAATAGACAACAACTAATGATTGAATGCCAAACCATTTTCATTTCCGTTGATTAACAATCGATCGAATTTCCCGAGCTTGTTCTTTTATTTTTACAAGTTTTCTATAGCCTAGCAACCACTGTACAGGAAATGGAAATTGCAATTGCAAAACAGACGCGCAAACACATCGCAGAATGCAACTGTGGGGAAAGGCGGGGGAAGGGGAAAACGGAAGGGGAAAAAGGAGAAAGGCAGTTAAGGCAACTGCCATAGCTGTTGTTGAAGGTTTGCATTTCCGGTATGCAAGCATACACACTCGCAGGCAGAGGGTGTGAGAAAGACACAATCTGAAGACGTAACAATGTGTAATTGTTGTTGCCCATTGATAAACCTTAACAGTCCAAAAAAAACAAGTCAGAAACCAGCCACAGACCCACAAAACTCATTTGCATTTAACACGTTGACACACAGCAGGAAGTTACAGTGGCAATCGGCTAAATGCAACTTGCGATGCCTCTAAGGGAATCGAAAACTTTTCATGAGACATAGCAAATACTTTCTTGTTAGCCACATAGTATTACTTAAATTACTAATTATGGTTTTGGTTTTAATAATTACTTTAAACAAATTGTTTGTCAAATTTAATTTTCAATTATCTAACTGTTTAAATCAGTTTTGAACTGTTTCTTTAAAGAATGTGAATGAATTGAATTGATCAATTTGTTTTCACGAGTTAAACCTTATCCCGTTATTTCCCTGGCAATCATTTTGTATTCAAAAAGGAAATCATATTCTCCCTTTTATAAATAAAAATGTACATTTTCCAATTTGTTTGTTAACAATTAAAATTTTCAATTTATTTCGTCTAAGAAAACCCACTTTAATTAAGACTTGAAAACATTTACTAACTTTCTTAAACGCACATTCACACAAATCACTCGCTAACTAAATTTTCTTTATACAATCTTAATTTATTAGTTTCCTTACTTTGGTGCTGCACTGTAATTTAAAACGCTCAACTTTAAGCTGCACAGTGAAAAATCGAATTCACGGCTAAATCAACAAAGGACAAGGGCCAACCGAAGGTTTTGATTACGACTGTTATCATTGGAGTCTGTCCCTTCTTTATTGCACACACAACGCACTGCTCTTCATAAAGCTTTCTTTCCACTTTGACTGATTGAATTTTCCTCGGCGCACCTAATTGTACACTTAACCGAATGAGAGAGGAAGGACCGAAAATAAATAATTAAAGGAGTCCGGCTCCTTGGTAATTCTGTTGGCTTAATTGCAAAGTTAAATGTGAGTTTTACAATAAGTATTGCCTACTTAAGGGGGGCACACTCGAAAAAACGCCCGGACGCAATAACGCGGTATTTAACGACGACGGTGAACAATTGACGAGGACGAACCACGAAGGATATCGCCGCTGATCAGGACATCCGCACCGTTTGAAAGCACGATTTATACTAAATACTGCTTTCGCTTCGGCAGCGGAGTCGGCAAATTGTCAAATTGAATTTCGCACACACACGCACAGAGGCCTTTGGCTAAGGTCCTGCAGGAATTGGCTCTCTGTTTACAGGCGGCAAACGTTGTGTACTAAAAACCAGAGTGAATGAGTACACTCTCGCCAGGAAATTTTCTCTCGTTTACTTTTGTGTTCGGCTCCACAACTCGCAGTCTCTTCCACATGTTGCCATCTTAGCAACCTGTTAGACTAAGCCTTTTATATCTTCCCCTCCGAAAGTTTTATGCCTTTAGAATTAATGAATGAAAAATCGAATGATAGAAGATATAAATAGTTAAATACAAAATGTATACATTTTTTTATGAACGTATCAATGTTAATAATTTAAAAATGTGTTTTTATATAAAACTAAATAAGAAATAATATCTAATAAAGCAACCAAAAAAAATATGTTTTCAACATTTTATAACAAAACTTTGTATTACTTTACTAAACATACAAAAAAAAGTGGTTTTAAAAAAAAAATTTAAAGAGTTTACAAAAAATAAACTCAAATTCTAAATAAACTTAGGGAAATTTTTGAATTTTTCAAAGAGAATAATAGCCCAAGAAAAAGAGCGCGCATGCGTCCAACAGTTAACGGTAAAGAGGAAATTTTAACTTACCAAACGGTTTAGGCAATATTTTATGGTCTAAAATAGACCAAAACAAAATGTTGTACGTAACAAAAGGTAAACAAAAAATAACAAAAACAAAAGAATTTACAATTCTTTTAAATATTATAAGTAACTGAATGGGCTTTTACTAATTACTGGTAGTTGCAATTTAAATAAATACTCGTTATTAATTTTATAAATAAATAATCAATTCTGATATAACAGAAATTCGGTGATAAGATATGAACGTCAGGCCTTCAGCAAGTTATGGCATACAGTGTTCTCAAAGGAAAAGCCTAAAGTGCTTCAAAGTATTCTAAAAATATTAAATATGTGACAAGGAAACGGAAAAATACGTGGTAAGAAGCATTATTATACAAGTAATCCTTAAAGTAGGTAATATCCTACCTATTAATACTGACCCTTTATGTTATCCCCACCGCAAACAGCAACCGACTAACCAACTGATGGACACACAACCTGGATAACAGCAAACAACGACAACAACCACAAACGTTGACAACGTTTTGTGTGTAGCCAGCCGAAGACCAAATGCCGGCGAACTTTAACCGCGAAAAAACGACAGAAATAACAAGGAAAACACAAAACGAAAAACTTGGTTTAACAACAAAACCTTTTAGATACTCTAAACATTAATATTATTTCTAGGAATCCAGATTTATCTATAACATTTCTTATCTTCGCCGGCTTGCTTAATATGGCCATTAAAAATGTTAAATTATTTCTTTTGCAGAAAATAGGGATTTCTCCGTTTTTCGAGTCTTATGATTTCCAACTGATTCTTTAAAAAATGAAAGAAAATGATTTACTTTTTTATTAAGAGCGATCATCACACAACTTTTACATGTTACTTCCACAGGACGAGAGATCTTTGCAAAATGGATTTCCTGTTAAATAATTATGATTTAAATGCAGTAAATATCCTTGAAAAGGATATAGCCACGCAACGATGAGGCAGCAAGTTAAAGTGGAAATGGAATGTATTCAACATCATCAACAACAACAATCGGAATGGAAACTGAATGTGGCGATGTTGAAGCTAGACGACAATAAATACGCAACAAAAAATACAACCATAATGGGAAAAGCAGGGGCAATCAGGTGGGAGGAAGGGGTTGGGGAAATCCGAGGTGGAAGGTGCAGCCACAGCATCTCTCTCCCTGTCACACTCTCCGAGCCATATCATCGCCGCATCATGATGTAAAAACTTTCCCGGCTCCCCGCTTTAACCCGTAGGAAAACCCCTAACCCAAAAGCCCCAAGACCTCCGATTTTCCACCTCTCCGAAGGGGGAGTCTGCCCTTTCCAGAATTTTTGTTTACAAACTTTTGCTTGTTTGTATATTCTATCCGAACGGAGAACAAGGGGAAGGGCAAAGGACCTCATGCCCTGTCCACAAAGGACTTCACTTCTTCACCTCCCATTTCCCCGCGCTGTTGACTTTTTCTGCGGCGACGCGTCGCCCGCTAAAAGTTGCGAAAATTTCATGGTTTTTTTGTTGTATATATTTTTTTTCTCTGACGCTTAACAAGAAAATTCCTGATGCGATTATGAGACTCTTGTTAAGGTGAGCCAGAAAATGGGAGGCAGAAACAGATCGCATGACACAAAGAGTGGAAATTCCTTTGTGGTTGCTGTGGTCTGCCAAAGCTAAAAATTTGATTGGAAGTGAACTAAGTTTTTCTTATTTAACACAGAATTTAACTGGTATTAAAAATAAGCCAAATTTTCATTTAGCCGTATCTTAAAACAACACCTAATGCAATCTTCTTTAATGGATAAAAAATACATAGTAAAATATGAAATCTTACTATCTTTTATGTACAATTTTATATTTAACCTTAAGAAATTTAATAAAATAATAAATACAATCTTTAAATTCAAAATAAACAAGAAACAAAAGTAGTTTCAACTAAAATATTTTATTGTCGAATTGCTTAAAGTATTAAAAGAAATTTCAATAATTAAAGGGGGAATAAAAATAATGCTGCATCAGCTAAGATATATAATTGTAAGTTGGTTATGTTTTCCGTGTTCCTCATAAAATGCACAAAACCACGCACTCTTCTGCAACGAAAAAGATAGATACAGGATTCAAATCAATTATCTGGATCAGATACTCGTGAAAGCACCGCTGAAAACGGATCAAATTCCACAACGGGCAGCTCCTTGAGACCCCAATAAACTTCTTGAGCAACTGCAAAGGGCGACCACAGGAAAATGCACTCAAAAGTCTAGGTGACATCGCACACCGCCCCCTTTTCCAACCGCCCACCATGGCGACCACACAATGCAATAACGCCGACAGATTACAAAGTGCACATGCGGTAAGCTCCTGAAGTGGTGGGCGCGATGGGGAAGAAGATGCCAACGGAGATGGGTTCGGAAAATCCATGTAAGGGACAACAGAAACAAAGCACTTGGAACCTTGCGGTGAAAACCTTGTGCTCTTTTGTTTTTCAATGCCCTTTCTTTAGACTTATCTCCTCCATGAGAATAACGGCTATTTCAAAATAATATGCCATTAGAAATTATCCTAATAAAACAATCCTTTATACAACTAGTTAAAAAAAACGTTTATTAAAAAACAATATTTTATGAAGTCATGTGAAATTATTTTAAATCTGATTTTACTAAATAATAAATTAACTATTAGTATTTTGCATATATTAAGCATCAAAAAAGTCACCAATTTTATTTTATTTTAAACTTATTAATTTCTACTTTATTCACTCTATACAATTTATTTTTTATTCTCAGATTACATATAAAATGATTAACTTTTAATAATAATAATAATAATATATAATAATATCAATGTTAAATTTACATTGATATTATTATTTATTATCAAATGTATGCTCTTTAATTAAAGACGAATTTATATGATATTGAAAAATATAAACTTTACCCAATAGTTTAGAGAGTACCTAAAATTCGATTTTTTGCAGACAAATTTATTCTCATTTTTGGGTGGCATTTTCCCGAACTCCATTAAGTTGACGCGAAGAACTTTGCGTTTGTGGTCGCCGCTTGTTGCTCATATTGTTGTACTTGTTGTTTGAAGTCTGTCCAAAATGTGTCGTTGTTTCGTCTCTATGATGTGACTGCCTGCCCACCTTGTCAATGGAGTATAAGTTAGCAGTGGAAAGAGGCAGTGAAGGAGTCACTCTCATATATATGTTTATGAACATGGACAGAGGCTCTTAAGGGTATCCACTCCTTTTCAGAGATCCCAACTCCATGAACTTATTTATGTGACTGGGCTATGACAACACCTACCAATTTTGATTTAAGTATAGAAAGTTCAAATAACGAAATGAAATGCATTAAATATTTTATTTTTAAAGGAGTTAACTAAATTAAACTAACCATTTACTGTTGGTATATAAGAATAACATACTGCTCGCCAGTAGACTCCGAAGCTTAGGTGACTTTTTTAATGCGACAAAAAGTGAAGTGAATTTCCAGAGGCCTTTCCTTTTTTCCCAATCTATCCATTCCAATAAGCTGCTGCCGAAAAAATGGTTTTACATGGCCTTTTACAAAAAATATCAATGCACCCTTGAAAAGGAGGAGCAAGCGGATGAAACTGCCACACCAGGGGAATAAGGGATTGAACTGCAGGAAGAAGCTGAAGGATGAACCGTCTCCCCACACAAATGTACACAAAACAGATAAATGGTAGCAAGTTTTTAACAAAACCAAGGGATCGGGCAGTGCATTCAGCCCAGACATTTCCTGCCCCATGCATTCTCAAAGAAAACAGGACTAGAAGTCCATATTTCGACTACGAGATTCCTAGAAGTTTAAGTCTACAAGAATTCGGGTCTCCTAATACAACTATTATTATTAAAATTCTAGTGATCTACTGAGATATATATATATATTTTATATAATATATATATAATTTTTATTAATGTTTATAATAAAATATTTATTTAACACAGGAACAGTTTATAGCTTGTCTTCCCGACAAAACAAATATTTCTTGTTTGCTTCAATTTTTTTCAAAACTATAAAATATTACTTGTTCAATATCCAGTACAGGGTGACCAAAGGTGGTAAGGACAAAATGTAAGTTTCAGCGTCAGTGGGAAAAAAAAGTTAATGGGGTGACCCCAACGAAGGAAAAGGAGAATCGCAGACAGAGACGGTCCAAGTGCATTCATTGTCCCTCAAACTCGCACAGAGATAAAGGAAAACCGTAGGGGAGATGAAAAACAGGGCGGCCAAAAGGCGAGAAAGAGACAGGACCGAAGCACGCAAATATGCCAAAGCTTGCTGAGACAACAAACAGGAAGTACGCATTTCCTGCACTCGAGAAAAAAAAAAAAAATAATATAAAAACATTCCGAGGACTAGAACTGGCTGGGGAAATGAAGAAATCAGGGGACGAGTCTGAGCAAAGGGAAACGCAGCCGAGACACAGTAGAAATGTCGCGACGACAACTTTTTGACACAAAAGTGCCTGGAAAGCTGTTTTTCTTTAGTTTCCCAGCCAGTGTCGCCCTTCGCCGTGAAATTAATTGAAACTGACTAGACCTCTGGGGGGTGGATGAATGGGAGGGGGCGCAGACTTGATCTTGACACTGTCCCCTGGCGATGTCCCTGAACTTGCCAAACGCTGCGAGCCACCTTTATCCCCTGTCATCTCCCCACAGACCCTACAAATTTTAGACTTACGGTGCTTACTGGCATAAAGTAAACATCTACAAGTTTATAGTTATACTGGATGTTGCTAACTTTTGTAAATTGCATTTTGTAAATGAAACACTATTTTTTTTACAATTTTTTTTATGAAAAAAATATTTATGGTTTCATTATATTAATAGATTTATCTTTAAATATGATAATGCTTTAACTAGTATACAAAGGGCTGCAAATCAACTTTTTTAAAAACAATACAATAACATAGATACTATTTCAATATACGAAATATTAAATATATTTAATGACCTTCTCAAGATTTTCAAATGATTGTAACGTAACTTTTTAAAATCTAAAGATCTACTCTTGGTTTAACAAAAGTTATAAAAATATATTGATTAATTAAATTTCTTAACTTGTTCAAAAATCAGTTCAAAATAACAATAAATTAGGAAAAGTTAAAAATTTGAAGTTTAAACCCCGAGTGACTCTGTACCATACTTGTCCACTCAGCATTCCTGAGCACCTTCCCCACCAAATGAGTTTCGTGTCACAAGTTGACCCGGCCGAGATTAAGTGGGCGTTTAATTTGCCGACTCGCACCCTCCACCCCTCCACCCCACCACCCAAAAAACCCCTCCCCCCGTCAGCCCCATCCATCCCTACACACTTCTTACACCCTCGTCTATGAAAATACTGCGTTAATGTAATCCACGCTCTTGGCATTTCCGTATGCTTCCGTTTGCTTTTCTCCATTGCTTTTTTATTTTTTTGGGAGTTTTTGTGCAGGGCTTTGTCCTTGGCAGTTGCCTCGTAACTTTGCCACTTGGATGATCTCTCTCTCCCTGCTGTTATGCCATTTTAGCTTAATCAACAAAGTAAATAAAATGTCCTGGCGACTGACCCTTGGACGGAGGTAATTTTCTGGCATTTTTTTATGAAGTCATAGGGCTTTGCTTAATAAGTTAAATATAAATATGTATTTTCAAATAAATATGGGATTACTTTTCGGCCATAAATATGGCTTATTATAAGAAAAACAATTTGGCATCCAGTTTGCGCAGGCTTATTTGGAAAATACTTATACAGAGTTCTAATTTATCAGCCATAAAGGCAAAAACTATACTGATTGCGTATAAAAGCGAATATTTATAGAAATTGAAAGCCACCATTCAGAACTATGCAAATTTTTAACCATACCCATAACTCATGAAGGTTTTTTGAATTCATCATTCCCATGTTACTATAGAAAATCAGAAGTAAATCAAGCGAATTCACTTTGAAGTGCAAAAACAATGTGACTCATATGAGGAAAATGAGGAGCTAAAGCAAACCAAACCGAACCGAGAATTGAAAGCAAAGCTTCCCTTTTCCCATGGCAAAGAGTTAGTTGTCAACACGGGTCCCACGTAATTATAGAGTTGCAGGGCTTATACAACACCACCCATACTCAAACAGCTATGGGCAAGTTAATAGCATTTCGGTATTTAAAAAACTGTCTGGTTTCTTTGGTATTTTTTTTTAAGATGGTAAATTCAACAAACTATAACTAATAAAAATCCAACTGAAGAATATAATTTTAGAGAGTTAGATTATTAGCGTTTTCTCCATTTCTTCGTAATATTATTGTCATCTATTAGGCATTGGTAATTCCCCAATATTAATAATGCAGACCGTCACATACAGACATCATTATAGTTCAAGAACTATTACTTCAACCACCAATGCGGCGCACATCGAGACACATTTCACTCGCTTTCTAATAATTTCTGTGGAAAATTCCGATTGCACATGTGGGACTTTATATTGGCAGCACTGTGGAAACCAATTAAAATGCTGCACTGGCTCTGATTATGGCAAACGACAACGTTGTGGGGAGTGGCGGTGTGAATAGATTGGTATGTGTCAACTAAGTGCAGTTAATTAGTGCGAAAATCACTTCAGTTGGCTTGGGATATTTTTTCCTCTTTTAGATTTCTTTTAAGCTTTTTTGTTGTTGCCACCTCCTCGTCGCAAGGTTTTTCCTTGGCGAATTTTCACGTTAATTGCTCTGCGTCCTGCAATCAGCCGGAAAACAGGAGCTGAATCAGGGAAAGGCAGCAGCTTGCAAGCGAGCTAAGCCACTCAGGGATTTACTCAATTTGTTGTCACTTTATTCCGCAATTTATTTCGGTTTGTTTTTCCAACACATTCTTTGTTTTTCTTTCGTATACATTAATTCGTTTATTTTGTATATTCCGTGGATTATAAAACATACAAAACTTTTACTACTTTATAACGATTTGCGAAAAAATAATAAAAACTTCAAAAGATATTTAAAAATTGTATATATTTGTTTAAGGTTAGATTTAAATATATCAATTTGATTTGCAAAAGAATTTGGGATTTATTATGATATATATTATTGAAATTCCCGAGTTATTAAAATAATTTAAGTAATATCAAGCCTCAAATTCCATAAAATAATTTATTCAAGACTTAAATCTAAGATCGGCTACTAGGGCAACATGATCTGATGGAAATACAGCTGATGGTATGCCAGCATCAGCCTTTAACTGCTCCTCCGTTGGCAAAGGAACATACTGTTTCAATTCAAAACAGTCGTTTTGGTAGAATATATAGTCCAAACATCCCGAAAATAGAGTGGTGTAGTGTGTGTACTCTGGTGCTCCACATGCCGAGACCATTTTGAATGGTTGTGAAAGCTGAACATTTGAAACAGCCTCTTCAGAATTACTGCGCCAATCCTCCAGACTTTCATCCGCGACTTGCTCCGTCATTAACTTGTATATTCCACATTCGGGAACACTATTAAAATCGCCACAAAAAATCAGTCCAATATTTTGACGGCTACTAATATTGAAATCCTTAACAGCTTGAGTTATTAGGTGCTCTATAAAAAGCATTGAAAAACCAGTTTGCAAGAGTCTGATGTGATCTGCATCCGGGTGAAAATATAAATGCGTGTTAGCCACAAGAACATATTTGTCGGTTTCCTTAACCCTTAGCAAACATGTTTGTAGAGTTGTGGACCGATCACAAATACGTTTTGCCAATTGAGTATTCTCTTTGATTTTATTCCAAAGGCTTTCGAACACAGGCAGTTCAGAGATACAAGATCCTAAATGCGTTACTTGAGAGTCTAGTAATTCAAAGCGGGATGTCCTAAAGAAAATGGCAACTCCTTCTGCACAACTGCCTTTCGGGGCGTGGATACCCTGAAAATTGAACGGAGGTTGTTCTAGAATTTCCTTGAAATCAAAACCAAAAATCCGTTGATCGACCTCTTGTAGGCAGATGAGATCAGAGTTATATCCAATGATTTCGTTAATAAATAGTGGTTTTCTATAGTCGATTTGCAGATATTTGGATGGACAATATGAAAACAAGGTTGATCCAGCATAATCACTACTCGCATACAAGTCAGCCAACAGATTGTAGGTTACCACCCGAATTTCATTGGGGTCACTTAAATAATTCGGAGTGTGGCGGTGACGCATTTGAAATGGGCAAATTCCGGGCGCAGGCAGTACCGCAGAAACTGATATTTTTTCCACTACAGGACCATCCAATCCCTGTTCATTTCTCGGTGTTAATGCAAACTTTAGATAATAGCCTGCATCTTGAGGCGACACTAGATACTGAAATCCTTCTCCACAAAGTTCCCATTCGGCATCTGTGGGCTGTTTTGCCTTATACCATAATCCCTTACTGTGCCGACGTTCACCGAATTGAATCTGCACGTTAGTCGGATAGACCACGAATCCTGCTAACATGCACGAAGGCAGTTTAAGGGATGAAATCCACGGTGGGTTAAAAACCAAGTTGTATACAGTATCCACCACCTGCAGTTTAAGTCCAGTGATATCTTTGGTGAAGAGTTCAGCAAATGTCATTTCATTGAAGTTTCCATCGTAATTATCGCTATAAAGCTTTACATTTATCTCTGCCGGGGGTTTACCGGATTTTTTTTTTAATTTTGACAGTCTACCTTGGATATTGCTCTGAATCCTGGCCAATATAGCATTAATGGGTTCATTCATTTGACGACGGAAATTGAATTCCCGATTAATGTTCAAGTTGGTGTTCACAAATCGAAACACAATATCAAGGTCCTTGCTATCACTTGCATTTCGGAAGTACACTTTTTCCATATTGATAGAGCAAGAATTGCTACAAAATCTGGTCAAAAATGAAACTCTTTCCTGAGTTGAACTTCTGGGAAATATATCAAGGTCTCGGATTTTGTTTCGTAAGTAACAAACAGCCAGACTTTTTGCACTTTTGGTAAACCCCATCAATCATCCAAATTTCAAATCTGCGAGTAACGTGAAGATCAGTTAACAATGGTCGCTGCTACTCTGTGTAAACGATGTGTTCTCTTTGTTATGCCGGTCAACCTAGTATTAAATAACTTTATTTAAGATGTTGTGGCGCAGAGACTATTTACAAACTCACGTTTTACAAGGTTATTGCGAAAACTAACGCTTTGAACTTATTTTACACTTATAAATCAGCAAGCAGCCGCCATACACCAAAGCAACATCACTTTCGTAGGCAGAAATTAGGGGAAACTGCTCCGAATCCGATAAAACTAAGAGAGTTTTTCACTTTTACGCTCTGCCACGCTGTGATCAGCTGTTTTTTTTGGCATTCACCCCGAACTAAACCAAATGCGCTGAATAGACAAACAGCCGATCATGAAAAAAAGCTTTCAAGAAAAAGTTACAAACCTAAAGCTTCAATACAAAAGCTTATATACTAAAGCTCTTATTGAGATATTGATATATGTACTTTGCTTATATGTATTAGCATATGTACATCTGTATTTCTATAGCTGATCAAGATTGTGATAATTAAATCTTAGATTTGATTTTGTATTCCTAAAAACTTACACAAAAAGCAAGGCACACTTGAAACTATTTTAAAAACTTTTTCGAATTAAAAAAAATATTTTAAAAATATCAAGGTTTGTTTAAATTTTTTTTGTTTATTTATTATAGGATCTGATTTAATCTGTATTTCTTTTATGATTTTTTTTATGGTTTAATGTGTTTTACAATTCATTTGATTAATTTAGGAGTTTATTGCAACAGTTTAAGTGTCTCCTTCGGAACTTTATTATTCTCGAAAATACTCGCCAACTTAACTATAAAACCTCCTATTTCACTTCCGGCGAAACTTTCTTCATAGCATATAACATAAACATTAAGCTAAGTGTTACGATCCAAATGAGACATGTTCTCCGAAAGAAACTCAACTTTTGGCCAAGGTAGCAAGGACAACTGAGACGTCGGCCATAAAATTGCAGAACAGAAGCCAGGATCATATGGGAAGAGCGTTTTTGGGAAAGGGAGAAATGGGAAAGGAGCACAAGTGCATAAAAAGCAGAAACAAGCCAAGAGATGACTTGGCTAGGGCCAGAATGGAATTGGCCTGGCCCCGAAACAGAGTCAACAACTGTGCGCCACACAAGAGTTTGCCAAAAGATTGCAATACAGAAAAATCAAAAACAAAAAAAAGAGAAAAATCGCATAAAACTCTATAAAGGAAACGGAGGACCGAAAAAGGACAACAGCACGGAGGGGCAGGCAAACGAAACCAATTGAAGAAATGTTGCTGACACCAAAAACGAAACTGCAGGAAGACGCCGATGATGAGGATGAGCCTTGGAACGAGGATGAACCTGGGAATGAGGCTAAGCTCGAGGATGCAGAGAATATTCTTGGGGCAGGGACATGGAGCGGACGCGGTAAGGACAACAACGAAATTAGTTAGCACTTGAGAGAAAGCAGCTTTGGCTCAGGTCCAGGACTCGTTGCTGGCTTACAACACCTGCGGGTATGGAAGGACCTCTTGCTCCTGCCGCTCTCCTTCCTTATTGACCCCAACTAGTGATGGCAAAAAGCTTCGATTGCGCACGAGGGATTGAATAGTTAGCAATGAAGGAACCTCTTAATACTGCACAGAACAAATAATTTGATTTTCAGTAAATTTCATTAAAAGGAGCATATTTTTAAATTTTTACAACATTTGTATAGCGTATTGTATAATTTAAGTTTTTATTATAAATAATAAATAAATGTATTCAAATATGTACTTTTTTCCGACATATAGAATGGATGAAGCTGTAATCATTAAGCAACGAGGGGTATGTTAAATATAACTATTTCTAGCCGTTTTTCTGCGAAGAGTTTTTAAAGCAAACATTTTTAAACCTAGCTGTCGAACACAGCAAAACTGATTTCAGGACTGTTAGGCTGGGATATTCACTTTTTGGAAGCGCAGAGAGACCTTCAATATATTTGTATTTATCTGCAATGAATTGAATTTTATTGTTTTGATTTAATACAAACAAAGTTTATTATTTAAGTCAGATATAAATATGCTTTAGAAAATAACATGTTGGATCTTCGCTCGATCGAAGCAAAATTATTTATTTTGAAAATATACTTTTCGGTGATTCATTCAAGATTTTGGTGGATCGTTCACTGTTTTAAATGTTATAAAAAAAGATATATTATAAAAAAAGAAATAAAAAAATAATACGGTTAAAAATTTGAAAGAAACAAAAATAAAATTAAGATGTAGTGACACTGATGTTTTTCGAGCACTTTTGGTCCCTCATCACTAAAAATAGTAAACCAAGTTTTGGGAGGCAGGCAGCAATTAAATAGCCTCGAGTTCTCCGAACTCAATTGCAGCAATTTCAATAACTGTTGAGAACACTCAAAGGACGAAGAGCTCCTTGCGATAATCTGTCATGCAGTCGGGACCCCAAGAACCCTGTCGTACACCCCACACAGGATCCACTCCCCCATTCACTCCAACGACAACTACAATATCCGCTTTAGGTCTCGACACTTGAGCAACTTTCTCGCACTCACCTATTTCACTTGCTGCAGGAATTTGTGATATTTCTTCTTTTTTTTCTCTTTACACTTGTAATATTTGTTGCCGAAAGATGAGAACTGGGCTATTTCATTTGTAGTTTTGTGAGGCGAACTACCTTATATATATTTTTTTGTGGATTTTTTATTTTTATTAATAAAAGAATGAAACGTGACGCGGTACGGCCGAAAAGTTAATACATTGAGAATTTTGCCACCAAGAAGCCGAAAATTGATGAACTTTTATAAAATTATATGTACGCTACACAATCTGATTTAGAAACACTACAACTAAAAATTTTTTTTCAATATTGAAACTTTTTGACATGCTCTGAGATCAGCCGCCAAGCCAACTTTAATTCAAATTTGTTGTTTTTGTCTTATTTTTAATGAAAAATTAAATCAAAAAGTTAAATAAGGATCATTATATTTTTCGGTAATCTTTAGCAGACATCTTCTATAAATTTTATTACCCAAGATCACGAAGATGAAACAAAGTTTCAGGTAATACAAAAAGTATTCTTTAACAGATTACCAAAATCTCATTAGTTCGATGAGCCTACCGAACGATTGACATTAAAAATAAATGAATCAATATATAAAAGTTTTGCCAAGAAAGTCATTTGCTAAAATTGGCAAGTCAAAAAAGAAAGTCAAAAGGGTGAGCAAAAAAACCCAAAGAAATTCAATGAGGCTGAAAATTTCCTGGCTTGATTCCAATTGAAGGCAAAGAAACAAAACAAAACTCGCGTTTCTAATCAATTAAAAAATACAACAAGGAGAGAGAAATCAAGAGTGGGAATGATTTTCGGCAATAAATAAATTACAACCAGCAGGCAGTCAAAGCGATTAAATAGAAAACGGAGAGAAGTAAGGGGAGTGGGTTTCGAAGGCAGAACAAAACTTCACTACGTCTGCTGCAATTTTAATTACGACTGTGATAAGAGCAGGACGAAAGTAATGGAAAGGCGCTAAGGAAACCAGTTAGGAAGATGTAGGAGTTCGATTCGACTGTAGAAATGTCCAGTACTTGAAATTATTTATAAATTTTTTTGTAAGATTTAATTGGTATGTTAACCATAATATTTATTCTTGAACTAATTTTTAAAAACGCAGGTTGCACTAAAATAATCACATCTACAGGATCCAAATCAACTTTTTTCTGTTTTCCATTGTTGCAATGAATTTATATTCATCTAAAAATTTTCACCTATATGCCGGCTTTTGATTTTAAAATAATTTCTTAACAAGGTGAATTGCACATTTCAACAGGCCGTACCACATACCAAATCGATTTTTGTATTATTAAATGTAATTTGTCACTCATTACAAAAATGAATTTTTGTGTTCTGCAGTTAAACAAGATTTTTTCGATAACTTAACAAGTTATGTATCGATCAAAAAATTTTTAAGCACGTATCTCATATTATTCTAATGTGGTAATGAACCTTGTTTTAAAATGTCGTAAAAAAATATTTTTAATTTTATTAATAAACAAAATATTAGGGGGTTGTCTAAAGGGGTTGGCACAAACAAAATCGCGAATTCTAAGAAACTAAATAATTGTCATATAATAAAACAAATCCTATTAGCTTTTCAGAATATGTTGTGAATTTAATTTTATTTTGATAAGGCTCAAACACATTTAAAGAATTACCATTTTACAACATTTTTGTTTACAGGTGTAGGGAGTATCATACCCTTTCACACTTTTATTCCAGGGTATAATACGGGAAAGGCACCAGCTCAACTAATCCTTTGGCAAAGACTTTGACAGTTGTCTTAGCTTGCACAACAACAAAAAACAATAACATCTTCATCATCATCATTATTTCCAGCATTGTGAGATGAAAAAGCACAATAAACAAAAGCAAACGAAATAACAACAAACATTATCGCACATCATTATCGTTGTCATTCAAGAAGCGTTCCAGCTTAAAAACCCGCCCCACCCCACTGTCTCCTATGTATTTGCTTTATTTTTGTGTTTAGTTAGTTTTTATGAGCGTCATTATTTTCGCTTGCCATGGCGCTAAGCATCTTAAGTGGCTTTTCCTCCCGCATTTCCCTTCATTTTTTGGTCGAGCACTTTCCTTGTGTGTTTGTTTGCATAGGCGCAAAATGTCTTCGTCAACTTCTGACGATTTTATAATTTAACTTTTGCCGGGAGCTGCCGCCGTCTTACTGTTTTTCCTCTTGCTAGTTTCGAAAACAACTTAATAATAAGTGAGTGTTGAGTGCTGGTTGGAGGAAAGTTGACTTGTTTAGAGGAAGGCGGTTGCAATTAAGGTGGCGGCGCCTGCATTTTTTTGTTGGGTCTTTTTGGGCTAGGCAATTATTATAAGGGATCCATGGTGTGCTGCATTTAGAAAGTTTTCAGTGCGGAAATAATTGTCAAGGATAACTATGGTAATTGTAAGGGATTACTTGTAAACTAAAAGGAAAAACCATTGCAGGGATCTTTGTTTTAGTCGTATTCGTAAGGTATGTTCTTAATAGGGGTGTATCAAAAATGTATTACCTCAAAGGAATTCACATTGCACTTTTTTTCAAATCAGAAAATATTTTGATGTTTACATAATTTATAAATTTAAAATTATTAAAGTTAGGATCTGCCATCTGCCAAAAGGCAGTGCCAACACCACAATGTGGGAGCGAGCATTTTCTTTCTTTAAATAACATTTAACATATAATTGCTAATACCTTCTAAGATAATGGTTCGTTTGGCACAATTTTTGGTGTGTCTATAAACGAGCGTATAATTTTTTAAGTGCGGTCCAACAAATACCGTCAAATAACTGGCCTCCACCATGTCTTTACATAGTTACGTGATTAATGGGGGTTATGTAGCCACTTGTGCTGCGAAGTGATAACTAGAATCTACATGCTAAATCACAAATCTCTACATACAGAAGTACATAGCTAGATCGAGTGGGCATTGATCCTGAACAAGAATATATGTTCCTTATAGGGTCATAAACGCTTTCTTCTACCTGATACACATTTTTCAACGAATGCTATTTACCACTTTACTCTAAGTATATACCTTTAAAAACATTAATATACACTCATAGCAAAATTAACCCTATATTTTAGAAATTCGCCTTAAAACTTTATTTTTTCTAAATCCAAGAAAAGATTTCTACTTTCAAGGAATTTTTTTCTCAAAACAAGAAAACTTTTCTTGAATCAAGAAATTGTTTCTCAAATGTAGAAATTGTCGCCATAAATTTAACTCGCCTTAAATCCAAGAAAGAATTTCTATATTTTAGTAAAAATGGCACTTGTATTTCGAAATTTTTTTCTTAAAATTAGGAATTCTGCCCTAAAAAATGATTTACCTTAAAATATAGAAAAATTTTCTCAAATTAACCCTAAAAATTCGATAACCCTAAAAAATAGAAACGCTTTCTTAAATATAGAAATATTTCCTAAAATATAGAAATATTTTCTAAAAAATAAAAATTAATCCCAAAATATAGAAATATTTTCTATAACATAGGAATTATTTTCTAAAATGACCATAAAATTGTTCTAACCCTGTCCAAGTAGCCTAGGGGTTAGAATGTCTGACCAGAAATCTAAGCACCGCAAGTTCAATTTCAGCTGCCGACATCTTTCTTTTTTTCTTTTTTTTTACTTGTGTATAAACATAGATGAGAAGTAATGCTTAGAACGACTAAAGGTTTTACCCTTTATTGAAAAGTAATTTAAATATTTTTTGAAATATGAAATATCATCTTAGAAAATTTATTTTAAATATTTCGACTTTCACAGTTGCGACTTAACTAGTTCTAAAAACTTTTTAAACTAATATTCTTCGCAAACGCCCCATCATATAGTCTTTGGTTTGCCGCGCGTTCTTCGCGCGCGACCGTGGCTCCATTCAATGTCTTCGAGCTCACGCGCGGGAGACCTGGGTTCGAATCCCACCGGCGGACGAATAAAATTATAAGTTTTTTCGGATAAGAAACTTATCGGATTTTACTTGTAAGAACTGAAATAAATCATAATTGTACTAATTCTCTCTCTCTTTCCCCACAGAATTACAGTTGAAATCGATATTGGCAATTCATTAGTGCGCAATACTATTACAAACTTTGTGACTTTTCTAAATGAAAAGCGAAGTGCTTAAATCATATACGTACATATGTATGTATACACATACATACATAAATCCTGAATGAAAAATTACATCATGATGAATGTAGGCGCATTTTTTCTAATTTTTAGAAAAAATACCCTAAAATTAATGGTTAGATGCCCTAATTTTAAGAAATATTTTTCTATTTTTTAGAAAACTTTTTCTTGTTTTTAGGGCCCTTTGCTTTAGATTTTAGAAAGGAACGCCCTTAATTTTAGAAAATTTTACCCTAAAATTTAAGGTGCGATGCCTTTGAAGACAAAAATAAGGCGAATTTCTTGTTTTTAGGGTTAATTTTGCTATGAGTGTAGGGTGAAGCTAATTTTGTACCAATTTTTTTTAGACTCTATATTTAGGACTTTTATTTCAGGAAAAGACCAATGACATTTTAAATGCATCGCAATATAGACATCTAATAGAACTAGGTTGACGAGGCATGAAGTTTTTCCTTTGTTCTAATAACCTTTGTTCTCTAACCACCTGAAAGTTTAACGTCTATATTGATCTCCATCCTTCCACTCCACACCGGAGCTTACTCACCTGTTAACTTAACCCGAGGCTTAAAGGTGGTTTAACAACTCCCAAACTTAACTTAAGGTTTAAAAGTTTATTCTTAGTTGGCTAATTTAATAAAGTTAAGAGTCGGCCATCTGTAAAAGGCATCAAGTTGTGTGTGCCAAAGTTTATAATAAATTGTTTACATATGTTCAAGACTTCACATCTCCATCAATATACATTTATTTGTCAGAGCTGCTTGATTTTATAAATATCAAACAAATGGCTTGGAACACAAGTGAAACATATGTTAAGAGCTGAAGGAAAAGAATACGAAAAGCGTAAACAAGAAGCTTTTCATGCTTGACATGCGTTAAAGAAAAGAAAAACTAAGAACCCACAGATACATTGAGAACATATTACAAAAGTCAAGCAAGTAAAAACAATAAAAAGACATACAAAGTCTGTGTATAAAAACCTGAAAACAATGATAACATAACAAGAACGCTAGAGAACTACGTTGAAAAAAAACGTTGCTAACAAGCAAAGGGAGAAACATCTTTAAGCTTTTTTCTCCACCAACCCCCCTCCATCATTGCAATTTATATGCGAAAGGCTGAGACCACGGTCCTTATTCGTTACCATAATAATGAAACATCTATAAATTGTCAGCCAGTTCTATCGTTTCCCGCTTCCTAGCTTCCCCTTCTGTTGTGCGAAGTCCCCTCGAGGACCATAAATAATATTATTATGGCTCCAGGAGGCGACTTGTATTTGTCAAAGCAAACACAACTGCTCTCGGTTTGTGGGGCTGTGCGAAGAATCCTTTTCCGTTCCCCCAATCCCCTCCCCTCCCCACCCATTTGAGCCCCTTGCCTAGTTAACGGCATTATTATTGGCAGCCATTATTCATGCAACAAGTGATGCTCGATGGCAGAGCGGCAACTTCCGTCTAATTACGGCTAATTGAATGGCTCTAAGTTCCGGGATTTGCCAATTGATTTGTAGTGGTACTTCCAAATAATACGGGAGAATATTGATCAAATTTTATATTTATTGTGTGTGCCAAAACGAAAGCATAGGTTTTCAAATAACCAAAAAAAGGTTTATTTTTTAATTAGTTAAACATAGAATATACACACGGCGTTTTAAACAGAGATACTTTTATTTATAAGGCTAATTCAATCAATTTACTGTTGAAAATATGTTAAAATTATAATACTTTTTTTGTAAATAACAAGGTAACGGTAACAAGTTATATTTGATATACCACATAATCCCAATAATGCACAATATATGACTTAAATTAACTAACCGAAATCCTTTAATACAATGTAAACTTTAAATAGTTTTTATTGCCCCATAAAAATCTATTAAAAAAACACCAACTGTCAAACAAAAACTATTTAATAAATGTATCATTAAATTGAATAAAAACTTGTTAAATTAATATGTCACTCGGGGAAAGGCGATATGCATATAACAACATTTTAATCAATTATAATGCCATAAAAAAGTAAACACAATGTTGAGGATAAGGAAACCTTTATTGGCACATCGACAGCAAATAAAAACCACAGCATCAACAGCAACAACAACAGCAACAACAACAAATAGGCAAAACAGATAACCCAAGCAACAAAGATTTATTGCATATATGTATACATAAGCACATTTATACACTTTTATACACGTATATTCGCTGATTTATACAGCCGAGTTAAACCCATGTGGTTTATAATGAGACAACACAGTTAAATGAGGTTAGAGTTGAGAACGTTTGGCAATAAATTCCCCGAATCGAGGTATAAACACAACAGAGAACTTAAAGGCTTAAAACTAAAGATACTCCGCCGAGATGTACTCACATAAGACTCATATGGATATAGGACACAAACAGATATAGTTAATGGTAGCTGGGATATCGATATATATATTTGAATAGAGACCACAAAACCCACAAAGAAAGCAAAACAGGCACTTTTTTTACGTTTTACGGGAGACGTGACGTTACGCTTAGAGACGTAATGACATAAGCGTACAATACTTTTTTATTTCTATTTTTCAACTGCGAAACGACCACGACAATTACGGCACTTTTCCAGGTTCAATCCACAGTTATAAGAAATTTAATTCCAAAACGTATTTTACGACCAGAATTATTTTAAAAGGCACAACACGAAAACGCAGACGAAACACAGAAAAATGTCGAATTATATAGTATAGCAAATCAGACACGATCAGCAACGTTATCAAGACAACAGACTCTGACAAACTAAAAAACACAAGACTAAAAAAACTCAACAAAAAATGTAATAAAATAAATGAAAATGCCCACAACAACTGTCGGTACTAAACAGATCGGTGATAATGCTCAGCATCGAATTAAGAGGCGGCGATCGCAACTCAGAGCACTCGGTTCGAAAAAGAGAGCTCCCTCGCCCGATCTATTTTCGAAAATTGATAAGACCACATCGAATTGATCAGATTGGCATTTGAGTTCGAACAAAAACAAAAACAACAAAAATAAAATCGAATAGATTTCAAATCATCAAGAGGAATGCTTATCAGTCCGAAATGAGAGAAATGTGTGCGGAGGGGGGAGATCCCTGGCTACTTTCAATGTGATATAGAAATTTCGGAATTGTTCTTTGATTTTTGTTTGTTAGTTTTTTTTTAATGAGTTATTACTGTTTCTTTATCATGAATGATTATAATTATGATTATAATTATGATTATAATTATGATTATAATTATGATTATAATTATGATTATAATTATGATTATAATTTTTATTAAAAGCCATGCAATGGTTTCCAAACATATGTTTATTATTTTAGTTTACCAAGTTTAGCCCTGAACCTTAGATGCCCCACATATATTTCATTTAAATTCAATTTATAATAATTATATTATTTCAACGGTTGAATTAATGAATAATAATTTAAATTCAAATTATAGTAAATTAATTGTAAAACATTTGAAACAATTCGTAGCTGGCTTTTACTGGTAAAGACAATTTAACAAAAAATACAGTAGTATTTTACAATTTATATCCAATTCCATTAGACCCTTTCAATTAGAAAATGTTTAGCTGAATACTTTCCACTGCAGTTTACTTTTTCCGTCCCATTGAGCTAAACATCTTTTAGGACTTTCTAATGGAGTCTGTTCATTGATACCCCGGGCTGAAACCCTAAGAACAAAATCGATTTACTGGACATGGGGCACGTGACCACCAGGTATTACCGCTGACCCCAGACCACCCCCATTGCATGTGTTCGAAATACCATCCACTGCCAATGTTTCCAGTTCAATTGGCTACTTAAAACTTTAACAGCCGTAAATTCGCAACAAGCAAGGGCTATGAAATTTAATAGCAGACGCGCAAAAACACCTCTGTAAATGTCTGACCAATACAATACGCAACTGTATTAGCTCACGTAACAGTGTAAGTACGTATTTCGTCTGGTCATTATTCCGATGTTGATACTGCTATGGCGAAACACACATTATTGACTTTATTGCTCCTGCGCTGTAGATATGCAACATTCACAGTCAAAGTTGCATAACTTAAATTGAATGAAGAACACTTGCATTAATATTTTTAAGCAATAATTTAAGATCGGCGTGTGTGTATACCCGAATATGCATTATTAAATGCTTTGTAATAAATAGTAATTATTAACTTTATGTTTTACTAAATTGTAGAATGATATTTGTCTTAATAAATATAAAAAGGTTATTTCTTTTTAAACAATTTTGTACGAATAAATAATAAGTATCATTATATTTAATAGTTTTATATATACAAAAAATATATGGGATGTCCTTGAAATGTTGTTTTATTTTCCTACAAAAATAAAGTTGGCTAATAACTTGCTAATTTGCCTACCGGAATTTTCTTAAGCTGGTTTTACTGTATCCGCTTCCGATTTTTCTATTACCAATGCTGATACTTTTGCCTTTCCTTAACCCTTCGCGTGTGTTAAAATTTTTAGCTATGTAATTCGTTGCATTTTATTGCGTGCGTGTGAGTGTGAAATATTTATGGGGGTTGCTGGGGGCACATTGCTCCTGCACTTGCCACTGAGCCAAAACAGTGCTGGACAGAAGTATTTCACGTTCCCTCGATTTTTCCGCTGCGGCTGCTCAAGTTTAACGAAGTGTTAAATGGCCAGGAGCAGCGAGGGGTTAAGAAACGAGGTCTGCTTCGATTTCATCTCATCGATGGCTGGTCAACGCCTTTTTATCGAAATTTGTCACGCACGGGAAAATTTTTCCGCTTCTTTTTGTTGGTCTGGATTAATAGAACGAAAAAGATTTTCATTTGGAAAATGTTTGCTACATGAGTCGCATGAATGACAGCTCCCAAGGAAAGTGGCGAAGGGCATGGAGTTGGCATGTTGACACGGCTCAAAGCACACGTGTGTGGGCTAATACCTTTCGATGACAAAAATTGCATTACTTTTACTTTCTACCCCTTGAGAAGGGCAGGATGGAGCTTAAGTAGTTTACTTCTTTGTTTGGCTATAAATAGCAGGATAAATGCGAACATGATTTTTGGGATTGTCGTTTTAGTCGGTGGTAAATGTGAGTCATTTCGATGGACATTTATTGAATAAAGAACAGCAAAAATGGAGAAGCTTAAATCGCTTTAACTTCACAAAATAATTTTTGTGGAATTCCTAAGGTTTTTATATTATTCTTTTTACCAAGACAATTTTATAACTAAATCTGAAAACATATTGTTAAAATAATTTTGAACTGAAAGAAAATCGAAAAAAATGTTTAATGCGACTATACAGAAACAATAGATAATTAATCTATTTAAAAACATATATATAAATCTTATCTTGATTTTCTTTATTAAATTCATATCCCCCAAAGTAAAAAGTAGGTATTCTTTCGTAAGAATGTTCTTTTTTCTCCGCTGCGTAGTCTTTTCCACCAACTAGGAATCAATAATGCCCACACAATAAGTTAATAGCTTCATTTACCGACAACGAACCCTCTACTTGTGGTCGATAGGGGAAAATTAGTTGGGTATCTTCCCTTTCATGGCTCTATTCGAATCTAATGACCGGCAATTTGCCAAACACCCAAGGCTCGAACCATTTTAGAGTGTTGCAAAGAAATTAGCCATCATTTAGTGTAATGAGCATAATAATAGCAAATAATGGCCGACCACTAACGCCACCGACAACCACAAACCACCACAAAGGAGCCCAAGTCGATCCACCATTTGATTAAACAAAGATTGACTGAAGTGCGATTAACTTGGTGATAGGGCGAAAAGTGTTATAAATGAGCTGCAATTTGTACGGAAAAGAAGCCAGGGATATAATGATAAATACATATTAAGCAAAAAATTCCAAGGCCATGAGAATTACTCAATTAATTCAGCTCGGGCTGCCAATAATCATAAATAAACTCCCACGAAACCTACTTTGGCTACACTTTTAATTATTTTCGTTCTCCTTCCCGGCAAATTTAATAAAGAATAATTACAAGGAAACCAGTATCAGCGAAGACCCAAAAAGAAATATGTGTAGGGAAAAATAATTAACAAAAACCGCCACAACAGGCAGTTGCTTATGCCGACACACACACATATATACGCACAAATGGCATGTAATTAACATATAAATTAAAGACTAATACATATTCACGTAGCAATAAAATGCTAAAATTGCTGCCAGAGCATGTACTTATTCAACCAGGATTTTGGCTGTGCTCGTTGTATAAAAAATGTTTCGGATTCTGTGATTAACGAACTTTTTAAGGCTAAACATATTTTTGTTGATTTCCCCAAAGATTAAATTAGATTTAACTTAACTGATTATTTTTTCACGCTGGAAGAAATAAAGAAATAAAATGAAGTGCCAATTGTGATGAACAATGGAGTTTAATTATTAGCTATGGTTTCAACAATTAGCTTTAATTAACTGGCCATACAAACTCGATTCAAAAAACATCGAACAAATAAAATGAATACAAAACAAAATAAATAAATAATAAGTCTTTTACCAAAGGAGCATGGACAGATAATGGAAAATGGGAATGACGCCAAATCAATTTCCGTAGCGAAATTTTAAAATCAGCGAACAAAGGCTGAATGAAAAAATGGCAAAGCTTTGCACTTCCCCAAATAATTTTCGCCAAAATAGTTGACATTTTCATACCAAAAGGGTGTGAGTTGGAAATGGAGATGGTTAGCTGTTTGGTTTAACAGCAACCAAAACTAAGACAGACAAAAATGGCAAATAAAATAAAACACATTTACACCAGAATCAGTCATTTGCGAGGCACATTCGTAAAATCATCCATCGCATTGTTTTATGTCAGCTTCATCAGCAGCAACTGAAACCGAACTGGGGCATCATCGAATGGGGATTCAATTGTGCCAAACAGTAGCAGTAAAATTCAGAGCAAGCCGCGAAAGGCTATGTCGAATTTTGAATGTACTATAAGATTAACACAAATTGTTTATAAGTGTTGCAGTTAGAAAACATAAGTATTGCATTTCATGTTATTTATGCACAACAAAATAATGTGTTTTCAATCATAAAATTCACTTCATTATAATACATATTAAATATTGATAGGTTGCAAAACATGCTATTGATTTTAAGTGGCAATAGGAGTAGACTACCCAGTATAAAATTTGAAATGTCCAATATATAATCCAGCTAATGCTAATTGAATGCCACTTTTGACATTTAAGATCATTTCTGAATCATTTCTTGTTTCATATTAATAATGTAGTATGTAAAGTTTGAAAAATAAACCAAACAAGTTGAAAAATTAGGCAAACTCATCCGAAAGAACAAAAAGAAGACCGATCTGCTCCCTATCTAGACCATGAACCATCATCTCATTCGCCATCAACGGCATTGATGAGCGTAGGAAGCGCCAATGCTGATGCTGATGCTGTTGATGATGACTACGACGATGACGTCGATGACGACGATACTTCGGTTTGGCTGCAGTTTTTAACATGGCACGTTCCTTTCTCCCCAAAAGCCCCTCGGTGATTGCAACAAAATGCTGACGGATTCGGCACTGCCACACATGGCCAAAACATCACATACAAATTGAGACAGATACACAGAGAACAAGTATCGGTTCTAAAACAGAAAACAATTGTAAAGTTTTAATTGTATAAAATATTAAACAAACCTATTTCGTGTTCGCTATTTATTTAATTGACAATCATTTGTTAACTTTTAAATTTTGTAAAAAATACGTACTTTATTTATAATATTTTTTTTCGAATTTTTGTAACGATTTTGTTCAAATTATTATACCCTTGCAGAGGGTATTATAATTTTGGTCAAAAGTGTGCAACGCAGTGAAGGAGACATCTCCGACCCTATAAAGTATATATATTCTTGATCAGGATCACCTCCTGAGTTGATATAGCCTTGTCCGTCTGTCCGTCTGTCTGTTTCTACGAAAACTAGTCTCTCAGTTTTAAAGCTTTCAAATTGAAACTTTGCACACACCCTTCTTTCCTTTGCACGCAGTATATATGTCGGAACGGCCGGGATCGGCCGACTATATCCTATAGCTGTGATATAACTGATTGATCGGAAATGCCATAACTTTGGTGTTTGTAAAGTTAGAAAGTTGGGATTTTCTATGGGTTTTATATTTGGCTAACCAATCTTATCTACCAAATTTCATAAGGATCGGCCGACTATATCCTATAGCTGCCATATAACTAATAGATCGGAAATGCCATAACTTTGGTGTTTGTAAAGTTAGGAAGTTGGGATTTTCTGTGGGTGTTATATTTGGCCAATCAATCCGACCAACCAAATTTCATAAGAATCGGCGGACTATATAATATTATTTTCCATTTAGAATCTGTCGTCGATTCATTTTTATACCCTTGCAGAGGGTATTATAATTTTGGTCAAAAGTGTGCAACGCAGTGAAGGAGACACCCCCGACCCTATAAAGTATATATATTCTTCATCAGGATCACCTCCTGAGTTGACAGCCGGGATCGGACGACTATATCCTATAGCTGTCATATAACTGATTGATCGAAAATGTCATAACTTTGATGTTTGTTAAGTTAGGAAGGGATTTTCTATGGGTTTTATATTTGACCAATCAATCCGACCTAACAAATTTCATAAGGATCAGCCAACTATATCTTATCGCTGCCATACTGATTGATCCGAAATGCCATAACTTTGGTGTTTGTTAAGTTAGGAAGTTGGGATATTCTATCGGTTTTATTTTTGGCCAATCAATCCGACATACCAAATTGCATAAGGATCGGCCGACTATATTCTATAGCTGCCATATAACTGATCGATTGGAATTGCCATAACTTTGGTGTTTGTTAAGTTAGGAAGTTGGGATTTTTATGAGTGTTAAGAATTCATCATATGAATAATTTTGGAGAATATAATTTACAGAATATTCTGCAAGGGTATTTCAACTTCGGCTCCGCCCGAAGTTGGCTTTCCTTTCTTGTTTTTGTTTGAAATTATTTTTAAATTTGTAATTTATTTTTTATTTCCCCTTTCTTTCTTATTGTGTAAAGGCGATAAAAGGATCTGTAGTGAAAACTAAAACAAAAATAGCCTCCAGTTGCCATTTGTTCGTTCAGCTCGTTTACGGCTTTGTCGTTTTCGTTAACGTCCTGTATTCGCAAAGGTTCTTTTTTTCAATGTGTTTTAAAATGCATTTGATGTGGGCTGAGGCGGACTAAAAAGTAGGTCGCTTCTCTGTCAAATTACTGACTTTATGGTCCCTTACACAAAGTTCAACTGACATACATAATTAAAATTTATTTGGATGTCAAAGAAGGTCTGAGTGAGAACACAAAAATAATTTAGAATTATCAAAATGATAAAATACAAAATTAATTCATTCAGAAAAAATATAAAAATTATATAAAATTAAATTGTAAAACAATTTTCAATTACAATATGAAAAACAATTTAATTTTTTACTAATTTGGGTCTGTTACATATTGTTATTCAATAGTGTACTTTTCAGATAACTAGAACAATCTACCTTTAAAGTGCCGATCAAAGACTCTTCAGAACTTTTCATTATCAACTTAAAGAACTCTATCTTCCATTCGAATCCGATTACAACTTTATTCAATTTGGTGGCCGTTTTTCCCCTTTCGAGGGATTATCTCTGGTTTCCCATCAACCACATCAAATGCTTTCTGTGCCCCCTTTCCACTCGCAAAACTTCAATCAAGCAAAGGACCGCAAATCCCGAAAATCAGTCACAATTATTACACCCACAGCAAAGAGAGGTTGGTCCTGAGGTTATACCACCACTCCGCCCCTTTTTATTAAGCCTTCCATTTGAAAACAAAACCAAGGAGGAAAAAGCCCCTAGAACAATGCCAAAACTATTCCCTATAACAAATACGAACCGAAAGTGGGTTGGTTTTTGGGGTGGGGTAAAAGTTGGTTGGCTGATTGATAGACAAGGAGACAGTCACCGACACCATCGACGTCTATGGTTCCACTCTAGCCGGGTCTTTTGAGCCACCTCCCTCCCTCCTCCTCACTCCCCTCGGCTGTTGTCAATTAACGTACGAAAATGACTTCCGCTTTGATTGTGCACCCCGTCCCCGTCCCTTTCCCTTTCACCCCTTGCAACCTCATCCATCGATCGAATGTCAACTGGTTGACTGCCTGCCTAACTGTCACAGCCTGTTTCCGTTTCCGATTAAAGCTTTGGCAAATAGTTTTGAGAGCGCTCCCCCGCTGCCCCTCCTCCTCCTCCTCCCTGTATTGTTGGCGAAAGGTTTCATTTGAAATGATTTCTGTAATTGTTGCCCGGGCCTCATCATCATCAATCGCTTGATTAATGACCGGTTAAATGTGCATTTTATAAAAGGGAACTATAACAATTCTTTATTTTTTTTTTGAATTTCAAGTGTTTGATTTAGTGATTTATTGGAAAACGTTTTGTGTAAGGAACTCGAAATAAATTATTTTGGCAGAAGTACAACTAAAATCACATTTCAACTCAATGAGTGTTTCAAATAAAAAGTTGTTTTATAGCAAAAGAAAAATATATAAAATATAAAGAATTAAACATTTCACAATAACTGAATATATAAACATTTTTTATTTCTGATAATACAGTTCATCACAAAAGTCAAGAGATCACCGCAATGAAAAATCAAAATAAAAATACAAAAATAAAAAAATGAGTCAACGCAATATGCTGGGTAAAAGATAATTTTTAAGTTGTGTGAATGTCAGAATGTTTGCGTTCCTACAGACAGACAAACAGGCATGGATGGATCGATTCGGGTCAAGATCGTAATCATATATTCACTTCATAGGGTCGCGGACGCATACTTCTTTCTGCCTTATACTTTTCAACTAATTAATTATACCCTTTTACTCTGTAAGTAACAAATATAAAGAAGCAATTAGTAAATGATCAAACTTGGTGCTCATAAGAATGATACAAATAGCTGAGTCCCATCCATTGCCTTTAAGTCCCCTCCCTTTCACATTAACTCTATGTAAATGACTCTCGGCAAATCAGAGTCGCAGGGCATCACTTATACATTGGACGACACCTTTAGGGAGCAAGCAAAGCATGAAATTAGGCAAACAACTTTACCAAGCCAAACAACAACAAAAACACAGAAGGAGAAAGGTCGCGCCTAAGCTGAAAAAAAGATGGCAAAGAAATAAAGACAGTGGCAGACTGCGAAAACAGCAAACAGAACGAAACGCACTGAAGCACTTACAACGCAAGGAGCGCCCAGGAAAGACGTACACTTAAAACAATTTAAATAACACAAATTTATAAAAAAAATTGGCAAATTTTAGACTACGTCCACCATATTGTGTTATATGGTTATATCAAATGATTTAATTTATATTGGTTAATTTATTTATTTATTGTATAGGTTAGGTAATTTGGTTGTGGAAATTTTTTTTGACAAAAATTATATTATTAAAATATTACTGAAGAACTTATATCTTTTGTCGTTAACAACTTCCATACTAACTATTTCAAAAATATAAAAAAATTAATTTGTATAACTATAAAATACCCCTACTCAAAGGGGTTTCAGTATAATTGTTAAGACATTATAAATAAATAGAAATTATACTTAAATCCCAAACTTTATGCCACTGTATTTTTTAAAAAATGGCTGGTCAGTGGGGGAAGAAAGGGGTGGTGAAAGTGTAACGATGGAAAAGCGGGGGCAATGAAAAGCTGAAAACGTCGCAGCCGCAGTGCAGACGACGCAAACAGAACGCCTAAGTAATTGCAGAATAAACAAGCATCAACAAAAGATTAAGACGCGCTCAGGACCACGCCCATACTCCCACCCACAGACGCGGCTCAACCAAAATAAATAAGCCAAGGAAAATAAAAACAAACAAGAAAGGAAAGCTAACTTCGGGCGGAGCCGAAGTTGATATACCCTTGCAGAATATTCTGTAAATAATATTCTCCAAAATTATTCACATAATGCATTCTAAATACTCATAAAAATCGCAACTTCCTAACCCTAAAATCACCAAAGTTATGGCATTTTCAATCGTTCAGTTATATGGCAGCTATGGGATATAGACGGCCGATCCCTATAAAATTTGGTAGGTTTGATTGATTGGCCAAATATAAAACTCATAGAAAATCCCAACTTCCTAACTTTAAAAACACCAAAGTTATGGTATTTCATATCGTTATATGGGAGCTATAGGATATAGTAGGCCGATCCTTATGAAATTTGGTAGGTCGAATTGATTGGCCAAATCAAAAAGCCATAGAAAATCCCAACTTCCTAACTTTACAAACAGCATTTCCTATCGTTCAGTTATATGGCAGCTATAGGATATAGTCGGCCGATCCCGGCCGTTCCGACTTATATACTGCGTGCAAAGGAAAGAAGGGTGTGTGCAAAGTTTCAATTCGATAGCTTTAAAACTGAGAGACTAGTTCGCGTAGAAACAGACAGACGGACAGACAGACGGACAGACGGACATGGCTATATCAACTCAGGAGGTGATCCTGATCAAGAATATATATACTTTATAGGGTCGGAGATGTCTCCTTCACTGCGTTGCACACTTTTGACCAAAATTATAATACCCTCTGCAAGGGTATAAAAACACAAATAGCAAAAGAGTGAAGAGCAGCGAGCATTGCAAATATGTTGTTTGTTTTGCTGTTGCAACTGTTTTTATACCCGTTACTCGTAGAGTAAAAGGGTATATTGTATTCGTGCAAAAGTATGTAACAGGTAGAAGGAAGCGTTTCCGACCCTATAAAGTATATATATTCTTGTTCAGGATCACTAGCCGAGTCGATCTAGCCATGTCCGTCTGTCCGTCTCTCCGTCTGTCCATCTGTCTGTCCGTCTGTCTGTCTGTCCGTATGAACGCTGAGATCTCGGAAACTATAAAAGCTAGAAGATTGGGATTTTGCATGTAGATTTTAGAAGTTCCTACGCAGCGCAAGTTTGTTTCAAAATGGTGCCACGCCCCCTCTGACACCCACAAGTCACAAGCTGTGGCCACAGTTTTGATGCTATTATTTAATTTTTTTTTGATATATATTTGTTTCGTCAATACCTATCGAATAATAAAAGTTTGCCACGCCCACTCTAACGCCCAAAAACCCATTAAACACTTAAGCCTGGCTAGCGCCTACATTTCTGCCTTTCATGGCGTATACAATAGCGCCATCTAACGGATGACTTTGGAACAGCTGGCCAAGGTGCTCAACAGAGTCAACGTTAATTCTCGATAAGGATTTCTATTAAAGGAAATTGCGATGGTTTTCATTTGTCAATACCGAACTATATCCCAAGAACTATGCAAATCAAATCAAGTTAGCCAAATTGGAGGTGTTCCCTGGGTACCGATTTTAACATAAAAATCGGGAGCTAATTCGAGCTGCGAAAAACATACAGAAGGCATATTTATATTAGTTGTTTAGCTGAGTAACGGGTAATAGTCGAGACACTTGACTATGGCGTTCTCTCTTGTTTTTCTTGCACTTACACCAAAGAATAAAACTTAAAACAAATAAAAAATCAATCTTAACTAAAATTCTTAAGAATACCAAATCTTTAAGTAATTACCACTTTTAAAATACATCGTAGACAAAAACATTTATGTACAAACGTATGCAATACATTTTATAACACACACAAAATGTATAAATATGAAACAAAAAAGTGGTTAAATATAATAATAATATTTAAGAAGATTTGAGAATAAGAAACAGCGACAATTTTAGTGTTATGACTAAATGGCGAGACTTTTCACAAAGAAAAAAGATAGTTGGAACTTTCTCAACACTTTGTGGTCGATGTGCAAATGAAGCTCAACGCAAAAAGTGGTCATTAGACACCCCGCTTACCTCGCATCCACCAATAGTTGAAAAACTTGTCGTTGCAAAAATTTTAGCAAAACTCCTCGAAACTCTTAACCTCCTTCAATCGCTAGAATTTCTTTGGATTTTGGAAAGCACAAATTTTTAGCGCAAAAAAGTTTTTACAACTGCGTTAAGAAAATAGGGGAAAAGGAGTTCAGGGAATGCTCCGAAGCGTTAAGCAATTTACCAGTTTCATGCACATTCCCCCGACCTACCCCTTATGTCAGCCCTTTTGGATGGGTCTTGGCCTTAGCCAATTCTGGTCTAACAGTTAAGTGCGGATTAAGAAAATATAAACATTTGTAAGGATTTAGCCAAAAGTTAGCCTTTTGGCCTGTTTGTTTTTGGTTGCATCCTTGTTATTATTATTATTGCTCTTGGTAATTTGGCTATTTTTAAAGAGTTTGTTCTTGTATTTAATTTTCGGAGGTCAACTCTCTCCCGGTTTTGTCAGATGACAGTTTGAATGCGCAAGTGTTATTTTCTGATTACAAAATTGAAGTATAATTAAATGAATATATTTAAAATTACAGATATCAGCCTAATTTATAGAAACCTGTGCAACATAAACAAAAAAAAAGAAAGAAAATTTAAAAATACTTTTTTTTTATTTTTTAGTTTGGTGACAATATTTGAATGAAAACTACTTGCAAAAGTAGTATTAAAAAGTATGCTACAAAAAATTTCTTTTGCCCGCATATGTCGTTGATTAAAATTCAAATAATAAAAACCACGATTAAAGTTTAATTTGTAATAACATAAAACGCTTTAAAGCTTTAACTTACACAGCAGCATATTTCAACTCCTCTATTTATTTCCCCTCAGCAAATGGTAATCATTTTTATGACCGAGTGCTAACTCAAGAATTTCATATCCACAAACAACATCCATTGCACTGGATGGACCATTTGGCCGATGACTTGTAGACAAGAATCGTAAAATATCAACGGCAATAACTTTTGCCAAAGGCTGTCATGGAGCCAAAGGATATGCGGCGAGAAAATGGCGGAAGGTCCTCTGTCAATGACTGACCAAGCACGATGCATTCAGGACCTAAAACGGAGGCAACGAAATGAAGAATGAAGAGACCCCGGAGGCGTTTGTTCCGTGCCACGCCCCCCGGCAATGCAAACGCAGACAAAGCAAAGAAAAGGGCAGCATTATGCGTGCGGATAACTCTAGCGTGGCAGTTCTTTCGGCCCAAAGGCGTCAGTCATACACATATGGACCAGAAGCATAGCTGCCATATTGATGATGCACTTGCTGCGATCAATGCACCCGCAGGCGGGGACCACTGCTCATTTTTTGCTGCTGCTGCTTCCTCCGAGTGCTGCACTTAAAAAAATAAATGGTATTAAATTTGGAAGTATATATAAAAATAATAGCGTTGGTTGCCGAAATATTTTAGATGTGTAAGTAGTTTTATAAACAGGTAACAAAAAATGTGAATTTTAAAACCTAAAACAAAACACCATTAATATTTATTTAAAAAAAAAACTAATAAAAGATTGTTAATTAGAAGGTATATTTTTAAACAAATTTGAATATATTAGTGATTCAATCGATTTAATTGGGGTTAACAGTGATTTAAAAATTACATTGCGTGATTAGTAAGTCCTGTATCTTTAAAATTACAAATTTAAAGCTTTACTTTTTCTATATATTTTATTTGGGGGAACTCTGCACTAGTTTCTCCAAGTGCACTTGAAGTTTAGTGCATTTCGGGTTTTTTTTTCTTGTTCACGCTTTGCAGTTGGCAGTCTGATTCCAGGGGCGTCGGAGTCTGAGTCCTCGTTCTCGGAGGCGCAAAATGTTTGCACAAAGGCTTAAGGCAAACAAAGCTGAATCAGCAGGGCCGAGTCGACTACTGTCTGTCATCAGCCACTCTCCACTGTACGGGAAACAATACGAGGGGAGGGGCCTGGGTGACAAAAGCAAGGACCGGGGTCGAAAAGAAATATCCATTGACGGGGAGTGAGGGTCAACCCTCCTCTTCTATTTTACTTTTTTTTTCATGGCAAACAAATGAAAGTGGATCCACTTGAGCGCAGCAAATGAAGTGCCATAGTTGGTTGGCGGGACATGCCAGGGAGGGGGTTTAACAAGGGGGTGTGGGCGGATACAAGGAGCAACAGCAGCAGGATCGGACAGTAAAAGTGCAACGAAAGCGAAAAAGGGAACATGAAACAAAGACAAAAAAAAAATAAGGGAAGCAAATGCACACAAAATGTCGATGTTAGTCATACAAATGATACAAGCTGAGTACAGTGAAGAAAAGTTTTGCGGGACACTTAACCAAATCAAAATATACAAAGTAATGGTTTGAGTAATTTGATATGCAGAATTTATTCAAATAAGAATTATCTATTTTAAATATTTTTATTTTTCCTTTATTCTAAACGAAAATTAAATTTATCAAAATATTTTTCTCTTAATATGGACTGTACAATAAGTTTCAAGGTTTTTTTGTTGATATAGTCATTTTCGATTTTAATGTTAAATAACTAATAATGCTTGGACTTTTGTCAACTCGTATAACCTGTTGTTGGTAAGTATTTGCAATGAATTCTTGTATGATAACTTCGTTTTTTGGTCTTCAAAAAATGGTTTTAACAAAGGCACTTAACAATTAATTTAATTAAATGTTTAAAGTTTAAAAGTGACTTTTTCCACATTTAATCATTTTTATATGACGTAAATAATTTTAGGCAATTTCCACTGTACCCATTTTGATAAGTGTGGGCATGTGAGAAAGTTTTGTTGGCAGCAGTGTCATATGTGTTGCACACTAGTTGATGATGTTGCTGACGTTGCCAGGAAAGGATAGGTCAGGATTCGAGGGGTGGGAGGCGCAACAAGGAGTGGGTATATCCCATTGGGCTGCTTACATTGGATGAGCCGCGCTGGAGCACAATTTTCAAGAGATACGTCAATATTTGACAAGTCGTCATTGTCGTTGGCTGCTTCATCCTCCGATTTTCCACCTACTTCCTTCACTCACCAACCCCATTTTCCTGCTCGACGTCATCGTTGTGTATTAAGCGCTATTTTCGCTTTGCTACTTGCTGCTCCTGGCTGCTCTCTTTTCTGAATATTTGTATGTTTGTTTGCAGTTTCCCTTTGAATGTCGCTTTTGTATTTGTCGTGGATACTTGTGCAGAGTTGCATTTGTTTTATAGTTTTATGGTTTTAAAATTAAAATGTATCCAGCTGATTTTAAATTTTATACGAACTAGAGAAAATCATCAGAGGTTTATTAGTTTATAAGAAGTGGTATGATAGCAACTTTATAAAAATAAATGATCCAAAAAACAAATGTTAAATCTGTCTACAATTTTTAAAAATTAAAGAATTTTTGTACACCGAATTTCTATAATTATTTATGTTTAAAACCAGGTTTTTTGATATTTTTTATCACTTAACAGATCAGAAACACAAGGCTTTGTTTTTCTATTTTTAAGGATCGGTAGTCATATACCTTCAACTTATTTGTTGTCACTCACCTATTGGAATTTGCCATTTTCCCAAACGACCAAAAACATTTTCAATTCTCTTGGCTTATTAAAAGTGCCATGCAATATGAGACTTGTTCGCTCCTCTCGAGCTGAAAAAATAGAACTGAACACATAAGCCCAAAACTGAAACTCTATTGAATCTCTCTTCGAGCTAGGTTACCCACACTCAGTGTGGAGGACTCGTGAGTATAATGAGTCGGGGAATCATGATAGGAGAAGCACTTAAAAATATTTAACGAACCTTAAGCTTTTAATAACTTGAAATTGATTGAATCAGTGAAACATAAAAGATATTACAACGCGAGGGCAAAATCATTTCTTCGGTTGTAAAAATTTCAACATGTATGCTCCGGCTTAAAAAAGAAAAACACAAAGCTGCGAACGAAATATATTTAAATATATATACTTTTAAATTTAAGAAAATATTTTTGATTTTATATGAACTTAAAAATTAGAGCCTAATATAATTAATTTGGTTAGTAAAAACAAAACAACCCATTTGAAAAAGGAGACTTTAATTAATTGAACTAGAGTCACAGGTAATATTTCTTAGATTAGAGTATTGTTTTCAGTGCATTTCTCGGGACCGAAAGGCACACCTCAAAAGCTGCTACTCAATAGCGACGGAGACAGGGACACAGACAGGCAGCCGATGAAGAGGCAGCAGCTGCTGATGTTCATGTTGCATTTGTTGCTGCTCACCTAAATGCAATGGCAAAGTTTTATGTTCGAAACACGAGCCGGCGGACAACAACAGTGAGGACTAGTACTAAGCCCACTTCCGCAAGCATTAACGATGCACGCCCATGGGGCGGGGAGATAAAGCTGCATAATGGAGTCTGGAACAGCCAATGACCATTAGATGGGGCCCAGTTGCCGGGGGCGAAGTTTGCCTAGCGGAGTGTCCTGGCCATGGGATGGACAATAAGGCAAAACGAGTTATTAATAAACAAGATTGGGAGGCCATCGAAATGTGACTGAAATGAAAATACCCTTCTTAGCTAAGCAGGTCGATATGAATTATTAACGGAAATGTAGAGAGGCCTGTAAAAGCTTTAAAATAGGCATATATTACTATGGCTTAATATAATAAAGCAGGTTGACCAAATTTCGACTAAACAAAAATGATTCCGAAAAGAATAATAAAATATATACAATTACTTTTCAACAAATACTGGGAAGAAATTGTTTAGTTAACTACTTGGGAATTTAATTTAAGTTGACTTGAATTGCAAAATATAGAATTTTCAAGTGAAACGATTTATTTAAAACAAAATATGTACATACGTGTTCTCTATGGTTTCTATTTTTTATATGGCACGTAACTCTCTGAAGGTTTTATCAGTAGGTGTCAAAATATTGGAATTAAGTTCAGTTGACAGGATAAGTCTGAAATTGTTGAGCACTCACAACTTTTTCACCACACTTGATATTTGCAATTGTTTTACAAAAACTTTTGGCACACATTCTTTTTTTAATTAGTTTTCAATTTTAATTCTTTTTTGTTACGATGTATATAGCATATAAGTCATTTACAATTGAATTTCGAAATTCGAAAAATTGAAAGCTTTTAAGGTGAACAAACAAAATAAATGTCGCAATGACAATTAAAATTAATTATAGAATGAACGATAATTAATAATTGAGTGTTAAATTAATATATACAAAAATAAACCAAACTTTTTTGTAGTGGTTTTCTGACATATCTTCAACTCACCGCCGCGAGCATAATACATTTTTTAAAAGCAAATAAAAAAAATTAAGAATATAAATACTTATTATGCGTATTTAATTTCAGGTAATCTTTCTATATATTCTAACAAATTATTGAAAGCTAAAACCCAGTTATTAATATCAAACTTATGCTAGTCAAAAGCTCCAAGTACAAACAGAACGGAACTGCTCAATAGGAATAATATTGACAGCAGTGATTATGGCATATGGATCACAGGCCAATCCCAATAATTTCTAACAAAACAAACAAGCCAACAATGCATGATTGGCTTATGGTAAGTGTATTATAAACAAATATGAAGTGGGCTGAGCAAAATATTCCGGCCTAACACAGGAAACGGAAGTGCCGACAAACACACACATGTGAGCAACGGCACACAAAGAGGAAGGAGGGATGAGAGAAGGAGGGGCGCAGTCGGAGTGATAGGCAAACTAAATGCGAACAAATATTGCAAAAGTTTTTGCTGTAGCACATAAATTTCTGTCATGGGCATCATTAATTAGCGCCCCTTACTCACCACCACCTCAGCCAAAAAAAAAAGATACATTAGCTCAAAGCGGAAGTACAGTCGCGTTAACATAAACATGCTGGCGAGGAGAAGAAAAAACCCAGAGTTGCAAAAAGTTAAATTAAGTTGGATAGTAATTTTATGTTTTTTTTTTTCCGTTTATGAATCACCACTTGACATGAAAATTCAAATTGAAACCATCAATCATGGTGCTGAAAGTCACAGAGATGAAAGGATTCTAGCAACTAATGAAAACCAAACACAGCAGGTGATGGTGATATGTTATTAGAAAGAGGAGCAGCTGGAGATGAACGTGGAACACAAAACGCTGTCGTTGCATTTTGTGGCGCCTTTTACTTTACTTGGCTTTTTGTTCCCCTTTCTTTTTTTTTGTATTTAGCTGCTTGCTTTTTTCTTTTTTGCATTCTGTTTGCGCGGCAGTATCAGTGTAGTAATCAGAAATTTTAATCAAGGGGAGAGATGCCCTGCTCGTCGGTTGCCTTCTGATGCCGCCTTAACGCTTCACTTAACTCAGCTCCCAGCGTCGAGGTAAACATTGCAATTATGTCGAGCACAAGAGAGCAACGCGATCCAGGTGTGCTATGATTAAAAAACAGGACATAAAAGAAGGTAACGTGAAAGAAGGGGCAGTCTAGATTAGGACTTTATGAGAAGCGCAGAGAGAGGCTCTACAATTTTAACATTGGCGTTTGTTTGCACTGAAACGCTTTATGACGCAAAGTTCAAAAAAATGTTGCTCGAATTAGCTAAACATCCGAAAGAGGTGAAAACTATAAAGGCAGCAAAAAAAAATAAAGATTAATTTTAGTAAGTAGGTAGTTTATCTTTATATTTCTGGACTTGGGCTCATTTGAAAGATTACTGTTTTTAGTATAAACACACTCATAAACGTTCTGATGTGTGTGGATGGATTACTGGATTGTTTATAATGGTTTATAAAATTGATCTCCCTAAAATGGAAATAAACAGGTAACTGGGAACAGTTAATACTGATTCCCGATCTCCTTATATTTCTCTTCTTGCGACAGGTCACCATTTTGTGCCAAAGTTTGCGCAGTAATGGCACTTATTGATGACATTTTTGGTCGCTTCACGTCAAGTGTGCAGTCGGAAAATGGTTACGTCTTTTGAAAAATACTTACAGTTCCGATTGTAAGCCACTTCTCTTCCGAACGTTCCAGGTGTGGTCAACTCTTTGTAAGCCGCTATCAAAGTTGGCGAGATGGCCCACAAAAAGTGATTTTCCCATCTAATCTTTTTCTAAGACACTCCATTTTGACCCTTGCAACGAATCCGAAGTCATGCCCAAATAACATATTAGCAACAACCTGAGAGAGGCACTTATAGATTTCAACTACACGATATTCATTGTAGCGCACTATTGAAAAACATTTTTAACAAAACCCCAACTAACTCCCTTTTCTTTAAAAAAAATTTATATTTGGTTGCTCCAATATTAAACGGAACTGCTCTTCCGTAGTCATTGGACGCAAATAAGATCCCATGAAATTCCTTCAAAATTATTGGCTGTCATGATGGCACAGCAATTCCCGATATTAGTTTTGTACTTCTAGATTTTTTCAGCACGTCTGTCGCCAAAGACAATTTGTATTAGAATGCCAATGAAATGAAAAAGAAGAGACAGCGGTTACTCCAAATTTATTAAGAATACGGCCAAATTAACTGATTGTTTGAAATGTCAACAATTTGTAAATATTCACTATTTGTGTGTGCCTTTAACACTGATGTTCGAAATAGAAAATAATATAACAACCATGTTAAAAAAAATGGATTCACGAGTTCATCTTTTAATTAATATTTGGTTTAATATACTGCACTGTGTGTTTCATTTCATTCTCCAAAACATAAGTTTTTTTTTGGAAAAAAATTTTGTTTTTCTATTAGCATTATTTTTCAGAAGTTTTCCAATAGCATTTGTTTTTGAAAAGTTAAGAATTGTTTCTTAAAAGCAATGAAATGATTTTTAATGCTAATTACTTTTCCAAAAGTAATAAATTATTTAGCATGTCTTACTTCAATGATAACGAAAACGGATTCCACTAGCATTTCTATTTTTAATGATAATAGAAAAGTAATGATAATGCTTAAAGAATTACGCTGGTATACACCTACACTTAAAGTTCACCTTTTCAGCAAGAAAATCCAGCTCACAGACCGAAAATTCAAAATTCCTGCGGTCGACCACACATGCACACCCAACAAAAAGACCGCCTCCAAAAACAATTGAAGAAAAGTAAATAAGGCAAACCAAAATAGCCAAATAAACGCATTCGAGCAAAAGTCGCACGATGGAAAGAAAATCAGGAGCGGAAGTATAGATATAGATGTGGCTGGGGGGCGGGGTGGGGGTGGCTAGGGGGTATGCATGCAAAACAGCCACGTGCAAAATGGCGCACAGCTGCCAAGCGGAAGTGGAAGTGCCCTTAGCCCCTCGCCTACATGGCGAATTTTCCATGTGGAGTGCCTTTTGTGGTTATGATGAATATGAATGCTATGTGATTGCATTAGCAACTTCAACTTCTCGTCCGACCACTACACGACATGACAACACACTCATTTTCACATAATGCCCACCCAAAGGAGGGGTAATTGAGGATGGGTGGCGAGAAGGGTGGGAGTTTCAAAATGGAAGGCCGTTGGCCAACAAACGGAAGCGTTTTGAAAAATGTGTTTAGTGTGTGACAAAAGACGGAGAAAGCTTCGTCCGAATGCAGAAAAATCTGAGTTCTTGCGAGGACTACACTGTAAAAACAAAGTGAATTTTCGTCTATAAACTACAAAATTACCTTTCAATTTTTGCCAAAGACAACCCTAGATATCTAAACTCTAAAAACATATTCATATAAAAACCAACTCAAACCAAGTTAAAGATGTTCATTTACTTATAATCTGTTAGTGGTTGCATTCTCTTACGTAACATCGTGAATATTTAGTATTTAGTTGTAGTTTTTTTTTACTGTAACAGGCTACAAAGGAACTAAAGCTAATAGTAAATCTTCCTTTGTTTTGGTTCATATCCACCTTATTTATAATTTCCAAATGGTTCTAGCGCTCCGCCCTCCAAGACCAGTTAGACATCAAATTGTTTATCAAATGTTTATTTTATCGTGTTTATGGCACAAATATTCACTTGATGTAATTATTTCTAAGAAGTTTAGTTTATACTTTGTCTCTATTATTGCAATTGTTACTTTCATTTATTGTAGATTACAGTTTGTTTTTAGTAAACTCAGCTCATAATTGTCAGTTGAAACATTTTAGCTGTGCAACTGGTTGATTATATAAAAAGCTAATTTCTGTGTACGAATGACCCACAGCAAACTATTAAAACTAGTACCAATGTGGTCTCCAAAAACGCACCTCGAAATGCTTTCAGCTTAATGCTCAATCGGAAGTGCACTGCAGGAAGATGCAGCACGTAAAAAAAATTGGATTCCATCTCCTTGTTTTGCTCACCTGTCTGGTTAGCGTCCTGTTTGCGGTCAGAAACTCCTCTTAGTGGCATTTTAGTTTACTTTTTCCTATTTGTTTATGCTTTTTTTGCTCCTTTCCTTTTGTGTGTGTGTGTATGCATGTGTTTATTTAAATTATGTTGTGCGGTTTCTAGACTTCCGTTGGCTCAATTAGTGGTCGGTTAGTCACGGACACTGCTTTCTGCCGTCAAAACACACACTAAAAAAAGGAGAGAAAACAAGGATACACCCTCGCACACCCGTAATATCATCCGTGCAAGTTTCCGGCATTTTTGCTGCATTGCGTTTCATATTAAATGTGATTACTCCTCGCCCAATGCCCAGAAGATTGGCAGGACCCAGGGACAGGAAGGCCGCCATCCAATGAACCGTTAAGCAAACGCATTGTGGGCGGGGGGAGTGGCAGGCGGAAGGAGTTCCCTCCCACGCTCGCCCACGCAATAACCGCCAATTCATTTGAGTGCCGTTGTCGAATTGGCAACATTTGCTGGCCTCCCCGTTTTTGGTCCTAGGGGATGTCGGTCAAAAAGGGTTATGGTTTACCTTACAAAGATACCCAGGTACAATAGCGGGCAAAATAATAGTGCGTAAATGCACTGAACAAGAACAATAAAAATTATATTCGCAATTCGGTCTGCGAAGTAATTTATTATATACATTTAACATCTGCTAAATATTTATAGTCTTACTAGATATCTTTTTTTATTTCTCTAAAAACAATTCAAAATAAATATTCTGATTTAACTGGAATCAAGAAAATAACTGCAGGTTAAGCCACAAGTTTTGGCCTAGAAAAATAATAATTTGAAAAGTCAACTAGCTACTTTATTGACCAAACCCATGTCTCGATGTGGTCCATTTTACACAGGCATGTCAAAAAATTATCCAATTTCTAACCCATATATGAAATAAATAATAAATAAAGGAACAAGGAAAGGAACCAAATTTATTTTGTTGAGCCAAATTGAAATGTTTGCAATAAAAGTATAAAGATAATGGTTAAAAGATTAAGAAGAGCGTATTCTCGTTCATTTTTTTTTTTTGGATAACAAGGTTTCTTTAAGCCTGCATTAGCTTAGATACATGCTCTTCATTGACTCAAAATTTTTCGTGTGTATACCATTTTCAAGTTACATTTTCTTTATTTTTTAAGTAAATATTATTATAATGGGTTAGTTGTTAGATTGTTTTTTACGCCACTACTATTAATTTTCCCGCACCTGTGCGGACATACATATGTGCGTGAGTGGTGGTGCGCAGCCAAAACAATCATAAAAATGCCTTAACCCAGCGGCTGGCGAGCCATCAACATTTGATTGAAAAAGTCTCCGACCCCGAAAAGCAAGTTAGGGAGGAGAATCGTCATCAGTTGGAGATTTGATTGCATTTGCTCGGCCCACTTCTCCAGAAAACAGGATATCATACTCGAACGCCCCTCTCCTGAGGCACTCAAATTTTACGACACTAAATTTAGTACTGCATATTAAAAACGATAATAAATGCTTCCGCATGTGAAAGATTTTCCCTTTTTTCCTGGTGAATTATTAAATTATTTGTTGATTATGAATATGTAACCAGGTCAGGCGTGTCGAGGGGCATTTAAGGAAGCGTGCACTGAAATATATTCAAAAGTTAATGTTCATTTGCCAATTGAGCTGGGTAGTGAAATTTTATTTAAAGTGCTTTGGCTGCATAAATCATGAATCGCTTTCAGGGAATGAGAGAAGACTTTTTTAGACTGCTTTACAAAAAAATTGAGTTCGCAGGTCTGGCGAAAATAAAAAGAGGATACAAAAATTAGCCGTATAATTATAATACCTTTAGCAGGTGTGTAATAACAAATAGATATCTATTGTTTGATTAATTTCCCATTCATTTTCTTAACTTTTCTATGGCAGCTATGATATGATATAGTCATCGGTTTTTTTCTTAATTAAAATCGCATTTCTGAAATTGTAAAGATGGCCTTATTTCGGTATATATCTTAAAAAACAACGAAGCTTTAAAAAATGTTGACTTATTTTTTGTGAATTTTTAATCAAGATAGATTTAAAACTAATAGGACTAGTTTGCGTAGAAATAGACGGTTATGACCGAAAGCTACAAAAATGTACGTTTATGTAAATATTAAATACACTTTTAAATATTAAATTAATATAATTTTTGCTTAAAGTGGGCCTCTGTTTTGGAATTTGTACTTTTTCAAGATTCTTAAAAAAATTGATTATACATTTTTTTTTAAAACCTAAAACCTAAAAACCTTAATTGGTAAACAAAGAAGATATGATCAAAGCATACTATAAAAATCAAGGTTACGCACAAAAAGAACAGCATCCATTTGCTTATATATAATTTTTATAATTTATTTATAATTTTTTCATTGGCAAAAGAGGAAGACCTTGACCCTATTTGTCCTTACTTTGAGCTTGTTAATTGAAACCAATTGCAAATGAGATATGGCTATTTAAGCCCAATGTTCTCGACTCATTGGGTTGACTACATTTTGGCAATCAAACGCAAAACACAATCCCAGATTTGGCTCAGTAACTGACCTCATTCGCTCCCCCTATCTGGATCTATTTATTTGCACCTCACTTCCCTATTTCTGTATGAGAACACATTGTGTTTTGCACACGCGATGCAGTCGAAACAAATTGGTTTCATTAACTTTTACTATAGCATTTTGGCCCGCTTGATGGCAATAAATTGTTATCTACTCCACATGATGTTCCCTGTTGCTGTGATGGTCCTGCCACCTTTGGAAGCCCTTCTAGCTGGTAGCTACTTCAGGCTAAATGCCGATACATATTCATTTTGTTGCAAAATTTTCGCACATATGCAGTTGTCCTGCGGAGCGAGAGAGACGGGGCGAAGGAGTGAGTGAGTGGGGAACAGAGTGTAACGGTTTGAAAATTGTGTGGGGAATCAGTTTTACAAAATTGAATTTATTTCGCTTGCGTTGCAGCATCCCCAGCCAAAGGGACCTGCATTGTAAAAAAAAGTTCAATAGTAATATAATAATATTTTGGACAATTCCTAACAAAACAATTAATAACAAGGTATGTATAACTGTTTGAATATTATTAAACAAGGGTATTTTCATATATTATTATTGAAATAAAAATTTCACTGAAGTAGGATAAAATATAGATCTACTAGCAATATTTGTTCACAGCGGTAACTTGTGGCCTTTAAGACTATGCTTCAGAAGTCGCTTTTTTTTCTTTCATCATATCAAAATTTTTCTTTTAAATTTTTGACCTGGGTACATTATTCACAGGGAAAGATTTCCTTAAAAAAAAGTTTCTCTAAAGTCTTTTAGCAGTTTTTAAAAGTAAGCAGTGAATGATAAAATTATATGCGAGTTGCATATCAATCACGAGAAGTTTAATACCATTTAAAATTTGTACTTTATATTCAAGGAAACATTTAACTAGCATTCTATATAATAGAACTAGAATAGGGATCCTCATTTTTTAAAAACAAAAAGATGAAATTTACCAATAAATTCGACTATAAAATCAATTTACCAAAAATTATTATTAAACAATTTTTAAAAGTGATTGTTTTTGAAAAAAATTGATGGCTTGAATATTTTTGTAAGTTTTTCTCAAAGCCCACAACAAAATTGTTCATATACAATACAAGTCTGTAAAATTATTTATTGAGAATTTACCAAAAAGTGACTCCTTGACCATTATACATATGTTTACAATACACGCGAAAAGAAAAATTATTTGTACGTTGCCATGTTTTTTCTTCTAGACCTTTTTTTACCAGTGCATGATAGAGGGAGGATCCCCTGTGTTTGCTGGTGTGTGGTGCTATAAGTATCAATAAGTCCAACGGCAACATCAGCTGGCGTGTAACTAAGAAGGATAAGTGCTCTGCTCCGCTCTGTTTTACTCTACCCATCCCATCGAAATTTTCATTATTATTTTTACGGGGCCTCTATCTATGCATCCATCTATCTGGGCATCTCTTTTTAGTCCCCTGGCTCTATAACAATTGTTTAGTGGCTCTGGAATTTATAGCTGTGTTTGTGCGCCACCAATGGGGCTATAAATTGAAATGTGTTCCCCGCCCGGAGGCCACCGCATAATGTGGCAAATAATTGCAAAAATTAGAAAGTCCTCAATTTTGAAGCTATTGAAAACTACCAATAAATTAGCAGAGCTTTTATTTTGCTGTAAAAGGGCTTACAAAATACTGATTGGAGTTACAAGTTGCTGATTACAGAGACACGACCAATATTTTCCATAATTAAAAAAAAAATGTTCGAAAAAGCATATGCACCCAAAGAAAGCTGTGGATTCTACATCATTAAAATAATGTCATTTAAGGATATTTTAGGAGACTATTGTCTTCCAAGAATTAATATATGGTAAATGGCAATTCAGCTATAATTAAATTTGGCAAGAGATCAAACGCAACCCGAAGTTCTCCAAAGTAAGTGACCGTAGTGGTTTGTTGTACAAAATAACTACCCATACGAGCGCAATATATGAACCGCAAGGATCTCGAGGAGTTAGGAGCACACAAAGTCTATAAACAACTGCGAAAGTTGTTCCGGCCGCAGCCACGAAAATACCAGCAACAAGAAGGGAGACACAGAAAGCTTTTAACGCCCAAAGAGTAGTAAATATCAGACAGGATGAGGAGTGAGCAGAAGGAGCAGCACAAAGCCACAGACAGGAAGTGAACTCACAACGAGTCTGTGTTCCTGGCAATGAATTGCAAATTTCATAGAAATTGTTTTCGAGCGTTTAACATGGCGTATGCGTAACGCATTCTCAGCCTGAGCGTTCGACCTCTTTTGCTCAACCCATTCCTTAACCCTCGAATGCCGTTTTTAGCCATACCATTTTGATTTCATTGACTTGATAACAACAGAGAAATTCGAACGAACAACGGATGCAGACGTCAACTGAACGACATCACTTTTATTGGTTTGTTTATTTGTAGCTCAAATTTTTATGATTTTTCCTCACTTGTACATAGCTGCTAAACTGATTTCCATGGGGAAATCATAAGGATACGCTCAGCAAGACCTTATTCAGTTTTGTTTTTTGTTGTATTTGTGCCTTTGATTTGGATTTCTCTGCTATTTAAGCTGCTTGATTTTATTTAGTATAGTGAGCTGCTTTATCGCAGTTTAGGGCTGTTTTGATTGAAAACATTTTGGTGTACGATAACCGTATAATCAGAAGGTAAGTTTTGCTCCAAAAAACACTGGTTCAAGAATTTTACGGATTTTTATATTTTGTAAAAAAATGATTCTATAATATTGTATATCAAATTTGGCCGAAACTATTTTTTTTAAATTTGGTAAATGCTCTTTAAAATTATTTGTTCCAAATGGAATTTTTATTTTTTTATACAAAAAGTTAACATTTCAAATCTTTTTTTCCAATTGAAAAAAATATCCGAAATATACGAACAACTTACATAAACAATTGTATACCAAACTATAATCATGTAGTTGTAGTATTTATGTTATTATTTATATTGTGTACTATCCAACGTCCTTTAAAACTCCGTCTTTTACTAATGTGTTTTCAATTATTTTCCGTAAACAGTCAATTTTTCCTTTTTTAAGCCCTTAATCTTTCCTGTCTAAAATGCGAAATCAACTTTAATTAGCTTCTGAAACTGCAGGGCGGAAATTCATTTAAGTGCCTAAGTAAAATGGACTTTTAAATCAACCACACAGGACTTTGATCCCTCATTCCTGATGCCGGATAATTGCAACTTAGCCACGCCCAGTTGGTTAAGCAGAACGCCCAACTCAACCGAGCCAAACACTATTAAGGAACCCAAGCCGGAGGTAGACTGCTCTCCCAAATGAAATGTAAAGAAAATGTTATTTATGGCCAATTTCACGAGTGTCTGATGCTGTTCCTCCTGCGGAAAGTGCAGCTCCTCCTGTTGCTCATGTCGTGGCAAGCTGGAGCGGATAGCTTCTGGCCAGAGGTGGAGCGGAGCAGAGGCATCTCCACGCCGATCATCTCGAAGGGTTCGCCCGGAATGCGTGCGTGTTTGAAGCCTCCACATCGAGGTGGAATGCAATCTGTAATGCAAAAGGCGAATCAAACGTATTTTGCTGAACCTGCGCCAACACCAGTGTTGCCAGTTTTGCTTTTTTCAATCCAAGTCTAAGATAGCCAAAAATCAACCAATTGTTTTCAAAAGATAAGAATAACATAATTTTATTTTACAAAATTTTACAAATTTATTTGGTATTTTATGTATTACTTGACGTCATAGCTAAACTTAATGTTATCGAAGTTAAAAAAAAATGTTGTTCACACAACATCAAAAGATGTTTAAAAAAACGTAAGCTATATAAGCTTTTAAAGACGGCTAAAATTCTACTGATGTATACTTAGAATGGTCAAGCTTACTTTTAATTTTCAATCAATATTCACGGTCATCTCTAGCACTTAAATCGACAGTCATTAATGGACAACTACGACATGAAGAAAAAATTAAAACATATACAATATATTTTAAACCTGGTACTCGTAGAGCCATGAGCAATATATTAAACATAGAAAGATCTACAACATAACACCGATTTAATACAGGTTGTTCAAATTCTTTTAGCATACCAAAAGCCATTTCACGTAAAAAAATATAATAGGATAATAGATATCTAGACAATATTGAGCTGCTAAACCGCTTTGTAATTAATTTTACCGATAAGTCATGGTCACCTTTCTTATGTAGACTATTTGGACATGTTGTACTTCAACAAAATGATTTGGCAGAGTTACTATTTCCATTTTTCTCAGTGCACACATGTACGCACATATGCAGTCGCTGTCTGTGGCTCTCCATCTGCCTTCGTTTCTCCAATTCCCTCTCAGTCTGCCGGATTCTCTTGGTGCTTGGGAATCGAATGCAGGTTAAATGAAAATGTTATTTCATTTGGCCGCCACTTAGAGTGTCGGAAATTGAAATTTATATCCGTGTTTCTGGCCAGAATGCGAAGGACGACCCAACTGGGAAGAAGAAGAAGCGGAAGAGAAGTAGCCCATTGAGGAGCGAATTCATTCCATTGTGGTTTATTGCCCCGATTGCTCAGCTGCTACCAAACTCAGACAGCCAATCGGCCCTTTTGCCTTTCAAATGTAGGATTGTTGCCACGCCCCCTGTTTGGGCTCCAGCGCCCCGTATTTTGAGGGTAATGCACTGTGACATTTTTAGACGATACATTAATAACGAATTTATTCCTCAACTTTGTTTTAATTTATTGCACTTCGGTATCGCCTCAGCTGTGACTCCATTTCAAGTCGGTTCTTTTATGTACAGTGATGACAAAGCACAAATTATTGTTTATCATACATATGGTACAAAAGGACGAATCAAAAATCAATCATTATTATACTTAAAATTAATAAAATTTGGCTCCTTGATTAAACTATTCATATTTAGTTTAGTTTTATAAAATTGTAATAAATTGTTTTCTTCTATAATTATATCGTCAATTTTAAAAAATTTAGCATAAGACAAAATCTTGAAAGATCATGTATTTAATTTACAACAATTTGAATGCGTGCTTTTGTGGAACTGTTTAAGAATAGATTTTGTAGCGTCTTGCCATCCTACCCTTGCCATATATTTGCCAGCTTTGTCTAGATTTATTGTTATTTTCGCATTATTTGCATTATGTAAACACAATGGACGATTTCACCCTTTTAGGAGAGACATCCGATCTACCAGGCACTCCTGCATATAGATTCCAATTTCTGACTGGTGCCTGTACAATTTAATTAACTTTCAGCAGATGTGGCTCCTATCAATTGGATTGGACTGCTGTTGTTCTTCCCGGTTGATTGTTTTAGTTTAGTTGTGAGGGGAATTTCATTGTCACATACTGGTCAAAGGCCCGTTCGTTTAGTTACATATATTTACATGAGCAACGCAACGAGATTACCCTTAATTGCATTTGGGACCAAGACAACAAATAAAATGCGTGCACATGTTTAAAAGGCATTCTGGTTTCAGATATGTGGCAATAGGCACAAATAAAAATTAAAATCAAATGCATAAGGCATTTAAGACATTTATTTCAAGTCAGTACTACAGTTCCTTTTTTTGCCGTTTAAAGTCGCCTGATATTTTTCGACTACACCGAATTTATAGAAATTAAACATGCTTTTTAAAAATGGATATCTTGCAATACATTTTTCCGTTTCAAGTCAGAGAACATTTCAATTTGGTAGGCCTAACGGAGTTTCCTTGAAAAATTTAAACACAAATTACTCTTTTTTAATGTGAACGTCAATAAAATTATATGAAAAAAACACAAACTTTGGAGTTTTATACCATAGCAGCCCGTTAAGATAAATTAAATTAAACTGTTTTCCCGCCAAGATTTAGTCAAAAGCATTGATAAAGTTGAATTCCGTCCAAGAACATGCTTTTTTCAGCTCCTTTCGGCCAAGTGAGCTGTTGATGTTGCCAAAACAAATGTGCACTATCATGTAGGCCCCCGTAAGTCCATAAACACGTGCCACTTTGGAGACATCTCCTCTGCCATTTCAAACCGGCCAGAGTCAATTCCCCTTAACACATTTCTCTCAGCCCCTGCTTTTATGCCCACGTGCCAAGCGACGTGTTGCAAATTATTTCGACATCTGATTTTAAGCGGAAAACAAGAGATAGGGAATCCAAACGGGACGAGGGAAGGCTGGACAAGAGATTTCCTCGTTCACTCTCCTTGGGTCTAAGCGCAAAATTACTGGCTAAAAAGGACAACAGCCGAGAAGGCCAAACGAACAGGGACTGGACTCAAATCGCCATTCTCCATCCTCGATTCTGCCATAGCTCGGCTTTTTGGGGCCCACTTATGGCCTTTCTGTGTAAACTTTTGAGTGCATTTTTCGTTGCAGTCCAAACAAAAGACCGGAGAGCAGCGTTGGACTGGGATACCCGGCAAACGGGCACATTATGGAACGTTAGTCCAGCTGCACTGAGAGAAATGCTCAGACAAAGGCAAAGTCAGTCAAAGGAACAAGAAAATAGTGGACTTTTGTATAATACTATTTATTACCTACAAATTGGCTCAACTTTTCACTTAAGTGAAGCGATTAACACCCAAAAATCAAACTGATTGCGACTCATAACTCTCTAGCAGAAATCCAAGGCTTGAGGTGATTTAGATAGCTTACGAAGCAAAAATTCCACACAAAAAAGCGAGGAGAAAATGTTCATAGGCGAAGTTTTGAATACAAATTTTAATTTCGTCAGTATCAGGCATTAAAATTAAAAAAAATTCTTTGAAATATATTGTTACGAGACCAAAAAGGGGTATTTATAGGTTTCCAGAGAAATTATGTGTGTTGTCGTAGTCCTTCCTATTTATTTTGCATATTCTACGCATAACTTCTAAGTTACTTACTCCATCTATTTCAGACGGCATGTGTTACTTAACAGAGTTTTGCCAGGACTATAATTAGTAGTTGAAGGATTTCTACCTCTAAAATTTCTGTTGTGTGCCCAAGGAGGAGGAATTAAATAAGTTAATTTATTATGGAAAGAATCATTTTTCACAAGAACTTTGGCTGCCCCTTATAAATCTATACACCTGGCTCTTTTCTTCTTATCCCCAAACTCTTTAAGTAATCGATATCCGAACCTACAAATTATAATTAAGTTATGGATCATTAAGTACATTATTATTTATAAACAATATATACATAAACAATAGATATTAATCACATATAAAGATATATATAAATCTTTCAGTGTTATAAACAGTTCGAGTCTCCATGGTGGAAGCAAGGAACGTCGCCAAAAGAGGCAGGATAGCACTGGCGAAGCTCCATCAGAAAGTGGTGCAGTTGGTGACATTTGCATGAACATAAAAAGCTCATGCACAGCAATTTGCGACTTTGCCAGTGACATTAAACGTGGACAGCAGCAGCAGTTCAGCAGCTCCAAGTTTTGGGTGTCTGGAATGGGATGGGGCTTTGGGTGGAGCGGTGCATAAATGAGGAGTGGTGAGGGGCTCATTTCAAATAAGACAGAGGCAGTCACAGAGGGGTTTAAAATTTAAAGCTGCGCTATATATATAAACACCCGTTTCGATCAAATGATCTTTCTATAAAAAAAAACAAATATTTAAAAATGTGTCTATCGAATGCTAAATAAGTTGTCTAATTAACGATTTTCTTTTTCGTTTTTCTATTATTTCTATGGTAAATTTTAAGTTCGCGCAGAAACATGGATAGTCCAGGCGACCAATGATCTTAGTTGGAATAGTCTAAGATTACAAAACCCTCTTCAAGGGTTTAATTAATGAACATTTTCATCCCTCTTTAAAAGCAGAAATTTCTACGCATCTGCTAATGGAGACTCCCTCGCAATGCATACAAATAGACACATCGAGGTGGGGGCTTGAGGTTGGGCAGACAACACTTTGCACACTTCATTAGATCGCAAGTGAAAGATAATGGAAGGCGACCGAAACAATGCCCCGAAAAATGATGTGTTAACTGCAGCGTTAAAAATCTAGAAAAATAAGCGAAGGAGCGAACGTTAACCTTAAACAGCCCGCAGGCACAATTTAGCACATAGTACTCTCCAAGTGAAGCGAGGGTGGAGAAATGGATTTCTTTTGCCTTTTCATTCTACGGATTTTCTGCTGATGTTGCGTAAAATAGAATGTGCAATTTATGCCGCCCCCGAAGTGTTGAATTTTAAATTTCCCTACAAGTGCCGAGGACTTAAAGACCCTTCAAGTTCAGCCAACAATGGCCAGACATTGATTTCTTATCGTGCGCCTGCCTCGGAGCTCGGATACTACACACATCCTGCAAAGTCATTTTGATTTATTGGCAATGATTTTCCAAGTTATTGAACAGATTAGATGGGCGTGTTTTAGTTTCCCTGCGAAGTGCCAAACAATTTGTTTATGTTTTTGGTAATGGACTTTGCTTCCTCGATCCTTCTTCCCCGCCATTAAATGCAGGAAAATCCTGAGACGAAATTGAAATTTTTCAGCTCGTTTCTGGTAGAGCAAGTTTTCCAAATGAAATGACAATTGGCCAGACCAGACTCAGCCGTAGCAAACCGAAAAGGAAGACGAGAAGGATCCCCCTGCCCCGACCTTATTAAAATTGTGCAAAGCAAGTCAAATTTCGTTGAAGGGATTTTCTCCAATTTGTTGCTGTCCGAGTGCAACGAAAAGCAGATTGAATATAATAAGTATGAAATAGCTATAAATATCATATTGCGGAAAATAGTCAGCAACAGGCAACAGGACACTGGACTCCAGATACAACCTGGAGCAACTGGTCCCAATACAGGAGTAAAAATATCGAAGGGAGAGGCCCTGGACACATCAACCTCATCCCGATGATAATGTTGATAACAACCAATAACGATGCAGACAAACGGAAAATGCTGGTATAATAGCTGGTTTTCTATTTGCCCTGAAAATTTAGTTTACTCTTAAAATAAATTATATTGGTAAAAAGAATTTCCCCAAGAACACAATTTAATAAAATATTTTTATAATTTCAATAGCCTGTTTGCAATAAGATCCGAATAAATGAATAATATATTTTTCATATATAGCATTTCTTATAAAATATTTTTATAATTTCAAAAGCCTGTTTGCAATAAGATTCGAATAAATGGATAATATATTTTTTATAAAAGAAACCGTAAGTTAAAAAAAAAGATTTTTTTCAGATTATTTCGGATATATCAATACATAAGACATTTTATGAGATGGAGGGTATCTACAAAGGTACTTTGAGGTCGCTTTTGCCATTTCCATTCACTTTTAGCCGTGCTTTTCCCCAATATATAATTGAATTCTAAACCAACGCAAACATCTCCAGAGAAATAAGTCGACGAAGGATGCAACTGCAACATCCATACCCTCTCCTCATCTAAAATATAATAGCAAAAATTCTATGCTTGCTATACGGTGGCAAAAAAAAAAAAGATAATAGAAATTCAATCAGAATTTGCTGCTGCAGCTGACCACAGAAGAAAGCTGAGAAAAGTGAGATGGAGATGTAGCGAAAATGGGAAAAGCAAATCCGCTTAAGATATTGTATAAATCATGAACCACAACATTCGACTCCCTGCGCCCAAAAACCCATCGTGTCGGCATTCATAATGATGTGGCAAATTGGCGGCTTGACAATGCAATTGAATGCAAAATATTTGAACAATGAACGGCAAAAACCCGCTGAGAGGCCGGAAATTGAAAATTTTCTATTCCCCCCTCCCTAAAAACCAAACCCTTTTATGCAGTTTTTTTCAATTTGTATTGCAATATTCGAAACACAGAGTATCGGTCTCATTATAACCACATCGACCCAATTGCCATTCCCTAATTATGGACAATCGGAAAGTATGCTAGATTTTTGAAGGGGAGGCCGGAATATCAAAGATTAGGTAACCCCTGGGGGTTATGCCTCACTAACTTATATATTTAATATAAACAATCTTATATTAATTTATATATATTTTTAATTTTTCCATGAGGTTCTTATATCATTTTAGTTATGGTTTAAATTTCTTGCAATTTTACATTTAGAAAAAAATTTTTAATGGTAGTTTACTAAACAATATCATCCATATCAGACAAACTCGAGTTTTCTGTAGTAAAATATTACTATATTTTGCAAACAGCGAAATTGTTTTCCAATTTAACTATTTTCAAAATTAATTTTTCCCAAACAACCCGTAGAAATATTAATCTCTCTGTCGTTGCACTTTTTGAACTTTTATAATAAGTATTGTAATTTGAACGAATTTCTCAATCGGTTGCTGAACTGTACTCAGTGTGCGACAAATTGACAAACTCAATGAGTTAGATTTTTGTTTTTGCTGCGCAATTGAAACAAGTTTCGCTACACTGTTAAATTTTACTCCACAAAAATGAGCTCAAAAAGCTTTGAGAAGCCAGAAGTTAATTCAGCATGAAGAAGCTGCTAAAATGTGACAAGTTGTTCGTATGCAGCTTTTAAAGTAAAGGGTGACCGAAAAGATTTATAATTCTTTTTAAAATGCAATTTTGTAACTTCAATGCGGATTCTCTTTCTTCTTCTCAAAAAGGATTTGTTGCTCCCCAGACGGATGCTCTTATCGCAGAGTTTCCTCCTAGACCAAAATTGCCATAGTAACAGACAAAGGGGAAAGATTCAATGAGTCGATTGCTCAAATAACATGCAACAAAATAAGCAATCAGTTTTTCCAACAAAAGTGCAGAAGAGCAGACTACAAGTAAAGTTTCAAAAGACGAGACAACAATTGAGAAAGGATTAATAAAACTGCCCAAGGGTTCGAACTCTGAAGAAGATATTAACCTGTAAATAACTAAATCGAATGGTGCACAATATTTGATAATTATGTATGGACAAACAACTAAATTTGTATTCTTGATTTTATTAAATTTATATTCATAATTGGAATAAAGTCTGAAGTATCAATACAAATTCATGAATTAAAGTAAACAAGAAGGGAAGCAAGTCTCGGCAAGTCAAAGTTTATATACCCTTTCAGCTGTTATAAATATAAATTAATTTAAGAAAAATGATGCCACATAGCAGGTAAACAAAAAGAATGTTCAATATAAAGTCACTGTATTTTATTAAAAAGTTCAAGTGTTCAAAGTGCAATTACAACATTATTCAGAAAACAATGTCCGACCAATTTTCGGAGCGCAACCGTAATTCTCACCTCGCAAACAAAAGGTCAATAACCCAAATCAGAGAACTGTGTCACTAACCAATTTATTTTCAGAATTCGTACTATTTTTTAATTGAAGAGCAAATCCCACAGTTCAACCGTTGGCAATTCCATCAGCAACAACAATCAATGAACTCATAACGGCAGTACATAAAGATATTCGACCGCCTACGAAGCTGCTGATCAAAACAAAACAGTTTTATTTTCAGCGGCCCCAATACGTGGATCGCTTATTTGACATAACAAACAAAAAACTCGTTCCCAGTTTCACTCAACTAACGCCAGTTTGCGAGTGAGAGAGCAAAGCTTTTCTTCAAAACAAGTTGCAATTCGGGGAGAGCGCAAAAACAAATTCAAATCTAATTTCAGTTGTTCAACGTCTGCCAAACTGATCGGAACGAAAGCGTTTTCGTACATTTTCAAACTTAAGATCACAAAAAATTAAATATTTTAGCAAATATGCTGAAACAAGTGTTTGGTGCTCTCTTCATTGCTTTGTGCTTGATGCACAGTGGTGAGTGACTTTCCATTTTTGGTGAAATTTGGAACGGGAATTTACATAAATGTAAATAAAAACATTTTTTAATCTGTGTCAAAAGGAAACCAGTTTTGAGTGAAAACTTAGAAAAGTGATTTAAAAAAAATTTGATATAAGAAATATAGTTACAGGTGTTGTTATTAGAAAAAACGTAGAACACTATTAACATTTTCAACTCTATTTTACAATAATTGTTTATCAATATGTAAAAAAGAAACAAATGCCTAATTTTTTATTAGATCTAAAGATTCCATAACATGGGCATTTTTTTAACGTCCAAAAATTTTCATAAATTACCAAAACAAAAAAAAATTGTGTCATCCGAAATAAGTTGTCACGTCACCCAACAATAAAGGACGTGACAAAACGATTTAATGTGTAAACACATTATCAAGCAGCTAAAAAATATTTTAAACAAATATCAACGTTTTTAAATGGGATATAGAAATGACTTCATTGTCGAAAAATTACAGGAGAATCTTATGGGTGTTGATTTAAATTTATTTGTCTGAGGGCGTTTTGAAAGCCGAACGAGTGAGATCGAGAGGGAAATGGAAATCTCAAACTGGTTACAAGTTAAGCTAATTCAAATCGGCGACCTTGAGCAAGCCTTGGGAGTGAATTAATAAATACTAACTGATTTATATTAATTTCTGTCTCTAGCCTCGGCCATCAAATGCTACCAGTGCAAATCCCTGACGGATATCAACTGCGCCAAGGATAAGATCGATGCCGCCTCCAACATCCGCACCGTGGATTGCGATAGTGTGCCCAAACCGAACACCATGGATCAACTGCAGCCGGTGACCAGGTGCAACAAGGTGGTTACGAGCGGTGAGTGAAATCCCACGGAGATCCCGTCTTGCATATTGAATCCAATATTAGAGGCGCACGCACCTTGAACGCCATAAACACTTTAATAAGACGTGATGTCACCCGGGTAAACTAGGCAAGATCGGGAAGGGAGGGGCGAGTTCCAATTACCATATGGCAAACAAAACACAAACTGTGAAATCGTATGCAAAGCGAATACAGTGCGTTTCTCATTCGTAAAACTATAGGGCTTAAAATCTCGAGAAATATAGTATTACAATGGATTATTAAGAAATCACTTAGCAGTTTAAGGCAGTTGTAAAATAAATATAAAATTTATGGATTAAAACTATATACTTGATATAATAAAGTAAAATTCGAAAAATAATCTAGAAAATAGCAATTATAAAATTTTAATTGCCTTTAATATAGTGCTTAATCTTTATAAATCAAATTTATATAATAAATGTAAAGGTTTATTTAAAAAAGTTAACTAATTTAGATCAAATTTTAAGCCATAATAATATGATATAAAAAGAATTTATCAAAAAACTAATGTAATGACCGTTTTAAAAAGTCTTGTGCCAAATTTTTTGTTCCAGTAGTAAACGATATTTTTAAAATCAATTTTTTTAATTTTTTTTAAATGTATGAAGTTTATAAAGTTGTGAATAACTTACTATACTTTAGCATTGTTAGGAGCAGTGTGAATAATGACTAAGGTGGCTAGTTTTTTGTAAAAGATGCAATATTTGCATTTTTATTTGTTCAACTGCAGTCGATTTACTACGTGTTGGATGGCGGCTTGTTCAAAGGGTTAACAAATGTATTATATTAACAAATAAAAAAATTAAATAAAATGCCTACCAACTTAATAGTATTTAGTTTATACTAGCACTCTTAATGGAATTATTTAGTTCACAAAACTTCTTAGTATAAAAAAATTACGTCCTTTCAATTTTTTAAAAACAACAAATTTAAAAATCAGAAATCTGGCGAGCATGAAATTAGGAATTCAGTCAATCAGCATACGTCTAGTTTACTATTTATATAATTTTTCTAACAGTTCCTTAAAAATTGTAGGACTACATTCATAGTGATTCTCTTATCAAATAAATATTTTATGCAGATTTAATAATTGATTAATTTTACTCCACAGACCGTGCTGGAACTATTGTGTCTCGGGACTGTCACTTTGCAACCATCGGGCAGAAGGAGAACGAGTGCACGGTGACCCACAGTCGCCAGGTGGATAGCTGCTTCACCTGCAAAGGGGACTTGTGTAACGCCTCCGGAGCGGGACGCTTTTTAGCTATCAGTACAACGGCCATCCTGGCGATTTTCGCCCTTCATATGAGCTTGTGATGCGATTTCAAAACCGATCCAGAAACTTTAAAAATAAATATTGATAACGTACCTGTAAAAAAATTTTAAATTGTTAATAAAAGTCTTAAATAAAATAAAATAAAGGTAATCAGAGGTTGTTTGTATAACATTTTCGGATACTGAAGTGGCAAATAAAGCAATAAAAAAAGATGAATGTAAAATGCTAATCAAGAAACACATTGATTGCTGAAGTCCTAACTGAACCATTCTAGAATTTTTATAGTCTTTAAAAGACAAACTTTTATGGTTGACATTAAAAACTAAAAGTTTGTATTTCTTAGAAAACTCTTGTGTCGTTTCTAACTATCTATTTAGACAATAGATTTCAATGATTTCCAAAATTTTTATTTATTTTTGTATTGATTAAAGGATGCTTTTCTAATAGATTATTGTAGTGTTCCAAGTCTGGGATCATAAAGGTTTTTATACCATTGCAGAGGATATTATAATGTCAGTCAAAAGTTTGCAACGCAGTAAGGGGACATAAAGAAAATATATTTTTGATCAGCATCACCAGGAGAGTCGATTTAGCCATGTCCGTCTGTCCGTCCGTCCGTTTCTACGCAAACTAGTTCCTCAGTTTTAAAGCTATCTGCTTGAAACTTTCCCAGAAGTTGTCTTTCTATTGCAGGTAGTATATAAGTCGGAACGAGCCGGATCGGGCGACTATATTATATAGCTCCAATAGGAACAATCAGAAAAATTATAACTTTGTTGTTTTTATTATACCCTTGCAGAGGGTATTATAATTTCAGTCAAAAGTTTGCAACGCAGTGAAGGAGACATTTCCGACCCTATAAAGTATATATATTCTTGATCAGCATCACCAGGAGAGTCGATCTAGCCATGTCCGTCTGTCCGTCCGTTTCTACGCAAACTAGTCCCTCAGTTTTAAAGCTATCTGCTTGAAACTTTCCCAAAAGTTGTCTTTCTATTGCAGGTAGTATATAAGTCGGAACGAGCCGGATCGGGCCACTATATCATATAGCTGCCATATAACTGAACGATCGGAAATGCCATAACTTTGGTGTTTTTAAAGTTAGGAAGTTGGGACTTTTTATGAGTATTAAGAATGCATCATATGAATAATTTGGGATTTTCTACGGGTCTTATTTTTGGCTAATCAATCCGACCTACCAAATTTCATAAGGATCGGACGACTATATCCTATAGCCGCCATATAACTGATTGATCGGAAATGCAATAGCTTTGGTGTTTGTAAAGTTAGGAAATTGGGATTTTCTATGGGTTTTATTTTTGGCCAATCAATCCGACCTACCAAATTTCATAAGGATCGGCCGACTATATCTTATAGCTGCCATATAACTGAACGATTGGAAATGACATAACTTTGGTGTTTTTAAAGTTAGGAAGTTGGGACTTTTTATGAGTATTAAGAATGCATCATATGAATAATTTTGGAGAATATAATTTATAGAATATTCTGCAAGGGTATATCAACTTCGGCTCCGCCCGAAGTTAGCTTTCCTTTCTTGTTTTTTTATGTTGTTCTTTGGGATTTGGTAATATTTAAATATTAGGGAATTATGGTTTTAATTAAATTAAAACCGGTCAACAATATCATTAGCTGCCATAGGAACGATGGCAAAATGCAGCTCAAAATCGACATAGCTTCATAGTTTTTAGTAATATATGTGGCCTAGAAATCGAAATGTAGTAGATTTTTAACAACTGCAAGGGCATATAAACTTCGGCATGCCAAAGTTTGCTTCCTTTCTTTTTAATCCTTGCAGAGGGTATTATAATTTTGGTCAAAAGTGTGCAATGCAGTGAAGGAGACATCTCCGACCCTATGAAGTATATATATTCTTGATCAGGATCACCTCCTGAGTTGATATAGCCATGTCCGTCTGTCCGTCTGTCCGTCTGTCTGTTTCTACGCAAACTAGTCTCTCAGTTTTAAAGCTATCGAATTGAAACTTTGCACACACCCTTCTTTCCTTTGCACGCAGTATATATGTCGAAACGGCCGGGATCGGCCGACTATATCCTATAGCTGCCATATAACTGATTGATCGGAAATGCCATAACTTTGGTGTTTGTAAATTTAGGATGTTGGGATTTTTTATGGGTTTTATATTTGGCCAATCAATCCGACCTACCAAATTTCATAAGGATCGGCCGACTATATCCTATAGCTGTCATATAATTGATTGATCGGAAATGCCATAACTTTGGTTTTTGTAAAGTTAGGAAGTTGGGATTTTCTATGGGTTTTATATTTGGCCAATCAATCCGACCTACCAAATTTCATAAGGATCGGCCGACTATATCCTATAGCTGCCAAATAACTGATTGATCGGAAATGCCATAACTTTGGTGTTTGTAAAGTTAGGAAGTTGGGATTTTCTATGGGTTTTATATTTGGCCTATCAATCCGACCTACCAAATATGTCGGAACGGCCGGGATTTTATAGCCGCCATATAACTGATTGATCGGAAATGCCATAACTTTGGTGTTTGTTAAGTTAGAAAGTTGGGATTTTTTATGAGTATTAAGAATGCATCATATGAATAATTTTGGAGAATATAATGTACATAATATTCTGCAAGAGTATATCAACTTCGGCTCAGCCCGAAGTTAGCTTTTCTTTCTTGTTTTTAGCTGGGTTATTGCAGAAACTCCGCTTAGAAGTTCTAAAAAAACGCTTTTGAATGAAATGTATAAAAGCGATGTTTATTTATAAAGTGGCTTATTATTAATATTGTCGTTGAGGTAAATAAACCATTTTTCAACTTTGATGCCCATATTCTGAAAACGATGACTTTTTGGAACGTTTTCATTAATAATATAAATTGTTCAGACTTAATAAAGACACATTTTTATACCCTTATATAAATTGTTCAGACTTAATAAAGACACATTTTTATACCCTTGTATAATTTTGGTCAAAAGTGTGCAACGTAGTGAAGCAGACATCTCCGACCCTATAAAGTATATATATTCTTGATCAGGGTCGCGTCCTGAGTTGATATAAGCATGTCCGTTTGTCTGTTTCTATGCGAACTAGTCTCTCAGTTTTTAAGATATCAACTTAGCACACACCCTTCTTTCCTTTGCACGTAGTATATAAGTCGGAACAGCCGGGATCGGCCGGCTATATCCTATAGCCCGTATACAAAAGGAAAGAATAATCTTAAATTATATGAAATTAGATTCTAACAAGAAAGGAAAGCTAACTACGGTCGGGGCCAAAGTTGAAATACCCTTGCAGAATATTCTGTAAATTATATTCTCCAAAATTATTCATATGATGCATTCCTAACACTCATAAAAATCCCAACTTCCTAACTTTAAAAACACCAAAGATATGGCAATTCCAATCGTTCAGTTATATGGCAGCTATAGAATATTGTTGGCCGATCCTTATGAAATTTGGTAGGTCAGATTAATTGTCCAAATATAAAATCCATAGAAAATCCCAACATCCTAACTTTACAAACATAAAAATTATAGCATTTCTGATCAATCAGTTATATGGCAGCTATAGGATATAGTCGGCCGATCCCGGCCGTTCCGACTTACATACTGCGTGCAAAGGAAAGAAGGGTGTGTGCAAAAATTCAATTCGATATCTCTAAAACTGAGAGACTAGTTTGCTTAGAAACGGACGGACAGACGGACGGACAGACGGACATGGGTAGATCGACTCTCCTGGTGATGCTGATCAAGAATATATATACTTTATAGAGTCGGAAATGTCTCCTTCTCTGCGTTGCAAACTTTTGACTGAAATTATAATACCCTCTGCAAGGGTATACAAAATCTCTATCAAAATTGTTCAATTTAACGTAGATCAAAATTTTGATCCATTTTCATGTCATTTATTTTTAAGTTTCCGTTGACTTGTAAAAAAGGTGTCCCACAATTGGACTTCCCATGTTAGTAACTTTACCAAATTTTAACCGATTTCAAAGTGTCATACCTCTAAAGACTTGTAATGTCATTCTCTAAAAATCTGTATCAAAATTTTTCATTTTAACGTAGATCAAAATTTTGACCCATTTTCATGGGATTTATTTTTAAGTTTCCGATGACTTGTAAAAAAGGTGTCCCACAATTGGACTTCCCATGTTAATAACTTTACCAAATTTTATCCGATTTCAAAGTGTTATACCTCTAAAGACTTGTAATGTCATTCTCTAAAAATCTGTATCAAAATTTTTCATTTTAACGTAGATCAAAATTTTGACCTATTTTCATGTCATTTATTTTTAAGTTTCCGATGACTTGTAAAAAATGTGTCCAACAATTGGACTTCCTATGTTAATAACTTTACCAAATTTTAACCGATTTCAAAGTGTTATACCTCTAAAGACTTGTAATGTCATTCTCTAAAAATCTGTATCAAAATTTTTCATTTTAACGTAGATCAAAATTTTGACCCATTTTCATGTCATTTATTTTTAAGTTTCCGATGACTTGTAAAAAAGGTGACCCACAATTGGACTTCCCATGCTAATAACGTTACCAAATTTTAACCGATTTCAAAGTGTCATACCTCTAAAGACTTGTATTTTGATTCTCTAAAAATCTGCCATAGAAACCGAACTTCCTAACTTTACAAACACCAGAGTTATGGCATTTCCTATCGTTCAGTTATATGGCAGCTATAGGATATAGTCGGCCGATCCCGGCCGCTCCGACTTATATACTGCGTGCAATTCGATATCTTTAAAACTGAGAGACTAGTTCGCGTAGAAACAGACAGACGGACAGACGGACATGCTTATATCAACTCAGGAGGTGATCCTGATCAAGAATTTATATACTTTATAGGGTCGGAGATGTCTTATTTACTGCGTTGCACACTTTTGACCAAAATTATAATACCCTCTGCAAGGGTATAAATATATTTGTATATATTCGATATCCAAATAAGAAATTTCGGCATTCCTGCATTAAATTATTTTTTATAGAGTTTTGCTTCTGTTAAAAAGGTGAATATTGTGGCATATTGTGACAATTGGACATGGACCCTAAACATACAGATTTATGAATGTACATATTTCCTTAATGTATGTACAGTGGCTCACAGCTTATTTCAACCAGTGCTCAAGTAAAACTTTAAATCGCTGTATTTGCTAAATTAAGAGATATATTGGAAAATTTATAGATTTATAGCTCTTTATTTTAACTTTTATTTCATGAATTCTTACATTTTTAAATATTTTTTTAATATTTATTTTGATTTTAAGACTCAAATAACAGGTAAAATGAATGCCACAGCTTATTTCAACCAGACCTTAAATTTATATATTTTTTAAAAATTAAGAACTAAAAATGATAAAATAATATTTTGTATGTCCAGCCTCCTGGTAAACAATCATTTTAAGTCTTTTTGGGATTGAATCGACCAATTTTTAAGTCACTTGGAGACTAATTTTGGCCTATTCTTCGAGTAATGCGTTTTTAGGTCCGGTCTTATTGAAAATTTTACGTTTTCGAATTTTTCTGTCCAATATAAGCCACCAATGATCAATAACATTATTATCTGGAGACCAGGCTGGTGGTTTCATGATATGCGGGCAATTTTTAATGAGCCTTTTCGGCAGAGTTCCCGATATGGGCTTGGGATAATTGTCCTGATAAAATCTGAATTTATCACGAATCACCAGATTTTCTTCACTTTGGAGGAAAATGGACTCCAATATGTTTCAATTAAGAGTTTTGTTCATTGTTGTGTCCACCAACTCCAAAATCCCGGCTCCAGCTGCCAACATACAGGCCCAAACCATGACGCTCGCACCACCATGCTTGCCGTTCAAATGCACATAATATCAAAAGTGTCGCTTTAAGTTTGCTTTGGAGCATTTGAATAAGGATTCCAGCTTCTGGAACATTGTAATACTTTCCGACGAGTCAAAATTTAATATTTTTGGATCTGATGGGGCTTTTTATGTTTGGCGAAAAGCAAAGATAGAGCTTTATATAATATATTTAAAGGCAATGTGCAAGCCTGGTGGTGGGTTTGGGCCTGTATGTCGTCAGCTGGAGCCGATATTGGACAGAAAAATTCGAAAACGTAAAATTTTCAATAAGACGGACCTAAAAAAGGTATTACTCGAAGAATGGGCCAAAATTAGTCTCCAAGTGACTTAAAAATTGGTCGATTCAATCCCAAAAAGACTAAAAATGATTGTTTACCAGGAGGCTGGACATACAAAATATTATTTTATCATTTTTAATTCTTAATCTTTAAAAAATATATAAACTTAAGGTCTGGTTGAAATAAGCTGTGGCATACATTTTACCTGTTATTTGAGTCTTAAAATGAAAATAAATATTTAAAAAATATTTAAAAATGTAAGAATTCATGAAATAAAAGTTAAAATAAAGAGCTATAAATCTGCGTTTTAAATTTTCCAATATATCTCTTAATTTGGCAAATACAGCGATTTAAAGTTTTACTTGAGCACTGGTTGAAATAAGCTGTGAGCCACTGTATGTACATATGTGGTAAAGTTGTAATTTATTTATGTATGTAGTTGTATTACCTGTAATATTCCCTGAGCTCCAAGCGCATCTGATTAAAGTTCAGCGTAATATTGCTTTGGAAAACGTCCATTTCCAAGAGACCGTGGTGGGAGTCGATATCTACATCCATTGGTCCAATAGTATTCCAATTAAGCAGAGTTAAGTTTACACAAAAACAAAGAATACGGCGGACAAAGTCTACAAAATAAAAGATGGCGGCAACGGGACTTGCAGTATTTCGCAATTGGAAGATAGAAACACAACGAAGGTTCGAAACAAAACGCCTACTAACAATTCTTAAAAACAAACACGGGTTGTCTAAAGAATCCAAAACATTTAAACTGTTTTTAGTACAAACAATTAACAAATTAAAACCCGAGCTACGCGCACAAGACGAACAAAAGGAAAGGAAGAAGGAATTAGAGATGGGGAAAAAGGTGGACAAGACAGGCTTTTATCGATAATGCAACCCTACAAACGGAACAGATTTAATTAAATGGGCATGATCCTTTCAAATTAATGAAATTGCTTAATAAAGGAATACAATTGATTTTGTGCCGCATATTTTTGCATTTGGCGATATGAACATTATTTACCAAGGATCCAACGTCAATTATATATTTAGTATTTTCTTGTTGCATATGTATTGTGTTACCGATATATTGTGTTTTCTAAACTTTCATCTCCATGACAAACGATTTTGACGCATTTTGTACAAGGTATAAAAAAGTTTGTTGAATTTTATTGCTCGCCAGGAAATTTTTAGAGCTTAAACTTACAAACAACATCTAATAAACGCTGTTAGTAAGGATTTATTTAAAATATTAGGTCTTTCAGAAACCTATTGCATTCCTTGTTTTCAATTCGAAAGTTACATTTTCACTTTTATTTCTGATAGTTATTGGCATCAGCAATTTGTAATCTGATCACATTTTATCATGGTAAGTTTTATGTTTTTATAGTAAATTCAAACTAATTGTGAAATTTCGAGAAGGAAAGCAAGGAATATAGTGGTAATCGCCGAGGAAGAAACGTTGCCAGACGTGGTGTGCGAGATTTCCGCGGAAGAGGACTCGTTGACAATGGTGCCTACAGTGGAGCCTCGCGGGGATCAACAGCCCACGAGGCCAACCTCAAAGGTTCCCAAAAAGGTGGAATTGCTAAGAAAATGGCCGTGTGTCTTACTCGTAAGAAGCTTGATGGCTTTAACAACAAACTGGTGCCATATTTCTTGAAATGCGAGGAGGCAGAAGTCGAACAGCAGGAGCATCAGACTAAGGTCCCAAGTGTAGATGTATCTCAACTGGAGAAGCAGGAGAATGTTCCGACTGGAGATAGACATCAACAGGAGAATGACGACAAGGATCAGGAAGAAGCTGTAAATCAGGAGAATAAAGTTTCAGAGAAAGATTCCCCCCGAAAGGATAATCATTCTCCTGAAGAAGGTGCCGTTCAACAGAAGAATCTGGATAAACTTTTGATTGGAACTGCCATCCAACAGGAGAATAATGATCCAATTCCGGACGCAGAAGTCATTAAACAGCAGAATCAGAATTTAGTTCCAGGGGAAGATGTCTTTCAGTTCGGCAAACAGATCGACGTTTTGGGTGAAGAATAATAAATCCAACCTAATAAACCCCAAAAATGTCATGAATAAATAAAACTATACATGTCAATCCCCTCACAGAACTTGGAATTAAATCTTTCTAATTGAACTGTATTTTCTTCTAATGACGCCTTTTTTATTTGCCTTACTTTACTTGGTCTTGCTTTTAATTACTACCAAGAGTTGTTCTAAAGTAATTTGAAAAAAGGGGCATGGCAGTGTTAGATCATTAAAAAGAATTCGATTTTGTTTTAATGAATTTTCTAACTAAAATTCAAAGGACAAGTAGCCCTTGTTCTTATTTTTTTCCTTGCTAATTTTGTATATTTCAATTTTAAGGAGCAAATCCGTTATATCAATATATAAAATAAAAGATAACGAGGACGGAAGCTAACTTCGGCAAGCCGAAGTTTTAATACCCTTGCAGACTTTGACGAAATTGCTAAAATTGAGAAAGTAGCGAAAGGAATAAGATATACATACATACATAAATAAACTAGATTTTCATAATTTCATGTCAATAGCTTTCATATTGCAAAAAAGTCATATAAAAATAGAAAAAAAGGGATATTTTTACAGTCTTTATTGTTCCTATGGGAGCTATAGAATATAGACGTCTGATCGCCACGCGCTTTTACCTTGATGAAGGAATGCATAAAAAAATACGATTTGAAAAAATGTATAGCAATAGCTTTTACACATCGCGAAATATTCTGAAAAACATCAAATTTGGACCGATTTTACCCTATTGTTCCTATGGGAGCTATAGGATATAGACGTCCGATCGCCACGCGCTTTTAACCTGATCAAGGTATGCGTAAATAAATAAGACTTGGAAAGATTCATGTCAATAGTTTATAAACTGCGCGAAATATTCTAAAAATCAAATTTGGACCGATTTCACCCTATTGTTCCTATATACGATATAGACGCCCGATCAGCACGCGCTTTTAGCCTTGACTTGCAAGATATATCCGATTGTTCCTATGGTAGCTATAGGATATAGACGTCCGATCAGGGCGATTTTCAAACTTGATCTGCGTACACATGTTTCAGAATGCTAGCTTTTAAACTGAGCTCGCAAACGGTATTGAAACAGACGGATAGACGGACATGGCTATATCGACTCCCCTATTGATCCTGATCAAGAATATATATACTTTATGGGGTCGAAAACGTCTCTTTCACTGCGTTACAAGCTTCTGACCAAAATTATAATAAACAAGAAAGGAAAGCTTACTTCGGGCGGAGCCGAAGTTTATATACCCTTGCAGAATATTCTGTAAATAATATTCTCCAAAATTATTCATATGATGCATTCTTAATACTAATAAAAATCCCAACATCCTAACTTTAAAAACACCAAAGTTATGGCAATTTCAATCGTTCAGTTATATGGCAGCTATAGGATATAGTCGGCCGATCCCTATAAAATTTGGTAGGTCGGATTGATTGGCCAAATATAAAACCCATAGAAAATCCCAACTTCCTAACTCTAAAAACACCAAAGTTATGCTATTTCCTATCGTTATATCGGAGCTATAGGATATAGTCGGCCGATCCTTATGAAATTTGGTAGGTCGAATTGATTGGCCAAATAAAGAAGCCATAGAAAATCCCAACTTCCTAACTTTACAAACAGCAGAGTTATGGCATTTTCTATCGTTCAGTTATATGGCAGCTATAGGATATAGTCGGCCGATCCCGGCCGTTCCGACTTATATACTGCGTGCAAAGGAAAGAAGGGTGTGTGCAAAGTTTCAATTCGATAGCTTTAAAACTGAGAGACTAGTTCGCGTAGAAACAGACAGACGGACAGACAGACGGACAGACAGACGGACAGACAGACGGACAGACGGACATGGCTATATCAACTCAGGAGGTGATCCTGATCAAGAATATATATACTTTATAGGGTCGGAGATGTCTCCTTCACTGCGTTGCACACTTTTGACCAAAATTATAATACCCTCTGCAAGGGTATAAAAAGGGTATAAAAAGCTTTAAAATAAATTCTAACACTTGCTTTTGAAAAAATTGTTTAAAAATTGTTACATTAAAGTTATCTTCCCAATTCTAGTATGTCAAGAATAAACAACTTAAGATAATGATAACTGTATAATTGGCGTGTAAATATTTTATTTCAATTAAAAATGTTCTAATTGTCTTTGCATTACAATAAAAACTTGTAAGCCTGCTGGCGACTAAAACTAAGCGTTTCTTTGTAAAACCACGTTACAAAATACAAGTAGAGGGTGGAGATTACAAGATTGAGCTTATGAAATAGGGAATGTCACGTAAGTAAAATATTTTTGGACGGGAACAGTTTTTCAAGCTTAAGATACAATTCGAGTCGTTCGCAGAAAGGCACTTGATTACATTCACTCATTTTGCACAAGACTGTCTTAGTTTAAATAACAGATTTGACAGAAAATTTAAATTATGTTCTAATATGTGGCAAAATAAAAAGAGCTTTATAAAAACATGATATTTTAGATATATCGAGTTGGTAACTGGTGCGATAATACTTTTTTGATGCTTACAAAAAAGTAATACATTCTGAAAAGCACATTTTTTATGATGTAATACTACTGTTAAGACCTTATTGTGTTTTTATGAATGGAAGATAGCTCTAAAAGGTCATAAACTTAAAAAAAACAATCTGGATTATTTAATTTTTGGAATGATAAAGAAAAAGCTTTAAAGTAAAGCTTAAAACCGTTTTCCTGCACTGAATTCTGATGTTTTTTGCTAACACGATGCATAGATTAGAAAATAGTAATTTTAGTATCTCAAAAAAGCCCTTTTAAAGTCAAGACAGTCTTGTATCTAACGAGCGAGCAGAGAAGGCGTGGCATTGGCTACAACTGGAGCATGTAGATAACTCCAACTATTGCCGCAGTAGATGCGCCACAAGAACGGAAACCAGTGTTCCGGAAAGGACTCCCATCCAGCCCAGGCGGTGAACTCCCGCCGAATTGCAGCCGTCCTTGCTGTTGCACGTGCAGAACTCCATAAAGATGTTGTAGCTGCCGGTTCGCATCAGACAGTAGCGTTCGTCGCCCTCGATTCCTGGCTCACCCATGTAGGCGCAGCTCCGGAAGTAGCGCCACTCCCCGTGCACCTTCTGCCGGATTTTGCGGCACATCGTCGGGCGCACGCCCTTCAAGTGGTCCAGTTCCGGTGCCTGCTGGCAGTCCGTGATCGCCAGGGTGCTGTTGTCGAAGGGATCCCCGCATTTCGGGTCGTTGTCGCTGCGGCAATCCCAGCATTTGATCGCCTGGCCTGCAAAGTCAGGGTGTTATTCGGTCGGCTAAGGTTGCGCAGGCGCAGTCCCATTTTCTGGCAAAAACTCACCCACTTGCAGCAGACAGCAGAGCACAACCACGGCCAGCGCAAATTTCTCCAGCAATTTCATCCTTTTATTTGGGTTTTCGTTGCGTTTCAATTGATTGAATTTTTGGGCGTGTAAATAGTAGTGTGGCTGTGGCTTGAGCGTACAACAATACCAACGTATTCTTAAGCCAACCACCGGTTTTATCAGAGACCCGAACCACGGGAAGAAAAACAGTGTGGCAATACCGTGGCAAAACCGTTTGGTTTTCTAAAATGCAGTTTTACATATATTATTTAATACAAAAATTACCTTATAACTGCTTAAAATCAAATGGCCTAAAAACGCGTGTTTCTACTACTCACTTAGTTTATAAGTAGATCCGTTTGTACGCTTCGGAGATAGAAAGACTATATTTTGTAACTGTTAGGGGCAAAATCAAGTCAAATTGAATAGTTTTTGTCGTTAAATCGAATAAGAGACACCCTGTAACCATACGGTTCATTTAAAACATTCAGTAAACTAAAAAAATATTAGTATATCTAGTTATTTAATGGACAAGTGATTCGAAAAAAGTAACGTCTTCTTAGACCGGGTGAATATAATCGATTAAAAAATATCGAGTGGCGAGATTTCTGAAACCTTCGATAGTATCGAACAAACTGCGATTTTAGTTCCAGCTCTATCATTCCATCCAATTTGTTATTTATTTGGTTTAATCGCATTTTATTTAAGTTAACCGAAGCGCACAAAACAGTATTAAGTTGAAGATGACCGCCCTGACCCGCTGCGCCTTTCTGCTTCTCACGTTGGCCATTTGCGGTGAGAAATAACTCCGAAGTCGTTAAAATCCCAAAAGCCACCTTTTAATCGCGGCTTTGGGTGTGGCTTGGCAAGTGTTTTCATACAGAACAATTGGAATTAATCAGCGAATCTTTGCAGGCAGCTGGGCCATTCGGTGCTTCCAGTGCTCCTCGGACCAGGATCGCAAAGGACACGACAGCTGCGGCGCCTACAAACGATTCAACCGCACGGAGCACATCTCCATCGAGTGCAACAGCGACGAGAGCCATATGCCAGGGTCCTTCTGCATGAAGGTCGTGCAGCAGGGTCCCCGTGGATTTATCTGTGAGTTGGGAGATATACTCCTTAAAGGACTGATTAGGTTCCTACATGCCATTACATACCATAGCATTCTAGCAAATCCCACGGTTGATAAAGACTTGTTAGGACAATATACATCTATAGGAGTTTTGAACATTTGTATTCTTTTATACCATTTTATTTACTCATTCGAATATTTTTACCTTATTTTTGTGCAGCAGGATTATCGAGTAGTTTTCTTTTATTTTGTTCACAAGTATTTCTCAGTTAATATAGTGATTTTGCCCATGTGGTTCCAGAAAACTAAATTCTTGTTTGGGACAGGTGTTCAATTCAATTCAAATTGCAGCTGAACTTGTATGGAATTTTAATTAAAATTCAGTTTGATCCCACATACCGTTCTTCCTTTATTGTCCTGTTCTGTATTCCTTATTCCTTATAACTATGTTTTTGTTCTAAGCTTTGTTTAAACTTATTCTTATTTTTTCCATAGGGGATGGTCGTTGGCGTCAGGTGATCCGACGTTGTGCCTCCGTTTCTGATACCGGAGTGACAGGCGTCTGTAATTGGGGCGTCTATGACAACGGTGTTTACTGGGAGGAGTGCTACTGCTCCAGCGACAGCTGCAATGGATCCAGCCTGAACCAGATGCACGGATCCCTGAAGCTTCTGTTGGGCTTCTTGCTGATTGGCGTCATCTCAAGGATTGCGAGAAGTTAATAGGAAAACCAGTCCCACGATCCCAACCAAAAAGAGACAAAAAGTGCCTTTTAACCACTTTAATTTTAATAATTTCCAAACTGAGAATGGCTTTTAATAGCAGAGACACCATCCGTCCACTTATACATTTCTATAATTAAGTCAAACAGTTGTACACGCTTGTAAGCAATAAGCTAGATAATGGAACACCGCGGCAGGTCAATTTAAAGTATTTTAAAAGTGTAAAGTATTCTTAATAATTGTATAACATTTTATGTTGTGTTTTCTGATGTTTTTTTGTTAACAATTAGTCCTTGTGCACAAAAAGTTATGATCTGTTTTTACAATGTAAAAATGAATGAAAGATTGATCCTAAGGCTATTTTTCGCTTTTAAAATCCTTTGATAGGAATAAAGACCTGCCCAATCACGACCATATACTATAAAAGTTGAACACCATTTAAAAATTCTTATCTCAGAATCTCGAGTTATAAAAACACCAATCGAAATACATATTATAGATAGAAACCGTTTTTTTTATTTATCATTTTGGCTCGAAGCGCAACCAATTTGAGATTCCATCAGGGTTTTTAGACCATATTCTGACCAACCGGCCCTAGGATCCTTGGCCACTGCGGTGAAAACGGTGGTGGAGCCATCCTCGAAAGTTTTCATGGCATAAAAAGACTTTCCCTCCTCCAACCAAACTCGCACTTCATCCGTAGAATTTGCGGTCGATGAGGGAGACTTCCAATCGCTACCCATGTTTTGGCCGTACTAAAATATAGTTCGAGTTAACTTAAAGATCACTTACCAATCTTCGGCTACAAACTCACCCATTGCCGATATAAATCCAGGGGCTGATTCTTTTGGGTCCATCTTAGCACTTTCAGATAGAACACCATGTACTTGTGCACATTCTCCTTGATCCTGACCGACGGACTCTGCTGGAACTTGGCCAACTCCTCCAGCGTGCTCCGGCATATCTCACGATCTTTTGGCCTTCCGAGATTCTGACAAATAGCCGATGCAATTCGACGCAGGCACTCGAACTCCTCGTCCAGCAGCTCCTGCCTCAGCATGGAAAATTTTGGGTTCTCGTAAAAACTTAAAAAATAATTTCTATATTTCAGTGAAAATGGCACAGCGTGTGTTTGCAGTTAAAGGAAAAGGCAGTTTGAAAAATAAAAATGTTCGATATTTTTCCTATGGTTAATTTTCCAAACATGAACTTATAAATATCCATAGTGAAACAGCATTTAATTTTTAAAACATTTATTTTTCTTTGTCTTTGATCTTGTCATGTTGTTTCCATTACAATATTTTAATTTAACATTAACTTACTATATAAATATGTTATATTTTGTATTCAGTTATAATTTTATTTGGTTTTTATGTTTGTATATCTGAATACTTTTCATAATACGTATTGCCCAACTGTTTGAAGAAGAATTGCGCGTCTGTTAACACTTTCTCATCTTAAAATAGTACGCTAAAATTTCAATTTATTCATGTATTATATCCGTATATATGCATATGTCATCTTGTACACTAAAATCGACTCTTTGCTAAGCTTAGGTGGTAATTTATAGCGATTATATGATGATGGAAATCATGTAAATTTAACTACAAAGCAAAGAATAATTGTTCTATGAATGAGTGCAGAAAGAACAAGGAAAATACAATTTATTTCGCTAGGTGCATGAGAGATAAATGAGAATTGTTAATGCCAAGTCCCTAAGGGCTATCGATGTACTCTTTGAGTGCCATCAGACATTCTGGCTGCCTACCGTTCCCTATACAATTTCCTTCCGAACGAAGTGAGAAAAATTTGCTCAATGTTGATCCTTTTTTCAAAACCGATGGAGATCATGGATGATGGGATAATGGTTTGGTGTAGGGTTAAAAAGCCAAATTTAAGCAGTTTAACATATACAGTAATAATGCGCTTATGCGGTAAGAAAGTTGATGAAGATGATGAGAAGCTTCTAAATGTACTAATTCGTTAAGTGCGAAAACATAGGGCCAAAACTCACGTTTAAACATATTTATTTTTGAGAAAATATCAATTCAAATTGAAACGAAATAACATTTTAAAATTTAAAAATGAAATATGTTAAATAATTGGTGGGATATTTGTTACAATTTCTTCTCCTTCGATATAGTTGAGATGGCCTTTGTAATATTTGACACAAGAAAATTATTCTTAATCTAAATTTAGCAGAAATGTAATGTAGTCTCTTCCGCATAAACGCATTTAATATTTAAACAACTTTGACAGACACATACACACAAACATTATTTAAGACTATATTAAACATTAAGCTGTTTATTTTTCGCTAACTGTTTGCTGTTGTTCTTAAGACTGTGTAAACGAAATCACAAGTTAAGCAGATCGGGGAACGCGAATCCATCACACCACAATGGGGGTACGACCATCCAGGGTTTTGCTATCCGTCAGATTCGATGACAGCGAACAGGATGTGTTGTTCTCATCCTCGAGGACCTGCAGGTGATGCGGCGGACTATGCAGCTGCACCTGTTCGGTGATCGTGATGGCCTCACTGCAGGACAGCATTGGTGACTCCAGGAACTGGGGCATCAGGAGCACACCGCTGGGATGAGCCGGCGAGGGGGTGTGAATGGCGTAGAGGGAGCTGCTGGATGTGGAGGTGCCACTGGAAAGTGGCAGCAGCAGCTCCACGTCCACCGGCGGCGATGGGCTGTTCACCTGGGTCACCATCGTCTCCTCCTCGCTGCTGGTCAGCTCATTCAACTGGGCCACCGTTTGGTGGATCCTCACGTGCTCCGCATCATCTAAATCATTGAGTTGGTAGTACAGATTCAAACTATCATCCAAAATGGGCGCAAAGAGGCGGCGAAACTGTTCGATCAAGGCCGCCTCCTCTGATCCTGGCTGCTCTCCCTTCGGGGCAATCATCTCCTCCGATTCTGCTTGGTGGAAATTAAATTCAATGGCATCCTCCACCAAGGTGGTGATGCCCTGCCTCCCATCCACTTCTATTGAGCAATCTTTAACACTTCGTTGACCTCGTCAGACTTTGCCCTTGGGCGATTTTAATTTGGTTGGCGTGCCACTGGAAAATGTAATAGATTTAAACAAATTAAGTAAGTTAAAATGAATACAGTTGTACTGGCCCCTTGGTTTGGCTCTATTTTAAAATAAAAGTTATTAAGTAAATTCAAAATAGTTTATAAGAAATGAATAATAACAGACGTTGTTCCATTTTTAATTAATATAATAATATTAGCAACATAGTAACATAAATATTTAACATTTTCCTTCCTGTACTTATGTTTTAGTTCACATTTAAAACAATGTTGTTCTATCTATAAAATGTAGCTTAATATGAAGTTACAGCCAATATATTATTTGATAGCCCCTTGTAGGGATTTTAAAAGAAGAAACCATCTGCTCCTAAGGAAACTACTTAATTATACCCTTGCAGAGGGTATTATAATTTTGGTCAAAAGTGTGCAACGCAGTGAAGGAGACATCTCCGACCCTATAAAGTATATATATTCTTGATCAGGATCACCTCCTGAGTTGATATAAGCATGTCCGTCTGTCCGTCTGTCCGTCTGTCTGTCCGTCTGTCTGTTTCTACGCGAACTAGTTTCTCAGTTTTAAAGATATCGAATTGAAACTTTGCACACACCCTTCTTTCCTTTCCACGCAATACATAAGTCGGAACGGCCGGGATCGGCCGACTATATCCTATAGCTGCCATATAACTGATTGATCGGAAATGCCATAACTTTGGTGTTTGTTAAGTTAGAGGAAGTTGGGATTTTCTATGGGTTTTATATTTGGCCAATCAATCCGACCTACCAAATTTCAAAAGGAGCGGCCGACTATATTATATAGCTGCCATATAACGGAACGATTGGAATTGCCATAACGTTGGTGTTTTTAAAGTTAGGAAGTTGGGATTTTTATGAGTGTTAAGAATGCATCATATGAATAATTTTGGAAAATATAATTTACAGAAGTTAGCTTTCCTTTCTTGTTTTTATAATGGATTAAATTCCAAGGCCGGAAATATTTTTATGGCGGAGCAAGAACTTTTCTTGGAATACTCATGAATGGGTGTCTATAAAAACGACATTTTGATTCGGTTTTACGAAAGCTATATTATTTTGGCCAGAGGATATTTTGTAGGATTGATGTGGATTTGTTGATGACTAACCTGGTCTCATCCTTGCCAGTTTGCGTTTGCGCCGTGGAAACCGTGTTCTTGCTATAGGGCGCTTGAAAAGAGGTTGACGTTATGGTAAAATATCCGCCCGGCTTTGGCTTCAGATGCCTGTTGTTCATCTGCATGTGCACAGTCTTCATGAACTCGATTTGGTGGGCCAGCTTTTGAACTTGTTCCTGATGATAAGAGAAATTTCATTAGTGTTAAATATATTCTCTTTAATTTAAAGCTTACCTTAAGTTCCTCGTTCTCCTGATACAGATCAGGCGACTCTTCTGGAACCAGTCCCACACCATTTAGGGAAAAGGAAGCTGTTATGCTCCTCACCTTGGCCTTCTGATCCCACTTGTCGCCCTGTCCCTTAAAAACCCGCAAAATTTTTGGCCCAAAAACAAGGGCAATGGTGGTAGTCGTCGAAAGCTGGGTACGCACAAATCCCAGCATATATTTGTAATCGGGTCCGGCGTTCGGAAAGAGCATGACACTGTTAAGAAAGAAAAAATAAAAATAAAAATAAAAATAAAAATATAGGATATAATTTAAATCATCCTCTTTTTTCAATAAAGAAAAAATGCTAAGAACCGCTTTCTTTATGTCATTTTAAAATTCTTGTTTGTAATCTTTGAGAAAAAGTTAACATAAAGTCTCATTTTTCGGATACAGAACATGGTTTTCTCAATATCATGTTTAATTTTGGAAAAAACAAATATTTACATATATTATATTTTTAAGAGATTTGGAGGCACTAAAGCCAAGCCTGAAAAAAAGTGGGTAAACTTTTCTTCGTCATTTTCGATTGCCGACCGACAAATACCTAGTTTTAGCACATACAACATATGTTGTATGGTTGGTGGTTTTAGTTAGGAGTTTGCATTCAGAAAATCTAACATTATATTGAGAAATAGAATATTGCCGAAATAGCGGTTTATTTCAAATTACATGGATTCAAAGAATCATATAAAATTCTTGAAACTTATATATATTTAAGTTTAATTTTTTCTTCTTTCACACCATCTCTTTGTTCATCCATAAAAGAATTCTGAAAAATTTTCCAACACCTTTTGTAGAACAGCCAATTAGGGCTAACTACAATACTAACCTAACCCGATTGGAATTGGTTAAGGTGCGCGGGCCACCAAGTTTTCGAACAAATTGCATTAATTATAAGGACTTCATCAAAGGGATTTCCGTTGCGAAACGCATGAAGCCAGCAGACAACTTAAAACCGGGGAGAATGCCCAGGAATGTCTATGTAAACAAAGCGACAGACAGATGGAAGCCCGTTCATACGGGTCCGGGATGCGAGTCCTTGCAGGCGAACAAAAAGGATTACAACGCGGGCACGAGCGCGCACAAAGCAAAGGAATTTAATTAAAAGCGGGCCGCGTAAGACGGGCAGCTTTGCATTCCCTAATGGACGCGACGCGTGCTCCACTCCGTGGATTACCAAACAAGTGTCAACTGTTATAATTCAATTCTGGACGGGAAGGAGCTTCGTCAGTCGGGGATTTCCATTTAGATCAGAACAAGTGAAAGGGAATATTTAATCAATTTAAACTCGTCGGTTCTTAATTTCAGTAAATACAAGCTTATAAATAAACATAACAATAGCTGCAACGTTGAACAAATCGTAAACTGAATACTCAATTTTAAAGAATAATATCAAATAATAATAACATCCTTTTACCTTACCATGAATACGATTCGTCACTATGTGGACTGCCGTTCACAGTGACATAACTATTTTTGGAGTACACTTACTGAAACACCACCATGGCGATATTGACGAGGGCTATGTTGTAGATGGCATACGAGATGAGCCGCGCCTCGTTATAAAGACTCTCCGCATTCCGCACGTTGTAGCACACCCGGATGCCCCAGGCCAAAAAGAATACTTCTCCGATGGCCAAACTGTGATCCCACCAATTGTAGGAGCACTGCTTGAACTTCAAACGACTCTGGTCTAAGATCTTGAAATAGGATATAAATAAAAACGTTGAGAAATATTAATCATTATCATAACAATTGATAATGATCAACATTTAATAATCCAAATAAGTTTATCTTAGTAAATAGGTATTCAAGTATAATACCATCATCAACGTCGATAAAAAAGTTTCCAAATAGTTTCTTAGTATGTAATTCAAGGCATTTCAAATTTAACAAGAGAGTAAACAAACTTCAGCAATCCGCAGTTCATATATCCTTGCAGCTATTACAAATATGAAGTATTCTATTGTATATTTCGATATCGATTACTTACTACTTCAGCGTTGGGCGTGGCCGAAATGGTCCAGGTTCCCAAATAGATGAGCATAACCAATAGAATGGGTACCATCCACTGCAGAAGTTGCTGGTCATTAAGTTTTATTTTGTGGGCCGACTTGACGCGATATGTCAAAGAAACGCTGTAAATCAAGTTCATGATCAGAAGTAGTTAATAGTCAATTTAAAGAGAGTCCTACCGCCAAGTTTTCATAAGCAGCGAGGTGTAGGTGATGCAGAAACCCATGTGTCGTGTCCATTTGGTTGCAATGCACCAAGTAGTATCCAAATAGGGAAATATGGCTACCATCTGAAAATAATCATTTGAGATATTACTTTTACTAAGAATAGAGAAGAATCAGCACAAGAAAGAACTCTACCAAAGGCTTGATTTGACTAGCATGTTACCTTTAATCTCGAAAATCATATGTTCAATAAGATAAACAGTTAGCTTTTCAAAAACTTATGATTAGAACAACATTAATAATTTAAAAAATCCAGATAAAATGTTCCTTGGTTTTTTTTGTTAGACATGATAGTATTTAAAAATACTTTTTTGCTTTACGATTGTTGGTTTGTTGACAGAACGCATATAGTAAATATTAATTTAAAAAGTTTTTTTTATAAATTTGTTTATTATACATTTAATTTTTATATATAGTTCATAATTTGGAATGGCAAAGCTAAAAATACTCTAGCTTTTAACCATTTTCTGAATCCGATGGCCGCCTTTCCGCCTTTTTCCGGTCACCACCCCCTACGCCTTCTTCCAAGTCCGATGGCCTTCGATCTTCCTTTTTATCCGAAGGACTCGAGCACATCTCACAGTTCTCCATATCCGGCGAATACTCCTCGATCTGGATGGTGGTCTCGAAAAATCTGTATCGCTTGTGGATGAGGGTGGTGGCCTCCTCGAGGATCAGCTGGGGATCGGCGTCCTTGGAAATGGCCAGGTGGGCGGACAAGGCGATCTTATTGATGGACAGGGCCCAAATCCTCAGGTTGTGGACGTGCTCTACGCCCGGAATGGAGAGAAATGTACGCTTCACCTCCTCGTAATCCATAAAGTCCGGCGTGGCCTCCATCAGGACCATGAGTACGTCCTTCAAGATTTTAAATGTGACCACTAGAACCAACACTGAGAAGAGGAACGTGCAAACGGAGTCCATAAAGGCCCAATCCGGCTTGAAGAATATGATCAATGCGGCCACAAATACCCCAACGCTCTGGAGGAGATCCCCTATCACATGGATCAAAGCCGCCCGCACGTTGATGTTCTGTTCTCCCTTCACAGAAAACTGAGCAGACACGGACCTTCCCACCATTACGTGATCCTGCGATCCAATCCCCATCGACCGCCTCAATTTTCCGGGGGAAAAGTGCGAATGACCGTGGTTCAACTGCACTGCCATTATTATGTTAAATAGTATGGCCAGCGCCGAGGTAATCAGCATTATCTTGGCTTCCAGGTCGAAATCTTGGTGTACCCACCGCATAATGGCCATATACACAAGGATGCCTGCGACGGAATCGGCGGTTAAATATCAAGAATAAGTGGAAAATAATTTTAAAAAAAATCTAGGACGTTTTTCTGCCACTTAAAATTATATAGTTGTTTTTTGTAAATTAAAATATATTTAATTGTAGTTTAAATAATGGGAGTTTCGAAGCGAGTTGGAAAATTTTTGTGGAAAATCTGATAATGGCTGCCATTGTATAATTAGTGTATTGTTAAGGTATGCGATCTTCTGGGGCAATATTTACCATTCACCTGTGACAATCCAGATAAAGAACACGGATATCATGGCCCCAATGACCTCTGCCCGATACCATCCGAAGTTCAGCCTCTCCGACGAGGGTCTTCCAGCCAGGTACAGTGCGAACAGGGAGATGAGGAACGAGGCCAGGTCGGTTAGCAAATGGGCAGCATCCGTGGCAATGGCCAGACTATTGGAAATTACGCCTCCGACAATCTCGATGATCATGAAGATGGTACACAGAAAGCAGGCGATTATTAGTTTCCGTTTGGCGGCCTTATCCGAACCGGCTTGCTGCGAATCCCCAAAATGGCAGTGGTCTTGCCATTTCGTGGTGATATGCGAGTGCCCCGTGATTGTGAGAGTTCTTTGCGAATCGGTATTAACACGCTTTTTTTGTTCCGCATTTTCTGCAGGAATTTCTATTGGATTTTCTCCTGATTTTTCATCGATTTCCTCACTTTTTTGTGCGAATTTCGGGGCTGAATCCGCAGGAGGACTTCCCAATGATACTTTTTCGGGAGATGTCCTAGTATCTACATCTTCAGGAGGTTGATTGTTTGTCATTTGATTGTCCTTTTCATTTTCTGCAGCATAATTTAGATTACGGGGAAATGGAACCTTTAAAATATTAATGTACCTATGCTTTTCTTCATTGTCTGAATGGGGCTTCGCCAGCACTTCATCCTCAGTCTTTTTGGTGGTAGAAAAAATCAGATTGGGTTTTATGACCATCGGCGTTGGTCTCTTCCACGATTTAGGCTTGGAGGCCTCCTCAATTTTTTTTAATTTATCAAGAAACTCAGCCGATTCATCTCCTGATTCCTCATCACTTAATTGATTTTTATTGGATTTGGTTTCTCCAGTTTTTGGTTTTGAATATCCATAGTGATCTGTTCGTATTAGACTTTCGTTTGAAGTTTCTGTGGAAGATCTGCTTTTAGTCGCTACACCTGTTTTGAGATTCTTTTCTGTGACCTCCGTTAATGACATTTTTGTAGTAGGATTGACCGCGTTTCTTCCGGTCGAAACGGCTTCAGTTGGGTTCCTTGTCCAGGAAAACCTCTTTATGAACAGCGCAGCCCAGCTGTCATCGCTTTCAAGTTTTTTTATATCAGTGCTTGACTTTTTAACTTTTTTACGATTTTCACAGGTTTGCGATCCTTGTTCGGCTTGGTCTTTTTTTAGTATTTCTCGTTCTTTTAGTTCATCCTCAGGGGAATCTGGCACCTCAAAGTGACGACTTCTTGTCCCCGGTCTTTCGTCTATATCGGGAATTTTGACCATTTCCTTCAGGGCATCCTGCAAGTCCTCCTCGTCATCCTTCGCCGAATCTGTATCTTTTGAGTTCCCATCTAGTTCCTTCAGTGATTTCTCGCTCATACTTCTTTCGTATCAATGTACAAAACTATTTTGGAATTTTAATTTGTTTATTTTGACTAGAAAATCGGGCACAATATTATTGCCGCACAACTCTTTCAGTTCCTTTTCTATTTCTACCTCTTAACCCATTTGTCGTTATTGTTTGTAACTACGTGTGTTAGCATTGTGTGTGTTTTTTCAGGAGAGGGTCCTTGTTTTATGTGTCCACTGGGTGGCATAGCATTGTTGGTTAGCTGATGTTGGCCACATAATTGCCAACCAGCGAGAGGGGAATAGGAAGCCAAAAGTTTTCTTTAGGTAAACGTTGCATGCTCTTTTTTTGATAAAATCATACAATTTGTATTATCATGCCATTTGTAAATGCACTATTTTTTTAAATACGTTTCGGAATTGGTACAGATAAAATAAGTGGCTCTCTGGCACAAAACTATACTTATACAAATGTATTCATTTGCAGTAGCAAAATTTGACGCCATTTATATTTATATTTACTTTTCAAAATGATCAAAATTGTTCCGATATAATAAAAGAAATTTTTCTGACGTGCAACGTAACCATCCCGCCCATTCCCATTTTTTATTTGTAACTGAGGCTGAGTTGCACGGCAGTCCACGTAGTGACGAATACCACCGCAAATACTACTATATTTAGCCGACAAATTTAAAATACAAATAGAAAAAACCATATATTGATCAAAAAGTTTTGTTATTGATTTTTTTTAAATTTGGATAATAAACTTTTAAAATTCGAATGATTAGAAAGAAATTAAATTTAAAGTATTAAAAGTTAAATTTAGAAAACAGAAGATGGGAGACATTTACATTATTTACTAAGGTACGCGAAGGACAGTTTCAAAAATATTCCAATCCGAAAGTTATTTACCATGTTTAGGGTTCATAATTATAAAATTTAATCGAATAAGACTAATGATTTCTGAAATTACTTTAACTCCAATCCAAAAGTTATTTACCGTGCTTTGGTTTGATTATTATAAATGTAATCGAGTAAGGCTAACAATTTTTGGAAATTACTTTTATAAATAAGCTCAATGACAACGAACCGCGATAAATTAAAGCAAAGTAAAGAAAATATTACTCATCCGCGATGTTGGACCGCCAAACCTACCCGTTCGACAAGTAAGTGCTTAAAAGCCGCATTTAAAAACCCATAAGTGGGACTTTTATGTTGTTGATTGTTCGCAGATTCCTTTACCGCCAGAAATAAGAGTGGGATAAGAGCCAGGCCGGGTACACATGTGGGTTAATTATGAATGAGCGCGTGCCGGCCACGTTGGGCCTTTTGTCGCATTAGCAACATTGTTTTCAAATGGCCTTTGTGTGTTCGGCTCCCCCTGCGCCCTCAGCCGCTTTAATGGGTTAAGAGCGTCGCCCCAAATGACCCGGGTACTCACCTCCAGATACATGATGGCGCAGCCGATGAGTGTGATCATCAGGAAGATGGGGCTGGCCACCTTGAACACCTTGACGCGACGATGCCGGAAGAGATAGCCGGCGAGGACAAAGGTGCCGCAGGCACACCCAATGGATATGGTCAACAGGGATATTCTAAAAGAGCGAAAAGAAAGGCATTGACATGGAAGATACTTTGTTTTGATGTCACTTAACAAGCGCCAGTGATGGGAAGTTTTTACCTCTTGTTTTAAGTGCCTTCCAACTACAAACACTTGAAATAGAATAGAATAAAACCAGTGTCCTAATTATGAGATTCCTGCTACTTACTGCCTTCTTCAAAATAGTATGTAGCCTAACTTTAAATAATTTGATAAATATTCAACCCATCAGAAATAAATTCCATATAGGAACGAAAACGATTTTTATTTTATTTTTGGTTTGTCGTGCCAATAGATTTGCAAATGACGCCATGTGTTCGTAGAATATTTTGCCTTGAATTGGTTAAAAGAATAATGGTTATTTGATAGTCTTGCTACTCGACTTTTTCTTTTTTTTCTTTGTTGTTTTTCTTTTTTGGTTTTCTTTCTTTCTTCTTTTTTGTATTATATGTTTTTCTATTTGCCAATTAAATTGCCTTTAAATATTTTGCTGATTTAAAACACAACTGCATTCAAGTATCTCATTTTCATTATGCAGTCCATTGCACCTTTTAACCTTATTTTGTTACTGAGAAGTGCCATTTAAGTCCCTTTTGCAATACTTTGCAAAATAATGTATAAGCTCCCCATCACTGGCAAACAATCACGGATACCCACCTGAACGGCCAGTGGTAGTTGGCCAGACATGGCTCCGGACCCGTGCACGTGTCGCAGCCGGGGGCGCAGGCCAAACACTTGAAGACGTCCGTGTAGTAATTGCTTATATTGTCCTGCTGCTCCTGCCAGGCAATCTCCATGATGGTGCCGTTGAATCCGTCCGGATGCCGCAGCGAGTAGAATCCCGCGCGGCAGAGGCACTGGTAGGATCCCCTGGCCCAGCTGCTGCTCCCGCTTAAGGTGGTCAGTAGTTTTCCCCCGGTTATTGTCGGAGCCTCTGCACTCGGCTGACGGTAGTCACACTGCCAAAAGGCAAACAAACCACTCAGGTTATTCAACAGCCGCAGGTAAAATCAATTTAAGTGGTAAAAAATTGAGGTTTTTCGAAGCATTTTAATAAAGATTAAATGGATGCCTTTATAAATAAATAAATATATCGTAATTTAAATCCAATTAAAATAGAGTAGATTTATTGCAAAAAGGGTGAGATAGCTATGGCTATGAGATGGATATAAAGAATATTTTTCCTTAAAGATATATTAGACACTAAGAGGCGAAAAATAAAAAATTATCCGAAAGGCAGTTTGCAATTTGGTGTTTATAAGATTTTTAGCATAAAAGTAGGGGAGCTAATTAGATTTTCCGATAACGACCGGTTCTATTGCAGCTCATTGATCAACTTTTATAAAACAAAAAAATGATTTTTGAAATCGTTAAAAATACGAATATCTTCAGTCTTATGCTAATACGTTAAGAGATAGCTCTTTAACTGAACGTATAAAAACTGGCAAGCAGTCGGTCGTTAGAAAGACGGACATAGCCTTTGAAAATTTTTGAATAAAATTAAAATAGGGTATACGAATTTAAAAAATACCAAGGGTATAAAAACGTAATATAGGCGACTTTTTAAGCTTTGGAAACCTTTTGAAAATGTGGTTTTAGTTCCGACTACATATTATTTGACCAAATGAAAGACAGCGCTATTTATTTATTTAAACGCTTAACGGCGCCTCGAATCACTCACCACCATGGAGGTGCGATGACACTTGTGGGAGCTGTGGAAAGCCTGCAGATCGTTGATGGTGCCCTCAAGGACTCCCATCCTGCCGCCCAAGAATGACAGCCTCCGCGACGTCGACCGCAGTTGTTGCTGCAGCTGCTGCATTTTCTGGCGCCGACTGCCAAACTGGTAGGGCTCCGCCTCACATTGGTTAACCCGCAGCGTGCACACGTCGATGTCGATGCTGATGAAGCCCCTCAGCCCGTGGCGCCCAATCGGCGGGATTGCGATGCTGTAGGACACTAGCCAGCGGCTGAGGGAGCACGAGAAGTACGGAAAGGTCCACCAGCCCTTGTAGTAGATGTTGGGCGGACTGGGCGCGAATTTCGGCGAGCGGAGGGTAGGTGAGGAGGTCTCATCGTCGAACCTGTGCAGGAGATTCAAAATTAATACGGGCGGTGAAGGAGGAGGGCGTGCCAGTGTTGTCACTTTAGCTCATAGCTGATATAATATATTTATAAATATTTTATTTCAGCTTTTGGCCTTTTTACTTTCTAGTAATAATATTCACACATAAATCGATCTATTTAGATTTCAATTTAATGATACAGGCTTAGCTTGAAATTATATTTATATATAAAAGATTATAAATTACAGGTATTATTATAAAACTTATTTAAAAAGAGTAAAATAGTTGACGTTTTTTTTTATACGTTTATATTTTTTAGATCAAATTTTTGTAGTCTAGTTAAAATAAATTTAATTCAATTTGAATGAAAATTCATTTAAGTGAATGTCATTTAGGTGTTCAAACCAATAACCTTTCGTTGTTGGTGATTATCGTGTACATTTAATGAATTTCAAAACCAAAACATTACGTAAACTTAATGTGCACCAAAACGCGTAGTATAAGAGGGTTAAAGTAGCCCTTAAAATGTTAAAAGGTAAAAGCCGAACCAATACTCATAGAGCACTCCGCTAAGCTAAAATATGATTGGCAAAATTTACATGGAAAGTAATTAATTTTCCTTAAATTTCTCTAACATGTTCTTAGAACTTGTACATCAATGTTTCTGAATCCAAACTGAAATTCCGCCAGCACTGGACTTTTGGTACCTACCAGGGATAGCTGCCTGCGGGTTTTTTACCAATCTGCAGTCCGTCATCGTCGTACCGCTGCGTTTCCGCCTGAGTCCCCTTCACCCACCAAACATACGACTGAACTGCTCCATTCGTCAGATTTAGGGCCAAAATACGGGCCCCGGTTATAAAGTCATCTGTGAGCAGTCCCTTGGCCAAAGCATCAGACAATCCTGTAAATGAAAAGAGACATTCAGGCTGAAATTTAGCATTCTGGGCGAAATGAGCAAAATGTTATTTCAATAATTGGTGGCGGAAATTAAATGAAAGTACGCACAAATTAATTAAAAGTCGTACTTGCATTTCGCTCGAAAACGAATTGGTCGTATCACTTCACTGCTCGTAATTGCTGATTACAGCGAACAAATTGCCAGACTTTAATTATTTATGGCAAAAAGGTTGGAGCTCTTATTTTCGGCCTGCCATCATTTCAAGTGCCCAATGGGAAACGCGATTACATTGTTTATTTTTCTGCCACCGACACGTTTCGTTTGATTGCATTCTCCGCTAATTACATAAATATTTTTTTTAGCAATAACAAATTGTATGTGAAATTATTGTCATAGAGCGCAATCCTACCAAGTATTTTTATACCCTCGCAAGGGTAATATAATTTCAGTCCGTCCACATAGAGTATATATATTTTGATCACGATCATAAGCCGAGTCGTCTGAACGTCAGGTTTTACGCAACATAAATTGTTAGGTTAAATCTATCTGGATGAAACTTTCCAAAAGTCTTATTTCTATTTGACATAACAGTTATAGTTTTTTTTTTTTTTATTTTTTTTATTTTTTTTCGCGCGGAGTCCCACGGCCCACTTACCCGCCCAACCGACCGAGGGGCGCAGCCGTGTATCGTACGGCACGATTCGCGATAAGATAGACGCGAGATAGGAAAATAAAGGTAAAGGTCCGGGGAAAAAAGTAATAGTTAGATCAATCTTGTGCCAATGAAGCAAGTATTAATCGTTTTAGGAGCGGCAGAGAGTCAAGATTTGATATTACAGGAAAAAGTCTATTATAGTCAGAACATAATACTCTGAAAGGCTCATGCAAGGCATAGTTAGATCTACAATGATTTAAAGTTAGGGGAATATAATTTCTAGTTAATCTACTTGGCACAGAAAAGTTTAGCCGACTTAACAAGTCGGGGCAGTCAATATCACCATGTATAAGGTTATAAATAAAGATAGTACCAAGCATCGTTCTACGGTTGGCTAGGGATGGTAAATTAATCAAAAGAAGTCTACTAGAATAAGAAGGTAAGATAAGATTTGCATCCCAGTTTAGGCGCCGTAAAGCAAAAAGAAGGAAGTTTTTTTGTACAGATTCAATACGACCAATATGTATTCCGTATTGTGGACTCCAGACGGGAGACCCATACTCCAGAATCGGACGGACAAGCGAAATATATAAAGTTTTAGTCAAATAAGGATCATCGAATTCTTTTGACCACCTTTTAATAAATCCAAGCACTCCTCTGGCTTTATTAACCATGGACGAAATGTGATTAGAAAATTTTAGTTTGGGGTCCAAGAGAACACCAAGATCGTTTAAAAGAGTTATTCTATCCAAAGAGCTGCCACTTAACGTGTAAGTCGCGTATATCGGATTGGCCCGATAAAAAGTCATCAGCTTACACTTGGAACCGTTTAAATTTAGTAAATTATCTCGGCACCAGTTTTGAAAATTATCTAGATCGGATTGCAAGCCTAAATGGCAGGAAATGTCCTTATACTGCAGGCACAACTTAACATCATCTGCGTACATAAGTACGCGAGAATGATTTATAATTGAGGGAAGATCATTAATAAATAATGTAAAAAGTAACGGACCCAGATGGCTCCCTTGTGGGACACCGGAGGTAACACGGAGAATTTCAGAAATTGAATTTTTAAAAAGGACCCTTTGTGACCTGCCATTCAGATAACTTGAAATCCATTTAAGCAGATCAACTGGAAAACCTAAAAGGTCAAGTTTTTGAATGAGAAGTAAGTGATTTACAGAGTCAAATGCTTTACTAAAGTCAGTGTAAATGACGTCTGTTTGAAAACTACTATTGAAGCCTTTTATCACTAATGAAGTGAGCTCTAGAAGGTTTGTGATTGTGGATCTACGTTTAATAAATCCGTGTTGACACGGAGAAATGATTGATCTGCAAAGGTGCTGCAAATGAGGAGTAATAATTTTTTCAAAAAGCTTAGGAATAGCTGACAACTTAGAAATACCTCTGTAGTTACTGGCTTCTAACTTGTTACCTTTTTTGAAAAGAGGAATAACAAATGATTCCTTCCAAATATTTGGGAATTGGGAGGTTTCTATAGATAAGGTAAACAACTTGTGAAGAGGTTTGCACAGGGCCTTGGCGCAATACCTAAGCACGCACCCAGGAATACCATCGGGCCCTGGCGAATAAACAGGTTTAATACGAAGAAGATCCAAAAGAAGAGAGCTTTCTGTTAAAGTGGGACAGAATATGAGGTTTGACTTGGATATGTTGTAAGAATAAGGCTGTGATGAATAATCTAAAGTAGAGTAAGTCGTTTGAAAAAATTGGGCAAATAGATCGGCTATTGCCTGATCTGTGGTTGCCGTCATGTTTTCGAACGATAGCGAGGAAGGAAAGGAATTAGATTTACGCTTGGTGTTAACAAAATTATAAAACTGTTTCGGGTCCTGAGAGAACTGGACCTTACAACGGTTTAAGTAACTGTTATAACACTGAGCTAATCTGTTCTAATTTAAGATAAGTTTTTACATTTATGCATATAAAAATATGGAAAAATCCATCGGAAAATGGACAAAACTTAGAGCTAGTAAAAACAAATTCAAAGAACCTTTAATCCTAATTTCTATAAAGCAATAGTTTAAATTTATTTGTATATTGATGTGTTTTTCTACACTAAAAGTTAATTTGCAGCCATAAACTAATTCACCAAAGTTAAGAAGCTGTTCTCGTTTTCAAATGTCTAAGATATTGATTTCGATTTCATTGAAAATACAAAAACGATCAACTTTAAAATGCGGTTACAAAATAATTATTGCCAAACGCCAAGCTAGTTCAGTCCTGATATAGTCGATTTATAAAATAATACATTTATGTCATAGTTAAAAAAGGAATATAAGCCTCGGATTACTGAAATTGGTTTTCTTTATTGTTTGGAAAAAATAAATTAAAAGTTTTATTTAGTTGTATAGCTTTATTTTTAGGCTTATCCTAAATAAAAAAATAAAACACCCGTCAACAACAATTGCTCTTGATTTGTTAATTAAAACAGAATTTTAATTAAATAATTTTTGAAATGTGGCCGACTTTTACTTGTGTGGGTGTGATATGCGAGCGCAATAATTATGCATGTGCAATTAAATGTGTTAATCGCATTACGAAGACTAACGCATTGTTTAATCATCGCAATGCAATTTCAGAAACTTTAAGCGCTTAACGCGGAACATCTGTTATTGTTATTGCGACCTTGAAACAGTCATTAAAAGCCGCAGCTGTTGTTGCAGTTGTGCTTTCGGCCTTGGTGAAAGTGTCAACCCAACAACAATGATTAATATGCGCGGCAGGACATCAGAGGCCTTCTCATTCTTCGCCTCCGCCTTTTCCTCTCCCTCTCGCTCTCGCTCTATCCCTTGCGAGTGTGGGTGTGTGTGTGTGGGCGGTGACTGTCAAAAGCTAATATTTTTGCTAAACCCACCCGCCCATTGCCTTTAGTGCTGACAAGTTTTTAGAAGCACAACGTTTTTTAAATAGCTAAACTTCCAGCACTGGGCCTCAAAAACAATATTTTTATTTTCCAGAAATACTTTAAACTCTTTAATAATTTGGTGGCCTATTCAGTGCTAAATATTAATTTATTATTTACTACATATCTTAAAAAAGATATCCTAAAAAAGAAAAGCAAATAACTAAAGGCACATTTAATTTTTTAGTAAGCATATAAATAAATAAAATCCTTTTTACATTATGCTTTAGATTTGGTTGAATTGAAAAAAGGACTCTAAAAAGCCACTAACATAATTTAAAGTTTTTAAAAATTGAGATATCTGAAAAAAAGCTGCATTGGAATCACTGAAGTTTGACTTGTACCAAAGAAAAAAGGAAGGGAAAGAAAGCGAAACGAGAATTGTTTACAAAGTAAACTTATTTAAATTCGATTACCGCAACTTCCGTTGTACTTTATTTTTATGTTTTAGTATGTATGGGGTTTGCTTATTTTCCTGTTTGTTTTTGTTGCTGGCACTATGGAAGGTACGCGTAACATCTCGGAAAGTTTCCCCCCTCTTTATCCGGAAGAAAGCAACATGAACCGTGTACGTGCATTTTCTTAGTTGGTAAACTTTTTTGATTCGGTGAAAAGGGAGTGAAATTGAAACAAAGGATCTGTGATGTGGCAGTTTAGTTTGTGACTTAAGTGGCAGTGTATGTTTACTTTTGCCATCATTGTTGTAGTGACAGAGTTTACTTAACTGTCTGGCGTTAGAAAATTAAGTGTACACCAGTGTGAAAAACATATATTAAGATAATAACGGGATAGCACTGCAGTAAGTTAATATCAAGTTTAAAGTGATAAAAAAAAGCAATCATAATAATTTAAGATAATTTCAGGAAGGTTTTAAGAAAAAATCTAAAGTGTTTTCCTGATCTAATTTTAGATAGTAAAATGAGAAAAACGGAACGATATAGACGATTGACCCGACTTTCAGTAACGTCACTGATTATGCTTGACTTTAATATCTTAATAACTTCTGCAACATTGATTAATATAATTTTTTAACTATTCTCTATCATGTCTTTGAATGAAAATGATAAATGTATTTAAATATACCTTAGTAAACGATTTTAAAAGGTTTACAGCTTAAAATGGTTATTTAACTATGAAACAGTTAATCTTACATATTTCCCACATCCCGTAAGAGTATTTTTACTCTTTTTTATGCTATTTAACTTTTAAAAAAAGTTAACCAAAAAGCAACTTATATTTCCCAGTTACTTAAATAAAATAGTGGTATAACTTTGAGTATTGGTCAAATCGACCAACCAAAATTGTATTATGTTTGTGTTAATATATCGTTTTTTCTACACTTTGTAGACATATGTGTATCCTTTTTATCCCTTTCTGTACCGCTATTCTGAGAAATGTGTTCGGGACAAAACGCTTATGGTAAACAACATTTCGCAATGGCTGTCAGTCGGTTTTCACCTGAGAAGGTAACACATTGCGACAGAGCCAAAAACGGGAATGATGTGCCTATGGGTCACGGGCTCATTCATCATCCGCTCTGCCATTTTGTTCCGCACTCGTCCGTATTCCTTCATCAATCTTTTTTCCGCTTTTTTTCGGATAGTTGGATAATTTATTGCCCCCCTTGGGCATGTTTTTGTTTCACTCGTAGCAAAGGTGTTGCAAAATATGTAACAACAATTGTAGCAATTTGTGTGTGCCTTTTTTCTTGGCTGTCGGACCAAACAAAAGTTTCGGAGTGTGTAAAATTGGCAATTATTCAAACTACAGTCAGACATGTTTTTGCTGTCTCATACGTGGGTTTTTGCAGATGTCAGGTGTTTCAGGAATAATTAAATTTACCCGAGATTCGGTTTACCTTTAAACGTACTTCAGGGGGAAATATTCTGTGGCTCTTTTGGGGGGAACAACAGGCTAAAGAGAATTTTTTCAATTGAAAATTGTTGTGCTTTTTTGAAAATGATATATGCATTTTTACATGTTCGTGTTTAATTAAAAACTTAGAATTGCCAAAGCTATATCGATTTTTCTAACTTTGTTTAACTTGCAAATAGGATACTTTTGGTTAGGAGGGCATACGATAAGAGGTTTTAAAGTAGCTCTATTTTTTGTTTCGTCTTCTCTGTAGTGTTATATTTTATATTTTTATTTATTGCAAATTGTATAGTACGGTTGTATTTAAACTGATTATTTAATTTTTACATTTTCCTTGTAAATAAAATCACATGGTGTTCCGCGAAAAAGTTTTTTTAAGACATTAACACCTCGTGATATCGATAGTTACTAGCTTAGCTGGTAAATCCATTACGTTTCCTACAGGCAGAGTTGGGTTCGGTCTACCTAAAATAAGCCTAACCTAATAGTTTTATCTTTCCTTAAAATTGAAAGGATATTTCAATGCCCCTCACGCACATTTTCTTTTAATCCTTGAATGGGCAATAGATTCTTCCCTCAGCCTCCCTTTGCACTTCTAAAGTCCTGCACTTGGGGGCTTGTCAAGCCAGTGACATCATTTCAGGTTGCTGCCGCTGTTGCCCCTTTTAAATTGGCTTAAATTTATTCGATTTGCGAGGGCACTTTATACGAATAATTTATGCACCGCATCAAAATTTCAAGAGTCAACACAGTCGACCAAGGGTTAGATAGAAGCAAGTGCCAAAATTGTATTCGAGGGGCTGCCCTCCTGTTGCTCCTGCACTCAACAGGATGATGGAACAATAAAAACAGCAGCAACAAAGGGCTCCAATTTGCCTTCGCTTTATACGATTTTCGCTGACACGCCTCACCTTTTTGAGCACGAACAGAGCGAGTGACGGCAGGAAAACCCAGATATTGCTGTCTGGCAGGCGAGAGGTTGACTGCCTCAAGACGGTGTGGAAATCATGGCCATAATGGCAACTTGAGCGCTCCAACACTTCCAGCTCCCCCTATTATCCCGATCCGAGAAGACCCAGGAACCAGAGCTTCTCCGATGAGTTCATTGTGCGTTTTGTGCTTCGGCTCGCCCTTGACTATGCATGACACACTGGTATCATTTTATTGGATGATTCATACACTGCGAGGAAAATGTGACATCTTCAACGCCAACTCTGACTGGTCCAGTTATCTTGAGTCGTCATCCTAGTTGACAAATACCTAAGATTTTTAGCCACTAGAATACCTCGAGTTGCCAAAATTTATTAATACTAAGTGGAAAGTTCGAAAAATCAAGACAATCTTTAAAAGTAATTTATTTGTAGAATGTTTTACTCCATATTCTTTAGATATAATTGCACAAATAACCTCACAAAAAACAAGACAGGCAGGTCATTATAGAGACTCCTTAAAAATATTTATTTCTTATTTTATTTATTTATTTAAATATAATTAGCTTAACGAGGACAGGCGGCTAGAGTCTTTGACTCGGAATTTGTGAAGTTTCAAGTTATATTTGGTTTGTTTGACAAATTTGTATATACTCGATAACTTTACTTGACGATCTACTGTTAGATATATGTACATTGCAATAAATTTAGCTTTTAAAAGAAATCAAAGGTGAGTGTCGCTTGCAAAATTGTATAAAAGTTTTAATTGCAACTAAAATATTTTAATATATCATTTTATATACATAAAGATTTTAGTTTATAACACTATTGTAGAACTTATATCAAATTTAGAATTTAGGATAGCAATATTTATTTTTATTTCCATAAACTGATAAATTACAAAAAAAAATTGGTAGTTACCAATACCAATACCATACCAAAAAACAACGTTTTAAATTAAAATGTGTACATATAATTTCTTTCACTCCATCACTTTGCTGAGCATTGTCAAGGCTGCTGTTGGGCGACTGGCAACTGGGATCAGAATGAAAGTCTTGTCCTGACAGCAGCGCGACAGCATTGGGGTTGACAACGAACGACGCACTTGTGGCGCATCAAGCAATGCCGACGCTTCGCCCTTTTTTCCTTCGCCTCCCCACCTCCCCCAGTGGCCACAGAACACCACCCCCACCACCCCTCTCAGTTCATATGCACTGTCCTCTACCGTTGTTAGTCCCAATGTTAACGTTGTTGCCGTAGATTTAATTTAAAGTTCACATTGTGCGTTGTGTCATCTGTCGCATTCGTTCTTGTTCTCCACTGTGATTTACCCACGAAGCTTTTACAGGAACATCGTCAGCAAGAACAAATGAAGGGCGGTAGAGTACGGGGGTCCAAAAGGAACAGATTTTTGTGAAATTAAGCAAGGACATGCATGGCAATAAGCACAAATATACACAGCATTTTACAAGGTTCGAGGGCTAAATGAAATCTTTACACAACAGAAGGGAATCAGATTTCCACTTAAGGGATATAAGATATTGTGTTTGAATTTGGGATGACTAAAAACTGCCGTATGAACAAAAAATCCCTTGAATGCTGAGAGAAAATATAATATGGAATTTAAAGCGATTTCTCTGATTTAAAAACATCTTATGATAATAACAAACTCCGTTAGAATTATAAGCTATATTTATTTAATATTTAATGTGATGAAATTCCTTATATTTTCTAGTAAAACTATTTTGCCTACAAATTCCGATCAAACGATGCCACTTTTCCCTTGCTTTCCTCTCTCATGGAATTTTATCAAAATTAAATCTGAACACTACAGAAAAGCCTTTACTGGCCAAACATCCTTAACTTTGGTACTTTCGATATTTAAAAGCATTAATCTGAAGTTGTGTGCTATAAAACTCCACATCCCAAGCAATACACAATTTCCAAATAAAGGTTGAGTAAGATATTCCCACCGTGCCCACAAAAAATAACTTTAAATGTCCGCCATTCAATAAAAAGTTTGGGAACTGAATCCATATCGATACAGTTAAGCCCACGCACACACGCTTTAATCGGCTCCGAGTGTGAGCCACGCGTATTGACTTTGGTATATGAATTTTCCAGCAGGAAAATGTCATTCTGCTGCGATAACAGGCCAAACATCGCCCACACGCAAACAAAATCAATAATCGATGATGGGATAAAAAATATATACATATGAGGGCAGTAAGGTAGGTGGAATTATTTCCTGTTCAAACTCACCGCCGTGCCGAATGATGCCGACTTCCTGGAGTATCGAGGCGGCCAAATCGGCTTTCTGTCTGGAGCTCTCGAATCTTTCCGAGTTGATGGGCACTTGTAGGGGTCGATATAGGGTCGAGATGCACAATGTCCCCAAATTCTCGGTGGCAATGTCGTGTATCGTCACCAGCGATTGTTCGATAGCCGTCTGTTAATGGTAAGGGAATCGGCCATTATTACTATTATTATTATCTGAATAGGTTTAAAATGGGGTGGAATCAGTGTGAGTATGCATGGGGGGAAATTCATTAAAGTGTAGGCCTAGAAATATTTTTAAAAAAAATTGAAAATAGATATTTTTTTGTAAACTGTAAATTAAAATTAATTTTATACAACATTATACAATTAGTAATTTTCAAAACCAAAAATCTATTTGGTTTTCCATTATTTACTTCTTTCATAAGTTTTTTCAGTGCTCATTCATGCTTTGCGGCTACCCAAAACATTTCAAACCCAAAAATCTATTTGGTTTTTCATTATTATTAACTTCCTTCCTAAGTTTTTGTCAGTGCCTATTCATGTTTTGCGGCTACCCAAATCATTTTTTGTTGCCTATTCAAGTCTTTGTTTTTTGCGTTCTCCTTCCGCTGACAAACGCATTAAAAATACATTTTAGGTTAAACAAAAATTCATGGTGCTCGACCATTATATCGTAATTTTTCTTTTAGACCCTTTCATCGTTTGAGTGGAAAATTACGTTATTGGCTTTTCTTTTTATACCCTTGCAGAGGGTATTATAATTTTGGTCAAAAGTGTGCAACGCAGTGAAGGAGACATCTCCGACCCTATAAAGTATATATATTCTTGATCAGGATCACCTCCTGAGTTGATATAAGCATGTCCGTCTGTCCGTCTGTCCGTCTGTCCGTCTGTCTGTCCGTCTGTCTGTTTCTACGCGAACTAGTCTCTCAGTTTTAAAGCTATCGAATTGAAACTTTGCACACACCCTTCTTTCCTTTGCACGCAGTATATAAGTCGGAACGGCCGGGATCGGTCGACTATATCCTATAGCTGCCATATAACTGAACGATAGGAAATGCTATAACTCTGGTGTTTGTAAAGTTAGGAATTTGGGATTTTCTATGGCTTTTTTATTTGGCCAATTAATTCGACCTACCAAATTTCATAAGGATCGGCCGACTATATCCTATAGCTCCCATATAACGATAGGAAATACCATAACTTTGGTGTTTTTAAAGTTAGGAATTTGGTATTTTCTATGAATTTTATATTTGGCCAATCAATCCGACCTACCAAATTTTATAGGGATCGGCCGACTATATCCTATAGCTGCCATATAACTGAACGATTGAAAATGCCATAACTTTGGGGTTTTTAAATTTAGGAAGTTGGGATTTTTATGAGTATTTAGAATGCATTATATGAATAATTTTGGAGAATATTATTTACAGAATATTCTGCAAGGGTATATCAACTTCGGCTCCGCCCGAAGTTAGCTTTCCTTTCTTGTTTTATTCTATAATTTTTCGTTGCGTCCTAGGTACTCCAAAAAAGTTGGCTTTGTTTTGACTTTAAATTGTTAAAAACAAAGGAACAACTTTAAATTGAAAACTTTAGGCGGAATTTTCGCTTGAAGCCTGTATTGTTAGGAGAATGTTTTGTCTACTGCTGTACAAACCAACACAATCAAGTTTTATCAAGAGATATGGAGATCCAATGTTTAAGTGCACTTAAAATTTTCCACTACGAGTATCTACACCAGAATCCGCTCGGCTTAACTGCTAACCATTTAACCTAATTAACTGCGCCCATTATGTGCACATAAACCGCCAGCAAATACGCGAAAATTGTTTTCAAAATCTACTTAGGGAAAATTTATAGGTATGTGGAGCATTCGTAAATTAGTTGGCTGTAAAATCAGTATAATAAAATACAAATATTAAAATATTGAAATGACATTTGAATATTTAGAAATAATACGTAAGAAGTGTATATGCAGATTTATTATTTTAAAAATTGATAAATTAAGTCAAAAGAATGACATAGTTGTTTCTAAAAATATACAGAATAACTGTTTTAATTTTAATTCGGACGACTATGTCACATAGCTGTCATAGAATCGAAAATTAAACATATACGCTTACAAATCGAAAAATAGTCGGTTTACAAAATATATTATATTTGTAATAGCTGATGTTTTTATTCTGATGTGTTACCCTAATAACACAAGCACATTGCCAAAAAATATTTTTCTGAAAGCAATATATTTAACGACTCCTATCGTCTTCATTGAGCATTATTAAGTGCACACTAAATAATCACTTGTTAAATGGGGAATTTGAAGTAGACCGTGATGCAATCGCAATTCAATATAATTCCGCCGAGGGCCCTAAGGTGCAAAACGCACTTCCAACGCAGCAATTAGCTTAAAGTCCCCCTTTCCCGCTCTTGAACAACACTTATTCTCATTATTTCAATTGCACTCCTGTGTAATTGAAGCTTAAATGGGGTTAGCACTAGGCAACACGGAATGGCTGCCATCTGTGAATACACTTTTGTATTAAATGTTTCAAGAAATTGGAGAACACAGGAAAGTAAAGCAAAATCATAAACATCTATATTCTATAAATATATATATTTTTTTACTTTACTTTAATAACCAAAAAAACTAAACTTAACACATAAAATAGTTTGATAATATTTTAACAAATTGCTCAAAAGTTTTAAACTTTTCCAAAATAAGTTAAATTTACTAAACATGAACCGAATGGTATACGGTTTTATTTCCTGATAACAATTATCATTTTGAAGGCCACTTTGAGAATTAAGAGCTGTCAAAGTCCCATCTACCCGAAAAAGTAAAAAAGTTCAAAGTTAAGTAATTTATTAGAACGAGAAAGCTAAGCACAGAATTAAAGCGAAAGCAAAAGGTTGCTTGTTTGTAAATGGACTGCTATTCTTCCTTATATGGGTTGTAAAATCCGCTGTCTTTGTATTATGCGAAAAACAACTTGGAAGGGTCCCAGTTAGTATTAGCTCTTACAATGAGAAAACCAAGTTTTCCTTACATAGACTCATAGATCAACAACATAGATCTGTCCAAGAAATTTTAACAGAGAGATGAGAAACCGGCCCAAACTTTGATAAAAACTTTTTAATAGATCAACAATCAAATTTAAATTTAACTTAATTTCTAACCCATCATAGTTTAGATTCTTTTATTTTTTCTTTTTGTATTTCGATATTTGGACTTTATATATTTTATATCCGATTTGGTATTGTGCTTTTGAGTGCTGTACTGATGTGAGTTTTTTTAGAGGGCTATGTGGACTTACCCGTGTGACTGTGTTGCCATCGCCAATTCGCACGATGTTTTTGAGTAGCTCGTCCAGAATGGCCCAGTTGGCCGAGGACTTATCCCCACCGGCTGTTGATGTCGATGACGTGGTTGCAGTGGGCGATGTTGCTCCGGCTGCCGTTGTCGTCGTCGTGTAGTTGTCCAATGTTGTTGCGGTGGCCTCGGGATTTGTGGCAGTGGTTGCAGCAGCCGCGTAATTTGCAAATGCGACCAGCAGCAACAAGTGCAGCCACAGAAGAGGGACGGACCGCGTCGTTAGCCAAGTGTCGCTGGCCACTTGTTGCTGCTCCTGGCAGACGCCATCTGGAGGACATGCCACGCCTCCCGCCCCAGCTGATCCTTTGTCCGCGGCCCCCTTCTTCCTCTTGCGCCTCACCGCATTGTGCCAGCATCTCATTGTTATTTTCGCATTGGCAACTGCATGAGAAGATTAGTGGTGATAAGTGATGGCGTTTAAGTAGAATTTTAGCCGCTTAGCACCTCGAATTTATATTGCCATTTTAGAGGGAAACATCTGGTTTTCAATTATACATCCACCTTTACAAAATATTCTTCCATTTATATTGGAATTCTCTTTTCTATAGTGATTGATTAACGTAAAATGCAATTAAATACATAAGAACTTCTACTGATGTTGCCCACCACAGTTGTAGAAATATTAATTGTTTACTATTTTTGTATTCTCATTCATCAGCTTAATTATAAGGTAAAACTCTTCGAAATTTATATAATATAATGAATGTATAAATTTAATTTCACTAATAAAACGAAATGCCTTTAACAAAAGTTTACAAATTATTAAAGTTGCTTTAAATTGTAATGCAAGTCAATATACGAATTTAACGTAAACTGAAATTTTCCCAATTTTTCTTTCATAGAATTTTTACAATAACTCATACGCCTGGCACAAAAAAAGGGAAAATGAACTTCAATCGATTGGAACATTAGGGCTGCACAGACATATTTTTTTAGCCAGTCCATTATTATGCTTTCTTACAAATGACAGCCATTTTTCTGTGTTTGAAAGCACTGCAAATAAAAGAGTGGCGTTGGTATTGAAGGATGTGGGGGAGTTACCTCTTTCAGGGCAGGAAAACCATTTTTATGACAACCCCCTTTTGATCGTTACATGTGCAGACTGGAGTGGTCTGAAACCTAAGTCCAAAACTTACTTTCTTGCCTCTCAACTCAAATGCAAAATGTGTGTAGCATTTCCCTTTTTTTCTACGCGCTTTATTTGATATTTACATTTCGCTCGCTTTCACTGTGGCGAGGTGGAAATGGGTCGCATCTGAAAGTGTTTTCCACCATTCCCCTTTTATATTATTTATGTCTTCGGTATTTATTTACGAGTTGGTTTCATTCAGAGCCAAGCTACGGGCGTTTCGGGTAAGCAAATCGCTATCTGTCCATGCACTTACTTTCCTGTCAGCTCTTTCTCCACCTTCTGACTTTCACCAGTTCCTTTTGGTTTTGTTTACACTTGTCCTGGCCATAAATAAATATATCAACAATTTATTTATGTATCGGCTCAATAATTTTGGCATGTGCTAAAAGCAAAAGTGAAACAGATGACGGGTAATTGGGTGTTGGCTAGGAAAAGAAAAATATAGAACAAAGTTTGGGAATTCAGACAAAGCTCAAAAATTGAGCATATAGTATAAAATATTTATATATATTTTATACACAAATATTCATGTCTGCAGAGAAAAACAGTTCTTTTCTTTTCATTAAAACTTAATAAAGAATTCAACTAACCTTACTTTTACCTTTTAAAGAAAACAATTTTGAGTCTAAGTCTTCCAGCAGTAGCCTCAAAGTTTATAATTACTCATACGCCACGTGGTAAGTTAAAATAATTTGATTTATCAAAGGCAACAGTACGTATGAGTGACAAACTTTGAAATTAACACATATTCATGTGTACATTTTTTAAAAAAAACGTACTCTCACCGTTTAAAGAGAACAATTTTTCTATGTCTGCCCTCAATGGTCTCAAAGCTTATAATTACTCATACGCCACGTGGTAAGTTGAAACAATTTGATAAATCAAAGGCAACGGTACGTATGAGTGACAAACTTTGAACTTAATACATATTTATATGTACATTTGTCAGAAAAACCTTACTCTTACCGTTTAAAGAACACAATTCTGGGTCTAAAACTTCCCACAGTGGTCCCATAGCTTATAATTACTCATACGCCACGTGGTAAGCTAAAAAAATTTGATTGATCAAAAGCAACGGTACGTATGAGTGACAAACTTTGAAATTAAAACATATTTATAAGTACATTTGTCAAAAAACAGACCCAGACAGTACAGACCCTGAAATGAATTTGTTTTCTAATCGTATTTTTTTTTAAATTTACTTTAAATGATTCTTTTCTGAGTTTTGTATAACTTTAATTTCACATTTATAAGATTTAAATAGAACATTAATTTTTTAATGTAAATGTTATCTTTTATTTAGCGAAAATTCTGCCTCGTTTTTCCAGACACCCTTTCCCCCATATCGTATCCACTTTCTAAAGCTGTAACCACCACTTAGCCCCAAACTCTTTTTACATGAGCCATTTGTTGGTGTACGGTAAATGTTTATAAAAAAATTTGCCAGCCATTTGAACTTGACTGACGACAGCATGTGGATTATGATGATGATGGTGGGGTTGGGATGATTCCCCCACACCGCTCCTTGTTTATATTTATTGTTTACAGTTGGAAAAGCCCCACTTCTCCATCGCTGGTCGCGTTTTTCGCGTTTCATGAGCATGACTAAGCAGCGACCCCGGGATGCAGAACACACACACATGCCCAGAGCGCCAGACGAGCAGCGATGCCGAAGAAATATGAGCAATATGCAAAGAATCGAGTGGGTAGCGCTTTACTGGCTTTGCCACCAGGAGTTCGTAGCCAAATGCTGTGAAAGGGTTCGGAGCACACACCTCACACAAGTCAACCCAAACCGAAAAAAAGAGACTTGTAAGCGGAAATGCTGTTCAACATGGCTGCCAGTTGTGGTTCATCCTTTCTATTTGCAGGCTAAAATAAACATGAACGGGGATAAAAAGATAAAAGTCCCTCTAAATCTGTGCCGGGCATATATGCATGTATGTAGGTGGCATATGTATGAATCAAAAACTCTCGACAGCAAAAGTCTGCCTGAAAGTGAGTTTATATAAATTGTTTCTACACTCCGAATTCCCAGTATATCAAACACTTCTTATTTTTTCTAATTATGTCCATAATCAAGTAAAAGCTGTAGTTAAGCAAAGTGTGATTCGTAACAACAAATTTCTGATTATGTTAAAAATTTATGTAAACTTAAATCAGGTCTGATTGAAACTGAAATGTAGACGGATTTATTCGTTAATAATGTGTGAAATATTTTTAAACCTAAATCGATCGCTGTCTTGTGTCTAATATAACAAACATACAATTTTATCTAAAATTATATATGGCCATAATATTTTATTGCGCACATTGCTTAATTAATTAATTAAATTTATCTAATTAATTTAAAGATAAGAAGTTCGTTAAAGAAAAAGAATTTAACTCATTAAAGGGTATTATTTTCAATTTTTTGATAAATTTAAGTTGATTTAAGTTTTTTGAAAATTTTTTACTTTAAAACCGTTTTTTTCAGAATCTAGTTTTAGTCCTTTTAAAATAAGAATTTAGAATCCCTTTTTTCTGAGTCTAGAAAAGGGTTTCTTGTTTTAATTTATATATATAAAATATTCGAAAAAATAGAGGTTTTAATTTTATTGTAATAAATACTAGTAGATCATGGCAAACAATTTAAGATACCCTCTTTATATAAAATTGATTTTTATACCCTTGCAGAGGGTATTATAATTTCAGTCAAAAGTTTGCAACGCAGTGAAGAAGACATTTCCGACCCTATAAAGTATATATATTCTTGATCAGCATCACCAGGAGAGTCGATCTAGCCATGTCCGTCTGTCCGTCCGTCTGTCCGTCCGTCTGTCCGTCTGTCCGTCCGTTTCTACGCAAACTAGTCCCTCAGTTTTAAAGCTATCTGCTTGAAACTTTCCCAAAAGTTGTCATTCTATTGCAGGTAGTATATAAGTCGGAACGAGCCGGATCGGGCCACTATATCATATAGCTGCCATATAACTGAACGATCGGAAATGCCATAACTTTGGTGTTTTTAAAGTTAGGAAGTTGGGATTTTCTATGGGTCTTATTTTTGGCTAATCAATCCGACCTACCAAAGTTCATAAGGATCGGACGACTATATCCTATAGCCGCCATATAACTGATTGATCGGAAATGCAATAGCTTTGGTGTTTGTAAAGTTAGGAAATTGGGATTTTCTATGGGCTTTATTTTTGGCCAATCAATCCGACCTACCAAATTTCATAAGGATCGGCCGACTATATCTTATAGCTGCCATATAACTGAACGATTGGAAATGACATAACTTTGGTGTTTTTAAAGTTAGGAAGTTGGGACTTTTTATGAGTATTAAGAATGCATCATATGAATAATTTTGGAGAATATAATTTATAGAATATTCTGCAAGGGTATATCAACTTCGGCTCCGCCCGAAGTTAGCTTTCCTTTCTTGTTTCATATGTTCCGTTGAAAAAACCTATGTGAAACAGGCTCATGTTAATAAGTGTAAAAAACATGCAGTTTGGTTCTCATGTTTGCTCCCATTAAAAGTTTTAAAATGTTTTTGTTTTCTGTCCTCGAGCTTGTCGCATTTGTTGTGGTTTGCAAAAACATTTTTTGGGTTCTCTTCGAACCTTTTTTGACTTTATGAATATTGAATTTTATTTGACTTTGGCCTGATTCATGGAGTAAATGCAAAAATGTGATTCGATTGGCTGAAGCTTAAATTAATTGCGAGGAAGGTGCTTGCAGGTTGAATTCGTTTTAACACGTTTCGTAAACTTTTAGTTATTTTGATTTTTTCAAATTTAAAAAAAAATTTAATTTGATAGAAGATACATTTTGCAGATTAGTTTTTTAGCTAATTTGTTTATGTTAAAATTTTAACTAATTGTCTGCATATAATGCCCTAAAAATAAGACTCAATAAGCATATTTTAGCCATTATACTATTTATTTAGGTGTTTCTTTTAGACCTTGGTTAAATGTTATCCTGAGCACCTCAATTTGATCCGCCTTCATTTCTGGAAAATGAAGCCCATCTGAAAGGAAAATCCGCTTCCACTTTGCATGCTATGCATATAATCCAAGAAAATGTTTCCATGTGCCCTATATTATCATAACTAAGCCTGTGGCTAATGCCGATTCTGGTTCTTGGGGGTCCTGCCAATCATTTCGACCACGCCTATCAAACATTTGAAATCTTTGGGACAATTTTCCGGTACCCGCCAAATCCGCTTTTCCCATGAATTAGCCAAGGTCGCCGCTGGGGGGTTTTTGGGGTAGGAGAAAAACTCCTGAGGCTTGCATTAATTTAATGAGGTTCCATCTGCCTTTGATTTGCCTGCGGTTCATTTTTTTCGACCATCCCAATTTCTTTTTCGGTCCGAGTGTCGACAGACGTTGAAGGAAATGAAACGTTTCGACGCCTTTTCACTGGCTTTCCTTGCCGGCTTTCCTTTCCTTTGCCTTCATTTGCCAACTGCCTGCGGTCAGAACGTCACAACTCAACTGGAATAAGTGAAGTTGTCAGAAGGGTGTTTTCGTTGTTGTTCCTGGGATTCCTTAAGCTGTTTGACTGTCATGTGTTTTGCATAATGCCATGGACTCTATTGAACATTTGATTTGACATGGATCCACTTTCCCTTGTGTGGGCAAATTAGGTTGTACGAATTGGCTCGAAGATTAAGTTGATCAGTGTCCGTTGCGCAATAGGTCTTGAAAAAATGTATGCAATTTATCTAATCAATTTTATATTTGGGATAATGTCAGAAAATTTAGCTCTTCCTTTTTATGTTGGTATGGTTCATCAAACTCAAATTCATTTTTGATTTAAATATACTCAAAACCAACATTTTACAGTATTTAGTATTTATTGTGCAGTTCATTTTTATTTTTGTACGTTCTTTGCCCATTTCTTCACTTTCCGGATGACTTAACTTATTTACTACATTGCCATTTATCAAATCAACTCCAAAAATAAACAAAAAATAGATAACAACCACATTATAAAGTCATAAAAAGAAAACACACAATAAGCTAAAGGAATTCCTCGAGATTAGACGAAAAGCGGAAAAAGGGCAACAAACAAAAAATCATAAAAATCAAATCATTGCAGAGCTGAAACCATCGCATATGAGCGGAATAAATGCATTGCAATGGATTGCCAGATGCTTGTCGTCCTTTTTAGCGGGCACTTTCCGGCACATAAAGCACATGAAATTATTATGATCGAAAATCAATGACAAAGAAAACTGACAAAATCAGCAGAATGTGACTAAGGCGGACAATTGCTGGGGGAGCAGACTGAATGAAGGAAGCTCTTACTGGCGAGCCCTAAATAGGGCTTAAAGGACGCTTGACCCTCCCCCAAGCACTGTTCCCATTTTGAGAGACGCACAAATGTGTAAAGCAGATAAAAACGTGCTTATGAAAAGGTCCCAGAAGGCATAGATATAGTTTATGCGATGAAAGGCAGCCATGGTCCCCGAAATATAGCCACTGACCGAGGGGCGAAAGTGTGGGAAGCCTGCTAAACAGCTCAAAGTTTGTTAGCTTTTTCCCTCAAACGAGGAAGTAATTTAACCCGTTTCCATAAACAAAAGTTTACTTTCATGTCTGCAACTTTGGACAGGTGCAAGTGTTTTTCCTGTGGCCTTTAAGGCAGCCAGGTCGAAAGGCAACAGAATGTGTCGCAACGACATCATCTCAGATAGCAGCAACAGCATATCAATATTGCTGCTGGCACTAATAGCACCATCAGAAGCAGATGCACAACAAATATCGTTGAGAAAAAAAATAATAGAAATTTATTTTGTGACCCTTTGGTTTAAATGAAATTTTAGGTCATGAAATGAAAAAACTTAAAAAAATGATTGGTCAAACGCAAGGCGCATAGTTTTTTAACTATACAAAATAGTTTTTTATACATACAAAATTATATTTTTTTATTTCTGAATAACATTAAACGTAGTTCTTCTAACGTATGCGCACTTTTTTTTAATTTCTTACTTTTTAAAATAGTTATTTTTTGAGTTATCTCCGATTTGGTGCTTATAGTTCCCAACTAGTTCAAGTGCTTTAAGCACAAGTGTAACCCCACAAGTAGTCCTCTAAAAAGATAAAACTTTTCAAACCAGGATCTTTTCTGTAGAAAGTCTTTAAATACTTTCGAATTAGCTGCCCAAGTACTTAAATTTGAAGTTTTATCTGTTTAATAAACATCGTTAATAGGGGTTCTTTATTTATTTTTTATTTATTTATTTATTTATTAATCTAATCTAATATTTTTATAAGAAAGTTTAGCTATCTTATATTCAATTTATTGGTTGGTTAATTTCAATAACATTAGAATCTAATATGATTAAACATAAGCTAAAAAGTACTTTAGGAATAAAGTAAAAAGGATATTCAAATAAAAATCAATGGTCAGGTTGGTAAATATTCATTATTTACAAATATTTATTAACCTATCATGGTGCAGCAACCTTTTTCCTAATGAAATCCCACCCAAAACATTTGGTTCAGAGCTTATGAAGGTCAAATAGAGCCAAATAGCAGTCCCTAGAGCAAATCATTAGCAAAAGCAATAGTAATATTAACAAGATGCCGCAAACAGCAACAGTAAGACCGAAAGTCAATTGACCAATATTTATATAAAAAGCAGAAATAGAAGTGAAAAAGAAAGGGAGAAAATAAAAAAAACTAATAAACATGTTGACAAATTTTGTCTCTGCTCGTTTTACTCGCGTTTTATTGTAATTCCTTTTTTTCGAGCTCGGTCCTTTTAAACGCATGTCATGTGGAAAAATACGCTGAAGAACACATCTTGAAGCTGGCGGAAGGAATGCGAAAAAATAGTCGGCGACCAGAAGGGGAACCCCACTAAAAAAGACTTACTACAAACAGCAGAAAAAACAGCTCGGAATTCAGGAGCAGCTGCGTTTGATGTCTTTACCCAGGATACTGAAGGCACTGGGCGGGAAGGAGGTTTTGACATTGCATTGCCCTCACGGCATAAATATTATATATAGTATACTTTACAGTGTAGTGTACACAGGGAGCAGAAGACAACAAAGCTGGTAATGCGAAGTGAAAATACTGAAAATGTTTTGGCATTTTAAGATATGAATTATTTTCATTTCACGAAGCACGAAAACTATTTTCATTTCTCTCTCGAGCTTCAAAAAAGAAAAGTTGAAACATATTTCTTACCTAAAAGATATATTTTAAATTCTGCTTATAAAAGTCTTATTTATGCTCTTATAAATTCCTGCCGAAATATAATTTGGTTAAAACATTTTCATACAAATTGAGTGTTTCTGCAAGTTCTGAAATATATCATAAAATTTAAAATAAATAAGTTAGTTAAGTAAGAATCTAATATAGTTAATTCTCAACAGCTAAAACTTACTTATGACTTAAATACCTTACTATATTACTTTATTACCTTACTAAAGTTCGTAAATTTATTAGTAAATTTTGTAAATTTTAAAGCACAAGCTCAAACAGTTGTTAGTACTTTGTATGTAAAAAGCACCAAAAAGGGACAAATACATGTTTAAATAAAAAGGATGAAAGGGACCTTGTTAGACGACAGCTTCAGTGTCGCCATCGTCGCCGTCGCCGTGTCAACTGCAGTTTGCATATAAATTAGTGTAATTAAATGTCGAACAAGTGCTATAAAATTACAGCAACAAAATTGTGGTTAATTGTGCTTTTGATGCTTTGGCAATAAGAATAAAGTAAGAGAACGAAAGGACCCGAGAACGAGTGTGTGGTTATAAAACATAATGACTCAACTTGATGGCACTTCAAATGCAGCACCGCCGCAACTCAAGTGCAGTTATCGTTCTTGCCAAAGAATTTGATGGTATTATAAAAACTTATTTAATAAAAAAGGAGAAAGGATAAATTGATTACATCCGAATAGATTAAGTACGTACTTGTAAGAGAATTTGTTTGTCTTAAAAGATTTCTTCAAATATCCTTATGACTACTAAGAATTTAAAAAATGCTATATAAATGATTTAATATATTTAGGTATATAAATCTTAAAGCTTGTCTCCTAGAAAATATTTTTCTTTCTACTTGTAAATTTATTAAAAAAAATCTTTGAAGCCCAGATTCCCTGATTCGTGTCTCAAACTACCTAACATTGGTATTTGCCCCCCTTTTTCGCACTTTTGCGACCATTAAGTGCAGAAGCTGCCTTTAGAGACAGAATTCTGGCTTGTTTGCAACAGTTTCTTGGCACTTTTAAAAGGATTTTCCAACGTCAGTGTTTAAAAGGCAAGCAAAATTAAAATGGAAGCGCAAATTTGTTTCTGTTTGAAGGGAACTCTTTGGCGTTTGACTTTGGGGCCACGCCCACAGACACCCACTGGGAAATGCAAATGAATCTGCCCAAACAGTTTACAAAAATGCACGCCCTTCTGGATGCCACGCCCCTTTCCCTGGGTTTTAGACAAAAAAATGTTGTTCACTTTGTCGGTATTTAGTTCTTTGCCCTGTGTTGGGAATTATATGCAGATATATATATATATATATATATATATATATAGATTTGAGTAATGAGAAAAGTTGGAATTGAGGGCAGAGCGGATTATTCATTAGCAGTGGCTGTTGCTCGGTTTTCAGCTGTTTTAAGGTTGTTTTTTGGTGTCCCCCTGCATCGCTTATACCCGAATTAATTTGGCGTATTTCAGAGCTTAATTAGCATAACTGACCTTAAATCCAAATCTGTAATTAGAGTTTTTATTAAAATGGGTACCCGTTAATGTATTTGTAAAAGCGTGAAAGATATGGTTACTTAAAGCAGTAACTAATAAATACATTGTTATACCCTTACAGAGGATATAATAATTTTAGTCAAGAGTGTGCAACGTAGTGAAGGGCATATTTTCGACCCTATAAAATAAATATATATTCTTGGTCAGCATCACAGGGGCCATGCCCGTCTGTCCGTCCATATATCTGTCCGTCCGTCTGTCCGTTTCTTAGATATAAATCTATTTGGATGAGACTTTGCCAAAAGTCTTGTTTTTCTTGCAGGTAGCATAAAATTCGGAATTTCCGGATCGTCATAATATATCATATAACTCCCATAGAAACAATGTGGAAAAAGGGAAATTAAATTATAATTTTGTTGTGGTCGATTTCAGAATTAAGGTTTTTCTTTAACAAAATACAGATGACTATATCATATAGCTGCTGTACGAACGATCATAAAAATTCTCAACAATTTATAGCTCTATTGTTATTATGCATAGAAATTTGCATTTTTTAAATAGCCACACAGATATATGAACTTTACTTCATTTCTCGTTTTTAAGGATTTTAATTAATTTGAAAAAAAAACTTTTAGGCATGGTTATTAAATTAAAAATTAAGATCAAACAAATTAGCACACGCGCTTAAGGGTTATCACTTGAATTTTTTAAGATTTTCAATATGTCTAATAAAAATTAATATAATTTTTCTCCATTATTAATTCATTAATTTGTTTTGCAATCTTATCTCAATAAAAAGACATAAACTGTTAAGCCACTGCCACTAACTGCCACAACTTCGCGCATGTAGATTACTGTTTAATTTTTTGTGGCCCATGACAGGTCAATAATATTGTAATATCCCTTTGTCATTAGGGGAAAATAATCTACACATAATAAAGAAAGCTAATACAATTACTTTAAGAGGGTTCGTGTTGAGTGCTTCTGGACATGGCGACTAAATATAATTTCATGCCACCATCAGTGAGTTACATTTGTTTAAATATCTATTAATTCCGTTGGTCATTAATATTTATTGTCATTGCCAGACGGAACCATGTGTGTTCTTTACCGATGAGCATGTTTACTGCCAGGACAAAATCGGCCGGGAAATGAATTATCAGCTAATAAGCCTTAAGAACATAAGCAGACAAACATCTGAAATGCTCACAGACTCACGCCCATAAGTTTGAAAACACATATGGCTTATCTGAGGTCTATTATTTCCTCATCTCTATATATTTTGCATTCTTTTTCAGCTGCTGGTGGGCCATTATCGTCAGACATCGACTGCTATGATTGATGTGGAAAGGCGAATACAGCAGACATATACTTAATCCAAGCAAACAAGGCTTTGTTTAATTATAACAAATGAAAGGGCTACGATTGGCTTGCAAAAATTAACGAGTCACCTCGGCTTTGAAAGCTGTTTTATTTTTTATTAACATGACTTGTAACTTCGAATGAATAAATTAGTTTAAAAAAACAAAATAAATTAAAACAAATGACTTTAAAGTGAATTACAAAGCCACTATTAGTGTACAAGTTTAAATAATAAACATTGCCATTAAAAAAAAAAAGAAAAAACAAAAAAAATGTCAAAAAAGAAATGTGCTTTAAAAAGTAAAGCCTATTTAAAAATGAATATATATCTCTACTTGAACATATGTATACATATACACTCATATATTTGATATTTTCAGAATGAGGGAAGCTTGCTTTTTCTAAAGCCAATTTCAATAACTTGTTGTAACCTTGTTAATTTCAACTTAAGTAATAATTTTCAATTAAATCTGCTAGTGCGACCAGCAGACAATAATTTGGCCAACTTTTGTCATTAGCAAATTGTTCATAATTGATGGCAGGAAAAATGACTTTAATTCGATTAAAATGAAAATTATGTTATGTTATCCAATAGGAAAATAATCTTGTGGGCGAAAATTAGTTTATTGGATTTACCAAATAAAGTGAATTATTTATAATAAATATTATTGCATCAATTTGGTTGCAACGGATGATATAGAATGCGGTGAATTTGGAATCACCATAAAGAAACACTTTGAATGTTTGATTTTAGGAGTGATTATGCGGATTATAAATATGCAAAATTGTACTAGATGTGGAAACTCAGGTTCAATACCTTCTCCAGGGTCGGAGCTTTGAATATTTAGATAGCAGACATGGGTCGGAGTTGACTTTTTTATTTTAGTCTCAAGGGGAAACAAAGGGTGAACGAACAGTCAAACGAATGCACACAAGACCGCTGAGATATATCAATATTTATGCAAAGAATTTGTAGTATGCTTTCCCGTCAGCCTAAGCCTTAAAGTCATTTAATTTTATTACACTTTGCGGACTTTAAGAAACCAACAAGCGGTTAAAAGGTCTCCTCCTCCCCTCCTTTTTTGCAACCCCAAAAACTCATCGGGTAAATAATTTAACGAATTCAATTATGTACAATAATTTGGCATATACTCCAACCAAATTGTATACGCTTGTGTACATAAAGGCCTGGGCTAAATTTAAATCTCTTGAGGGGTGCACAGCACCCGGGTGGCTGAGGCTCTCATTTTGCTAATACATTTGATGAAATGGAATATCTATGCCATACTTTGGGGAGCTGCTTGATGTTGTTGAATGAATTATGAAAATTGGTTAGTTGTGTATTTTTATGAATTTGAGAAAAGGTTGTGGGCTATGTGCCAAGAGAGAAATTTAATATGAAAACGCAGTATGAATTAAATATTTATAAAGTTTAAATTAGTGTTAATATTTTCTTCCTAACTACCATTTGTTATAAAACCATAGTGAAAGGTTGGTCTGGTTCACTGATTGCCAAAAAAAAGTAACTCACAGAAACTCATCATTTTTTCTATTTTCATCAACTTACCTCCTTTACTCGAATCTCAATTCATGACTCTGACTTTTCCTTGCCTTTTTCAAAGTCAAAGACAGCTTTTCTTCCTTTATATTGTTTGGTATCGTTTTATTTATTTCTTTTCTTTGTATTAGTTATCACTGATTCTGTTATTTTCACTTTATTATATTCCTCCACTTTAATGTTTTTTTTATTGTCTGGTGTTATTCAATTGGGTGTGGAGCTGCTTACGTCTATGTGTACACAAATATTTAAATACATTTTAGAAATGGTATTTGCCATTGTCAGCCTTTCAAATGTGCGTGGGCGTAGATTTGGCTCGTTATTGTTGAAATTGGCCTTATTTCAAGTTATGCTTTGTTTGCTTATTGAGTTTATGCGTAATTTGTGCTGAGTTTATTATTGGCTTTATATTTACAAAAGTGTAGCAAATATTGGTGGATGGTGTTTTAGAGAGCAAATTTATAACTTTTATGTAAACAAAGCTTTTGCAATAAAAACTTTTAATTCTCTGACTAATAGGAAGATAGCATTTCAAATATTTTCCAAGAGATAATTTACATTTGATATAAGAATGCAGATATTACATTGAGTTGTGCCCCGAATATAGTTTTATAGAGACCTTAAGTTTTTCCAAGCGGCTTACTGAACGCTCTTTAGAACAAAACAAGAGAGAACGCTATAGTCGAGTGCCTTGACTATTAGATACCCGTTACTCAGCTAAACAACTTAATATAAATATGCCTTCTTGTATGTTTTTCGCCGCTCGAATCAGTTCCCGATTTTTATGTTAAAATCGGTACCCAGGGAACACCTCCAATTTGGCTAACTTGATTTGATTTGCATAGTTCTTGGGATATAGTTCGGTATTGACAAATGAAAGCCATCGCAATTTCCTTTAATAGAAATCCTTATCGAGAATTAACGTTGACTCTGTTGAGCACCTTGGCCAGCTGTTCCAAAGTCATCCGTTAGATGGCGCTATTGTATACGCCATGAAAGGCGGAAATGTAGGCGCTAGCCAGGCTTAAGCGTTTAATGGGTTTTTGGGCGTTAGAGTGGGCGTGGCAAACTTTTATTTGGCCAATCGATAGGTATTGACGAAACAAATACATATAAAAAAAAATTTTCATAATAGCATCAAAACTGTGGCCGCAGCTTGTGGCTTGTGGGCGTCAGAGGGGGCGTGGCACCATTTTGAAACAAACTTGCGCTGCGTAGGAACTCCTAAAATTTACATGCAAAATGTCAATCTTCTAGCTTTTATAGTTTCCGAGATCTCAGCGTTCATACGGACAGACAGACAGACAGACGGACAGACAGACGGACAGACGGACAGACAGGACAGACGGACAGACGGACAGACGGACATGGCTAGATCGACTCGACTAGTGATCCTGAACAAGAATATATATACTTTATAGGGTCGGAAACGCTTCCTTCTACCTGTTACATACTTTTGCACGAATACAATATACCCTTTTACTCTACGAGTAACGGGTATAATGAAACACTTAGGACTAGTTCCCTAAGTCTCCTTCTATTTCAAAGCAACTGGTATAGACAGGGTCTAGAACATTGTTAATAGTCCTAAAAATATGTATTCAAAAACTAGAATCAAATCAATTGTACCTGGGTTTTTTTTATTTTGACTATATAGTATCTAGAAATGATTGCTTAGTATGGTAATTTAAGTATAGTTAAAATGCAACTACTTATGATCCGAATACCTACCATCAAACTACACAAAGCCTAGACTATTTTAAATAGTTAAGAAATAGTAACACAGCAACTGGGCTCCGAATCATTACAAACGGGTCTAGAAATTTGTCATAAAGTGAATTCACTTTAAAAATATTAATAGAAAATCATCAAATGATATTGGGAGTCCCAATTTGGGACATTAAACATTGGTAAAATAACAAGTTTCAATCCAAAGACCAATACCAATCTATTTTTTAATTCTTTTTGCTTATTTTAATTTTTTATTCAAGTTGGTAAGAAGCTAATCAAAAACATTTTCCTTCTAAATTCTTGAACGGTCCTCGTTCATAATCAAATGTGTTGCGAGAATGAATCCATAGTTCTTCTACGAATTCAAAGGCACAGAGCAGGGGACTTAGTCAAATATAATGAAGTTAGTTTTTTTGTATTCATATTTCATATCGTTTTTTCTTTCAAAAGTATTGAAGGGAAATTCTCAAAGTATTCTATTACTTGTAAAATGGTCCTCATTCTAACTAGTATACTGGGGCCATGACCTATGACTAAGCTATTGCATTCAAGTATTCATAGTTAAAAGTGACCAATTTTGCTTACAAATTCCTTACTCTGCCCTATAAAATATCACATTATTGCACTTCACTCGGTAGTTTGCAATTAATTGAGAACTTTGTGCCTGTGGCATTTTCCAACTAACCATCAGTGGAGCCGTGCACATATTATCGTTAATAATGAATAGAACTGAAAGTTTCGTGCAGCCGACAAGGACAGCAGAGAAAAGTTAAAGAAAAACTTTCTGATAGAGCAAAAAACTTTTAAATACACTCAAATTTTGCCAGTGGCATGACGCACGCGGGGGATTCATTTGCAGGATAGTACTTTGTAAATTGTCAACAGCTGAGCTGATATATTTATGATTATACATATATTAGCCATGAACAGTCGCTTATTAAAAACTTAATTGAAGCTGCCTAGGAACCTGTTGCCGCCTCATTAAGGCGAAAATTTCCATCGGTTTGCCCGTCGGCAGCAAAGTTAATTACAATATTTCATTGCTACGGCAGTGGTGTGGGTGTGATGTAAATTTTATATCTCAACAAACTGCCAACAGCGCATTAAACGCAATAAGACAAAATATAAAAATAACACTGAGGAAGAAATGGAACAAAAATTCTAAGCAATTTGTAGTAAATAAAAAGCGGAATGCTGAAATGGAGCCCAAATACGCAACTCAAACAGGAAGAAAACTTTTCACGCCCCCACAACAAACTTCCCTATATTATATAGGTGTATGTGTATGTGTATACACTCACACAGGACCAATCCACACAGATGGGGCCAATACATTGCCGGTGTAGACGGGGGACTTTGATTTTCATGACCAAGTGAAAGCGAGACATGGAAAATAAGATGGAGAAATGCTGGAGAAAACAGTAAAAACACTTTCTTTCCTTTGGCATGCAGAAGGTTGAATGCTCTAAGTGTAGTAAAGTTGGAAGAGGAAAAAAGGTGCAAGGACTCCTGCAGCAATAAACAGAAAATCTAAGCCAAATAAATAAAAGATAAACAATAGGAGGAGATGGTTCTACCAAGAAAATATGTTTAGTCTTCAAAGAGAAAACTCAACTTAGGGAATAATGCCATTTATTAAAGACTGTTACAATTAAAAATTATAAACTATAAAACAAGTTTAAAAATTTCCAAGCATTATTAAAATAGGTATCTCAGAATTTGACAGTTTAACAATAGGCATGACAATTAAGTTAAATAAAATGGTGGGTATAGTTTTTGAGTCTCGTTTATCAATTGGTCCATCCAATGTCAAATTGAAATTTCGAGAAAATTGAACTAGAAAAACTAAGTCTAATATAAAATAACACATTTCCTTTATTTTATTTGTAATAACACTACGTTATTTCAATAAATTTAATTTTTATATTGACCAAGTACGGAAGACTAATAAAAATAAAATGGTCGGATTTTCATATCGCATCAGTGATCCCAGATTTTTTTGCAAGGCTTGCGAAATTCTCGCGTTTGCCGATGAGCTCCAAATACAACCTGTAAATTATAGTCAGGGGCAGACACTGCGTTCCTGTCTAGGTGGACTTATGTATTTCTTATTTTTCCTGCCGTTTTACTTCTTGTTTTTTTTTTGGGCAGACGCCCACACGGCGCCAAACTGCGCAGTCTGCTCTGCTTGATTATTCAACAGAGTTCGCATCAAAACAGTTTTTTTTATTAGGTTCTTATTTAATATTTACACTTGCTCAGAGTGTTTTATTTATTTTTTAAAACCTTTATTGCTGGTTTTCAAGTTTTTTTTGGCTTACGTTTAAAAATTAATAAAAAATTTATTTTGAGATAATTTGATTATGGTTTCTTCAGCTCTGAAACATTTTTTTAAGCGACCGCACAAAACTCTCGTTTTCTTTTACAACAACACAGGCTACTGGGGCTAAAACACCCACACACTCACTCTCGCACACATAGGCCCTCTTTGAAGGATGTGGTGTACCGTTATTCCGCTGAGGCACAACCGACTCACTCGAAACTCCGCCACGAACTGTTCCGTTATCCGTGGCTCCTGATGAAGGAAAAGTTCGCTTCGTGCTTTTCCGTTCTCTCGCCCTCTCTTTCCCCCCGGCGGCCCTCTCTCTTACTCGACTGTTATCAATTAGATTTGATTTCGCCACGCAGTCCTCGCACAATTTGCCTTCGCTTGGCCAAGGGTGACTGCGTTCTCAAGGATGTTGCCGAATTCACCACACTTGTCGCTCGGCCTTCTCTCTTGCTCTTTTTTGCTGCCACCTCTCTCTCTCGGGCATAGCTGTCTCGCTCGGACAGACACCTGTAGTGTGAAAGCTTTCGACTTGTGTCAGTGTTGTCATGCTAATGTCAAAAATTTGAATACATCAATTTTCATCCTTAATCCTAGAATGATGCATACAGAGAATATTAAATACAGCAATATTTCTATTGTAATATAATTTTTTCATTGATTTAATACATTAACTTAGTTTACTTTTCATATTAAATTATATTTTGAAGGTTATTTATTATACAAATTATATTTATATTTTTTTTCATAAATGTATTTATTTAGAAGACATAGTTATCATTAATTATAAAGCGACGGTGTCACATTTAGAGGTCCCTTTTCTTATAATTGTTAATTTTGTATAATAAACTATTAAATCAAGAAATCATTTGTAATTTTAAGTCTTTAGGAACAACATACTGCTATTAACTTAATATTATTTTATTTATACAATTTCATTTGCAAAAAACCTAAGTATTCCTTAAAGAACACATAGAAATAACATTTTTATACTTCAAGTTTACCCAATCCAATGTCACCTATTGAAATTTCCACTCAACCTCAATCATTAGTAACTACCAAGGGAAGTATGTTTTACGTAGGTAGATATAGAAACTAACCCCAAACGATTTATAAATAAAACTCGCATTCATTTAACACACTCGAATCGTGGACACACTGGGAGGTCCTTTTATGAACACTTTCCCCCGAAAAACCATTACATTTTTAGCCTCAATTACTCAAACAACAGCAACAACCTGTTGGCATTTGTCTGCTCGTGCTCACTCCTTTTCTGCCCCGTATGCTTCCTGCACAGCCACTGCATCAAGCCTTTCAGTACAACATTTGCTCCCGTCTAAATGAACCCTTAAAAGTGCTCTGACATTTCGCATTGCCTTGCAGGGGTCGCGTGGCTGATGCTAAGCTCTTCACTGGAAAAATACCCACTCGAGATTGCCACTTAAAAAAAGGAGAAAATGTTTAACTAAGAACAAACAGATGATCGACCTGAGGGTACTCGATGCTTCCTTATTTAACACAGGCTTCGAAATGTAATTGAATAATTGAATTTAATTGTTATAATTCTGGTTTTTATTTTTTATAGTTGGGCCATAAAAAAGTACTTTTTAGCAAGATTATGCTTTATTGAAGAACTGAAAATCTCTCTTGACTGAACTTTTTACATTTAGATGTATGTATATACATAAACATTGTAAGGCCAGAATAGTTCTATTTTCGTTGTCTTATACAAACCAAAGAATGTAAATTTTATAGTTTTTGACTTATTTTAAATTCCTATATGCATTCCAATAATTAATTTTATTTTATTATACAAAGTTAAATTCTGACTCAAAATATTTAGGGGAAATTAGCTTAAGCTTTATAAAATCTCATTTCCAGTGTGTTTTTGTACCGTTCCTATTTATTCATTTGAAAGGCAAACCATTTGGCTATAACCTACTCTGGTTTTGACCTCTCTTACGCTAACCCTCTAACCCCTTGTATCTAGCCTTATCCCTAGATAGTCTGGAGCAACAGTTGACGTAATTTGCAGGTAATATGTGTGTTGCCTGTTGCTTCTGTTTCCAGCCGTTTGTGTGACCAGGACAACCACATTTCAACTCCTGCCTTCCCAAGTCCCTGTGGCCTTTTATTTATTTCTCCTTCATGCAGGGTTCGTGTGCAAACGAGCCAATCGAGCCACATATTGATTTACGTGTTCAGGATGTGTTCTGGGAGTCATTGAAACCAAGCAGATAGAAAAAATACACATGTAGTATAGTTTTTAATTAGAGAACTTTCTCTTACTGATAAAGATATTCAAGATATTCACACAACATTTCAGCGGTAACTTTAATACAAAAACAGTATTATAATGTTTTTTTAAGTTGATAAAAATCGTGTTTTCCATTAAATTTTTTTTAATAATATAAAAGGTGTCAAATGTGACAAAGGTGACGCCCATTGTCATTAAATCCAAGCAATATAAATTAAAATAATTTGCTATTGTTAATTAACTATTGGAAAGTTTTTGTGAGATTTATTTAAAAAATATATATATACCCATTGAAAGCTAATTAAAATACCTATATGCCGTTATAATAATTAATTGTTTTATTTATGGAACACAAATTTGCATAGTTAAATATGCTATTGTAAGGATAAGAAATTCAATTCATATATTTTGGAATTCATAATTTTAGGAATTCTAAATAAAATCCTTACATTAAATGAGTTTATAAAGTAAAATTATAGTTTCAGTGCAGTAATAAATTGTGTAATTTGAGACACGCAGTATGTCCAGCTGGGAAAATGTGTAACAAAAAGAGAAGGAAAGTGTGACAAAAAAATCAATTAAAATTGATACTCTTTGCATATAATGTGCAATTAATCGTGTTTTCCTGCTACTCTTCGCTGGTCAATTTGCCTTCTTATTCGTGAAAATATATTGAGCCAAACCGAAATGCAATATATAATCTAACCTCAATCCTGTTGAAAAATTTGCATAATAAAGAGGGAGGAGAAACATATTTCTGCACACATTTCCGCTGCACTAAATGTGATTGAAAGCGGAAATTGCTTCATGTTCTTTTTCTCCTGCCGAGCATCCTTTCTCGTCCCCGTTTTCAATTTTCCCCTCGTTTCTGGCTTCCGTTTGATGGCCGCAAACTGTGGACCTGGGTGCGGAAAAGAGGCCCTGACTGATGACTGGCAAATCGGGTTTTCAATTGACATTTGACAGAAATTGCGTTAGTAACCTCTGGTGCCAACCTTCGCCCCATTTGGGCTTCCTTCATGGGGAGCCCAAAGTGTTGGCTGATGCGATTATCACGGAGCCTAACAGAAGCCTTCGTTCTCCTGTGGATTTATTCTGCAGTTCGTTTCGGGTACTCTGAGAAATTGTCTTTGGTTGAGTGATTTATGAGGCAATGTTTGCCCAATAAATGTCGAATATGGCTCACAAATTTATGAGGTGTTCCTATAATTACACAGTTTAATATGACATAATATATTAAAAGCGGAATATTTAAGCGATGCCGGATTTTATAAATACAATGGTTTATTCATTTCTCACTTGTTTTAATATTCCTTCAATCATTTCGGGAGAATGCAAATTTAAATTAAATAAATTTAATTAATAAGTTCATTTTATCTTATCAAAAGATCATGGATTTAGTTTTCAATTTCTAAAATACCATATTGTTATTGACAAAAACTAATGGTTAATCTATTTCAAAAATACCAATTAAAATATTTCGTATTATTATAATAATTTTATTGAAAACATTAGCAATCTTCTCGAAGTTGTGTACATAGATAAATTCAGTAAATGTGTCTGCATTCATATAATAACAATAATATATAATATATCTTTAGAAATACGTTATTTCTTAATTCTTATTTTAATAGAGTGTTTTCTGGCCGACTTTAGGGGCACACAATATTTTTTCACAGATTGTTACACAAAAAAGAGATATTATAAGTGATAAAAAGTTAAATTTAAAAAATCGGTTAATTGGGTTTGACTGGACCTTTTACGACATCAGACCCTCGTTGCGCAAAATTGCAGTCATGTCAAATTGCAGCAAGACAATCAAATAAGATGTGGCTGCACTGACAGTCTGAAAAATTACATTTATGAATACATCGGAAATAAATTATTTACGAACACAAAACTCACCGAGAATATAAAAGTGTAATCAAGAGCAAATAGTCCAATGCCATTGAACTGGAAAAAACCCTCCCAGTGAAGAAACTGTAGTGTGAACGATTTCATTTTGTTGTAAAATAGATCGTTGCTCAGCATAAAAGCCGGTTTCTTCTGCATAATCTCATGGACTATCATCGCCGATTGCTTCGAGTGATTATTGGCATTGCAGCAGAGTCGAAGCACTATATAAGCCACAACCATGGTGGTGAAACTCCAAATCACATACAAATAGGTCATATAATCTAGCAGCCGACTCTTTCCGCTGACTATAAAGTTGACTTTGGTCTCCAGGAAAATCCCGAAAATGCTCACCACAAAACAGGCCGCCATATAGGGTACGCACTGTGGTCCAAACTCACCATTTGTAATCACGCTTAGAGACAGGATTTTGTCGTGCAGCTTGAAGAGATCCGGTAAATTGGCCTCCGAGGTATTTCTAATTTGAAACAAATTAATTTAAATATTTATGAAAATGCAATAAGTTTGTTTCAATTCCCTCCCTTATATTAATAAAAATTTTTCACGGAAAACCTAGTTTCTAGATGGCTTGACTTGTATCTAAATAAAATAAAACTATATTCAACAATAATTTACTAAAATCGACTTTAAACATTAACTAAATGTTTTTTTTTTAATTGAACATGTAAATTCTGTTTTAAACCCTATTGACATAGTTTTAAATCTTTTTGATTTAATCTTCCTTTAAAATTAAATTTTGTATCGACTAAAATAAAAAATACATTAAAATAACTATATAAATATCTAATAGTTTTCGTTTCATTTAAATGTCCTTTTCGGCATTAAACAAAATAGAAAAAAAATGGGGACCAAACAACGGTTGTTAACATTAATCAAACGTTTTTGATGAGAAACCTTAGCCGTCAAATCGTTTTACCCTCACCCTGTATTTTCGGCAATGGTGGCATTGTCATAATCAAAATCATCCTCGTCCTCGTCGTTGCTGGTGTCCATTTCGTCCTCATCCGTCTTTTGTTGGCCCACTTGGCGTTTCGTTTCGCCAGCCAACTTGTGCTCATTGCCAAACATCGTCCTGCCGTCCATGGACGTAATCGGCGTTATGGTCTTCCGCTCCTTTTTGCCCTCGCTCTCGATATCGAACACGGTGAGGGGGGCGTGGCGGTGGCGCGCCTCCTGGTTAATCTTCTCGAACAGCGTGTTAATCTGCTCGAAGCGCTGCGAGATGACCGACACATGATAGATGAACTCGCCCTGGATGATGCTGCCGGCCAAGTACGGGAAACTGGACACCATAAACGGAATGAAGGCGAAGTTGCCAAAGGTGCTGTTGGCGGCAAATCCGGAAAAATTTGGCTTAGATTAGTGAGCTGTAAAATTTAATTGCCTATTGCTGGTAGTGTTCGAGTCGCTGTACATATTTAAATAGAATAGGAAGATCCACATCCCAAACAAATAGGTCATTTGGGAAGTACAAAAATGTATAAAGGGGCCTAAAAGTATGCAATAAAAAAGATACATCCCTGAAGTGCTTAAACTATATTGTATATGGTGTATTGCATACTTTTAGACATGTTTTTAAGTGATTTCGAAAACCTACTGACTTCTGTAAAGTTTAGCTAAAGTTTCATGAACAATTAATTTCGTTAATAAATTCCACTGCAAATAAAGATAACATTTTTGTAAACATAAGTACTCACAGATAAAGCGATCTGACGTCATAGTACAGGGCAAAGGTAAAAACACAGAACAGGAAGAGCCAGGTGAAGTGGTAGGCCACACTGTGCTTAACTGCGGTGACCTTTACCTTGTCCATTTCCGCCACCCGCTGACATTTCTGGACCTCAGCATCAATGGCACTCAATCGCTCGTCGAACTGCCGAAAGAAATCCTTGCGACGGTAAAGACTCATCAAAGTGATTGTGAGATATAGAAAGGCTCCCAGGTGCATGAAGAGGTGGTTGCTCAATTTGCAAACACTATTGCACGCGTCCAAGAAACAGAGCCCAAAAACATGACTCAAGTTAATCAGAAGGTAGCAAGCCACATAAAAAACAGGCACAATATACATCAAGGCATAGTCGACAATAAAATTGGTTCCCGTTTGCTGTCGATTCAGTGGTATTAGTCCAATGACCTGGAATATAAGCCAGTCGTTTAGTCTTATGAACTACATATGTGTTATATTTATTTTTACCATTGAAAACCAATTCATAATTTGAATCATTTGGCTGGGTTTTTTTTTTCACTCCGTTATTTGGTAACCTTACTCTTTCAGTTCTCTGTTTGTACTGGTCGGAAATAGCTCAAAACGGGTTAGCACTTACCTTATGTACTCACTCGATTGTTGGCATAATGAAAACGCTTATACGCAGTGCCAGTATAGGATAATGCGCATATGTTTAAGATAAATATCTTCATAGGGGAGCCTAAAATGCTTTTAGCTTATTAAATGTGAACCGAACAGTGCACCATAAGAAATTATTGAGTGGAAAAAAAGGTGATGAAGTGAATATTATTTTACTATCAAATATTTTCTTCTTATTTGTACAAAATCCTTTTATACAATTTTTGTATTAATGTTTGTACTCCCGAACCACTTATATCAAAAGAGAATTAATTGAAACTACTTTTCGTGCTGTTTAAAAAATGTTTTATAATCTAAAACTTTATTTTGTTAATGAAAATTTAACTTTAATTTTGTTTTTATTATAACTAAAGCTAAAGCTAATTTATAAAGATAAGCGGAACACTTATAAAACGGTTTTATAACCATTTTCTTGAGTGCTTGTATTATTGATCCGCTAATTTATTGATTAATAATGTTGTTGGTTGGCTTGCACTGAAATTTATTTGTCCCAAAATAAATGTCAAGCTATATATTCTTGTCAATATGGCTTTAGGCCAATATTAATTTATTTATTGGCTAGAATGCTATTTTATAATTAAAAGCATGATTCGTTAAGCTTAATTCATGCACAAATTAAATTATCTGAAAGCCCTGTATTTTCATAATCATTATTAATTTATATAGATATTGCCATGTGCAAATTCCCAGGATATTTACACACACTTCTACCATCCCTTCACATTCCTGGCTTTTGTGTTTTGTTATAGAAATTTAATAATTTCCACATATTTTCACCGTATTTTACCTGCTAATTAAACAATTATAAGTTAGTGCCGCCTAACACTAAATTAACAACTAAGACAACACCGACAACAGCATTTCCCTTTCCCTTTCGAATTAACCCTCAAGATGCCAACTAGCTAAGACGTTTCTCGCCTAAGAAAACCAATTAAAAGCAAAGCCCTTCCTGGCAGCAGTAACTGGCGACAGGGGACGCAGAGAGGCGGGGGAATGTGGGCCAAAACCATGAGATGATAAAATGCAAATTTCCCCTGAGTTGGGCATTGAACAGGGGGTGGGGCTGGGGAGAGGGGACTTACAACAGTTACAACTAACACAACTAAAACAAGATGGAAATGGCAACGTGTAAGGTGTTTGCCGCCTGCTGGATGCCTTTTGGCCCTCTTAGTTAATAATTGAGTTTGCATCGGAGGCACGCACCAACCAACATTCAGGCACACGCACTCACACATATTTAGCAAGGGACTCGGCTAAGAAAGGAAAGGAAAAGGAAAAACAAACGTCCTTTGCATCTTACTTATGCCCATGCACGCCCTACGGACCACAAAATCGGAGGGAGGGCTAAATTCTAGGGATGGAAAAATCATTGGCAAGCTACCTTAGCCATCAATTGCTTATAAATTCACTAATTGGTATTTTACCACGGAGAACCGAAATATTAAATAATCGAACCAATCAATTTATAATTAATTTCTTTCTCCATAGTGGAATTAAATATTCTTCCATCTGGTTATTTTTTGAAAACGGACTTCACCTTAATAAGTTTGCTGTTATAATTACTATTTTTAATACTTTTTTGACAATGATTTTAGGATTGATAAGCTCATTTCTTAGACAGATGTTATTTTAAAAAAAGTCAAAGGTCCTCTTACTTTTCTTCTAATAGCTCCACTATAATAACAAGTTTTTTGGAAGGAAACATTTAACAGCAAAATAGTGGCAATATTGTTAATTAATTAATTAAGTATAAATCAGTTCACCTGTTATAAGTTATTTCAGATATAAATAAATATTTATTAAAAATGTATTTTGATTTCTCAAAAAATTTTAATTTATTTGCTTTACAAGTATTACTCATACGACTCGTAAGCCAGGCACAGTTTAGAAAAATAAACATTTTTATATTTGATAAATTTAATCTATAAATCATAAAAAAGAATTTAGTCCTTAAATGTATAAAAAAATATTGTAAAAATATCACATTTTGATAAAATAGCAACAACTAATGTTTGTCTATACAAAATTACTCATTCGACTCGTTAGCCAGAAATAATTTAGTTCAATCGAATCTTGTATTACAAGTTTCCAATTTTAACAGATGTTCGAGAAATAATTTAAAATAGAAAACTCTTCTGTTGAAACTTTTTCCTTGTATTATTCTTGATAACAAACTATCCTAATTTACCAGAAATGAAGTTTGAGATAGTTTTTTACTTATGTCCTATATTTTATCGGGTCTATATCAAATATCAACTAGATGGCTGTGATCCCATCTCTAGGTCGTGGGCACATGCTATGCCAATGAAACGAAGCTTGTTAATATTTGCCTTTGGAGAATGTCAGCCCTGAAAGGCGTAATTTGTCCGACGCCTTATCATCGCAGGCTTTTCAGGAGAAGTCTGTTAAAACGCTGCTGAGTCGCTGCTGCATGCAAATTTGATGCGCACATTAGATTAGTTTATTGTAGTGCTTGGTAGTGATTGTTATTGCCTCTGAGTCCGTAATAAAACCACCCAACATTGCTGGCGAACTCTCGAAAATGTTCCCACTGCGCTTTATAGTCGGCAATCCGTTGAGATTCCTTGGGGCTCTTCGGATTTTCCCGATTTGGGTTGCTTTATTTTATTTTGTATTCGCTCCCCTTGGCGGTATCAATAAAATTGCGGTCATAAACTGTGACCGTAATGGTCTTCAGACGCTGCCACGCCCCCTTGGAGCCAAGTCACTCAATCATGTGGCACACTTAGTTGCCTCGCTTACAACTCTCGCCCCGTCTTATTTTCGGATTTTCTTTTTTTTGTATTTTGCTGCCCTGTAATGAGCTTGTTTGCTCAAGATTTCAGCCCAAAGATTTGCCTAAACGTTTTTTGCTTCCCTCAGTTGGCTGAGGGGGAATTTAGGCCCCGGATTTGGGTGCTGCTAAAGTGGAACATCTTGGTCCTGTTCAAGGGAGTAGGAACCAAGTGGGCTTCGCCGAAATTATGCTAGGCCCCTGGGGTTTCACTGGCGTGTTGAAGTTGTTGGCACACTTGTTTTATGAGAGTCCCCTTATTTGGTAAGATATTCGTATAAGAACATTGATGAAAAGACAAATTAAAATTATCATCCTAATGAGGAAGATCTATCGTTGCCAAGACTTTATAATTCGTATCAATTAAATATAGCGGTCTAGATTATAATAAATTCGAAAAACATTTCACCATGTAAAAGCAAATCTATTTTTTACCCCTTTAAATCTTTGTTAAGTGATTTAACTTTGTGTTATATTAAAGTAAATACACTTTTTAAAGCTGCTTCTATTGGCTCCTTCTTCCTGTGGTTCAGTGAAATGAAAGCCGGGGGCGAGCAAATAAACCCACACAGACATATCAGGCACATCTGCAGAGATAGGTTTTGTGTCTGGCCTAGCCAACTTTCCCGCTTTTCTTTGGCCTTGCCGCATTTGTCAATTCGGATTGTTGTTTTGGGTGCATCCCCTGATGTTCCCTGTTGTGGCACGTAACCGTTGACTGTTAATGACTTTTGGCAACACAACCAGTCAGGGAAGTTTATGACAAACACTTAGATAAACTCACTCATGTACAGTTGCGGTTAAGGAAATAGTAAATGTGGAAGAGAATTAAGCGAGGGAATACCAGCTAATTATAGGAAACGAAGTAATTGTTACCCTTAAATGTGTAATGTAACTATAATACTAAGATTAATTAATTTATAAATTCCATCAATTTATAAAATGCAATACCAATAAGAAAAAGAAACTTCATTTAGGAAAATTTATTTTTTTTTTTTCTAATACAGTTAAATATTTCTTACTACTTAAGTTAACGTCTCAAATTTGAAAAAATGCACTGTTTATGACGCCCCTTAAACTCTGCAAAAACTTTTCTGGTATTGGTTTTAATGCCAAAATTATTAAATACAATTAATCGTTTAGAAAAGTATTTTCTCTTCTATGAATTTCACCGCAGCTGTGTGATGTGGCAAGTGTGTGTTTCCTCGTTTATGTGTTAGCTTTATCTTAGTTTAACGTTGCGTCAAACTTAACTAGCCAAACAATTATTTCCAACGCTCTTGTGTTCTTCCCGTCTCTTTCTGCATTTCCACTCCGCATTGCTGCTATCTCTTTCGCTTCCGTCCAGAAGCCAAAAGTGCTCCTCATTGCATGTTACATAAATATTTCATTAAAAGCCATTCATAACCAAACATTCGGTGTTGACAGCCACCTCCCACCATTAGCGCCCACCACGTGTCCAGCCCGAGCGAGGCGACGAAAGAGACGGCTGAAGGCGAACGAGAGAGATGGGGCGAGCGCGAAGAAAGAGAGAGAAAGCTTTTCACCACAATTCTGTGTAAACAAGTCGCTGGTGTGTTGGGATTGTTATTGTTCCTGCAACTTCTGTGCAACACCGTTCACTTTAAAATGTCAAATGCCAAGGATGGGGCTGGGCCAAATTCAATTCGAGCTACAAGTTGGCTGGAATATTAAAGTGTTTAGTGATTGGCCGCTGGGTATCTGTGCCATTTTAGTTATACCCGTTACTCGTAGAGAAAAAGGGTATATTGTATTCGTGCAAAAGTATGTAACAGGTAGAAGGAAGCGTTTCCGACCCTATAAAGTATACATATTCTTGATCAGGGTCACTAGCCGAGTCGATATAGCCATGTCCGTCTGTCCGTCTGTCCGTCTGTCTGTCCGTCTGTCTGTCCGTATGAACGCTGAGATCTCGGAAACTATAAAAGCTAGAAGATTGGCATTTTGCATGCAGATTCTAGGAGTTCCTACGCAGCGCAAGTTTGTTTCAAAAAGGTGCCACGCCCCCTTTAACGCCCACAATCGCTTATATACGATTTTAAAAATTTAAATATTTCGGAAAAGTAAAAATGCAGTTTTATTATGTTTATCAATACCTATCGAAATGTAGAAGAAATTTTTCAAATCGGACCATTCGTTAAAAAGTTATGCGTGATCAAAGTTTCTATCTCCATCTCCCTCGCACTCCCTTTACCTGAGTAACGGGTATCTGATAGTCGGGGCACCCGACTATAGCGTTCTCTCTTGTTTTTTGCTTAAAACGATTTCATTGTTCATACCCCTCAGGACTAATCAGTACAATATATGAAAGCTTTCAAGCTAATTATTTAGCAATAACCACTTTGAATTTATTCCGAGGAGTTTTACAAATTCTTATAACAAATAAGGGTCTAGCTTGAAATCATGCTTTACTTTAAAAAAAAACAAATATTTAAATGATTATTACAATTTTTATTAAATTTATTCTTAATAATGGAATATTTTGTTTGTTTGTTCTTTTTTAATTTGCAAATATTTTAAATTCCCAATCACTTTAGGTTTAGATAAAATCGTATTCAATTTAATTATTGCTTTACGAAATTAACTATTAAAATTCGAAACATAATACAAAAAAATAAATACAAATTAAAATAATGTATTCGTTATAATTCTTATTACATTCGTACATTTTAATTTTTCAAAAAAAGAACGTTGATTCATCATCAAACTTCCGAAAAAACAATCAGCATAAGCAATTAAAAAAAATAATGCCAAAAGTTGCGATAAGTTTATACCTCCGGGAATAAGGTTTCATTCTTAGATTTCTTATTAATTACAAAAAGAACGTTGATTCATTATCAACTTTCAAAAATAGAATTACTTATACAACTTTCAAAAATAAGCTCAAAAGTTGCGATAAATTTAGACCTCCGGGAATGAGGTTTATTTATAAATATTTAAAAAAAGTGAGATTCTTTTTTTATTTTTATTAGTAGAATATTAATTCTTCTTCTTTAACAGCATACAATTGTAAATTTTGTACTTTGAGTATGATAAAATATAAGCCAAAATAGATTATAAGTCCAAAAACCCCAAAAAAAGTGTTCTAGTCAAGACCCGAACCCCCAACCGCCTAAAAGTGTGCTTTTCTAATATTCCACAATCACTCGTACTGATTGCCAGCCGGAATGCTCGATCGGTCGGTTCGGAATGGAATGGATCGTGGGGTTTTTGGAAGAACAATCACCCATCGGGCCTAGTCGCGCGTTAAGTGTTCAGCGCATCGGTTGTCGCCGTTTTCAAATCGCATTATGTCTGCCCAACTGGAGGACAACAATGCCAGTGAAAATAATAACAATAGCGTCAAGGATGTCAGACTCCTGCTGCTGCCAGAGACTTCTTCGGTTGGCAATCCGACGGGTGTCATTTCCCGCACTCAATTGCAGAAGATTTTCATTGATGACCTGGGACGGACTGGTGATGTGGGGAATGTGAGGAGGAAACGTGTGTGGCGGGTGCCCTGGTTTATTTTGCTGATATGTTTTATGCAGGTTCGATTTTATGCAGTTGCTCCACTTGTTCGATTGTCTCTTCATTTTTTTTCTTACCCTGCAACGTGACGTATGAGTGATGTGTGTTTAATGCAGAAAATAATTATTTAACGATGAAAAGCTTTTAATATACAAGAGAATCTATGCTGTTCCAAAAAAATACGTTATCTCTGAACTACCTGTGAAGATGTCAAAGGTGAAATTATTTGTTGTGAGCTTTAAAAAGTTTTGATTGCAAAGAATTCAATTGTTTATTCAGTGTCGTGAGTGTTTAAATAAATCTTTATTGCTTTAAACTGTAAGAGACTTTGATTTTAAAATAAATTTTGATTTGTTTAATTTGTGTATTAAAACCCAAATTAAAGTCGACTTATGTTTTTATTGTAAAAATCGTAAGTAGTTACCCCATTAAACGTACAAATTTTTCGGGGGTGCCACAGAAATCTCTTTGGCGAAAATTCGGTTGAAATTCGCTCGCACAATTAAAATATAACTGGAAAGATTTGTGAGCGTTTGATTAAATATTTCATTAATGTCGCGATAAAACAAAACGAATAAAAGCTTAGGATCAACCTCATAATTAGTCTATATGCTTCAAAATTCCATTTGTTTTCTCAATTTAGTTATATCGTGACGATTCCATAATGGGAAAGTAAATGTTTAAGTATTTACTAAATTTCGTTCTAATAAGATTTTTGTTTTATTCATGCTGATATTGTACTACACAAAATAAACAGAAGTATTCTTAAAAAGTGTCTGTTTATAATCACCCGTCTCGATTATTATTTGATTTGTTTTAAACAAAACCATTGCTTTGTTTTGTTTGGGTTGCCCCGTGGATGGTGCCACTGTATGAGTGCTTCATAAATTATTCCTTCTCAATTCATTTGAGTTTTCATTCACTGGAAATTATTTGTATGTGGATTTGTTTTGGTTTGGAATAAGCGAAATTTAAGTGATAGATTTCATATTTATTTAGATTGTTCTTTTTGAGGTCTGTGAAGTTTACTGATATTTTTTTTTTGATTTGGATGTTAAGTAATTTAATCTTATCAACCGAGAGCACAATGAAACTGAAATTATTGCTTATGTTTACTAATTGTGGCTTGCAACATGTAGTTTCTACGGAATTAAATAATAAAATACTTATAATAACTATGTTTAGACAAATCACAAATCAATTAGTTTATATTTTATATTTGCTTAAGTAAGTGTTAAGTTAACAAACGCCATTAAAAGATCAGTGTATGTTCTAGAATTGTAACTATTTTTAAGCTTCCGCAAATGTTTTTAATGTTACTCCGCAGGGAATCAAAATAACAGCAAAATAAGAAATATTTTTGGACTTGCTAATTGGACTTGCTATCAAGTGTTCCATCGCTTAATCAGTAATGGGCTCTTGGCCAATTCCGCTCCCCAACAAAGTCCCACAAGTGTGACCCATTTGGTGCAAGACTCATTAATTGATACCTTGCTACATGCGTAAAATACTCACGCTGCACACTCAGCTATGCAGATCGATGATCGGCAAGGTTTTATTGTGTTGCCGATGCCCAACCCACAACTCTGTCTGCATTGATTGCACAATCGAACGCGTCGCTGGTCCGATTTAGCTATATTGCCATTTTAGTCATCGAATCGATCGAATGTTGCAACTGGCAGCTCTGGCATTTGTCATATTTGGTGGGATCGGGATGCATGTTGCACCGATTTGGTGTCGCAGCCGTGTTTTTGCGGCTGCTGTCAACTCATGCGGCGCACATTGTGCGGCATCTCAACTCAACACTCGCACTTCTCAGTTGGCCAAGTGTCGATCGTTGAGCGAAAGTGACAGGCAATTGCCATGACACTGATCAGCAAAGTTGAAGGAGCTCCGATTTGGCGAAGACAACTAACTTTGAACGCATCCGATAGAAGAAGTTACATTCTGTAGAGAATTGGGGAGTACCTACTTACACTTGTACCTTAGTTTTTATCCTACTTACATACACAAATACTGACATCCAGTTTACCTTGAAAATAAAATATTTAAAGTACTTAAACAAATAAGTTTTTCAATGAAATGTCAACGTTTGATATGAGAAATATTGGGAAAACAGGGTACCTTTCACCTGTAAACACATTTTACCGCACATAGATACCATTAACTAGTTCCTTTTACAAAACTGTTGGCGGACTTTCAGACACTGGCATCGCCTTTTTAGAATCTAAATAAGAGGTCTTAATTCTTTAACTTTTTGTTAGTCGCCAAATTAATGACAATGGCGAACTTAAATAAACGAATACAAAATATCCAATTAGTCATCAGCTTTTATATAATAAGAAATTTTGAGAACAAAGTGAGTCTTTATACGAAAATAACCTTTTTTCAACCCGAGTAATTCCTGAGAAGAGAATTTAGATAAAGTTAACTAGAACTGTAAACATTTTCAGATAAACCATATATAAATAAATACATTTTGACCACTTTGTGAATAAATACCATACAATTAAATTATTTATTTAAAAAAAAATAGGTAAATTAAAAAACGCATTCCTTATATTTATTGTTTTTGTAGTGCAGTAATCATGTTTTCAAGCATTTTGTAGTATGGTGCAGTGTAATTAGAGTTCTTCCCTCTGTTTTATTTTTACTATCCACCAGATATCACTGTATCTGATTGCTAATGAGTGCATGCAAAAAAGACTGATCTTTAAGCCGGAGTGGAGCGGGGAGTGCTGGCGACTACTGACTTATATGATGCTCCATTCCGATTACTGGCACCTGACTCTCAACATTTGTCTACAGGTGAGCACTTGATCTAGACTTTGTTATAATTACAGTTTTCATACATATATCAACACAGTTATTAAAGATAATATGTGCTTCTTTGTATATCTTATCATATCCCATAGGAACACAAGGAAATATAAATTTATAATAGCTTCAGTTTTTTTGAATTTTTGATTCATAGTGTGACTTAAGTATTAATTTGAAAACTTACAAATTCAATCGAAAGAGGCACTCCATTATTTTGTAATTAATTTTAATCGAATCTTGTGAAATGGCTGCCATTCTATAAACAAAATGATTCACTTTTTGTCGTTCCTTTAAAAAAAAAAAGTGGGCAAGGGCACGTATCATTGAAATTGTGACAAAATAAATGTAATACACATTATTATTACGTTAAGAAGTGTTATTTTCAAATATTACAAGCTGGACAAGTGGTTCCTGTTATCTTTGTGGTTTGTAGACTAGAATCCAAGCATTCGAGCCATATTCCTAACTTGGTAAAACCATTTTACACATAGTAATTTGAATACATTTTAAAATTTGAAGTTTTTTCCTTTCAAGTTTTTTTAAATTCCTTTCGTAATTCAACATATGGGAAAATTTTATTTATCAACACTAAAAATTTTTATGAACAATTTTAATTTCTGTCGCAATGATTCATGGTTGCAAAGCAAGCTTCCGCGCCGAAAGTTGATTGAGCAAGGGAGTGCTCAGCGTTTTAAAAGTGTATCGTTCTTTTTTATGAGTGCTTCTCATAATCCAGTCTACACAATATCCCCTTTATTATATATATGTATGTAATATTTCTATATTCTCCTTATAATTTCATAGTAGTAAGCCTTAAAGTATTTTAACGTATTGAGTTAAATTCAAAGATTTTATATCTCTGATTAATTGATTTTTATTTGTAACAGAATGTGCATAAAACAGTTTCATATCCTCAATGACCAAACTAATTAAAGTTTTTAAAACCGTGCCCAGTTAGGGTCAGCAATACATTGACTATTAACACTTCGCCGAAAGCCACCTGTTGTTGCAGTGTGTTACTAAGAAAGGTTAATGTCTCTGTCAGTGCTTTATAGGTATCTGCCTGGAAGTGGAGCAGGGTCACTGGCGCCTGGCCGTGGTCTATATCGTGGGTGGCGTTGCCGGTTCGTTGGCCAACGCCTGGCTGCAGCCCCATCTCCTCCTGATGGGGGCCTCCGCCGGGGTCTACGCCATGCTGGGAAGTCATGTGCCGCACCTGGTTCGGGTCAGTCAGCTGGAAACCGCAATTTAATTTTGATTTAATGTTTACACGATTCCCACTTTGTCGAATAGAACTTTTCGCAGTTGTCGCACCGCTATGCCCGCATCGCCGCCCTGTTGATGCTGTTCCTCAGCGATGTGGGTTTCACAATGTACCACTTTCGCCACAATCACAATAGAAATCCACGTATCAGTCTGGAGGCGCATATTGGCGGGGGCGTGGCCGGAATTCTGTGCGGTTTTATCGCCTACCGACGCATCCGGCATTCAACTCAAAAGGCCATCTACTGTTAGTCTCAAATTATATTAATTATATTAAACTGTACATTTAATTATTTTATTCATAGTTAATTTTTCTATGTATTTTTGTAATCTCCTTTTACAATTAAGTTTATAAAGTAATTTAGCTTGTTATTATTCTGGTAAGCAAACTGTCCCTAATTGCAAAGTCAGCAAATATTTAATTGTTTTTTTGGACTCTCTCTATAGTTTGGTCACAAAAACCGTTGTAAACTTATTATTCTTTCTGTTCATCAAGCACAATTTATTGTGTTATGAATAAACATAAATGTTACACCTCTTAAAAGGGTGGTCAATTTTTTATTGTTAGTTTTATGGCTTGTTTACTTGCCACTCAATTAATTGGCTTACACTTGTTAGCTGATTGGCTTCTGAATTAATTGATTACTCATCAAGCGGTTTTGGGTAATTAATGATATTGTAGACAGGAAAGTGGATTTTAGTTTCAGGGATTTCAAAAACAATTTGTTACAAATTTCGATGTGTAATTAAAACTGAACAATGCGTTAATTGTCACCGCCAAACTAAGTGACTAAGTGCACTAACAACTATGCACATATTTATAAATTTATTGCAATTAGTTATTTGTCAAACTTTACAACAAGGATAAAATAAATAAATATTTAAATTGATTGGATTTCATTCCTCTTTTTTTTAATTTCAGTAAATACTGTAGGCGTACTCATTTGTTATTATTTTATTATATAACACGAAATTATGTTCTTTTTTCATTTAAACCTCAATTTCTTATTTAATACGTATTATTTTATTATCCAACACGAATTTATGTTCCCTTTTTCATTAAGACCTCAATTTCTTATTTAATCCGTATTAAAACCACAATTAATGTAAGTATTTATTATTTGTATTTAATGTATTTTTGTCCTTATTATAACCTTAATCAATATATGTTATAAATGCCGTGCAGTGTGTCTTATGTTTCGTTTTCAAAGAAATCATGGTAATTATCTATAATACAACTTAGTGTCTAAAAAGGCCTAAACTACCCCTTAGTTAGTTACAGCTAGGGATTAGCATGCAAGCTACGAACTACTGCTACGAACTGACACTTAACCTCTATACACTCCCTGGGGGACAACGATCATGGAGGATATCTAAATTAACAGTCTAATGGGCCGCACTTGACGCCCACCTCGGTGCACTTGCATTCCAGGCACTGGCTGGATAATTCCACTATAATCCGACCCACCCGATACATGCGTCCGTAAATGTTGCAGCCCGCCAATTTCAACTGACCGAGGGGATCATCGCCCCCTAGAAATCCTGCTGCTCCTCCTGCTCCATTTCTTTCCCCCGAACCCGAACCCGCGCCCAATCCCTGAGCTACATCCTCCGGGGATGATGCAGGTGGGGCGGTTGTCGGCGGTCGTGTTGCATGTTGGTAATGGTGGAATTGCTGCGGTGGCTGCTCATGTTGCTGCTGTTGCTGCGGTGCCTGCAACGCCTGCTGCTGCGGCTGCAATCGGTGTGGTCTTACCTCATAGCTGGTATCCATGAAGGGCAATTTGTCGAACGGTGAGTTTAAAAATGGATGCAGAGTGCCGCTCGTTGTTGTTGTTGTGGTCTGCGCCGTGGTTGTTGCCGCAGATGATGCCGTTGTTGCCAGTGGGGCTCTAGTGGTTGCCGCCGTGCTCTGGCGTCGCGTGGCACTCTGGACTTTGCGTCTATTGCCGTTGGTCTGTTTGTTTTTCGTTTTACTATTTCCCTTTTTGGCCGGGGCACGTGTTGTCGCTGGTGGCCGACCTGTGGTTGATGTTGCTGGCGTGTTTGTCGTCGTTGTTGCTGCTGTTGCTGTTGTTGCTGCTTCTGTTGTTGGCATTGCCGTTGGCAGTTGCTTAAATGCCGGCACTGTGCTGCTCACTACCTCTTCTTTGGACAACTCCATGCCAAGCAGCTCATCCAAGAGCTTATCTAATTTATTGATTTCATATTTATCTATCAAAGGGGCTTCCTTTTCCGTTGTTGTTGCTTTTGTTGCTGTTGTTGTTGTCGTTTTTGTTGTTGTGCTGCTGGTAGATGACGATATGGAGGATGCTGTTGAGTTGCTAACACTGTAAGTGACAGTCTCGATATGCTCTTCAATCGGCTTCTTGTTCGCCTTGTCAACGATTAATTCATCGAGATTGGGCGACGGCTCTGTGTGTATGACATCTTTAAAGGGATCGGGTGTGGTGATTTCTGAATAGAAGGAAAAACAAAAGGATATTTTCAGTTAAATCTGGATAAAGGCTGTTCTCACAATCGATTGAATGTGTCATGCACCGTACCCCTACCTAATGTTTACATGACGTCAATTTAAATTTGAGTATTTATTCCTAAAGTGGAACTTCATTTAGAAACAGTTTGATAAAAATCTAAACAAAATTTGTTATTTCACAGTTAAAAATTATTGTAAATTTATTTGATTTTACAAACAAAGGCATTCATTTAATTTCAAAGAAATCAGCTTGGTTAAAAGCATCATAAAACAACTTTAATTTAGTGTAAATCAGAATCTTTTTGAATAATTTTATAATTCAATATTTAATGGGAGAGCAGGTAAGATATAATCAAATATTCCAAATTTTCAGGCGTCTGATTTGTTTAATTGGAAAATGAGCTGTTAGCTACGCAGCAAATTGTTTAAAATGTACTTGGTTAAATATATCTAACGAATAGTTCGAAATTTTGTGGAAAGCTTTAAGATATTTGTTTAATGCTTTAACCCTAATTTTGCGAAAAATCGTTGCAGAAAAACAAGAATAATTGTTAAAAATTTAAAGTAATTTTAAAAATCTATAAAAATGTATAAAATATTTAACTTTGGCTCACCTATCGAAGCAGTATCGTTTGCCTGTGCCCCCGATGTTGTGATATCGACAATGTGTTGCGTCACATGGAAGTTATCAACTGGGCCGTTGATACCACTTGAGGTGACATGTTCCTGAAGGACTTCCCCATCGATAACGAGTGGTTCCTTGGGCATGAATCCCCCCTCTGTTTCGGTGGGTGGTGAGAATCCATTGTGAGGGGGCGGCACCACCGGCCGATCGAAATCAAAGCTTACGTAAGCCGCACTGCCTTCATATTTACCACCCACATGAACAACTGGTTCTGGAGCGGATTCCACCGCTGGCACTTCCACATTGAACTTGTACTTATAGGCAGCCTGATCTGGCTGGGATTGCGAAAATAGAGCTACCGAATCATCTATGGAATCATACCCAACCACATCCATTTTATCCGAGGCCACCTTCTGCTGATAGAAGTTGGGAGAATAGTTTTCCTTGGGAACCGTTTCCACAGCATCGGTTGGCAGGAAGGGTATTATTTTTAAGTTTGGAAGGCTGGGTGGCAATGTGGGTTCACCACTGGTGTCCAGAGGTTCGGCTTCCAAAATACTGGGGTTCGTTTTGATTACCAGAGGTTTTGGAGTGGTTGTAATATAGGGCTTAGGCTTTGGCCTAAATTTTGGTTTATCTGTGGTTCGTATAGTGGTTGTTGTTGTGGTTGTTGTTGTAGTAGTAGTTGGTTTCGGATTGGAAGGTTTCGGAGTTGTAGGTTTTTGAGTTGTGGGCTTTGGAGTGGTTGGTTTCGGAGTTGTGGGTTTCGCAGTCGAAGGTTTAGGTGTTGTGGGTTTTGTTGTTGAGGATTTTGGAGTGGTGGGTTTTGGAGTTGAAGGTTTCGGAGTTGTGGGTTTCGGAGTAGAAGGTTTCGGAGTGGTAGTGGTTTTTCTAGTGGTCTTTAACTTGGGCTTAACCGTAGTACTTGGCTTCGTTGTGGTTTTTACTTTAGTATCTAGTACTGTTTGCTGGGTGGTGCCGACACTGGGCTTGCCTGTGCTTTTGACTATTGTGGTGCCAGCGGTTGCGTTGACCCTCTTATCCGCTGTTCTGTGGGTCACCGGCTGACCATACTTGCTGGTCACCACCAACATGGGCGGTGTCACCGTGAGATTGGCCAGTTTCGAGTTTATTCGCGTGTGAATTGGCTTTCCACTCGGCAACGGTCGGAACATGGGTGGTGCATGCACAGTGGTTGGTCTCTCAGTGGTTGTGGTTGTGGTCGTTGTCGATGTGTGATTGAGTGGTTCTTCGAGCATACCGGACAGGCCATCCATAAAGGCGTTAAAGAAACTGGGTTCCTCTTTTGGTGGGGGCATGACATCCGAGGCTGGCGTTGGCCAAATTCCGGCATTTGACAAACCAATTTGCTGGGCCTCTGCTGGCAGTTCACCCACTGCCATTTCTCCATTGTCCAACTGTTCATCAAAGTCCTCTGCAATGCGCTTTATACTATTTGTTGAAGGCACCATTTCCTCGGGTTGGTTCAGGGTAGTACTAGTCTCAGAGAAGGCTTCTGTTTTGGGGCTTAGCTCCTCCTCATCGGGACCCAGAAGAAGATCCATCCAGGACAATGTGCTCTTAACCGTTGTTGATTCAGGTTGCCTAATCCCCTCATGTTCCGTGCTGGGACCCAAAAGCAAGTCCAGGAAACTCAGAGTAGTAGTGCTGCTGCCCTCTTCACTGGGTTCTGTTCTCATCAAAGGTGGTGTCTGGGTGGTTCTTATGCCCACAAGGTCCAAATTATTGGCCAGCATTTTGTTGTTATTACCATCTATGAATTCGAGACCTTCCCGAAGGGTGTCCATGATGCTCTTCTCACTACTGGCCTCCAGGGGATTCCCCGCAGCTGCTCTCGTGGGATGACGATCGTGCGGATATCGCTCGGCCATCGAGTTTTGGGGTATTAAGGCTGGATCCTGTTGCTCCTGAGGTTCCTCCTTCCCGAAGAGCATGTTGTACAGATTGAACTGCCTGGAATTGTGCGATCTGCGATAATCCCGCTGACTGCCGCAGTCGTAGCTGGATGGACAGCACTGACCCTTCGGCACCACTGGAATGCAGTTCTTCAGAGCCGGGGAGCACTTCTTCGGGGCACACCGTCGCGTTCCTCGGATGCAGAAGCATATGTCGCAGGGCCTATCCACATCCGATCGCATCTTCTGACCCTCCGCATAGAACTGGGCTCCTACAGTGCAGCCTCTATTGCGCTGCAGGCGCTGCGACATGCGCTGGAAGTGCTTGTTCGAGGTCTTCCTGTAGCGCACTTCCTGCGAGGACTTTCCGGAGGTTTTGCTGCTGCAATCATATCTCACAGGACAACAGGTGGAATCCACGAATATTGGTTTGCATCCCTCAACGGGCAGCATGCATTTTGGCTTCACGCATTTCTCGGTGCCGCCTGTAGTGGATATTGAGTAATTAACATATCAATTTTGAGTATCATGATTTCCTAGTTTATGTTCTATCTTTTAACTCACCTATGCAATAGCAGTAGCTGCACAAATTCGAGGATGACATAGCAGAGCCCGACTTATAGACAGTTCCATTCTTTACACAGACTGCAAGATACCCAATCAATTAAAGGAACCATTATTCATAGAAAGTATATCAAACTTACCAAACAGATCCGTGTCGGAATCATCTGAGCGCCTTTGCAGCATATTGTCGTTCACCACCCGATCGATGGACTCCCTTTCGTAGTGATCCAAATAGGCGATGATGCGGCGCTTGGTGGGTATTTTGTAGAAGGCATCCAATCTTGCGCAGGAGAGGTATGGGCAACAGGTGCTCTTCTTCTGGACCACCACACAACCCCTGGGCGGAGGCATGGGCATTTCGGGACAGACCTTCAGGCGACACACTAGCGTCTTCCGGTTACACTGGCAGTTCAGGCATTTTTCCATGCTCGGAACCACAGATTTATCCGCGAACCAAGTGCCATTGTGATGGCAGCCTAAAGGTAAATTACAATTATTATTATTATAATAATATATTATAAATCAAATGAATCAAATAAAGAGAGTCTTTAGTGAAGTTATACAAAAAATGATTAAAATAATTTATTGAATTTAATTGATATTGTTTTTAATGTAACCTTATAAACCGCTCTATATTCTAAATGGCTAATAGAACACTGAAATAATTTATAATTTCCGTCAAATATTTCGATTGAGACGATAAGAGTAATTGAATCTAAGTTCGCGGTTGCAGGAGGACTTATTTATTTTTTGGTTTCGAATTACAATTGTTTCCCTCCATGGATTTACTTCTGCCAAAGGCAGATCTGTAGAATTTGAAGGCTTTTGTTTTGAAATTTGGCACTTTGCTGACTGCAACAGCGTTTAGACTGTGGAAGCTCTGAAACGGCGCCACAAAAATAGGTGGTGGGCTCGTAGGTACAATGCCCGCATGTTAATCAACCTGCCCTCGGGTTTTCAGTGCCCTAAAAGGTTGTCCTTACAGTCACGGGATTTCACTGGAGTCCCAAGAACAGATTGAATTGCTGTGACCACATACGGGGTATATTGAAATAATAATTGGTTTTCGGCTACAATTACCTACAATTGTCTTGTGGTTAAGTTGCCGTAAAATTTATTGCTTGTTTTTAAACAATAATTTGTGGAGCTTAACGTGTTATTGCGGAAAGGTTTTTTTATTGAGTATGGAATGACAGAAAAATTATATTAAAAATGTTCAATTCAAATTGAATCTTTTCAATATAACAAAATGATCTTGTTTGAACATTTTAAGTATTGCTAAATTTGTATTTTAAAATCTATCAAAATTCCGGAAAAAATAAATAACACTTAAATTTTGCAAGGAAATATTAATAGTTTTGAATAATAGCCTATATTAACTGACTAGTTTACAAAACATGAAATAAAAAACAACGTTTTATTTTTATTTCATGACATACATATTTAAATATAAGACAAGACGGTTTAACAATTTGAAATTCTTTTTTTCAGTTTTCTCGGATTTGTATTTTTTATGAAAATCCTAACAAATTAAATCAAAATATTCGATGCCAAGTTTTCCACTTTATCAGGTGCTTTTCCGCTAGAGTAGAGTCGGCATCTCACCCAATGCCACACATTTCACAGAGTTTATCCGCTGGCCCCGTACCGTACCGCATCGTACCCCTCACCCCGCACCCCGCACTCACCTGTATTCGGCGTGATAAACGCGTCCAGCTGTGCGGGCCAGAGCAGAAGTAATGCCGCCGATAATATGCTGAGTAAGCGCAGCGTCATCTTCGGTCGTTCCCGTTGCGTGGATGCCGCCGAAGAGCATGAATAATGCAGCAGAGCCGACTTTGGACTTGGGCCGGCGAGGAGTCCCCCGACTCGTGGTTCCCCTTGGTATATCGATGGATCCCAGATGCGGCAGGGCAGCGCTCCAACTTGTCTGCCAGCGTCCGTCAAACTCTAATGCTCCGAATGTGTGTCACGCAGGGGCAACTTTCGAATGACAGCGGCGAACGGTGCGCATGCCCATTTGGCTTAGGCCAAAACCAAATTAAGCCGAGCTGGAAATTACCCGCACAATTTGCCGGAGCATTGCCACAGGTCGTCGTCGCTCGTCGCTCGTTGTACGTTTCTTGTCGCCAGTGCCAAAGTTCTGCCACACTTTTAATGAACCATATGCGCGGCGTAACAAAAAGAAAATTTGTTCGCTTGCCAGCTGCAAAGATAGGCAAAGTTGGAGACGGGGAGATGGGGGTAAGTGGTGGTCATTAGTTATACGATGTTGGATAATGTTAGCGAAACTATGCAACAGGTTGCTCGGGCCAACTACTTCATTTGAATAAGCAATTTTAGAGAGCTAAATTGACGCGAGTACTACAAGATGTGCGAGAGATTGTCAAGATTAGGTAAGAAATAATATCAAAGTAAGTCAGGTAAAAGCTGAAAAGTTGGTTTAGTTCAACTTAAGAACCGCAAACTAATTTTTATACGTTAATTTTCAACCGAGTTTTTAAACAAGCACGTGTGCAGATCGGGACAGGCCTACATTATTAACTAAGTTTTATAAATAAATGACAATTTTTGCTTTAGTTAATTTTTAAATGTTAATTTAAATGTTTGTTGTAATAATCACAATATAATTTACTGATGTTAAATAAATATTCAATTTAAGACCAAATTATGAAGACTTTTTATGACGATTAATGGAGCCCTATCGAAATATCTCGACATAACATTAATTAAAACAAACTAACTAGTCCTTTCTTTTTTAGATGTACAGATTAATAGTGTTTAAATAGATTAAAATTCACTTGAACATATTTATCCAGCTGCCTTCAGCTTTCTATTCTCACATAATCCTCTTAAATTTTCGGTCAAAACGTAACTGAACACGAAACAGATCTTTCAGTATTTCCTCCTTAATCTACTCAATAACTTCACCCAACTTTATCGCTTTGTTTATCCATGTTCCCATGCATTCGAGCGCTTGGCATAAATTCTCACACGGAAATGGGCCAAACGCAAATGCTGCCAAAATCCATCAATAAATACACAAATAGGGAAGGCAATGGAGTCTCAGCGACACCGAGCCGCAGTCATAAATTATACTACTCAAAATGAGAGGGGCTCCAAGAACTGGTCGACGAAGAAGAGTTCTGCCCCAAAGAATCCACTTCACACTCCTCGAAATCCAGCCAGACGCGAGTTGCATGCAAACGCAACAACTGGAAAACAGCCAAACAAACATGAAAATCAAATAAAGCCAGGCGAATGGCGGTCATTGCCAGCGAAAGATCCACCGACTGCCAGACTTCTGGCCACCGACTTGTCCGAGAACCATCCCCATCCGACGGGTAACAGCCAAGAGCCAAGAGCCAACTAGCAACTAACAACAAACAACAAACAACATTGTTGTCCACGGACCACTCCGAACTGGCCACTGCAGCCACTTTCATTAAGAACGTGATTAGCAGCGAAACTCACTGGCATGCAAATGCAAACGAAAATCTGGAAAGAACCATGAAGACTTTGGGGTTCTATGACAGAAGAACTTTGGATACTCTGTTAAACATATAAATTGATAATATTGAGTAACTTCATAGATAACCTTTGCGTAGATTGTTTACATAAGAGTCAAAGTTTAATAAAATTCAATCATATAATGAAAATTTAGAATTTTTTAAACATTCGATGAATGTAAACTCAGCAGTTACAATATCAAAAATCAATGTAAAATATTAAATATTATTTTAAAAAATAATTTACTCCTTTTAATCTTTCACAGATTAATAATATTGGTGGATAATTATTGTTAAAAATAATTAATATGTACATCAAATTAAATCAAACGACCTACGATTTATGTTGAACTAATTTATTTTAATACCTTAAACCAAATTTTTATAAAATGTGATGGGTTCACAAGTAAAATATAACATGAAAAGAAAGGACTAATGACAATTTTGACTAAGGAACCGTAACAAATATTAATTTATGTATTTAAACTACTGCTCAGGAAAACCTATTCAGCAGCAATAAAAATACATAATTAAACAACTTATTAAATTGAAAAACCCATCCGGTAGCAATACAGCAATACAAATTATTGATTAATTTATTTAAAGAATTTATGAAAGAGTCAGGGAAACCCATCCAGTGGCAATACCCCGACTGATCGCTGCAGGAACTCAGGCTCGAATGCGCCGAGCTTCTTCGCTTAATTGGAGCTCTCTTTGCATACTGGATTGGTGGGTCCGCTTCGGCTGTCTTTTGGCCTTGCACAATTTAGTCGCAGCAGTCGGTTCTCATGACAACTTTTAATCAAGTCATTATCTGAATGTCAGGCCACTGCAGATCTATGCTAGAGAAACTTTCACGAGGCACGAAAAAAAAGCAGAAGTCACAGAATAAAACCAAACGGCAAGCACCGAAAAGAATTTCAGTTTCACACAATAAATCAGCTGCAGTTGACTTTTATTTTGTTGTGGTTGACTCTGCTTTTAATTGAGAGCCACTTGTGGCTCATTTGCATGCCAACGTCGTGTACTTGGCCATGAAAATGGAGGCTTAGAACACTGGCATTACTGGCAGCAACGGGGATGAATTAAATCGAGGTAAAATCTCTCTTTCGCTGAAATTGGCCTAGGGCCTGAATTTGCAGTTGGTGAAATCCCCGGCTTAATTACAGATTTTCCAAAGGCGATTTGCATCGGGGCCGGGCCAAAAACATAATTCCATAATTTCCGCGGAGGAACTCCAGCTCGCCACGCACTCGCAAATGATATCAAGAATCTCTATGGGTATCCCACTATATTCAGAACGTGTGTAAACCCAGTCGCCTCATAAATAAATTACAGTAATTACATGAGCAAAGACAAAACCGAACCGAAAGAAAGCGAGGCTGTGGGAGCAAATGCCACTCAGGTGTCCAAGACCGAGAACCTCCATAATGGGGCCAAGCATTTACGCCCAGACAACTTTATTTATACACTTCATTTTTATTTTGGCCTGGCCATACACTGAGCAAAATTAATCAAGTCATTTATTATACTGCCCCCGGGGTCCGAGCGAAAGTGTTGAGATTAAAAGTCTCTGATTGCTCGATTAGTTAATCACAATGAAGAGTTAGTTTGACTTTTGCAACCCAATTTACGGGGGTTTTGAAGAAATTAAATGTTTTTAGGGTTTCAGTTTCATTAACCTAGTTGGAAGAGCTTCTATAGAAGATATTCGACAATGGTTTTAGCAGAGAACTGTAAACGCCATGAAAGAAATATGTGAATAATAGAATTTCACCATCGAAAGTGAACCAGTGTAATTTTGGCACATATTTTAGTTCAGGATAAGAGTATTTCACTTTGAGATATTTATCGAGAAATAGAAAATTTGGTACAGTTTAATACGAAGAGAATATTTCCTCTGACTTTCAATTAATCAAAAAATATAAATTCAAATAAAAGTTAAAACTTTAAAGAAGCGGTAAAATATTTTTATTGAAAAATAAACAATGTACAGAAATCTAATTTAATTAAACATTAACCGTTAAACCAACACAAATCTCTCCTCGGAATTTAACATCTTTATTTAGCAAAAGTGAAGACACTGATGTTCAGCCAAAGAAATCAACCCAATTAACTAGTTCCACTGTCCCGAATCGCCACAAAGCCACTTGGCTGACAATAAATTCTCTATTTGAGCCAAAATAGAGCTCGAAGTCGAACTGTAGCCGTGACATCGATTCGGCAACAATAAAATTGGGTATTGAGCATTCGCATCTGATAGATACTTTGTTAACTCGTCCGACCATTTGACACAGTAGCAACGCCCCACTGACAGATTTATTTATCTGGCTTTTCGGGAAGGCGATGGAGAGCACTCCCTCCATATTTGGACGTTGATTTGTGAAAGGCGAAAAGCAAAACCAAAACCGAGTGCAACATTTTGCGTTGTTTTCAGTGAGCTCCAGATCTAGGCTTTGTTTTGTGACTACTGGGCATATTTTTGGGCGCATTCTAAACTTATAATTTGTAACAACTTTCACCGGGCGATCGTGGCAGGCACAACTAGCACTTAGGATTATGTAAATCTCGCCCAGGCATAAAATCTATTAACAATGGAAAGCTCTGGAAAGAGAAATACTTCGCCCGAGATTGAGATCTGGGCCTATTTTCACTTTTGCAAATTGTCTTAGAACACGGAACACGAATAGAAATCGAAGTCAGTGCGAGTCAATAAGCGATCATTGAGAATTGAAACGTGAGCATGACTACACTAGTCAGCAAAAGCGGCTTGTCTATGTCTGACCCTATTCTTGAATTCTTTTTTCTCTTTTTTAATGGTAATTAATATCAATTGATATACTGATAATTAAGTATGTTCCTAATAAGCATTTATTTTAATGGCCAAACAAAAAAAACCTAAATGTTCTTAAGCTTGATTTGAACTTAAATATATAAGCTTTAATTTGTTTAAGTACTATTAAACTTTGGTAGCCATATTAACAATGTTATAAATTATAAATATCAAGAACTTTTCTGATTTAGATATAATTTCTTGCATTCAGGTGTAATTGTCTTTCCTTTCTCAACAATTTGTAATGCTTTTAATAACCACATTTACATATGAGCTCGTGTATGCGGCTTCATCATAGAGTGAAATTTGTGTCATTATAATTGAAGAAATGCCAACACGCTTCATCTTCAGTTTCACAGCAAGAGAATAAATTTGGCAATACTTGAGCCATTGAAATAATTTCAGCATGAAGCACACACTACTTTGCTAAAAAAAGCTAACAAAAAAACCTGACTTACAGACTGCCAGAGCCATCAACATGTGTGGCTCATTAAATATGCTGCGAACACACAACAAGTACAAGAAAAGCAGCCGAGAACGAAGGAGTTTGAACAATTTTCATGTCCAATTCTATTGATGCAACTACTTCTTCTGGAGGTGTACACGAAGAAAAGTTTTGTACAAAATGAACTAAATTATTCTAATATTAAAACATTTAAAAGGAAAACGTAGTTACAATTACTTGTAAAGCAGCAGCCAATAAATATATTATGAAATTTGTGTCACGACATTTGCGAACACGTTAGTAAAACCTTAGTTGACCTTTGTATTTTTGAAATATATTTTTAAAACAAGACATTATTATTTATATTGTAATAAACAATTTTACTTCGAAATTTATAGGTAAAAAAAGAGGATATGTAATAGGCGAAATTTATCTGGTTTACCTTGCTTTAAATACTTTAATTTAATGAGCCAAATATGACGATCGTGTATATTTTAATAGAGCTAGCATTCAATATATATTATATCTGGAAGATCTTAAAAAAATAAACTTAAATTTTTGTAAAAATATAAACAGTAAGTTGAAATTTGAATGTATTTATATTTTACAAACTGTAAGAACCTTTGTTGTTTTCAATGATAAAAGCAATGATATGATAATATATCGATATGGTTTTCTTCGCATTATATTAATGGAAGTAAGAAGGTTAAAAGTAAGACATTTGGCGTAGTTTTTTGGTCAGGTGTACCCGTACACCTCTCCCTGGCCGCAGACAAATGCCTGTCATTTAGTGGACGTCAAACATGTTCGACCTAGCCCCTTGAGCACCTGATCCCCTGCTTCCCCTCCCCACCTCTGCCTTTTTTCAGCCAGCGATCGACGATCTGGAGTGGAGGCAGTGCCTCACCCCTCACTCCTCCCTCCTCGCTTCCCGCCCCTCTCCACAAGTTATTAGAGCCGCGAGGGCTCAATAAATGGGCGTCGTTTATGCACCTCATCATCAGCGATTGCACAGATCGCAGCTCTGTGTTTTTATTCGCTGGCCCTGCTGTTGTTCGGCCAAGCGGAAGTTGTTAAATGAAAAGGCAGAAAGAGGCATGAAATGGGAAGAGGTGTCGCCGTTGCCTGAGCAGAACGAGGTGGAAATGCTCTTGGAGGAAGCTCATGCCCATGGACATGTCCTCGGCGGAGTTGGTGTCTGGGAGGCGGAGATGTCATGTTAAAGATTCCTGGAAACCGCGAATTCGTATGCTATACCTGATTTAAATCAGTGGATTGATAAAAAAAACTAAGCAATTTATTTTTTAAACCTATTTTAAGAAATAAAACTAGGAAAATTAACTTTTTAAAATAAATAAAAAACAATTTCTAAACACACAACTCAATTATGTAAATTAAATATCTATAATATATATAAACAATCATAAAATCGATGGCCCTAGTTTCTTGTATTAAAAGTTTCAAGTTAGTCTTTATTTTATAAAAATGAAATAAAATTGTATATATTAAAAAGAACAAATTTTCAAAATTTGAAGAGACTTGTACTAAATGATCATACCCTATTCTATATTTTTTCTATCACCGCAATAAGCTGGCTCTTTTACCACTAGTCATAAAATTTAATTGAATTTATTTTGGTCAGTTAAATGAAGTAATAGTTAACTTGTTAATTAGGGGAGTCCAGAGCAGTGTTGTTACATGCAGGCGAAACCCTCATCCCGCAAAAGCGATAACTAAACGTGGATCGGGTGAAAGTCGAGTCAAGTCGTCGTCGCCTTCCAACATCTCCTTCACTCTAATGAAACTAGAACAAACTGCACGATTGCGGCAAATGGATAAAAAAATAAAACTGCAAAACTGGGAAAGGTTTTTGTGTCGTCCAGCTAGCACCTTTCACAAAAGTTAAAGCCATCAGCGAGCCCACACCGAAAAAGCGCCGAACAATCAACTGAAAGTTCTTAATACCCTTAAGTACTTATTGGCAAATCGATGTCGCCCTGTTCTAGTTCTATTAGAGGGAAAATTATCGATTCGTGATTCGGTCGGAACAGCGTAATAATATTGTCAACATGACAGGCTGCGATTAATATAGACCTCATATTTATAATGCATAAATCATGCAGCAGACGGAACGTGCGCTTTTGTGTTGCATTACTTTTCCCACAACTTAATGATGCGACTCCTGGGGCAAATTTTAAGTGCCTTGTGCTGGAGATGGGACTTTGAGGGATTCTGTTGTACTTAACCTTATGAAACTTTATGTAATTTGATACCTTATTATTATTTAGTTTAACTTAATATTGGTAAAATATCCAATTTCGATACAAAGATGTAGAATAAATCTCCTTAAATCATTGCGTTCTATATATTTTTTTTCGAGAAGTTACTTATTTGAAGAAACATTTAGTAAAAATACACATTCCTTATACATGATTTGATGGTTCATAGAAAGCAACAAGATATATTTACTAGAGATTCTAATCATTCAAGATTTTTTGAGTATAAAAAACACCTTTACTGCCCCGCAACACGATCATAATTCCGTATAATTCTCGCCCATCTCTAGGCCAAAGCCAACGACCGGACAGAGTTTGTGGCAAACTTGTTCTGACTTTTGTTACAATTGGTGATTCCTTTCTTTTTTATTCTGCTTTCTAGCGCTGTAAGACAATGCACCATAAAACTGCAGTGGAGACCTGATCGCTGTTTTGCCCGCTTGGTTCCCACTCCACCCATTTCCATTTCAGTTGCCATGCAAATTTCTGCCTTGTGTTGTTTCCCCGTCTCGAATGTTTTCCTATTTCCGGGCACATTTGTCAAGGTGTCTTGTAAACAAGGAACCCAAGAAAAGAAACCCAAAGAACTCAAAGAGCCCAAAGAACCCAAAGAACCAAGCACCGTTAGATCAGATGCAGACAGAGTGCTTATATAACGCATTGCGCCAACCGAATTTGTATGTTTTATTGGTTACCTCTTTAGGCCATAAATGGTAGTGACAAAAGTCGGAATTTATGGCCTGCTGACAGTTCTGATAAATAACCCAGGGCCCGGGTTTGTCTTAGTGTTTTACGTGTTGCACCCAAGAGAGCCATAAAAAATGTTATCTCCGACTCTTTTTCTTGGGGCACTTAGTCGTGAGGAGCCTGGAGTTAATTAGCAGGGAATAACTTTCTTTTAAAATTCCTCCTGTTTCTGGGAGTAAGCCGTGAATGCGTTTGGGAAAATGTGCCTACAATGGCTGAGGAAAATTCATGGGTTCAGGTTCTATTGAAGAAAAGAAACACATCTCATTAGGGTGATGATTTATTCTCTTATCTATTACCCTTATATATTTATGTTGGAGCCATCCGATCAAAACCTAAAAATGGTTTCTTTCTTATTATTATTAAAATTATCTTATCCATCTTACAAGACACCACTATACAAATTTAATTAATTGTTTTATTTATTTTTGTTTACTTAAGAAATAATTAAAGAAATATGCTAAGCGAAAAAAATGATTGAAAAATTATTTTGTCACTATTTTGTTTATCATTTGAATTGAAAACCATTGTGTTCATATTCATTAAACATATAAGTAATCGGCTCAGAGAATATTAAATACATATGTTTTATTTATAATTGGTGTGATCACTCAATAACTTTATTTAACAATATTACTACCAAGAATAATCAAATTAAAAATGCAACAAAATTTTTTTACTGTGTTCTTTTCAGTCTCCAATGCGCCCATATTAATGACAAAACACAGGTCTTTATCTAATTTTCTCATTTTTTGGTGTGCACTCGGTTAAAACACATAATAAGAAAAAGTTTTACTATATAAGTATTTTCGAATTCGAAATATTTTCCTTGAAAATTCTAACAGCATAACAGTAATATCAGGCATAATAAACTTGTAGATCAATTTTTGTGAAAATTTGAGAAATCAATAAAATTGTAAATAAATCCTGTTTGTTTTCTGTGTGCTGTTCTGATTCTGTTCGGATAGTGGAGACACAAAAGAAAGAGATTCTCCTCATATGGTCAGGCTCAGTTGGTTCGTTTTTTTCGCTGCTTTATTTATAAGAGCACTCTTTTTAGTTGGTTGCCCCACCGTTTTCAATATCAGATTACGTGCGGGCTATCTTTTGTTGTTGGTCGGGGTTGGGGGCTTTCCTTAAGTGCTGCAGCGCTTTTTGGCATATCAGATGTTGCTAATGTGGCTCAGCTAACTGGAGGCCCGGCTCTAGCGCTCCACTTGAAAGGAGAGCTTAGATTCGAGATACAAGATACTTTTTTCGACCTTGAGATGGCGGTCGAAGCTAAGCTCCTGGCCCTGATAATCGAATTTGTGGCACACCCCGTTCTACAAGATCATCGCAAAATGCAGTGAGGAGTGCACGGATGACCAGAGGGCATCCAGGAAGTTCATTTAATATCCTAAAGATGATCGGTTTTTTTATAGCGCTATTGAAGCCTTGTGCTTTGAACTTGGTTATAAAGAAGTCGTTAATTAGTTTAAGTTCTTGCGGTGTTTTTAACGTTTAATTAAAAAGCTTATTAACTCGAATAAATCAATATTATAGCTAATGAAAAAATCATTATTTGTTTTTTCTTTAATAAATTATCGAGACTAACAATATTACCCTAAATATTAAAAAAAACAAGAGAGAACGCTATAGTCGGATGCCCCGACTATCAGATACCCGTTACTCAGGTAAAGGGAGTGCGAGGGAGATGGAGATAGAAACTTTGATCACGCATAACTTTTTAACGAATGGTCCGATTTGAAAAATTTCTTCTACATTTCGATAGGTATTGATAAACACAATAAAACTGCATTTTTACTTTTCCGAAATATTTAAATTTTTAAAATCGTATATAAGCGATTGTGGGCGTTAAAGGGGGCGTGGCACCTTTTTGAAACAAACTTGCGCTGCGTAGGAACTCCTAGAATCTGCATGCAAAATGCCAATCTTCTAGCTTTTATAGTTTCCGAGATCTCAGCGTTCATACGGACAGACAGACGGACAGACGGACAGACGGACAGACGGACAGACGGACAGACGGACAGACGGACATGGCTATATCGACTCGGCTAGTGACCCTGATCAAGAATATATATACTTTATAGGGTCGGAAACGCTTCCTTCTACCTGTTACATACTTTTGCACGAATACAATATACCCTTTTACTCTACGAGTAACGGGTATAAAAATTGTCAGTTAAATGGAAACACTTGATATGTAACTTAAGATTTAATTTGCAATAACGCTACAATTTATCTTTCCTCTAAAATATATTTCGCACGGAATTCAGGTCAAGTCTCGCCTATGATGTGTGTATGCATATAACTGTAGTGTATTTCGAGTTCGGTTAAAGACCTTATATGGCCTAATGAAGCGTTCTTTCCGTCTTCGGCCTTTAACTTGTGGATTTCCTCCATTCCCGGGTTCTTTTTCTTACATTTTCAATTGCAGGCAATTAGCAAATTCTCTTTGGGCTTACTTTGATGACCGTCTAACGTAAAATGTTGTCTTACACTCGAGTTTTATAGCTTCCGGTTTGCATTATCAAATATTATTGGTGTTGTTCTACCGCTTCTTATAACCTTCATCTTCTTCTTCCTCTTGTTCCTCCTGCAATTGCATGTCGTCACGTCAAGCTCCAAGAAGTGGCAAGAAGAAGCAGAAGAATCGGCGCAGCAGCTGGTGAAAAAAAACCCTTGGATATCTAATGATGATCATTAGGAGCGGTACTGTAATCACACAGAAGCCAAACTCCCAGCTAAACCTAAAGCCAGTTCACCTTCTTCTTCTTCCCCGATTGCTTCTTCTTGCTTTTTGTCAACATGAAACGGTAATTTCTTGAACAAAAAATAACAACAACATCAGAGGCAGCAGCTGGGGAGCAAAAGATTACTCTAAACATTTTACAGAGAAAATAAAAAGCTTACTTAAGACCGCAAGTTTTTCAGCAATGAGCGACACAAAACGACATAATACTTACAAATTCTATATTTAAACAAAATTATACAAGTATATTTAAATAAAGTTGTACAAGACCAGATACTTATTTAATGCTTTTTTAAAAATCATCGAAATTATTTAAATGGTTGCCTACAAAAGGTTTTGACTTATATTAAGCTTAGAAGCAAAATCTAATGCAAGCAGAGATTAGTGAAATTGGCCTTAACAATAAAATTAAACTTTCGCAAAACCTAATTAATAAAAAATCAAATAAGGAAATTCATAACTTCTAAATTTAGTGGCTTGGGCGGATTTAATAAAACAATTTTTTATTGAATGTAGTTTATATAAAGCTTCTACAAAAGGGAAAACCCACAAGTCAGGTATTTTATCTATTAAATATAAAATTGTAACTGATTTTTTGGTTCGATCAAAGCCTATGATTTTGAGTATCGGCATAATTTTTTTTCTGCAGTGTAATTAAAGCCAATGCAACCTACATTCTCTCCCTTGAATCTCCACACTCTCGGTCTCTTTTCCTTCTGGTTCCTCTGGTTTTTAAGCGCTGAGTGCGTTTTTTGCGGCTGTGCGACCATTGTAACGGCTTTGATTAGTCTTAGGAAGTCGCCTAAGTTTTGTCGTCTTCGCGTTAGGCTCATCTTCCCCCGCTCTCCCCCTTTTTCTCAGTGCGCCCCACTGATGCGACTTTTTCTTTGCTTTGTTCGCCTCTGCTGCTGGCATTTTAACAGTTAAATGCTTAGTTTACATCATTAGCATGCCGTTTCCAGATATTTTCTTCTCTTTTGACTAATAAATAAGCAATTTAGTACCTGCTTCTTCTACTGTCGCCGACTATGAACTTAATTGGTCATAGTAAGCACTATTAAATTTGCATAGATTTGCAGGGAATTGAATCATTTGATTAACTTTATACAGTTTGGATTTTAATTTCGGTTGAGGAAGGGGAAATAAAAATTTTAATAGAAAGTGATCAGGTTATTTGAGAACACTACAGAAATTAAAAAAAAACTGTCTCATAAAATATTTTAAATTATAATAACAACAAATTTTAAATAAATATAGAACAAAACACAACCCTGATATATTTAAGTATTGAGTAACAAATTGAAGAAATCATATGAGTAGTTTTTCCTCAGTCATTACACACTCCAGAAAGTTCGTTGCCTTAGTCTTTTGCTTGTGTTTGAATACTATAAATTTTCATGTTCCCTTTACGCTTTGATAAATTCACGAACTCGTTATCAATTTATATTTATAATACTCCCTACTCCAGAATATTTGATAAATAAAGCTGCAAGCCTTATTATGAGTTTCTTCCAAGAAATAAATTAAATTGTAAATGTTTTTTACTGCAGTCATTACACCCAGATTAACACACAGGAATAATTGCCTTCGGCCAGTTCGTTGCCTGAGTCTTTCGTTTCTGTGGGACTTAGCTTTTGTTTCTGTCTCCGCAAGAACGAGTGCACTGAAGCATGGACTTTTGGCTTTGGCTGCTGGTTTGTGTGTTTGTTTATTTATCTGGCCACCAACTCGGTGGGTTCTATTAACATTGTAAACAATACCGTTAACACGAAGCGACACGTTAGGAAAAAGCATTTGGCAGAGGGAGCAAAACAAATACATGAAATGTGCCGCAAGAATTTGCCAAGTTGGTGGGCAAAGAAGGAAAGCCGACTTGCCAACTGCATATTTAACCCACCCCAACTCCCCTTGGCAATGCATCAAAGAATTGAACAACAAGAACAGCTACGTAAAACAGCGTGAAAAAGAGGCGACAGGAAAAACGGTTTGAGGAAAACACTTATTAAATTTTAGCATGCCCAAAGTGTGGATAAAGGTGGCGGGGAGGCGGCAAAGAACCGCAACAGCGACCGCAGCCACAACTGGGAAGTGTCCGTGTTTGCCCAGCGATGCATTCCTGGAGTTCCCCGCCAGTGCACATACCTGTCTAGGGTGAGGTCTTCTTATATCCACTGAACTGTGAGGCACCAAAACAAAAATATGACTCCACCGATTGCTATTCTGTCGATTTTTCTGTTTGTTTATGCTTGCACTTCACCGCCACTCGAGGGTTCGGTCATCCTTGACCACAAGAAGAGTCTTCAAGTCTTTCAGTCTTTTTTTTTTATTAATTTACTACAGTCTCCACACTCCGTTTGCCGTCTTCTCGTTCTGAACGCGTCGCGTGCTGATCCCCAACTGAGGCCCAGCAACAAGTTCGAGTTGCTTTTAAGAAAAAGCATTCGAAAGAAAGTTGTCTGCATACTGAATTCTGTTCGAGCGCGCCAAAGATTCTCGTTCGAAAGCTGCAGCGAAAGAGATTCTCTCAAGAGAGAACCCGCTAAGAGAGCTCCCTCGACCGAAGGGAGATTAATTACTGGCTGTGCGGCTGATAAGCTTGAAATGTCGCTAGTCCGCAGTTTGTTGGCCAATTAAAAATTAGATTTCGCTTTAGATTTGTCCACGCGATTGTGTAAGGTTCGCGGAACGATTGCAAAGATAGATGTTTCGTAGGGATTTTTTTTGGACAATCAACTGTTATTAAAAAGGGTTGAATGAACTACAAATTATCTTCAATGATAATGGTATATTAGAAATATAACATAAATATTATGACTTTATTTAGTTTATTGTTCATTTAACATAATCATTTTAAGCTCTCCAAGGCTTACCAAGTAGATTTTAGCATTCACTCTTTGCTTTGCTCCAAAAAACATTTACCCCTTAAACTTATATTGTAAAAGGTATGCATAAAGCCTTTAAGCTGCAACATTTTAATGGTTTGTCTAATTCAATTCCAATAAAAATATCTACATAAATGAACAAGTTTTTATTTATGTTTGACTTTTATTTATGGCTTACTCATTTCAATATTCTCAATATTCCGATCCCCTCCTTACCAATTATAAAATCATTTTTAGTTTCCCGACCACAGAAACCAGGCAAGATAATATATAACAATAAATTCGTATGTGTGTATATATAAAATACCATAAAGCACAGACATTCATTCCGATGCCAAATGCCGACGCCAATAAAGCCCCCAAGTAAACAATTCCAGGCATTACTCCATTACTCATAATGGCGCAGCCAAATGTCGCGGTCGCATCCTCATCCTCATCTTCTCCAGCGGAGAAAAGGAGAAACCGATTGAGGGAGCAGAGGGAAGGGAGCGGAACGGGATTGGGGAGACGGAGGAGCACCCGCCCATGTTGTTCACCAGGTTGCATAAATCTGTTCGATTCATAACACGAAGATTGCGAAGGAAGCAAAGAGATCTGGCCTTGCCTTGACTTTGTTTGAATTTTTTCTCCTTTTATTCTGGCCGAAGATGTGATCGTGAACTTGGTGTTTATGTAAATTAAATATCTGTAGGTATTAATGATATTTAAACTTTTATTTATTTAATTTCAAATTTTTGAAAGTAATATTAATTTTGGGTTATTATCAATAAAATAAAATAAGCTGATCTAAATATTATCAATTAAGGTCATATTATAAAGTGCCGCTCTCTACGATATTAAGATTTATGATAAAATGAATATCACAAGGCAATTTATCTTATGATCATAAGCAGAAATGTCATTTGCTTTACTTTCATTTGCATTACAAAATTATTTTCTAAGGTAATATAAGCTTATCCAACGATTTGTAACTTTTGAATATTAAGATTAATGATATGAAACTCTATAAATTTATAAGAAATAGCTAAACTTTATGATATTTTCGCCAAGGCAGTGAAGTCACTGTTGCATCTCTGGTCCCCACAGTCTGGTTCCTTTATCAGCCTTGTCTTCATCGATCGCGTCGGAGATTTTGTCTGTCTGGTGGTCGCGGGTCCGTCGATGGGTCTGTTGTACCTCTTGTTCTGGGGCATGCCCCACTCGGCCTCCCTGTTGGTTCCCGTTGAGTCGTCGCTTTGTCTTGACTCCTGGCAGGCCGGTTCGTTCGGACTCGGAGTATGACTCTGACTCGGAGGCGGGCCCGGCCTGGTGAATAAAAACAAAATAATATAGAATGAAATATTTATCGCCATTAGAGCCTGATTAGCTGCGGGCGTGTTCTGGTCATCGTTCCTCGGGCCACGTTCCTCGCTCTTGGCCACCTCTACCCCCTTCCCTGCGATGTTCTGGGGCGCGAAGCAGTTTTGAGGGCAGTTAATAAGCTTTTCTGGTGTGATTGTGATGGGAAATTGATATGTTCATTCAATTATGTGCCCCGGTCGTGTCAATAAACTGATTGCGATCGTGTCCAGCAACTTGCCGACCAATTAGCTCCCCAACGAGACCTGCGCGATCAATTTGATTGATAAAACGTAGGCCGGTTTAGGAGGAGTGGCTGGGATGAAATGAAATGAAATCTGGACGTGCTGAAGCCCACACCAAAATGAGCAGAATTGAAAAGCAAAAGTCATCTCAGGGGCCAAGTGCGATGACTAGAATGGCTCTACTAATGGTGTTGCCATTAGGAAATTAAATTTTTAACCCGAAACTAAAAATAAGTTTAGAATAGACTAAGAATATATATTGTTGTCATTAGTTAATTTATCTTCGAAACATAAGTTATTTTTAATCTTTATAAATTATATTTAAGCTTCTGTTGGGGTATTGTTTACCAGTGTTCTAAGTAAAGAATTTAATTTGCTAATAACAGATACATTTTACAAATTTCATTGAAAAATTATATAGTTGAAGAGCTAGTATGCATGTGCATGATTAAATTCTTTTCAAAATATTATACTACATTTTTTATATACGTCATCTTGTTTCTTTTTAAAACATTACTTATCTTATCGAAGGTAAAAACATTTTAACTTTTTTTATTTGTAAATCGACTTGAAATCCTAGCGATAGTATAAAATCTAAAGGGCTTCAAATGGTTTACAGGGAGATAAGATAAAGTTAAAATACATAAGCAGGCATGTTCTGTTTTTTTTCTGCGTTGCAAAATTTTAGTCCGAAATTTGCAATGCAGTGAAACAGTAATTTCCGACCACATAAAGTATATATATTCATGATCACGATCATAAGAGTAAGTGTGATGTGATATACGCATAGAACTGCAAATATATTTAACTATTTTAGAAATACAATTTTGATTTTACAAAAATTGAAAAACTATATCATAAAGCTGCCAAAGAAATAAATCGGTAAATTTGTAAAAAAAATGCAAAAATTCGGATTAAATTACAGTAATGAGTTTTGGCCAAATTTATAAGTGCATTAACTTTGACCAATCGGCACCAAATTGTGACAGAGAGCTATTCGAAGCAAGGTGCAAAAATAATAATATAAAAAACAAACACCCACTTTATTGCTCTTATGATTGTGTCAAACAAAAGATAATGAATAAATGAGTCATATATTTCAGTTTCTTTTGAAAATGAGATTAGATCTAATACAAAAAAAAAGTGATGAAACAGTAAAAAATAACACAAAAATTAGTTAAGAGTGATTTCTAACTAATTTTCAAAAATTCTAGTTCAGTCGTTGAAAATTGACACAGAAACGGGTAACATTTTAAAAGTCATGGGTATGTTAAACAAACAATCTTAAATTAGCAGCTTCCTCGTTCTTGAGAGTGCTTTTAATAATAAGCACATAATGACTTTGCACTTATTTTTAAGCTTTTTTTTATTTTTATTTTAGAATCAAAAGTTTATAACTTTTGGTTGGCTGCTATCCAGGAAATGAACGAAGAGACCTGCACATAAACAGAGGAAGAGTTGGGCTGACCGCACGGCAGCTTTCCCCAGGAAACGATGCCGACTAGGACATTGCCTTGGACCAAAGGACCTCCTGAATCCGAGGTGCAGAAACTGGTGCCGCCGGTGAGAGGACCCGTGCACAGGTTCGTGGTATGCACATCCGCTCCCTTACTGCCCAAGGCCTTCGCACAGGAATCGAGGCTGATGATGGGAATATTCTTGACCTCCTGGAGGGTCTTGGGATAGGCGGGGCTGTTGGTTTTGCTGGTGCTGCCCCAACCGAAGAGGTTGGCCGATCCAGTGGGCCTTACTCCGGCCGATGGCAGCTTGACGGGAGCCACTGCAGCGGTCCAAACGAAGGCGGTGGGCGTGTAGATCAGACCGATATCGTAGGGAACGGTTCCGCCGGTGTACAGATCGTTGATCACGAAGTAGGTTATAGAGCGTTTTTGGGTGGTGCTCGCTGTTCCGGCCACCGCAATGCTGCCCGCCACCAGGGTGCTTCCAAGGACCTGGTTTCTGTTGGCCAGGCAGTGAGCAGCAGTTACCAGCCAGTTGGTGTTCAGGATGCTGGCAGCGCAGTAGTGGGTGCCTCCATACTGCATGGACACTATGTACGGAGCACTATTGGCCGCCGCCGCCGTGCCGCCCACCACGCGTGCTTCGGGTTGGGCGAAGGCGAATGCCGATCCTTGGCAGAGTCCCAGAGCCAGGAGAAGGAAACTGGTCAGAGAATGATGGCGCCACATTGTTTGTTGCCCGTTCGCAATCACGGTTTTCGCAGAACTGTTTACATCGCCTGCATTGACTGCTTTTTAAATTAAATCGATACAGAATTTCACGCGAGCCAAAACAATAGATAAGGGGTTTCAATTAGGGCCCTTGTCTTACAGATAAGCTCCTACTATAATTTAAGATTAGAAGAAGTCCGAGTAGGTACTTTTATATATATTTATATATGCTTATTATTCTCTTGTAGTGATAGACTTTGTCGACGAGCTGGAACAAACAGACATGAGTTCTGCAATATCTCAAGTTTGTCATTTTATTCGAGATCATGGTGGGATTCCCCTTCGACAAGAGTGGATCGCTTTTTCTTTTACTCAGTAATTGTTAAATAATGTATCTCACTATTGAAAAGTTATATTTATTTTTTCGCAATCTTTGCTTTTTTCTGCGAAAAAACTTTCTTTTGATTTCCATGACTTGGCCATAATCATTTGCTACTAAATAGAAAAAACAGTTATTTTGATAAGATTTATTAAAAAAAGTAAAAAAAAACTTTAGATATAATTTAATTTTAATACAATGCTTTTGTCTCAAAAAGTGCGCATATCCATTAAAGCAACAAAGGTATTTATTATTTTAATATAAGTTTTGAACTTTTACATTAAACAAAGGTTTTATTGATCGATTGGCTTTAGAAGGGTGAGTGGTTTTCCTGAGCCCAAAAATATGTGAGAAATACATTTAAAATCAAGTAGACCCCTTTGCTGACAGTTTTCCGCTCCATGCGAATGATAAGATAAACTAACTGTGTGATATAGTCATTGCAATGCCAAGGAAATTCTCACATTTAAGTCACTGACCACTTGTGGCACAACTTGAATTGCTTTTATTGACAAAATAGATTTAAATTCGGAAGTTTAGGGCGCCTGTTGGTTGGCCGAAATCCAGGAAATAAACGAGGATACCTGCACATAGACCGACGGCGAGTTGGCCTGGCCACAGGGCAACTTTCCCCAGGACACTATGCCGATGAGGACATTGCCTTGGACCAAAGGACCTCCCGAATCCGAGGTGCAAATGCTGACGCCGCCGGTCAGAGGACCAGTGCAGAGATTTGTCGAGTGGACATCGCTGCCCTTGGTGCCCAGGGCGGTCTCACAGGAACTCAGCGAGATGATGGGCACATTGGTGGCCACCTGGAGGGTCAAGGGATAGGAGGCGGTGTTGGTAGTGCTGATGCTGCCCCACCCGTAGAGATTGGCGGTGCCGGTGGGAACCACTCCGGCGGTGGGAAGCGTTACAGCGGCCACAGCAGCGGACCACACGAAGGCGGTGGGCGTGTAGATCAGTCCGATGTCGTAGGGAACGGTTCCGCCGGTGTACAGATCGTTGATCACAAAGTAGGTGATGCTCCGCGTCTGTGTGGTGCTGGCTGTTCCGGCCACCGCATTGCTGCCCGCCACCAGGGTACTGCCCAGGACCTGGTTACTGTTGGTCAGGCAGTGAGCAGCCGTCACCAGCCAGTTGGCATTCAGGATACTAGCCGCGCAATAGTGGGTTCCACCGTACTGCATGGACACCGCGTAGGGAGCACTGTTCTCCGGCGCCGCACTGCCGCCCACCACACGCCCCTCCGGCTGGGCGATGGCCACTCCGGACACCTGGCACAGGCCCAGGACCAGCAGGATCACACTGCCCAGCGGCCGAGGACGACACTTCGTTTGCTGTCCGTTCGCTATCATAGTTTTCGCGGAACTGTTTACATCGGCCTTTATCACGGGCTGTTTAAATTAATTCGCGACACTAAATTTCGCCAGCGCCAGCAGATAAGGCTTTCAATTAAGGACCGTGTTCTTTAGATAACCTCTTATTATAATTGAAGATTAAGCGACGACCGAGTTGTGACTCTTTGGGAGAAGTACGTCAACTTTCAGCGATGGGCTGGGAAAATAACTACGTTAATATCTCAAGTATCGAAATTCACCTTTTGGAGATTAAACATTTTTAAAGTCAAGTATTTACATTTGAAAATCACTGTTCACCTATTTTGTTGTTTTGCATTGCGTCCCTTTTTGGCATGAAAGGTATATCACTGTTTTTAGTTTACTTCGAATTACGTTTTTTATACCTTATGAACATAAATAAATATTTTAAAATTTCCGGCTTTTGTTTTAAAAAACAAATATGGTTGTTTAGTACTAGGTGTATTTGGGTTACATTAATTAACGGTTATTTCAGAGTTGTCACTAAATTCTCGTTCCCAGAAATGTTGGGAGAGATTCCTCAGAAATCGCTGTTAACAAAAGTACAGAAAAAAAGAATAAGTACTTTAATATTTTAATTCTGCCGATTCACCATTAACAAAGCTTTTTAATTTTTAAAGCAAATATGGCAAATATACCCTTACTTATTCACCTTTCTAGTATTTATTTGAAGGCGCATTCACTATTTTGTAATTTCGGTATTTCTTACCCGCCATGGTCACACAGCAACTGAGTCAGAAGTTGAAGAAGAAGCAGAGACGATTTGCTGGCCGTAATTTTTCCACGACTTAACCAAGCTATTTGCAAAGTTAATTCAACCGGAATTCGGGCCTTAGATAAACGACAGCATTTAGAAAGCAAGTGCATTAACCAGGAGCCGTGCTTCCAGCGAAATCGCAGTGCGAAAAGGCCCCGAAAACCGCTGGCCCAGCCCCATTATAAACAGAGAGGAGGGGTGGAGAGTGGAGAGTGCGCAGCCGAGGAGTGTGGAAAGTGGAGAGCGGAGCGAGAAGAGAGGTCAGCCAACCCGTAATTAAGAAAAAGTAGACACGTACGTGGAAGATGTCATCCGGAGATTTTGGCAATCCGCTGCGGAAGTTCAAGCTGGTCTTCCTGGGCGAGCAAAGTGTGGGGAAAACCTCTCTGATCACTCGATTCATGTACGACAGCTTCGACAACACGTACCAGGCGACGATCGGGATCGACTTCCTTTCGAAGACGATGTACCTGGAGGATCGCACGGTGCGCCTGCAGCTGTGGGACACGGCGGGCCAGGAACGATTCCGCTCCCTGATCCCATCCTACATTCGTGACTCCACGGTGGCCGTCGTCGTGTACGACATCACCAACACCAACTCGTTCCACCAGACCTCAAAGTGGATCGATGACGTGCGCACGGAGCGGGGCAGCGACGTTATCATCATGCTGGTGGGCAACAAGACGGATCTCTCGGACAAGCGCCAGGTGTCTACCGAGGAGGGTGAGCGCAAGGCGAAGGAGCTGAACGTGATGTTCATCGAGACGAGCGCCAAGGCCGGCTACAATGTGAAGCAGTTGTTCCGGAGGGTGGCTGCGGCACTGCCCGGCATGGATTCCACGGAGAACAAGCCCTCGGAGGACATGCAGGAGGTGGTGCTGAAGGACTCGCCCAACGAGACGAAGGATCCCGAAGGCGGCTGCGCCTGCTAGAACCGGTTGAGCCGAACCAATCCGACACAGCAACCATCCTCCCCTTTGAGCAGCAGGAGCAGGAGATCGGCCAACAGCACTAGTGTACACAGGTGTCAGGTGTATGTGGCTGGATCTGCGGCGGATTCCTCAACATCTATACACACATACACACTTTACGTTTAAGTTTATTTATAAAGTAACAAATGATAGCAAAGGCAAATAGACTAAACAACAATTAACGAAATCGGCTAACTAATTAATGTTAATTGAGCAGTGCAGACGAGCTAATCCCGAGCGTAGGTGAATGCTAACTCATTGACACGAGATCAGGGATCAAGATCAGAGTAATATTTGCGAGTTAGCTACCAGTTAAGAATATAGTGTTGTGCATTTCCGATACCCTAAAAAAACCCAACCATGTACTTATGTCAGGCCAGGCGGCCCAGGATCCTCCGACATTCCATCTCTCGGCATCTCCAACAGTCGTAGATACCACGCAGCCAGCCTGTGTTCAATAATTCCACCAGCCAGGCACTTTGTTTCCAATTTTAGCCCCATTCTTTTCTGTTTGCGGCTTTTGTTTCGCCCATCTTGGTTCGGTTTTCGGTTTTTTTAGCACAGCGTGCGCGACTGCTAACTGGAAATTTGGATGGCATAGGACTTGGCCACGTGCATCTTATGAATAAATATACACAGATATATAATATGTATTTTTATGACTAAAACTGAAACAGACAAGCAGCACGAGCAGAGAAAACACTTAACAACATTATTAACGATTTTTGCTTCGATTAGCGAGAGAACTTTGTGCATTTTTTACGCGAAAAGCAAAAGCTTACAAAATTGATAATTGAATAAAAACATAAAACTATGGATGCAATTTTTAATAAATCAAATTATGAAAATGAAAAGTATACAATATATTAGCAATAAATTAAAAAAAAAAAACAAGCCCAAAGCATGACTCATACAATGTGGGTGCCACCTCTCCTAATTCCCTCCCCAAAAAAGGGTTCCACGATATTTGAGGCGTCGTATCTTATCTATTTCAGGTTGTGTTACCGGTTTAAATCGTTTCTGAATGAACTGCAAACCTGTGTGTTGGCATGAGTAGTCCGAAATTGCTGACGAATTCCACAAGAAATTACAGTGTAATAGGCTTAGCCTAGATCGTAAAGATACGCCTTCATGATGTGGCAACCTCATAACCATGTAATTAACTCTAGAATGCATTTCATTTTGTTATCAATTAAAACTTAATTCATTGTAAAAGCTTGAGATCACAAATATTTAAAAATTTTTTTGACTCAACATTTTTTTTTACCAGATGGTTTTTTATACCCGTTACTCGTAGAGTAAAAGGGTATATTGTATTCGTGCAAAAGTATGTAACAGGTAGAAGGAAGCGTTTCCGACCCTATAAAGTATATATATTCTTGATCAGGGTCACTAGCCGAGTCGATATAGCCATGTCCGTCTGTCCGTCTGTCTGTCCGTATGAACGCTGAGATCTCGGAAACTATAAAAGCTAGAAGATTGGCATTTTGCATGCAGATTCTAGGAGTTCCTACGCAGCGCAAGTTTATTTCAAAAAGGTGCCACGCCCCCTTTAACGCCCACAATCGCTTATATACGATTTTATTTAAATATAAATTTAAATATTTCGGAAAAGTAAAAATGCAGTTTTATTGTGTTTATCAATACCTATCGAAATGTAGAAGAAATTTTTTAAATCGGACCATTCGTTAAAAAGTTATGCGTGATCAAAGTTTCTATCTCCATCTCCCTCGCACTCCCTATACCTGAGTAACGGGTATCTGATAGTCGGGGCACCCGACTATAGCGTTCTCTCTTGTTTTATGACTAAAAAGTAACACAAGGTCAATTTTGATGATGCTATCACAGTTTTTGACCCATAATCAGCACACTAAACATACAAAATAATATAATAAAATATGTTTGGATTTGGTTTTTATTTGTGATTTCCGTTTTCATAAGCGTAAATACATAGAAAGAACAAAAAATGCGTACTTGCTTTGCTATGCAAATTTTAAGTATACCATTGATAAATAGATCGAAATAAAGTCTTAGAAGCTGTCCTCGTTGGCGATGAACTCGTCGCGAATTTTCTGCAGCTTGGTTATCAGCTCCGCCACGGAGACCTCGCCATGGACCTTGTTGTCCCGGGTGCGCACGTTCACGGTGTTCGAGGAGCGTTCCTTGTCGCCCACCACCAGGATGAAGTTGAATTGGGCCAACTGAGCATTGCGTATTTTCTTGTTCATTGTGTCGCCGGCATCGCAGTCCGCCTCGCTCATGAACCCGGCATCGTGAAGCTGATCCCGGACAGACTGGGCGTACTGGTCGTAGGCAGGGCCAACTGGCACCACCATCACCTGACGCGGCGAAAGCCAGAACGGCCATTTGCCGGCGAAGTTCTCCGTGAGAATGGCGATCATGCGCTCCACTGAGCCGAGGATGGCACGATGGATGATCACTGGCCGCTTCTTCTCGCCATCGTCGGCGATGTAGCTAAGATTAAAGCGAATGGGCAACTGGAAGTCCAGCTGGATGGTGGCGCATTGGTGTGCACGTTTAAGTGCATCCATAATGGTAATATCAATCTTGGGTCCGTAGAAGGCACCATCGCCGGGATTCTCCTTCCAGGGCATTCCGAACTCGTTGAGTGACTCGGCCAGGGCCTTCTCAGCATCGTTCCACTGCTCCAGCTCGCCCAAATAATTTTCCGGGCGAGTGGACAGAACCAGCTGGAAGGAGAAGCCGAAGATGGTGTAGACGTGCTTCAGGAACTCCAAACAGCCCTTCATCTCGCTCTTGATTTGCTCGGAGGCACAGAAGATGTGCGCATCGTCCTGCTGGAAGCGGCGCACGCGAGTTAATCCGGTCAAAGCTCCAGACAGTTCGTTGCGGTGAAGCACTCCAAAATCGGCCATGCGCAAGGGCAACTCTCGCCAGGATCGATTGCGATTATCGAAGATGAGGCAATGGCCGGGACAATTCATAGGCTTGAGCGCGAACTTCTCCTTTTCGGCCTCGAAGGAGAACATGTTCTCGGCATAGTGCTGCCAGTGGCCAGAAGTCATCCACAACTTGGCGTTGTAAATGTTGGGCGAAATGACTTCTTGGAAACCGCGCTTCCTGTACTCCGCCTTAATGAACCCTATCAGCGTGTTGTAGATGTGTGCTCCTCTCGGCTGGAAAAAGCAGGACCCCGGCGACAACTCGTGGAAGAAAAACAGCTCCTGTTCGCGACCGATCTTGCGGTGATCCCGCTTGGCCGCCTCTTCCTGCAGCTTCTCCCACTCCTTGAGCTGTTTGGGATCGGGAAATGAGATGCCGTAGACGCGCTGTAGAGTCTCGGCGTCGGCTTTGCCCTCCCAGTAAGTGGAGGAGTTCTTAGTGATCTTGAGGGCCTTAACCTTGCCGGTGTGGCGAACATGGGGTCCGCGGCAGAGATCGATCAGAGATCCACACTTGTAGACAGTGGTGCGATCGGTGGTCACCTTCTCGTTGAGAATGCGCACCTTGAACTCGTTGTACTTGAACATCTCAAGCAGGTCGGACTTTTTCATCTCCAGGCGTTCGAAGTTTTGCTTCTCCTTAACGATTTGCTTGACGAGGGACTCCATGGTACCGTAGTCGTTGGTGGAGATCTGATAATAACTGCCTTATTAGCTCGTTTCTTTACTACGAAAGACTATTACTTACACCTTCGCCCTCCAGATGCATGTCGTAATAGAAACCATTTTCGATGGGCGGCCCGTAACATAGGTGTCCGCCGTAGATGCGCTCCAAGGCCTCGCCCATGATGTGGGCGGAGCTGTGCCAGAAGACGGCCTGCGCCTCCGGGTCGTCAAACTTGAGGAGTTGAAGCGTACAGTTCCCCTCGAGGACGCGATCCAGGTCCCAGACCTCGCCATTCACCTTGGAAATCACGGTGTTGTCTGCCAGACCTTGGCTAATGCCGCGGGCCACCTCGTACGGAGTGCTCTCCCAGGAGGTGGCGTCTACCTGCTTGCCGTCGGGCAGCGTGACCTTGATGGCCTCCCGCGTCTTGGCCGCCAGTTCGGCCTCGTACTCCGCCTTGCATTTCTCCCAGAAAACATTGCGCTCCTCAATGTATTGCGGCCATGGATTGAGTTCTAAAAAATGGAAAGGAGGAATTAGATCAAGTCTGGGTGTGCTACTCTAAATTAAAAAGGCTATTTTTTACTCCCATTTACAGAAAATTTGTTTGTTTGATAATATAGGACGAGCATTTTTTTTACAAGAAGACAGTAAGTAACGGGAATTTTATTTTCGGTCTTATTCATTTTATTTTACATTAATCCTTACCCTTGCGAGAGTCTCCAGCGCCGGCCGGCTTCTCCTTTTTCTCCTTCTTCATCTTGGCCGCCTGAAAATCCATGAAAAAATCAATAAGACGGAAATTTTAAGTGTCTGAATTTCTGCTACGTAGGCAATTAGGCAAACGCTTTTTACGGTATCAATTTTCGACTGATGTTCTTGGTGTTTAAACAATTGGGACAAAGCAATGGAAATGACAAGACTTTTCGGCGTTTTTTTTCGTAGAACCTATCTCTTGCTCTCGCGGTGTTTTTGAGCGTATCTTGGGTACTTTTTAGCTGATGCAATAACTGGATACTTTTTAGCTCGAAAGAGAATGATTGTTAGTGACGTCACAGCAGCCGGCACTGATTCATTGCACACAGTACACACACATACACTCACAAAAACATAACATTTACACGTGCCAGAATCAGAAAAATGTATTTTCAAGTTAGGGTCAATTCTTTAGAGCTTAAAACACCAACCAAAGTTGCGTAGTTGTGCTGTTGTTCTTTCAATTGTTGTTGTTGCTGTTGTTTTGGTGAATTCAGCTGCGTCCGAATTTTCGGCACAATTCGCTGGCAAATGCGGGTTAAGTTGCTATAATATCTGCCGCCCTGGGGCGCCAGCTTCAACATAACTTGGCTATCTAGCACTTCTCATACACTCGAATGCAGTTCGGAAAGAGTTTAACATGCCTTTTGCTTGTTTAAATCCAAGTTATTCAGTTCCGTCACCACGTTGTCACCCATTTTTTACGAAACAAATTAATCAGAGAAGGAGCCGATAGTGTTACCAGGTGGCAAAAGAGCTTCTACATCGAAAGTTTACTTTGAAGTGTATCAGAAGCAATTTAAAAATACAAAATGCCCACCTGGAAATTGGTTGTGTACCTAAAGTACCAAAGATTTTTTATTACCTTCAAAATAAGGTGCCTAAAATAAATATTATCAAACTAGTTAGTATTTGTATGCTCTGCGCAAGGAATTCAAAGTGTTTCACTCGTACGGTTGCATTGATAAATAATTGTTTTAAGAATATATTAATAGTTATTTTTGACTTAAAATAAATGTAAGTTGTTTTCCAATCCTTTTTTTGCTTACCAAAGACTACCAAATTAAGCGGGCGATCAAATTTAATGTAAGAAAGGTTTCATTTTTTTAGACTACGACAATTCATTTAAAAAGGTTTTCGAAAAATGTAATAGTAAAATATTTATTTCCTCCTACCGATTACCAGAAGTCTTATTTTAAATCAGGGCGCACATTTTTCAACATGGAAGAGCACCTTGAATCTGAGTTTCGGCATGACAAAGCTATGTTGGCCACACTGCGATTGGGGCACCGAAAATAACGGTCAGCTGTTACCGTTTTGGCGCCAACTCGAGTTCGAAAATTGCCCCAGTTCGAGTCCTGCCATTCGAGCTAACTATTGATTTTCTTACAGTGCTGACATAATTTCCTTGCCATCGAGTGCAGTCGTGTTTACCTAGCGTGTTCCGCTTAAAATTGGACAAGCAAACTAAAAATTTCGGTCCAAGCGTTACGGGAAAAGGCGACAAGATTGCACACCTACTGGAAAACCCCCTGCATCAAGGCAACGGTGGAACGGCGGACCGTCTGGGCGTAGACTTCGAGTTCTACATGGCCTCGAAGGTGCACCCAAGTCCGGGGGCAGCGCGCAGCGTATGGGCGCTACCCCTGACCGCCTCCTCCTCCTGCAACATGGTCGTGGCGGAGGAGGATGGCCACGCCCACGCCGACGACATCCACCTGGATCACCGGCCGCACTCGCCCCCTTTGACGGGACGCGGGGAGGGCGGAGTACACGGCGCTGGGGGCGTGGAAGACCATGAAAACGTTCTTCTTTTTGAGGGATTGGATGGGGCAACCACTGTGAATCTGGACGACATCTTCGACATCATCAAGAACGGGGAGGTCAGCGAAGTGGAGAACCTGGTGGACAAGTTCGGCCTGGAGTGTTTGTCGGCCAGGGATCGTCATGGCTACACACCCGCCCACTGGATAGCCCTGAACGGGAATGTCCAGCTGATGAGGTATCTCATCGAGCGCACTGCACCCATTGATCTGCCCTGTTTGGGAACGCAAGGCCCGCGGCCTATCCACTGGGCGTGCAGGAAGGGCCACGTCTCCGTCGTGCAGGTTCTCCTCCAGGCAGGAGTAGCCGTCAATGCGGCGGATTTCAAGGGACTGACCCCACTTCACCTGGCCTGTATGTACGGACGGACAGCTACCGCTGCCTATCTCTTGGGAATGGGAGCGTTGAACAACCTGACGGACATCAATGGGGATACGGCCCTCCACTGGGCTGCCTACAAGGGACATGCGGATCTGATGAGACTACTCATGTACTCCGGCGTGGAACTGCAAAAGACGGACAACTTTGGATCGACGCCACTGCATCTGGCTTGCCTCTCTGGTAATATGACCTGTGTGCGCCTGCTGTGTGAGAAATCGCAGCTGGATCTGGAACCAAGGGACAAGAATGGAAAGACACCGATTATGCTGGCACAGGCTCATCAGCACCAGGATGTGGTGCGTTTGCTGTACGGAGAGGTGAAGAAGAAGTCTCGCTGGATTCCCTCTGTTTCGGAGAGCTGGGGCTGGCTATTCGGCGGAGCGGGGGACTCCAAGGGACCGCTGTTCCTGTTCCTCTTCTCGGTGCTGCTGTGGGGCTACCCCATGTACATGATCCGTGCTATCCCCATCACCTGGAACATATTGAGGAGGTCGCACTATTGTTTCATCTATTGGAACGCAGTGATGTGGATTAGCTGGGCGATTGCCAATCGGCGGGATCCGGGGTACATACCACTCAGTTCGGATGCCTACTACCGGGCCATCAAGCAGATCCCGTATTTCGACAAGCTGAAGAAGCGGAATGTGATGCTGACCAGGCTGTGCCACAGCTGTAGGTGCCTACGTCCGCTGAGGGCCAAGCACTGCCGCGTGTGCAACCGGTGCGTCTCGTACTTCGATCACCACTGCCCCTTTATCTACAACTGCGTGGGACTGCGGAACAGGATGTGGTTCTTCCTGTTCGTCCTGTCGGTCGCTGTCAACTGCTCCTTCACCATATACTTCGCCTGCTACTGCGTCATGATTGAGGGCTTCACAATGCTCTACGTCCTGGGACTCATTGAGGCGGTGGTGTTCTGCGGACTTGGTTGGATACTCACGTGTACTTCGGTAGGTTTTATTTTTCCAGAGAAATCCTTTAGCTCAAATCATTGTGCACTTACAGATCCTCCACGCCTGCATGAACCTCACCACGAACGAGATGTTCAACTACAAGCGATATCCGTATCTGCGGGACAAGCGCGGTCGCTACCAGAATCCCTTTTCGCGCGGTCCCATCCTCAATCTGCTCGAGTTCTTCGTCTGCCTGCCGGATCGAGGCGATGACAACGACCTTCTGCTGGAGGATAACATTTGATTAAGGATTTAGGATCGAGCCCCTGCTCGCCGGCGCAAATTGCCCGTGCGTGGATAATGATGTGAGGAGGCAGCCAAGGACCCACTCGGGTAGGCTGCCACTTTGGTTTGGCTCCACAAGCTTTGTGCTTACTTGAATGCTTTAAAGTTCGAACCGAAAGTCAGCCAGTGCGTTTTAATCATCTACAAAATCAATTAAGTTATCAATGCGAAAAGAAGTATCTATAGGGTTTGGTTGTCTGGTAATAACCCTGTTTAAAGGGAATTTAAATTTAGCCCAAATGAAATCAACGCACTTAACATTTTTTTAAATTACACAAATAATAATTACAATGCTGAGATTCCATAAATTCATCAGGAATCGACATACTTCATTTCGGACTGGTGTCCAAGCATCGGCTAGCCGAGTTTTTCGCTTTTCCAACTTGTTACTTTTATAGCCGTGGATAAAATACGCTTCTCTCATTAGTTTTTGTACAAAATTGTTATGTATAAAATGTGTTATTTAATGATCTCTATATTATATACCTACTATAATAATAAATGGTGTAAAAGTTCACTAAATGGCTAGGCAGGAGGAAACCACTCGCGAGTGCCCGCACCAGTTTGTTCATTTTGTGTCCGGGGAATTGCACAAGTAATACTAGCAGAAGATCAGATCGAAGAATATATGTAGTGGGTACACTTTGGCATGTATCTTGGGTGATGGGAGTTTAGAATGAATCGATATTTCGTTTGGTTAGTTTGCGATATGCTTAGCTCTCGAAGCAAAAGTCGTAGTTCTCGGGATCCTCGGGAATGGGAGGTGGGTCCTTGCTGATATCCACGCCCTCGGTATCTAGCAGGCGCAGCTTTATCTCCATGGACAGCAATGTATCAAAGTCCTCGTTTTTTTGCTTGCTGACCATCGGCTGGCACAGCAGGGCGTTAATTCCGTCCGTCCAGTAGTTGAAGATGCTTTCGTCGGGCGCGACAAAGTCTAACGTAGAGTGCTCCATATTCTCGAACGTAATTGAAAATGCCAGATTTACGGCGGATTTCCTGATGCGAGTTTCTTTCATGTGCGGACATTCCTTACCCTCCAGCAACTGCTTAATCTCACTGATGGGCAGCTTCTTAGGCAGCTCCTCCATGGTGGGTATGTTCTTCTCATCGCAATCGCCATAATGTATGACTTTGTGGTTGGGCGAAAGGCGGGCGTACCAGAACTTGTCCTTAGTTCTAGTTCCTCGCAAATATTTAGCGAAACGAGTGCCTATTATAAAAGAAGATAATGAAATATAATATTGCACAATTAAGATTTTTTAGATAGCATCTTACCTTCCACCAAAAATGAAAGCCGTTGCTGCTTGATAAGCTCGAGGATGTGAGGCGATATCTTCTCCTTAAGCTTTACAATAGCCGAGGCGGTGGAATCGCATTCCTCTTTTGAAGTACGCTCCTGCTGACGCAGCGTTGTGATCTGCTGATAGGTTAGCAAGGCGATCTTGTTTCGAAAATCCTCCAAGTTCTCGGGTCTAAGCTTGAGAGTGCGTTGGATCTGCTCCCGCACCACGCTAAAGGTGGTGGTAAAGTCCTCGGCAGTGGCACGCATATCCTTCCATGTGCGATTCAGCGTAATGACACAGATGCAGAAAAATTCCTCGAACGGCGAATCGTGGGTGAAGAACATGGGTTGGAAGTCACCGGATTGCTCTGCTGGCGGCTCGCCAATGCGCAGGATGTCGCACAGCACCTTGACCAGCTCGATGGATGTTCGTCCAAAAGGACACTCGTGCTCATCTGCACGGCACGAATTCTCCCGCACAATCTTAGCATACTGCTGGGTGTAGTTACGGGCGAAGTATACCATGCAATCCAAAGCCAATATGCCTAAAAGTCAAGTTTTTATTAAAAAGAAAAGGATTTATAATATGAAAGCGTTTCCTTACCCGGTGGTGTCTCTATGAAATCCTGGGCAGGATTAATATCGCATTTAAATCCCAGCTTTTTGTAGTACTGAGAGAAGTTCACGTTGCCAGCTCCGGAGCCACCACCACGTCGGATGTGATCGTCACTCTGATTTAAAGCGTTGGTATGATCGTCGAAGGCGATACGCCGTAGCTCCTTAATCTTCTCGTGGGCATCCTGGTCCTGGGCATTCATCTTCATCCGCATCCGCTTCTCCAGCAGGCCGAGGGTCAGTGTTTGTAACACATACAGTTGGTGGGTCATCTCGGTGCCCAATCCGTTGCCAATGAGGGCCAGGCGGAACTGCTTGGCGCTGATGGTGTGGGCGATGGTCCTGCGGCGAGATTCGTCTGCTTTGACGAACAGTGCGTTTAGCAGAGCGATGGCATTTTGCCGCATCACCGGTGAGTTCACCTCCTGCAGAAGCCGCAAAATGTCTTGCAACTTAATGTCCTCGGCTACCAGGACGTGCTTGTTGCTGCACATGACAATGTTCTCCAGGTTAGAAAGGGCGCTCTCTCCGCAGTTCGTGGGATACTTCTGGAAGTTTCTCACAATCTCAATGTTGCGAGCCACAAAGGAGTTTTCCGGCACTTCCCAGGACACAGTGCCGTGCTCCATTAACTCCACGAAGCTGGCCAGGCTGTAGTTCAGAATGTCCTCGTTGGTCTGGCCTCCATCCTCTATCATCTTAATGAGCGTGTCCAGACCCTTCTCCTTGATGAACTCCAGGGCGAAAGTGTGATCGGTGCTTAGAGAGGTTAGCTCCTTGAGGCGCTGCGCTTTTTCCTGGGGATTTCCATTGAGCAGGACCTCCATGGCATCGCTGGCCGTTTTCGAGGGCGAGTACTGCAGCCGCAGTACGGAGCCGTTTTTGATCTCGTTCCGGTTCTTTTCGGTCACGTACTTTTGGTTGTTGGACTCGCAGAACTGGAGGGCATAGTTCTGGTGATCGCTAATGGACCAACCATTGCATATGTCCTGAATTTTGCCTGAAAACGAAGGAGAGATAAGTGACCATAAACAGACTCACTGTCTAAAGCAACGCTTTGAATTTCAATGAGGAACGGAAATGGGAGGGCGCTGACATCACGATAGCAATAGAACATGTATTAAAGGGCGTTGGTTTAAGGCTTTTGCTTTTTATGGATTTTTTCAATAAATGTCAACTAAAATCATGTTTTATTCCTTCTAATAAACTTACATATTTAGCATAATTAAAAGGAGTTTTGCTTAGTGTTCCTGCCTAGCAAGCCTTTAATCTTAGTTATTCTATTTTATTTACTTACTTGCCAGGGGATGTCTTTGATCCAGATTTATTAACTGCGCCATATGGTTCTCACGCTCCACCGCTATCTTCACAATATGTGAATCCTTAACCGTCGTTTTTTTCGGAATCATTTTAATAGTTTTGCAACTAGCGCAAACTGCAATTATTATTGTTTTTTCTGCGTAAACTAATAATCTGATGTTGATTAATTCAAGACAGTGTGGCCAGGTGTCAGAGCTCGTAAAATATATCTATTTTTTAGAAAAAATACCGCATCCCCTTGGGGTATCAGTAACATAAGGCGGGAAGAAACTTTTGTTTTAAAATGTTACTTTGTGATAAGCCCAGCTAAACATATAAATGTATTTACTCCTTTTTTAATATTCTGTTTTGGTTTAATGATAAATTTAGATTAAAGCAGTTGAACGACTAAACCAGGGATAATAGCAGTTACTTTTTAACAAAATTCTGTTAGACTTACATTTTTATAAATAAACTTTATTATTTAACTTTATTACTTAGAGGTCAACAGCTTAATCAATTCGCCTACCACCTTAACATTAATACTATTTCCCAGTAGGCGATACTTTTGACGATTCGTTGTCTCTGCGGGAAACTCGAATTCCTCAGGAAAACTCATCAGACGAGCCACTTCACGAGGACTGAAATAGCGTAGTTTGATTTGATGCAGGAGATCCAACCGCTGCTGCAAGACCTCCTCCGATTTTACAGTTTCCTTATTATTTTCGTCGATTTCCCTGACCAGCTCAAAAATCCGATGGGATTCCGCCATCGAGAGCGGTGTAAATGCAGATCCCGTGCCCTCGGTGTAGTGTGTGTAGCCCTTCGTAAAGCACATAGATCTACTTTGCGTAGGATGGATTATGTCCATGACCAGAACTCTTTTGGTTAAAACATCATCGGGCACTAAAAAATCGGAATGGACATTTTCGTCAACGATCTCTGAGATTTGGGAGAGGGTCTGCTTCTCGGGCTTGTTCCCCGGCATTTCCTCCCAGATCTTGCCGCTAGCAAACGGAAAATCCTTATTTTTGCGGGCAATGCAATAGTAGCGATATCGGGTATTGGGAACATTGAATTGCGTGGGCGTTAGAATAAACTCCCGCCAATGGAATTCCGCTTTCTCTAGAGCCTTAATGAACTGATTCCGCGCCTGTGAGCTCTCGAATCCCTTCACGTTCTCCATGAGAACGTACTCAAGGTCCTTGCACTCCGGAATAAGCCCACAAAGGTGAGTAAGTGCGTCCGACCGCTTGTCCTCTGTGTCCCTTTGCAATCCTTGACGAGTGTGGGGCTGGCAGGGCGGAGACATCAGCAACAGGTTGGCCCGCAGTTTCCCAACTTCCTTTGCACTCAGGCTTTGGATATTCCTGGTTTTTACCACATTACTGCCGTAATTATGCGCATAAACAGCATTAGCTACGGTGTTCACATCCATGGCGGCTACAATTTCTCCTTCTAGCTCTGCATCTGTAGGGGAATCCTTTAGTTGTATATGTTTCTTAAGTTGCCAACTCACATTTAAATGCATAATGCATCCCGCCAATGCCGCTGAATAGTTCTAAAACCCGAAAATCCATGTCTAGTGATTATGTTTTGTTTACAAACTACACGTTTCGGCATGAACGTTTTCCAACACTGCCGCTAACAGCAGGTTCCTGCGTTTCGTTGTAAATAGTCTAAGGCAGAAGAAGAAGAGCATCAACACGTGCCGCTTACTTTTGTTGAACTTTTCCTAATTTAACGTAAAATGATTAAAACTAAGCGAAAACCTGCACCTCCGCCGGTGGAACAGGACTCGGACAGCGACTCCAGCTTTGACGCAGAGGAGCCACAGGAAGCGGATGGGGATGTCCAGGTGGAGCCAGTCACCGACAGCAGCGATGAAGAAGCTGCCTCCACCAGTAAACTGTCCAAAAAGCAGTCTGTCGAGGATTTAGAAGATGAGGACGAGGACGACGAGGATGACGACGACGAAGAGGATGAAGATGACAAGAAGACACGCATTCCGGTCTTAAATCCTCTAAGCCTGATGCGCAACAAGGAGCAGCGTATGGCCCTCTTCAAAAAGATGAAAAAGGAGAAGCATAAGAAAAAGATGCAGGAGCGACGGGCTCGCCGTAAGGCAGGAGTGCCTGCCAATCCAGGCCACACCATAGAGAGCCTTCGCGAGAAGGACCAGACGGAGGTGGCCAATCTAAACGACTCCGACAATGAGGAGCTGCAAAAAGAGTTGGAACTAGACGACTTCAGCGCATACTTCGAGCGCTCCTATGAGCCCAAGGTGCTGATCACTTTTGCTGACAATCCGGTGACCAAGACGCGCAAGTTTGGGCTTGAACTGTCGCGCATATTTCCCAACGCTCTGGTGAAGATCAGGAACAAGTCGTCGGTGAAGAAGATCTGCAAGAGCGCGGAACGCCAGGAGTTCACAGACGTGGTGATTATCAACGAAGATCGCAGAAAGCCAAATGGCCTGCTGGTCATTCACCTGCCCAACGGACCCACTGCGCACTTCAAAGTATCTAACGTGAAGCTCACTTCGGACATAAAGCGCGACCACAAGGAGATAACAAAGCACAGGCCAGAGGTCATTCTAACAAACTTTACCACCCGTTTGGGTCTGACAGTAGGTCGCATGCTTGGCGCCCTGTTTCACCACGATCCAGAGTTCCGCGGCCGCCGGGCCGTGACGTTCCACAACCAGCGAGACTACATCTTTTTCCGCCACCACCGCTACGAGTTCACCAAGGAGGGCAAGCGCGTGAAGCTGCGCGAGCTGGGACCGCGATTCACCCTCAAGCTGCGTTCCCTGCAAGAGGGAACCTTCGACAGTAAGACCGGAGACTATGCCTGGATCATCAGCAACAAGCGGCACGCCATGGAGTCCCGACGACGCTTCTTCCTCTAGTTGTATTTCGAGGCATTGTATTTAGGTATAGAGAACTTATTAAACCAACTGATAATACAAAAATAGTAGTTCGATTGAAAAGAGTTGATAACCATTAGCGTCCGCCAGATTGTTTTGTCGGGGATAAAATAAAATACAAAGTGCTTAGCCTAATAAATGTGCAACACTCAACAGTTAACCAATTGGCACACCACGAGACGACCGTGCTCCGCCATTAACTACATGGTGGGGCATTGGGGACCAGGTCCACCGGCGGCTACAGCGGAAGCAGGATCACCGAAGGGCAGGTCGCCGCCCGTCTCGGCCAGAATCTCTGCCGGGGGCTGGCCGTAGTCTTGCAGTTTGCGCATGTCGTCCAGCACCACGCGGAACTTCTCGCGCTTCACGGCCGCAGAATCGTCGGCCTTCTCGCTTTGTAAATGGCCCTCGATCACCTTATACAGCTCCATTTGCTTCTGGTATCTGCGCATACGGGGTTTTAGTAATTGTTTATTTAGTTGGAGTTGGTTGACGGCATACCTCTCCTTGTCCTCAGCCGAAATCTTGGCGTCGTTCTCTTCGAGGTACTTGGGGTACTTCTCCAGCAGCTCTCGGATACTGGGCAGCAGGATCTCCGCCGAAAGCAGGCTCTGCATCATGCCCTCCATAAAAGGAAGGAACATGTTGCCATCCCCTCCGCCAGCCTGGTAAAGGGGGATTAGTTTAATGGTGACAAGTGTTTGTCAAATGAAGCATACCCCGTCCAAGTTAAGGGAGCCAAACATGCTGGCGATGTCGTTCTCCGAGGCGGGAGCGGCCAGGTCCTCAGAGCCCTCCTGAAGGCCCTTAAGTGCCTGCGAAATGCTATCGGAATACTTGGAGACATCCTCGTCGGTGGCCGAGTTCTCGCCGCTCAAGGTGAGCGCAGCTGCCTCGGCCATCTTCTTGAACCCGGCCATGATCTGGTCGGGATCTTGGGGCAGGGGCGGTATGTCGCCACTGGGCGTGTTCGGACCTCCGAAGAGCGTGTTCATGCGATCGGCCAGCACCTTGGCTTGCTCACTGAAAAGCGGTTTACAGGTCAAAATACAAAGTTCAAGTGCCGAGCTGGAATCCTCCATTGACTCACATGAAGAACGCATCGGGATCCTCCGAGCCCTCGGCTCCTTCAGTGGCTGCCGCATCCGAGGAAGAGGCCTTTTCCTGTTTGTCGCCACCACTTTTGTCGAAGTCCTGCAGAGCACCTGTGTAAAAAATTGGGCGACGTAGTGCGCATTATGTAAGGGTTAGGAAATAGATCCCAATATGAATATATGGCTTGTACTCACTGTCCAGCAGGTCGTTTAATTCATCGCCGTTCTTCTTTTCCTCGGACATTGTGTAATTTCGGGCAGTTTTTACCTGATTTCGAGGTGGGTGGGAAATGGTAAAAAATAAAGACCGACTAAACAGTGGGACCGCACAACTGGACCTGGAAAATCCCAATGTCAGTTAAACAGGTGTGGCTACACTGCACTCACATTTTAGTGCGACCGTAAACGACGTAAAACGACTTTTCAAATATTTCCAAAACATTGTAAAAACGTTTATTATTATTTTTATTGGCGGATATTTTATAGTTTGTTTCGTCTAATTCTGCAACATACTTTTAAAGTTATTAAAAAGGCACTTTTATAAGCATTTCTACGCTGTGTTACCAATAAAACGTATTATTTTCAAATATATCCAATTCAAATTTTACATTAACTTAACAGGAAATTTCAGTTCGTATAAATCTTATTATGATGCTAAGTCTCTATTACCTTTATTCTTTGTCGTTATAAGCTATAGGCTTCTCTGGGGTATTTTTTTGTTTTTTACCCTGTATTACCATTAAAATTAATTAAACGTGCAAATAGACTTCATTAAAATATTGAATATCAATTTTACATGGACTAATCATGAAATTTAAATTCAGAATCTTTAATCTTTGTCTCTATTAACTATCAGGCTTAACTGTATGTTTTGCAACTTTCAAAGTAGTTAGTCAAATGTATTTAAATATTAGCTCACACTTATTCAGATAAAGCCCATGTTATATTAGTAGTTTTTCTATTTGTAAATATTAAAATTCTTAAAGCATACTTGAATTAATAAAGAAATTAAGTTAAATTAAATTTAGCAAACACAAGCCAAAAGTGAAAATAAAATTAAATCTGTTTTACTTTTAAAACTGAGAATTCAATTTGATACCGAAACTTGTTTCAGTTGAAGTCCATCTAAATTGGACAAAATATTATTAAAATATTAAAATGTTACTTTTAAAGAAATAATAAACTTCCACTTAGCAAGAAGCATCTTAATATCCTTCCTAATAGCGACCAAAAAGGAACAATCCAAGGACATTAGTCGAAGATTATCTAAAATAATCACCCAAAATATTTACGCTTGTTCTGCGAAACTCTCAGCCAATCTCCCCGGGAATTGCACCTTGCTGTGCGCGGACGGAGATCGGCGACCAAACTGCGACCAGAGCCCAAACCGCACATAGTGAGTGTGAGTGGTGAGGGGTCGCAAATCCACCAAGGTCACGGCGCGACGCTGATGCGCGACCAATTCCGAAACCAGAAAACCAGAACGTAACACCCATGGCCGGGGACACATGGATTTTTGCAGTAGGGAGTCCTCTCCCGCCCGAAGGTCATCTCTCCGGAGGAACCCCGCTCGGTTTTTCGATTCCTCCTCATATGGTCAATTGGCTGGGCTGGGCTGGGCTGTTTTCGACTTTAACCGCACGGTTTACCAAAAGAGCAAGACGAATCTTCGATTCGGTACGCCCACGCAGCGAAGTATTGTGGTAAATTTGTGTTTTCTTCTCACAATTGGGGCGGAGTTTTCGATGGGTTCCCGTTTTCCGGTTCCCGGTTCCCGAAAGTGCCCAGCATGGGCGGAGCTTCGTCTGAAATAATGCATAATTTGGTGTTTTATTTTCGGCTTAGGGTGGGACAAACCGCCTGAAACTCTTACATTTCCTATAGAAATATGGAAATTGTTAGTTTAAAGGGAGGTAATTCGGATTCTTTCATTTTTAGAGACTTTTACCACATTTCCTTAAAAAGGTAAATATCGTGTGTAGGAAACCAAAATGCATGTTTAACTTCGTTCCCTTGATATCCAAAACAATAGAGAATATAGTTCAATTTAATATTTCCAAGGAACTAAACAGTTCTATAAGTCAAGACAACCGTCAAAAAGTCAAAACAAAAGTCGAAAACGTAAAAACCCCTTCGCTGTTTAAAACAATTGAATTGGTCCACACTCACACCCGATCCCAATAAAACAAGATTCGCACTTTTTTGACATAATTTTTAGTGCACTAACGGTTGGTCATAAAGTTGTTTATTTGGATATAATCGGTTGCTGGATTTCGGGCTTACCTGTACCTCCAGCCCACGCACGCTATACTTCCCTTGAAGAGTGCTAGAACGGAACCCAAGATTCGACCCGTCATAAAGTGGCCATCAGCATCCTTACTAGCATTTCACTTCCTCCCTCCTGCACGAAAATATCTTTTTTTGGGAAGTTTACGAGGATTGTGTGTATAACCTTTCCATATATTGGCTGCGATTTCACGGTCACTGATGGCAACGTTATTTTTTCGACTTTTCCGCATCCTTCCAGAGAAAGAGGCGCGATTTATGATTCCGCGATTGTTCGGTAATGGCAATGATTGCGGTTTTATATGCACATCATAGAGGTTGTAACGCGATCCTGTGGCGTGTGACCTCAAATAATATTTATGGCAATAAAATACTAATTACGTGAACGTAATATGAGAAAAGAAATTAATGAATATATTTACAAAACGACAACCCTAATTAAAATATCTCGGTTTAGAGCTACTGTTTCTAAAATCTTCTCTGAGTTTTTGAAATATTATTCCAACTATAGACCTAACCATCTCTACTTAAGTGATAATAATATTTATCACTTGTATTTGCATTATATTTATATTGCAATCCGATATGAAGTTAACTCAAACCAAGGTATACAAAAAAAAGAGTTATAGAATTTTAAATTAGCTTTTATTTAGTTTGAGTTATAATATTTTACAAAAGAGTTATGGAATTTTAAAAGTATTAGTTCACTGCCAGTTAGTTGTATTGTTATCCGTTAAATCCGTTTAATCAGCAATCTTGTTATATAGTTTGTACGATATCTTTAATTATTTGTATATTTATTCTTACTTAATAAATCTACTATAATGTTTATCTTATTCGAATAAATGTTAAGTTATTATTTACGCAATTAATATTTATTTTATTAAAAGATCTTCTAAATGCAACTGACTTTTAGTTTGTCAATGGTATTTATATATTTTTATCTGTCTGGCCATGATCGCGTTAACTTTTGATATTTTGGCCATGGTAAATGCGATTACAGGGATGGCAGACTTTCCTGGAAAACTCCCAGTTTTCCTTTGAAATCCGTCCCCCGAAAAAGCGGCGAAGACAACTGCTCGCAGCCTCCCAAGAGATGAGCTGCCCGATTCCATCCACCGTTGCGCAATGGGGCGAGCTCTTCATGCTCTGACACCCATCGCTCTCCATCAAAGTGCCCATGCAAATGAGCCCTTGCGTCTGTCGCTCGCTTTCCTCCGGGGAAGGGGGCGGAGGGTCGTCTGCTCCAGATGATGTGGGTTGGTGTGGCTGCCCCTGGTCGCTGTTCTGTTTGATTAAGCGGAAATTAAGTGTGCGTTTCGGTTGCAGCCTCCCAATTCGCCATGCCCTTTTTTATCGTGAACCGCTGCACACATTTTTTATATTCCTCGATCGATTTGGCATGTCACAATTTTTGGAGAGCTGCTGGTGCGATCTCAGTGCAATTGATTCTTCTTATTATGTCAGTACGAAATAACAACTAGTGAAGAATTTTGCTAAGAATTTATAGAAGTTTTGACATGCTGCTTAAGCCTAAATTTTTTTAGCTGATCTCCTAATTTTTAGAGTCAAAATTTTGCACACTGGAATTATATTTTTAGGAGAAACATTAACCTAAAAATAATTTTTAAAGAATTTAACATTGTAAAATATTTAATGCAGCTCAATTCAGTTAATAAAATAAATAATCAGCTTAAATTGGGATCAAAAGCTCTTCGTTCTGGATTCACATCCTCAATAATATAAATCTCAAGACCCTTGCAGACTAATTTATAAATAATCACAGGCTCTGGAAATCATTTTCCATTTGCAATGCATTTTTCAATAGAAAACGCAGCCCAGGGCCAGTGATTAATGAAACAATTGAATAATTATACCCGTTACTCGTAGAGTAAAAGGGTATATTGTATTCGTGCAAAAGTATGTAACAGGTAGAAGGAAGCGTTTCCGACCCTATAAAGTATATATATTCTTGTTCAGGATCACTAGTCGAGTCGATCTAGCCATGTCCGTCTGTCCGTCTGTCCGTCTGTCCGTCTGTCCTGTCTGTCCGTCTGTCCGTCTGTCTGTCCGTCTGTCTGTCTGTCTGTCCGTATGAACGCTGAGATCTCGGAAACTATAAAAGCTAGAAGATTGGCATTTTGCAAGTAGATTTTAGGAGTTCCTACGCAGCGCAAGTTTGTTTCAAAATGGTGCCACGCCCCCTCTGACGCCCACAAGCCACAAGCTGTGACCACAGTTTTGATGCTATTATGAAAATTTTTTTTGATATGTATTTGTTTCGTCAATACCTTTCGATTGGCCAAAAAAAAATTTTGCCAAGCGCACTCTAACGCCCAAAAACCCATTAAACGCTTAAGCCTGGCTAGCGCCTACATTTCCGCCTTTCATGGCCCGTGGTACCAATAGCGCCATCTAACGGATGTCTTTGGAACAGATGGCCAAGGCGCTCAACATAGTCAACGTTAATTCTCGATAAGGATTTCTATTAAAGGAAATTGCGATGGCTTTCATTTGTCAATACCGAACTATATCCCAAGAACTATGCAAATTAAATCAAGTTAGCCAAATTGGAGGTGTTCCCTGGGTACCGATTTTAACATAAAAATCGGGAGCTAATTCGAGCGGCGAAAAACATACAAAAAGGCATATTTATATTAAGTTGTTTAGCTAAGTAACGGGTATCTAATAGTCGAGGCACTCGACTATAGCGTTCTCTCTTGTTTTATTTAAATTCGCATATATCCGATGCGAGCCGTGGCTAATGGACAAACGCCGCCGAAGATCTCAAAACTCAGAATCCAAAGAAAGAGTCGAGAGCCGCAAGATGCGAGATGTGAGAAAAACGCCACCTACTTTGTGGACTCTACTCCGAGAGGAAACTAATGATGTTCGTTGGATATACCCGTATTCGAATGCATGTTCGATCCACGATCGATGCTGATCGACTACAAAGCAGAGCAATTACAAATCGGAGAACTGGACAACAGGTTGCTGGCCGATGGATGGAGGTGGAGGTGGGATGGGATGGGAATCGTGGATGTGGCCACGGGATGGAGACAGAGATGGAACCACTCGGCGGACCTGGCCGGAAAACAAATTAATCTTGTCGACGTCGCGGCCTCGTCACTTTCTTCGGCAGGTCGAGGGCCCAGGTGTTTGATCTCGACCTGATGCTGATCTGCTGTTGGACAACGATGGGTTGCGCCTACCTTTGCGCCTTCTGTTTAATGATCAATTTGTTGGCCTCCGTCTCAGATGTGTGCCGACAGCGTTTAGCAGTCGATTGGCCGGGATTGTTTTGTTTGGGCTCCGTTTGTTGTGCCCCAGGCTAATGAGTTTCTCGAAAGTGGGTGTATGTGGCAGGGGCTCCCCTTTTGCCCTCGGGATGAGGAAGCACAGGCATCCCTTCAGGCACAATCCTTCATGACCTGCGAAATTTTCACCAGACTGTGCGACGTCGAAATACACAGGCAAATAAATTTTTTCATATCACTAAAGTGGAAACAGAGAAAACTCCCATTCATGTCCCCATTTAATTTATTTATTTTAAGGTACTAAGAATCCTTTGGTAATTAGTTTGTTGTGATGAATTGGCACTTATTTGATGTAAAGATATAAGAGTTTTACTTTCCAAATTTACTAACAGTTATAGTTTCTGTTATGGCTATAAATATTAGATTAAAATACAAAAAAGTGTAATCTCCAAATAAAATTTCAAAACTAATTTTACAAATTTAACATGTATCATACATAGGATGTTATTTTTTTTTAACAATTCCAAATTATAAATTAATATACTTTGCTAGTAAAAAGCTAATTTTAAATTTTAACAATCAACATAACACAAATCAAATAACTAAATTATTAAAAAAAGGGTCTTAAAAGCCTAAATATGTAAAATATATTGAACAGATGGTAATCAATATAAAATAATAAATTTAACCCTATTAAGTTCTGAAGAAATAATAAAAATATCATAGAATATTGCTAATTTTGAAAATGCCTTTCTTGTACAAGTTCCCGTATTTTCTGAAAAACATGTTTTTAGATGAATGTGCCATGTTTTAGATTTGAAAATAGTATCCTGCATTTCCACCGGAGTGTTTTTCCTGAGTGCATGACGAATGTCATGCGGTCGGAGTGCCAAAACCGTACGATTGTGGGCAGGGGCGCGAAGTTCCTCCGATCGAGCCACATGAAATATGCTAATTTGCAGACAAAGCAGTTCTGCGGAAGCCGCCTCGCGACCCACAAACAACTAATGCCTTCAATTAGCCCGGCTAAACTGCTACCAAGAGCAAGGGTTAATCGCCCGGAGATCGGGAAAGGCCCTCAGCCATCCGCCCCCTTTTCACGGTGGGCGGGGGCTGCGTTAAGCCGCAGCGTTTTTTCTCCGACAGTTGGGCCGTGGCCAGGCTACCTGGGACTCCTTGGTCCTTGGCCCGGTTTAGCGAGTCCCACCCAAATGCCATGGCAAATCGTTTACAAATGTTGATCAATAAAACGTCGGGCTGTAATGCGATTATCCGCTATAATCGTGCGATCAACACTCGAGAACTTTTCCCAAATATTTGAAAAAGTCAACTGGCGATCCGCGGGATCCAGGATGCAGGATGGCCAGGATCCAGGGCCTAAGCTGGTGCGACTTTCCCTCTAATCTCGCACTTTGCCGCTATTTGTTTGCATGCTTTAGCGGGGATTTCGATTTACGATCGCTCCGGCTCCGAAGAAAACTCTGCTCGGGAGATTCGGAGGGCTGGTTTTCGGACTGGGCCGTGACCATGACCAGGGAGCCTCTTCTGGGACTCGTATTTACTAAAACTTACTGCGGATTAGCAAAAAGTCAATCGCCGCCTGCCAGTCTGACGAACGAGTGGAAATATTTGAGGATCAACGCAGAACCGGAGGATCAACAGTCGGTTTAGGATTTAAGTCAAAAGTGTAGTTTAATGGAGGAAAATAAAAATAACAAGAAAGGAAAGCTAACTTCGGGCGGAGCCGAAGCTGATATACCCTTGCAGAATATTCTGTAAATAATATTCTCCAAAATTATTCATATGATGCATTCTAAATACTCATAAAAATCCCAACTTCCTAACTTTAAAAACACCAAAGTTATGGCATTTTTAATCGTTCAGTTATATGGCAGCTATAGGATATAGTCGGCCGATCCCTATAAAATTTGGTAGGTCGGATTGATTGGCCAAATATAAAATTCATAGAAAATCCCAACTTCCTAACTTTAAAAACACCAAAGTTATGGTATTTCCTATCGTTATATGGGAGCTATAGGTTATTGTCGGCCGAAATTTGGTAGGTCGTATTGATTGGCCAAATAAAAAAGCCATAGAAAATCCCAACTTCCTAACTTTACAAACACCAGAGTTATGGCATTTCCTATCGTTCAGTTATATGGCAGCTATAGGATATAGTCGGCCGATCCCGGCCGTTCCGACTTATATACTGCGTGCAAAGGAAAGAAGGGTGTGTGCAAAGTATATCGATATCTTTAAAACTGAGAGAGTAGTTCGCGTAGAAACAGACTGGCGGACAGACGGACAGACGGACATGCTTATATCAACCCAGGAGGTGATCCTGATCAGGAATATATATACTTTATAGGGTCGGAGATGTCTCCTTCACTGCGTTGCACACTTTTGACCAAAATTATAATACCCTCTGCAAGGGTATAATGAGCACTCTAAATGTTGCTCTCGGCTTTATTTTATTTTTGAAGACAGATATTTGACCAATCTAAATAATTGTTTATTATACCCTTGCAGAGGGTATTATAATTTTGGTCAAAAGTGTGCAACGCAGTGAAGGAGACATCTCCGACCCTATAAAGTATATATATTCTTGATCAGGATCACCTCCTGAGTTGATATAAGCATGTCCGTCTGTCCGTCTGTCCGTCTGTCTGTCTGTCCGTCTGTCTGTTTCTACGCGAACTAGTCTCTCAGTTTTAAAGATATCGAATTGAAACTTTGCACACACCCTTCTTTCCTTTGCACGCAGTATATAAGTCGGAACGGCCGGGATCGGTCGACTATATCCTATAGCTGCCATATAACTGAACGATAGGAAATGCCATAACTCTGGTGTTTGTAAAGTTAGAAAGTTGGGATTTTCTATGGCTTCTTTATTTGGCCAATCAATTCGACCTACCAACTTTTATAAGGATCGGCCGACTATATCCTATAGCTCTCATATAACGATAGGAAATACCATAACTTTGGTGTTTTTAAAGTTGGGAAGTTGGGATTTTCTATGGGTTTTATATTTGGCCAATCAATCCGACCTACCAAATTTTATAGGGATCGGCCGACTATATCCTATAGCTGCCATATAACTGAACGATTGAAATTGCCATAACTTTGGTGTTTTTAAAGTTAGGAAGTTGGGATTTTTATGAGTATTAAGAATGCATCATATGAATAATTTTGGAGAATATTATTTACAGAATATTCTGCAAGGGTATATCAACTTCGGCTCCGCCCGAAGTTAGCTTTCCTTTCTTGTTTTTCTTCAAATTTATATCAAATATCAAAAAGAGCTTGTCGCAGGATGGAGACTTAAAAAGGAATTTAATTTCAGGTCCAGACAATCAATTAATTAAAAAAACGTTAAAAAATGGAGATAGTTTGTGGTTGTCATATCAATTTAACAAAATATATTAATTACATATTTTACTAATTCAAAATTATAAAAAACGAACACAATATGCCTGAGTCGTAATAAATCGGTTAGATAAGATACAGTTGATACTAACTATTAAGAATATTTACTAAAAAATGTAAATATAATAATATGATAGACTGTGATTGACTGAAAATAAAAATGTACACATCATTTAAAAATAATAAAGATCCCAACAAAATATATGGCTTTATTTGACATTTTTCAAAACACAGCCTTTAGAATTAAAATCATTATCTCTTCAATGGTATTTGATTAACATGGTTTTTCGTTTCAATTTGAATACGAAGAATAAGTAACTGAGAATAATATATGATGCTTTTAGACATGGCATGCCATGGTACGTTAAGATGCTCTGTCCAGAAATTCCTAATTTCTAGAAATCATGGCTCTAAATAGTTCATTATCTAAGCATCCCGTAGGGCGTTCTACGAGAAGAGCCTTCTGTGGGCTGTGGGCATGGAAATTCGTCGCACACCACAACATCCAACGGAACAGCAACAACAATCGCAAAGGGACTGATAAAGACATTAGGTGCAGGGAACGTGAAACAATCAAGGCCGTTCCAATGTGTGACAACAGACCACATTACGTCCGGCCAAAGCGAATCGATTGCCAAACACAAACAGCAGCGGAAATCGAGAGGAGAAAGGTAGGAAAAAGTACGTTGAGATGACGACTTGTTCATACCCATCAGCTAAAGAATAGGTATGGGTAGAGCCGCAAAGGTTTAGCTCATACACGAAGAGTGATACTTGATTTCTTCTCTTTTAATACACAATTATGATATACTATAGTATATGGGCTTGAAATTATTACAACTATTTTCTTTATCTTTTGATTTAACTTAATTGCATATTATTGGTATTATGTAGTCTATAGTCTGGCTAAAAAAACTAAAAACTAAAAATGCAAAATGTTGTATAATTTAAGCCAAAATCAAAGGTCAGAGGATCACTTAAAAGACAATTCTTGTTAAGAGTTCTAAGCGTACTATAATTTTTTCTTTAGATTTTATTTTATTTTACTTATTTTAAATAAAAAGTTTTTTTAAGTTTATTTTTGCCATTTTACAAATGCTTACTTATCATATGAAGTAAACGAAAATAATTATATCTTAAAACGGCAGGTTTCTTATATAGTTGAGTATTGGTTATTGAGTATTGGCTATTATTATTGCAGATTTGTCAAAATATAATATCATATTTATGTATAATAAAAACTTGCAAAAATTGTGAAATAAAATGATTATTTACATCCATTTTTATGGTCCAACGGTACAGAATGAGGGATTATTAAATTCCTAGACAAATAAAACGTGGATTCTATTCAATGTTGCCATCGATTATAGCGCTATTTGTTTGCGTCGATTGAGCACACGAGCCTCTCGAGGTAGATCCTCCAAATCAGATGCGATCCTAGTCTTGGAGTTTTAGTTTCGCAGGTACGGAGATCCGCTGGCGAAAGTTGACGATCACGAGGAGGATTTTCATTCATAGCACCCTGGGTGGCATCATAAAAAGTCTCTAAGCATCCTTATTCATTGCACGGATGTGTCTTCATTTTCCCGCTGGCTGATTCGTGGAAATGCGAGCGAAGCTGACTAGCTGCGTTTATGGCACCGATGCCTCCTACTGCTTCCTGCATTTCGGCCAGGACCGTTCTATTGCGATCCTGGGTTGCGATCCTGTTGCAGGATCCTATTTTCAAGCGTTGATAGGGCGAAATTAGCGTTATATGAGTGGTCTATTCAGCGTTTATTGTCTCGTTAAATTGTGAAATCAACAAGGATCGAATCGGATTGAGTATTGATCGAAACTTGAGGCGCCCATTAGATTAATATCTGTTTTACCTCTCCAATTGAAATGTCTTCGTATACCAGCTTACAATCAAGGTCATCGGCTCAAGGTCGTCCTGGTTTTTGCTATCCTGCCAGGCGAAAATGTCGGGATTCCTCACTGGGTACTCCGAACTCCTCCCGTTGGGTTTGCTTAACCAAACTCCCAACGGGCAGCCACACCGAGCAGTAGAAACCCAACCTTTGTTAACTTGCGGCCTCCGTCGTCCTTGATCTGTAGATGGATCTGGATCTGGATGCGGATCGGAGCCAGAAGGATGCACATTCGTCACGTCTCTGTGGGCCAATTTCCTCGCTGGCGTTTCGACCGGGGTCCATCATTAATTCTCCCAACACTTGGCGCTCTCTATTGTTCGCTGGTTTCTAGGCCTCGTTGTTATCCCGCTCGGCGCTTTCTTTTCCAGCGGTTTTACTTAACTTCTTTTTGAGGGCTTCTGTTGCGTGAAATTCCACAATTAATCAAACTCACGGGCAGCCCATAGAATAGGGTCGCAACGATGCCATCACCTTGAGCACCGGAGCATAATGGTTTCAAAAGCGTGACAAGGATATGCCTAATGCTGAATGTTTAATTGGAAACTAACCCAAAGAAATTAATCAATATCTGATGTTGAAATGGTATAGCTTTTGAGAACCAATTGTACGGTTGTACGATTGATCGTACAATTTTGTTATATTGATATTTTTTTATCCATAATTATTAGCTTGGTTTCATTTATAAAATACGACACTTGCGAATATTTTTTTTTCGTTTTTCACAAATATTTTAGTACTTTTCCAATCACAATAATCACAACATTTTGAGCTCGGTTAACCGGTTCCGTTTTCTATCTATAACTGTCAGAAAAGTGGCTGCTCTCGTGCCTTTATAAATTAAAAGCCCTAATGAGGTATCAATAAAGGATATATTACGCTTGTAAAGAGTGTTAAATGCGTACTCGATTGCATTATGAGTTCCAGTGAATATCTAATTTGATTTCCGGGGTCGAGTGGAACCCGATAGAATATCTCAAGCGAGAATAGCCTAAGCCCAGGAATCTCAGTCGTCCTGTAGTTCATTCGAAAGTGACTTGCATAGATCATATTATTGTTGATTATGTCCTTATAACGACGTATCAATAAAGGATACATTACGCTTGAAAAGTGTAAAATGCGTACTTGATTTCATTAGATCTACCACTTAGTACAATATTTAATTTCCGGAAACCGGTGTAGCCTCCCAGAAAATAACCCAATAGAAGTAGAAATCAAGCCCAGGATTGGAATTGAGAGCCAAGGAGTCTCTATAGCATGAGAGTTCCCTCTTTCTCGTACACCCCATCCAAAGTTCTCTCCCATTCTCCCATTCCACAGCGCTTTTCGTGCTGAGACGCCCCCCGGCGCTGAGCGAGATGGGTGCCATACAGCGCTATATCCGGCAGCGAGTGGGAGCGAGAGGCCGCAGCAGGGCGGCCTGCGATTGGTCCGCGTGGTGGTTACCTGCCAAGTGCCAAGTGGCAGTGGGATATGGCCGACGTCTGGGCCGGGGCTTCACAGAAAGGCAACGATCTTGGCCGGCGTTCGGATGGTGAAGTCAGTTAGGCACAGACTGCGCAACGAGTCACACCGCATCTCGTCCTCGTCTTCGTCTTCGCCTCCGTCTCTTCGCCTAATTGAGATTGTGCCCTGAGAAACTATTCGTTCTAAAACTAATCGGTTAATCAACACCTCGCAACGCCAACTTATGACTTTGACAGAGTGTCAACAAATCGTCTAAAATCTTAAGTGAAACCAAGTGATACACGAACTCCAAGACAGAGTTTCCGCCGGTTTTGTGCCGGAACAAATTCGCGGTTCTTGGAGCTCCAGAAACTATGACCGTAACCGCCTTTGCTGCCGCCATGCACAGACCCTTCTTCAATGGATATTCTACCATGCAAGGTAAGTGTCTATGAATTGTATATATCATTAAGATCGAAATGTCTTTGTGACATCTAAGGGTCCTGCAAAATCTTTCCAAGATATCAAGTTGATCGTTTCCAAACTATCTCTGATTTCTTTTAAAGCTTTCTTAGTCTTGTCAGAAATACGTTTAAAATATTTTGAGGCACTCTTAAAAATTCAACTTTTTTTAAACTTTTTTATCCTGACTCCTTTAAATTGGTATTCACATAGAGCTTTGTTCAAGTCCAAGTTTTTACACACCTTCTGACATTTCCCTATCCTCCAGAATCGTATTCACTTTTAGCTTTGTCTTTGAGATCACAGATCTCTCTCAGATCTTTTAAAGTATCAGATTTATTTTTCGCGACTATGCCTTAACTCACTGCTCAAAGATCACTCGAAGATCTCACTTCGATCCAAGGCCGTCGGCGACTCTCTAATGGCCATTAGTTGCTCGGCGGGAGAGTCGCGCGCCTCTGACCTTCGACCTTAGCTCCGAGTTTCCCTCTTCCCAGGAAGTCAACGCCGGTCGAAGGTGTCGTAAATCAAGTGACACGCGCTTCTAGCTACCTAGCAAATTGGAAAAGCCTCTAAAATTTCCATTTCCTCCTCTCCTCATTGCAGACATGAACAGCGGCCAGGGGCGCGTCAATCAACTAGGTGGAGTCTTCATCAACGGTCGTCCATTGCCCAACAACATCCGTTTAAAAATCGTCGAGATGGCCGCCGACGGCATTCGGCCCTGCGTGATCTCCAGACAACTGCGCGTGTCCCACGGATGCGTTTCGAAGATCCTGAACCGCTATCAGGAAACAGGCTCCATCAGACCAGGAGTGATTGGTGGCTCCAAGCCGAGGATCGCCACCCCCGAGATCGAGAACAGGATCGAGGACTACAAGCGCAGCAACCCCGGCATGTTCTCCTGGGAGATCCGGGAGAAGCTGATCCGCGAGGGCGTCTGCGACAGGAGCACGGCGCCCTCCGTCTCCGCCATTTCGCGCCTGGTGCGTGGCCGAGATGCCCCACTGGACACAGATCTGTCCTCCGCCTCGGGATCTCCCTCGGGCGGTGTTACCAAGGCCTCCAGTTCTTGCAGCTCCGATGTGTCCGGAGGCCACCACAACAACAAGCCCTCCGATGAGGACATCTCCGACTGCGAAAGCGAGCCGGGAATCGCTTTGAAGCGCAAGCAACGCCGCTGCAGGACCACCTTCTCGGCTTCCCAGTTGGACGAACTGGAGCGCGCCTTCGAGCGCACCCAGTATCCAGACATTTACACCCGCGAGGAGCTGGCCCAGCGCACCAATCTCACGGAGGCACGCATCCAGGTGTGGTTCAGCAACCGGCGGGCTCGTCTCCGCAAGCAGCACACCTCGGTCTCCGCCGTCGCCCCCGGTGGAGTGCCCTCCGTCAGCCATGTACCGACCGCCACCTCGCTGCCCAGTGTGGTCCCCAGTGTGCCCAGCATGGCTCCGCTGGCCATGATGCCGGGATCCCTGGACGCTGCCTCCGTGCCCCTCTACCAGCAGCAGTACGACTTCTACGGCAGTGCCGCCAACATCTCCATTTCCGCCGCCGCCGCTCCCATGGGCAGCAGCAATCTCTCGCCGGGAATCACAACCACTCCGCCGCATCACCACCAGTTTTACAACCCGAACGGGAGCTCGGCCAGCTACATAATGGCGGGAGAAGCAGCGGGCAACACCACACCCACCGGCAACATCATCGTGTCCAGCTACGAGACGCAGTTGGGCTCTGTTTACGGAACCGAAGCGGATGGCCACCAGACGATGCCGCGCAACGAGAGTCCCAACGAGTCGGTGTCCTCCGCCTTTGGCCAACTGCCGCCCACGCCCAACAGCCTCTCGGCTGTGGTCAGTGGTGGCGGGGTGACCTCCAGTGGAGGCGCCGCGGGCGTAGATCCCTCGCAGTCGCTGGCCAATGCCAGTGCTGGCAGTGAGGAGCTGTCCGCTGGCCTGAAGGTGGAAACGGCGGATCTAGTGGCGGCCAGTCAGTCGCAGCTGTACGGGGGATGGAGTTCCATGCAGGCGCTGCGTCCCAATGCCCCACTTTCGCCGGAGGACTCGCTGAACTCTACCAGCTCCACGAGTCAGGCTCTGGAAATGACCACCCACCAGATGTTCCACCCGTATCAGCATGCGCCACAGTATGCCACCTATCCGTCGGCCCCGGGACATGCCCACTCGCATCCGCATCACGGACATCCGCATGCCCATGCCCCACATCCGCATGCACATCCGCATGCGCATCCGCAGTATGCGGGCGGCCATCCGCACTATCCGCCACCCACTTCATCGTCGCACTTCATGCCGCAGAACTTCAATGCCGCCGCCTTCTCGTCGCCGTCGAAGGTCAACTACACAACGATGCCGCCACAGCCGTTCTATCACTCCTGGTACTGAAACGGATCCTCCACCACCACCACCTCCTCCTCCTGGAGCAGGAGCAGGTGTCGCCAGGTGTCCCTGGAACAAGCCGCCAAAGATGTACATACATAGCAGGGGAGAAACATGAAAATAACATTTTTGTGTGGGGCAGTACTGACGTTTTCCATGTGGGAAAACATCTGACAGACTCGCCCCCAAAATAGTTCCAATTCGTAGAGCTAAGTAGACCTAGTAAATAGTACCCACTAAGGTGTAGGACATAAGACGAATAGAATAAGTAGCAAGTGCCTTGAAAATAAATATCTATGCTAATTTATCCCGTATTCCATGATCTTTCACTCGAAATCCTCGAATCCATTCAGCAGCCTTGACACGCTTCTGTTCGCAGCGGGAAATGGGAAATCCTCTGGGCCATTAGAGCCTTTAAGTAGCTGCGCTTTCCACGGACCTGGCTGGAGATCTCAACAGCCACCCCGGGAAACCAGCCTCCTCTCGGAACTCCTGATCAAGCTGTGAGGGGTCGCATCGTTTCCGGAAAAAGAGAAAACTGCCGAAACGGAAAACATCCTATCAGAAGAGCGAAGACAACTCCAACCAAGGTGTTAATTGGCCCCTCGATTCCATCGAACAGAGTAATTGCCCTCGTTCGGACTTACCTCAAATTCACACCTCATCTTCGGGGATCAGCCCATCCTACGTGTCCGAGCGATGGCAATTGATGAAGTCATTATCCTTGAGTCCTCACCTCCAGACGGCTCAGACAGCCTAAGGCACTGGCTCTATTATTTTAATCTAGAAAAAACTCCTAGTCGCTGTTTGTTTTCCTCTGACCAGAGAGAGAAAAGTAAATATTGACTTTACAATCGACATAGGATTCTGCGAGTAGAAGGTTTTCCAGGTAGGCCGAGAGATTAGCAAGGAAAATTGCACAAAATCCATTTAGATCTAGTTGATTTAGTTCTTTCAAAGACCATAATCCCCCGATTGAGATTCCCATCTTGTTATCTGACTTACTAGAGCATTTGTAGAAAACATCTAATGCCAATTTAATAGCGCCCAACGTCACCAACTGGGTTAATAAACCAATTACGATTTAATTCGTTACCCACTGAGCTGGGGAGAAAATTCTCAGCAACAGTAGCAAAGAAAGCTTCGATCGGGAAATGATTAAATCCGAAATATTACGCATTAATTTTCGGTAGCGATACAAAAATTACCCAGCAAAGCTGCGAGAGGAAAAGCTCGGCGATGTAACCTCCAAAACGCAGAGGCTGCCGTGGCGATAATGGAAGTTGGGGCTACGGCTACCCAGAGATCATGGACAGGCCGATCTCCCTGCTCTCCAACTCTGGCACTCTGGCATTATGCCCTCCCCTAAGCCGTGATTAATGAGCTGACAAAGTGTTGAACATCAAAGGCAGGGAAAACAGTAATTTACAAAGACGCGACTCGAGATGAAATTTAATTTAGTTTTTTATTAATTGTTGCTGGTTGTCGGTCGGATCTGGGGCAGGTCCCGATGGAGATCTACCTGCCGATGATCCGATGATGAACCAATAAACCCAGGCGTTGCCTGGCACATAAGCAGCGCAAAACCTCAAAATATTTACTCGACAGCAAGGTGGACTAACCCAAGAAGGGGATTTGCGAGTTTGCGAATCAAAATTTGCAGTTCCAGGAGGTGATCGGTCAAAGGTTGCGAAAGGATTTGTAGCGTCAGTGTTGGCTGTCTCGCTCGCACTCGCCACTTCTCACTGCCAGGATTAGGCCGTTTCGGAAATAATCCTTTGCTGCCAGGAAGAATGCAGTAAACGGCGCACAGTCCTTCGGCCAGGTCAACTCGTTTTCGGCCCGTTTACGACGGAGTCATAAACTTTTATTTGCTGTCATTCTTCGTCCTCGTGCGCGTTGCTCATCGCTCAGCCAGGACACGAACCCCTTTCCTCGCAGGATAAAGGGTCCTTTCGACGGCAAGAGTTAAGCCAGGAGAGTAGGAAAGGCTTAGCTTTCAGTCAGTCAGTCAGTCACTCGAACGCAGTCAAAGTCAGGTAGAGGTTCTATGTCGGGATAGGTAGAGCCCTGTCTTCAGATTTCCGAGCTGCAGCGATAATCCCTGCTAATGAGGTGTCCTGTGCAAAGCAGAGCTGAAGATATTGGGATAGCCGAGGTGGATGAAAGTCTGAAAGTCAAGGATAATAGGAGAATAAAGGGGATTACACAAAATGTAACGAAACAATCCAATTGAATGAAGCAATTACGCTTTCAAAAATAATCATTTGCTTAATATAAAAAGTAGGTCTTACTAGTAAAGTAATCACAACAATGAAGTGATATTTCACTTGTCTAAGATCAAATAGAAAATACAACTTAATATTAGCCGATTAAACCAATATCAAAATAATTTAACCTGTTTAATTTAACAATTAGTCACAATAACGTAATTGTAAGCTTTTAGAATTTTAACTTACTATAAATTGCATAATACAAGGAAAATCGTTAAGAATAAATGGCTGTCGATTGGGAAAAAAAAGAGTTTCATTGTAATGCCAGATAAAAACCTATTTATAAGTGACTTACATTACCTGTAAAATATAAAAAAAATTGCTTCAAGGATCTTTCCAGTTCGAGGAGCTGATTGAGATATTATGATTGTCATATCTGCAACCCCCTGAGATGCATTTGTCAGCAGCTACACTTGCACACCACGAACCGTCCAAACAGATTCCAGCCGTATTGGCAAACATTTGGTTTGGCCTGTTGGCCCAACTACTCGTACTGTGATCCCTGTCATCGCCGCTGCAGAAGGAGATCGAGGAAGGTACCTTCGACCTCGAGTTATCCCACTGACTTGCAACGGGCTGGGAGTCGAGCGCATGCTGTTAGCGCACAAATTGATTTGTCAGATCGGGGCGCACAAGGACATTGCCATCATTAACGATGATTTCCCAGGACCCTAGGACTCTAGGACCGGACCCGTATCCGGCCGAAGGTCGTTGCGCAGTCGGTGCCAACGACTTGGACTTTGGGCATTGTCAACACTTTGCGTACCACCAACTGTTTCTGTTGCTCTTTCGCCGTCTCTTTCGTTTGCCGGCTAGCCGTCTCTTTCGCAGCGAAATAGTTGGAGTTTTATTAATAAAACACCTTGCTGGAGGGAAAACGGGACGGCTGTATGTCCCACTCCCTCTTTGATCTTTCGAAGTCGCTCGTAATCGATTTGGAATGCCTGGCGGGACCTCTTGCTCCTTCGTCTTCTCCTTTGACAACTTGTCAGCTTCCTTTCGGCATCTGCGCCCAGCAAGTGTCTTCTGTCCAAGTCGGCTGCTGAGCGGTTCCATCGCACTCGGAGTGCCAAAGTTAACGTGGCCGGAACGGTTACGCTACTTTCCACCAATTAAGCGGAGCTGCCAGCCGGATTGGTTGGCTAATTTAAGTTGTATTGGAACTGGGAATTGGATATGTAAAAGATGCTCGGCTGGGGGGTTAATAGGGTGTGGCATTGTGAGTTAAGGCGGCGAAAATAACTTCGTATCTTTGCATAATCTAACCTTGATCAATTTGGTAGAAATAAAAGCCTTAATTGGGTTTATAAATTGCTCAAAATGTCATCAGTTTGTCGGCAAATTGTAATCAGTTAGTAATTTAACTAGAATGTTTTAGGCGTTAATTTGTGTAATTTTGTGTAATTGGTCAGTAATAAACTTCTATGTACAGTTAAACTTCCCCAAATATAATAAAATTAATTGTATATATAAACAAACATTAGATCTTTAAATATTGAATTCTTTGCTATAAATAACATTCAAAATATCATCTTTAATAACTAGCAAATATAAGATTGAACGAATAAAGTCGGCAGATGAAATCAAATCAAATTTTAATTAACCAACTTATTTATCATTTAAAACCAAGATCAATATTTCATCTTATCATAGTGTATGTATCGTTTTGCCTAAGTGTTAACGTTATTTCTGGAACCATCACTTCTTATTATATAGGTACTGCATGGCCTTTTAAATACTCCCCATTTGGAAAAGATACGATCTGAAAGCTCCATTTCAGCTTGTTGCATTTACCGTCCGCCCTCGACAGGTTGTTTCACTGCCCCTTACCTCATGGCCACATACAATAGCACAAAGCCCATTTCATGTAGATTATAAGTAGTCTAAGCCATCCAATTGAGCATTTGGCCAAATGGTAATGCGCTCGCCTCTATGTCGACATTATTATTAATGATAAGCACAAGTCGCCCTTTCGCGGCGGCGGGAAAAACAATGGAGAACTCTATTTTATGCACTGAGAATAAACAGTGAGTTAAATCTCATTTTAACTTAGTTTTCTATAATAAAATTTAAATTTAAATCAGTTGAATCTTAAAATAGTAATTAACAATTATAATCAGATAAGAAAGCAAATACTCGTGAATTCATAAGTTTACTACCCTTGTTAGAGCAAGCCTCAGCGCAAGACTTAAATATTTTAAAATTAAATTATTTTATAATCGTAAAATAAAATTTAAAAAACTTTTAGCAAGCAAGTAATTTTTGTATTTAAAAATAAAACATGTTAAGCTATAACTTCTGGTAAACTTCAAAAAAGCTAAAATAGCGTGACCACCAGGGATAGCTTTATCGTTCAGAAATTACAATAAGTGAGTGTAAAATATCCTAAAATGTAAAGGACAAAATTAGTAAATTCTAGTAATTAATCATTTTCATTTTTCTGTGTCCAGCGCTTGTAGTTCGATTTCGATTTTGAATGTAGGAAAAGTGCGCTGTTCTTATCGCGGGGTTTTTCGGGGGGAACTCGCATATTAATGGTTCATTACGGTGACCCGCTGGCCCGAGCCGCTGTCGACCTGGCTCGGACATGGACGCAGCCCTGGGTGCAGGCCCCAGCTTCAAAGAGTAGCTCCTTGTGGACTCGGTTCGCTTGGGGTTTCGATGGCTTTGTTTTGTGCCGCGATTGTTGGCCGGCACTGGGACTTCCACTGACGCCTGGCGTGACGGTTTTAATTTTATTTTATTATTATGTATATGGTGGCGCAGGGTGCTTGCGGTCTATGGCAGTCCGCCAACCCACTTCCCCCTGCCCCCTGCCCCGTGTACCTGGGCATTTTATCATGAACTTGTTTTTATGACCGGGTCTTGGCGGGCTCCCTCGTAATTAGTTGGGGGCTCCTGTGGCAGCGCCACCTACCGGCCGTGGCGGGAGTAACGAACGACATTGCCCGACATTTTCAGGCCCCAAAGCTAATGAAGCAACAGCCCAAGCCCCCAAAAGTCCCCTTATACCTCTCAGACTTTCAGGCTTCACGGACGCGTGCAAATTCCATTGAAAAAGGAGTTAAACTCCGCTTTTTATTCTTTAGCTGTTTGGCTCTATCTGCATTGGCCCCGCAATTTACGTGGTTTGTATTTTGTTTCTTGGCTTCTTTTGTATTATTTTACAGTTCCGCTGAGTTCCCCAGAGTCGAGGCTACACACACATTGTGGCAAACTAATGTTGGCGCGGCAGCCACTAATTTTGTATGCGGAAATTGGAGTTTGACATGTGCCCATGAGGGCTTGAGTTGGGATACTTTGATAGTTTAAGGGAGTTTGCAAAGTGAATTATCGCCAAGCTAGCATTACACTCTATTACATACATTTTAAAGTATTTTTTTTTTTTTTTTTTTTTTTTTTGCGCGGAGTCCCACGGCCCACTTTTAACGCCTAAAAGTGGAATTTTTGTCAGCTAAAAAAATATACAATTTATAACACACATAATTTATTTTGTACTATCTTAGCTTTTTTCCAAGTTTGTTTAGAGCGATAGTCAGAGTTGATTGCGTTTAAAGTACTAGTTTTTACAATATATGAATTTTTCAGATATATGTAAGACTATATTTTGTAATATATTTTGTATTTTCAAAGAAATTTTTAAATATACATATTATATTTTAATTATCATTTTTAAGAATTCAATCTTTGATAGTAAAATGACTTAAAAAAATACTTCGACTTGAATCGTAACGGCTTTTTAAAATTCTCAGACTAAGTTTTCATCTTTAAATAAATCTCTAATTTAATGCTCAGTAAATCAATTTCAGTTTTGTTAACTATATCATCCAACTATAAATGCAAAACTGACTAGTCCCCCACTTTTAAAACTCGTTTTTAGGATATGTGTCGAAGTTACCTAAACAAAGTCAGTCGAAGCTTGAAGGAAGAATTGTTTATTTATAGTATGTTTATAGTTTATAGTAGAATTGTTTATTTATTCCATTTTACAGTTCAATTAAGAGTCTTAAACGAAACCTTTGATGTTCTTTAAATAATGGACCCATATAGTAGTAAGCGTAGAAAATATATACAAAATCTGAAGCAGATGGCTCAGAAAACCGCCGAGCGGCATCGACGGAGTTCCGATTTCTTTTCCTCCACCGTGTCCACTCCGAATCCGGGCCAGAGTGTATCCGGGGGTTTATTCCACCGTACAAAGTATGTTTTGTGCACGGCAGCCAGCTGGGGCTTGGATTTTCCACGGAGATTCAGGCGCCGGCGGAAGGGCCAGAGGAACCAGTGCAGCGGACCCCGACTTGTGGAAGGGACCTGCAACTGTCCAGGGACCACCGATTGGATCGCCTCCAGCTGCAGGGTGGGATGCGGTTGCTCTACTATCGCGGGAACTTTCTGAGGAGCCTGACTTGGCGTATTGGAAAGTCTGGTCCTAGATTCAAAAACCTCAATCTCGTCCTGGTCGCGCGTTGACCAGGGCTGCAGGCAGGTGGACTTCGCCGGAGATGACTGCTCATCCGCTTCCTCAAGAATGGGAGAAACCCGGCTGCCGCGGTTACACTTAAAGCACCGCGGAATCTTCGACTTTGAAGAAGGAGGAGAAGGATCTGGGGGCGGCATCTTTACCAGGATGAAGTGATCATTCAGCAGGCAGACATCCGACACCTTCTCGTACTTGGGCTCCTCGCCGAAGAAGGCATCCAAGTCCACGTTTTGCTGGTAGATGCGGTAATCTTCCCCAAAAGGATTCAGCTGCTCCCGCTGCTGTTCCAACAGACTCGGCTTGCGGCATCTTCCGATGGGCTTGACCGGATGGGATAGCCTCCAGACCAATGGCGAACTACTGCTTGGAGGCCTGCTCATGAGGCTGTGGCGCGACGAGAAGATCCTAGCAAAGACTACCCCATAAAGGCGCTGCTGTAGGAACATCCTGACTGATTTGTTGATAGGTAGACCTGTCAAGGATTGATATGGCAGTAGTCTATTACTATAAACCGGATATGACATTAAAAGAATAGAGTGGGAGATGGGTAAAAACACTTGCATACTTTCAGGCTTCTTATTTTTTAATTTTGGACTTCGTGTTTCTTTTTCTTTAAAAGAACTTAACTTAAAACTAAAAATCAATTATCTAGCGTAATGTTTAGCAAATGAACAAAAATGTATTTCAAATCTTTTTCAAAACCAGCTGTTTTGTTTGCTTTTAGGCCCCAACATAGTAAATAGAAGTATTAGCTTTTAAAAGTAATTTTACGACATAGTTGGCATAAATAACTTTCTTCTTGAAGATCTTTCACGGGGCCTAAATAAGGTCAAGCTTAGATTTAGCTTTGGATATAAGTTACACGAAATTGGCTGGCAGTTTCCTTGTCGGACAGGCACATTATCCTTCGTTTGACTTTTGACACTGCACTTGGCCGAGAATAGGAAAAAGGAAGGAAGAGGCAGACAGGCGTCGAGAGTCCTTCGCTGGCTTGTTTCTCGGCGCTGCCACCAATGCCAACAGCAACAACTGGCCGTATTTTATGCCCCACGAAAACAAAAGTTATATTTATTATTTTGACAGGTAAACAAATCACGAGCTCACCGCACTCACACAGACACAAGCCGAGGGGAAAAACAAGAAAATGTAGGCAAGGAGACACTCACATTTCGTAGCACCCCTTTCGCGGTCTTCTTCTTGCTTCCGGTTTCCGCTTTCCGCTCTCGATTGGCCGTTGTTTCCCGCTTGGCTCAACGACGGCAACTGAAGCCGCCTTTCAGGCCGCCGCCGACTGCAGCACAGCCACATGCGTGGGGCCAATTAAATACCCTACAAAGCTGGCGAGTACTGACGAATCTTCAAACAACTTGCTCTACTACAGTGCAAAATAATACTAGGTGTCATTAACTAGACATTGTATTGGAAAGGTTGTAGTAAAAATTAGTTTCAAAACAAGTCAATTCAGGACATAATAGCTTAGAAAACTTTTTGAAACAATTTGTATTCTAAATAATTTGGGTAGGTATGCCTAATTAAAAGCAGATCCCTAACTTGTCAACTAACAACATTTACTTTAAAGCATAGTTGAGCTCCTGTCTATGAGCACGATTTTAATTAAATTTATGTTTATTGAATAAATTGTTTAAATTATGCAAATAATATTATTAGTAAATTTTTCATTTGAGATAGGTTTCCGGAACCATCTCTAAGCATATTTATATTCTTAATTGTATGTTAACGAATTAATTATAACATATGTATTTGTGTTATTTTTCTTTAAGTCATATATAGTTAGTTCGTTAATTAAGAACACTCCTTCTCATACACATATATGTAGTTATTTAGTTAGTTAAAAAAGACGTGTAGAATATTTATGTTTGTAATAAAATTAGTTTTATGCTCATTTTTTATAGAGTATTATTGTTTCGAGTTCGATCAAATCATTAACTTTCACTTTTTGTTTTGCATGTTAATGGAAGGACAAACAGACGAATTGATGGTTGACAATAAGCAGAACATACCAAGTGCAATGTTTTTAAATATGAATACCAATAAAGAACAAGTTACGTTAATGGAACATGTGTAGGTACATAGCAACAAATGCTATTCAATGTCAGGGCTGAATGAGTTTTCACTTTGTTCGGGGCAAATTCGCTTAGATTTAATATTGGGGTTTTAGTTCGCTCTAAAATAAAAATGGTTATTATTAAGAGCACGTCAAAAAAAATAGCCTATCAAATTATATATTTTTTTTCATTTGCATATTCCCTGAGGTATTCCTCCAAGTAACAATCAAACACATGCCGCATTAGTGGCTATTTTCAACATGATCAGATCAGATATATAGTATATATATGTACATGGTTAATTCCATAAGCTTTCCACCCTTTTGGGTTCGCTTGATTCCAAACTTATGCCTCAACTTATTCAGGTGCCTGACATGTCATATTGATTGTTAATGCACGCCACATCGATAAGTCAAATGAAAGCAGAAAAGCACGGTGGTAGAGTAGAGGGGCAGGGTGGAAAGGAACCGTAAAGACTAAACATTAAGCAACAAGCTGGCTGCCGCCTAATAACCCCACCCATTAATCACCGGGTGTGGGCGGGGCTGGGGGAAGTACATAATAGGCAGAACTTTTTTGTTTACTTTGATTTGTGCTTAGAACGATTTTTGAAGTGACAGGCTGGGCGTTAATATTGCGTTTGTTCTCTGTTCAGACTGAGTAGCTTACTTTTATTCTTCAACATATTTGATTTGTTACATTGTTGACAAACCAACCAGTTTTCAAAAACAAACCACTTAAATGTGAATGTATACATTGTGTATATAAAAGCTACAATGTTAATTATCTTTCTGCAAATTGCAATTGTAGCTAGTGATTTTTACTCTCCTATAGCATGTGTATTGATGTTGGTTGATGTTGCACTCAGAATTGACACCAATTATGTGAACGGGTCGTCGATCGCGTTAAATTGAACGGCAAATGCGGGGAGAGCCCTTCGATGACCTTCCCCCAAGCAGATAATAAAACAAGAAATCGATTGTCCCGACCATGGGATACCTGCTACTAACGAAACTGCAAAAAAAATATAAATGTACATACCTATAGGCGTTGAGTATTAGTTATATAGTGATCATGATTTAACTCTGTTTATATAAATAAGATAATAAGAAAATTTGAAATCTTTTTGTATTCCTTTCTATAACATTTTTCAATAATTTCACTTTAAGGTTTTGGCTCTAATGTGTAGATTTCTAGATTTCTAAATTGAACTCAAATATTAAGGTCCTTCTCTCGCTCACTTGATCGAGTTTCATGAGTACAAAATTACAGCTGGCATACGTATCGTATGAGTAATTTTTATAAAAACTTTGAGAGTATTACCCAAAGTAAAAACCTCAAAATTTAATTTTTTGGTTTCGATTTAGTCTATTGCACACCAAAATCTACCGTTAAGAATAAAGTTTTTTTTAGATCACCCTACTGTACATATGTACATATATAATTTATAGGTTTGGATACCTATCATTCAACTTTTACTTATTGTGCACAACCACAATACACCCTTATTCTCAACAAGTGATAAGTATGTAAACAAAAGGGAAATAAAGCAAAAATAAGATGCAGAGTAAAAGTGAAATTCGATAAAAAAAAAATACACACTCATACATAAATTCTGATTATCAGCTCAACCAAGGAGAGAACTGCATGAGGGCATTATCCAGATGATGCTCCGGCGCTCCCTTTACCTTGTTTATAATCACTGAACTTGAACTTGGAGACGAACTTAAGCTTACTCATCTCAAAACACCAACAGAAAAACATGAAAACGGTAAATCATGCTTAGCCAACTTGGTTTAAGCCCAGCTTTTGCTTCCCGGTCTTTTGTTTTCGTCTGGACACTATTGAAGGTCACCTGCGGCTTTTATGTTTTTTGTCTGGAAGGGGAAACAAAGTGACAATCATTTGTCTGTTTTGCGATGACCTCCAAGGATCGACATCCCGCTCTCTTACGATCCAACGCTCTTAAGCCCTCTCTTTGGGTTTCCATTCGGGTTGACTTAAGTGAAGGCTTCGTCGCTTGGGAACGCCAGCAACTGGAATCATTTGGCGGCGAACAACGAGACTTATCGGTCGTTCCAGTCTCGACTTGGGCTCGGACCTTCTTTACACCCAACGATCCGTTGGAAATATTGTGTAATTAATACATGCATTAAATATTCGCGGGCTTTAAGCTATAAACATTATAATGCGGTGTAAATTTTGTAATTTGTGAAAGTGAAATGAGATTGCTGCAAATAGATTTGACAACATTTAAAGACCCCATAAACTGAAAAACAAGTTTTTTATTTTCAGGATATTACATAGTAAACAAATCGATAAAATTTCTAATTAATAAATGGAAACAAGTGATTACGGAAACGATGAGATAACTAAACGGATTCATTAATAATAATGGCTTTTGAATATCATGACTTTTACAAAAATGTAACACATTAATCTAACACAGTACCGTGTTGATAAAACAAATAATTAAGCTATTAAAATATCATGCTATGGAAGAGTTTCACCAAACTTAAACTCATATTCCCTTTTGAAAAACATGCTGCACTTGTGAGCAGTTTAAACCCGAACTCAAATTCTGTATATATTTATTGAGATTTTTAATTAAGAAACTTGTTTGTATCCCTTTTTTTTTGAAAAAGAAAAAAATTTTGGTAAAGGAGTGAAAAATAGGACTACAAAATGTGTTTGCTTTCTAACTACCTTCAATTACGTTTAAACTAGTTTAGTAAGCAATAATAATGAAATGTAAGCATTAGGAAATTAAAAATTTATTAGGCAACTGAAACGCAGGAAAAGTATTATAGACACCCTCGTTGCATTTTATGGTTATGGCTTTCGGTTGTTGCAACAAACATTTGGCTTCCCTATTGCAGCAGGCCATGTCTGCCTCTTACCAAGAAAATAAAAGAGTCAAAAGCTGCAACTGGCCAAAACGAAGAGAACTGCACCAAGAGAATAAGAGACTTTTTCAGTTTTGGCACCGCGTAATCGAGCGACATTCATTAGGACGACAGTGACAGTAGGCATTATTTTTTATTTTGTTTTGAGTTAAATAATATTTAGTAATACATATTATATTTACTTGATGAAATAGTAAATAACTTGTTTGTATATATTTATGTTTTATTTTGTTTTTTCACAATCAATCTCTTAGCCTTCAAATCTAAATCCATTTTATACATACATACATATATAAATGCTTGAATGGGTTTGTTCCTAATAAAAATTAAGACAAGTTAGAATTTGATATTCATATATCATATTTTAATATTTAATATTCTATTTAGAATTTGTTATATATTTATTGTTATTATTTCAATCATTATTGAGGGGATGACAACACTCATAGTCCCCCCTTTTAACGCCCCTGCAACGCGATGTCTTCGTGTGCGTAAGTCTCTTTTTCTGTGTGCCACATTGGAGTGCACGTAATTTTCCATTTAGTGGCAACCAAATCGAAAACGAAAGTGGAAATGTTGCACTGCCGCTCCATCTCCCCACTCGCCCACGCCGCTTGCTCTTGGCCAGCCGGTTGTAAAATCGGGGGAAACTAAAAAATAAAGAAAACCGACTCCTCGCCAAGCTCAAAAGCCAAAAGTTGTGAAAAGGAAACCCGCAAATACGGAAGACCGGCGAGTCAGTCAAACAATCCGTGACTCAAAATCATTATTTTTCATTACAGACATTGAATCGCAGTTGGTTCTGCTTGATTTCGCTGTCTAAGGGCGCCGGATTTCGGAATCCAGGGAAACCACATATTGTCGCCATGATAGAGCGAGAAATTATCCAGTGAGTACTTATTCTTATCGCTAAATGTACGTATAAGCAGGATGAAATTGTATTTCATTATCACTAAAACAGTAAAATACCCTTTAGCCGCTCAGCTTCATGTACTTTGCTTACTTCCTTTTTTTTTGGTGTATGGTGTAAATTGTATTAAACTTAAAAAACGATGTATTCTTTCAAAATAGTTAACAAATATTTATTTAATATTTAAATATTTCGTATTTAACTTCATAATTTATCTATTAAAATACTAAAGAGTACTTTGTTTTACATAAGTTTAAGTTTATCTTTAATTGTTTGACAATAAGTTAACTTTAATTTAAAATGTAAGGCCCATTTCAAAATGAATAGTTTCCGACCAAGTGAGCTTTTACTGTACATCACTTAGGCCCTTGAGTTCCCGAAAAGAGGCCAAGACCCAGTGTCAATACTCGAGGCAGTCTCAGCAGTCTCCATTATCTTATGTTGTACTATATTATGGCGACTTGGCAAAGTCCACCGATCGCCTTCTGTCTGACCGTTTGAACATTGCACTTGCAGCGGGCGCATACAAATAGATAAATTAAATCATTTCGGGGTTTGCCGGGCCTCAACTTTGTTCAAATATTTGCCAACTCGGAGTGGGTAGTAAACGCGACTAATTGGTGGGAAATTCGCTTCGATATGTGCACTATATTTGTTCTTTATTTCAGCACGACCCCTGCTTCAAAACGTATTTTCGATGTGCTCCAGGATATCCTGCAGTTTTTTGTGCTCTCTGTTCGCATCCTTCTGGAGTTGTTTGTCACCCTGGTCCAGGCTTTTTTACCCAAACCGCAAAAGGATGTCAGCGGGGAGATAATCCTGGTAAATATGTTTTTGTTTAGGATATAAAGCTTTTCTTTGGCTTTGAATCTTTTATAACAATTTTTAACGGCGTTATAAGTTCAAAAGTGAGACTCTCTCAGGCGTCTCTTTTAATAGTTAGTTCGGAAAGAATTATTAAAAAGCCAAAAATTCGTTGCCTTTCTTTGGGGTTTATTTTTCAGAATAACAAGATTTACAAATAACAATTTTTTTTAAAAATAACGCTGAAGGTATTTTTATTTAACGCACTGTAAATTGATTTATTTGCTGAAAATTTTAGTAAATGGATAGGACAGATCAAAGTTCACGGTTTTATAAATTTTTAGCTGCATTATGTTTATTTAAAAATGTTACATGTGTTTATTTTAAAATTGATCTATTTATAATTTTTCCGCAAAGATAACCGGAACTGGACACGGAATCGGTCGAGAATTGGCTCTTCACTACGCTTCCTTGGGCAGCACCGTGGTTTGCGTGGACATAGATGAAAAGAACAACCTGCAGACGGTGCAGAAGGCCAAACGCCTCGATCTAGGCGAAGTGTACAGCTATAGGTATAAACTCTGTCATTAATATGCATTAAGCCATCAACTTCAAATCATTCTTCCAGCTGCGATGTTTCCAAGCGCGATGAGGTTATGGCATTGGCGGATCGGGTTAAGACGGAGGTGGGACACGTTTCGGTGCTGGTGAACAATGTCGGAATAATGCCCACCCACCCGATCCTGCAGCAATCGGACGAGGAAATCAAGCGGGTGTTCGACGTGAATGTTTTCTCGCAATTCTGGACCATCCAGGCCTTTCTGTCGCACATGCAGGAGAAGAATCGTGGCCACATCATCTGCCTCTCATCGATTGCGGGTTTGGTGGGGATATCTAACTTAGTTCCCTATTGCGCGACTAAATTTGCAGTTCGGGGCCTAATGGAGTCATTGCACGCTGAGATACGAGAGGGACCTTACAGGGATCTGGTAAAGAAAATGGAATCCCCTCCTAGATTTACTAAAAACACTGTTCCTCATTGTAGATAAAGACCACCACCATCTTCCCCTATATGACCAACACTGGCCTGTGCAAGCACCCTAAGGTGAAGTTCCCCTCGATCCTGGGCTTGCTCGATCCCAAGCAGGTGGCCAGACGAATCGTGGAGGCCCACCGCTCCGACCTCATGGAGGTCACCATTCCGAGCTGCCTGCTGCACATCAACAACTGGACGCGACTCCTGCCGGATCATTGTGGACTGATGCTTAAGGACTTTATTGACAGTGGCGTCGACTCCGACTTACTTTAGGTTACCCACGATAGATTAGATCATAGATCGAGTTACAATACGATGCAGTACAATAAACTTACTATTGGAGTATGTATTAAAATAACACTAACTTTCAGTCTTGAAATTTGTAGGGGTATCATCAGCGCTGGGGAGGGTTCTAGATTGTTGTACCTAGGTCCTTTGTGTTGAAAAAAAACAGCAAAAATTAAACAATTTTTAATTAATTATTATATTTAAAATAAATCAAATTTTATTCTTTCTAAAAAAAAACATGCACATGTACATCTTCATAAATATTCCACTGCCTTAGAAAATAGTTTGGCTTATTTTAAGGGTAATCAACAATAGTTTCGTAGATATAGTAAGAGATATTCATTAATTTGTGTACCTACCAGTGTACAAATTTGTACATTTTGCCGCTTTAATTTGGCCATTATTTACACAATCGAACTTTCATAACTTTAATTTATCTTTTTGTTTCGAGTCCAAATGTTTGCCCCAAACGTTTTTATTTTTATTAGTCCAAATTTTTAGAAGGATCAATTTTTATTTGCGCGCCTTAAATTTATATGGTAGAAATTTTCTAAATTTGCTAATTAAATATAATTATAATTATATTTATTATAATTCATTTTGCATAGTGTGGACGCAAGTAAGGTTAACTGTCGTAAAGCCGGGAGTATTTAGAGGATTTTTAGGGCTCAAACTTTAAAAGGAAGCTGGTTTAATCAGAATTAGTACCAGAATTTAGTCATGGAGTATAGGTTCCCATATAAATAATAGGACTCTCTCCTATGAAACCATATCCCCTTTCCGTGAAAGCATCTCCCAAACAGAGAGCTTTCAATGACAACCTTTTCAGGGGGACTGGGGGAGATTTCTTTGTAAGGGATACGAAAATATAGAACCCATCGAAAATAATTCGTTGTTGCTGTATTCTACAGAATTTTTGCATTCAGTTCTTTAAAGTTATAATTCAATACAAATACAAGTCAGTACCAAATACTCTTTCAGGACTGACATTTTCCTTTCCTTTACCTCTTCAAGGTTGTCAAAGTCACCATTATTTATTCTAAATATTATATAGTATATGCCATTAAATTAAGCTTTGGTACACTAATACTTTATTTTTACTTTGGTAATCCAAATAAATAAGGGCTTATACGTTTAGGATTACATTTCAATAATGTCAGATTAATTAATTATAATTTTATTAAATTCAATTTTAAATAACTTTATACATTATTGTAATTTTATTTAAAAAATGAATATTCAATTACTGCGCCCTTGTTCGTTGTGATTGCCGATACCTGTTGCACTCGAGTCGATACTACGAATGGCGATAACACCAGTGCTGCCAATTATTTTTTTGTTTCTAATGTAATTGTTCAAATTTATATATTTGGCTATACTTATTTCAAAATAAAAATGTACAGGTAGTCAGTAGTTTTATTAACACTTCAAAAATATATTTTTAAAGATCTTAATATAAATTAGCTACATAGCCATTTAGCTTTATCTTTTTTCCAATGAAAAACTGGCTGCACTGGCGACAATACAGTAAATCAGCTGTTCAATGAAAACAAAAGACAATGGCTTGCGAAGTGAAACACTGCGGAGAAATCCGTGATTTTAGGAAAGTTCAGGAATACTTTGGACTCGGACATGGTGAGTTATCTTGGGCACAATTCCCTGCATCGGGTAGTCATAATAATTATATATGTTTTAAGCAGATGACAACTGGTTAAATGCGGTAAACCATGCGATATCGCCCACGGGAGAACTGATTGCCCTAGCCCAGGGCGAAAAGTTGGCCTTCCTCTCCACCTGCTGGAGCAGCCACAGGAATGCCAACACGTACGTCCTCAGCTGGTGTGGGGAACTGGAAGATCGTAACCAAATCGTGACTAGTCTTACCTGCCTGCCGATGACCCATAGTCGAAGTTCGGATGGAGCCATCGAATGGACCTGCGTGGCAGTGGGGCTGGTCTCGGGCATGGTTATTTTCTACACGGACTCGGGCGTAAAGCTCTTCTCTCAATGGTTAGTACTGGACAAGAACTTAACCACTTACTAATCGATTATATTTTCCAGTTGCCAGGAAGATCCAGTCATAGGAGTCAAGCTGGAGTCCGCGCCACGACATTCCGAAGCGGATTCCCTGCTCTACATTGTTTACCCACGCTGCCTGTGCTTTATCAAGGGCCAGGACATCCTACCCACGCTGTCCAACTGCCGGCACAATGTGCAACGAAGTGCCTTGGAGCGAGGTTCGTATCCCACCGCGGATGTGGTGTCATTCCAGAAGTATAAGTTCAAAAAGGAGCGCGAGGGCGTGATCAACGATGCCGCCATATCCAGCACCCAACGACCACCCACATACGACTATATTGTCCAGCAGAGCATCGGCCTTGGCTACTTCGCCAAGGTGCAAGCCACGCCGCCGAGGAGCTCACAGGTCCTGGCCGCCGGAGCAGAGCCCTATTTGGGCTTCTTTCAGGCGGAGGAGGGTTACAAAACGATGTCGCTGGGAGAGGTGGCCAAGGATGTGATTGGGATAGCATACAAAAACCTGCTGGGAGGGATCTTTCGTCGCGCTCCAGAGCCACTGCCATCGCCCGAGGAATCTCCGCTGCCCGTGCCCACAAAGGAAGCGCCGATGAGAATTCGCTGTCGCCTGTATGATGGAAAGAGAGATGGGCTTACTTTAGCTGTGGCACCAGGTGGACGCTTAGCTGTCGTTACAGATAATCTGGATCGAGTGATGCTGGTGGACACGCAGCAGGCCATTATTCTGCGTGTGTGGAAGGGCTACCGGGATGCCCAGTGCGCCTTTGTGCCAGTGAAAGAGCGATCTGTACGTGGGATCAAGACGCACAAGAGAAAGGCTTTGTTTCTGGTGATATACGCACCTCGATTGGGGTGCCTGGATATCTGGGCCCTGCAAAACGGCCCCAAGGTAGCCGCCTTTAATGTTTCGAAATCCGGGCAATTGGTGTACAATAATCACAGTGCTCTAGGAGTCGGCGGAACTGGTGGTTCAGCAGGTGGCAGCAGCCAGTCACGAAAGACTTTTCCCATTAATCACTGCCTGTTCCTGGATCCCAGCGATGGCAGCCTAAAGGAGGTGCACATTCCCTTTCACTATGCCCTTAGCGAAACCAGTTCGCAGACATCCCGAGATATCCATATGCTGAGGCGTCTAAGAAATCATTTGAGAGCTTTGAATCATGGCGATACCAAAGATGTAACGCTTGGCGAGATTGGGGAACTGGCAAGTGAACTACTTACACTAGAGGTCCGCCAGCAGTGCCTGGAGATGCTTCTTAAAGACAAGAAGCTGCAGCCACGGGTATTTCAGTGCATCATTAATGCGTTCATTGAGAAACCCCTGCCGAACACGGCAAATTCCGAAGAATTTGTTAATCAAATCGAAAACTATAAGCGCTTGACCGATCTCTATTTGGCTCTTAGTCTAGCCAATCAGCGGGGAGACAACGAGCCACCAGTGGAGCATCTTGAGCTCTCCGATGCAGATCTGGTGACGATTAACAAGTTGGTTTTACTTTTGGACGATGGCACCGAGAAGGAAAAACCTGCCTCCACCCGCGAGGTAAGCTTCAAGCTGCAGGAGGAGCACAAGACCGAGGAGTTTGTCGATTACCTGAGCATCTTCAACATCGAGAGTCCAGATGGTATAAGTCTGCTGCCGGAGAGGTCCGAAAAGTTTGGCGTCGTAAGCATCGATCTCTTTAGCCAGTTTTTTGCCCAAGGACTGTGTTTTGGTCAATTCAAACAGTGGATCCATCAGGCGTGTCTGCCGAGCATGGATCTGCTAAAGTTGGTAACTTGGTTTTGGCTGGAAAAGCCTTTTAAATATAACAACTGGTAAGCATATCTTAATGTCGCCTTGTTTTACTCTTGCCTTACCTTTTCTCTAATTAAAGTGATGAAGTGGTGGATGACATGTCCAGGATTGCTGCAATGGTGCAGACCATTTGCGATCTGGCTGGCGAACACATCCACGACTATGCCTACAATGCAATTTCGCCATGGTGGCAAGAGGTACGCGAACTTCTCCTGGAGAGTAAACAGTTTTCTGGCTTGCTGGTGGCCATTGTCTGCAAAACGGTGGCCAGTAATTTGTGGCGTAGCAGAAAAGAGGTGAGTGCTGAAAGTTAAATCTGATTAGTTGTTAATTATAAAATTGTTTTAGGGATCTTGTGACGAGTCCTCGCAGAACGAGGAGGAGGAGCGCTGGGAACGCATCTCGCACGATGAGGCCCAGTGGGGATTACTCACTGGCAAGCTGGAAGATGTGGCCGTGTTGGGAGCCATACTGGGGTATGTCTAGATATCTCCTTCCCGTTTAGTAATTAATGGACTACTTTTCGCTTTGCAGAAAGCAGCTTACCTGCAGGAATCCCGTTGGTCCGGTGATGTCCTACGAACCACCCGACTGCAGTCTCAAGAGCATCGTAAGCAGCGGAAAAGGCATCGTCACCGAACTGACGGCCAAGTGGCTAATCAGTGCACAACTGCATCCCAGTAAAATTTTGGAAATCTCGGGACCTGAAAAGGAGTCGGATGATGAAAGTAAAATGAAGCCGAAGGAGGAGTTGAAAGAAGAGCAGGCCAACAAGGATGCGGAATCAGAAGAGGGCCTGGAAATGGCAAAGGAAGTGGAAGAACCAAACAAAGATGCCCACGAACCGATTCTCGAGCGATTGGCTTTGCTCCGAGCTCACTTTCCTTTCAGTTTGGAATCGGGCGTGCTGTTAAGTCTTATGTCCTGGCAGTACATGGTCCAGTGGAGCAAGCAGCTCTCATCGCTGGATCACCTTAAGGCAGCTTTACTCTGTTTGACCCAATTCCGGACTCCTGACTGGGCCCTGAAGCATGGAATTTGCTGCATGCTTTGGAATGCCACCTTGAAGTTTCCTCTCCAGGCGGCGGCCAAGCTTATTCAGAAAGTGGGCCGTCTGCCAGTGGACAAGATGTGTCAGCAAGATCTGGATATGTCCGCTGGAAAAGTGCCGGAGTTTTTGGAACTCAGCCTGGAGTTCCTTCAGCATTTCTCCACATCTATGGAGCACGATAAGCGGGAGCTACACTTCGAACAGTCGCTAAGTGAGGGAGCCCTCCCATTGCAATTCCTCGCCCTCCAGCAGCACCACGCCATGCCGCAATTGCTTCGCCTGCAGACGGAACTTTGCAGCGTGCTACATTTTGTGTCCTTCTTCCAGTTGCGTGTTTCCAAACCGCTGACCACTCTTTTTGACTCTATGAGCAACAAGGCTTTGCTGGCGGATATCAACAAGGAACTGCCCTATGTTCTGCCCGCACCAGATCTTGTCCTGCAACAGGAGCGCACTGACTTCCTATGCCGCCTTGTGGCCGCCACTATGGACCTGATCAGAGAGGACCTGGAGCAGCTGTACATTCTCGACCACGTTTATTACATGGCCAAGATCTGCGCTCTGGCCGACAGCTGGGAGGTCGACAAACTTCCCATCCTGCGAAGACAGGTAAGATAATGCATCTAAGTAAAAACTAATGAAATAAATAATATAGGCATCTGTACTCCATAAAAAATAATGAATCTGTTCAAATTAGACTGGGAAACAATTAGTATGTCCTTCGTAATTATACAAAAAATCCATAATGAGCAAGAAAATAGCTTACCATTTTTCTACGGAACGTATTTTAAAGAATTATTCCGCAGATACCACTCGTTGATAAACCTAAGTATGCAGATGTGTTTAAATAAGCCGCATTAAAGCGTAAGCCTGCACCTTTTAAAAATTACATTTTGTTGTCCTGCGCCATACGACTTTTGACCCACAACTAGGAAGCCATGATATTTATTTTATGGCCAGGTGGGGATGTCATTCAGGTTTAAGGTTCAGTTCGTTAGTTAGTTCGTTAGAGAGCACAACAGAGGAAACACTTCGGAATAAAAATATATTAAATATATTTTTTCCCTCCTCCAGGTGGTGGAGCTGTACGCTTTCGGGTATGATGCGGAGGCCCAGATGCTGCTCCACGACATCAGTGAAGACGAGGAGCTGGGCCGATTGCTGCTCGAGATAGCTGGCCGACGGCTTAATCTCTACGCAGAGAGCTCGCAGTCGACGTTTCTGAAGATTGCCTCCGTAGGGCACCAGTTGCTGGCCTACCTGGACAACCTGGTAAGTGCTGCCGGCGTATACCATCCGCAGTACTGATCCACGTTCACTTCTCGCCCCGCTCACGCAGAAGGAGCCAATGACGGAGCAGAATATCCAAATTGCGGCCACCAAGCCCGAGGAAATCGATGTCGCCGCCCTGGACAGGCTGCTATCCCACGCCTACAAGTGCCTCTGCCGGCGCGAGTCGAAGCAGTTGCCCATCATAGCCCAGATGTACAACGCCGTGCGTATCCTGCAGAATTGAGGGGGAGGATGACAAGGAAACACTTATTTTATTCAATGTTAATAGCAAGAAACTCATTCCTTGCCTCATTGAAATGTTATTTAAAAGGTTTTGGCAAGAAGCCAATCTGAATGTCGTACTGAAACACATTAATTTAACACTCAATTAGCAAGAATTTTGAGCACAATGTAATCACACAGATTGAAACCATCTTTTAAATGGTTTAAGCAAGGACCAAACACATCTGTTAAAACGTTTTTAGCAAGAACTTGATGTATGTATATCATCGGAAGCAGAAAAATGCCTCTGATGCATTCTGAAAAGGGAAAAGAAAACGCATGTCTTATATTTAATTAAATATTATATTAGTTAAAATGATCTTGCTGGTTCACTGACTTCTCGGGGTCACTATATGGTTCGGAAACTAAAAAAAAATTAAATTTTATTCCATTTGCAATTAAAATAATTTTTAAACAAAAAAATGTATTGCCAAGCAAATGTACATATTAAAATATTTCGATAATCACTATATTGGGGTTTTGGATGCCTTCCTTGGCAAAAAGAAAAAATTGAAAAGAACCGACAAGTAAATTAAACAGGATCTCCGCGTGCCTTCGCAGATTTAGTCTTAGGCTTTCCATCCAAATTTGATTGGTTTTCCGCCTGCACTCTTACAATCGCCTCTGGTGTGGGCAATCTCTCTGGCATTCCGGTGGCGAACACCTTGAGATGAGTGTATACGGCAATGTAGCTCTGACTGGTGTCCAGTTCGATGGGTTGACCCTGACCTGTTCGGCCGGGCAGGGCAAAATGCTTTCCCAGAATCGGCTCCTTAAGCGATCTGGCCAGCAGCTTATTTAACCCATTACGGTCCATTTCCCACTCCTCGGGGCTAAATCTTGAATTCATTATGATGAATTGATCGTAGATTTCGAAAGCAATGCTGTGGGTCCTAAAATTTTTCCGAATTTATTCGGATACAACGTTCCGAGTTGCACTAGGTTAGTGGCACTGATTTCGACTAATCGGAAAACAACTTTCCCTCCTTCATGGCAACAAGTAGCTCAATTTGGCATTCCTTGCCTTTTCTTCCTCCCTTTGCGCCTCGTGCTCCATTATGAGTTATTTATTATTCGTAGGAAAATAGTTGATTTTCTGGTTTGTTCAATTTGGGAACTTTGCTGGGACACGCAAGGCCAAGAAGCAAGGAACTTGTTTCGTGGGTGGAGTTTATCATGTTGATAAACATGTAGGAAAATGAGGAACGTCGTTAGAGACAGTTTCATGTGGTTCCTTAATGGGCTCAGTATTGCTTTTATGAACCTACAGTGAACTGTTTGAAAGGAGACTTTTGCTATTTCACTACTCGCATTTAAGTTTTCTTTCTATTGACTTAAAAAAAATCAGTTAAGATGCCAAGGCTCAGTTTGTATATAAATGTGTATTGGGCTTAGCTAAAGAATGGGTTATTGAGGTTGAACAATCACTTAAAGGTCTACTAGCTTAATTTCTCTACAGGCAGCGGGCAATCAGCTCGTTGATGGCATTGCCACGATCGCCGTATTCTCCGCCGCGCTTGTAAGAGACGGAGACCTTCTTCTGCCAGCCATTGCTGGGACTGGACAACTGCAAAAGAGCAAATGCAGGATTAGCATTGTTATAGGAAAGCAACGAAATGACTAAACACACCATAAAGGAGCACAGGAATTCATTGACAGCGGCAAAGTTCGGCCCGACTGTGCAAATTTCGTGGATGATGTCCTCCAGGCAGATCACGCCCTTATCGCCCAGCTGCTCCTCCACCATCGTGTTCGACTGGATGGCTGTCTTCTTGCCGGCGATGCGGGCGAAGCCCTTCTTGAAGACCAACTCGCGAATGGAGCTCAGCGAGGGATTGCCGTAGACTACAAAGGGTTCGATCACGCGCAGCAGCAACTGGTTCTCCTTGTTGTTCTCCAGGAAGACGGCGTTGTGGCGCGCGCCCATCCGCAGTGTTCGAAATATATTGGCAGTGGTCTTGTCGAAGATCTTCTTGCCCGCATGGCGCATTACGAAGATCAGCTTTGGGTTGCAATCTTCAGCAGCCTTGGCACTTTGTTCGGTGACATTGGTGCGCAAAATGGTTTGCTTGATTCGCTTGGCCGTGCGCTCTGCCTTCAAGTAGCCCATTACGAAGGATTCGGCGCGTCGGAACTTATGGTGATCTTTGGTGGCGGTCCTCTTCTTGATCCGGTCATTTCTCTTTTGGGTGACGACCGCCTCATCCTGCAGAATCCGCCGCTTGCGATGCTTGAGCACCGAGACTGTTTTGCCGGGCAATTTGTTGGGAACTGCATATCTGGGTGTAAAATTATGTGACGTGGAATTATATTATCAGAAATAAGTTGTTTTTACTCCTCTTACTTGTCCGACATTGCTGATTTTAGGTTTATAAACGGCAATCAAAGAAAACACGTGCAATTATCAAAACAATAACTTTAAAGGGATAGAGATGAGCAATGTACGACAGATTGTGTGTTATCGATAAATGATAAATGAAACAGCTGCGATTCGGGGTGACTGGCAAGTTTGTTTAAATTTCAGGCGGGAGATTTCATTTGTATTTGAAAATATAATTTTTGTTATTGAAAACTACAGGTGACACCTGTTCTGTAATATAAAAAGTATTTACAATCAGATTTCAATGTCAATTTTACAAGCACACCTGCTAGTTGATTTGTAAACAAATAAATGGAAACCAATTTCCGGTTTTGAGCAATTATTTCTCTCTCCAAACAGCTCTTTTTTGTTTATGACGCACGCTCGCAAATCGCTCTATGTCTCTCTCTCTTTCTCTCCCTCCGGTTTTGGGGTGGAAATTGCGTTAATTTTAGTATGAAAATGCCGGTCTCGATGCCAACGCACAGTCGCTGTTCGCAGTCGAAGCCGTTTTGTTGTGTCGCGCTCGAGGTAATAAATCGTGTTTACGCAGTCGAAGTTGGACTAGATAAACCGAAATAATCAGCTAAACTGCATTCCAAACGTTGCGAAAAAGCAAAGTGGCAAATGCCAGAAAGCACAACTCTGCAACGCAACTGCAATTTTCATTGCCACGCGTCGAAAATGCAGTGGCGGTGATGACGAAATCGTGAAAATTTGGCACGCGGCTAAGGCGTCACTACGAAACCCACGCACTACCTCTATGGGAAAATATCACGCCAACCCTAAAACCCTCAGTTTAAAGCTTCAATTTGTGTACAAAAGATAGCGGAGTCAGAAAACATAATTAAAGTCTATGGCTGTGTCTGTCATGGGAGATTAGTTCAATGCCAACGAAGCAATTAGTAACTAGTCTTTGACAAAAAAAAAATGAAAATGTTTGTTTACAGTTTGCGCAACACGTGCTGAAACTTTCCTAATAGCAAAAGCTTGCCTACAAAATTTCAAATTTAAATTGCCTTTACATTTCAGTGGCAATGTCAGCTACTCAGCAGTAGAGGAGAACCAGGTTTCAGCACTCAATCATGACGGACAGATATGCCAATGGAGTCACCACCAGTCTGGTTGAGCCCACAAACGGACGCACTGCCTCAGACGATCCCAGCGAGGGAGAGGAGAAAATTGTCCTGAAACGGAAGCTAACCCTCATCAATGGAGTGGCCATTATAGTGGGGACCATCATTGGATCGGGCATCTTCATCGCACCCACTGGAGTCTTTTTTTACACCGAGTGAGTGGAATTATGCCCACATATAGTATCATCCTTAATTCAATTTATTCACAAAAAGGTCAATTTAACTGTTAATTAATAAATAGATTGTCGCAAACATTCCTTTAGCAGCAATTAAGATGAATTTATTAGTTGTCGAAGATTCTCCCTTGAAATTTTGTACAAATATTGCGTCAGCTTTGAAGTGTTTTAAGCGAGTTTTCTCCAGTTACAAGAATAACGTCAATGGAGGAGTGCCAACATTTAAGTTATTGATAAGATGCACATAAAAGGTGTGCGCCATATGCGTAAGGCAGTTGGAAAATTTCCCGGAAATTATTCATGACAACTACATATGTTATTTATAAATTAATGTTTGTTAATTTTTTTTTATATATCATTTTTAACTGATTTATTTCATTGAATTCATTGGAATTGGGATAAGATAATAAGCTAATATTATCTAACTAACATGATAAGCTAGAAATATTAATTGAAATTCTGAAATGTATCACACCATAATAGTAATGGGTCTGCCTTGCATTTGTGTATATTTATTCATCACATTTGTTTATTTTTTTATCCACCCTCATTATCATTTTCCAGATCCGTGGGAAGCTCCCTTTTGATTTGGTCTGCATGTGGGATTCTATCAACAATCGGAGCACTTTGCTACGCCGAACTGGGAACGAGCATCACCAGATCTGGAGGGGATTACGCCTATTTGTTGGTGTCCTTTGGACCGCTGGTGGGATTCCTGAGGCTCTGGATAGCGCTACTCATCATCCGGCCAACCACGCAGGTCAGTGCCTGAGGCCCGTCAATTGAATTACGGAATGTTTATTTGTCTTGATTGATGGGCAGCGCTTCGAATTGGTTGTTGATGCAAATAAATAGAAATTTATTAAGTGACGGCTACCTTCGACCGGAATTGAATTCAATTACGAAAACAACAACTTTCTATATAGTGAAAACTATGCGGGAGAATGAAACAGAACATGTTAACTAGTTAAAAGTATTCAAATCTTGTAATATGATTTTGCTTGCAGACCATTGTGGCCCTAACCTTCGCCCATTATGCCGTCAAACCATTCTTTCCGGACTGTGACCCACCGGAGAACGCAGTAAAACTTCTGGCTGCCGTTTGCTTAAGTAAGTACACTAAGAATTAAAAGGCAGCGATAAACCTTAATTATTATCCTTTCCCCAGCTTTGCTCACCGCCATCAATTGCATGTCTGTGAAGGTGTCCATGAAGGTGCAGGATGTGTTCACAGTGGGCAAGCTGTTGGCCCTCATCATGATTATCCTGGCCGGACTGTACTATATGGCCACGGGCAAGTTGGAGAACTTTAGCAACCCTTGGGAGGGCACTTACTCCTCCCGCAACATTGGCTACGCCTTTTACTCCGGTTTGTTTGCCTTCGGCGGGTGGAATTACTTGAACTTTGTCACGGAGGAGCTGCAGGATCCATACAAGTGAGTAGTGGGGCTCAGGGCTCTATCCTGCCAACATGACAAATGGCTGCACAAGTGGAATGAGTCGGGATTATTTGTCCTACTCATGCCTTATGCGTCATGCGCAGGCAGCAACAAGTTGAAACTTGTTGAACGTCCTTGATGTCATGGGTCTAAGTGGGTGGGATGCTGCCTGCTCCCTAACGAATTCAATTTGCTCTTGAAGCGCAGCAATCAATTTAAGTGCTCCACTCCTCCCGGGCCAAGTGGAATTCTCGTTAAATAGCACGTTCCTATTCACACATAGAAAAATTTTTACTTTTTTGGTTATATACCCGATAAATATTTATCATGAAATATAATATATATAGGACATTTACCATAAATTAAAATTGATTTCATTCATTAATTTTTAAATGATATTACTTAACTATAAGGTTAAGTTCAGTTCCAAATTAGATATGGTACAAAAAAAACCTGCAAAATATCCGTGATTTCTTTTCTATTAAACTAGCTGTGCAAGAAAAATATTTTTAAATTAATAATACCATGCAATTTAAAAGTTTATACCCGCACAAATGGCATTACATATTTGGCTTAAAGTGTTTACTGCCCTAAGGAGATAAAAATTTGATTAAAATTTTGTTGCGCAGAACAGAAGACACTTTCTACCCTGCAAATTATATATATTGAGTCGATATTGCCATGTCTTACTGTGTCTATACTGCTTACGAAAATTTCCTGCAAAGGTAATAAATAGCTCGTCTATTTAACAGAAGTACGCATTTAAATATAAATATACTAATGCAAATATAAATATACTAATTCTTACTGCCCTTTTATCATGCCCAAGTTTATTTACAAAAATTCTTTTTTCAAATAAATATTAGAAAGGAGATTAATATTTTAATTTTTTCTTTGTGCAGAAATCTTCCACGAGCCATTTGGATAGCCATGCCCCTGGTCACGGGCATCTATGTTCTGGTTAATTTGGCCTATTTTGCAGTGGTCAGCAAACCGGAGATGCTTAGTTCGTTGGCCGTGGCGGTGACCTTTGGAAACCGTGTGTTTGGACCTCTGGCTTTTATGGTGCCAATTTTCGTGGCTCTGAGCACCTTTGGAGGTGTGAACGGGGTGCTCTTCACGTCGGCGCGATTGTTTGCAACTGGTGCTCAGGAGGGGCATTTGCCCAAGTTTTTCCAGCTGTTCCACGTCAAGCAACAGACTCCAATTCCCTCCCTGATTTTCACAGTAAGTTGGCACTGGCCATTTACATTTTACCTAAGAATTGTGATATGATATTTTCATATATACCAATAGTGTCTGATGTCGCTGCTAATGCTGCTCACGGATAATGTCTACCAGTTGATCAACTATTTCAGTTCGGTGCTATGGCTTTCAGTGGTGGCCAGCATAGCTGGAATGTTGTGGCTTCGCCATAAAAGGTATTGTGATCACTATCATATTTACATAATATTTTGTCATAAATAAGGAATCAATTTGGTAAATTTTGGAAAAATTTGGTTTGAAACTATTAGTCTATTTCGGAAAGTTCCCTTTTCAAGAATAATTCAAATTAACCTTACTTTTGATTATGATCAAAGTAATTCGAATACATATTTGAAACTCGGAAGTTACAAAACTTGCAAGACAGGTTGAGAACATTTTAAATAAATATAAACCCTTAAGACACTTCCCCTAAAAATACAATTTATTGCTTACAATACATTTACAATTTTAGTATATATTGAAATAGAGATATTAGTTTTAGCAAATACATTCAGAAGTCGTTATAACTCACCGTTTTAATTTTTTCCAGGCCTGACTTGCCACGACCCATTAAAGTCAACCTCGCGTTGCCCATTATCTTCATGGTGAGCTGCGTGACGTTGGTCCTGCTCCCGAATATGGAGGAGCCAGGTAATCTCTTGATTGGTATCGGTATCACCCTGGCCGGCATTCCATTTTACTACGGCTTCATCGCCTGGAGAAATAAGCCCAAGTGCTACGGGCGATTGTCCAACTCTGTTGTAGAGATTTGTCGGGCCATCTTTAACACCACCGTAATCGAATCGAATGAAAAGATAAACTAGATCTATATACCGCACCCGTAGAACTATTTCTAGAACATGGCTCCGTGCATTTAGTTCGAAAACACTCGTAAATGATATTTGAAAACTCCAAAAACTTGTTAAATTGTAAACAGTCTTAAGCAAACCCTGCCCCATTTGTATGATATTTTCGCTAGACAATTGGCATTCCTCACAGCGCAATCGGCATCGATTAGATTTTAGTTTTAGCCAGGGACCGTACCAATTATAATTTTTATCTTAAAGATTAACAAATTATTTTTTGATTTAAATCATACGTTACTCCCTTTCGAAAGAGTAAGAAGTTTATGGGCAGAAAGGTATTAAAAAGTAGTCACTTTTTAAAATAGACCCAGCCGTACAAAAGATATTTAAATTTAAGTTTTATTATAAAAATTGAAAAATAACTTATTCTTAGTGAATATTTACTAAAAATAAAAATATAAGAGTTATTTTTCAATTTTTATTTGAATACTTTAAAATTTAGTAAAATTAAAAAATGTATACTTTTTCTGGATTCTCTTTAAAAAAAATGCCTTATGTACAAATTTTGCACTCTCCCTACATGTTTTCGGTTCAAATTTTTTAAATCTCAACACTTATTGGCAATCCCTGGTTTAATGCATGTATTTATTTGAGCAAGCTCCTCAGTTAACAGGTTTTACACAACCCAAGGCCTTTTTGGCTCACTTCCCACTAAAGTTTACTATAGATTTTATGGATAGGTGCTACAATCCTAATTCCTTTTTTAACACAATCAGGAAGTAATTGAATACGCTTTAATGGGAACAAACTGTAAAATGTGACATGTTTAGGGAAGCCATACAGCAGTACAATAAACAACATATTGATGTTTTAATTACCGCTTGGCAAATAAATATATTATTGCAAACTCGGGAGTTTTAGTTTAAATTCTGAAAGACCTATGGTCCCAAATAGAGTGGTATAAATCTACATATAAATCTTACGAGTGTTATATTCTATAGCCGTTTCCACGAGTGTGGTGCCCCGTATAAAATCCGCTGACACGATGTTGGCATTCGTTCCCAATTCATTCCGATATAGCTGAGAGATCCGCCAGTTCACGTTATCGGCCATCTTGCGCAATCCACCATGCTTGTCCAGAATGACGTCCCAGGTCTCCGGGGTCAACTCCGCCATATCGGACACCGGGCGACTAGAGAACCGTCTGTGGAAGTAATAAGCGATAAATGCATTTTATCTTATCAATAACTTGTAAATGAACTCACGACACGTCGAAGTCATTAACGTTTCGCAAATATGTCTCAAGTTGGGCCCACGTCTGCTTGTTTCCCCAACGCTGTTCCACGGATCCGAACAAGACCTGTGGGAACTCATCCACCATAGCTTCGTGATCGTAAGCTAGGAACACGTTCTGCTTCCGGGCCCAAATGTCCCGCAAGGATGCGCGCCAGGACAGCGAAGGATGAGCTAAAAGGTCCTGGAACTGCTCGCGCAAATAACTGATCAGCAGACGATGCACGCCGAGTCCTTTTCCAAAGCCTAATTGAAAACGGGATTGGGATTTTTTAATATGAAGGGATTTGATTTTGTTATTCAAATCTTAAAATACGACTTATCTTTCTTGTATTGATATTGTTTTAAGAAAATAGAAAGATGTATTTTTTCGTAGCTCAAGGATTTTCATTCCTTACCCACTGGAAACTCCTTAAGTCCGAAGATAACAATCTCATTGGTTTCGTAGACAAAGTCCCGGACCTGGTTGATGACTTCCTGAAGGGGCCGCTGCTTGGTGATCCCATGATAGATGAAGAACGGTTCCGGAGAGTTCCTGTAGTAGCCCACCCGAATATCCAGGTAGCGTACTCCATGCATCAGCTGCCCCCTAATGTCGTCGTCCTGGGTAAGAGCGTATTTGGTCACCAGACTTTCCCTGAGCAGCGGATCGAAGTTGGGCCGATATGAACCGGAGTCGTGGGAACCGGGAATGAAGAGATCTCGCAGGCGCATCTCCCCTATTTTGGACTTCAGATCATTCATCCACCGAGAAAATACTTTGAGGCAGGTTTTGGCCAGGATGTTTCCCTGTGCGTCGATGTAGCTGGCCCAAAAGCCATAGCAGGTGGTCTGCACTGTCACATTCCTAGACAAGGCGTAGTCAAAGGGCAGTCCGGTGGTGAACCACTGGGTGGAGAGACCCTGACTTGGTTGAATGGCCGCCACGACCTCCGTGGCTCCTCCATTGGCCACCCAGTACTTTTGCTCCACCTCGTTTGAGTCCGATTTAGTTTCCGGTCGGACTGTGAACCCACTGATCGGCACGTAGCTGTGGGATCCTTCGCCGGAACCACTTCCCTCCTCGCTGTGGAAGGCCGCCAGAGGAGTCCGTTTGGGATGGAGCTTTGTCTCGAAGCTGAGGGCATCCTGTTTTGTCACGAGGACTTGATCACCCTCCCTAGCCGGAGCATTGCTCCAGGAAACCTCCAGGAATCTCTTGCGGGCACTGATGGTCAGCCACACCTTGAGGTTGTTCGGATCCTCGTAGGATTCGGTCTGAGCTTCCGTCCAGGAGACGAGGCAAACAACCAGCGCAAGCTGTATAATTTTTCCCACCATTTCTCTGATTGAATTACTACTGATTCGAGCTGATTGCAACTGACGTTAATCAGCGATTCGGAATCAGGGCAGTAATATAAACACGACACCCCGAGAGATCACTGCAGATCAACCGCTCGCACCAAGAGCTCCGGACTTAATGAACTGAGACCCAGACCCCAAATCCAGTGGCCAATTCAGATCTTTATCTGTATGCCTTGTAGGGGTGGCAGTTGTGAAACAAATTGGAACCCGACACTTGAGCTTAGCAAGAAAACTCTGTGTAAATTAGCTTAGATGTTTAGACTTTCTCGGCAGTTGCGTGCCGTTCATTCAAATCTCTATTTACCCTGGGATTCCCAGTAATTAGGCCTAAAGCTAATTGAAGGATTATAATGGGTTTACATACACTATTTTTACGCTCAATGGCTGTGTAAATAGAACATTTGACTGAGATCAGATTCCGATAAGATTCCGAACAATAGGGGCAGGCAAATTCTCAGCAATGTGCAAATTATCAGCACTTATTTGTTCGCACTCAGTTTTAATTGGCAGTGTAATATTCTGGTATTTTTAGAACACAAAGTGTATTGGAGGTTAAATACTCGTATTTCCTCTAGGAAACGAAACAATAGAGGCGTTATGATTTAATTCAACTTCGCACCGACTAAACAAATTATTATAAAAAGCAAGCGATCTGTGACATCCCGAGCCCAGCGTCGCCTCTCAACTGAAGCTCAAATGCGAGAACCAAACCGGGAAGAGCTTATGGAATGGGTTTATTTATTTATTTAACTTTCCCACTTTCCATGTAAGCGGTTGATATTTGAGTGCCAATTGTTGAATAAACATTTCAAGATAAATTAAGTGTGTTACTTGATATAGGACTTACAAGTCCGCATTTTAAAACAATTGTTTTTCTGTTTATTGAGCCTTTTTGACATTTATAATTTTAGAAAGTGTAGCTTGGAATAACCTTCTCTTTCCTGATTTTTTGTATAGTAGATAAAGGGTCGTGAAACCGCTTTTAAACTTGAAACAAATTTTTCCCATGTGCCCTTTTCTAGTTTGAAACTTTTTAATGTAGGGTTAAATAAATCAAATGTATTTATTCTTTTAAATCGATTTTTTTTTTTAAATTATATTTGGTACGATCAGAGTTGTATGCTGATTATTAATGAAGGACGAAAGGTCGGTTCCGCAATCAAACTTTATCTTAATTGAGAAAACGAAAATAAAAATTACTCTACGAGTAACGGGTATAAATAGCAACTTGCATTTTGTAAACAACTTATAATAAATTATAAAGATAATTGCCAAATAAAACATAACAACCATCTCCATTTAACATATTATAAGAATGTTTTAAAAATTTTAATTTCAATACGAAAGCAAAGCTAATAATTATATCGTCTTCTTTTAAAAGTATTTAAATTTCTTAGAATTCATTCAAAAAGCGTATAGGCAATGATTAGAAACTGATGCTGGCACTATATACCAATAATTAAATTCAAAATTATTATTTCTAACGGTTATAAATACTAGTCAGTATTTTAAATATACTTGACAGTATTTTCAGCAAACCGCTGCTTAACCACACTGTTTAACAGCTGTTTTGGCGTCCTATCGAAAACATTAACATATTTTGTTTTTATTGTGGACTAGGGCAATATCAAGCAAATAAAAGCTATGGAAATGCTCCATTCACAGGCGATACAATCGGTACCGACTCTACACCAGCCGCTGCACTCCAAGGTGTCGAATTACCTGAACAACCAACGGAGAACCGGACAGTTCTGTGACCTGCTCCTGGAACTGGACTCGGATGACTCCCATAGCCTGAGTGTCCATTTCTGCGTGCTGGCCGCCCAGAGCCAGTTGATAAACACCAACCAAAAGCAGCAGCAGTTTTCCATTCACAATCCCCTGAAGATCACCATCCGAAATTTCAGCTGCACTCAGTGCCTGCACACAATTGTGGACTTCTTCTACGACGATGTAGTCTCCGTCTCCAAGGAGCACGAGCTGCACTTCCGAGAGTTGGCGCAAATCCTGGCTGTCACAGAACTGCTAAATCTCTTCCAGTTGCAGCCTTTGGGAGAGGTGAAGGAATCTTCAGAGATTACGTCTCCTGGAGAGGTGGAACAAAATCTTGAGCCAGAAAGGAAAGTAGATGATTTGTTTGAAAATCGACAAAGTTACTTTAAAGTGAGAACTACATATATCCATTTCCCATTCCTGTTTTCATATCACCCTTTTATTACAGCTAAAGAACCCAAGGGCCGTAAAGTCCAGCAGCAAGGTAAACTACTGCATTGGCTGCGACTACAAATGCTACCAAGTGCAGAAGATGATCGAGCACATGGGCAGTTGTGAGCCCTCACATCTGACCTGTTCCCTGTGCGAAGTGGGATTCCTGGACTGGCGGGAGTACGACACACATCTTCGCCGGCACTCAAGTGACCTTCGCAAACCTTTCTTCTGCCTGCAATGCGGAATTCGCTTCACAACTCGAGCTGCCCTGCTCGTCCATCAGCCCAAGCACTCCACGGAAACGCCGCACATCTGTCCTCATTGCGGCAAAGGTTTCAAATGGAAGCAGGGCCTGAGCAACCACATTCTGGTGCACAATCCCGAGAAGCAGATGCTCTGCGACGTCTGCGGGTACAGCACCACCCACATGAAGGCCCTAAAATCCCACAAACTGCTCCACACCGGGGAATTCTTCGCTTGCACTGTTTCGGGCTGTAAGCATCGAGCCAATCGGAAGGAGAACCTCAAGCTACACATCGAAACCCACAAACAGGGACGGGATTTCATCTGCGAGGTCTGCGGCTGCAAATTTAGCCAGAGCAAGAACCTCAAGCGACACGCCTTGAAGCACACGGAGAACGGTCCGAATCGGTACAAGTGCCAGCTGTGTGGGTTCAGTAGCCATCGTTCCGACAAGATGAAAGAGCACGTGCAGCGAGTGCACACGGAAAAGGCGGTGCAATTGGAGCTCTCTGAGACGGTGGACAGTTCCTTTCCCGACGACTTTGATCTGCCTGTAATTGAGACTTTGTCGACGCCTAAAAAGAAACCCAAGAAAGTCCAGAGAACGGCGAAAAGGGATACCAATTCTGACAAGCGACTGAAAACTCTACTGCCCAAGGAGACGATTAAATAGAAATAAAACTATGGGTTACTATTAATGCCTGCCAAACAGAGATTTATGAAAAGTGAATTATCACATTGAAAATGGTCAATTTTATGATAAAAGAAGAAACTTTTCTTAAGATGCATCATGTTTACTAACACATGATAACCAAACAAGTACTGATATCAAAACTTGAGTAGGTTTTCAAAGTGATCACTGAACCAATTACCAATTTAGTATCGTAATTAATAGAACCAGTTTCCCTTTTGAGACAAAAGAGGAACCATCCAAAGCATTCATAAATGGTTTGATACCAATGAATTGTAAACAAAGTTGTGATATATTGTGGAAGGTTCTTGAACAACATTGTTGGGTCCGTTCTATCTTATCAAAGAATGTGATACGATCTATTGCGTCGTTTCATGAGTTCCAGAGGAACTTTTAGAACGAATAGCTGCTAAATGACTAACAGGCACGGTAGTTCGCACCTTATCACCGCAAGAACGCTACGTAACATCTGTTGTTTATGTACATATATATTTATGTACATACATATATAACAACGATTAGACCAAAACAAACTTAAAGCTTTTCGGTTTTTAGAAATAAACAAATGATATTTGAGTGGGAGGGAACTGGGTCAGACGATCAAGTTCTAAAGCACCCAACTAAAAATTATGCATTGGCAATCGATAAAATAATTTTTTTCGGCCTTAGATTCCTGCAATATAACGATTTTTACATAAGTTTTAAATTAATAAGATTTTTTTAATGGTATAATTTAAAGATAATAATACCAATTTTTTGGGTGGAAGAAGAGCAAAAATGTTCGCAGTGTACTGGTGTATCAGCCAGACTTCATGTTGCATTTATTTCTATATTTAAAATGTGGGGAAATAAATGCTGGGTAAATGCACTTTGGGGGTCGTATGTATGTACATATGTATGTATGTATGTGGGGGCCAAGCCGGGCGGGCGTTACATAACACCTTTGAAACGTATGTATTATGAAAAGTTCTTAAATAATTAAAAAAATGGACAAGGCAAAATAATATGTTTGACGATGTGTGTTTTTTTCTTTTTGTTTACCGCGCACTTTGTAAACAACAAAAAATTAAATTGCGCAGCAAAAATGGCCAAAAAGATGACGCTCTCTTTCTCAAAGAGAGCTAAAGGGTTGTCAGGGCAAAAGAAAATATTTTTTATTTTTTTGAAAGGCTTAAACTTGACGAAAAACTAAGTCAGTAGATGCGCAACAACTTGTTAATGAAGAATCTTACTTTGATTTTCAACAAACTGTTGATTTTGAAGGTTTAAATTCCATTTAACTAATTTAAATTGAAAAATCTGGCAACTCTGACAGAGAGAGGGCTTTTACGTGGACTAAAAGCTCAGCTGGCTATAAAAAGCAGCTGCCCGACCGAAAAAAATTCAATTCCAGTCTGCGAATTTGCAGAGAAGAATATAAGAAAAAACTAAATCGCAACGCAGTTAGTTTGTGCAACTTAAAAACATCATTATGTCCGAGGCGCACTTTGATGAGTACGAGCACTACAACTTCGACCATGACAAGCACATTTTCTCCGGCCACAGCGGCAAGCAGCGCTCCAAGAAGGAGGCCACCGAACACACCAACCACTTCGATCCCTCAGGCCATTCCCGAAAGATTCTCACCAAGCTGATGAACACCAACAACAACAAAAAGGCCGCCGCCTGCAAGAACTGATGCAGGGCATCGGAGGCGGAGGAGCGGTACAGAAAAAGCAAGAAGTAACGGGGAAAGAAGGAAAAGAAATATTCGAATTTAAAGGAAAAGAAAGGAAAGGGAAGAAGAGAAAAAGCAGTTGAAATCAAATCGCAGCAGTCGCTGGAAGCAAAGAAAAGAGAAAACGAGAGAGAACATCAAAAGCCACCTGGAAATACACTTTGCATTAGTATTGTGCATTGGGTTTTCGTGCGGCGCAAAACTTTGTGAACTTGTAATAATTTTATTTCGCTTATATTTTCACAAACAAAAAAAACTTAGCTTCTAAATATTCCTAAACTAATTCAGACTTACACGTTTTAGTTGCTAAGCCTTAGTGCGTTTCAAATTATGAAGTTTGATTTAGGTATTACTTATAAAATAAACAAAAAACCAAAACTGAATTATATTTGCAATTGTGTTTTACTTTCCTTTTCTTTTACATCGCCTTTCCAAGCACCCAAAGTCAGGCCGGAGAGCTTTTCCAATGCTTTCCCATGCAGTCGGTGTGCTGTCCCTGCGAGTGCATATTTTTAGCCTCCTTTTTAGTTGAACTCATTTGCACTCAGCTGCTTGATTATCGCCAATGCAATTGCACCAGAGTATTTCTTTGTTTAGAGCGATTGACTTGACTCCATAAACAAAGATGTATTCCCACATGCAGCTTGACATTTAGTTTCGAAACGGAAATATTCCCGCAACCTTCCATTGAAAGTTCACAGCTTATACAGGTAAATAAACCTGCAAACACATAAGCATTTCTTCCGGTTTACGTTAGCGTGTGTGGGTGCAGTAATGCATAAAGATAAAATTGTTATATGATTTCCATACTTAAAAGTATTTTTACATTACATGTGGAAAATTACAAAGGCCATGTTATTTTCCACTCACAATCAGGCAAACATACAAACGCACAAACATAAATAGATCCAACAAACTTTCCAGAATGGTCCACTCTAATGCCATTCTCTCGCTCTCTTTGCGCCATTTGCCGGCTTCTTAAATTGCGTTGTTGATATTTAGTAAACAATAAAACAGACTCTCGATCAGGTGGTTTTCTATATGCTATATTTACATACATATTTATATGTACATACGCTGAATATTAATCATCAACAAGTGACAAAAAATATTTGGGCAATCGAATTTCATGATGCGTCTGTTCGTTTCATTTTTGTATTTTTATTAGTCATGCATTTTGACTATAAAATTTTAAAATTTTTTAGTATAACACATTTCAACTTCTATCCGTTATTAATAAAAATGGGATCTAAATCTGTATATCTGTATAAGATAATGACGGTAATCATAAGCAATTGAGGAAAAGTGCTGGACACACCAGACAGAGCACAGACTTAAACCCAATCGAAAATATTGGGCATATTTGAAGAAGAAAGTGGCAGAACGAAGCCGCAAAAACAAAAATGATCTCAAAACTGTCATACTAGAGGAAAACTGCCATCCGGAGAAATTGGACATGGAAAAATTCATAAATTCGATGATATCGCGAATAGAGAACGTTTGCGCTGCCAAAGGTGACCATACAAAATATTAATATGTTACTCTTTAGAAAATAATAACACTTTAAATTTTTGTCAAAACACTTTCTTGACAGTATGAAAACTGAATGTTATTTGTTTTTAGTTATTGTTAAGAAGGTTAACTAAAGAAATTATTTTTTTGTTCATTAATTTTCTCTAAGATACCAACATAATCATAAATAAATTTAACAAAAATAAAAAAACACTGCAAACTTACTTTTTATCGTATAAAAACTTAATATATGTCATTTTTTCACATTGTCAAAACACTTTATTGACATACTGTATGTTATTGCTTAAAGTTTTTTACCTTTACTATTCCTTTTTTTTGAGATTCGAGTTTCTTTTTAAAAATTTTACTTTATTTAATCAGTTTTTTAATCGAACTGTGAAAGATTTATTCAAATTAGCTCTTGAAAAATTGTATTTTTTTAAATTTGTGAACTTTATCTGAAAGCTGTCCCAAAACGAAGATCATTAAATTAATAGGAAAAATAAACTCTCGCAAAGCACGCTTTTTGGATAAAATGAAAATGATAAATGAATCCTGAAGACCTGGAGCACTTTCTTGGAGGCACTACCTTGGAACTATGTACATACATATGTACATACGTGGCTAAATCCGCGAAGTTGATACTATAATGATTCGGCGATAGACGTACCTCCTTGAAGTTAGGACCCTAATTGAAGAGAATGGACAACATAATCTCGACAGTCTCCTCGGGGAGATTGGTGAGGATGAGGATTTTGTTGTGCGGCTGCTCCTTCTGAATGTTCGGCTTTGGGTACGAGTCCTTCGCTCTGGTCGTCTACCTTTTTTCCCCTTTTTTCCTTCCGTTTTGATGCCTTGATCTTCTTCGGTCTCTTCTTGAAGCTTTCCTTCAGCTTGGCCACGATACAATAAGCTATTTGCAACTGTTTTTCATAGAAGGGGAATCCCTGCATTCTGTGCAGAGAATACGAGGCGCTCTTAATGTCAATATCACAAACGCCTGGTCTTTGAGAGGTTTCAGTGGCATAAAAATACATAAAAATGTGTGTTAAATTGTCTCAAAACGAAAAATAACACAAAATCGAGCCATAAACGCTATCGGTTTCAAACAAATCAACAAACACAAATGAAGTTTACGACTAGAGCTTTTTGGAGGAAAACAAGTGGGAAAGTCTAAACCATAATGTAAACAATTTTGGGGGTAACGAAACTAGTTTGCCACGGTGCGCTTCGCCAGTAAACAAATGACGCACCAGTTCGGTGAGATCGAGAAATCGCTAGAAATTTCCCTTTAAGTTAAAATTAAAATAAAAAAATTAAATTGAGAATAACAAATGTAATTACTGGTATCTGGGACGTCAGTTGATAAAATTTGGTAGTACTTTTTACCTTACACATAAATAAATAACTACCTTTTGCCTTACCTTTTGTTTACCTTGCAAATAAGCTTTAATAAATACTTATCTTATTTAACTTTTATTGATTTGGAAAAAATATCAATAATGTGGCAGGAAACAAATTATAAGATATGATCTTATCTGAGCTGATGATCAATATTTTGACCTTTTCGGGCATTTTTATTGAATACTCAAATATAAACTACGACGTAAAACAATCTGTTGTCTCGACATGATATATAAAAGTATAGCTAATACAATCTTTTCTTTAAGTTGATGCGCCTCTTTGTTTACATTATTTATTTTCTTACAATTATTAAATTTTCAAAATGAGGATCATATCCTTACCTGGATACTTGTATAGCAATTGCCTAACTTAATCCGAATATGAATAAAAATAATAACATTTCCTAATTTTTTTAAAAAAAAAGAAAAATATAAGTTAAATTTAAGAAAATAAAATTGTTTTTAAAACACACAAAACACAGCTCCAATCCTGTGAGACGTCTGCTAAAAGGGAAATATATTTTTCAACCAATTCAATTTTTAATTTATTGTATGGAGCATAAATAAAAAAATTGCAATTCAAAAATAACTCAGAATAAATTAATTAATAAACAAATTGTTAATGGCCCTTAGACTTTTGCTAGTTTGATACATTCCAATACTTTTAAAGAGCAAAATAAAAATAAAGTTTTTAACAACTTCAACTAGAAATCGATCCAGTTAGGTTGCCAATTTATGGTATAGAATACTCTTTCGGCTTACTTTATTTATGTAATATAGTTTAACATCCATATTCATTGCAGTTTTTCTTAAATAAGTATGAGATTGTTTCTAAATTCGCTTAGGATGTCATTCCATTGTAATTGTCTAAAAGATCTTAATAGATTTCTTTCTTATCAGCCCATAATGAAAGTCGCACGCTCGCCACGATTCATGAGCATGTGTAAGCAAATATGCTGGCTTCCTAGATCGTGAGTTACGCCTGGCACACGACAGACGATGTACCACAGAACTACAGACCAATTACGACTTCCTAAATTCCTCGTACACAGGTCTAATTCTCCCATCTTCTGGGTGGAGAACCATATTGCACACTTTCACCGCGAAAAAAAACGAATTTGTGGCAAACAACAAAGTCGGGGATTATGCATAAATGAATGGAGATGGATCGGGATCGAAGTACCTGCTATATGGAGATATGGATGGTGCTAATTGCTGCGGCACTCGGTGGCGGATGAACCGTTAAATCGAAACTGGAGCACTGGCCCAATAACGATGATGCACGCGGCCCACGGATTAGCACCTTTCAACGAGCCACTACGGATAGATGTTCTAGATACCCAGGCCCGCCATTAGCACCATCGCATGACGGAGTTTTTCTGGAGCAGCATTTGGGACTCTTCGGTTAGTTGATGATTAAACTCCGAGCCGACTGGCAGTGCGGCTTGTGCGAAAAAAGGATTCGGAACAAAACAGTAAACAGTTGCCAAAGGAGTAATGTCATCCTACGAGGAGATGTCGGCGAAGACGCCACGGAGATTGTCTCCCATTTGGTTTCTAGTGATCACCCTGCTTCTATTTGCGACCACTCTTACGGCGGTGGCTATGATCGAAGCTGGACGGGCCCAGAGCAGTTCTGCCGGAGAAAGCGATCTCTTGATCCTCACTCGCATGTGGAATCACTTCAAAGCTGGTGCCGGAAACGAAACCGAAATCGCCACCGTGGAACGCGTCGCAAGGGAAACCGGAAATGCAACTAATCTAAATCCAAATCAGCCGGAGCAAGGAACACACTACGAGGAGCAGCAGGCGGTGGTGGTGAATGAGGAGAGTATGGATCCCGTGATGGGCCAACGTCAAGATGCTTACGGACCACCCCAGCGCAGCGAGGACTCCTACGACCAGGATCCCTACTACGATGTCGCCGATGACTATGGTCCAGGCCGATATCCATATCCGGAGTCCAAACAGCAAACGGCGGAGGAGGAAAGCTTCTATGATAAGGATGATTCGTCGGCGGATAAGGATGAGGGGCGGGCGTCGCAGGCACGTCCCTACGATTCCTTCTACGCCCCTTGGTCTAATGGAAGAAATCCAGCTCCAGTGGCTACTCATCCCGCAGCGGAGGGCAACAACAGAAAGCTACAGACATCCCCCAATAGGTAAACATTTTTAAAAAAGATTTTAAATTGTGAACCTAAGTGTAGCTTTCAGAAAAAACACAAATTCTTTAAAATTCTTTTATAAACTAACATTCGAGCATTGAATATTTTTTAGGGTTTTTAAGTTTGGAAACCTTGTATTACAAGTCAAAAAGTTTATTGCTGACCGAATCCAACGCTTTCACATTGCATTGAACAACAAGAATTGTACATACTTGTATATTTCATATCAGTTAATTTCCAATATTATAAATATAAACAATATTATAAGTAAACTCAAAGAGGCCGTTCAAAGATTAATTAAAAGTCAGGTACATACATATACAAGAACTTATTTATATATAACTTGGAATATGTATATACATACCATCAATTTTAATAAACAAAGATAGGTATATTGATGTGACACAATTTCACCATATTGAAGATAATTAGCAAATACCAAAGTATTAAAAGTTTTGCAAATTTTAAAAGACTGTCAATAACTATAACTATAACACCTTCGCAACTTATAATCAATATAAAGCTCGGCTTTTTAATAACAAAATTTTAATGCTTGTTTTTGAATATTTGCAGATCACCCCCTTATCCCGCCTACGATGAGGTATATGATTATCCCATGGGCTTCCAGCCACGTCCTCATGCAGAAACTGAGCTGGCTAAGCAATCTCAGCCCTCCTCTGAAAATGCAGTGGTGCAGATCCAGAGCGAATCCACTTTGGTCACCGTGCTGAAGAGTCTCAAGCAGATCTGGGATCTCTACCAGGCCCTCATGGGCGCCTGGAACGCAGTGAGCGAGCGCCATCAGCAGAGTACAGAGAAGTTCCGCCAGGAGCAGGCGGCCAAGCAGGCCGAAAAGGAGCGACTGCGTCAGCAGCAGCAGCAGAAGACGAGAATTAACTCCAAGAAACCCCCACGGGTGGAGGGAAACAAAAAGAGCCCGATTAAGAGGCCCACCCCAACGACAACTAAGTCGACCACCACGTCCACGACGACATCGACAGCCCCAGATAGCTCCGAGGAGGAGGCGGAGGAAGTGGAGGAGCCGAAGAAGAAGGTGGAGAAAGTTGCGACAGTAACACCATCGGCTCCATCCACCAAAGTGGAGACTAGCAAGGGGGAGAAGGGCAATCTGAGATCTGTGAGGGGATTGCGCCACAGACGCGATGTTGAGGCCGAGGAGAAAGCTGACTCGGATGTGGGTGAGGGTCGCTATATTAAGGGCGATCCCCTCAAGGGATATTACGATTTCGTCATCACGGAAGGCTCCTACAAGTTCTGGGCCGTCTTTCAGGTGAGTGTTTATACCCGAACCCCAAACTTTTTTCCTTTAACTTCTTTAAAAAGAGAGCTTGCTAAAATTATTCTGTCAATACAGACTATAAAAATGATAAGGGGCAGAATTTGGAGATCTTAGTCGCCAAAAGGGGTGATATCGACCACTTAGCTCTTATTATAATTATAATTATAATTATTATAATAATAACGGAATAACTAAAGACTCTTAAAAATAACAGAAAATGAATTACTTAAAATTTTTACATATATACTAAAATTTTTTCCATTTAAAACTAATTTTTTAATCCAAACTTAGATTTTCAATATCCGGGTTTTTAAGAAAATTCGGGTAAAATAAAAAGTTTATTTCATTCTTAATTATAATCCCTGGTCATATTCATTGCTATAATGTGAAACCTTGGCGGCTTGAAACTGAAGCTCTCTCCGGAGTATTCGTGGAATATGTAATTGATAAATTAAGAGTTAAAAATGCTATTAATAAATTGTGAAATATGTACATATATTTATTAATTCAATTTATATTAACCTATAATCCCTAATCCACAGGTGGGCACAGCACTGCTGATTATCTACTCGACGTTCGCTGCCATTTACTACTCCAAGGTAAATCCGCTGACCAGCGATTACGACTATACGGATTACCTGGGCGGAGTTCGTTCTCTCTCCGGAGGCGATGCCGATTTCGTAGACGACGGCGATGCATCGACTCCTCCAGTTTCGAGCACCTCCCGCATCATGGAGTGGCTGCCACGGACGGCGCACTCCATTAAGTTCATCCTAGATGCCATTGACAAGGTGCCACTGGACCTTGACAAGGGCAAGGAGCCCGGCTGGCCCACGGGGAAAACGGACACGGCGACGGCCATGAGTTAAGGAACTGATACTATATGCGATATTTGTTAAAGAAAATATAATAATGTTGAAGATAAACTATGTTTGATTTGAATGTTTTTAGGGGGGAGTATTTTCACCTTCACTTTGGCAACTTTGAGTAGTGCTTTTAAGCTGTTTTGGTTTAAACTATCTAAGCAAATTGGGTGTTTTAAATTGGTATTAAAAGTTCGGATTATGGCCCGATTTCGAATGTTCTGAGTTAAAAATATTCTATTAGCCCACCATTTAGTCAAGAAATTCGGCGTTATTCTGTTTAATATTTTGAGCGAGCACTTTATTAGTTTAGTTTATTGGGTGAATAGTTTTCACTTTCACAACTTTCAACCTTAAGCATAATAGATATTATAAATAAATTATATTCAACTCAGTTGGAAACTTAACGGTTATAAATTCAAAAAGTTGTTTTTTTTCATAAAGAAAAATAACCATTCACAAAAAATATGTTTTCTTCTTTTTCCGCCGCCATTCACAGTGCCACGGTAACACTCAACATCTGTTCATTATTTTTGGACGAAAACAACACGTAGCATTTATAAATATTTTAATATTTATCACGGGAAACTCATGTAAAGGAATTGCGATATAAACCACGAAAATGGCAAGCCCCTACGTGATAATTAAAAAAATAGTTTTGCTGCTGACCCTTATAATTGCGACTGATTCCCATGAAGCCAAAGATTTTGACGATTCAATTTTATACAAAATTGATTTCGAAGTGCCCGAATTGATTGGACAGCCAGTAAGTATAGAATCGTTTTGTTATTGAATTGTTTACATATAACATATATTCCGAATAGGACTTTGGAAATCAGCTTCGAACTTTCTACACACCGGACAAGGAGAAATACGATTGTTTGATTCCGACATTGGAGCGCCAGAAAGAGGAGGAAAAATCAGACAAGCCGGAGTTTTGTAAGATCATTAGGATTTTCCTTATTACCTTTTGGATTATATATAATTTGGTTGTTTCGCAGCCCCCATCAGCCTACTGCAGCCCACCTTCTCAGCCTTGACCTGTACTTACCGCATCGAAGCTTATTGGGCTTATGAGATCTGCCATGGTCACCATGTGCGTCAGTACCACGAGGAACGGGAGGGAAAGAACGTCAAGTTCCAGGAGTACTATCTGGGCAAATGGACCGATGACAAGACGGAGTTGCTGACCAAAGCCTGGGAGGCCGACCTTAAAGCGGGCGTTAAACCAAAGTACAAGAGCCTGAAGATCGACAACACGCGGTATCCCTATTTCGAGATGGAATACAGCGATGGCACCATGTGCGATATTATTGACTCTCCGCGCACCACGATGGTGCGCTATGTGTGCTACCCCCACGGCAAGGACGACATCTACTCCTTTAAAGAGACCTCCTCCTGTAATTACGAGGCCATCATCCTCTCATCGACGCTGTGCGTTATTCCTGGCTTTCACGCCGAGGAGACCAAGGAGCTGTCCATACAATGCTATAACTCCGATTCGGAGCCACACAGACCACTGAGCATGCTGCGGTCGGAGTTAAGTGAGTGGGCTGAATCCGAAGCGGATTTGTTGTTTTCAAAGGAAAAGGAGAGCAAAGACCCAGCCAAACTGTGGCTTAAGGCGGATGTGGACATGATCACCTTCAAGTACAGCGGTGATATAGACAAAACCATACTGGAGCTCGTTAGTAATGGAGACATCGAGGATGACCGCAATTATCAGCAGCTGCTCCTGGCCAGAGCTGGAACAGGGCCCACACCCATCACCGATCTAACCCCCATAAGGGACTTCATTTCGGGAAAAAACTGCCTAACGGGGGTACGTATTTCCTTTGAAAAATCCTTGGTTAAGACTCATTATTTTCCATTTAGGGCAACGGCTGGTGGAAGTACGAATTTTGCTACGGGCGACATGTGCGTCAGTTTCACAAGGACAAGAACAGCGAAGTGGAACTGTTTCTGGGATATTTCTCAGAAGAAGCTCATCGTGCCTGGGCCAACTCCAATCCAGATAAGGGGGCACGTCGTACCGGGTTCTCATCATCCATCTGGCACCATTACGGGAAGGGCACCCACTGCGACCGCACTGGTTTGGCCCGCGAAGTGGATGTAAAACTGACCTGCACGCCTGTTACCAACAGTGGAACTGCCGTGTCCATGTATCTGCTGGAGCCAAAGACGTGCCAGTATATCTTGGTTGTGGAGTCGCCCACCATTTGTGATCTCATGCAATACGCGGACTCCCACGGCCTGGTAAAGTCGGAGGATCTGCAAAAGGCACTGGTATCCGGCACTGAGAAGTCGGCTACAACTTCGGCTCCCGCGCCTATTCCCAGCCCGGAGGAGGAGATCCGCTCTTAGGCTGTCCTGGTATTCCAACTCTAGTGAAATACTTAAATACATTGATTGTAATTGTTAATCTTTACTTTATGAAAATCGCTATTTAGGGGAACGAGATTTTAGGGGAGTGCATACGTTTTTGTGCGAGTGGCCAAAAACAGCTGATAACTAGTGCTTGAAAACAGCAGAGGATAGTATCATAGGTCTGCTTAAAAATGTAATAATAATAACTTAAAAACACTGGTAATAATATTTAAGAAAATTGTATTATTTAATTAGTTTTAAGTTTTGTCGTGTATTAAAATTTAATAACTGAAATAAGAAATACAAGTTTGGTTTAAGTTTTAAATCAAATATAGGACAAATATTCATATTTAACTGTGGAATTTTTGAATACACTTATGCTCTTAGTAAATTTATATTTAAATTTATAAATAAAAATATTTAGGAACCCAAATAGGTAAACCCAGTATAGTTAAACTTAATTCTAAAAATTAATGATTTTACTCATCCTTGCCGTGGGGGTACCACACATAGCGCACCATCGTGGTCCTCGGAGAGTTTTTGGTAACTTACTGGCATATGTAAGTATAGCCAAAGACCAATATAATATTAAAATAATATAAGATTATTTTGGTCTTTGGTATAGCCTTTAAACTTTAAAGTTTAATTCTTGTTTGCGGAGTGTGACCACTTGAGGGATAGAATTTAATGCCACTTTAACTGGACAATGGGAACACTGGGCATATCCGGTGTCGCAAAGCTCGGCCACACTATTCAACATTTGGTGTGCTCAGCAGGCTGATGTACAATAGAATATAAGTTTCTCAAGTTCTAACTGAAAGTAGGCCAAACAACGTTTCATATTTGCCAAATTCACAGCAGTGTTAAGTTTCAAAAAAGTGTAAGTTCCGTTCGCGGGATGCACTGGGCCCGCTGCCCGCGGTTGGGGTGTGAAAAATCAATGGGGTTGGGGTTAGGCGATGAAGAAACGTGCCCCCCGCCCGGTGTTTAGCGGGCTCAAAATGCGCCGAGCGATAAGCCAGCGGAGTATTACACAATTTGTGGCGATACCGGCATTGACAAAACTCTTTTATTGCAGTCCATACAAGACACACAACCGCAGGGAGTCCGGCACGATGGCGATGACTCTGAACATTGGCTCGGTGAAGCTAAACAAGTGGCAGCTGGCGCTTATCCTGGGAACTCCTTTGGCCATCGGACTGGGCACCTACGCGGTAAAACGATGGAACGCTGCCCCCAAGGAAGCGGGCGAGGAGAAGAAGCGGCCGAAGGCCAAGTTCGAGAAGCAGCCCATCTCCCTGGACGGCACCGCACCGGACAAGGAGCTCGAGCGCAAGAAGAAGTCTGCCGAGCTGGGCGAGAAGCTGTCGCCGCTTAAGGAAGCCAACAACTACAAAACGGAGGGCAACAACTGCTACCGGAATGGAAAATACGACGAAGCCATTAACTTCTACGACAAGGCCATCGACAAGTGCCCCAAGGAGCATCGCACTGACATGGCTATTTTCTACCAGAACCGTGCCGCCTCCTACGAGATGCTCAAGAAGTGGGCCAAGGTGAAGGAGGACTGCTCTGCCTCGCTGGAGTTTAATCCGCGCTACGCCAAGGCATACTACCGACGTGCACGTGCTCACGAGGCCACCAAGGATATGGTGGAGTGCCTGGACGATGTCACCGCTACCTGCATCCTGGAGATGTTCCAGAATAACCAGACCATCATGTTCGCGGACCGAGTGCTTAAGGAGACTGGCCGTGTCGACGCCGAAAAGGGTATGCGCAGTAGGGTGCCCGTTGTGCCGTCCGCCTGTTTCGTAAACACCTACATGCGCTCCTTCATCGCGGATCCGCTGCAGACCTTGGAACTACCCGCCCCGGAGTCGGACGCTCTTGCAAAAGGTTTTGTGCGGGCCCACCGTGCTTTCCTCGAGGAAAAGTTTGAGGACATAATTCCCGCCTGCACTGAAGAGATTGAATCCTCCGAAGCCGAAGCGCAGTACAAAGTTGAGGCTCTGCTCATGCGAGGCACCTTCCACCTCCTGTGCGGCTCCTACTTAGAGAGCCAGCAGGACTTTGATGCCATCTTAGGAAACGGTAAGATATTTTTTGTGTGGCTCTTGTCAATTTATTATTACCAGAGAAAAAAGTTTTTTGTTTCAATAGTTATTTTAAATGACTATAAAGAAGTATACACTTCTGTTTTTTATTCATTGTTTTTTTTTTTAATTCATATTTAATTTCAATTTTGTGAAAATTGATAAAACAACTTTGATGCCATGTTAGGAAATGAAAAAGGTTTTTTATAATGCTCTTTTCAATTCACTATTCCCAGAAAAAATGTTTTGGTTTCAATAATCATTTTTGTTTTTTATTTTTACATTCATATTTTAATTTTAATTCTGTCTAAATTGGTAAAACACAACTTGGATGCCATCTTAGGAAATAGTAAGATCTTTTTTGTGTGTCTCCTTTCAATACTCTCTTTTTTTGTTTTTGGCCGTTTAATATAACTCTTCTGTGGACTTTTTTCCTAAATTTATTCCTAACATTAGTTACATTAGATTTTAAATTCTTTTACAGTATAAAAGAGTGGTACCAACGCATTTTTGTAGCTAAGTTAAGAACTCCAGATACCATATAATTTAAACTCTCTAACCTAGTTTTGCAATGATTTCAAAAATTGTTTTTTCCTTATACTTTTCACAGCCGATGCTGATCCCAATCTGCGTGCCTACGCATATATAAAGCGAGCTGCCCTCTACATCCAGCTGGACCAGCGCGAAAAGGGCCTGGCTGATTTTGACGAGGCGGAAAAGCTGAATCCGAACAACCCGGATGTGTACCACCAGCGCGCCCAAATCCTTCTACTGCTGGAACAGATTGAGCCCGCTTTGACCGAGTTTGCCAAGGCGGTGCGCATTGCGCCCAACCACGCCATCGCCCTCGTCCAGAAGTGCTATGCCGAGTACCGCCTGTCGCTTTTGGCCGGCGACCAGAGGCGACTGGAGGGCGTGATGCACACCTTCGCTGAGGCCATCGAGCGGTTCCCCAGCTGCGTTGAGTGCTACAGCCTAATGGCTCAGGTTCTGGCCGACCAGCAGCAGTACAACGAGGCGCAGCAGTATTACGAGAAAGCCATGAAGCTTGCGCCCAAGAATCCGGCCCTTATTGTTCACCAGGCTATCATGGTGCTGCAGTGGCGCGGAGACATTGAGGCAGCCGTTCAGCTGCTTAATAAGGCCATCGAAGTGGATCCCAAGTGCGAATTGGCGTACGAGACATTAGGAACAGTGGAGGTGCAGCGCGCGCAGCTGAAGCGGGCCGTGGAACTATTCGAAAAGGCGTTGCTCTATGCCAAAAGTCAGGCAGAGCTGGTGCACGTCTACTCGTTGCGTAACGCGGCGGTGGCCCAGATCAATGTTACCAAGAAGCTGGGCATCGACATGAACTCGGTTTCAGCCATGGCACAGTCGGGCTTAATGCCCCAGGGCGTCGTGTAAAATGTGCAACCCGTGTGTTGGAATTGAAGGACCGAAGATAGCGAGAGCGGAGCATTTAGCTAGACCATCACCAGCAGACCTACTCTAATTAAGTTAATATCGACCATACCTGTTATTTATATATATATAAAGCTTGTTTACGTTTATGCTCCTAGCTATAGCATAGAAATTGTCATGTATTATGCTACATCATATGTAATCTAGAATCTGTTGCCTAAGGAATCCAGTAAGACAAAACCCGTAGCTTATGTTTTAGCGTAAGATTAAAACTAATAACAAGCAAGTGTCCTTATTGTAGCACCGGTTCCGGTTGGTTAAATCCCTGTACATCGCCGGAAATGTAGCTGGCGCCGATTACCCACAGGGCGGCCTTCACACTGCTCACAAGAGAGTAATCCGTCTCCAGTTGCTCCAGATAGGGCATTAAAATTGCAGGAAGGGCGCTCACTCCGCCAGAAATGCCCATCAGAGTGCCTGCATAGTTCGGGCTCATATCCAGCGGAAGCAGTTTGATGCCAGCATAGTAGGCGCCCATGGCCAGAACGCTCCAGATCTGTGCTCCGTTTTCCTTGATCTGTAGCCTGTACATGGACCCGCAAATGACGACCAGCCAGGACATGAGGCGGCGACACTGGGTGCGACTGAGAATCTGCTGGGCGATAAGGTGGTCGCTAAGACTCCCGGTGGTTAGCGAAGCCACCCAATTGCCAATGTGGGGGGCAATCAACGCAATTGTTGCGGGGAGATCATCCCACAGACTGCTGCCACGGGAATTGACTTCCTCCAACAGTTTCTGCAGCTCCTGGGGCAACTTCTGCTGGAATTCCTGATGCATGGAGGCGGAAACAAGTGCCCAAAGCGGAGTGCTGGTCAGCATGCTCCTCCATGGAGCTGCAGTAGATGGTGGAACCTCTGCGGTTTCTATTTCTCTGCTGGATTCCCCTTCATCAGCTTCTCCTCCATTTGGCCGTTCCCTCATTTCTCGTTCTCTGCTGGAGGCCAACAGCAGGGAGCCACTGGTATTGCACCTAATATAATCCCGCTCTTCGCTTTGGATAAATGGACAGTGGTCCGGCGTACTATAGCACACAAGGATCTAATAAAAGAAAAAAATAGGGAATAGGGAAGCATTACTTCTTTGGGTGCTACCACTAACCATACAACATATAGACTGGTCATTTCATACAAGCAATATTTATGGTGCTACATAAATAATAAATAATCTAAGTCCCCTGCGAAATTTTGAAGTCTCTAGCTTTTAAATATTTAAAGAGAAGGGGACATTCTCTGCGTTATAAATATTTGGCCAAAATTATGATATCCTCTGCAAGGATATAATAAAAGAAATTCATTAGAATTCGATTTTAGTTTGGATTAGGATTTAACCGATTAGAGAAAGCTGTGGATATTATGAACTGATGATAAGTTAGCATGATAATGTGAAGAAAACTCTCCCAACCAAAAGTCCATTTAAACTCGTTCTAATTTGGTTGGGAGGGATTTCGGTAGCACCCATTATACAAACAGGCCTGATAAACTCACAAATCCCAAGAACCAGACCACTGCACCTCCGCCAACCATGTAGAAGATCACCGGCCAGTCCTGCTCCGCCATTACCAGTCCGCTGACCAGCTGGACCATTGTTATCCCGATTTCGCCGCCACTGAGGACGCAGCTAGCAAGCATTGAACGTTCTTGTTCGGGAACCCATTGAGCCAGGAGAGCACACACGGCCGGAAAGCACGGTCCTTCGCAGAGGCCGACCAGGAGACGGACTCCTAATAGGACATGTGGACCTCCCCGACGGACAGCAGCGGGGGTTAGAAGGGTCAGCACCGCCGACGAGAGGATGGCGATCCCGAGGACCCACTTTCCACCATATCTCTCCGCCAGACGACCACCTGGGACATGGGTGAGCACATACCCGGCATAGAAGGCCATCACCACCAGGGATTGGGTTTGACGAGACCACAGCTCGGCGCAGCTGATCGTTTCATGAGGAGTCTGTTGTACAGGAGGACTTATTATGACTGTTTCCCTGCTCTTTAAATGCTTCTTTTGGATTCCTCTCATCTGATCATGATCTTCCGATTCCCTGCCGGCTTTTTGCCTTCTTCTTAAATGCTTATCTGTGTGATTGAGACTCATGGCCAGTTCAAAACGCCAATTGGGCAGAGCCTTTGGACTAAGCACCTGAGGCACATTGGAATTCTGGTACTCGTTGTCAACTCCACATTCCGAAACGATCCGGTTCAGAGAAAAGTCCAGACATAACCGCATGGTGTAGGCATTGATGATGGCTAAGAAGGTGAAGCAGCAGAGCACCAGGCGCTGCCTCACCTCTAAATCTGTGGAGATGGATTATGAATCACCTAGTTATCACGGATGCCATTGAAATTTCCTGGATATGGCTTACATATAAACATAAAGCTCAGTTGCTGCTTAACAACGGTCAGCATTTTGTTCACGTTTTTATTTAGAAATTTTAGCAAACGTTGCAAGCCTACTTAGTGGTGTTGCTATAATAACATAATCGAAATCGAGATCTCATAGAATGAGTTTCCTACTCATCGCAAGTAAAAAAAAGCTTAAATAGTTTAAATTTTAATGTCGAAATATATAAATATATAATAAATATTGAACAAAGGAATCTATTTACGAATTTTTAATTAAATTTTTTCAATCAGTTAAACTTTCTGGATTGATTTAATAGAAACTTTCTTTGATTTTAAAATGGTTTGTCGTTTCTTACATTTATATATTATGTTCTGTATTACATTATATGATTCGAATCAATTCTGAAAACGATTTTAGAATAAAGTTACCCCATACATAAATGAAAATGAGTATCTATAAGATTGTATCAAAAGATTGTTTGTGTACAACATTCAATAAAAACAGGGAATATTATTTTAATTTGCTTTATACACTTTATTTGACTAACGTCATAAAAACAGTAATGTCTTAACGGAACAGTTAAAAACACGTTTCACTTTACACATTGATCAACAATCTAAAATGTACAAATTATTTCATCATTTGATTTACAATACGGCAATACGAGCTCTGTGTACACTAAATCTTAAACGTGAAATCGCTTTTCATTTAAATACTAAATAATAATTAAGAGAGTACGTGGCGTGCGCGGCGATTGGGGGTACGGGTACGGGTTCTGTTGGATGGGTAAAGGGGTTATCCTAGCTAAAACAGGAATACACATAGAAGTACACTGCGCACGTTCGGGAGTGTAAGTAAATTCGCTTAAATTAGTTAGTTGGCACCTGGGCCAGGGATCGGCCAGATCGGGAATACTATAAAACTAGCAATATGAACAGCAGCCACGGCGTATACAGTATGACAATGCCCGCTGGATCGCCCGTTCCCGGATCACGAATCCACGTAGCCAGCATTTTAACTAGATTACAATGTATATATGGCACTTTCGTTGGCGATCCGCCCTAAGAGCTCTTCTGCGGACCCCTGGCATCGGGCTTGCGCTCCTGCGCCTCGAAGTCCACGGTGCGAGGCTGAATAGGTGCATTGTTGAACGGCTGCACCTCTCCGGATGCCCAGATGCAGTAGACCACGGCGGTGACGCAGAGCACAGCGAAGGCCACCCAGAACACGAGGCGCCACTCCAGCAGCGAGGCCTGAAGATGAGATAAAAACGCGTTAGTTTAAAATCTTAAACAATTTCCAAGATATTTATAAATTGCAGGTCCCAAACATAAGTCTTGAAATGTCTTAAGGGAACTATCCTCTGTGACATATTAGGACTAAGCACTTAGGTAATTGTTAACCTTGATTTATTATGTCAACACATTTGGACAAATTCGACATAGGTAAAAATTTAGTCTAGATATGAATAATGAGTTAAATTATTCAGTTCTAGTTATTATTTTAGGGATCAGTTAACTATTGCGTGTTTAAAGTGATTTAATTTGTTTTAATTAACTAATTAACAAACGAAATCCCAATTTCAAACCAATTTAAGATTTTTTTAAGAGCTGATTGTATAAAAATAATTACTTCCTTTCATATATACATAAATATGATTTAATTAATGTGTGATTCATTGATCAAAGACTAAAAGATCTGAAATATATCAGCTCCGTACTGGTTCAGCTCTTTGTCGTTTTTTAACATCAGCGAACTGGAATATCTCAAGGTTTAAATGCCTAAAGATGGATTTTTGTTAACTTTAAAATCAACAAATTATCAAATTTTTCAACTGTTTCTAAAGCCGACTTATACTCACATTTGGTGTCATAACGCCCACTAGATAAGGCGTTATCACTCCAGTGATTGCTCCAATTCCGTTGGTGATGGCCATCAAGGTGCCGGCATAGTTCGGACTCATGTCCAGGGGACTCAGCTTCATGCCAGCGTAGTAGGCGCCCATTAGGCCCATGCAGATAGTGAAGAGCACCACGACGAGGACTCGATCGCAGCCGGCGTAGGAGGCGCCCACCATGAAGATGGCCGGACCGAAGGCGGCCAGACCAGTCATCACCTTTCGGGTGTTGGTCGTGCTCATCACACCACGGCGGATCATCCAGTCGGCCACAAAGCCACTGCCCACGGACACGATCCACATCATGATGTAGGGCAGCGAGGAGTAGAGGCCGTTGGCCTTGATCGAGAACTGCAGCACATCAGACATGTACTTCGGCAGATCCGTCACCATGATGTAGAAGCCCCAATCGTGGCCAATCTGGGCGGCCACCAGGGCAAACATGGGCAGGTTCGTAAGGATGGCCTTCCACGGGGTGGGGGGCAGGTCCTCGTTGCGGTTAATGGTGCCGATCTCCTTGATCAGGTATTCGCGCTCGCTGGGCTTGATAAACGGATGCGAAGTGGGGTCGCTGTAGCAGAGAAAGACCTACAAAAGGGAGATTTTATGTTGCATTAACTAATATTTATTCCGTTGGCAGTGCAAAGCTAAACTTACAAAGATGACAAACCAGACCAGACCAAGGCCGCCGAAGAAGTAGAACACAATTGAATAGTCGTCAACGGCGTCAATAAGCACTCCAGACAAAAGGTTTCCCATGATGGTGCCCACTTGACCACCACCCAACACCAGAGCACCAAGCTTTCCACGTTCGTTGGCCGGCACCCAGGCAGCCAGCAGGACACTCAGGGCGGGGAAGGTGGTACCCTCGCCCAGACCCATCAGAACACGGGTCACGATCAGCCAGTCGGAGCCACCTTTATCGATGGCCAGGGGCGTCAGCAGGGTGAACACGGCAGTTGAAAGGATTCCAAGGCCCAGGGTCCATTTACCACCGAACTTTTCGGCCAGCAGGCCACCGGGAATATGGGTAACAATGTAACCGATGTAGAAGGAAGACAGGATCAAGCCTTGTAACGCCTCTGACCATTCGTATTGGCCACCACTCTGGAAGAAATAAGCCATAGGTATTTTTTATTAGTTTTTAAGTCATGTAACCGATATTTTAAAATAATTTTTAACAAATATTTATTGGTTTTCATTGAATAAAAGAAAACGTAAAGAAATTAATAGATTTTAAAGGAGTGATTATTAAATCTGTCTATAAATTAACTGGATAAATCTTTACTTACGTTGGTGCCCGAGTCCAGGTCATCAGGTTCACAAATAGCTTGAGAGTCATCGTCCGTAGAGTTCTTTTTTACGACAAGAACCGTGATGGCCTGCGAAAGACAGACTCGCATCGTGTAGGCATTTAGGATGGCCAAGAAGCCCATAATGGCCAGGATCACTCGCTGCGGGATGACGAAATCTGGGGGTGAGAAGATCGAGTTCAGAATTGACGTCAGTGGGTTTCTTTTCGAGCATTAATTAACTGGCTGGGCAACATTTGTCAGCCACTGCGTCAAGCATTTTACGAGCGGAATGGATTTGCGTCTCACATATTGTTTAAGCAATTTACCTATTTAATTTGGTTAGCGTGCGAATAAATAGTTTGACGGGTGGCCCAATTGGGTACAAATCAATTTGCGCTGATAAACTTCAAATTGCATTTGATTGCTGTGGCACTATATCAATTAGCGAAGCTGCTGGACCAATTACGGTAATGTTTTAATATAAAAGATTGGAATATTTTCATTAAATAATTACACCCAATTGTATTTTTAGTGGACAGAGTTTTAAAAAGTTTTACTTTAAAAAGTTGAGTTGTTATTTGAAATTAATCAAACAAATTGTTGTTCGCCTTCAGCTTAGTAATCTTTAATTTTTCCTTAATTCTTTTTTAATGACTGGAAGATGTAATTGCCAAAACCACTTCAAACAATTGGCAACATCACATTAGTAATTACTAATCGAGGCACCGTGAAGTGCATTTTCCTTAAATTACGATTTAACAAAACCATTCACATAGCCGATTCAGCAGATTTTTGGCTTCCATCAAAAAATAAATTTTATTTAAATTTTTAATAGATATTTAAAATAGATAACACATACATATGTTATTGTTAAGGGGAGATTTCAGATCTTCTAGTTTGAAATTAACTTTTTCATCGAATAAATAATATAATAATAAAAACTCTAAACGGGAATATGAAAAAGTGTACACTTCTAATACTTGTAATACATCAATAACAAAATTACATAAACAAACCATTGATTAATGGTTATTATTCCAATCAACGGATATTTTCAAACACAATAAATAACAATCTTTACGTATGTTGATTAAATATTATGATTAAATAAATATTTTATAAACCATTTGCTGATATATGGTCGTTTGCAATCCTCTTGAACCTTAATCTCATTGGAAATTTATTTGCTCTAATTTGTGGAGTTCATTAATAAATAATTTTATTGTTAACGTAGTAACTGAATTGCATTTGAAGAATTCTAAAAATTCTATTCCCGCTTTTTACCAACTTCCTGTCTCGTGAGGTTTATGGCTCGTGTTAAGTTAAGTGTGAGCACCCTGGCCAATAGATTAGGGGCTATATAAACGGCGCTATGCAATTGGGCTCACAAGTCCCTCTATCAATCACCGGGCACCGATCAGCGGGCGAAGTTTATATGGTCGCCATACCACAATCAAATTGTTAAGCGGAATTACGCCCAGATAACGCCAAGTGTACTAGATCTGCGATAAATAATTGGAGTGCAGCTCGCGCAATCTCAAGTATTTTAAATTGGTAACCGATATCAATGACCATAAACCATAAAATGGCGGGTGGCAGAGCCAATTATGTTATGTTTTATACATTTATAGGGCTAAAGGGGAATAAACATCTAAGGTGATATTTCGAAGGTTGAATTGATCAAGTTCGCGGACACGCTGAGTTAACATTGACCCATTTAATCCAAAAACATCTAACAGGAACGGCACGCAAAGCGATGGGCTAATAATACGGACTGGATCTCTGCATTCGAAATGAGCAAACAGCGCGGGTTCTTGGGTAAACACAATCAGAATCCAATTCATGACAATATTATTAGATCACCAGCCACCGACTGCTGTTGTTGTTGACATTTAGCCACAACTTCACCTACGTCAAATCCATCCAACCACCCGCACCTATAAAAGCCAAACAAACATGTTTGTCTTCTTAATGGATCTCCCTTTCTTTATGAGGGACTGTTTCGCAAAACTCATCGACGTCACTTACTGACAAGTTTATTTTCCCTATAAATTAACATTAATAAATCTTTTGCTGCTGGCAAATAGCAGTAAGCCAGTGGCCGGAGCTGGCAAAATTAACAATATGTCAATATTTGACAGGTTACTTAACGAAATTCGACAAGAAAATTTATTCGAGCTCGCTATACGAATGTCAAATAAAAAACAATTCGCCTAATATGATTACCATGTGATAAGTTGATAAGGCCATATATGTAAATAGGTGCTAATCATATCGCCGCCCGCCAAGTATGGCAATATTTCACCTGACCAATCACGCTTAGTGGCGTTAATATATGACCGCTCTCGAGCTAGGACCCATCACACACGATAAGCCTTTTCAGATTTAATCAAAGTTTAGTAACGCAAGCTTATCGCGTAAATAAAAAGAAATCCCCTTTAATCCCCTTTCTGGGTGAAGTGAAAGTCAGTTTTCAATGAGATTTAATCATTATATGACAAATATGTCATATTAATTTCTTAGAAATGTAGCCATTAGGTTGAGCATAAAAGTAAACCTTTAATATAATCTTGTATATATTTTATTTTCGAATTATTAACGAGTACCACGATCTCAAGTTTTAATTATCTATGACTCAAAAACTATAGTATTTTTAATGAAGCCTAGAGAAACTTTCTAATTAGCTAGATAATACAATTGTACTATTTAAAACTGTGTGAACTAATTAAAGTTAGTTTTAGTACTTTTTGTGGTTTTTCTCTCAAACCATTTTAGACAGCTGTTATATAATATAATTTCAGTTTTCCTTTATTTATTTTATGGAATCTATTGAAATATGGATGTTGGCACTATTCACCCTAAACCAATATCTCATCGTTTAATATGCGGTAAAAATTAAAATATGTACTCGTTCTAAATATATGTATACAAAAGTATACAAAAAACGGGTGTCATTTTAAATGTGATATATTAATATTATTTGTAGGTAAAGTAATTTAGTCAGAGCTGTACTAAGAGATTAACAAAAGTCGATTGCGGGACCACTGTCCAGTCATATGCATTCATATCCGTTCAGTAATGAGAAAATAAAAACAATTTCTTCTGTCTGTCTGTAGTCTGTTGACATTTCTGGGTCTGTGGCTCTTTGTCCGGCAATCGGCAGTGTCCAAGTGATAGGACGGCACGAATAAACACCATTTCTTTTGCTTGCATTTCTGCGGTCTTGCGAAAATTATGTCAATGGGTGGGGGGGGCAGAGGGTCGGACCGGCCGTAAAGTGCGATTGCTGCATACGAATGCAAGATAGGCCTCCTATGCGAGGCCCTTTCCATATGATAATGAGACTTTGAGCAACTCGGAGGGGCAATAGAACAAGGCGATTAGTCGAGGGTTACGGTGCCCGCAAGAAATAATCAAATCATCATAACTCAAAACTAATGCGTAATGCTGACTGCCGATCGGCTGATTTATGGCCAACTTGTAAAGTTTCGGCTCATTAGGCGAACAAAAAATTAGTTCGAAGGGCTCAAATGAGCCCTTTAATTTACACAACTGTTCTCTCTTCATTACATATGTATGTATTTAATTTATTTTCACTAGCTAGTTGAGTAGGCTTACCCTTTTTATTAACTTTTACTTTAGATAAATAATTAAACTTCAGATAGATTAGTGAGTAGTATATTGGCTTTAAAATTGGTCGCAATAAAAAACTACTGTTTTCTTCGTAAAATTTAACGTTTTAACGCTTACGTGATATTTGCGTTTTGGCTTTATATATATTACTAATTTTATTTTCGTAAAGCTCTTACAGAAGAAATGGTTGCCCATTCGGACGAAATTTCAGGGGACAGAATACTTTATTGCATTGACCTTGCCCAAAAAAGAGAAGAGCGAGATGGGGCGAGGAAATGGGGAGGGCCATAAACGGTTCTACAGGTCCATAATAACTGTTAACGTTTTAATGGTCGTAATCGTGGAGTTGAGTTCGGGAACCGAAAAGCGATGATACCCTCTCAATCGTTTAGCTTCTAGCTGGATATCCCAACCCACCGATTCAAATGCAAATCGTATGCAAAATATTTACCAATTATGTATGGGGACGCATGCCGGGAATATTAAGAGACCGCAGAAGTGAGAAACACCAACAAACAAAACCCAAACAAACGTGAAATGCGAGACACGAAACACAAAAAATCGGAAGTGGCAAAAGCGTTTTGTCATTGTTTTCATTTATGCATTATACAGCATACACAAGCGAGTATACATTTAGGATTTTATATTGCTGTCGGTCAATGTCGGTTAACCACTGAAATATTTGCGTAACCACCTCAAGAATGCCCCTTCGATCGCTTCGCATCGCAGTTCAACGATCCGAACATTCCACATTCTGGATCCGCACTTCCTTATAAGTTAACACCCGATAGGATTCTTTTTGTTTGTTTTTTATTGGCAACACTTACACCTCGATAGGTTTATGCCCCATTGTGGTTGTTGAGTCATCTCGGGACTGTTGTTCTGCTGGGTCAACAAGTTGGACAGTTCCTTCGCCACGGTTACGGGTTAAAGCACAACAGCGGATCCTTAATTCGTATGATCACGCACGCACTTAACTCTTCGCTTTTCCCCGGGTTTCCTCGATTTTCCCGATTTCTATGTCGGTTTCTTTATTCCTTGCACTTGGCGCACGCGCAATTACGAAAACGGAGATGGAGAGTTGGGGAGAGATGTGGAGACAGTGGGTGACACTTTGGCGACTCTCTTCTTCGCTCCCCAGGCAATAACAACTGTAAAGCAAGAGCAAGTGATTTCCCGATCCCGATCGCTAATGCTCTGGGTTCTAATTCTCCGATCCGCGCACGCCGCCTGCCAAATTACAAATGAGAAATTATTCCCGCCGACTTTAGTTTATATGAGAGCAGATAAGCGCCGATCCGCTGCTGCTGCGCTGCCAGCGCCTCTGCCGCCGCGGGAGTTTTTTTTATTAGCTGCCGGCCAACGATCGTGTATCGCTATATTGACAAGGAGTTGACTCGTTATACTTGTTGTACATACTGCCACAATTGTGCACGGAGAAAAATAGTTATGATACTGATAGAGCATATCCAAAAGTTCAGCTCTTTAAATCACCTGTTGTTAATTTCAATTTTGGTTCAAATTTTAAAGGTCTAAAACAAATGATCTTATTTATTATTGTTATTGTTATTTTTATAGTCTTTTCGACTGCAATGTAATATGTACAGGCAAACTTCAAATCAGCATAGCTGCAAGCCTTATACTAATATATGTGAATTTGTTCATCAGAAAATAAGAAAAGTGCTCACTAAAGTCCAATCTTTTAACCTCAGAGTTATAAAAAACTTTGATAATAATTGACAATACAATAGTCAAATATAAATCATCATGTGAATACACCGTCTAAAATATAGAACTATGAACTTCTATTTTTTTTTCTCTGTGCATATACGGATGAATGTTTGTAGCCCCAGCACCTCATAAAAACTCTCGCTATCTTGGCCGATCCGATCCGATCGGCCATCGGGCCTCCGCATGCGTGGAGCATTTTAACAAATGCAACAACTACATAAACTTTCTGCTGCGCCGCCAAGGAACTTTGGTTTATGTGGCCATTTCAAGTCCGATTTCGATTTCAGTTGGTATCAACGGAAATTGATTCTGCACCGAATACTTAACGGTTTTCCGCCATCGCAGTCGCACTTGCACGCGCTCACTTTATGTGGCATTATAAACGGCTAAATCTAAAAAACCCGCCAGACTATGTGCCAAACCGTGCACCCTGCTCTAGTTTAGAACTAGCAAAACCGGAATACACGAAATTTTTGCCAACAATGGCCGAGACAGAAACGCCATTCACGAATATTGGTAGCTGCACCTAGAGAAATGGCCTTTATTACCGATTTCTCCCAAGATATGTTCGTTTGGTAATTTTCCTCAGAATTTTCCACACAGTAAGCTTTGTTTTTGGCATTACTAGTATAGAAACATAGATTAGATTCTGCAAATTAAATTAATAAGGATTAAGACTAGAGTTCGGGCTAACAAAATTTCAGACATAATATTACGGTCCACTCTGATTAAGTTTTAGCAAAACAATAGAACTTGTCACCAAAAGGCTTTTCTTAGTATATGAATTTTTTTATAAATACAATTTCAAGAAGATTTACATTTTTTTTATAAACGCGACAAGGTTTTCCGTTTGGATATAAAAACTATATTAATTTACATAGATAATACCAGATTAGGTTAGGTGAGCTGTGCGATATATATATGTATAGATATTAAATGGGACTTGGATGTTCAAAGACTGCTGAAACTATGTATGTATATTCCATCTTAAAGATATATTGCAGCGATGGTACCCTGCAGTCCGATGTGTAGGGTATTTTTCAGTAGAGAGCGACAACTTGTTGTGTCTCCAATAGAATTAGTTAGTCGCTGTGCGACTAGCTGTTGCAGTAGTTATTGCTGTTTTTGTTGCATGTTTAGTAAGTCAGCAGCGTTTACCGGTTAGAGGCGGGTTTCGACTTTATGCAATGCAATTAACTACGAAGCAGAAGGCGGCAGCGGGAGGTGAGTGGTGGGAGGCTGGCGGTCGCGAGAATAGGGAACGCTTATCGTTTTAGTCGGGTGAACCACCTCAAACCGCCCCTGACACTTCTATTGTACGATCCGTATTCATTGCAGGCCACTTGAATGCCATTTTAGACTCAGTTTCGATTTCAGTTTATTTCGCTTGACTTTTACAACTACATTTGTATATCTGCATAACTTGGTGCACAAATATTGACGTCTGATTTAACCAGTTACAGATGCGGTTCAATGCAGCTAAGCTGCTGCTTAAATATACATTCATAATTTCGTTCATATTTATTTCATTCTATTTATATGTATATTTTTTAGGAAGTGACTGCTTACGAGTCATTATATTGACTAAGCATTGTCAGATCACTTAAAAATGTACAGGTGATTCGAAATTGTTCTGTTTCCCCAGCTAAGTACTTATTAGGTGTCTCAATGGGTGTACTTATGAGGGGGTTTTCGCACGTGCGTTTCCAAGTGAAGTTGGCTTAAGACTGGGCACATGCATTATCTATACTGGAATCAGTCTATTATCGCCGGAAATCTAATCCACGGCCGAGGACCCTTCAACGAAGATCCAAGAGAAGTATGCCATGTTTATCAGTCAAACTTTGCCATTCTTATCGATGGCACACTTTGTCCGGACTTAAGATCATCTCGGTGACAACTGCATATATCTACGTATGCACACCTTGCGTAGATAATTTATTAAGAATTAAAAGCTTTCATGGACTGGGAATATTCCATTCCTTGGTTAATGAAAAGTGACAAACTTCAATTAATGCGCACCACATCAATTAGCCGCACGCACATATGATCCAATCTATTTCGGACGATCCATGCAATCCGATAGGATCCAAGCACTGGGCTATGCGAAACTAAACCGATCTTCAAACTCGTTTATTTTGCGTTGTCATTTCGAGTTGACTTTACCAAGTCAGCGAACCATGCGCCGCAAAATGAGACTCTGCAATTGAAATGTTTGTTTAAATAAATATTTAATATTCAGAATATATCAACCGAAATGTAAATTTTCATATATTCGTCCGACTGGGTCTAGAATCTAGCTAAAACTGGCTCCAACGTCCATGACCGAAAACGCTACCAGCTTGAACTGGTAATCGGGCAGTCAGACAATAGGACGGACGGACGGACGGACAGAAGTCGCGGCAGACAGACGAATAGCACTCAATATTTAACTCGCATACCAAATATTTTGCGTTATATGTATACTATACGGCAAATTAATTGAAGCGGCCTGAAAGTCTTGTATATTTGATGTCCATTAATGGGATGCGACGGGCGCCAAAATATTTATATCAACACAACATAATACTCTGGCAGCGGGTATTTAACAAGTGATATATTAAATTGCGGAAAATGTGAAAGATAATTGTTCAATGGTGGTATATTTACCTTGGCAAATAATTGAACTAGAGTATGTTGCGAGGACAATTATAAAAATAAAATAAGCATACTCGAAATATATTTCAAATGCTCATAGACTTAAATAAAAGAATACTATAGATTATATATTTCTTTAAAAAATATAAATTAAAAACTAAAATATTTCCACTTTTCAAGGGTATTTGAGATACAGCCTTGCTTTAAAGCACAATTTTTCCTGTCAACATAACTCCAAAGACCTTTAATTCGATGGGCGAGCAGCATATGATGAAGAACCCAAGAGTCGGCATGTCTCGGCCAATTAAAGCCACGAAGTCAAGTGGAAATTTCATCTCTGCATTGAAAACTGTGTCTGTAGAAGGACAAAAGCCAGGGACCTCGAATCGAGGGGAAGTGTATCAATCATGAATATATGTATAAGAATAATAATTATTTAAAAACAGCTTTGATGTGTTTATTAAAGACCATTTGCGTTGTGGGCACCGGTTCAGGGAAAAGGCAATTGAAACTGGTTAAAAGATAAATTTGTCTAAAAAAGTCATATAAGAGATAGCTCAAATTATCATATCCTATCTTTACTAAAGGGATCAAAAATAATGATCCTATAATCTAAAAATAAATTTTAAACGTCAAGATAAGATATGGTATCCCCAACAGTTTATTCTAGCTAAGGTGTTTTAAAAATTCCATAGATGAGTAGTCAGTTACAAAACTTGCTACTCATCTATAAAATCTATATCTATAAAATCTATCTATAGTAATTGAATTTCTGTACACAGAAAAAATATCTCTAAAACTCTACAATTTTGGGACAAAAACCGGGTTAGTTTTGTAACTAATCTATAGCTCTATAGCTAAGGTAAATAAATTTCCATAAACATTGAAAAAAAATCTGTAAACTCTATATTTTAGAGACATAAACATGGTAAAAACATTTTATTATGTGTAGCAAAACTTTAAAAAAAAGTAAATAAAATGCATTCTAATTTAGTTTTGTTTGTTTGTTTAGTTTGAGTAGTTTTTTTTTGTGTAGCGTTGTTGTTGTTTTTAAATAACTAAAGCCTAACCCCTACATTTTTAGACACATGTCTCAAACGAGTTTGGTTAAGTTTTAGTAACAACCACAAATCATTCAAGCGAAATCTTAACAGGTGATCGACATCTGTTAAGGCGAGAATAATTCAAGCTAAATGCAGTAAATAAGCACTTAAATAATTAAAATAGCTACCACAAATAAAACGAATCATCGAGGCAAGGAAATTGCCACACAATTGACATTTCGAGGGTCATCGATGACAAGAAAATACTCAAGCTAACAGAAATAAAACCGAGACCGCGAATCGTCACGAGATTCGAATTACTTGGCTAAATTGGAGTGGATTGGATTGAGTGATCGGAGCGAAGCGATATGTAGGGGGTTCAGTGATCGAAGGCTGACCACCAATGGGTCACGGGGTTATGTGAGTTCTGGGTTTTTTCTGTTCTGTCTGCGGGGAAAGGGAAATATTGCCATATTCGAGGCGGCCATAAAACTAAATAAACTGCGGAACGGAACGGAACGGCCAGAGTTGGCTATCTTAAATATGTCTTTTACAATGGTACTAACCATAATATCGGTCCTAATCTTTATAGCCGCCAGAGGCTTTATAGTGCGACTTTTGTACCAAGTCTTCAAGGAAAAGATAAGATTGGCCGGGGAGGACAGCCGGGAATCTCCGCTCCAACTATGGACAAACAGAGCAGTCAAATCTAGGGTATAAAGCTCAGCATGTGATTTGCGGTTTAAAAGACACTATATTTCTATATACATAAACACATATATATATATACCGTGTCGGGCGAGTCCCATTGATACAGATTTATGGCAGGGAGTGCGACCATTTGGGGTGCGTCATCCGCAAGGTGTTTAATAACTTAATTGGCAACATTCGCTTGGCTCCGATCACAGGCAGTCGTGTGCGCCGCTTTATGAGTGCGCTTTAATTCCCGATTCGGCAAGGAAAGTGCCAATATGCCAATATAAATTGCCCTCGTATTTTGGGGTATTTTTAAAAATTCCATTATTCCCAAAGCCGGGGGCTGGCCCTCTACTTCGATAAATAAATCCATATACTATACCACACATGTAATAAATAAGCACACTTTTTAATTGTTTGCACAACTCATTTGAAGTGTGAAAATTGCTAAGAACTTTTAGCAGGTAAATACGTACGATCTTCCCCCTTCGACCACAAAAAACATTTAATTGTGGCACTTTGCAAATATCCATATCCAGTCCGAGTGAATTTCCTAACAGCATCTGGACAGGTGAACCTGGAACCGGAGACAAGCCTTTAACACGTGATTCTGGTATTTATACACAATATTTAAGCCCGCTAATTTGTGCAAAACGGAAGTGAGTCCGTGCATCGGAATCGGATTGGCAAAGGTTCACCGGATCGTTTTGGGGCAGCAAAAACCAGTTGGATACCATGATTGCACTGCTTAAAATTAAATATAATTGCTACTGTATTCCGACCGCGAGTAAACAGAGTAATCTAATAAATTGGTCCCCCAAACTATTTCAGATGTGAGAAAACACCCGAAGACTACGGGCATCTGCATGACCTTAAACTTGGGCGCTGTTTCGGAGTTCTTTCAAGTGCCGATCGCAAACAGAAAAAGTAGGGAGAGATGGTAAAAAGCGGTCCTCATTACAAAACTGGCCTTCTCATTGATAAGATTAGGATTTCGGTGGAGAATGCGGAATGCTGGAGTTGGGAAGCGTGGGAATTTCCACGACCATAGGAAACAAATTAGTTGGCGAGCGAAAAAAATAACAGCTTAAATAAACTTTATTCTTTGCTGTTTTATTTTGTAATTTATTAGATTTATTTATTTCTCTAAATTAAGATAATTTTATTATATCAGTATTTTTAGATTGCTACATATATATATGAAAATGGCTTTTGGAATTTACAAAAAAAACAAACTATTTCTTGTCGAATAATTTCTGCGTAGACAAAGACACGTTATTTAATGAAAATATAATATCAATACAACATTAATCCGCCTTTTTAAGACTAATTAGATACTAAAGCATTAGAAGATCTGTTCTAAAGCAAATGAGTTGTGCAAACAATTAAGAAATGTGCTTATTTATTAGATTTGTGGTATAAATTATAATATATGGATTTATTTAATGAAATAAAGTGGAATGGAATTTTTTAAAATACACCTATATACTTTTGTTGACTTAATATATATATATATATTTGTACTTATTTGGTTTTCAAAATTCCCAAAGCGAACTGCAGATAGCACGCCCTTTGATTACATTTGCGATTATTATCGGTCAAGTGTTTCTCAAATGCGACGCATGCCCAGCGTTTACAGAAGCCATGCAGGAAGGTATTGACATCGGTTGAAAATAAAATGTTTGCTCAGCAGTAGCAAACACAAATATCGCTTAACAAATTACTGAAATGTGTTCCCAGTAATACTTTAATAATAACATAATAAGTCTGAAGTGTGACACATTTGTAATAGCTAATGTATTAAGTAAAGAAATAAAACATACACCGGAAAAAATGGACAACTGTTTAAAAATATTTAGACAATCACATTTAAATCTAAATTATTTCATAATTTTTGAGTGGTGGAAGTTTTTGAATAAAATGCTCGTCAATTAATCCTAATCCTTACTAACCCGACCCCAAAATGGGAAATTCATTTTGACAAAAAACAGTCGTTAGATCATAAATTCTAAAATTGCTACAGAAATTGAATAAAATAGCAATAAATGCTCGTATGCGTTTAAAATGTATATATTTAATTAAACGGTTTCAAAAATGTATTTTAAGTTTGATTAAAACTGTACTATGTAAATGAGCACTAAGCTGTTATGATCAATCATTTTATATGAAAATCTTTCAAATGTGTCACAACTGTTTTGTTTTCCAATTCATATGCCAATAAACTTGCATTAATCACTTTAGCTATGTGTTTATAATTTTATAAAAATTGGATAATTCATGTGTTTAGGTTTATATTTGTATGATGTGATCTATTATCTTAAAACCATTTGAACTAAAATTTGAATTTTCGCGGTTATGTTCTAAAACGAAACGGCATGAAAAGTCGCGGCATAAACCCTTTGAGAGACTCCTGACCAATTAAAATTATTGCTCCTAGGTGTTCATCCCGCTTATAAGCATCGGCAAAAATCGATCTATTTATTATCTAATTCATTCTGTTTATGATTTCTTATTTGAATTTAAAATTAGTAATAAGTGGACTAAAATACCATTCAATAGTTTTGAATTATTAATTACAAGCTGCAGCCTGGTCACACTTTTTGAACAGCTGATAGCTCTTTCTCAAATTCGCGAAAAAATTCTCAGCGTTCTTTGATAAGATAACATAAAATCCTCAAAATACCCAACTAATCGGAGTGCTTAAACCCAAAGAGCCTATGGCGGAAGCGGGTCGAACCTCGCCCAATCGAGAAATGTGATCGGGCCGCGGCAGCAGGCAGACCCGCAGGATTGGAAAGTTTTCGTTGGAGCACCCCGCAGGAAAATGGATGACAGCGAGCTGATTTGGCCCGAGATTGGTGTGGATCCGCAACATGTGTGCCAGGCGGGCAGCGAGGGGAGATTCCAAGTAATCTGCGACAAGGCATGGCTGCAATCGCTGGAGCGGAATAAGCGGCTGACTCACTTTCCCAGCTGGCCACAGTTGGATCGCAGGGCTTATCCCACGGGGCAGCTGGAGCACCCCTGGACACGGATTCTGGTGCAGACCTACCGCAAACAGCCTCAGTCTAGGGTGTACCCGCTGCCTAGGATCTCCGCAGAGGCATCTTCAGTGCCCCTCTCCTACTCGCAGGCAGTGTCATTCGTGACTCACAGCAACTTTAAGCAATTGTGGGAGGATGCCTACAGGAAGTACGATGGCGCCCATGTCAAGCTCTGCAAGTCTTCATCTTTGGCACCCTCGGCAAAGCCACCCTGTGGCCAAGGACAACTCCAACCGCATGATGTGGTGCTCAAGGAGCTCATTCAACGCGTCTACCAATGCCCCGTGCTACATTCTCAGTTGGATCGCGAGGGAAATGGTGACTCTCCCACTACACCCTCTAATTCCCTGGGCAACTGTCACGCCAACGTCTTGCCCGCCCTTGTGGCCATCGAGTCCTCCACGCACTTTAGCGTCTTCTTTTATCCACCGGCTTTGGAATGCAACCTCTACGATTGCATCACATTCAGTCCGGCCCTTTTGGGAAAGAACTACAACAAGACGCTATTTGTGATCTACCAGATCCTGCAGCTGGCCAAGCATCTCCAAGGACAGGGAATCTTTCTGGGCGATCTACGTCTTCAGCATATAGTGCTGCGCGAAAATCTCTGGCTACAAGTGATCCCACGGCTGCAGTGCAATCTGCTGGAGGATGATCCAGCGGGAGAGGACCTATCGCCTCTGTCTCCTCTGGCCAGCGAGGATTTGGGCGAGGCGGGGGAGCCGCAGCAGCCTCGACCATCCAGCGGCACCATGTTTGACCTGCGATTCGCCTACGATCCCGCCCACTTCAATCTGCGCGAGTATGCCGAGATGTGGTGCAATGGCCAGTTGTCCAACTTCGACTACCTCACCATCTTGAATGATGCGTGTGGCAGAAGTCTGACCAATGCCGCTCACCACCACATCATGCCCTGGGTGACTGACTTCAATGGACGCGGAGGAGCTACCTGGCGCGATTTGACAAAGAGCAAGTATCGCCTGAACAAAGGAGATGTCCATCTGGATCTTATGTACGCCCATGCAAGTCTGCATGGAGGCGCAGACGGCACTTATCAACCTGTCGGCGACCAGGCGCCTCACCACGTCTCCGACTTTCTTTCCGAGATAACTTACTTTGTGTACATGGCGAGGAGAACGCCACAGGCCGTCCTCTGCGCGCATGTGCGTCCCATCTGGGTTCCGGCTGAGTATCCAGTGTCCATTCAGCGCCTCCAGGAGTGGACGCCAGACGAGTGCATCCCCGAATTCTACTCAGATCCGATGATCTTCAAGAGCATCCACGAAGATCTGCCGGACCTTGAGCTGCCCGCCTGGGCCACCTGTCCGGAGGACTTCATCTGCAAGCACCGCGAGGCTCTGGAGTCGCAGTACGTCAGCGAGCGACTTCATCACTGGATTGATCTCAACTTCGGGTGAGTTTTCTTTGAAAAAATATGTTAGTTAAAAAAATAAACATGAAAACAACTAAAACTTTTTGAGGAAATATAAAAAACAGGAAAAAGAGTGAAAGTGTTTAATGTAAGCTATTCACTTGAAACAAAGTTGATTAATGTACATCTCTTTACTGACCCATTCTAATTTTCTTATTGGTTTCAGATACAAATTAAGTGGCAAGGCGGCGGTTAAATCTAAGAATGTCTGTCTCACTCTGGTAGATCAGCACAGGAATCTCAGCCAGCGCGGTATTGTCCAGCTATTTGCCAATGCTCATCCTCCGCGTCGCTACACCACGCCCTGGTTCAGTAAAGCCGCTCCCAGACTGAGCCAACTGTACGCCAGTCCCTCGAAGCGTCTGGCCAAAAGCACAGAGAACCTACAAGCCGAGACTGGAACTGGATCGTCCCACCTCTCTGTGCGCCTGGGCGATGATGGATCCAGCAGCTCTGTTCATAGCAGTTCCGCATCTGCTTCGGCCTCTAATTTTTACGCGATTAACAACTTTATTGAATTGCCGGAGAACTATAATCCCGCGCTGTTGCTTCAGAATCTGGAGACTCTAGAGACGTTTTACGCACGCACTTTCCCTCAGCAGCGGGCGTCGGCCAATCCTGAAGAGAAAATGATCAGCAGTGATCTCCTGTTTGAGCAGAACTCAGCTGAGCACTCCTTCACCAATCAGCTCTTTGCCAGTGGTGAAGAAATTACCACAAAATCAAAGAATCTTCTCAAAGAGAAAAGGAGTTCCTTGCAGCAACTTCTGAGTAACAAGAGAGAGCGAGATCTGCAGGTCCTGGGATGTCTTATTGTGGAGCTCTTCGCTATGCAACGTTTGCGACCGCTTGTAATGGGAAATGGTTTGAGTGCCGCCTTTGAAGCTCGGCTCTTGGCCTGTCGAACAGTGGCTCAGATGCATCGCCAAGAGTTGCCTAAACCAGTGCGCCGAGTGGTACGTCTTCTGCTGCAATTGGAGGATTCCGGAGGCGAGGATCAAGGTCTGCCACAACCACCAAATCCCGCTCAGCTGGTGGAGCCCATGTTCGCCAACCTGTTACTCCCGTTCCCCAGTCACTACATCGCTGTGTATGCTCTTGTCAGATCTCTACATGCTTTCGAGGCCAATGCAGTGCTCCTGGAGCTGCACACTCACTTCAGTTGCAAAGGAGGAAGGGAATGCGCCAGGTATACAGAAATGGATCGTCAAAGAGTGCTTTTTGAACGTAAAATCGCCGAGTGTAAGGTCATGTCCTGCTGCGCCCATGCAAAGAGGCTTCTTGAACCTGTGGCTTTTGCCTACGAGCAATTTACTCCAGTGGAGCTGCTGCTTCCACACATCATCGATCTCTTGAGGGACGAACGTACATCGATCTTGACTGCCTGGAACTTGTTTGACCCAATAGCCCAGGCTTTGGGCGTGACCCAAACCCAGCAGCATCTGCTTCAACCACTGCTGAAGCTGTACGATGTTGAGGGGGTCAGTTCTCCGGAAGATGGTGGCTCCAATGGCTCAAACAACAGTGGTGGCCATCTTCGCTTCTCCGCCAGCAGTTCGTTCAAGTCCCGGAAGTCGGTGAAGCTTTATCACCACAGTTTCCTGCTCCGCTTGATCGTTCGATTTGGACTCCGGTGCTTTCTGCATCACTTTATAGCACCTCTTATTGAAGCAGTTGGTGGCTACAAGGAACCGGAACAGGGCAATGGCTACCACTACCACAGTGGCGGTAGCAGAAGGACGAGTAAGAATCTCAACTTTGCGGCGGAAGAAGAAGTGCACCTCACCGCTGAACCAGAATCGAAGCCCGACATCGAAGAGCTATTCACCTTCGAGGATGACAGGGCGTCCACCCAGGACAGCAAATCCATTGACTCCTTCGACATGCGACCCAGCACCAGTGCTGCCAGCGCGGAGGAGGCTCGGGAGTCGGACGGATCGCCAGATAAACTGGTGATTAATGAACTTATTTATGGAGCCAGAATATCGCCAGACAAGCTCTCTTTTAAAGAGAGTCAAACGCCGCCCACACTGGTTCCACCTCCCCTAGGACCCCGCTCACCCACCATCGAGATTCCAGTGTGTCCATCTGCCGGTGGCATTCGTCGCAGTTTCCAGCTAAGCGCCATCGATTGCGACATTGGCTCCCGAAAGAGTGTTGACAGCTTTGATCTGATCAGCCAAGCGGTGGAGCAACTACCTCCTCCGGCCGTTGATACCGAAGCGGAGGCCTCGGACTCCCTGCAGGCATCGGTCATCTCCCGGTTGTCGGAGGCCAAGGCCGTGCAGAACAACCGAATCAGCGAAATGAGCGCCGAAAGTCTGGTGTGGCTGTCGCATAGACTGGGTCCAGTGCTCACCTCTCGGTTTATCACCAGGAACCTTCTAAAGCTCCTCTCCCTGTGCTACGTGGGCCAGGAAAACCTGCTGCCGGAGGTGGACGATGGTGGGTTTACCTCCAGCCCCGAGGCGGCGAACCTCAACTACTTCAGCATTGCCAATGCGAGGGTTGTCGGTGATCGGAGTGCGGCTAGAGTTCTGGAGTGCCTCATGTCCATAGCAGGTGAGTTAAACCCATAGTTACAGTACATTTCACTTTAGGTTTGTAGTCTAATCCATGACTCGCTTTCATTTCATTCCAGCTCTCTATGGCGAGAACTTCCTCCTGTTGCAGTATTTCCCTCACATAAGTGAACTGATTGGACTGTGCTCGAAACGGATAACTGGCAGCCTGGAGGGAGCCATTATCAGTTCCCTGCAGCTGCTCAAGTACATGGTCCCATGTTTGACCGATGCCAGCATCATGGAGCACCTGCAGCACATCCTGCTGGAGGCCATTCTTCTGCCCATTCTGCGGCTTTTAAGCTCCACAAATCTTCTGATGCCAAGTGGCTATCTGGGACGCTCGTTACTGGCACGAAAGTTTCTCGATGCGATTTATGCTCTGAGTGTGCGCCTAGGATCGGATATGACCCGGGAGCACCTCTGTCAGTCGCTGCTAAGTCCGTTTTTCCTGATTTTCAACAAGGCTTTTGGACTTCCAAATGACTTTGCCTGCGATCTGGCTAATCTTTCGCTGGTTGGTGGTGCATCACAGCAGGAACGTGCCCTGGTGGAGTTGAGGGATGTGTTTGGACCGGAGCTGGCGCATACTGCTTATCTGTCCTTTCTTCGTTTCCTGGGCGAGGCCAACATGAAGAGGACTCTGAGCAACCTGGAATTCGTCTTGACCTTGTGTCACGAATATGAACAACCCAGTGGGAACGAACAGAGCAAAACTCAACTGGCGACCAGTGTGAGTTCTGGCCAAGATGTGGATTCTCTAGATGTCAGTTGCGAACTGGCCGCCAATAGCTTTGGCACCCAGATCGTTGGAAATCGGCTGCAAGTGGCCAGGAACAACGTGGAACTCATCGACATGGTGGCATACAAGCTGGACCAAATGCCCAATACGCGGCATCTAAAAGGAAACTGGTTAGCTTACTGGCGCAACGAGACAACGCGCAGTGAGAAGGATAATCAAACGCTCAATCTTAAGCAGATCCGGCTGCAGTCCTTTGTGGGTCACACCAACTCAGTGAGGGCTATTTACGCACTGGACAATGAGAACAGCTTCATATCCGCCTCCAAGGACAAAACCGTCAAGCTGTGGTCTCTGCGCAGCGAAGGAGATGGCCGGAAGACCACCGCCTGTCAGTTCACTTACACGGCACACAAGAAGTCCATCAATTCCCTGGGTTTCCTGGAATCCCTGCGTTATGTGGTGTCCTGTGACTCGGGAATTCATTTGTGGGATCCGTTTATTGGAAGACCTCTTGGCATACTAGATTCTCCTCGACACAGTGCCGTGACAGTGGTCAAATGCTTGCCCTCGCACTCCCCGCTGGTAATAGCCGGCACAGCTGAGTCCACGGTGAAGATGGTTGACGCCAGAAGTTTGGAGTACGTGAACGAGTGGCGGGTATGCAATGCTACCCTGCCAAATGCCACAGTTCGCTGCCTGGCAGTGGCTCCATCCGGAAATTGGCTGGCCGCAGGACTCTCCTCCGGATGTATTGTTCAGCTGGATACGCGCACTGGTATGGTGATCAACTCCTGGCGACCCATGGAATGTGATCTGCTGCAGCTGGCGGCACCTAGTGATCAGTTCCTGGTGAGCTCCGCTTTGGATCACAGCCTGGCCGTTTGGCATGCCCTGGATGGCATCATGCACTACCAACTGAAGTGAGTTATATTAAAGACCGGATCATTCTTAATTAATTATTAATTTTTTGCTTTTCACAGACCTCCCCCAGAACCCGCCCATTTCCTGCAAAGTGTTGGCTCTTCCTTGGTCTACGCTACCACTGGCAACCGCGTTGGAGTCTATGCGGATGTAGCCCATTCCCACGCCTTCAACACGATAACCAAACTGCGCTCGGAGACATTCCGCGGTGTTCTCACCTCCCTGGCTGTGTTGCCCCTGAATCGCGCCTTCCTCGCTGGCAACGAGAGCGGAAACATTGCCTTGCTTTGTTAGAAAGCGGCTAATGTTTGTACCAAATACGATATTTTATTCTAATTTATTTTATATCAAATTGCACCAAATATTATGTTAAAGCAGGAAACACAGGCTGGACGTCGCTAGAAATATCCTAACCCGATTAATTTATGTATTGAGGTAGCGCTTACAACGCAACTTTTGAATTTACCATCGCACAATTTGCCCGGTCGGACAGTGGAACACTTTTAGCGACGTTCTATAAGCATAAAGAAATTAGTTCTTATACTCAAAGATATAATTATACAATGTAAGCATTCCAGATCCACAATGTGTGTATAGTTATCATTGTATCTGTACAAAAGAAGACAAAATTGTATTTACAAGTTATTACTTAAGCTGGAAAGAGGTAAAATATTTATATATAAATATATGAACACAACAAAAAATGTCAAGTTAAATGCTGCTTATATTTTTTTAATTTATTCCAGTATTTAATTTTATTTTCACCTGTACTTTTAGATTTTGTTTGTTTCGATTCCCCACCTGTTCCAGTATTGTATAAATTATGGTTTGGTGTTCTTTGTATTTAATTCATAAATTCATATATGGTAAGTTTGGAATAGGACCAGGAATCTTTAATGCACATATGAATAATAGTTTCGAAGTCTTTTTTATACAAATCCTAAGTTTCCGTCCACAAAAATATATCTCTAATGATTTTTTTGTATTATTTTAAAGTAGCCAAACAGAAACAAATTCATTGCACTGCCCAGATGATTCATTCTCAGTTCCCTGTGAATATCATATACCCGATCCGACTTTCGACCGCAGTCGTAACCCTGAAACCAGTTTACGGGACGCAATCAGAATGATTGCTCGTTCAATTTTCGCTGTGTGCTTTTTCTCGATTTCCTTTTCGCATCGCATCGCCTTGCCTTGAGCTGGGCCAATGAACTTGCTGGGAGCAGCAGCAACCGCAGCACAGCAGCAACATCCCAGCAGCAATATCACAGCAGCAACGGACATTGCATCCGACGGGTTGAGATCTCCAGGGTCGGAGCGGGATGTGGGGCGGGTGCGAGTAGCTGGAGATCGTCCATTCGGAGGCGTTGCATTTATTTTTGGGCGATGCCGATGCCGATGAGGAGTTGGGGACGTTGTCGTCTCTTTATGGCAACTTTTTTGCATTGGCATTTCTGTTGTGCTGCTGCTGTGGTCGCTGCACTTTCCGAAGTCTGGAGTCAGGTCGACTTATGCGTAAGGCAATGATTCTGGGCGCTTGTTACAATGAGGATTTACAGAGGACAATAGTGCGTCTAACTCCAGCAGCACCACTGCCACCCACTTTTGGCCAGTGGGAGTGGGACCGGGCAAGGTGGCTCCATTTTACGGAGCTGGACGGGATTGGGTTGCTCGGTGGAACTTCAGCGATGTCACCTTGAATTTAAGGAGTCGATGTCGATGCAGTGCGTAGTCTGTGGAGGGGATAATGAGGTGATTCCCCACCACCTCCCTTCCACTCCAATGGTACAAACTAGTTGGGCCATCGGGATTTTTTCGCCACATTCTGCCAAGCAGCTCTTTCCGCACAGCACTGTTTAAATGATTCTGCTTATAGGGTCCGAGAAAATTATTTTCAGTGTTCATTTTGATTGCAACTTGTGAATTTATTTATATTCTAAAGAAACCTTTCTTAATTTAATTCTTAATTTTTTTTCCAAATTATTATTAATTATTTTGTTCTTCGACGAATTTATTTTCCATGTGCTACCTTTAAGATCACCAATCTTTTTTGGTTAAAAGATATGTGAGCCTCATTGGCTTAACTTTTGGGAGTTTAGTCAAATAATTCGAAACCTAGTGAATTTATATAAATTAAAAAAAAAAAACTTTTCCGTAGAAGATTTCATGATCATTTTTTTATAATTTAATTTTATTAACCGTTTATTAGTATATCATGACTTATTATCAAAAAATTATACTCGTATACGATTTTATTAAATGTGTATCTTAGAGAACTTAGTTTGGTACAAAAGGCAAAAATAATTCTCAAAATAAAAAAAACAAAATGTGGACTTATTTTAAAATAAATGCTTCTCAAACTAATTACAATTACAATTACAATTAAATATATGTATGTAAGTAGTTACTAACAAATAAGATTTAGTCGTCGGTAAAAAGAAGTCACTAAAAATTAGAATTAAAAAACCTTTTTTATTCAATTTGCTGTGCACATATTTTTATACAATACTGCTAGTATGAAAACCAAAAAATATTAAGCTTAAGTGCTACAACTTTCGCAAATTTTTTTAAGTGTATTACTCCTGAAGGTGTGTTTAAAAAAATGTTAACAAGTATTCCTTGAACTTGTCTCTAAAATATATATATTGTACACAATTTTTTGTTGTATAGATATTGTGAATAGTGTAGGCCGTTTTATAACAGTTTTATAAAATTCATAGGATTTTGTTGGGTTCGACATTGTAATTGTATGTGGAAGTTTATTTATCTATTTAAAGAAGGAAATTATAAACGCCGATATATGTAGTCTAAACTCATTTATGTTCCCTTTTCAAATATCAAAAACAGTCAACATTGTCCCTATGCTTATCTCCTCAAGGGCAAACATAAATAAATGCTTTCCATCTCAAAAATGTATGTCAGTCACCCCAAAGTTCCATAACCCGCCCACTCAAGGTCGCAAGGCGTCGGAAAAAAAACAGTGGAAGTGGGAGAGGAAGCGGGAAGTCAACCACCCAGCCATAACGTCATAATCACGAGCAGTGAGAACAGAGACAAAAGTAACACAAATGCCAACGGCACGCCACAAAAATATGTGGGGAATTCGAAATTTGTGAGAATCGCGCTGCATGAAATTTCACTCAGCTGCCCGAACAGGCAAGCAGCGCAAAAAGCAGACGCTTTGTTATGCTAGGAATGCCATTGGCCCGTGGAACGCTCGAGCAGGGTTACCGCGCGGCCGTCAGCCCGGCGACCACCTGTTGCGCCTCGATCCAGTCCGGTGGCTTGACAACCCTGGCTTCGCCCACAGCGGAATGCCGGGCGTTACGAGATTCAAAATATGCGGTCGGGAATGCCGCCCCAAAATTCCAACATGCCTCCCGCCCGTAGCAGGTGGGAGCGGGATGGGGCGAGAAGCGTTGCCAGAGCTGCCGCTGCCGGGCACGAACATTTTGGGACCACAAAATGTTACCAACATACAACCGAAAATTATTACCAGGCCTCCAGAAACTGGGAGCGTGGCCAGTGCAAATCCACCCCCCACAAGTCCATCGCACACTCTGTGGCGCATAAAATGACTACAAAATGTTACCATACACTCGAAAAACCGCCTAGGCGCCCAGGAAATGCAAATGCAGGCCGTGGGCGCAGCGGACCGTGTATGTTTATAAATTCAAGACAGTTTATGCCATCAATTTTATAACTCACACCCCCAGCCGGGGGCGTCGAGTCAATAAATTCTCGTCGGCCGCATACGTATTTTATAGTCGCACATTGCAGATCTGACATAATAACTAAGAGGCGCGCAGAATGCGTAGCAACTGGGCTGTTAGCGCAGTTCCAAAAGGCCTCTTGTTGGTTTCGGTTTGGGTTTTGGTTTGCCTTGTAATTATCTGGCAAACACACTGCTCTTTTCTCGCTCTTCGGGGCGTTGCTGGAATTCTATAAAATCGAATTTTTAACGTTCAAATGATAACAGAGCCGCAGGATAAGTGGGTGGAATCCCAAACATCATCTGTTATCGATTTCTGTCATGTTAATGCTGTAAGCCTGCTGCTAGTTAACAGGCGCCCACCCCATGAATTGGCATTATTAGGATTGCCAAAATCATAGAAAGACGATTAATGCCGCCAGACGGAGATAGAAATGTCTGCTGTCAGGTGTCGCTTGTCTGCAACGAGAGCAAGCGAGATAATAGGAGGGTAAAGTGGGTGCTCTGTGGGAAATGTGATGGATACTCGGCCAAGAATGGGAAATATGTTAAGTTTAAAAATAACTTAAGACAAATATACATGTTCTCTTCTTAAGTATTGCGAAAAGGATGAATGTAGAGAGGTAGTTTTAATACTTTTTAAAATAAACAATAGGAGATAATTTTATGCAAATTTAAAGTGACAATATAATTATAATATAAAGACAAATAAACAAGAGTTATTTTATCATTTAATAAATGAACGGAATGGTACCACAAATATATACAAATATATTATTCCATTTCACTACCAGATATGTCATTCATATAATTTCAGTCATTAATATAATATTATTCATCTCAATTTTGTATGGAACCGGGTCGGCTAAAAAACATATCCGAAAAGACTTGCACCTGCAGAACAATTTTAAAAATTGCAGCGGCAATAAAATTCAAATTGAAAACCCAGACCTCATAAAAACTGGGTTATTCTGTACTTAAAACACCACCCTTGGGTAATATGTAATAGGTACATTTTCTTTCACTGTTAAAAATAAAAATCCAATAGAGAATCCTTAATATCAATGTTTTTAAAGCCCTGGCAATGAATAATGTTGTCCTCTCTAGAGTTGAAACGATCAAAATTAATAAATACGCAATTATTTGGAAAATGCTGTTTCTGGGGAATAACATTTAAGTTAAAGGGGAGAAGGATATAAAATATTTTAAAAAACACATGAATACTATAATACTCTTACAAACATTAGTGTTCTTAGGTTTTATTAGGTATTTTCACATAGCTACAGAGTCGAGAACAATTCTGTGCAGCAAATTCGCAACAGGGATTAAAGGTGCTCGCCAAACGAGTGTGAGAGCGAGACGACTGTAGAGATCCGCCCATTCAGTGGGCAATTTAAACTCGTGTATGGATTTTGTGGGAGAAACGCAGCGGTAATAATGGTCGGCCGACCACCTCTTCGGCGCTGAGCGCCTGTTCGCAAACGATTAAATTCAGTTTAATCATCCACTAAACAGCTACGATACCGTTTCGTTCGTTATTATTATTATTACATGCAACAAGTCGGGCGGGCACACAATAAGAGGAATGTCGAAAACGACACACCAGAAAGCACCGGCCGCAGGCAAAGCAAACGAATCGAATCGCTCCGAGGCGACAGCACTTCAATTCAACGCGCAAATTGGATTATCCGGAGAATCGAGTGGAAAGTGGTGGGAGGGGAATGTTGGCGGGGGAAAGTACCAGTACGAGACCGAGCAGATGCTGAATGCACATCTGTCTATCTCTCTAATCCCACACTCTCTACGCTCGTCTCGCTCGCACCTGTGGTCGCCGCTTCTAACAGCGTTTCTATTGAGTTTCCATTGGAAATCTAATCGCTCGCCAGCCACCCGGCATGCTGCTAAATCTCCTGGAGACCTAGTAAAAATGTTTGTTGTTTCTTAAAGAGCAAGAAGAAGCCCCACTTCGCGCCACTCGCTCGCACCGTAGTGGTCGTGGTCGTGGTTTTGGTCTATATTATATTCCTATTCCCCGTGGTGCGGGAACAACTGCAACATTGTTGCCATGCTCCTCGCTCCGGATTCGATGGCCCACCACTCCCACTCGGCCAGCCAATCACGCTTTCAACGGACGCGTTTAAATGTTGTAAACCGCTGCTAACGGCTCTGTTCACCTGGTACCGTGTGGAACATTCGCTGAATTGAAACGCCGCTTTTCGTTTTCGGATTGGTTGGATGTGCGCAAGCAACAAAGAAGCACAACTTCTTCAACCTCGCCGGTGGTTGGACTGGCCGACTGGACTCCCACCACCTATTGAAATCGCCGTTGCCGCCGCTTTTCTGTTTCTGTTCCCGTCCCGATTCCGTTTCCCGAGTATGCGCTCTTTGATGCTGTCAAACCCAATTGTTTTCGATTTGCCTCTAATTTCGGAGATAAGATTGTTTTAGGGAATCCCTGAACTCCAGTTTAATATCGTGGATAGAAAAAAAACAGAAAGGTACAAGTTAGATGTGTGGATATAGAACTCAATGCGCCAGCAACAATAAATGTATTTTGCATGTGCTTGAACAAATACATTGGAAAATTCATTTTGCTCATTTTGGCGTTTATTTTTCTTGTAAAAAAATATAAAATAATATGTCATTGTTGAAGTTTATAGTTCAACACCATTTTACAAATTGTTATACCCTTGCAGAGGGTATTATAATTTTGGTCAAAAGTGTGCAACGCAGTGAAGGAGACATCTCCGACCCTATAAAGTATATATATTCTTGATCAGGATCACCTCCTGAGTTGATATAGCCATGTCCGTCTGTCCGTCTGTCCGTCTGTCTGTTTCTACGCGAACTAGTCTCTCAGTTTTAAAGATATCGAATTGAAACTTTGCACACACCCTTCTTTCCTTTGCACGCAGTATATAAGTCGGAACGGCCGGGATCGGCCGACTATATCCTATAGCTGCCATATAACTGAACGATAGGAAATGCCATAACTCTGCTGTTTGTAAAGTTAGGAAGTTGGGATTTTCTATGGCTTCTTTATTTGGCCAATCAATTCGACCTACCAAATTTCATAACGATCGGCCGACTATATCCTATAGCTCCCATATAACGATAGGAAATAGCATAACTTTGGTGTTTTTAGAGTTGGGATTTTCTATGGGTTTTATATTTGGCCAATCAATCCGACCTACCAAATTTTATAGGGATCGGCCGACTATATCCTATAGCTGCCATATAACTGAACGATTGAAATTGCCATAACTTTGGTGTTTTTAAAGTTAGGAAGTTGGGATTTTTATTAGTATTAAGAATGCATCATATGAATAATTTTGGAGAATATTATTTACAGAATATTCTGCAAGGGTATATCAACTTCGGCTCCGCCCGAAGTTAGCTTTCCTTTCTTGTTATACCCTTGCAGAGGGTATTATAATTTTGGTCAAAAGTGTGCAACGCAGTGAAGGAGACATCTCCGACCCTATAAAGTATATATATTCTTGATCAGGATCACCTCCTGAGTTGATATAGCCATGTCCGTCTGTCCGTCTGTCCGTCTGTCCGTCTGTCCGTCTGTCCGTCTGTCCGTCTGTCTGTTTCTACGCGAACTAGTCTCTCAGTTTTAAAGCTATCGAATTGAAACTTCGCACACACCCTTCTTTCCTTTGCACGCAGTATATAAGTCGGAACGGCCGGGATCGGCCGACTATATCCTATAGCTGCCATATAACTGAACGATAGGAAATGCCATAACTCTGCTGTTTGTAAAGTTAGGAAGTTGGGATTTTCTATGGCTTCTTTATTTGGCCAATCAATTCGACCTACCAAATTTCATAAGGATCGGCCGACTATATCCTATAGCTCCCATATAACGATAGGAAATAGCATAACTTTGGTGTTTTTAGAGTTAGGAAGTTGGGATTTTCTATGGGTTTTATATTTGGCCAATCAATCCGACCTACCAAATTTTATAGGGATCGGCCGACTATATCCTATAGCTGCCATATAACTGAACGATTGAAAATGCCATAACTTTGGTGTTTTTAAAGTTAGAAAGTTGGGATTTTTTATGAGTGTTAAGAATGCATCATATGAATAATTTTGGAGAATATTATTTACAGAATATTCTGCAAGGGTATATCAACTTCGACTCCGCCCGAAGTTAGCTTTCCTTTCTTGTTTTAATCTAACTTACTTGTGGCTGCTGCAGAATGCTGGCGTAGAGCCGTAACCACAGCAGAAAAATTTCCCGTAAAAGAATTCATTTTTATTACGGTATTCTCGTTGTTTATATGTATGTTTATTTCCTGTGCCTGGTCCATTATTTTTTTATTTTCACTTTATTTGATTGAAACAAAATAAAAATTGGATCTAAATCTGTATATCTGTATAAGATAATGACCGTAACCATAAGGCGAATATGGTGATTATTTGGTAACTATACAATTGCGGAAAAGTGCTGGACACGCCAGACAGAGTCCAGACTTAAACCCAATCGAAAATATTGGGCATATTTGAAGAAGAAAGTGGCAGAACGAAGACTCAAAATCAAAAATGATCTCAAAACTGTCATAGTGGAGGAAAACTGCCATCCGGAGAAATTGGACATGGAAAAACTCATAAATTCGATTAAATCGCGAATAGAGAACGTTTGCGCTGCCAAAGGTGACCATACAAAATATTAACATGTTACTCTTTAGAAAATAATAACACTTTAAATTTTTGTCAAAACACTTTCTTGACAGTATGAAAACTGAATGTTATTTGTTTTTATTTATTGTTAACAAAGTTAACTAATGAAATTAGTTTTTATACCCGTTACTCGTAGAGTAAAAGGGTATATTGTATTCGTGCAAAAGTATGTAACAGGTAGAAGGAAGCGTTTCCGACCCTATAAAGTATATATATTCTTGATCAGGATCACTAGCCGAGTCGATCTAGCCATGTCCGTCTGTCCGTCTGTCTGTCCGTCTGTCTGTCTGTCTGTCTGTCCGTATGAACGCTGAGATCTCGGAAACTATAAAAGCTAGAAGATTGGCATTTTGCATGTAGATTTTAGGAGTTCCTACGCAGCGCAAGTTTATTTCAAAATGGTGCCACGCCCCCTCTGACGCCCACAAGCCACAAGCTGTGGCCACAGTTTTGATGCTATTATGAAAATTTTTTTTATATGTATTTGTTTCGTCAATACCTATCGATTGGCCAAATAAAAGTTTGCAACGCCCACTCTAACGCCCAAAAACCCATTAAACGCTTAAGCCTGGCTAGCGCCTACATTTCCGTTTTCATAGCGTATACAATAGCGCCATCTAACGGATGATTTTGGAACAGCTGTCCAAGGTGCTCAACAGAGTCAACGTTAATTCTCGATAAGGATTTCTATTAAAGGAAATGGCGATGGCTTTTATTTGTCAATACCGAACTATATCCCAAGAACTATGCAAATCAAATCAAGTTTGCCAAATTGGAGGTGTTCCTGGGTACCGATTTTAACATACAAATCGGGAGCTGATTCGAGCGGCGAAAAACGTACAAGAAGGCATATTTATATTAAGTTGTTTAGCTGAGTAACGGGTATCTAATAGTCAAGGCACTCGACTATAGCGTTCTCTCTTGTTTTGTTCATTAATTTTCTCTAAGATACCAACAAATTCATAAATAAATTTAACAAAAATAAAAAAACACTGCAACCTTACTTTTTATCGTATAAAACTTAATATTTGTCATTTTTTCACATTGTCAAAACACTTAATTGACATATTGTATGTACATATGTGATATGCACACACCCTTCTTTCCTTTGCACGCAGTATATAAGTCGGAACGGCCGGGATCGGCAATGCTCGAAAATGCCATAACTTTGGTGCTTGTAAAGTTAGGAAGATGGGATTTTCAATGGGTTTTATTTTTGACCAATCAATCCGACCTACCAAATTTCATAAGGACTATATCCTGCCATATAACTGAACAATTAAAAATGCCATTACTTTGGTGTTTTTATAAGTATTTTATGACTATTAAGAATGCATCATGTGAATAATTCTGGAGAATATAATTTACAGAATACTCTGCAAGGGTATATCAACTTCGGCTCCGCCCGAAGTTAGCTTTCCTTTCTTGTTTTTTTTTAAAGTAGCACAATTTAAGTAAAAAATGTGAAATATCTTTTTAAATGTTTACAAACTGAAAACAACAGGCTTTTCTTTTAAAGGCATTCAATTTTTAAAATTTTCTGCAATCGAAAAACAATTAATTATTTATAACCTGTAAAATACAGTTATTATACAAACTGAAAAAATGTATTTTACAATCAATTATATACATAGTTATTATTTTTCTTAAAAAGATGTAAATTGTAATGTCTTAAAATTTACCTTAGTAGATAGGCAAACAGCAACAAACGATTGAAAATTGTATTTTCAAGTTCAAATATACATTTGTACATTTGGGTGGGCCAAAAAAGGAAGCCAATAAATGTAATTAACGGACAGCCAATTTAATTCGAATAGTTTGGGCTCTGCATTTCCTTAAAAATTGATCACACTCATACACTTAATGCCAATTAGAATGAATTATTTTTCTTTTTTTTATTTTCTTTCATTTTGCAACAGGAATGTTAAAAAACTTAAATAAGAAGAAATCATTAGGGAAATGAGGGCCTAGTTCAAGGAATAACTAATAATATTGTAAACAAGAAAGGAAAGCTAACTTCGGGCGGAGCCGAAGTTGATATACCCTTGCAGATTATTCTGTAAATTATATTCTCCAAAACTATCCAATTTCCTAACTTTAATAACACCAAAGTTATGGCATTTCCAATCGTTTATTTATATGGCAGCTATATGATATAGTCGGCCGATCCTTATAAAATTTGGTCGGTCGAATTGATTGGCCAAATTAAAACTCAAAGAAAATCCCAACTTCCTAACTTAACAAACACCAAAGTTATGGTATTTCCTATCAATCAGTTAAAGAAGGTTGTGTCCAAGTTTCTATTCGATATCTCTAAAACTGAGAGACTATTTTCTGTAAAAACAGACAGACGGACATGCTTATATCAACTCAGGACGCGATCCTGATCAAGATATATACTTTATAGGGTCGGAAATGTCCCCTTCACTGCGTTGCAAGCGTTTGAACAAAATTATAATACCCTTTGCAAGGGTATAAAACTTTCTTTTCGTTCAAAAAAATTATTCCTTAAAAGAAACACCTTGTATTATTTTTCAATGCCAACTTTTTTTGGTTTGTATTTTTTGGAACTCTTTCAGTTCATTGCGCCTTATAACTAATTAACCTATACACTTCCATGATTGATCTCACATCGTTAATCCATTGGGTGTTCCATTAGTTCTGCACACTGAGCGCCAAAGTGTCACCGCTGACACTGGCCACACTCTCCTGCCCTCCAGATGTTCCGGAGTTCTGTTTCTCGCGGATGCCCAGCCACGGCAAGCGGCGCTCCAACTCCAGACGGTACTTAGGATGGCTGGCGGCATAGACCCAGGGATCCATGCAGGACACCGACTTGCAAGCCAGGCACGGAAGCATCGAGACGAAGGGCGTGATGAGCTGCTGCTCCCCGAAGCATCCGATCAGCGCCACCACCGAGTACGGGGTCCAGGCCAGGATGAACAGCATGCAGATGATCAGGGCCGCCTTGGCGATCCGCAGTTCCACGCTCATGCTATCCGCATTGGCATTGGCCGACAGCGACTTGACGTTCATCTTCTTGGCCTGCTCTGCCAGCATCTTCTCGTGAACGCGGACGTGGGTGAACAGCTTGTAGTAGGAGACCATGATCATTACCATCGGAATCACATAGGACCACACGAAGATCGTACGCACAAACAGCCGGTTATCGTCCGTGTTGGTCAGGTAGTCAAAGGAGCAGGTGGTCAGGAAGCCCTCTGAAAGTAAGTCATTTTATTCTTTGGTTTTTTATTACTTAGCATTAGACGCGTTGAAATATTCTTAGTCAAATAGTTAGAAATCTCTAAACTTTAATTACAATAGCTCAAATGTCTAAAAGCAAGAAAAAGGAAAACAATGCGAATTTCTCACTCACCTGGCTGATAACGTCCCCAAATCTGAAATAAGGGCAGTACTGAAAATGGCGTGGCCCAAAACCAGGTGAAGATTATCAGCAGGACAATCTGCCCGTAGCTCAATCGTCCGTCAATGGGGTTTGATATTGTCTTGTATCGATCAAATGCAATAAAGGCATTAGTTATGGAAGCCCCCATTCCAGAGATGCCTCCGTTCAAAGCGTATATATCGCATCCCAGATCTCCCCCCACTAGATAGCCAACTGTTGCGTTGAGGAGATAATGGGGCATGTTGGTGCACATGAACAAATCGAAAATTGCCAGGTTCAGGATCAGCAAGTTGGAGGGAGTCCGCAAGGATTTTGATCTACGAAAAGGCAGGATTTCCATGTTTAAACTTTGTTAATTCGATGTATTTAAAAGTTTCAATTTACGTGGAAAAAATCCAGACGACCAATCCATTGCCAAAGAGATTTGATAACATAAGGACTATAAAGGCAATATAGAATCCGGCGTGATAGTAGATGGGTGCCTCTCTGAATCCCCGCCAATGGGAGTGCACCAGGTGTTGGTACTCCGCCGGATATCCATGTCCCATCGGGAACACTCCTCCATCTCCAGAGCTATCGTTCACATAGGCCTGCGGCCCACTTGGGCCGTTGAGGTGCATTCTGCTTGATCCGATCCAAAATTCAGATTGTTTTGTAGCCCAACATGCTGGCCTTTGACTTGTGACACCTATGACCTGAGCCAAGTTCTGTCAAAATGCTTTTATAGCCCGGCCAAGAATTTAATTAAGGCGGATTAAGAGGTGCAAGTTTGACCTTGGGGTGCGTGTGCATGCCTCGGGGGATAATCCCAGTGTCTTATCTGAGACTTAAGACATTTTCGCGGCGCTCAAATTACGAATGTGAGCGTCAGCGGAAAGAAGGTAGCCGTAAGATTTAACTTTCGTTTCATAGATATTCTCTTATTTAAATTGATGAAATAAAATAGATTCAACTATACTAAATATAAGTTGAAAGTTCCACAGCGTTTAATACAATATTAAATTATACTTCACCAAATAAAACGTATTTTTTGTACAATTCCAAGTCATGCACGTTTTTAAAGGCTATTAAAGCCTTTATTTTTTTTTAAATAATTTAAAGATTCATTTTTAAAAATAATAAAAATTCGATCTTTAAATTACTATTCGTTTGTTATTATGCATATTTTTCTTTCTATAGTGTAATAGATTTGTATTCTATGATTGTCTCAAATATATAATATTTTATTTCTTTTATAACACATTCAGGTATGTTTCTGCATTTTACCCAAGAAACCAACTATAAACTATAAAATTCATATTTTCACCAGAATGAGGAACAGATATGTACATAGTTAAGGGTAAAAATCAAAACGTTTCTCCATTTTACATAAGATGACACAATTCGAATTCCCCATTTTACTGTACGACCAGCACGAAGAAGTCAAATTCGAAATGTAACGTCTCTTTCTGGCGCTTGCAGCGACAAATGCGGGTGCGAGCGAACACTTGCACGACATTTTCCGACATCGAGGAACCGGAGCCCATAACAAACCAAAAAGTTGATTTCGGCATTCGCCTCGAGCGAGCGACATTCACATTAATCTTCGTTTCCGCGGGTTTTGGCCGGCTTCGACCTGTTTCTTTCAGACGCAAAAATGCGCACCGGCGCCCAGCATGCGAAGACGGGCGTCAGACAGGGATGGCACTATGCTACAATTCACCCTGAATTGCATGGCTCCTGGGGTTGTCTCGCTCTGGCACCGGAAAGAAGTCATCCTGTTCGCGTCTTCTGTGCGCCTGGTTGGTTCGGCGCTGTCATTTCACAATGACCCACCTTCACGACTGACAGCGACGGCAAAAAAACGCGTCGCGACGCGACGCTTCGCCTCGCGCGATTTCTGCCATTTCTGTTCTGTTCTTGCGGCGGCGGCGGCGACGGTGTTTTATTATATCAACAACAAAAAACAAAAACAGCAACATTTTCATTAGGCGGCCAGAAAATATCGTACACATGACGACAAGAACACAGCCGACAACAACATCACATCGCCGACAGAAACAACATGGCAAGTCGAAAAACCCACGGGTAAACAGCCAAAAGCAACAAAAACAGAAGCAACAACAACGAGCCACACTTGATTCGCTCCGCCTTTGTTGCGAGGCGGAATTCCTGTTCATTTTGAACGAGTGTGTGTGTACCAGTCACGTATCAAAAATCGTGCAAGGATAGGCGTACTCAGTGCACCCTTCTCAAGAATAGAACGGTAAATTGCTTTGTTGATTGGTATTATTAACAAAAAAAAAAGGCAATTCCTCTAATATCTGCTTATTGTCTGGGCCAATTTTATGTTTTCAGCTCTCAATTACAAATTTAAGCCGAGTTTTATCGATGTACATAATTGATCAGTATTTAAAATTTCAACATAAGTACATTTTTGCGGTGTTATTTCATTGATTTTGCTTTTTTTTCAACATACCAATATCCTTTTTACGACTTTGAGGTTCAAAGGCAGCGCCCCCATCCCATATATTTTTAGTTGCATTGGTTCGAATAACAATTTATAAATATGTTTGAAAATAAAAAGCGTTGGCCCATAATAGCGAATGAATTAATATGCCCCAGCCCTTGTAGCGCACGGCAAGAACGAGACCTCTGCTGACACCCAGACTCGATCTCTTTCTGGCATTTTCGTTCTCGTTAGCCTCGCCCGCAAATATTAACCTTCGGCTGGTTGAGCGCTCGCCTTGACCGTAATTTCGGGGCCGTTCCCATTGCCAAGTGAAGGACGCACCTTGAAACTCAAGGATTTTGCGAATTTAGCGAATTTCGCAAACTTTTTCGGCAATCAGTAGGTCAAAGCGAATTTTGGCAAACTGCTGGCTGTTGGTAGGGGAATATATGGGGGTTTTTGCTCGACTGTCGATGACATAACCAACTCATATAATTTCCAAGTGGCATTGAGATGTGCCGAAACAAGTTCCCCGTGTTTTGTGCGCGTTCGGTTTTTCGGTATCGGGTGGAAGGAGGTGGTGGGGGGTACAATGGGGAGGCGGCAATATTCACTCGATGCGTGGCGGGTTAAATGAACTCTCGCCGGGTTTTCCTCGACGCTGTATTTCGGGTGGCCCGGCCACCAGCTAAGCACTTTGTGAGCCTCATAGCACAGGTTGTGATTTGAGCTTTTTTGGAAGCTAAGGTTAAGGTTATTCGCTAATTGTCGGCGCGTAGCGGTAACTAACCACAGTCAACCACCCACATGGGTGTGGCTGCCGCGGTCGGTGGTGCAGTGGTGCGGTTCAGTTCACGGCGGTTCGATGGTTGATTGGTACATAGAGCATTGGCAAGTGTCAACGCCTCGCTTGTCCGTCCCGGCACCGATAGTGCGGTCAGTCAGGCCCCAAAATCCAGTTTCGCTAACAGGGGCGCACGATCGAGCAACAAGTGGACGACGCCCCGGCATTGGCGTCAATCGCCAGCAGCGGCGCAAATCACATCCACTCGAAGTTCCCCAAGCATACCATTTGTGTTTGGTCAGGGCGTGGTCTGCCAGTCGACTGGCCAGTGGCTCTCCACAGGGGAATGGGTTTGGTTTCGGGTTCGACAGGGCGGGGGATTGGGGGTTCTCCAGGGAAGGGGGCTTCTCCACATCGTCGACTCAACTTGGCAAGCGTCCAAAAAGGCCGGGCATGAAGTAATCTAGAGCGTCGTCAGTGTCAGGGCCACTGAACTGGCCCTTAGCTTGGAGCGGATTCAGTTCAAGGCTGTTCTCATGGCTAAGAGCCATGAGCTGGTGAAGTTCAAGGTACGACTGATTTGATATGGGTTATTTGTGTTTATCTTTTAACTGCAAATAATATTTTAAAGCACAATATGTTTTTAAGCACAGAAATTTTCAATTAAAAATCAAAACTTATTTATTTAATTAGTTACTTTCCCGAGTCTTAAAAATATTGCATAGTTTTTGAAAATCAAATATTTAAACAGTGCCCTAAAAAAACATTTTAATTAGTAACAAGAAAGGAAAGCTAACTTCGGGCGGAGCCGAAGTTGATATACCCTTGCAGAATATTTTGTAAATTATATTCTCCAAAATTATTCATATGATGCATTCTTAATAGTCATAAAATACTCATAAAAACACCAAAGTAATGGCATTTTCAATTGTTCAGTTATATGGCAGGATATAGTCACCCGATCCTTATGAAATTTGGTAGGTCGGATTGATTGGTCAAAAATAAAACCCATTGAAAATCCCATCTTCCTAACTTTACAAGCACCAAAGTTATGGCATTTTCGAGCATTGCCGATCCCGGCCGTTCCGACTTATATACTGCGTGCAAAGGAAAGAAGGGTGTGTGCATATCACATATGTCAATAAAGTGTTTTGACAATGTGAAAAAATGACATATATTAAGTTTTATACGATAAAAAGTAAGGTTGCAGTGTTTTTTTATTTTTGTTAAATTTATTTATGATTATGTTGGTATCTTAGAGAAAATTAATGAACAAAAAAACTAATTTCATTAGTTAACTTTCTTAACAATAAATAAAAGCAAATAACATTCAGTTTTCATACAGTCAAGAAAGTGTTTTACAAAAATTTAAAGTGTTATTATTTTCTAAAGAGTAACATGTTAATATTTTGTATGGTCACCTTTGGCAGCGCAAACGTTCTCTATTCGCGATATCATCGAATTTATGAGTTTTTCCATGTCCAATTTCTCCGGATGGCAGTTTTCCTCCAGTATGACAGTTTTGAGATCATTTTTGTTTTTGAGGCTTCGTTCTGCCACTTTCTTCTTCAAATATGCCCAATATTTTCGATTGGGTTTAAGTCTGGACTCTGTCTGGTGTGTTCAGCACTTTTCCGCAATTGTATAGTTACCAAATAATAACCATATTCGCCTTATGGTTACGGTCATTATCTTATACAGATATACAGATTTAGATCCAATTTTTATTTTGTTTCAATCAAATAAAGTGAAAATAAAAAAATAATGGACCAGGCACAGGAAATTAACATACATATAAACAACGAGAATACCGTAATAAGAATGAATTCTTTTACGGGAAATTTTTCTGCTGTGGTTACGGCTCTACGCCAGCATTCTGCAGCAGCCACAAGTAAGTTAGATTAAAAAAATAAATATATATTAATATCCCAGCACGTACATTAATAACCATAACAATTCTAGCACCATTAACGCCATTTAACACCGAATCAACTATAACACCGCCACAATCCACTCCATCAACATTAACAATAACACCACAATCAAATCCATCAACATTCACAATAATACCACCAACAAGCACAACCAAGATCCACACCAATAATAACAGAAATCACAATAATCCCACCACCACCAACAACAACAATAACACCACCACCATCATCAGAAAATTTATTAAAAATAACATCCCCAATCCCTTCCTTATCCTCAACAATCCCAACATCCTCCAACCCATCCCCAATCCCTTCTATATCCTTAACAATCCCATCGAACCCATCCCCAACCCAAATAGTAAATGATGTAGATTAATTCGGTGAGCCCGTAATGGAGGAGGAAGGAGATAGAATGTTTTATTTCAGCCTCCCACTTGATATGAGGCAATGTAACATAGATATTGCCGAACCAAGTAATCTAAACATTTAATAAGGCATGTCAAAATGAAAAGGCACATGTGTACTTATATGTTCAAATTAAAATTTACTGCAGCGAGGTGAGGAGCCGGTGGAGCATAGGGAAATCAATAAGATATAAAGTAATGAAATTGAATGATAACGACGATGCGCAATTTTCAGAATGTCCAAATTTCCCATCCAAAATGAGAAAACTTTTTGGGCTGGTAGATTTTACGAATGCCATTTCATTCCCATAGGGTAAATTTGTTATCTTAAAAAAATTATTTTAATATCTAATTTTCTCTTTTTTTTTAACAGTTCCCCGCGACCTGGATTTTCTCAATGCCATAAATAAACAAACAACAAAAATCTCAATCAATGTTTTTATTTTTTTTCCTCTTTCTTCTCCGCTCGGTGTGCACAGTGAAAACGAGATCGAGATGGCATGAGGGGCGCAGAAATTGCAAGCGTCCAAAAGGACCGGGCATGAAGTAATCTAGAGCGTTGTCAGTGTTAGGGCCACTGAACTGGCCCTTAGCTTGGAGCGCATTCAGTTTAAGGCTGTTCATCATCCATGAGCTGGTGAAGTTCAAGGTAAGACTGATTTGATATGGGTTATTTGTGTTTAACTTTTAACTGCAAAACATATTTTAAGGCACAATATTTTTTTAAGCAAAGAAAATTTCAATTAAAAATCAAAATTTATTTATTTAATTTGTTACTTTCCCGAGTCTTAAAAATATTGCATAGTTTTTAAAACACAAGTAATTAAACAATGCCCTAAAAAACATTTTAATTAGTAAGAAGAAAGGAAAGCCATTGCGACACTTCGGGCGGTGCCGAAGTTGATATACCCTTGTAGAATATTCTGTTAATTATATTCTCCAGAATTATTCATATGATGCATTCTTAATACTCATAAAAATCCCATCTTCCTAACACCAATGTTATGGCATTTCCGATCATTCAGTTATATGGCAGCTATAGGATATAGTTCCGACTTATGTATGTATATACTGCGTGCGAATGAAAGAAGGGTGTGTGCAAAGTTTCAATTCGATATCTTTAAAACTGAGAGACTAGTTCCCTTCACTGCGTTGCATACTTTTGACCAAAATTATAATACCCTCTGCAAGGGTATAATAAATTTATTTAAAAAAAAAAATCTTAATTATATTAGTATTTGTTCAAAATACCTTTTTCTAAGCTAATAAGCTTAAAGTCAAAATGTTTAATAATTTGACGAAAACTTCATTGAAAACATAAAAGTTGGGCTGAGTAAAGTAGGAATATTAGGAATTACTAATTATTTATTTTAAATTAAATGAAAGGGCTAATATTAAAAAGCGACCCCACAAAGGTTATAATAACATTCACATCGCTTCCATATAAAATACACACATAAAATACACACAACGTGAACGCTTAATTTTTTGCTCACTTAAGTTGCGCCTGTTAAGCAGCTCCCAAATGCAGCAGTAGGGTTGCTGGCCGTAAAAAAAGCCAGGGCAAACATCAAAAGCTGACCACACTCTGTCTCACTGGCCGACCATAGAGGCAGAACGGACTCTTGGAGCAGCGCCAGCACACACACGCACGCAAACTGGTTTCCCCCATTAGCCCCCTTTCAGATGCTTCTTCTCTTTCTTTGGGGCACTCACACACACACACACACACTCACGCTCGAGGCAAATAGTTGGATCTTTTTGCGCTTTTTTCAGATGAGGAGACGCTCTTTGTGGCCCGCTGCTGCTTGCCTGTTATGATTCATGTGGGAAAACGTTGAACGCCCACAATAATGGACGCTTTTAGTCCGCTCTTTGCCTTAGCTGTTAGTTAATCGGCGGTGTTAGGCGATAGTTTTGGCGCTTAATGCCCAGCGAGCGCTGCCGATATTGCTGCGGGCCCAGTATAAATTTGTGCAATAAGCAAAATGACGGGCACAAAACAAAATGTCGGGCCGGAGTGGGCGCCCGCAACTTCCGCCGACGGCGCTCTACATGGTCGCCGCCGCCATCATGCAGTTTCTAGGCCAGCGCCATCTTATCGCGAATACCACCATATGCCACAGGCCATATAGTTTATGGTCGTAGAACAAGCGAGAGCGTTTGGGGGCAATTTTCCGTTTTCTGTTGGCCTGTGATGTGAGCAAACAAAATGACTGCTCAAAATTGAGCAAAATGTTCGAGCGATTGCAGGGGCGAGTGTTTGCATTAGAAATTGCGGTTCAAACAAACAATGTTTTGCTTTTTTTCTGTTTTTTCTCCGCTCGGTGTTGCACAGTAAAAACGAGAGCGAGACGGCAAGAGGGGCGCAGGGCTCGCATTTGTGGGCGTGTAACATTGGGGTTTTTGCCTTGCCTTTGCCCTGGGGTTTTATCATAGTCCCCCCACCAGGAGGTGGCGCCCTCTGGAAGCCACTCGTTGAACCAGCCAATTTGCTTCGATTGCCCTTGGTCCCAAAAAAAAGTACTATAGAGCAAGCGAGAGAGAGAGAGAAGACAACTGTTTGCTCAGCTTAAAGACTTTCAATAATCACTAGTTTTGGCCTTAAACTGCCGCAATTTGTCAGCTTTGGCAATTTCTTTGCTCACACATACACACGCACACACCGGCGACCAGTCACATTGAAACCCCCTGCCATTGCGACACTACCGTCGTCTCGCTCGCACTCACACGTAGACAGGTCGGCTCGAATTCGCTGCCATTTCGCCGCTCTACTCGTTCTGGACGCCTGGTGAAAAAGAGGGAATTCACTTTTGGCGGGGTTCTCGTTTTTCCAATTTTGTCCAATCGGCCTTTGTGGGCGCTGCTCTGTCGGAATTGCCGCTCCGCCCGTCCGACGAGTCCGGGCGGCGATTGCTGATAAGGCGGGCAAGTTGATAAGCGTCGGCTTTTAGGGGAGTAGTTAGTAATTTGCGTTAAATGGGCAGCAGGCAGCAAATTAATTCGCACGGTAGGCGTGGTTGCAGGCCTCCGCCCACATACAACAAATAGCACGTGCCTGCGATGCTATGCTTTCGGAACAGAAGTTCCAATTCCGATTGCGATTCACAACGAAATTCGACAACGGCGACAAGCGATTCGCTCCACGGCTGGGGAACGAAATCGCCCCACACACGCGATTTGGCAGGTGGGGACGTGCACCGGCCCGTGGTGGTGGCGGACTTTTTCAGACACGTTCGGTTTTCGGTTCGGTTTCCACCAGGCGACCAGGAAAAGCAGACGGCATGCTGGCTCATTGCGCAAACCGGCCGTCGCTCGCTGAGAAATATCAGCTGCAAAGTACAATGGGGTGCACTACGGTAAAAATTGCTCGAACTTTAAAATGTATTTGGGTGGGTACAATGGGCTAGTCAGCACATAATAAATAGTTATTTTATTGATTTCCTTAATGTCTAGAACATTATAACGTACTCATGCGAAATTATTTGGTATGGCAAACCAATTTATCCGCACCTTAATTTAAAGGTGCACAACATACAATTATACCCGGTTGAATTAACAATCGAATCGAATTCAGGTGAAACAAAATATAAAACTTATAATCTCTGATTGAATTTTTGAAATGTCTGATGATGGTTCAACTAATTGAACTTGCATAACTTGTCTTTTACATTAGGAGGATTTTTTTAACTATCTAAAATGTGATTTATGTAGTTTACTATGCATATACATACATGAATATACAAATAATAGTTTCAAGTATATTAACTTACATATTTGCATACAATTTTGTTCACTCAAGTTCATTTTGACGCTTCGAGAATCAACTCACCTTTATATCAACCTTTTTTGTGTAATTACACCATTTTAATAGTTAATGTATGTATGTACAGATGTTTGTACATACATATATTGAAGGGTAAAAGGTACACTTTTTGTACCCGGGGGCTTTCAAAGGGGGAACCACATATCCACTAAAATAAAACATTAAGTTTGTGGAGCCAGATCTGGTTTTAATACCCTTTTCAAGGCGCTGGTATTAATCTTACAAGAAAAAATGTAACAATTATTCATAACAAATAATATTTATGTATCTCCATAAAAAAACATATATATCACTCTAGATCGCACAAATGGCCAACAACATTATTTTTATATTTTGATTTATTTTTGAAAATGTAAGCTGGCTGGCTAGAAGTCGAGATATCAAATAATACATATAAATATCTAATGTTTTATAAACTGCAAGGGTATAAAAACGCCGGTTTCCTTACCCGATTTTCAGTATACCTTCGGATTATTTGGGTGTTTACGGTGCGGTCACACTGACCCATTCAGGTGAAAGCGACTTCGGAATTATCGCGCGACAGAGCGATAAGTTTAACGACTGATTAGTTAACTAGTGGCGATCGTCGAGGTGAAAGTTCACGCAGCTCCAAAATGTCAGCAAAGGCAGTTAAGTCAGGCAAACCCAGCGCCTCTAAGGAGCCGTCGACGGTCACCAAGCTCTACCTCTTCGCATACAATGCCGGACAGGTGGTCGGATGGAGCTACATCCTGTGGCAGCTGGTCAACTACTATCTGCTGCAGGGCCCCGAGTTCCGGGCAAAGGTTACGCTGTGGGAGTACACGCGACTGGCTGTGATCATATTCCAGAACGCGGCTTTCGTGGAGATCCTGAATGCGTCCTTCGGCCTGGTAAAGTCCAATCCAGTGGTTACTGGCTTCCAGGTGTTCAGCCGAATGATGGTGGTTGTCGGCGTGGTGATGGCCACGCCCACTGGAAAGGTGTCGCCCGGTTTGCCCATCGCCCTGCTGGCCTGGGCCATCACCGAGATCATCCGGTATGGGTACTACGCCCTGAACATTGTCAAGGTGGTGCCCCATTTCGTGGTGTTCCTGCGGTACACCACCTTCATCGTCCTGTACCCCATTGGAGTTACCGGTGAGCTGCTGTGCTTCTGGTGGGCCCAGAGCTACGCCAGCGAGAACAGCGTGTGGAGCGTGGTGATGCCCAACAAGTGGAACGCCACCTTCTCCTACTTTGGATTCCTGTGGATCGTGATGCTGGGATACATCCCCATCTTCCCGCAGCTGTACCTGCACATGTTTGCCCAGCGCCGCAAGATCCTGGGTGGAGGAGCGAGCGAAGCACCCAAAAAGAAGGCCAACTGAACCTTGACCAGTGGCAAATGCAAATTATTGCATCATTTGCATATCTTTGGCCGTCGCACTTTGGAGTCGTTTTCGCTTTTTGGGGTCTCTCTTGACTCGCCTCTTACACAAGCACATTCGTTCGGACTAAGCTTAGTTTTAAGTGGTTTTGTGTACAAATAAACCTAGATACTCTTCCAACTAATTTATTTTCCCTTCGCTTTCGAAGAGTGCGGTAACAGTAACGGCTTACATATTAGTATATTAGTGCTGCGACCACTGGATGGTCTTCAGGTCGATGCCCTCTTGGACCATCTCCCACAGCGGCGACATCTCGCGCAGCCTCTCCACATGTTTGATGCACTTGTCGGCGGTGTAGTCCACCTCCTCGATAGTGGTGAAGCGGCCAATTCCGAATCGAATGGAGCTGTGGGCCAAGTCCTCGTCTGTGCCGATGGCCCGCAGCACGTAGGAGGGTTCCAGGGAGGCGGAGGTACAGGCCGAGCCGCTGCTCAGGGCCACATCTTTAAGGGCCATCAGCAGGGACTCACCTTCTACATAGGCAAAGGACAAGTTCAGGCATCCATTGTATGTGGCTACGGCATCGCCATTCCTAATAACATGCGGCAAGGCACTCGAAATCCTGTCCAGCAGGCGATTGGAGAGGAAGTCCACCCACTTCTTGTCGTAGTCCATCTCCTGGAGAGCCAGTTCCGCAGCAGCTCCCAATCCCACGGCCAGCGGGGCTGGAACTGTGCCGCTCCTCAAGCCACGCTCTTGGCCGCCTCCGCTTTGGATGGGCTCCAAACGAACCCTGGGCCTGCGACGCACGTAAAGAGCACCTACACCCTTCGGGCCGTAGATCTTGTGACCGGATATGGACATAAGGTCGATGTTCATGCTGTTCACGTCCAGCGGGATCTTGCCAACAGCCTGGGCGGCATCCGTGTGGAAGAATACGCGGCGGGAGCGACATATTTTTCCGATTTCATCTATAGGCTGCTTAACGCCAATCTCATTGTTCACCGTCATGATGGACACTAGAGATGTCTCCGGCGTGATGGTCTCCTCCAGTTGCTTGAGGTCGATAAGTCCGTTGACCAGCACAGGCAGATAGGTGACTTTAAATCCCTCGTTCTCCAATGCCCGGCACGAATCCAGGACGCACTTGTGCTCCGTCTGGGTGGTAATCACATGCCGCTTCTTGGTGCCGTAGAAGCGGGCCACCCCCTTAACGGATATGTTGTTGGACTCCGTGGCGCCGGACGTGAAGATGATTTCCTTGGGATCGGCGCCAATCAGTGTGGCCACCTGCTCGCGCGCCTTCTCCACCGCCTGCTCCGTTTCCCAACCGTAGGCGTGGGTACGTGAGTGGGGGTTCCCGTAGTAATTGGTCAGGTAGGGGAGCATGGCGTCCAGCACACGTGGGTCCATCGGCGTGGTGGCCTGGGCATCCAGGTACAAGGGTCGTCCCTCGGTCTGTTCGTTCTTGATGTTGAAGCGCACCTGCCTCTCCCGGAATTCTGCGGATATTTGGGATTTATTAAGGATAATCGAACATATTGGGGGACTCTTTACCTTTGGATGTGGCGGCCGGCTTTGTGGCTGTCTTGGAGGAGGTGGCTTCATGTCTGACCACTGTGCCTACTGCATTTGTAGCGCGGGAGCGCAGCACCTGCGCCTGGAGTCGTCCCAACACTTTCTGCATTGTGATGGAATCCAATAAGTTCTTGTGTTTTTCGTTATGTTATCAAAGCGGATTTCACAATCAGTGGGACCGCGCTGGGAGGAACGGAACATACCAAAGGACCCTCGAAAATATACTCACAGAATGTCATTATATGTGGCCTAGTTTATGCGGGAAAATCTAATTTGAATTTGTTATTCAAATTTAAAAAATCTCCACTAAGTAAATAAAATTGTGCTTGGACTACCCAAATTTTTAAATGTTTAGTGACTGAGCACACTAAACCAGTACCAGAAAACAATAATAAGTAATGTAAAATTTAACATTTTTTTTTTGGTCTAAATAAATTTATCAAAAGGATTTCTTTTCCCATTAACTTTTCCGATTTAATTAAATTTGTTTTGGTTTCACGTATTTTAGTTTTCATACATAAACACGGTATATGCTTTACTATAATATCAAAATATTGAATACCAAATTCTAGTATTTTAACGGCACCGGCATTTCGTATGTTTTTTTTTTGAAGCCCAAAGCCATCAGATCAAAACAAAAATAAATTTTCATTTTGTAGGAGATATATAGATCTAAAAAAATATGGTTGTGTGCCGATTCTTCCAACAAGGCTCCTGTCGCTATGGGACAAAATGCCACAACGAGCACTTCGATGTCAAGTGAGTGAATGGAGGTTAAACCATTAAGATGGAAACCCAATCTTATACACAATCCCTTACTTTTATTTCAGGCAATATCTCAAAGCAGACATGGAGTCCAGCCTCAATGGCAAGATGTGGCCTTTCTCTGCCTATGGGCCCTTCAAGGACAAGGCCAACTTTCCCAACTTTATCGAGGACCAATCGTTCGAGGAGGTCCGCTTTATGGGCTACGAGGCGAAGCGCCAGAATACCTTTGATCAATTTCAGCAGCAGTTTAATCGCGAGGTTATGGAGGCGACCAACAAGATGAAGTCCATGTTGCAGATGTCGCCCCATGTTTTGGACATGATGATCAAGATCCACGAGACGCCGGAGGGCGGTAGCGTGTCTGACGCCCCGCAGCAGCCCAATAATCCTTTTGCTGCAGCTGCTCCGGTGGTCAACCCATCAGCCTCCATCTTTGGAAAGCCCGCTTTGGCTGCGGGTAATATTTTTGGCAATGCTGCCAACCAAGCAAACAACACCAACAGCATTTTCGGCGGAACCATGGCGAATTCCAATCCAGGGAACAGCATTTTTGGCGGAGGAGCAGTGGCAGGAGGTGCAACCAGTGTCTTTGGACAACCTCAGCAGCAGCAACAGCCTGCAGCTCAAGCCTTTCAAGGAGGCAACCTTTTCGCCCAGGCACAAGTCCAGGTGCAAGCTCAGCCCGGAAATCCCAATCCCTTCGGTGGCTTTCAACAGCAGCAACAACCTCAGACGGCGGGAATTTTTGGCCAAGTATCTAATCCCAATGTAGGAGGAATGTTTGGCCAGGCGGCTCAGCAGCAGCAGCAGCAGCAACCGCCAACCGGGTTATTTGCGCAGGCAGCAGCAGTTGGATTCCCAAACCAGCAACAACAGTTGCAGCAGCAACAGATGCAACAGCAACAAATGCAGCAACAACAGCAGCAGCAACAACAACAGCAGCAGATTCAACAACAGCAACAATTGCAAATGCAGCAGCAACAACAGCAGCAAATGATGCAGCAACAACAGCTGTTGCAGCAGCAGCAAACTCAGTCGACCAACGAAGCCCAATCGTCGGTTTACAGTCGCATGGAAGATCTCAACGAACAGGAAATCGAAGCCTTCAAGTCAGATCAGTTTCTGCCAGGCGCTTTGCCCTACAAACCACCGCCAAGAGAACTTTGCTAAGCCAAAAACTTGCGTATAATGTAAATATTTCCTAGGGCTAATATTAAATAAGTACGTCTAATAAACTAATGCATCATCATGTTGAGTCGTTCCATGTTGATGGAGTAAACGGCATGTGAGCCGATCAGGTTGCGGTCCCGGAAGGCGAGCTGGCAGTCCTTAAGGGTGATCACTGTACGCTCGCTGGGGAGGCTGTAAGAAAATTATAAGAAATTGTTATTTTAAATTTATAACAAGAAAACAGCTCAGCTGGTAAAAGTAATCCTTATGGCAGCTGTTCAACCATTCTTTTAATCATTAAAGTTATTAAGAGAAATCCTATTTGTTCAGATGTGGATAAAAACTGCTATAATTGATTAATATGTAAAATACTGATGTTAAGCCTGGACGTTAATGTTGAAGATGATATTGTTAATAGGTCAATAGTATTAAAATAAAACAAGAACTTATTTTATATTTATCATACAATAGATCCTGTTAATGTTTCGTTGGTTGTATATATAGGGACATAGATTGCCCTCTTACTAGCGATTAATAAACAATCCTTACACTTCTTCACAGGCGGAGAGGAAGGTCACATCGTCGTTCTGACGCCGCATGAAGTTAGCCGTATTCAGCTCCTTGTCCAGCTCCAGGGGCGTATCATCCACCTTCTGGCGGGTGACTGTGTTGCGCAGCGAAGGATCTCGCAGAGGTGCACCTACATCGTAGTAAAAGTTTCCCTCGCCGCTGGTCTTGTAGTGCTTTCGCTTCTTTATAATGGCAGACAGCAGATCCTTTAGCAGAACCTGCACGGCCATGGCCACGTACTCGGCGACGTTGTCGTCCACGGAGACAAGTCCGATTTCCCAGGCGCCTATCAGAAAGCGGCCCATAATGAATCCCGCGTCCGGTAGAAAGAGTTCCTGGGCGCAGTAGCGTTGTGACGGGAGCTGCTGCTGCATGGGCTGCTGATCCGAGGATCCGCCGATCGTGGGCGGAGGCCTGATCACCTGCATGTTGTCCTCGCCCACAAATTCCAGGACCTCACAGAGCTCGAAGTTCAGGCGTTCGGCGAAAGTGCGGGAGCTCCTCTTGCGACGCTTGCTCCGATTCCCGCTGCTGCTGGTTTGGACAGCCGGAGGATTCTCCATGGGAGCGAAGGCGTCTATCTTGTTGAGCAGCGCCAGCAGAAATTGATTGTGTAGGTGCAGTTTGTCCGGAGAGAGTATTTTCCGCGACTCCGCATCAAACTCCTCCTTGGACCAGCGGCTGCGAAACCAGTTCTTCATGTTGGCCCGGTAGCGTTCCCAGTTGTCGCCCAAAGCCACCACTAGCGCCTCCTTGGTGGCAATTACTCGGTCGGTCAGCATTTTAAGCAAGATCAATCGCAAGTAAACAAAAAATTTGAGTTTTGCAATGATAACAAGATTTGGCAGCTGCTTAGAGTGACCATTTAGTGACGTGAATAAAATACCTATAACTGTTTAAAAAATAACCGAAATCAATTGTTTATCTTGTCTATAAACAATTTTATAAATTTAATAACAACCACGAATTTTATGTTCAAAATAATTTTTTTTATATTTAGTAAATAAAATAAAATACTGTGAAATTAAAGAGATATATATTTTTTTATTTAACGTATACAGCTTAATATGGTTACTTCATATTTTGAAATATAAATATAAACTCAATCAATATTTATATATTTTATATATAAATATATGTAGTAAAAAATTCTAGCAAGAATTCTTAACACTGAGAATAAAATAATTGCTAAATAAATTAAAAACATGTTCTTAAAAAGCGACTACACAATTTAAAAATTAAAAAAAATCTGTTAATAAACAATAGTTTATAAAAGTGTTAATAAATAATTAACCTATGGGTTACATTTATAAAACTATGGATCTAACACACATCAAATAAAAGGGATCACCACTCTGAAGGGAAAACCTCTCACTTATTTAATATACCCTTGTTGGGTATAGCTTACACTAATCCATAAGTTAGCTAATTGACGCGATCCCATCGCCACACGGTGCTGTCATCGCACACGCAGACCAAAATGGAACCGTCTTTGGAGAAAGAAGTCTGCCGGATGGTGGAGTTGCTCTTGGGATGAACCAGTTGGCTGCACTTGGTCAGATTGGGATCGTTGCAGTCGAGTTCCCACACGAAGGTGGTGCCCTGTTGGTTGCCCAATGCCAGAATCTTTTGCCAGGCGTTGAAGGCAAAGCGCACAAACCAGATCTCGCACATCTTGTAGTCGAAGTGGTGTAGCACTGTGGTGGCCGACTCCTGCGGCTTTATTTCGTTCCAAGGGGCTGAAAGTTTTCCCGGCTTCCAGCACACAATGGAGTTCTCGCAGGATTTCGAGAAGACAAAGTCCCCGAACCACTGAACGCAATCCACATAGTTGCGATGAATATCCCTCGTGGAGAAGTCCGGAAAGTGCTCCTTGATGGTAGGAAAAGGAGCCGTGGTCTTGTTGGGGCTAAAGCCAGAGCTAAGCTCTATGGCCTCCTTTATATCCGGCTTGTCCAAGCGCCACAGCTTCAGAGAGTGATCCATTCCACTGGACATGATGCGATCCCCGCGCAAATCAAAGTCAACAGACAGCACTTCATCTCGATGACCTTCCACTCCACCGAACACAGCCACACAAACGTCGGACTGGATATTCCAGAGCCGCAACGAGTGATCCTTGCTGCCGGACAAAAGTAACTGTGGCCTAACCGGATGAAACTTGAGCTCATTAATGGCGTGCCCGTGACCAATGTAGTTCTTGCTGCATTGGTGCTTCACAGGATTAAAAATCCGGATGACACCGCGGTAACCAGCCGCAGCCAGGACAGGATCGCCAGTCTCTGAGTCGTAGGACCAAGCGCACGTGTAGAAGCTTTCATCGGTCTTGAAAAGAGGAAGTATAAATAAGTTATTAATACAATAGTTATAAAACATAATACATGTAGATATACATTTTAGCAACTATTCTATTTTAGTTTAAAACCATTAAGCTAGCTTTGTATAAATAAAATAAAATTAAATTACTGAAATTTTAGGACACCTTGTTAGAAAAAGCTATGTTGTTATCTAAAAGATAATTTTTAAAAATCCATGACGGATTTTGTATATTTTACATGGAACATTGAATTGATCCTTTATAAGATGTCAAAGAGATTTAAGCTCTTATAATAGGAGATGCATGAATAGAATCCGATTTCGAAATCCGAATATAGTGTTTAATGCTTGAGTACCTACATCGGGATCCGCATAGACCTGCAACAGTCGAATGCCTTCGTTTGGCTCCTCGCCGTTACTCCTCTCACATTCGTAGATGGAAACTCGATCCTTGCCAACGGTGGCAAACACCTGCGGCTGGCTTCTGTCCAGGAACGGATTGAACTGCACCCCAAAGATCTGGTGGTTGTGATCCTCGCGGACATGGGAACTGCAATGAATTCGGTTGTTAATATATGTGTATATAGTAGTTATTTAGTTTCACCAATGAATCCCCACCTGTACTTGTAAAGCGGTTGAACCATTTTTGGAGCCTTAACACGACGACACAGGCGGTTCAGTTTTCGTGTGTTGGGTGATTTGCTCCTAGTGGTTGTTGTCGTAGTGCTGAACAAGCTGGCAGAGTCATCTCGATCCACGGAATCGGCTTCGTGCTCATCCTCCTGTTCCAAAACATTGCCGGCATTTGAGGAACTGTTGCTCAGGACTGTCAATGCCTCTGGTGGAGACTGGGCTCGGGAATCCTCCTCCACGGAGGGCTCTTCTCTGGGGGAAGCCCGCTCATCAGCATTGGATTCTGTCATGTTTGATGTTTTTAAAGCTTCCTTTTGTTTACAAATTGTTTGTTCGCCAGTGTGGCCGTGCTAAAGGTTAACCATGTAAAACCAGCGTTGCCACTCCGAATATTAAACGTAGCCAAACGACCCTGTTTTACTAACAAATCGAATGTATTTAAATCTAATTTACATGGTTATAAATTGCTTAATCTACTTATTGGCGGTCGGATTATTGGCGGCGATAAGCTCGTCCAGGTGCGCCTCCACTTCCTTGTGCGCTTTGACACTGTTTTCAGTGCGGGAAGTGGCCTCTTGGACAAAGAAATCCCGAAGGAGTTCAGCCTTTGTTTGAACAAGTTGCGCCTGCGCCTCTTGCAATTTCAGTTCGTTGGCCAATTGCGGACCCAATTTCAGTTCGGCGGTTTGATTCAGAAGCGAGCACTTGCGCTCAAGAAGTGCCACCAGCTGCTCCAGACTGCTGCGATGCTCCTCCTCCAGCCGCAAGATTTCTTTTTGGTCGGCACTCAAATCCTCCTCCTGGTCAAAGGCATCCGGAAACTCCTCGCGCATCCTGTCACCCAGATCAGCAATGGGTTGCAGAGTGGCCCGTAGTTGGGCGGATAGTTTGTTGCGCACCGTCTTGCGATCCGTATAGCTCAAGGGTGGAAAACTGATGGCATTCTGCAGACCTGTGGGACAAATTACATGAATAAACAATGTCTTAGCGACGATTTTAAAGGCCTTCTACCCAGCACTTGCTCCTGACCACTGCTTTCATTTTCGCCTAATCGCGCATAGTTCCCAATGGAAACCAATTTAAGCGTTCTTTTGATTTCCGCACTCTGATTTGGCCCCAAATCCAGGCGGTGGAGCTCGTCCAGCACTAATTTCAACTTGAGCACCTTCTTTAGTTCGTTATTGCGCGCCTGCCGCAGATCTTCGGATTCGCCGGGCAAGAGCGTGGTGGATGGATCATCCATTTAATAGGAGAAATGCTTAAGTTGTCCAGAAATGTATTGTTTAATTCGAATGGGCAAGCGCATGGCCGCGATACGGCAACGCCACACAAAAAAAAGTGTGACCAAGGACCAGTTTAGAAAAAATATTGATAGGTGTATTGAAAAAATACTAAGTACTGAAATACTGGTCACACTTATAGCGATATTTAAAGCGCAGTACTTTCAAAAAAATAAAATAATAATAAAATGTTGAAAACCGAATTAGTTATGCAGCAGATCCGAGATCATCCCATTGTGGCCACCATTAGCATTGCCGCCGGCACCATCCTAGCATCAGAGGTGATCTGGAAGGCGGTTAAGTTCTTTCACAGCCAACTTTCGGGAAAAAGGCCACTCCGCGTGCACGAAGTGCTCTCCTTCAATGAGCTGGGCGACATTTGTGCAGCGCAGCACCTGCAGAAAAGCATGCCGCCGGGATCACCGCAATTGACGAAATCGCTGGAACCGATTGTGTTGCAGTGCCGAAACATGCACTGCTCTCTGAGGAATGTGGGCAAGATAGTGGAGCAGATCGATCGGGCGGTGTACTCCCTTGACGTAGCCATCTACACCTTCTCTTCTCTAATTCTGGCGGACGCCTTTAAGAGGGCCCTACAGCGTGGCGTGAGTGTCAGGATCATCAGCGACCGGGAGATGGTCTTCTCCGCCGGATCACAGATCAATGTCCTGGCCAGCCTTGGAGTTCCGGTGCGCGTGCCTATCACCTCGAACATGATGCACAACAAGTACTGCGTAATAGACGGAGTGGAGCGCGTGGAGGAGATCCGGCGGTTGAAGCAGCGCAAGTGGATGCGTTCATACTGCAGCGTCGTGGTCAGCGGTTCCGTCAACTGGACACGGCAGGGATTCGGAGGCAACTGGGAGAACTGCATCCTCAGTGAGGACAAGGAGCTGGCGCGAATGTTTCAGGCGGATTTCACGCGCATGTGGAAGGCCTTCGAGAAGTCCGATAATAATTTAAAGCCGGAATAGTAAATCAAAAATCCTTTAAACTTTGATAGCGGCAGCTTATTACTAATTTGGTGAAATTTCACTCCACCAAATTATCATTCGTTCCTTTCAGAACCATACTACTAAACAATTAATAATACTTCAATTTTCATTTCCTACATTCTGTAGAGGTTGAATTACATTAAGAAATGCAAAGACTTCTACCAAAAATAGCATGCAATGAAATATGCAATAATTTTTCTTTCGAGGAAGTATAATGTAAAAAGTAGATTTTAAGTTAAACGCCTTACGATCCTATATACGTATGGGCATTTGTTATTGTAAACTAGCTCTATAATAGAAAGTTTTAAGCTACAAATGTTTAGACTATGATTATGATGACTTAAATCAAAACTAAACTACTTGTCTTGTTGTTTCAATTTTTCCACACGACGTGAAAATGTCTCCTTCAAACTATTGAGTCTTTCGATTTCTGCACGAATCTCCAGATATTCCAGGTACGACACTCCAGATCTCATTAATATTTCCTGTTTGAGAGTGAGCACGCGGGCAACTTCCTTTTGCTTGCGATGCAGGGCCGTCAATTTAATTGAAGCGGACGAGTCCTTAGGTGACTTCGACTTCTTGGCTTTCTTTGATTTCTTTGACTTCTGTGAGTTGCAATGCTAAAGTTTCGTTTTTAATATTGCTTAATCTACTTACTTTAGTTACTTCCATTGTTTATTCCAAGATTTCCGCGTGGTGTCTTGTTATTATCTGCGTTGTGAATGGCGAAAATTGAAGATGAAGATCTGGTGCCTTGAATTTTTGAATTTTATTTTATAATTTTACTTCAATTCATTTTATTTTGGTTAAAACTTTGCTGGAAAATTTTATAATATTACTTCAATTCTGTTTATTTTGGTTAAAACTTTGCTGGAAAAATAATGCGCTATATAATTTTAATAATTTGGTATTACTTACCCTTTTGGTACGCCCATGGCTGTGAATGGCAGATTGAAATGCAGTATTTTTTATGTGTATAATGTAGTATTTTTTAATTAATTATTCACTTTCTGTTTGCGGTCACACCGGCGTCGTTTATTGCTTTTTTTTGTGAAAATTTATCTTCTAATTTAAAAAAATGGGTTCCTCGTCGTCCGGAAAGAAGCACAAAAAGGACAAGAAGAACCGGCATAGGTCGCGATCGCCGGAGCGCCAGCGCCGAGCCACGGAGGACGATGATTTGACCATGGATCTGACCGACGACTCATCGTCGCGTCACAGACACCACAAGCACAAGAAGCACAAGGAGCACAAGGAGCACCGCCACAAGCATCACAAGCAAAAGGAGCGCGAGCGGCCCAGTGAGGTCATCTCCCTGGAGGAGTCGGACTCGGATAGTAAGTGTTTTCCCGCTTTTCTCCAAGTGCAGGCCAGGCTCAAGGGCGATTGCTGTGGGCGGCGGATCCGGCAGAAAAGCGATAATCTGATTGACGGACCGCCCATGTCCGGCAACCGCCTTGGTCCTGCACTTTTCTTTTAACGGACGTACTAAACCCATCGTTGCGTTTCTACTCGTCTCTCCTTTTCTTGCAGGTGGTCCGCTCCTGGAGCAGATTGTGAGTGGGCGAGCAGAAGTGGTTGAAGCGATTGTCCTACTGGTGATTAGACAGTTCTAACCGGTGCTCCTTATTTACAGGTTCCGACTGCGTGGAGGTTCCTGTGCAGGAGCAGGCCAAGGTCAGGGATGCCAGGGAACCCTCCGATCGCGAGCGGGATTCTGGACGCGAGCGTGATCTTCTAAGGGAAAGGGAGCGGGAGCGGGATCGCGAGAGGGAACGCGATAGAGACCGTGAAAAGGAGCGCGAAAATCAGCGCGAAAGGGAACGCGAAAAGGATCGCCTCAAGGAACGGGAGGAACGTGAAAGGGAGCGCGAGAAGGACCGCGAAAAGGAACGCCTTAAGGAGCGTGAAAGGGAACGCCTCAAGGAGCGTGAAAGGGAACGGGAACGCGAACGCGAACGGGAGCTTACCGCTCCTCCACCTCCGCAAATCTCCAGGCATGCCGAATATGAATCCCGAAGAGAACGAGAAATCGAAAGGGAGCGGGAGGCCCGTAAGCGCTCGGGTAGAGAGCGTGAGCGGGACCGAAACCGTGAACGTTCTCGATCCCAGTCGCCTCCGTCGGCCACCCGTAAACCCGCCGCCAAGGAACGCGAGGCCTCATCACGTTCCTACTCACCCATACCTGAAAACGGAGCCGGGGATGTCCTCTCCATTACGGAGACTAATAAACTTCGTGCCAAGCTGGGCCTCAAGCCACTCGAGGTGGAAAGTGGTCCCAGCAAGGTGACGCCGACCGCCGGAAACGGTAGTCAGGTCGAGAGCAAAAAATCCTCTGGCGAGGCCGATCTCTCATCGTACAAAGATGAATGGGGCGAATTTCTGCACAAGCCGGCGGACAACCTGAAGGAGAAGAAGCAGGCAGAAAAGTTGCGCGAGAAGCTCAAGCAGCGCAAAGAAAAACGGTTTTTGGAAGAGCGCCTTGCTCGCATTAAAACGCTGGGAGAGTCTGACGAGGAAACGGACAATGTATCCAAATGGGTGGATAAGAACAAGCGAGTGGTTAACGAACGCGAAGAGGCGAGGCGTAAGGTAATTACATTAATATCTTTTAATTATTAAATATAATATGCATTTCTTAATTTCAGGCCAAAGAACTAGAGGAGCTGGATGAGGCCTTTGGTGTTTCAGAGATGCTTGAGAAAGAGAAAACCAAAGCCCGTCAACGAGCCTATGGCGATAGCAACTTAAAGGGTCTGCGAGTGGATCACGACATGGATGATTTTGGCGAAGGACGCACCGTCATCCTAACACTCAAGGATCAAGATGTGCTAAACGAGGAGGAAGGCGACACTCTAGTCAATGTCAACATGCTCGACGAAGAGCGCTACAAGAAGAATGTGACCAACAAAAAGCTGAATCCGCTCAGTTATGGTTACAATGTGTACGAAGAACAGTACGATGAGTTGGGCAATCCCATCGAGCGTTCTGTGTTGGAAAAGTACGATGATGAGATCGAGGGTCAACCAAAAAAGCGCAAGAACTTTGTGATCGGCGAAAATATGGATGAAGAGCGGGAGCACAGACGAAAGCTCCTTGAGATTAAAACCAAACTAGCCGGCAAACGTTTGGAAACCTTGGAGGATACCAATCTGCAGCTGGCATCGGACACATACAGTACTGAAGAGTTGGCCAAGTACATTTGAATGCTCTTTATTAAAATCCATTTAGTTTTTATTAATAATATACATTTTCTTGTAGGTTTAAGAAGCCAAAGAAAAAGGTTAAGAAACTGCGCCAAAAACTAAAAGCCGAAGATCTTGAGTCTTTAATGGAGCCAGGAACGTCAGCTTCCTCAAACTTTGGTAGTCGTGGTGGACGTTATCGTGATCACGAGGATGAGGGTATGGAGCTGGAGGCCATTAAAACTGAAATCAAGGTGGAAGCTGAGGATGATGATTTAGAAAGGGTTTTAGCAAAGGCTCGAAAACTAAAACAAAAGGAGAATATTATTAAGAAATCATTACCCGTCGATTTCGAAAGCATTCAGCGGGAGATCAAACCCGAAACCGTAGAGGAGAACAGTTCTGAAGTAGCCTCTACTGGTCTAGATGCCAACATCGTGTTGAACGCCACTGCAGAGTTTTGCCGTACATTGGGCGATATTCCCACGTACGGTATGGCAGGCAACCGAAACGAGGACTCCAATGACATGTTGGACTTTGACAAGACCGATCAGCCAGAGGAGCACATGGACACGCAAGATGACGAGCCTGCCCTGAGTCATGGCACCTGGAATTCGGTCAATCCCGATGAAGTCATGCAGCCCGCCGACTTGGACAATCTGGGAGAGGATCTGGAGGATCGTGCCATTTTGGATGAGGAGCCTGATGTGGGCGCTGGTGTAGCGAATGCTTTGCGCCTGGCTCTGTCTAAGGGTTACCTCGAAAAGGAGGAAAAGAATAGGCCTAGCAACACGAAAATGGCCCATTTGCAAGCCAAGAACTACTCAATTGAAGACAAAGCTGCTGGGTAAGTTAAGAACATATCTTAACAGAACACCTTTTAATGGTAGGCCTTGTCTTTGCAGTGAGGACGACAAGGTTGGACGTCGTGATCGATTCCACTTTGGGCCAATTACGGACTTCAAAGACAAGGAGACCTTCAAGCCTAATGTCAAGCTGGACTATATTGACGACAATGGTCGCATATTGAACCTTAAAGAGGCTTTCCGGTACTTGTCACATAAGTTCCACGGCAAGGGACCAGGAAAGAATAAGATTGAAAAGCGTCTGAAGAAAATGGAGCAGGATGGGGTGAGTTTTCCATTAAATAAATACATTCAGGTTGTTCATTAATTAATAAATCCTTTCCTTCCAGTTAATGAAGACCATGAGCTCGACTGACACACCATTGGGCACTCTGACCATGTTGCAGCAAAAGCAAAAGGAGACCAAGACCGCTTACGTGGTGCTCAGTGGCAGCAACAAAAACGCGCCCGGTGTCAGCGGCTCTTCGATAGCCAAATTCAAGTAGAGAAGGCAACAAGAAATTACCAAGATAACCAAGATACCATAACCAAATGCAATAGATACTTTCTAATCCGCGTACTACATAATTAAGTTCAGAACTCTACGTATGCATCAGGCCCAAATATGTAATTTTCTTCATATTTATTCAAATACACTTTGGATTTATCTCAAGAAACTGATTTCGATGGGGGGATCCTCGCTCCTATGGGTCACTAAAAAAGAAAAAACACAGGTAACTTCAGATCGAATATGTAAGATGCTCACAATTTACAGTTAAAGGAACTACCAAGCAACGTCCTCTTTTTATCCTGAACCTTCTGGAAACCCGGACCAAACGAGTCCCAACAGAAAATTTCGCAGGATTGAAACCTGATGGTCAAGCTACACTTAGCATCTTCATACGAAATAGAACTGATATAAATCTCGTCTACGTTTGGGGGTGTTGTAGTGTGACTTATAATCATCAAGAACTGATCACCAACCCTGCCAAAGTCCAGGCCGCCGTAACCAAAGATTAAGGCCTGCAGGAAGCCACCGATGCCGGTGAGGAAATTCGCCGATCCTTCGTAGCCAAGCGGGGTCTCACTCCAGACTTTGAATTCGGGTCTAACGTAGCTCTTGTAGCCACGCTCGAAATACTCGTTGGCCAGCTTATCCTGCCAGGAGCGAACATAATTGGCGGAGAACATGGACCAGGTCATCGCAGGACCCGATTCTCGGGTTGCGTTGGCATAAAAGCGAAGGTCATTCAAGTGTGTGGAGCTTAAAGGGTATTGGAATTACGTATTGGGATTATACCAACCATGAATTTATATTATTACCTGATATCGAATCGTAACGGATACCCAAGTAGAATAGTATCCGCCTGCTTGACAGTGGTGTTTAGAGTATAACCCTGGTGCTGAGGATGGTAGTTAAGGACATCATCCTGCAGAATCACCAATCGGTCGCTAAGCTCACGCCACCTTTCAAAGAGTTCAGTGCTGGTGTTTCCACACATGGGACCCAACCACTCGGCAAAATCCAAGGCAATTTTAGAAACAGCATTTGTGTAAACATTATCATTTACGTCCGGGTGATCCTCATCGGGTCCCATTACTTTAAGGAAGTGGCACACATTTTGGGAATCCTCACACGATGCCCGACTCACCAGGAACTCGGCCACCTCTGCGGCTATGGGCCAAGCTGTATTACAAGCCCACTCCTTATCTAATGATTGGGAGTAAAACCTTTGGAGAGCAAAGGATATATCGGGGGAAATGTGAATTTCCTGTTGCGCCACTTCGGGGCAGCAGGGATTGGTGACCTCAGTTCCAGTGTAGGCACTCTCCCAGGGAAACCTGAAGAATATTAGGAGAAATCCAATTTATACTTAACACATTTAGGATCTCACCTGGCTCCCTTATAGCCAGTGGCATTCGCATGGTATTTAGCTGAATCTAATTTCCTGTGTCGGTAGTCCAGCACCTGTTTTCCGTACTCTAAGCCGAATTGAGTGACTACCGGCAGCATCCAGATCTCGGTGTCCCAAAAGTTGTGCCCCTGATAATCCGCCTCCAGGTTGCCACGTCCCAAGCCAGTGGGACTCAATCCATAGAAGGGTTCGTTTTTCTGGTTGGTATTAATTGACGGTAGGGAACTAACCAAATAGAAGATGCCAGCGTTAACAATCTGGGAGAGCTCCAGAGCATCACCCTTTAGTTCAATGGAGAATTCGTTGTCCCAAAAGCTGTTCCACGATTCTGTGTGCTTTTGGAGAAGAGTTCTGGAGCTTAACTTGAGCACATCTTGGAGTTCCTTTCGGGCAACACTTTCGTCTCTATCTATCGTAATGATAATGCTATAGCTCAACTGATCCTGCCAGGTGGGCCATTGCACTTGTAAGGGTTGCTCCAAGGATTCACTGAACAGGACAAAGATCTCCTGGGGATCCGGTTGAAATTTCTCAAACTCAAGAACCTTTGTGCGACCCCTAAGAGTGCGATAATCTCCACTGGAAGAGCTGCCATTTCTTACAATTATAAAATCAAAGGCATCGGTGGAGTTACCGGGAAACTGAGTAAGCTTCAGGAACTTTGGACCTAAAACGTATAAATATGCAATGTAAGTTACTTTACTCAACACAAATATAATCTAGGGTAAATTTGATTTAAAGTAATGTAACTTAATATACAATTTTTATTTTAATTTTTTTTCCACATTTAAAATGTAAATCGATCAAGATCAATGCAAACGAATATATGGGCTTTGAAAGATGCGCCCTTACAGTCATTTAGTTTGAAAGCCTCATTTAAAAAATGACATTTTTTTGAAATCAGTGAACGTTTTTATCCAAAATCTGAAAAACTGATTCTAAAATGTCAACATGTCAAAATCTAGCGATTTAAAAAAATATTTATTTAAGGGTATAAAAGTAGTAATCAAAAGTGTTTCTAAGAAAGTCAAATTGCTGTACAATTTAAATGTGTTCAAAACCACAGTATTTTCAGAATCACTTAAGCTTACCAATATCACAACATTTTTAAATACTATTTTAAAAAATGTTCTAGGCATCAGCTAATTCTTCGTTTAAAAATAATATAATTCTAAGTTTACCCACCGTTAGCTCTCTTATTTCGACTTGAAAGTCTGGTAACTACAACTTCATAGACCAGCGCACGATTGTAGAACTTGTGTGGATAGGTCCTCTGTTCCACTGTAAATCCTAGTTTTGTGTAGGATGTGCGTTCGCTGAAGTAGCCATCTCGCAGATCCATCTCGTAGCTTGTTCCATTTACTTCCACATCCTCTCCAGAGGCACATCCAAACCGATCACATACTTCCGAGCTGATGTTTAGCCAATTGGGGATGCGAGCTCGTTTGCTATTACCTCCGGCTCCGTTGTAGACCCCATTCATGAAGATGGCATCTCCGAAAACCGTATAGCCCAGATGGCCATTGCCCAGGGTGGGCATAAAATTCAAGTCCGGGGGAAGACTGTGAAATCGGATTTATTTATTATTGTTATTGGAAGTAAAATGCAATTATTTCGCTTACTTATATAAGTTGTATAATTACAAAGAATAATATGTATGCGTGTAATGAAAACCTACATTGTTTTAATATCAAGAGCTTAGAAAACTGTTTTCCCTAGACATTTTAAATTTTGTACAATTTATAATTTAAATCCTACCTGTGAGATTTTAAAAGATATGTTTCTGGCGTTTCAGCGAAGCAGCCCTTAAGAAGCGCTATATTTGCGATGAACCAAATACTTTTCAGCATATTTTCGCGATCTACTATGTGGCAAGGTCCAAACTATACTGATTTCGTTGCTCACTTTAGACAATTGCAAGTCTCTTGATTTTGATTAGAACGCTGATAATGAGATTTGCGGGGAGCAATGAAGCGAATGAGTTGGACGCTTTTCTTAGTACCTCGGTGATTTCCCTAGCTCTTAAGTGCCTTCTTATCAGTTCTCTTTTTGCTATAGAACTTTACTTTAATATATGCTTAATTAATCGTTACAAAAATAGATTGCAGTATCTAATCGATTTGTTTCTTGGCCCCGAAACGCTTTCCCCCTAAGCTACCAGTTACATCTATATTTATAAAATTTGTACCTTCAATGTATTTTAATAATGCCTTTTAATTCCCAATTTGTTTGGCTATCGTAACTTTTCTACTTTATTATTTAATTGTTACAATACTATAATAAATTTTGATTCTAACAAAATTTCTTTCTTTTGATTAACTCATTTTCTACAGCTGCTCGTAAAACCTGGCAAAAACATTGGCCAAAGGAGAAGGAAGTCTTTCGGCATTGAGCTCAGTTTTTCTACCTTAATGCCGATAATATTGTCCCATGTCCAAAGGCAATTGGCATTCTTCCCAAGCACTTGAAAACAATAAAAAAGTAAAACACGAGGAGAGAACTACACACAAGTGGCTGAGTTTTTATTGCATCGCACTAAGAGATCTGAATGGGCAGACAAGAAATCGACTTGGATGGGCCAAGATTATCAAGACGGAGATTAGACGTGACCCAAAGAGAAGATGCGAGTGCTGAATGGAGGCACAATCATGGGAAATCTTCTAATGTACGAGAAAAACTCGAAATAAAATAAGAATAAAAGTCATTAAAGATTGACTACTGTCAGGTGGCGAAGGCCTGATCTCTGTGGCTGGGTGGCCCTAGACTACATACTTTTCACTATTTTTTCATTTTTTTTTAATGATATTTTCATAATTCCTAGTTACAAGGTAATTATGGTCTTTGTTGTCGACTCTAATTACCTGGGAGTCAACGTCTGCCCTTTCCCACATCGGATGTTGGCCGTAGTTCATACTGAGCTTTACATCTGGCTGGATCGGAACGTATCCGAAATATCCAACGCCATCTTAGTATCTGACAACCAAGCGTAACCAGGCAAAGAACCGACTAGCTATAACCGATATGCGTTCGTGACTGGAACCCCATTTGACGGCTCTGTTACCCCAATGTATACATCTGTATCGGTACACTTGAATTGCATTTTTATTTGATCTAAGTTTATTTAAGCATAGGCACATTTTAGTCATACAATTTTTAAAAATATTATCTAAGTAATACTTTTTGAAGTGCCTTTTGGTAATTACTTATTTTCATTCTTTGAAAAAACCAATTCATGACGATCACAAAATTTATTATTCAAATTAATTTATTCAAATTGATGTTAGAATTAATTGCAAAAAAAAGTCTAGCATAGGAACAAATAGTACTAGCTGCTAGGCCATAAAATACATATCATTTAGATGTTGCGATTGTAAAAATATATTTAAAGTGTAATTTACATAATTAATCATTTAATAAGGGGCAATCGTTATTTGGTTTGTCATTTTACTAACCTAAAGTAATTGTAATTCATACAAAGTACAAAATGTATTATGGGTTTAATTTCAGGACCGTCTATTCAACTTTCTCGTGCATTGGCTTAAATTTAATATATCTCTTCTGCTTTTCACTTTTCATAAGACACCCACCGTAATTCCGCCTCAAAATGACTTGGAAATTGCCATTGTTATACAATTTAAAAAGAAAATATATTATAGTCTGTGTGACTCTTTGTAAACCTCAGCTTAACATAGTTTGCTGGGATTATAATTTTATAATAGTTTTTAAGAGTGTATCTTTATCTGAATCTTACCGGGCTATAGTTCTCTCTCCGGGGCTCCGAAGTTCGGTTCAGCTGAGCTCGGCACTAATTTTAATGGCGTTACGCCGCGATAGGTTTTCTGCTCAAGATCCATAAAGAAATGCTCAGGTGTTCGGTCCCCAGTTGGTGTGTTCGGCCTGGTGAGTCTTCTACGGCTGTGGTTTGGGTTGGCACGAGATCTCCATCGACGAGTATGTGGGGCTCCTCCGTGATTTACCCTTTTCCAGTGTATCATCCCCCGCCACATATGTGTGTGCTATGTGGTGCTTTAAAAGAAGTCAAAGTCGGGGGCTCTATCGCGATGTTCTCGCTTGCCGAAGCGTAACTGAAATATTAAAAACAATTTTTCCGTTTTTTGTCTTGTTGTTGTTTTGGCTTTTGTTATTGGTATTGTCGGCCATTTTGCTGGCGGTTTTGGTTTGGTTTGGCGTCAGATTTTTGTTTTCTTTCGTGTTTTATTTGACGTGTTTTTCGTTGTTTTTTTTTTTTCGCCAACCTGTTGGCCGAAAAGTCGCGTCGAGAAATTTACGCAACGAAGCGTTACCAATGAGTTTCCGCTTTTGGAGGCATTGGGCTTAGTTGTTGCCACCCGATGTTTGTAATGCCATGCTATGCCCAGAAGTTACAAAAATATAAATGTAGTTAAACCGAGCCGATTTGGTGGGGAGCTTCACGTTTTAAAGGGCCCAACTTAAAGATAAAATAACTTACTTTATTATTTATGAACTTAAAGTTGTAACATTAAAAACTGTTTCAATCAAATACATAAAAACTGCAGTCGAATTTGGTTAAAAGAGATATCTATGACCATGGGATGTCATAACTTGAATAACTTTAAAAATAATGAGTGGATTGAATTAAGTCTTACATTAGTTTAAAATGAGTTAAATATGATATCGAAAGGAACGGTTTATTCTGGTTTCCGTTCTTAGATTTTTAATTTTTAGGTAAAAATTATATTATAATTAAAAATTTGCTATAAAGATTAAAAGAAAAAATTTCGGTAAACTTTCGACTTTATTCTGAGGAAAGTATATTTATGTATAAAGTGAAATCAAATATGCTGCCGAATTTAAAAAGTACAAAATTATATATTGGAATGTATAGAAAATTATGAAATTATGTTTAAAAAACATCATAATAAAAAGTCTATCAAGTAAGAGTCTATCGAGTTTATTCTTCACACTACTTTCTAATCGAAACGAAATTACGAATAGATTTTGAACTTTGAAAATGTTTCCTTCCCAGCCCTCGCTACCCGCTGTGGCTTAAACCATTGCTCGCTTTTTAAAGTTTTTTGGGCCTAGTGTTTTTCTGCCTAATTTGTGAACCGAAAATGAAACGCGTGTGAAATTCATGTTTATTGTGCGGCCACCCAGCCATTGTTACATACAATGTGCCAAGAGGAGGGACACATTAATACAGGCAGCCAGCAATCATTTGCTTTCCCCTGGCACGACTTGGCTTTATTTTTTGGTTTTTGGGCCCAAGTTTTGGGTGTTTTCCAACTGTGAGTCGGGAGCCGCCTAATTGTTGTAATTTGCCTAGATATTATATTTATTGTTTGCCAGATAATTATGATGATTATCTATGAAACGGAGTGTTTAAAACGTTTTCAGCCGGCCTGGGAACCAAAGGCCGAGAAGAGCTGAGAGCCAACCCCACCGAGCATTTGCAACTCAATTATGGGCGAGCAGCGGCTTCTGGCTCATCTTCACCAGCTGCGGCTGCTTCATTATGCACCTGACCACTCGTGCAATTTCTAGCTGATAATTTGCATTATTTTGTGCGCCCAGGTGGCTGCAGTCGGAGCAGCAACATCCATGGCTACGGCTTCTGCCTTATTCATGGATGATCTCACGCGTTGAGCACTCGCTTTAATTACACTGCACAGAAGGGATATTTTTAATTTTAAATTTCAAATCCTCTAACACTAAAAACATAAAACGCTGTATTTTGTCACTGTAATTTTGGTAAGCTTAAAATGAGCTTAACAAAGAAACAATTAGTTTAAATAAGTACACCTTAAGGCTTATCATCAGCATCGCTAACCACAATCTGTAAAACAGACTATGTTAAATTCTAGATCTCGGCTTCTATATACTTTACTATTAAGACAACTTCTGCGTAGGTACAAAAGGGATTTATATATATTTATTCAAAGTTAAAAAAAAGTTTAAAAAACTTCAAAGTTAAAGGTATAATAAGTAAGTCCATTTTAATGTATATATTACACTTAGTACAAATTATAATAACTTCTGTTAGTTTACATTTTTATTCCTAGTTTACCAATAGCCTTAAATTAACAAATTTCTAAGCTGTCAGATTAAAGATAGTTGTCTTATAAGAAGGTGATCAACCTAAAGTGCTGACTTTCTAAAATATAAAAATTGCTTGCTGTAAAAATACATTCACAACAAAATCAAAATATTGCTTCATAGTCATGTAACTGAGTTATATCGTAATAAATTATTCCATTACACATTAAACAACATTTTGTTAATTTAAAGAAATTTCATGGATTTACAATATAAAGTTTTTATTTGAGAAAGGTTTGGTTTAATAAACAATTTTATATAAAATGTTGCTTCTTCTTAAATGGATATCTTTCAATATTTTGCAGCTTGGTGTTGCGTTTTTCGCTGACTGTGCTCGCCATGTGCAGTGTCTGTGACCTTTTCGCGGCTGCACTCCAATTCAATTACCAGCAGCAATGGAAAACAGAGAGAGACAGGTGGAGAAATGGTGAAAGAGAGGGGACCATGGTGTGCAAAGATAATTATCAGCATGAGGCGCAGGTTTCGGGGATTGATATGTAAATTTTAATTTGCTTCATTTGTAATGCGTAAGTCATCCACCAAAAAAAAAAATGAAAAATAAAAGGAGAAGAGCTGCAAATGCAACTGGGTGCGACATGTGGAAACGCTTGGCTGGCTGCCTAATTAAGGCAGGTCAGGAGTCGCGGGATCGTGGGAAAGCTCTCGGTATCGGTGACCCGTCCTCCTGGAGGACTCCTCACCAAACAACATGGCGTATGCGCTATGCCTTTAAGGATGGGGCTGTGGACTTCCATCCGGACGCGGCCCACCTTCCCAATTTCCTCCCAAGGGGTTGGTTAAACATTTGCTGTAATTTTACAGCTGCTGGTTGAGTTAATGCTTAGACAACCGCCAAGCGTAACCGCAGGCCAAAAGTATCTGCAGAATATATCTTGGCTCGCGCGCTCACTCACCGTGATTAGGGTTTTGTAGAAAAAGCAGATTTCAATTATTACACCTGTTGTTGCTCGGTCACCGAAACCCCTCCAAAGATTTCCAACTTCTTGGCTTATATCTCTGCCCGCTTTTTTCTACATTTTCATAAGTTACCTGGAGCGTGCTTCCTGCTACGCAAATGTATACTAAGAAAAATTAAACTAAAATTGAGAAAAACCTTATAAAGAAATACAACGAAAATTCCATTTTAAATAAATCAAAATTAAAATCATTTTTGGTGCTTAAAATAATTGTATATAAGCATAAAATAATAATAATGATTAATTTTTGAAGTAATTGTAAAATTTTCTGTCTTAATATTTAGGCTAAGGATCGACTAAGGATCGATTTCTCAATGTCATGTTACAGTTTAAGCTTGTAATCTGTGGTTGAAAGTAAATGTTAAATGTCTTATTGTTCGGAAACACAAATTCGATCTCTCAATGTGATGTTCATTTTTCAAATATTAAATTTGAACAGAATTTGTTATTACAAATACCGATAAGAAGAAAGTAGGACTGCAAAACGAACAATATTGAGTAGAACATTCCCTTTATTTAACAGTTTTTAGTCAAATGAATTCCAACACTTTAAAATTTCAAAAGATTAAATTAAATCAATGTCGACACTTACTATAACTCCAATGTTTATGCATATTTTTGAGGGCGGGATTGGGTTTTATTTTAAGTGTACTATCTATCAGCGCTTTTCTGTGGCCTTTTGTGGATGGAGTGCTGATAGAGTGAGAGGAACTCCCCCTAGATGGCCCCGCGATAGTCCATTCAGCTGGCCAGCAGCATCCATTGATGAGGATCTGCTGGGGCCATCGGTTCATAAATATTTCTCGCTTCTTTCTCAGGTAATCACAGGCTCTCGAGTTACCAGTCGCCATTTAAGGTGTGATCGGGCTAGAATGGAACATGAATCGACATCTACTTCGCCTGCGACTCCGACTTCAACTTCAACCGGTAGCCCAGGTCCCTCGATTGGCCTCAACCTCAACACGTTTACGCATCACTGCCGCTTCTGCCAGACGGACTTTGTGGAAATTGATTTCAGATTTTTATTGTTTTAGAGCGCTTCATATCTCACGTCATCTCGGCGAGTGGACGACGCTTATTGATACAGCCATTGGCCAATAATAGAGTTGTTATTGCACTTTAATTGAAGTCATGTCTAAGGCGCCGTCGTCACTTCCCAACACCTGGCAGCTAGTCTGAAAAATTCTAGGTAGAAAAATATAAATATTATTATATTCGGTTTTTTGTTGAAATTCTTTATTGTTAAAAATAGAATTTATATACATTTCAGAATGTTTCGATCAAATTAGTAGAGTTATTATTTATTACGAATATTTTACAAACTCAGTAAAATTATAGAAGGTTGAAAAATCTTAGTCAAATTTAGTTAAATTTGTTAGATAATTTTTTTTAAGGTAGAACTAAAAAAACATGGCAAGGTAATTTCGGACTGATGTGGCGATTAAGTTTAGAGGCTTAGAAAATATATTACAATGACATTAGGGCAGCAGGTCAATTAAAGTTTTAAAAGTTTGCCTAAGGTTATATTAATTAACTTTATTATATGAGTTTTTTGAGATGAATATAAAATACCTTAATTGTCTTTTATTACCCTAATCTGACAATCTTTTACATTATTTAAAAAAATATTTTTTTGCCAAGGATTTTGTTGCCTAGTGTAGACAGGCATTAGCCAAGAATGTGCTTTATATTTTGTGCTAACTGTACTCATTCAGACTGCGTGTTTAGCACTTCATTTTTCCTCAGTTTTCCATTCAGAGCAGCGAAAAACTGTTTGCATTTTACAGAGGAGTTGGACTCAGATCCGTACCATAGTATCGCATGTTGGTTGGCTCTATGAAGAGATAACAGTCTAAATTATTATCATACTTGTAGGTTCGCTAGCTCTGTCTTGCTGCCTCCCTCTTTGCAGCCATCCCTTTTGCACTCCCAGACTTTGGCAACCTGTTGATGTGTTCTGCCTTTTGCACTTTTTTGATTTTCTGCTCCGTTGACTTTGATATGTTGCATGAAACATTTGGCTCCGCTTGCATCCTCCGCTAAACTCAACTGTACCCCCAGAGGTTGGGTTAGTGGATCCCCATTGAAATGTGAAATACTATAACGACTTGGAAGTACTTGCGGCAAACACCCTGAAGGAAAACACGTGCGACACTTGGCTCGGCCTGGAAATGGTCGAAAAATTTTCTTTTTTATTTCGCTATCGTAGATCTGTCAAAGGCAGCCGTCCGTAACCAGAATTTCATAAAAAAGTACACTTAAAAAATTATTTCAAATTAAGGTCGACCTCATACTTTTCGGAATATAAAATGTATGTTTCATATTTCATATTTAATTTTCATTATCTTTGTCTTTTTTTGTACATAAGCTGATTGAGATTAGTTTAAATCGTATCACCTAGAGAATTAGCTTATATTATTGCTTGGTTGCAATCCGGGATAGTGTCTTGCATAATTTTGAAGTAAGAATCTAATAGAATTTAAAGCATTTGAAAATAATCTTTTCTAAGTCAAACTTTTTTTATGGCACAAGAAATTTATGCTGAAGTGCTGCTTAATTTTATCATTTTCCATTTTTTTTTGCGTTTTCCCTTTTTTTTGTGAACAGATCAAGATTATATTAAATTATACGATTATTTTAAAAAGCCGTTGTAATTTATTTTTAATTCATTACTCATTCAATCTAAGAAATTTGACTATGATCTTTTTAATAATACAATGTAATCAATAACAAGATGGTTTATAAAGATGGTTTATATTTTTTCCTATTTTTTCTGTGTGCAACTAAAAGAGAGCCCTGGATAGTTATGAGTTGGTAATTCTGGTTTCAGTTAGGTCGTAAAATAATTGCCGACTACTAGAGCTGCGATAGAGCGCGACACATATCATTGGCCTGATGAACGGACTTGGACCTGGGATCAGAAACAGAGCCAGAAACTGAAGAAGTGCTCTGTAATTACGATGAGGCCAATACAAGAAGCGACCCTAAACGCGGCGATTGTTGTTGTCTCCCCGCCGCTCCTCCGCCCCCTTTTTTGAGTAATTAAGAAATCCTCTTTACGGTTCAGTCCCTCTCCCTCTTTCCGTAATATTTTTTTCTTTTTTTTTTGGGTTTTATGTCCGGGGCTGTGGCAAAAGTTTCACAGAACTCGGTTCGTTTTGTCGCTGATGCGGCCTGTTTTGATGACTTCACTTAAAGTCAAATGGTCTTACATACCGGTACATGTGGGTTATTATTATTATTTCTAGTATTTCGGTACCACAAGTAGTCTGTTTTTACGTTACGAAAATAAATGAAGGTTCTACTTTGGTCTGCCGTAGGGTAGGTTTACTAACCAACATGGGATACCTGGGTAGATGAGTTTGAAATAAATTGTTTTATTCAAATACATTTTATTGAAACACTAATTAAAGCTTTGGGTAAATAAAAAAGTCTGCAAACGATAATATAAAAATATCTTAAATATTTTCTTAAAATCATTTATGTATATTACAGATAGATTAGTTTCCTCTTTATTAAAAGTAAATACCCTACAGGGTATTAAAAAGTCAACATCTGGCTCACGATAACCCCTCGACTGGTCAGTGGAACCTTAACCCGACTTCTGTTCCTTTTCTGTGTCGTGTTGATTCGGAATTAAGCTTTAGGCCCTTTTTTCGAGTTGGTTGTTCTCGCTGGTCGGCCAATTGCTTTTGACCCGAACTCCAGTTTCCCCACTTTGCACATCCGTTAGGTTCTGGAAATGATTTTTCCTGTTTTGTAAATTTCGATGAAAGTTCGTTACACTGTTAATTGCAGTGGAAAACGATGGCGTGGAGAGAACTTCATTTGCAGGATTGACTGATTTGGATTCATTAGGTGAAAGTTTGGAGATACTTTTGCAGTACCCGAAAAGCTTTCCAAAATGCAATTTGCCAAATGTCTTTGCCAATGATTGCAACAAAGCAACAACGAAAGCCAGCTAAAAACAATAACGAAATCAGCAAATTGCACAATTGGCCAAAAGCAATCGACGCTGGCTCAGCTGACTCATTTTCGTGGAAAAACTATATCATCTACGGCACAGACACCCCACATATGCTTAGACAACAAAAAAAAAGGGAAAAATAATATCACAAGCGGAAATTTCGTTCTTTTCCAAACTAGAACTTCCGCAGGCGAGTTGGCGAAGGTTTCTATGGGGGAACCTATGAAATTTTCTGTGTTTTGCGCCTCGTCATTTCCTTATCGTGAGGTGAAAAGAAAAATGTCACCAGCAGCAGCCGCGGCATAATTAATTATCCCTTTTTCGGGGCTACCGTTCCGATACATTTTCGATGTCATGCAGGCGCTCGTTTCCACAGTTGGCATCGGGATCGGGCTCCGATGTGCACCCCTATATAATCGAGTTCTGTACTAAATGCCAGCCAAGAACCGACGGCCATAAACATTATCGCATGTTCTACACTTAGATCATCAGTTTCTGCGGGGGTTATACTGCCTGCCTATACGGAGTATAGTATAGGTAGGCACAGGTACATCGCAACAACAACAGCAGCGCATCGTCACGGTTCGATGACAATGTGAAAAATAAAATAAAACGAAAATGAGCATTTCAAACACAAATGAAACACATGAGCTGCGAATAGCTCGAGTTTTGTGGGCTGTTGTCTGGCCAAAATGATAGTTGCGTTCGTTCACCACGCTAGCTGTCTATATAATATGGATTTCTAAAAATAAATGTGTAGGGTTTTTTAGAAAAATAAATATCAACAAGGGTGTCTACGCCAGTAAACCTCGTTGGTGTTTTAAACACGAAAATCATGTCAAGTATTTCATTTTATTGTAGTTACTCTTTTGTTTGTCAAAATACTTACCCTAGTAATTTTTAAAAATGTATATTTTCAATTTATATTTATATTTACGAATATGTTAAAAGTTTTAAATTTGTAAGCTAAAAGTGTTTAATGCCAGCCTTGCTTAAACTTTAAACAACTGATATTTGTAATTACTTTGCCTAACGCTCAGTTTGACATAAAACTATTATAAATTAAGACAATTCAATACAAAATTATTTACTAAAATATAATACTTAATTAACAATATAATCTTAATGTATATTTAATAAACTAAAAATTGTGACTACTCAAAATTTATTTAAAGAACTATGAAGACTTTAACAAGATTTTATTGGGGGTTCACTTTTTGGTACAATGCAATTTGAAAGTATATTTTATTTAGGAAGTCATCAGCACAATTTGTTCAACATGTAAATACATTTTTAATGTTTTGATCATTAAAATGGATAAATTAAATATGTATTAGTTTGACATAAAATAGGCTACCAAAAAATATCGACAATTAGCCAGAAAAAAAAGTGAATTAATCTCATTATTTATAGAACTAAAAGAGTTTAAAACTCGGGTATTGCCCTTTTTCTCTTTCCTAAAATAAATAAATCAAATTAAAGAAAAACTAATGTCACTAACTTTATTAAACAGTTTTATAAGTAATTTGCGAATGTTACAACCTATATCATAAAAGTGTTAACTTATAAAAAAAGCTCTCAGAATCATAAAAACAGCCAAAGAAAACTGAAAAGAAATTAAAGAATTGTTTTTCCTGTTTACGGGCAAATCAATACTGTTCTTCCAAGTAAGCGATCGAGTTCACATATAAATATAAAATGCACTTAAGACGGCTCCTCTTCAGACATCTGGGTGGAATCACATCATTAGACGGATAAATGTGTTTCGCCAACTTCCTTTATTATATTTTGCCAGAGATCATTTGCAGAACGCTCGCATTTAGGCTGCTGCTTAGCCAAATGGAAAGCGAACCGCCGAGCTTCTGGCAATGTTGCTGCAGTTGCATCCTCGCCCCACAGCAACCACTGCAACTGCAACTGCAGCAGCAGCTGCAGTTTGTTGCTGCAACTAATTGCATTTGGCTGGGATCGCCGGCAACGGCTTGGATTCAGATCCAGCTATAGCTTCATATAGCTTCGGATCCAGCGTCTAACGGTTGCGACCGCTTCCGTTAAGCAGCATGAAAAACGACATTTGAAGTTTTTCTTTATTTCTCAGCATGTTCTGCCGCTGATGTTCTGTTGTTTGCAGCGAAATCAAAGCATCGAACACCCCAGCGCGGAACTAACGGTAGCGCGAAAATTTCCACTTCAATGCACACAGCTGGAAAATAAATAAAACCCCAAAAACGCCCAGTAATTCAGTATCTTTAAATTCTAAAAATGTTTGCAAATGGTGTCTTAAAAATTTCTCATACTGCTTTTACCTTTCCAAGAAATCAAACATAACGTCTTCTAATAATACGGAAGAGACAAATCACCCTTATTAAAAAGTCTTAAAAATATTTTGTTATTTATTTAATATATAAAAAATAGCCAACACTTGAAATGTATTATTTATTTATTAAATAGATGACGGCTTGAATGTATTCGCCTAATATTTAACTTAGTCTTTTAAAATTTACACAAGAACTTATAAAACTTTCTATAATGTTTTTATTGTGAAACAATATTAAAATACTTAGTTTAAGGAGGAATAATATTAGAGTCATAATTTTTAGGAATTTAGATTTGGTTACTTCTGCAAAACGTAATTTTTTCTTTGCAAAATTAAGGCATCTCAAAATATTCTAATAACTAAGAGTTAGTTTGAGAAGGAATAAAATAAAGGGCATAATATTAGGGGCTTACTTTACTTTTATTTTTCTCTGTGAGAAATCAAGGAATGTGGAAATTAAACAGGTAATACTTAACTTGTATTGTCCTGTTAATTTTTCAATGCAGTGGCAAGCGGAAGTTTGAACTTATTACAAAGTAACCATCGCTAGTTGGAACCTTTTTTAATGATAATAGGGATCGATTAAGGCCTCGTGCTGGGACTTCCGATGCGCCCAAAGGAAACTAGTTCCGGTTGGAATTGCGCATAATAATAAGGAGTATGCGTATGGAGGCTGCTAGGAAGATTGCTCTAAACGGTTTGGTAATGGCCAATAAAATTATGTTCGATCGTCCAGCGGAAGTCTTGATCAGCGAAAATGTCATCAACATCGCACTGCAAGAAAATGTTTAAGAAGCAAAGGAAAATTACAACATTGCATGTTAACATTAATACTTGATCGTAGCGATTCTAAATTTGTAATAATAAATGAAAAGTTAACGCTATTTATTCATGGAAATTAAAAAATATTCTTGCATTTGCGTATACCTTATTATTTTTGTTGCTCTTTTGCCTAAAGTATAACTTTAACTACCAATTTTTTTAATTACTTTGAAGTGTTAGATAAGGATGTAAATCATGTTTGAATAATGTCAATGCTTAAAGAACCGTAAGAGTAAATCGGATATTTGAACATTACATTTGAATATTCATTAAATTATAATCAAAGAAACGTTACGAAAATGATCCATTGGCCATTGGTAATATCATAATATGATGCCTTTCCTGTGTGCAATGCAGTGCTACTCTCGAATTCGGAAGAGTCGATCCAAGAACGACTTATTTCCAGGTGACGTGACTCAGAGGCCTAATGATCATTGCGATCGAAGAGCACGGCTCTCTTAGGCCCGTGCAAGCGAGAGGTGAGACAGGCGAAGAGAACGAGTGGCTGGGAGAGCACGAGCGGGATGGATAGCTATATAGCCACGGCAGGTAATTACACCTGTGCTAATACGGTTCGCTGGTTCCCCCGAGTGCGAGCGGGACGGCTAGCGCGTCGAAGGTTTGGAGAGTTCGCACCGCCGCGAGGTTACAAAAACCCCGTGCAGTCGTCGAAACCTGGCAAGTCGCAAAGTGGAACGCAGAGGCGATCGAGCTCAGAGAGCCAGTGGAAAACAGTTAAAACGCGGTGCCAGTGCCAGTCACTTTTGTAGAGAGGGCCCCTGGCAGGGGCACTTACTTACCCTTGCCTACCTGTCGTGTTGGCCACGTTTGTGGCGATCCGATCAGTGCTCCGTCAGCCAGCGACGCGCACACACCGAACCACTCTGGAAAACAGCACCTCGCCACTATCAACAGAAGTGTTAGATAAACTGATAATACTACGGAGCCAACAAAAGCACTAACGTGGCGTTAACTCTATTAACTAAAGTTCACACACACACACACACTCACGCACACCAATAACAACGCAAAGCAAAACGGCAGTAAAGACAATAACCCAAGTAAAACAAAACACGAGTCAGCGGCAAAGTGTCAATAAAACTCTCGAATTCATTAACACAACTCAAAACGTTCTATTAGTAAGCACTTGCAAATTTCGACCAAACAAAAAAAGCGGAGGAAAAGCTAAAGTTGAACGGAGAGCGAGACAGAGACGGAGCCGGAATGAGAGATAAAAGGAGAGGGGACTAGACACAAATTAGCGTGGCCAACAGTCAAAAGGTCTAATAGAAGCGCGTGTAAACGGGTAGATATGCCCGTATACACCTCGCCGAGACCCGAAAGCCATGATCGTAAAAACTACAAACATCAACAACAAAAAACGCCACAAAAACCAGACGAGGCTGCCTCCATGTCCTTGGCCTGTAAAAGGGCAGGTGAGTTCAAAATTAACAAAGTTTTTATATATGTATCTAGGTGCTGTTTTTTTTTCCTGTGGTTTTGTTTTTACGATTATTGGGGTGCATCATCATTAATCACCGCCGCAGAGCGGAGCAGCCCCAGGCTGGAAAACCTAATGGATCTCCGATCCGAGCAAAGAAAATCTATAGAAAACGATTGTTCGCCGAGAAAATTGAAAACTAATTGATCTGGCCACAGTCGATTCCATTCATTGGGCTGGTCCGGATGAATGGTTTCGAAAGTTTACCTTGACTATGGATGGGTTTCTTATAAGAGGAGGCCTGGGTTTTTGGTCTTGGAAACAAGATAAAATTAAGATTTTCTGTGGGCATGAATATGAAGGTTTTTTGTAATAATAACGCTTTAATTTTCTGAATAGTTTACTAGATACTTTTATCAGTCTAAATACGGAGATATTTGTATAGATTATTTTGAAGCCTTGTACGAGATTAGACAACCAGAAATCTTCTTTAAATTTGTAACACATTTAAAATCCCCAATTCCATTTATAAAACGCCTTTTCTTTCTCCTTAAATCTCAAAATCAAAGCTCACCAATCTGCTACAAATTTTCTGGCCATAATTCGAGCTGTCAAAGCAGCAAAGAACCGAAAAATAGAAATGGATGGGGAAAAAATACCCCGGTTTTGTGCTCAATCATTTCACATAATTTGTAGCATAGCATTCGAATGGCATGGAAAACATTTAGCGGCGCTTTAAACAAGTCAATAAACGATTAAAATAATGATTTTTCAAAACCCCCTAAAAGAAGTCAAGATCCCACACACACAACAACAACACACTCACAAAAGGCAAAGCGGCCCACAAAAATATATTACAAAAGCACTCTCAGAAAAAAAAAAAAAAAAGAAAAAGAAAAAGGAACGAAAATGTTTATAACCAACAAAAATGATATAATAAAAGGCAACCTCAGTGAGCTCAGTGCTCGGAGTGTTGGCTATAATTGCGAGTTCGAGTTTGGGCCATCGAGTGACATCATTTTTGGGCAACTTTTATTTTGTTTTATAATATTTCGAGTGTCTGCGAGCGGTTTCGGGCCAGAGATATTGCCAAACAAGTTGTACGGACACTCGGCGGGAGTGTGTATATTTCCGAGAGCTTTAATTGCTATGACTTTATTAGGTTATCAGAGCCACCGAGCAGCGTCGGGCTAAAGCCGATCTTGATGCCTGAGTTATGTCTCATTAGCAACACGTGTGAGTCGCAGCCGGATCGAAGACGAGTGCTGGAAGAATGGCCAGCGAAAGAACCCACTATCGCCCCCTCTCGCTCTCCCCGTCCGCCGTCCCACTCGCACGTCCTCCATCTGTCCCGCTCAACACACACAGTTGCAATATCAATTACAGCATGCCACAGGAGCAGTAAGCAGTGAGCAGTAACTGGTTTCGGTTAGGGTAGATAATGCCGGGGCATATCGGCTATATTGAATGCTTAATTGCATACCTCTGAATATGATTATACTTGATGCACACTTCTTGGAAGTATTACGTGGGATCTTTAACGATTCCTTTGACTTGTTTCTGGTTAAAGTGATCTTTTCAAATCACAAATAATTGATTTCCATACGTTACCAACACTAGATTTTAATAATATAGCCCTAAGTGTCTAGCTTCTTTTGATGAAACCTCCATCTGAATTATAGATAGATATCTCCAGTTGAAGAATTTTATAATCTAGTTTTGAATTCACAGTTAAACAAACACATAGATACTTAAGCTCCTAAGCTACCTGAATATTCAGAGATATTCTTTTGTATATTTGTATATACTTTTTTATCCAATGAGATAGAGCACAGGGAAGTCGATCAGTTGCCCTCGCAATCTGACAGCCGCAGTCGCTGGGACACCTTATGCTCCTTGTGCTCAGAGGTTTCATGTTGCATTTGCCTTGACTGCATCCTCTCAGAAAATGACCCAGAGCTATCGCCACGACCAGTACCTACCACTGCTAAAATAAGAACCGCTGCCAGCGACGTGCCCAATACCCATTGCCATAAAGTTGCAGCAGGAAACCGAGTCAAACCGGCAGCAGCAGCAGCAGGCAGCAACAATTTGCAAACTCATGATGCAGCCTTAAAAGGCCGCCTCATCCGCTCGGGCAAATAAAAAGTGCGTGATTTGTGTGATGTGCCAAGCCACCAGAGAGAAGAGAGTCACCGATCTCCGTTCTCCGTTCTCGGGTCTCTGGTCTAGAGTCTTGAGTCTTTCGAGTCCCTGGCAATCCATCAGGGCAGTCAGGGCCGACAGTTTGCCGGAGGTCTGTTGACCCCTGAGTGCTCTTCTTGGCCCGGCAACAGCAGTTGCGCATGTCTAATTGCAGTCAAGTTGGTAGTGAGAGGCTCTCAGGGTTCACATCCCGGGTTCCGTGAGAATTTGCCACCTGTCAGCCGGCGATAATTGCCAGCGGGTCAGGCAGCAGCAGCAGCAACAGCAGCAGCAACAGTATTTACGGCAGCAACATCAACTGGTAACTTGAAGACTTGAAGAGCGCACTCGAATCCGACATAGATTCTACTTAGGAGTGCACCGGGGGAGCTATAAGTTCCTTAATGTAGGGACAAACAGCTGACATAGATTCTACTTATAACTTTCATAAAAACTATTATGTTTGGTAAAAAATATGAAAGCTAGCTTTGATACCATCTGTCAAAGAAACACCCATTTTTCACAATACTTTCCAAGATCCCCTATTTTTATACCCGTTACTCGTAGAGTAAAAGGGTATATTGTATTCGTGCAAAAGTATGTAACAGGTAGAAGGAAGCGTTTCCGACCCTATAAAGTATATATATTCTTGATCAGGGTCACTAGCCGAGTCGATATAGCCATGTCCGTCTGTCCGTCTGTCCGTCTGTCCGTCTGTCTGTCCGTCTGTCTGTCTGTCCGTATGAACGCTGAGATCTCGGAAACTATAAAAGCTAGAAGATTGGCATTTTGCATGCAGATTCTAGGAGTTCCTACGCAGCGCAAGTTTGTTTCAAAAAGGTGCCACGCCCCCTTTAACGCCCACAATCGCTTATATACGATTTTAAAAATTTAAATATTTCGGAAAAGTAAAAATGCAGTTTTATTGTGTTTATCAATACCTATCGAAATGTAGAAGAAATTTTTCAAATCGGACCATTCGTTAAAAAGTTATGCGTGATCAAAGTTTCTATCTCCATCTCCCTCGCACTCCCTTTACCTGAGTAACGGGTATCTGATAGTCGGGGCACCCGACTATAGCGTTCTCTCTTGTTTATTTTAATAAGAATATCAACATTTGTTTCTGCCCTGTGCGACAGTTGACAAATGAAAGATTTGAGCTTTGATTCGCTTACATCATTATTTTAAAGCTAATCGCCTGTCAGAGATTTTGGGAAGTGAACAAAACCAGAATAGTGGCTGGCCTGGCACCGCTTCCGCTTAAATCTCACCCCGCCCATATAAGAACTCAACTCAGAGTTCCCAACGGCAGCTACAACATTTTTATTAGGCTGACTGGCCAAAGGTTCCCATTCAAGTGGCTTGTCACTTGTTCTGTTTTATGTTTTGTTGGGCACTTCTAAAAAAGTGGTTGGGTTTCCTGGAATGGCCCCAGCTCAGACAATCTCCCCGGCTGTCCCCGCCTTATTTTATGTTATTTTTTGTTCTGTACTTTTTTATATGTTTGCTTGGGCTGACGGTAGCTGACCTTTTTGTAGCTGCTGCGGTTGCCGAAGTTGCTGTTTGCTACTTGCTGCTTGCTGCTAGCTGCTCTTTTCAGCCGAAGTTGTAAAATGTTGCTCAAAGCGCCGCGGAAACCGTTGGCGTTAATGATCGCCGCTGGGCATGCGACGAGGATGAGGAGCAGAAAATGATTCCTAATAGCTGAAAGGAACCGAAACCCGAAACCCGAACCCTCCTCAACCCAACGAAATCGCAATGCTGAACGTTTTTGGGCTACCGGTTGCGTTTTCACGCAACAAATGGCAACATTTAAAAGTCCATTTCGCCTGCTCATCTCCCCAGTTTCGGCCTCACCTTCAGCTGGGCTCATCTTCATCCTCGTCCACGTCCACATCCACATCCACATCCACATCCAAGTCTCCGGGCACAGGTGCACAGCGGGCAGCAGTCACAACATAGCTCTGGCTCATATATCTTGGGCCTGAATGGCTCGCCAGAGGAGAGCAGATCTTGGGAGCCATCGGGGATCGGCTTTTGCGGTGTGGAGCTGGCTCAATTGATGCTGACAGCGAATGAAAGGCTCTGGCTGAGAGTCTGCAACTGAGACCTCGGCCAGAACAGCAAAACCCAGGGCACAGTGGTGTGATATGACCAAAGATCCTTGAAAATGTGTATCTAAATTTGTAATTCGGGGATCAGATGCATGAGGATCATATTTGTACCAGAAAAAAAGCAATTTAATAAAACTTGCAAAGTTTTAAATTAATAAAGACGCACAGAGAATTGCTAAAAAACAATACAACATTTTTTCAGATTTTTCCAAACTGTTCTATTTAGGTTTTTTTTCTTGTTTGATTGTAGAAATTGTTCCTTTTTATTTAAACGGACTTAATCTTGCCTAATTAAATGCATTTGGTTAAGAAGGATAATTTAAAAAGCCATAAAGAATGTTTTGAAAAACATTCCTTTATTTATTATCTGATAAATTCAAGGATTGCTGTGAATTGATTAACAAGCCCAGTATCAAAGATGAGTAAATAGGCCTGGTTTCAAAATCATAAAAATAAGATTTAATGGTGTTGGAAATGGGTTTTTTAACAATCGCAGGTTGTTAGCTTGTACCCCAGTGGTTTTATGGGTTTCCCCGGGACACTGTTCCTGGCTAAGCTGCTCTGCCGTTGGGCTAACTTCCTCGCCAGATGTGTAAACCAGTTTTTTGGGTGCCCATTCGAATCGAGCGATCCAGCAACCACAGCCGCCGCCGACGACGACGACGACTTCGACTCCCCACAAGATCAATTCTAGCAGATTTCACTTTTTCCTTGGCCCGGCTCAAAGTTGGGATGTCAGTTTTTGGTTTTTTTTTTTCCTGTATTTTCTCAGTTGGCAGTGTGTGTGGAAGGTGCAGCCTGAACGGTTGCAACATTTGCTGGAGTGCTGGTGCCGTGTGTTGCCTGCCTTGTCGTCGTTTTGTTGCCAGCCTCCCCGGATTCCTGGATCTCTGCACATTGCACATTTTTATCTCAATGAGTCGGGCGAACATGTTGTTGTTGCTGGTTGCATGCCACAAATGTGCGATTGGCATGTCAAAAGAATTATGTATTGATTTTTGATTTCTCCCTAAAAGCGGAAGTTTCTCTCCCACTGTGTGTGTGTGTGTGTGTGTGCAGTGCTTTGCCCGCCCCGAACACGAAAACTTATTAAATTCAAACAAATTAAAATCCGGGGCCCGGTGCCAGCGGCCCATTGAACATCTATCGACGGATGTGTAATGTCTAAGAGCTGGAAACAAGTTTCCCCACCAAGTGGGCGCCGCTTGGCCGCAAAATGAATGACACTAAACGCTCTTGACAGCAAACATTTGTCCGCAACAGAGGTAGTTAATTAGTTTTGCACGAAATTATGTTAGTTAATTGATTAACTATCGAGCACTGAAGAGGGGCACCGGCACAGGCACAGGTTCAGCCATAGATCGATCTGGTCGGTCGGTCGGTCGGTCGGTCGGTTGGCCAGGCTTAAAGGCCCTGCCTTAAAAGCCAGCGAATATAAATTGCTGTGTTTTCTCTCTGCTCTTTTTTTTTTTTTTTGATTTCTGCGAGGAGTCCGGACCGCGATCTCTGGGCCGGCTGCACCCACGCAAGAGATCCGAAAACCGCAAAATCCAGGCTAGTCGAGACCGCTGGGTTGTGCGCTGTCTAAATATGGACATGGGCGGCCTGAAATTTCGAGGGGCCGAACACCGAACCCAGTCATCGCGATCGCTGTGGAGGAGTAACCAGCCGCGGAATGGTCCACCGGCGGGGAGTCGGTGATCCGCGCCAAGCAGAAGCCGATCTTGAGCCCCATGATTGCCCCTCTTCGGAGGTGAAATGGGGTTTCTTTTGGTGTAGGGAGTTTGCCTAGAAATTGGTTACTAATGGTAGGGAATGGAAAACCCTATGAGAAAAAGGGCATCAGCCAATAGAAATTCGAACATTGAGGATACTCGATTACTAAACCATAACTTTTGATTAGAAAATTGAAGAATGACTGTTAATTTTAAAATGAACCAGAAACGATCTCAAAAATTGAAAAGTAAATAATATGGAGATGATAAAACTGAGATATTACACCCAAAAAAGTGGGAATTGATGGTAAAGATGGAGAAGTAAAATGCATTAAATAATTATTATAAAAATATACAAAATAAAAATAATAAAAAAATAATTCAGGTAAATAAGTAAGATTTGAATAAAATAAACAAGTTTCAATTATAAATCCTAAAAGTTAAAGCAAACCAAGATCAGGGGGCAAAGATTAGATGATGAAATAATTTAAACTGTACAACTAAAACAAAGCTTTTGAAATGCGAACGAAAAGAGAATGTTCCAAGCTGGGCCGCAAATCGAACTATTGTGCTATATTGTGCCGGAGGAGAGGGCCAGAGAATGGCAGATCTCGTAGATAAATGTGGCTTAAACTATGAAAGCCATCAATGTGCTGAAACGTTTTACGATTGGTATAAAGAATCGATACGAGTAGAACGCTGGTGAGCGGCAGGTTCCGTTTCGATTAACTCGTGAAGATCGTGCCAGCCAACACGTAACTCTGCGGACTGAGAGTTGTCTTTGTTTTGGCCCAACTACACTATTTATATTTCCTCACCTCGGGGCGCTGTAGGCCGTAAGCTGCTCATCAGCTTTGTTGAGTCGCTAATGAAGATCAGAATGGCCAAAAGCGGGATGACTGTTTTTGTGTGCCTTGGTAATTAATAAAAATTTCAACAAATCCGACACGACACACGGCTCAAAACAGATACAGAAAAGTTATACGAAAAATCGGGTAGATGGGTAGGGAAAAAAATTAGAGCCAGTCAGACAATGGCCAAGCTGCTTTGCCAACGCATTGAAAATTGTGCGCATTGTTCGGATGACTATACAATGTGCTGGGTTGCTCTCTCACTGTCAACTACTTGAAACCAGAAAGGCAGGAGGCGAAAAAAAATAAACGATATAACAGACCCAACAAAAATCACATACACGACTTTTTCGTAACAGTCACGTTTTTTATTTCATTTATTTACTTTGCTGACAAAACAAGAAAAGTACTGGCCAAAAAAAAAAAAAAGAGCCGAGCCGAGAAAAAACGAAAATCGAGCAGAGCTCGCGCCCAAAGTTGACGCATCGTGCCAGCAAACAAATCATAAATATCATGGAAAAAAATGTATTGAAAAATGGTAGCCGACCATCAGGAATCCCACAAATCTGATTAGAAGATAAAATCGTAGGAATCAGAAATAAAAGGCGGTTAGAAGGAGTAGGAAGTGGGAGCTATTTGGGGAGGGATTATGATGTTGCAGTCGATTTAATGACAGCTTCAGGTTGTATCTGCCGCAGCTGCAATTAGTTGGCTGCGTGGCGTAGAGCCTGTCCCAGGTGGCGTATACGCAATATGCTCGTATATCATTCCCTGGCACTATAGTTACTCGACTCGTCGCCGCTGTTGTTGTTGTTATGGTTGTTGTTGTCTGTGTGAATGATGAGTGTTGAGTTGCAGGTAATAATTGCTACTGGTCGTCATCGGGCTTGTCGTGAGCTCAGCGCAAACATATAATTAAGATTGAGCTGCGTTCCCGCTCAAGATGAAGTCTCCAAAAAGGTCACTATCTCTCTCTCTCTTGACTCGTCTCTTAAAAGGCCATATTTTAACCGAAAAAAAAAACTGCATAGCTTGGCACAATTATGAAATATTTTTGCAAAACTCAAAAAAGAAACCACTTGAAACCGGTTCGGACGGCGTAATGAAGGATAATGATGATGATGATGACGATGCGCGGCCCAGGCTCCAAGCCAGAGATTCCGAGATTCAAACTTCAGTCCAGGCCCGACTAGAAGTGGAGAAAAGATTTATGCCCAAAGCGGCCCAAAGAGGAGCCGGGCATCCACAAGATGAAGATGCCACTTGCCACTTGCAACAAGCTCGACTTCTCGCGACTGCTCGCCCGCAGGCCGCTTTATTTGTCAAGATTAATTACAAAAATTTGCGTTAAATCATAATTTTCAATGTTTTATGAGCCAGCCAGCCGCCCGCCTAGAACAGTGAGGGAAAAAAGAAGGCAAAACACCTTTCGTTGATTTACGACTCATTGTTGGCCGTGTTGGCCTGGCAATAAGTAAAAAGTTGTTGACAAGCCCATGCTGGGATTGCTTTTGGCATTTTGCCTGGGAATGACATTTATCTGAACCTGCGGCCAAATGCAACGCAAATTTGTTGCCGGCTATTGGCTATTGGTGCTTGATAAGATGTGGTTAAGAAATATTTGGCAACTACTTGGGCGTCAAGTTGATAAAGTGCAAATATATGTGGAATTTTGTGGGATAGGTATTTATTTATTTTTGCTAATCATTTTGGGTTGAGAAATTGAATTAAAACGAGGAGTATATTTTGTAGATTATATTTATGCTTAGCAGCCAAAAAATTGTGTCGTATTTGCATTGATTGAAACCAGAAGTATATTAAGAAAAAATGTACAAAAAAATTCTTAGGCATTTTAAGATCTAGTTGCAATGTAGATTTATAGCTAATATGTATTATACACCCTGTTTAAACAAAAAATGCATTTCCTTTGCAGTGAAATTCCCGGCACTCCATAACAACATCATCAAAGGCCAGAGCGCGACTCCGATTCCCAGGAGTCCTTTCAGCGGAACCGCGATACCGAAGTACAGAATTACAGAAATTCAGAACCCCCCGCCGAAGTCAGAAGTCAGCCGTCTCTAAGGTAAGCCATCCCGATGCTGTTTATGGTTTTAATTAAACAGGGGCAACATTGGTGCGCCTCATTAGCGGCAATTTGTTGGGCATGCCGCCATCAAATCGAACGGGTAGCTTTTTCACAGAAGCCACGCGGTCCCCAGATAACCCGGTATCCAGTGTCCAATACCTAGTATCCGATACTGGATAAGCTAACACCGAAGTTTGAGCCGGAGCTCCAGTTCCAGTCGCCGGCCGACGGACCTGCTAATTATGCATGTGTGCTGTGACGGCCTCACGGGGTTTCTCGGTGTTTCTGGGTTCGGAGTTTCTCGGGGCCTTAGCCTTATCTATCAAAGCAAAGCGTTGCGGGCATAAAATTCAAATTGACGCTACGGCCAGTGAAAGCGTGTGAACTGAACTTGAGACGTGGCACAGATAAAGATATACCGCATAGACCAACAGCCGACAGAGCCATATAAATTAAACTAAAACCGCAAATAAACATGAGGTTTTCCAAGGGAAACAAGTGGGGAAAAAAGATAACGAGACAGACAAATGGACGCGTGACAAATACATGGAGTTAGTGCATACAGAGTGTGGGATATATTGTAAAAATAAATAGAAATTATAAATTTAGAATTTCTTCAGGTAGCTGTAATGTATAAATACATAGAATACACAATCCTAAACAAAAGTTATATGTTATGTTTTCTGAAGGGCTAAAAAATTGAACTACAGTCATTAAAATAATTAATCAAAAATCGGTCAATGGTTTTGATAAAACCTCAACTCTTGACCCCAAAACTTTACTCACGAAGCCATGTCTCGTGACTCACGCATCTCACGTTCTCCTCACCCAAGTGGGCCACTTTTTCATGCATATGCAAACAGGGTAAGACAACAAACACAAAAAACATTTAAGAAAAACAGCAGACACAACAAAAGCCGCTGCCACAACAATCACCGGGCTTAACCCATAAATCTACACATGTTTACATTGGCTTAGCCACTCGAATTGAGGCTGTTCGGCCGGTGCGCTTCCATATCAGTTGACAAATTTGTCAACTTGCCTGGCAACTTGAATGACATTTTCCAAACCAATTTCCCCCTTCCACACCCGCCCCCCGTCCAAGTAGAAACCACCCAAAGGAAATCCAAACAATGGACAAACAGCGAACAACTTGAGTCAGCTGCGGCGCTTTCAATTCATGAAATGGACAATTGTTGTCGCGGCCCGTTGATTCAATTGAGCGGGCCCACAGAAACAGGTAACAATATTGGCCATCAGCAGGAACGGTAGCAGTCAACAACTGTAATTACTCCGACTGCGATAAGACAGCCCAAGTTGAAGTTGAGGCCGCAGTTGGTTGCACAAGTCTGTCTTATCAGCTAGTAAATTGCAATCGGATGAGTCAATTGGCTTGGCATTGATGGGAAATAGTTATTTGTGCCGCTTTGTTTTCAATAGGGAATTCCAAATTGGTTTCTTAAAACTTAACCTAATAGATATTAGAGGTATATCGATTATAATTGTTTTTGGACTTTTACAAAAATAGATGAAAGTAAATAAAACAAAGGTCCTATTGAATTCCATGTCGAAAATTGGCTAAATGGTTCCTCTATCAATCACTTTTTATAAATCAATCATGCTAGAAGGTCTTTAAATTAACTATGCGCCCATAAACTAATTTAATAAGCAAATAACTAGTTATTGACTTCAAACTAATAATTCTTTGGTTTCCTTTAGTTTATCTGTTTTTATGCGGCCACGTAGTCAAAGCAAATTATAAAAGCGCAATGTGTATAACCCTAAAAATTAATATGGCTCCATGGGTAGAGCATAAATCGTGGCCATATCTTAATCTTCTATCTGCTATCTAATGCCTTCGATGCAGCTGCTACCGGCCAGAAGTAAGAAGATAAATGCGACCGCGAAAACTTTGACAAGCGATTAACTTTACAATTTATCGCCCAGCAATTTGAATCGTCGTTAATCTCGGCGACGCAGGCAGCTCCGTGTAAGAACTGGTGCCCCGGCTCATGTTGCGTCATTAATTTAACCAGTTGTTGCAACAAGCTAAGCTCAGCCATTGGGTCAGGTTCGAGGCGCTCTAAGAATCGCCCTGATTAAAACATCAGGCCAAAGTAAAGTTGTCCGGCCGGTCCCCGCCCCATCCTTATCCCATCGAGCTGTTTTTATTTATGCATGTTTAAACATATTTAATGTCATTACGGGCACCTTGCCCAGCGCCCATGCCACAAACACGCATTTAATTATCTGCCCGGCTCCACATGCCCCATGCGCATTAATTTAATGAACGCATGCATTTCACATTTTTATCATGTCCAATGGGAGGCGGGGCAAGTGGGGGATATGGCGGATCGGGGGGGGATTCCGGGGGATCTGGGGGATCGGTGGTGTATCCCGGTAGCCGCCCGGCCTGTTCCAATATATTTATTGCATCGTCGCCTTGCCGTTGCTCTGGTTTGTGGCTCTTGCCGTTGTTGTCGTCGTCGTCGTCGCGTTTTTTAATCGCATTTAATATTTCATTTTATTAAGCCAATCGTTAAGTCCAGTTGGCGGTGCATCTGCATCTTCATCTCCATCTCCATCTCCGCGAAATGTGCATCCCCACATTTACTGATGTCTGCTGATCGTCTGGCGAGCAGTGAGCAATTTGCTTAATGCTGTCATAAGGCTGTCAGTTTATCATTTGCATTGCGGCGCCTTTGGCGACATGGAGATGACACTTAATAAGTAGTCAACTTACTTACCACCACTTGGGAGTTGGCAGTTTGAAGTTGGGAGTTTGGTGTTGGGAGTTTCGCGTTGGGAGCTGGTAGATCCGGACGAAATGCCAGGCATTTCATTACTGTCATGTGGCTGCCACAACTCTGCAGCTGCAAACTGCAAACTGAAAACTGCAAACTTAAAACTGAAACCGACTGCATTCCATTGAGTCAACCAAGCGAAGTGTAGCAGAGCAATTGTCAATTGCACCACCCTACAATATATCCACTTGAAAAAATTGGATTGGTTTTTAAAAATATTAAAATATATATACATAGAAAACATATATTTTATTTAAAATAACTTATGCATTTATTTTGTGTGAAAATAAACAAGTATGTCCAGGAGCATAAAGGGGGTCCTTAATTCAATTGGAGGTTCAGAGTCCAATCCCAGTCAAAAAGATAAAAGCTACGCTCATGGGTTGTGAGTAAAAAGGAGTAAGGCAGCTGTTTCAACTTATTGAGGCAAGTTTTTGTTGCTCCTGCTTCCTGTCGTTATAGTAGCAGTTAGTTGTAAGCGGATAGGATGCGAGGGCTGTTCGAAAATTAATATTATTTGTTTAATTTAAATCTCACTATACAAAAAAATATATAAAGTCCCTTTAATTGTTATAAATGTCAATATTTAGTTAGTTGTTAAATTATCAGATGGCTTAAATTAACAGAATAGAAAGAGGTGTATATTAAAACTTAGATACTGTTTGAGGGATTGTTTAAGAATCCCTTCAAAACGTGTTCCAACCAAAAGTTTATACAAAATGTCGGAGCTGCTGTAAAATATTGCGTTAAGCTTAAATAGTCACCAACCTACCCTCGCTTTGTTTCCATCGATACTTATGCCAATTACCATTCTCCGTTCGCCTCTTTGCAGACAAATGTCATGGACTCGGTTACAATTTGGTCTGGTCTTGTCAATCAATTGGGATCGAGCTGGGGCCTAGAACTGGAAATGGCCAAGGATGACCGGCGGGCGCTTCCTGTTTGGGTAAGTTGATACTCGGACGGGCTGGGGCTTAATTAGCCACACGACTGAAGACTGAAGCCACACGACCCCGACTCGTGGTGACCTCATAGCTGACGGAGGCGACTAATTTATCAAAATGGAAAGAAAAACTGAAATAACTCTACGCATAATTAAATCAAGACAAACAAAAAAAAAAAAACGAAACAGAAAGATAACCAAATGTGTTTTTAAACCGTTGCGCAACGCCTCTTTCTAACAGTTTTATTTTTTGAGAGTTTTCGAATTGGCCTTTTTTTGAGTTTTGTTTGAAATTTTCCTTTGGTTAATTGCCGCTTATTAATCTCGGTTCGGTTAATAAATTCTAATTAATGAAATATTTTTCGGTCTTTTGCTTGCATTGTCTAGGCATTCCAACTCCCCGAAACTCCGAAACTATAATCAATCATGGCCCAAGTTTCCACAGGCGCTGGAGTTTGGGGGCAAAGTGAACTTGAGTGTGTTGACAAATTTGTGAGTTGCCGTCAGATTGACAGGGAAATTGAGTAATCAATCATCGGCTATCAAACGAAGCCGCCGCCGAGCGGCCTTCTAAAGGTCTGTTTAGTTAGCTAGACCGCCAAATCCAGTCTTATCAAGCGATGATGCACGTTTGGGCCATTATTTAAATGCTAATGTTAATTCACGAAATCACGTTAGTCGGGAACGATGACAAACTCTCACAATCAGGGGTGAGTTGAGCAAGTTGATTCAGGTTTGCCTTTATTTTTAGTCGCATGTATCTCGCATGCGATTGAAATGAAATATAAAATTACATTAAATTACCGGATGTAATTGCGGTGGTCGTGCCAGTCGCCTCTCTCGACCTGGTCAATGAATCACGGCCGGGCGCACACGAAATGCGTCGAAACAAAAGACTCAGGCAACGAACTCGAACCTCGAGCACCGAGAACCGAGCACTTATGCCCAAATCGGGTAGAGCAGCAGCCCACACAAAAGAGTGAGGAGCATAAGAAGCGTAGAAAAACCCACACAAAACCCAGTTGAGTGGTATCTTATCAGGGCTAACGATTTTGTCAAATGACAATTTTCTCGGCCTCATTGAATGCCTCTTTTTCACGCCATTCATTGACTTTTGTATGGTCCATTTAGTTGTCAATTATTTTTGATAGGCCCGGCTCAGGCAGCTGATAAGAGCCAAGACTTGTTTAACAAACCGAGAAAAGAAGAAGGAAAAGAGGACCCAATCGGATCTTGACTGCGGATCCAACTACTGCCTCTCTCCGTTTTAGCCACATTTGCATATTGAACGGCAGTTTGTCTTGAGCCTGAGCTTTTAGTTATGGCCAAGCATTAAATTTAACTATTAAGCCATTTTCGGAGGCCAGTTTTGTGGAGCTCGACTTTCCAAACATTGTCTCCTGACAGTTGTTCCCTATGGGATTTTTTTTTGCCTGAATTTATGAGCCAAATAGACACAGAAAGATAGACAGAATGATTAACAAGAATTGGAGAGGCTTGGGAACCTGGGATTGGCAAACAAAAAGGCCAAAAGACCAGTCAATGGTGAAGTGAAATGTTCAGAGGTTTATTGGATTGAAGTTAAGAAAATGGAAAAGTAGTGAAAAGCAACTATTAATTTATTGAACAACGAATAGCAGTGGAAACCAAAACAATTGCAAGACCCGACCTAATTTGATCGTAAAAATGCGAATTACCCCCAGATGAAATTCATTTCTTGCAACTCAATCAAGAGGCATGCAACTGAGGCTGCTGACCTATATATGGTTAATAAGAACCAACTTGCATACCTGCATTTGTATGTAGGAATGCTTGTAGCCAGACCATACGAAATATCCTCGTTACATATTCCCCATATTGATATCTCCACCTCTTGCGCTTGGGTTCGTGCAACAATTTTCGTCGAAAACAATTTTCAGAGCACGAAACGCGAGGGGAAAGATCAACAGAAAATGAGAAATTTTTGCAGTGCATATGCCACGCACGTAGAAACCACACCAAACGAAACAGTAACAATCAGACAATCATGCACATAATCATGCCATCAATATATGGCAATTATCAATGAAATTTATAACAATCCACGAAATGTAACGAAAACTTAACCGACCAATAAAAATTTCATTTTTCAAAAAGGAGTCCGAGCTCCGAGCTCCGCGTCTGCAGTTCGTCATCCTCGATCTGCAAAAAAAAAAAGACAGAAACAGAAACAGAAACAGAAACATGATCATGATGATTTAGCCCCGTTCGCTTCGCCTTGTGATCTGCATCATAAAAACGTGCCAGATTGATGCGTGATTGAAATGCCAATTGGTTTCCAGTTGGACTCGGTCGGCTCGTCTCTTTCTGGTTGGAGTGTGCGTGCTGTTACCGTTACCCTCCCAATCTGCATTGTCATCTTGGACAATTAGAACGAGCCGAGATCTCAAAGATACATTTATTTTGTGTGTTTGTTTTTCAGAGGTTCATATGCCTAAGAAAAGAAAAGTGGGAGGAAAGCGTCTGTCCGACTGACAGCATTGCCCGAAGATCACAAAGAGGAAGAGAGTAAAATCAATCCGCTAGATGGCTAGATAAACAGTTAGAGCCGCGGCCAAAAGGGGCGTCCGTGGGGAGAGGGGGCGGGTCAGGTTTCCGTCCCGTTGACCGCTTACCGTTGGGAGAGGTTTTGTCGCCATGGCCATGACTTGTGGTGTTCGTATGTGGGTCACACGCTCTGACGAGGGTTACCACGATTTCTGGACGGGATACGTAGCCTAACGGAAGCGGGAGTCACAATACCCACTTCAGTCCGATTGTCTCTGTTCCCCCTTTCGATTTGGCCATTGTGCTTTTTTTAAAACCAAAATTAATTGCACTTTAAACTATTTTGAGATCATCTGGTTTTGGGATTAGAGAGCAACAAAAATAATGCATTGGAATAAATAAAAGCAGTTATGAAACTATTCAATCGACAATGTATCTAACATTAATTTTCAGATCATTGTTCAACATTTTACTATCCAATAATACAGAGAAAAGCATTTGATGTTAGTGATCTAATACAGTAAATAAAATTAGTTTTGCAACGCTTCCTTTAAAGCAGTAATCTCCACTCAAAGTTTGAATAACATAAATTCTGTATCACAGATAAAGTATTGTGAAACTGTTTACTATCAAAAAATATAAACAATCATTTTGATTGGAGATTTGTTAAAAGGGATACGGAACTTACAGAGCACTTCCACTCACTCGAGTAATTCAAATTTAGGAAAGTAGTAATTCAATATTTGACAAGTAACTAAGATTCAGTAATGTCTAATTTAATTATTTGATATAATAAATGCTGGTAAGCCTATAGAGTGTTACCTATTCGTCTCACTGACATCCCATAAATATGCATGTTGCAAAGTCTCTCGATGGCGTGCTGTCGCAGTTGGCTGATGAATGGAGTCTGTTGGCGCCACCGGGAACAGCAGAACTATCAAACTCCTCCGGATGGCTGGCCATCTAGGGCAACTTGATCGACTGGGACTCGGACTCGAAGTGGAAATATCAGTGCAATAACATCTGGCCGCGAAACAGCATCGCACGCAGCGATAAACAGCTTATTCTACAGGGTCTGCAACTTCCTCTCTTATCGCTGGCAACAAATTGACCATTTCAATTAATGAAACGCACTTAAACACTAAAGAGTTTTGTTGGACGTTGTTGCCAAGTGTTGGCGCTAATGAACATGGCCAATCGTAAAAAGCCAAGATCGTCCTCTGTTTTTCCCCGTCGCTCCTTTTGCCTCGCCCCGCTCACATTTGCATATTTTGTTGTCGAGATTAAGCGCGTAAATTTGTCGTTAAAAATCATGTTTGAGATCGGCCACAGAGACACACGCGATTGCCCACAAAAAAAACAGGCGAAAACCGAAAAAATAAAATACGAAAACCGAAATACAGGCAGCTGTTGATTTTTAACTGTTTCGCTTCGAGTTTGTTTCTCGTATTTTGATTGCGGGCCACTCGATTTGATTGATGGCTGTCGCCTCACGGCGCATGCGCGGCATGTCTATGCCACTGACGTACTGATTTACCGTTGCCTGATAAGCAAACTAACAAAAACAAAATCGAGAGACGTAAAAAAACGAGTGGCAATTACCTCAAGTGGAGCAGCATTTGGCATTTGCATAAATTGGCCTAAAACAAAACAAAAAAAAATATCAGGAAAAAACCAAGCCAAATGAAACGAAACGGGCAACGAAATCGGAGCTTTCTTCGTGACTGGCGACGTTTTCCCAGCGATCCGAGTTGAGAGTGCCCCTATAATGAGAGGTCCCAGGGGTCACGGATGTCCAAAGCAATTGGATGTTACAATTTGTTTGGCCAACGACAAGTCAATTTGGGGTTATTTGCCCTCAGGGGCAGTCGTCAACTTTCCAACCACTACTAATCCATTTCCAAGCCGATTAAAATAACTACATTATTTTGAAATCCTTTATTTCAGACTGATTTTTTTCTAAAATTGAATTAAATAACATTTATTTTTTTATTTAAAAAGTATTATATTATAAAGCTATCAGCCAAGAAACACAAACTTTATTAATTTGATTTAACTTTTTTAGAAATTTTACAATTAACAGAGCATGCTTAGAGACTCAAACCTTTCCCATCAAAGAGCTAATTTTTTTCCATATTAATTTTTTAATATATACCAGACATTTCCCAAGTAGAGCATGGAATTGTTCCTAATGTCTCGCTACCTAATTAGTTTATCTATCATTATAATTTTTAATTGGCTCTGCCCGCCGCAAACAAGAAGCAAAATACTATAAAGAAGAAGTGAAAAAATTTCAATTGTAATTTTATGCAACACGCAGCCGCAAAATGATTTTCACAGCAAATTATGCGGCCAACCGCAGTTGGATCCGTGGAACATGCAACATGGATTTCCCACGCATGCTCCCAATGAATGGAAATGAAGGGGGCCAGAAAATATATATACTTGTCTATAGTGCAGAAGCGACTTCCTCGAGTTAACCTGCCGCAAAAGTAAAAGAAGAAAACCAAATTTGCGTTTTTGATTAAATCGTGGGATAGATCAAAGCCACCTTATCACAAGTTGGCCAAGTCGGTGAACTGGTCGGAGGCAACGTTTTAACCAACGTGGGACAGAATCTGTACGGTGTCTAGCTTTAAATTTTCCCTCTATGGGAGAACTGGAACTTTGTGGGATAGTTTAGACCTTTAAGTTGAGTTCGTAGAATGCCGGAAGTTGTGCCTGATTTAAGGTTAAAGATTAGGAGTCGGTGTTGACGATTTTATAGACCTATGCTTTAACTTCTTTTATTTATTAATTTTATTCCCCAGCTTTCAGATATGTATTTGTACGGACAATAAAAATGTCGTACACGATCTACCAAGCGTACCAATGTGAAGTATTACAGTATGTATGTAAGTAATCAATATAAAAAAGTGAAGTGAATCCAAAGAATGAGATGCTCAATCTTGAAAGTGTTACTACATCTCGGCACAGTTAATGGCACTGGAAGAATTCACGGGGTAATTTCTATACCACCCGTGATCTCTTAGTGGCATCTATGGTGCGGGAATAAAACATCCAAATGAACAAAGATTCAAGTCAATCAAAAGTTAAAACGTGTTAATATGAACTGCATTCAATCGGTTGCTCAAAGCGAAACCATTTTTTTTTTGTTTAACGGCAAATTAATAATTAGAGCGGACTCATTAGCACCTCAAGCCTCGGAGTCAGCCCCAAAAAACAATCTAATTCATAAATTTCAAAGCGCTACGGCGAGAGAAAACCTTTCAAAAAATAAAGAAAAGGTATTGAGGAAGAATGAGAAGTGAGTGGATCGGATCGGAGTAATGGAGAGTTTACGGGGCCGGACATGGAGGCAGCCTTGAAAAATCACCTTTCACACCGCCTAGAGTTCCCGCTTCTCTTTTAGTTTTTAGCCCACAATTAGCAGTTCAATGAACCAGGCCGCCGACTCTTCGTGGTCCCTTGGAGTTCCAGCCCAGCGGATGGCAGAAGAAACGAACACACAAAGTACCAATCTCCCGAAGAATAGCACAAAGCCCATGGATAATAGCCAATGGAGCTGTTGGGCATGCCATCACAGAAAAAAGAACTCACTTGCAGATGAAAAAAAAGAGGGAGCGAGTCGGGAAGAGAGAGGTAAAAAAAGAGATAATTAACTTTTTTTCTTTTAGCACTAAGTATGCCAAAGAGGAAGCACTAACAACAGCAACAACAACAAATTACAACACATTACAATGGAGGAAGGGGTTCAGCAAGTGTGAGAGAGTTCCCTTTAGTAGGGGCTCGCTACCCATCTCTTTCTTCCCCAGTATCCCCCTCTCTCTCTGTCCTGCTAAACGCTTCAATGATTTTGTCATGCATAAATTTTGCAGGTTTGCTGTTGCTGAAATTTCTGCAGTCCGCCGAGCAAGAATCAAATAAATTCGGGCACAGAACTCTTTTTCCCTTCTGGCCAAGTTCCGCTCGAGCACTTTTGAGCGGGAAAAGGGGGCTTATAATGATGATGCTTCCTGTTTGTCGGCCGCACATATATTTATGAGACACCTTTCGCGTTGATAAGTCCCAGACGGAGCTGCAATTGAAATTTGTACTTAATTAAGTCTGGTACGCCGATTCGGCTTTTCTTTGATCTTCGGCTGAGAAAGAATTCTGAGAATTTGTGATGTTGGCGATAAGTTTGTTGCAATTATTCGCTTAAGATTATCAAGTAATATTTAAGATTGTACGAATATCTGATTAATATATGTATGTCTGGTTGCAAAATCAAAGTTAAGAAAATGGTTGATTTTATATTGAATATATGAAAACCGGTAATAAGTTGAGTTTTTTAACAACAAACTTTAAAATGTACCATTTCCGAAATAAATTAATGTTTAAGTCATTACTGCTAGTCTCTTCTTAAAAAAATATTTAAAGAAATTATTGTATATTACTATCTACTTCTAAACAATATAATTAAATTAAGGAACAACGTTACATTTTTTAAGAGAAAGTTTAAAATTGTTATATAACAGGAAATTAGAGATTTAACAAAGCCCAAATATTGTAGTGTTTAAGTCATAACCGATTCTTTCTCTTTTTTTGGACAATATTTGTTCGTTATTAAAGAAACGGTTCCTAAAATAATTGATTCCATTTCTAAGGGTTCTAGAAATAATTAAATAGTAGTTCATAATATTTCTATACTATATTAAATTTTATTTACTTTTGGCAATCTAAATATATGTATTTTATTTAAACTATTGAAAGATAAAACTAATTAAGAGTAATTGGCTTAAAATATACTCCAGTTTGGTATAGAATTTACCCATATAAATAAATATAATTTATATTATATATTATTATATCGAAATATAAGCTTTTCAAATATTGTAGTGGGTTATCACGGTAAGAATTAAGTTCATAAATAAATTTATTCACGGATAAAGATAATAAATTTGTAGCTAACGAGCAAGAATAAAAGATATAGTTTCGTGGTAAAGTAATGATATTGTTAATACAATCTGCATTCCATTGTTCATTATATTAGTTACGGAAGAAAATTCCACCAGATGGCAAGAAACACAAATTGATTGGCGGCAAATGGTTTAAATTTCTGCATAATTCAATGCGCACGCGTTCTGGTTTTAGTTTCGGCAATTTTCTTCTCCTTTTTTCAGCATTCACAGCTGCAGAAAATGGTCAAGAAAAACTGGTGGGAGAAGGTAGGGGACGATGAAAGGGGAAGTTGTTGGGCCTGCTCCGATTCGCAATCATTGAATAGACGACAGGCTAAATCGAAATTGCAGTGCCAAAGTTGCCGCCTGCTGTTGCAGCAGTTATTTTATTTTCAAAACAGCGATGGGAAAAAATTGCTTACAATGTACCAGGCATATAGTACTGAATATCAAAAAATCATCTGTAAATAATACTTCGGAATAAAATTAAATGGGCTACAAGAATTAGTAAACTTTAAGACATAATAGTTTATTAAATATCCTGGTATTTATAAAAAAGTTCTCAATATTCATTCATTTAATACCATACAGTTGTAAATACAAGTTCCAACTTGGATTAAACAGCTGTAAAAGTTTCTACTCAATTTTTAATATATTTTGTTGGAGTTACAAAATTCGTTTTACACTTCTGTCGAGTTTTATTTTCAAAAGCTAAATAAATAATAAAAAATAACACAAAGATATTACGTTAGGGACAGGACATTTCAAAAACACAAAGGGGGAGTAGAGCCCTATAAAATTAAATTAAAATTTTTAAGTACAAAAGCAAATAAATTTCATATAATTCATATTGAAACAGTTTTCTAGCTATTCCTTTATAATACTTTTATTTTATAAAAAGTTACTTACCTTCCTTTTACTTAAGACAAAATATATATTCAATTAATTGGCAATTCTAATTATTTTCATTTATAAAAATTCTTAAAGTGCATACAAGACTAAAAATAAATTTTGTATCAAGTATATCTAAAGGCACTTTTTTGTTATGGTGGAAATAAATTTGTACCTGGCTAACGAAAAACATGCCTTGTTGATTTGTACCTTGATCCTTACCATCACTGTTTGTATGTTACTGTTGCTGTTGTCGCAGGGTTGTTGGGAAAATTTGAAAATTACCTTTAATCAGAGCGAAAATGAGATGGCTAATTTGAGTGTGCCGGAATCGGAATCTGGCTGGAAAATGGAAAATGCCGACTGTGGGAATTGCCGCTCTTGTCATTTCGGTCAGTGGGAAAACTTTTTGGCGTGGGTGGGCAACAGGGAAAGCAGCTGTGCGTCGGAATGTCCCCCTCTCTTTCCTGTTTCTTTGATCCCAACTTGATGAGAACTGGACTTGGTTCACATAAACAAAAGAAGTTGCTAGCCGTGTTATGCAAAATTGCCACACAGCAAGAAAATTTTAGTGTTGTTTGTATGTCTGCAATGCCTTGCAATTGTGTCGAGATGTAGAAATATCATGCGCATATTCTTGATCTGGTTTCAGATCAATTTTTCAAAAATTATATTTAGCACGAAACTTTCGTCCTTAGATAATGTTAATGCTTTAATTTAAATTTTAAATTTAAATTTTAATTTTATTTTAAAAATAGAATTTGCTAAACGATCCTGACTTTGTTTTAAACAAAAAAATTAGGAAGGTTCATTGTAATATAGCCGCCTTAGAAAAATATGAGAATTATTTGTAAAATCACTATAACTTTGGTGTTTTCACTATAACTATGTTCGTTTTATGATTTAAATTTTAAAAATCGGAAGACTTTTTAATAATGCTGTCATAGGAATTATCATAAATATATAGGAATGGCGACATAACTATACTATTTACTCTGTGATAAAATTCGGTTTTCCGAAGTTAGCTTTCTTTGTATGTATGTTATACTAGATCTGCCTTTGTTTTCAGAAGCTCGATCAATTGTCCTGTTGACAGTTGACTATCACGAGTTCTTGTGTGTTCTTAATTTCTTTCAGTGCAGACAGAAAGAGAGGCAGCTAGCACGCGTTTCGCCCGCCTGATTTGATCTATGAGCTGCGATTACGAGGCGCAGCTAAAAGCTGCACAAATAAAGCGCGGCGATCTCCACAAGTTGATCCCCAAGTGAGGCAGCTGCTGCTGCTTTTCCGATGCTGCCAGCAGTTGCAAATGATGATGAGGCAGCGGCAACAATAACAACCACAGCCACAACATCGCAGCTCAGGCCAGGAGGCCATGACAAGCGACAAGTTGTCGTTAGGCCCAAAATTAGATGCATTTTGTATGCCAGACATAGATCGCTAGCGAGAGCACAGAGCGCAATAGCTTACACTTGGAAAAAGGCAGGGATCATGCTGAAAAATAAAGAAAACTCTTAAAATAAGATAAGTATTAACCTCCTAATTGGTTTATAAAACTTATTGTAAGAGTGTGAAATTCTTGGCAGCCAATGGGAATAATAAATACATAAATAAATAAGTATTCTTTAAAACTGTTTTTTTTTTATTAATTTCAAAATGTATTAAATTCCTTTTTAAATAAATTTGGTTTCATGACTTTTAGAAAAGATTATTGCGTTGTTATTTTTATATGAATAATTCATATAAATCTTAATCCTTATGAAGATACTTGTAAACCGAACCATAAGTTGCTATGTTAGTTTTCCAGTGTTTCCATTCACCTATGTACGAAAGAGAGGGGTATAGAGCTGCAGTTATGGGCTTAGGGTAAACATTTGGCGACGCATCAATGCAGCTGGCCACGAGGAACAACAACAACAACAGCAACGACAACACCATCGAAAACACCATCCAGCAACAACAACATAAGCCGCGACTGCAGCTCAGAGCTTGTGGAGTGTGCAAATATTTTAGCAGCAATTTTCAGCTTAAATGCCTGCAAAACGAGGCGCATCGTGTGCCCAACAGCTTTTGGCGGCTCAGAGGTTTTTCTTCTTTTTAACTTCATAGGGCACGATAATTATGTCCAGAAGTTTACAACGACTTTCGATGCTATAAAGATAACATATATATTCTTGATTTGCATCAACAGATGTCTTTCAATTTACGGAATAAAGTTTCTTTAGTCACTTTTGATAAACACTTTTCGTTCTAATAAAGTTCATTTTATAACTGACCAATTTCAATGCTTCTTATTTATATTTGAGGGTTTTATATTTATTATATTATATTAAATAAAAATGCATTTAAAACTAGTATTCTATTTATTAGTATGTTTAAAGAAAAGAATGTCATTACATATACGATTTAATTTTTTAGAATAAATGTACAACGTGATTGTAATTACTGAACTGATTTTAAATAAATCCCCTCCGATACCATTTCATCTTTTGATGCATTTATTGATTTATCTTGTGAATAACCTTTTTCTTGTGTAACACTCAATTAAGGGAATCACACGCAAAAAGGGGTCACTGATTTCGACTACCTGGCAATTAAGTAATATCTAAAATAGGTTACAGATACTGTCTAAGTACTCCTAATCAGAACTATCGAGTGTAGCGGACATCTCTCGCTCTGAACTTCTCTCTGTGGGGATCGGGTTCGGGGAATTTCCTGGCGTTAATTAGTAAGCGGCGTACACGTGATGACAATGACTCTTGCTATCGGTTCATAGAGATCAATGCAAAACAGATACCCAGTTCTCAGTTAACAGTTCTCAGACCCCTCAGCACTCAACTTGCGTCAATGTGAATCGACCTCGAGGCGGATCTTCAAAAGATCCCTTATTCTTAATCAAGAGTTCGATTTTGTTTTGGTATTCCGCAGATTTGTCCCTGAAATTGTGCAGCAACCCCGTTCCCGATTCGCGTTTCCGTTATGCTCCGTTGTACGAAACCGTTGCGTGTTGATTGATTTTATACGAATTTCTTATACAAATTTATTAACAATTCAAATTGCAAGTTGAAGTTAAAAACTCAAGGCAAAAACAACAGCAAAAGAGAGCACGGTTTGAAATTCAATTGCCCTGAAACTGTTTCGGCTTGTGTCTAGTCTAGCTTAGCTATGGCGCCAACCCATGTGGTGAGTTTGTTTGCTTGTTCCGGTCTCCGCTGTGAATTTACCTAAAAAAACTATTTTCCTTCTATCATTCTGTGTATTTTCATTCTTTTGCACTTTTTTTTGGTTTGCTGGTTTTTGGAACTTACTTTTATGCCAGTTTAGTTTATTAATTAATTGTTTAATGTCACTATTTTTATTTTTGAGATAGGGTGCATCTTAAAATATTATCCTTTTTGATTTGCATACAGCCATAGAATAAAAGGCGTTTACATGTTTTAAATCTTTTAATTTTCCAAGAAGTAAAATATAAGTTTAACAACTACAAATGTATTATTAGCCAAAAATGATTTTGAACCTTGAAACTAAGAAAGGGACCAAACATTTTGTCAACTAAATAACTTGTTAACCTACTGCTTCAAATTGGGTTCCTCTTGAAGTGTATTTTAAGCATCTTTGTCATGCCTCACGGAGGTCAATGTCGTTTTGCCATCTCGTGTAGTTTTGGAGTTGGACAACATGTAGTGATTTTTGCGCTGAGTCCTAAACTTATCTTGCCTAAACTATCGTGTGCGACAATGCTCCAGCTTAATCAATGACCCAAATTCTTAGTTCAAACGATCGGAGCATCACAGGAGATTTTCATTCTCTATATATATAATATGTATAATAGTTCCCTTCAGCACTACAATAATACAACATACAGTAACACAACAACTTCTCGGAATTTTATTTTATTCTGATAATTTTCATATTACGTGTATTGTTTGGGACAACTACTTGTTTACGTATTCAATCTCTGACTTTTCCATCTGTTCAATATATTTGTAGTACTTGGTAGTTGCATGCTTCGCACGCAAAGTGGCTTCACTTAAATCGTAAATCGAAAATGGGTGATAGTTGTAGGTGAACTTCTTTCCCTTTCCATTTACAAGCTGATTTTGATTTTGAACACACTTCCTGTGTATAAAATGGGGTAGTTTCATGGTGACCGGCGTGTCCATTTCCTGAGCATGTGAGTTATTGGCTTTGATATCGGATTTAATCAGTGCCAAGAGTCCGCGGTAATGGGTCCGTGGCCAATTAAGGATCTGGATTTTCTTAGCATTGTTCGCCAACACGGTCAACATCTCTTGCTGCCAATTGCTACGAAGGGAAGATGTGGGGAAGGTTTTCAGGGCGATGGCTAAAAGTCAAATGGGGTCGCTTACTAGCTTAGTTCGTTTCTCTTCTTGGATTTAGTTTTTCTGTGATTCCTTGTTTGTGTCCTATGGATTTGACATTCGCAGCGCAGGCAAACTGTTTTTCAGTTTTTCTTTTCTGGCTTTTTCTTCTGCCAATGTCAGCCCATTGTCGAGCCGAAGGGCTTAAGGGAGCCGGGCTGCGCTTTTGATGAACTTTTAAGTGATTTCCTGGGGAAGGACTCCCGGGTGCCATGCACAACAGCTGCAAGTAGCTCAACATGACTTTGGGGCTGCCGTTGGAAGTCGCTTAAACTAGGGCTTTTTATTTAACTTGGTACTTTTTTGGCGTAAATTGAAGCTAAATTGGATGGTTTACGCAACTCAATTCTAAAAACAGAAGAAAAGCCTTAGTTATTAAATATCCGTTACTCTGTCAAAAAAATAAAAAAACAACTGGAACCCTAACAGACGCTGCCTCTTTGACTATATTAAACTTATTTTCTTAAGAACTTTAGACAACAGACCTCAAATAACCATCCATTTGGAAAAAAAAATTTGCGGGATGGTCATTTGAATATGAGGTCTGCGTGTGACAATTGTGCTGAGACTTGCACATCCGTTAGAGACTGGTACTCAGAATTTATATTTTATATTTGTTTATACATATGCAACAATGTATGAAGTACAGTGTGCATTCGATAAATGTTAATTAAAAGTGCAGATAGGTTTTTAAATATTAACTCTTAACATTTCAAATGGAAGGGAAACTAATTTTGAAGCAGTTTGATAGAAACAAAAAGCTATCCTGCTCACTTCAGTGTGTTTTGGTAGTATATTGTGGCTATGGAGGCCAGGAGTTTCAAATCTATAAAAAAATACTATCATACCACTAGGATGTGCTCTTTGTGATTTGGGCATTAGCTCTTCAGATAAGGTGAAACATTGATCTTGAAGAAGAAACAATTTTCAATAGTGGCTAAACTTATTACGGTAATCCAACAGGGTTCATCCTGGCGTGACAATTGGGGTTTTTTAAATTGGAAAAGCCAGATTTCCACATTCTCAAAAAAAACATCGAGTGAAAAAATCTAAAAAAAAAACATGCAGCTTAAACAATAAAAAATAATTATTCAAGATAGTAGTATTATTGATATTCGATTTCTTAGCAAAGAATAAAAACTTATCCACAGCTTCTCTACTGAGCATCGATGTTTCACTCAATGCACCTCCAAGCTTTCATCTAGGGTTGTTGATAATATATCAATACATCGAAATTTTTTTTTAAAAATAATATATTTATATCGTGATTTTTTGTTTGCCCAAATATTGGAATTCCTATATTTTTAAAAATATTTTTTGATATTTTTGTCTTTGGTCACTCTGAGTTCCAAAGCGACATCAAGTGAACGAATTCACGCGCGAAATATAAAAGGGGTGTTCTTAAACTGCATACTGGTCATAAAATATATATAATAAAAATACTATTATTTTTAAAAAGAAACTTACTGCATTTTTATTGTGGGCGGGCAATTTTTTCATTTAACACAAAAAATATAAAATATATCAAATATATCGACATTTCTATGAGATATTTTATATATTATACATTTTTTTTGATTAAAAAAATATCATCGATACGATATTTTTTAAATTTTTCGACAACACTACTTTCATCTCTATTAGCCTTTCTGCGTAGTTCTCAGTCTGTATCGAAGTGTAAACATGGGAACCCCAAAAATTTCGATAAAATCGATGTATCACTCAATGTTTCTGCATCTTAAGCTACCATCTCTATCATCCATCACTAGTTGTCAGTCTGTATCGAAGTGTAAAAATGGGAACCCCAAAAAATTTATTTGATTTGCCTTTTGAGGTTCTTGATTTGATATTTAAGAACCTTGACGAGTGTGATAAGTGGCCACTGTCGAAAGTGAATAATATTTTGGGAAAAGCATTTGCTTTTCACAGCCGAGATAAATATGAACGAATTTCGATCCACTATTGTTCATCCGTGTTTATAATGACTGTGTTGCCATTATGCGGTGCAACTGTTCGTCATATTGAGATTGATAGCAGTTTTGAGGATTTTCGCTTACTAGCCCAACTAGTAATGGAGTTTTGCGATAATTTGCTGTCAATAACCATGGATGTCAAGCCAAGTCAAATCATATATATCAACTGGTTCCTCAACACTGGGATAAAGTTGAAATCAGTTGAGATTAATGTACGCATTGACAGCAAAGACTTTCCGAAAATCGCCGGCACATTGAAAACACTACCCTGCTTTAAGGGCTTACACTTAAATGATATTTATATGGGTATTAGTAAGTTCGTTTCATAAAAAAAAGCGATTCAATTTAATTAAACTTTTCTTTTTCAGATCCTATTATTTGGTCTTTTTTAAATTTGGAGGCTTTGGAGCTTCATTTTGGACCCATTCAGAAACGGTATAATATTTTTCAACTATGCTCTCGACTAAAGAATCTTCGAAATTTAAAGATTTACTCAACGGAAGTACATTCTTCAATTGATATCGATGAATTTTTTGCATTGGAAAAGTTTACAATTGGCCAATGCATTGTAAGCGCTCCAGATCTACCGTTTTTCAAAAATCTTAAAGCTATCGGCTTTGAAGATAATTTTACATTTGATAAAAAAATGTTTTTTGCATGGCTATTAAAACACTCGAAAACCTTAGAGAGCCTAAAGTTCAGCTATGAAAACATTCAAAACGATGATTTCTTTAAAATTATCAAAAGTTGTCAAAATCTTCGCTATATTGACCTAAAAATGGACATCGATAACCTTTTATCCAAGTCATTTATAACCAAATTCCTTGGCATTTTGGAAGAAAATGGAGTCACCCCAAATAACCCATTTCAATTGGTTACCAAAAAAATCACACACGCTGCGATGAAAAAAATTGTGAGTTGTTAAAGCTATTTTTAGGTTGATAAAAACAATATAAGTTTTTTTGCAGATGCCTGACACACCCAGCTCGAAATTATTAGACTTTTTTACCTACGAGCATTAACTGGAAACAATGAAAATAATGAAAAACTTGACTATATATTGAATACTAATCTAACAAACTATGCTTTCTGAATATATAACATTATAATTTAAAGAATTATGGCATGATTGCGTTTTGTATAATTCTCTTACATATTGTATTTTATTTGGTAATAAGAATGTAATATTTTATACCTCTTATTTAAAAACGGGGTAAAATTCTTGGCAAGAGAATAAAGAATACCTGGAGTACACTGACTACATAGATTGTTTCTTAATTGAACCCCGCAATTTTCACTGGCTTCTGACTGTTTTTTATTACTTTTGGACAAGTTGTTATTGCGTTGGTATAACCTCGGCCAAACTCACCTTCCTCCAAACTAAACACTCAAGAGCAGCTTTATTTTTAAGTGTACCAGAGACAAACTTTATGGAATGGAGAAGGGAACTTTTCTAACGCTTTCTCTTCGTCCTCTGGCGAGTGTTTATTATTAAAAAATTTGTAGCCATTTGCTGCCCTAAAGAAACTTGGCTCCGGGGTTTATGGCCAAGTTGCGTGCACACGTGTCCATGAAGGTTGAGTTGCGGAAAACGGGGGGGGAACTCATGTGTGCCACTGCAGCATCCATGACCAAAGTGTCAGGGTCCATGAAAGGCGATTAGGGTCAACTGGCTTTGGCTAGTTGACCAAGAGGAGTGAAAAGCCAAAACGAAAAAATCTCTGGCCACCTGTGGAGGAGTATCATATCTCCTGGGAAGTTTGCCTCACTTAATTGGGAGTTGCCATGAATTAAATTACAAAACTTCATTTGCAAAAGAGCATGCAGACTTCGTCCTGCAGCCTTCATTCTATATTCTGGTTAATTTTTTTTACTTTTTCACATTGATGCAGTTGACTAACTATAAAGTAACACAAAGACAATTAAACTTAGGGCTAAAGTTAGCAGGAAAGAAAGCGTTAGAGCTTGGGTTAAGTTCTTGGCAAAGTTTGCTGTATGCGTTAGTTGAGACAGAAAGCTGAGAGTAACAGAGAAACGTCACCAAAATCCCCGATTCTAGGCTAGGTAAACACAAGATTCGATCTAGTTCGTAAGGGCTAAACATATTCGTGGTCCGGTTGGCAGATCGCTGAGGTCGCTGGTTGAGTTTCGTTTGAGTTCAGTTGAAGTTTGGGTTTCTTTTTCCACATTTTCAAAGGGCCTACCAGTTCTTCGAGCGCCTTTCGCCGCTACTAGAACGCAGTTCCTCCCCCTCCCGACGGTTATCCTCGCGATCATCCAGCCTGTCCAGCTGCCAGAGATCGTTGTTCAGCAGGCGACGTCCGTTGGACCAGCTCAAGGCAGCTCCAGCTCGGGCGGCATTGCCGTTCAGCCGGGTGGTTATCAATCCATTGAGGTTTCCGGACTCCAGGAGCAGCGGCGAACTGATCAGCTGGGCCTGAACGGTGGCACTCGAGGGCTGGCTGAGGATCAGCGGTCGGTCACTGCGGTCGATGGTGATCCGTGCGTTGGGCAACTGGCGCCAGGCCTCCAGGTCGCGTTCCCTGGTCAGCAGAGTGGTAGTCCTGGAGGAGCTGGTGGTGGCGGGCAGGCGGGAGGCCAGAAGAGTGGGCGGGTGGGAGACGACGGTGGCCTGAATGCTGGGCAGGCTCTGGGCCAGGAGAAGGGTCTGCTGGTCGATGAGTCGCTGGTTCTGGCTCTGACGACGCTCCGCTTGCTGGCGGCGCTCCTCGCGATCCCGCTCCCGGAGTTCCCGATCCCGGAGTTCCCTTTCCCGCTGCTCTCGCTCACGTTGCTCACGTTCCCGCTGCTCGCGATCCCGCTGCTCCCGATCCCGCTGCTCCCGATCCCGTTGCTCCCGATCCCGCTGCTCGCGATCCCGCTGCTCCCTATCACGCTCCTCACGATCACGCTGCTCCTGGAGGCGCTGGAGATCCCGGAGTTGCTGTTCCTGCTGCTGTCGCTGTTGCTCCTGCTGTTGCACCTGCTGCTGGAACTGCTCCATCAGTTGCTGGGCCTGGTTGCGGGCCTGGTTCTCCGACTCGCGACGACTCTGGGCCTCCAGCTGCAGTTGACTGGCCTGCTGGGCCTCGGCCAAGGATTGGGCCTCCGCGATGGCCTGGGCCGTGAGGCGGGTCTGCAACTCCTCGAGGCTGTTGAAACGCGAGGAGGTCGAGGCAGAGATCCTTTGCTGCTGCTCGTCCAGACGCTGCTTGGACACAATGGCGTTGAAGCCACTCACATCGTCGGCGGTGTACTCCACGATGCGACGCGTGCCATCGGGCTCGATCAGGGAGTACTGACCCTTGACCAGGTCGCCATCCCGCTTCTCCTCCTGTCTCTTGTCGTCGCCGGTCAGCGAGTCCCTCACATCGTAGGCGAAACTGTACTGCGGACGACTGTCGTAATCCTCGCTGGAGTTGGGTGCCAGAGTGGTGGCATCGTCGTCATCATCGCTGCCATCATCTCGATTCAGATCCCCACGCAGTTGTTGCTGCTGCTGCTGTTGGAGGCCGGAGGATTTGGCGAGCTGGCTCAGATCGATGGGGCGCAGGAAGGCCGAGTTGGCCACATTGCAGGTCAGCAGGCTCAGGCAGAGCAACAGGTATGTCTGCAATCAAAGAGATTCACATTCGCGCAGGATTCGAATTAAATGGCTGTCCGTTATAAATCACCCGTTGGCCTCATCAATTTGTCATTCCACAATGGTTTTATCCCTTTTTACTTGTTAGTTGCAAAGGGCCATAAATTAAAAACGACAACAAGCGATTCATGTAGCTGAACAAAAAGTTGTGGGGATTTGTTGGTTTGTCGGACTCTATTGGCTGTCAAGTTTACAAAGATAAAAAGCTTAGCTGTCTGAAACAATACTACAAAATACACTGAAATCTTGCAAAACTTAATTGCTATTTTTAATCAAAATGTCAAAATCAGCATACATTTATAATTATTTAATTTAAAATCAGTGCTTATGGTTTTCCTAATTTTCTTTATCTTTAAAAGGCAGACAGAGCAATTAAAGCAACACTAATCTTTTTGACAAGTTCATGCATAAAATACCTAGTAACATTTAATCTAACTAGTTCTATTTGTTTTTAACTTCTTGTCTTGAAAATAGCTACTATTTATCCAAATTTAAAAGTCTTAAGTTTAAGTCTAAGTAATCAAAATTGAAAATAAATCACATTTATAAGAGTCTAAGTTTAAGTTATCTGAATAAATATTGCTATAAATAAAAATATTAGACGCGTTTATAAAACCCTAAATAAAAACAAAACATTCTTAAATGTTGTTTCCTGCCAATATGGTTGAGAGCATTTCTTATCTTTGATTTGTTCCCCCGGTTTTGCAAGAGTGTTGAACCTTCTGTTGAATTCTATTTGGTTTATGTCACTTCACTGGTCTTTTAAATTGGCCTAATACGTTTTGGTCCTTATCGTTTTGTATTTTTGATTATCCTGATTTATGGCCCCAACTTCCACTTTGCCGGATTTACATGGCGGCAGAACAACAATGGGCTAGCTGGGGAAATTTATGGCCGGCAGTGGTTGACGGAAAACTTACCCGTTTCATGGCTGCTGACGTTAAGTATTCGACTAGTTGGTTGCTGGTTATTTGTTTGGCTGCTGTCGTTTGCTGCTGTTGGCGAACTGATGCCACCTCCATCGCCCACTGGTCATTTTATAACGGCCGGAAAAAGGGCCATCGCCAGAACCTGACCACACCTGATATGCCGGCCCCAGCTTTCAAATTTGTTTAGTTAAGGTTACAAATGACCTTCCCGAGGCACAGATACAGATAAATTGGAGCCTGCACTGCAGCATTCACTTTTCAGCCATGGCTTCGGTGGCAACACAAAATTGTCACCCACTAGCCCAAAACCAGAGACCAGAAGGGAAAACGGAAAAGGGAAAAGGCAGGAAAAGCAAATCGGGTGGCGCTTATGAAAATGGTCAGCCAACATTGCCTACGGAAATTGCAAATTCGAAATAGGCCTGCACCGGAGACTGTTTTTGTTGCGCTTTGGTCTCATGAATTTGAAATTTTGTAATCCCTCATTCGTTCGAGCTCCGATTGCAAAATGCTCCAAACAAGGCGTACGGAGAAACAAAAAAAGGGAAATTTGATAGCTGGCCATAAGTAAAAGAGGCGCCAGGCTGGAACGGTCACGTTAATGTACTTCCACTGTAACCAGGCACACTTTATCGATTATCTCGATTCATTATCCCACAGGTTTTCCATCTTGCGTAGTAACGAGAGCCCTGGCTCATTTGTTGTCTTTTGCGGAGATAGTAGGAAGTGGAGACCTGGTCAGCGGAAGTGGGTTTTTGGGTGGGCTTCGTCTGTGGTCGGTGCTGTTACGCAATGCAGGTGACTTATGAAATTGCGGAGGTCAGTGTGCTTATGGTAATCAGAGGATTTTAGTCTGAAATAGGGTTTTTGCAGTTCCGTTAAGGAACAAATACCTTGTTATTTATAAAGTTTCTTATTTCGAACATACTAAAAAGTTCATATCTTTTTAAAAAACTAAAAAAAAGAAAGAAAGAAAATAAATTCAATTGTTGCTATCAGGCTTATTTTCTTCTATAGTTTTCTTTTATGTTATTTTAAAAATGATCTTATTGTTGTTAACTGAAATCAAATACTCATGCTTGAGATTTTTATACCCTTGCAGAGGGTATTATAATTTTGGTCAAAAGTGTGCAACGCAGTGAAGGAGACATCTCCGACCCTATAAAGTATATATATTCTTGATCAGGATCACCTCCTGAGTTGATATAGCCATGTCCGTCTGTCCGTCTGTCTGTCCGTCTGTCTGTTTCTACGCGAACTAGTCTCTCAGTTTTAAAGATATCGAATTGAAACTTTGCACACAGCCTTCGATCCTTTGCACGCAGTATATAAGTCGGAAGGGCCAGGATCGGACAACTATATCTTATAGCTGCCATATAACTGATTGATCGGAAATGCCATAACTTTAGTGTTTGTTAAGTTAGGAAGTTGGGATTTCCTATGGGTATTTTATTTGGCCAGTCAATCCGACCTACCAAATTTCATAAGGATCGGCCGACTATATCCTATAGCTTCTATATAACTGATTGATCGGTAATGCCATAACTTTGGGATTTGTAAAGTTAGGAAGTTGGGATTTTCTATGGCTTTTATATTTGGCCAATCAATCTGACCTACCAAATTTCATAAGGATCGGCCGACTATATCCTATAGCCGCCACTTAACTGAACGATTGGAAATGCCATAACTTTGGTGTTTTTATACCCGTTACTCGTAGAGTAAAAGGGTATATTGTATTCGTGCAAAAGTATGTAACAGCTAGAAGGAAGCGTTTCCGACCCTATAAAGTATATATATTCTTGTTCAGGATCACTAGCCGAGTCGATCTAGCCATGTCCGTCTGTCCGTCTGTCCGTCTGTCCGTCTGTCCGTCTGTCTGTCCGTATGAACGCTGAGATCTCGGAAACTATAAAAGCTAGAAGATTGGCATTTTGCATGTAGATTTTAGGAGTTCCTACGCAGCGCAAGTTTGTTTCAAAAAGGTGCCACGCCCCCTTTAACGCCCACAATCGCTTATATAGGATTTTAAAAATTTTAATATTTCGGAAAAGTAAAAATGCAGTTTTATTGTGTTTCTCAATACCTATCGAAATGTAGAAGAAATTTTTCAAATCGGACCATTCGTTAAAAAGTTATGCGTGATCAAAGTTTCTATTTCCATCTCCCTCGCACTCCTTTTACCTGAGTAACGGGTATCTGATAGTCGGGGCACCCGACTATAGCGTTCTCTCTTGTTAAAGTTAGAAAGTTGGGATTTTTTATGAGTGTTAAGAATGCATCAAATGAATAAGTTTGGAGAATATAAATCGGAATATTCTGCAAGGGTATTTCAACTTCGGCTCCGCCCGAAGTTAGCTTTCCTTTCTTGTTTTTCTTTATCTTAATAATTAAATATGGTTTGATATAAGCAATTCTTATTTTAAATAATGTTATTTTTAATTGGTCATCATAATAAGAATTAGGTTTTATTGTACTTTGTATTACTGTATTAACACCTTATTATAATACAACAGTTAGGAAACTAATTCAATTTCTGACATCAAAGAAAGCCAGTAATGGTGCTTAAAGTACTCCTCCATAATATACTCATGTATGAGGTAGACTTATTTATGGGGCAAGATAACTCGGTTTGGGATGCGACATTGGAACTGGCAAGCGCGCTAACTTCATCAGCTGTAAAAACAAAAGTAGCGCCAACAACATCAGGCAGAACATCTGTGTCAGTGCGTATGAAAATAAAAAGAGTCCTCCATCGTGAGCCAAACAAAGGGAGCAGCAACAATAACAGGAGGCGAGCCAAGGGAAACCCAAAGCAAAAAGGCAACTGGCTGGAAAAAATTGTCATGCATGAGTAAAATACAAGAGTAAGAGCAGAAGTCGCAGTACACAGAGAATATATACCCAATTAAAGTAAGGTTTTTCTTATAATCGATAACTTCATTTGGAATTATTTTTTATCATTTAATTAATCAAACGTAAAATTGGAATTCATTGGTTTATTTTTAATTTTCTACCTTGTGGAAGAAGGTCAATAAATCTTATTTAAGCCTTACTATTATCTAATATTTTTTTTTATTGCTCCGCTCAAAATACATATTTTTGATTTTTTAATATACCGTTGAGCTGTTAAAACTATAATTTTAGTTCAGTCAAACATATTTTTTGCCCAGTGCAAGAACTGCGAAAAAAACTGAGGGCCTGATCCGCTCTGTTATTCATGCCGTGGAGCATAGTTTTAGGCGCCGCCAGTTCGGTTGTCCGCCCAACACGCTAACATGTTGGACACTTTTTCCAACATCCCCCTTTAGCACCCCCCGCTAACCCCTCCTCCCCTCTCGACGGCTTTGTTTGGCTTTGATGCGCGTTTTCCGCTTTTTTTCCCGCTGGACGGGGAAAATTGAATGCCAGCAGCCGACCGTCGGCCACGTTGTAATTGAGTTGGCCGCGTGGAATGGGAAAATAGTTCTGCCAATTCCGACGCAAATCGCAATGCAGCTGTACACGGAAAATCCCTATCCCTATGCCAAGTCAGGGCCAATTTGCCAGCGGGTAATTAATCATTTTTCACTTGATACACAAAAGTGCGCTCAACAATTTCTCACAATTTGCAACTGCCAAAAGGCAATTAGACTCGACACATTTACTGTATTAGCGTTCATTAAATAATTAATTGCAATTGCCCCTCCGATTTCAATTAAGTTTCTCGTGTTCGCCAGTAGAGCTTTCAATTGGTTGAACTGATAAATTGATGTGTAAATGATTTTATTTCTATATAAAATGGGCTATTAAGGTGTTTTTTTGTTAGCTAATATAAAACAAAAAAAATTTAATTGATAAAAAGAGTTGATTATAACTGAATATCTGTGATTTATAAGAATTATTTTTAATTATACAATTAATATGGATGGTGTGATATTCAAGACTTTCTTTCCTCGTTAAAGGGTGTTTTTCTTTAATATTTTCTAAAAAGAAATTTAAATTCTTAGTTGTTAAGAATAATTAAGTCTTAGTATGTAAATAGAAAAATTTATTTTCTTTTGAATTATTTTAAACCTTGTTGAATAAAATTACTACCATACAAAATATTTTGGCTCATACTTTACGTAAACCTACATATTGTCATTAAAATTAAAAAATAACTTTATGATAAATTATATTATATTATAGCTAGATACAAGTTTTGTAAATAACTGAAAATAACAGAAAAAATATTGAATTTAATGATTTTCAGTTGCATTTTAATGTCAGTATTAAAATACAACTGAAAATCATTAAATTCAATATTTTTTCTCTGTTATTTTCCAAGTTATTTGCACAAAACTTGTATCTAGCTATTTGCAAAATTCGAAAACTTGTACTTCTAGCCATTAAAAATGCAGCATTGCATACATTATCACTGGGCTGCAGCATATTTTGTTGACTTTTGTGGAATATTCTGAAACAAAAACAGAAGAAAAATGCAACGAAAATGGTGATTGCTTTTGTGCAGCGTCTACATTTTGAATACCGCAGGGCTCGGCAATCAAATTGTGTTTTTCGGTCAGAGGAAGCAACTCAATCTGCGGCGGGATGGTGACCAGGTCGCAAATCTGCTTTTATTTACAGGAGGGGCACGGCTTCACTCCGATGTCACCAATGCCAAAGCTCTGATTGAGTGGAAGCCTCTTCGGGGGCTTTTTAGACAGACAGTTGGGCCTGGTTGAGTGTTTCAATTTATTTTTCATATTTTTGTTTAACCGCTTTTTGTTTTACTTTCCTATTTCAGACGGGCTGAATTCCCCCGGTTCGCGCACAAATGCCAAAAGTTAAAATAAACAGGGAATTGGCAGGAGGACCAGGAGCAAGGAGCCAGCAGCCAGCAGCCAGGAGCCAGGACAACATGCAGGAAGGCAGGAAACACTTGAAAAAGTATGCCAACAATATTTCTGCCATCTCTCGGCTTGGTGTCTGTGTGCTTTTGTGCTATTGAAAAGGAAATGAATGGCAGGCAGAAAAAGTTAAATCACCTCCAGCAATTGGGCCTGCTGTGGCTCCCAACTCTAGGTGGGTCTAGTGGGTGGGTGGTTGGGTGGTGTGGGTGGCATTTTGAGTGCTGCTCCCTGGGGTGGCGTATGCGCAATATTCGCGCTTCGGCCTATAAGCTGCGGCCTGAGCCCCGGCATTTGTCGCATTTTCTACTGTTTTCTGCGTGCTTTTATTTTATTTTTCGCATTCTTTTTCGATTTGGTTTTGTTTTTCGATTTTCTATTTGCCGTGGGAAATTGCTTTCAATAATGACGCAAAGTGTTGCTGGGGGGACATTTTAATGGCTGCTTGGGCGCAACGCGTTCGAGAGATAGAAAAGCGCCCTCTGCAGGCGACAAATTGAACTGACACAACCCCTTGTCACACTTCTCGCATTGAAAAGAATTCAGTTCTGAAGACAGCACTGTAATTTGTAAGCCATCTTTTAAACAATTTTTATCTTATCTCAATTCTTATCATTTATTTTAAGAGATAAAAACAGTTAGTTGTTATATACATTAAAATAAACAGAACTGTTTACTTACACAATTATTTAACCACTTAAAATTAATATACTTAATTTATATAATTTGCAAAAAAACGAACTAAATTTATATATTAAATTATTCAAATTACTCTTTGGGTTTTCTTCGCAGTTTTAAAAAATATCTAAGTAATATTTGCTTAAATATCTTTGTTTTTATAATTAACCAAATTATTTTAAATTGGGAGCTTATTACAAATTTATCTCAGTGTACCCGCCGTTGCTCCAGGCAATTTGTACGCACTCATCGTAGCTTTGGCATCAATAAATTGCCACGGGTGCGGTGTGAATCCTTGCGTGTCCTTGGTCACACCCCACCTCACCCCACACCTCGACTCCTTGGTGTGTGTGCGCCTTCATTTGTCCGGCGCCTCCATCCTGGATACTTATGCAGTCCGTTGTCCGTTGCTCTTTTCCGGAATGCAACGCCAAGGGCTTATCCTCATTTGCGTTTCGGACAAAAAGCTCAAGCCCTGTGAAATATATTTATACCCTTGCTGGGAGTATTATAATTTCTGTTAAAAGATTGCAATGTTGTATTCTTATTATTTAAATTATTCCTATTATTAGTATACCCCAGCAGAGGTATTAATTTGTATAACGTCGTTATTTTAAGTCTCTGAGATGTAGTAATTTGTACGATCCCAAACAAAACGTTTTTAAATTTTTAAAATATATTTTAAAATTTATCAAATATTTCACATTACTTCCTTAATTTTTAAGGTATAAGACTGACTCGAAACATGGATATTTTTTCGATCAAAATATGTATCCGAGATTTTTCTTCATTGTTTTTAAACAAACACCCATTAAACTTATGACAAATAGTCGTTACTTACGATTTAGTCGCTTAAAGGAAGTATACATTTTTGATATAGCTGACAGGGTATATAAACTTCGGCTTGCAGAAATAAGATTCCTTTCTTGTTTAATATATTTTTCGTTTCCACGGCAGCACATCCTCTTTGCAACGCGGCTTTCCGTTTCGAGATGCTATCAAGTCTCTTCCTTACAACATCCTTGCCGATTCATTTTATCTCTTTCACGGTGGTTTTTGACAGCGTTTTTACAGACTTTTTAAATTCTGACAATGATCAACCACAAAAACACTGATACGCTATATAAATAAATATATTTTTTAAGATTTTAGCTTTAGAAGTGTATAAAGATTTTGTAAGTCAATTTTTTCTAAGAAGTTAGAGTATTTTACTTCAAACTTCTTTATTTTCATATTACTTAATTCTCATAATTAAAAATATTTTGAATCGAGAGTATGCCTAATAGTTTCATAAGCTCCACCAAGTACCAGCAATAAGCGATGCAGTGAAAACATTTCAGAATTCAATTATTCCCGCATGGTCAGAGTTTTAATTAAAAATCAGCCATAAAATGTGCGTGTGAGCTCCGGATACTTAAGAATTGAACATCAACGCCAAGAGGCTTTTAAGCTTGATTAAATATTGTAAAAAAAAGGCCAAAGCATCGAAAAATATGTTTGGACCACGTATTCACCCCAAGGCAGGCATAAAAAGTGGACCCTGCCCTCTGGTGATAAGTCAATAAACAAAACAAAATTGACAAAATGAGACAACTCGGACATTTAAAGTCCTGAATAACTTTGATAAACACTGTTGATAAAGGAAAATTCATGGAAAAATCGCAGTCCATGATAAATTTAACTCACATGCATTTCTGTGTATTTTTTCCTTCTTTGGCATACATTTTATATTTTAATTACAACAACACAAAGCATTCAGATTCCATTGAGATTTATGCAAGGCTTACAATAACAAAATACGCAAACAGAAATCAGAATAAAAATTGTGTATACGTAAACAATTCATTTCGTTTTAATGTGCCATTGTTCGGCCGAAAAAGCAGAATCCGTGTGGCAAACTGTTTATTTGCGTATCGCGACGGGGCCAATTAATGAAATTTCAATTTTAGCGCGTTGATTGCTCTACTTTCGGCCAATTTCAGAGGGGGCGAAATCAATAACAATACGGTTGCCGGGGTAGCCATTTAATTAACCATCCGCTCTATATACCTTTCACCCGCACCACAACGGCGAACAGGGAGTAGGCCATCTTCAGGGTGGCGAAAAAGGCATTTAGATTCAGCTCGATGAGGCCGCCCGCCTTAATGACCCGCCCCCTGCCCACCAAAGTCAGTTGGGTGAAGACCAGCAGATCGAATCGGTGTTCGCGGGACTGGTCGTACCACCTGCTGGAGAAGATCGCGTACGGCAGGCACTCCATCTCCTCGGCCACCTCGCTGGCGAAGTAGCAGCTGGGGAAGAGCTGGACGCAGACCACTCCGAAGAAGACTAAGTAGTAGACCAGCGAGATGGTGTCGCCCACGAAGAACAGCACGTAGGACACGATGATGCACAGGGTGGCCCCGCAGCCGCCCAACTGCACTAGCTGCACCTCGCTGATGGTCTGGGACAGCAGGTGGTGGAACCTGCAAGATCGAAATTAATCAACCACATTTGTCATTACTTGTACTTGAACAGTTTCCAGAAGGTCTTGGCTACGAAGTGAAAAATTAGATTGTTAAATTTATTAATGTTCAAAGCTAAGTAATTTGTTGTTCCATCTTAAGCTTTACTGAAATGGTTATTTACATATGAAAATAAGTTCCTCTTATGTAACTTCTTTCATATGTTTTTTACATACTTTTCCGTATTAACTTGTGAAAGCTATTGTGAAAGTATATAAAATTGTTGATCTAGAGCTTATTTTACTGAGCTTTAGAAAATCATAACGCACACCTTTAATTGTGTAGTATAAACATAAAAAATCGTAATTTGCTTTTATTTTAATAAAATTACTATTTTGAAGTAATGCTTTTATTTGTTGTATTTAAGCAATCATTTTTAATCGCACCCCTTAACTAAGAGTAACTGTTAAATTTTAAATCAACCATTATCCATGTGTTATTATAATTAGTTAATATATAAATTTTATGAATATTTTTTGTGTGTAGAACGAGAACTAAACTAGTTTTGTTTTAAAGTTGTGACATCGAAACTATATAGAAACGGGACCCTCTTAAATTTAACATTTAGGCAGACTTCTTAAAAAACACGCCATGTTTGGGGTACTGATTAATTTGGGTCTTAGGAAGGATACTATTATTAAAATCAAGTTTACCTCATCAACAATTTGTGCTGCTCAATGTACTCCTGCAACCGCTGATGATCGCTGACAGTTTCGTCCTTTAGGAATCCCAACTGACCCATGCGAATGGCCCACAAATGGAGGTGTCCGCCGAGGAGACACAAAGTCAGGGGAGTGTATGTGTCGTTTCCCAGGCCCTGTAATCCTTCGACAAGGATGCTAAACATCTGATAGCCCAGGGCCGCAGCAGCCATAGATCTGTTCTTCTCCAAATCGAACGGAAAATAGGCGGGGTAAATAAGCTCCCAGTTTCCGCTAATGATCTGGACGGAAACACCGAATAGGAAAACCGCGTAAACCATGCCAAAACTTATGTAGAGGCATCGCGTAAAGCGTTCGGCGTGACAGTGCACGTGATCCTTGTAATAGCTATGCTCCTGTTCGCTCGACACAAATGTATCCAACTGCCCGATCAGGGATTCGATCTCCACGATCTCCGGCAGGTGATACAAATGGGCCACGTGCTTCAGGCTGCAGGCCACACAGGTCAGAGACATGGTCAGGTTCTTCAAGAGGTCCGCCGGAGAAGGATGCACCAGAAGATGCAGCAAAAGGTGCAGTGGGAACCACAAGGTCACCAGGACGTGCAGCACCGCCACATAAAACTGGACTGGACGGCGGCTATCCTTGAAGAACGTCGGTACTAGCACTCGCATGCAAAACCAGAACGGCCGATAAAAACGAACACTATCGATGATGACCATTGTCCTTTTAGTGAATATCTGACGGTGAGCTGGCTGTTTTTATGCAGCTGCCAATCAGGTTACACTGAGGCAAATTGTTTCACTTTGAACATATCCGATTTTTAGCAAAAAGCTTAAACACATGAAAAAGATATGCATTTATGTAATTGACCATGATTGAAACAAATTTAAGTAATTAGTTTACTTTAAAGGATTATATTCTATTTTATTTAGAAAATTGCCCAATGATAGAAAAAATAAATAATTTTTTGAAATCGTACGTAATATATATATAATTAATTTTATTTAGAATTGTTTTCTATTTATTAAATACGTAATAAAGTTATTTGAGACTTCTATGTTGTAAGGTCTTCTGGGACTTTTATTGTTGTTTACCAAATTGACCAATTGTTCTTAAATTTTTAGAGAAGATTAAATGAAATTGAATTCGTTTTCAAAGTTAAAAAACCAAATATTTTATAATAGAAGTCCCAAATAACTATTATTTACGGTATTGCTATTTAATGTATCAAATTCTAAGCAATATTTAAATGTTTTATGCAATTTGAAACACTTGAGGGGTGTTTTTCGAGTGTATAAACCACCGCTAAATGGCATTTAAACGATGCCAATGCAATTTTCATAAAGCCTCCGTTAATGGCCGCCATTAGTGGTAATTAAAATTAAGCGAGTATGCAAATGGGCTGCCCACTCATTATCGCAGCGACATGGCCAGTGTGAAGAAGGAGTAGGCCAATCGCACGGTGGCGAAAAAGGCGTTCATGCCGATGCCAATCATTCCACCTGCCTTTATCTGCACCTCCGTCAGGGTGAGTTGCATGAATATCAGCAGGGTGCGGCAGTACCCCCGATCCATTCCTATCCAGTTGCTCGAATATATCGCCTGGGTCAGCCCGTTCATCTCGATGGAAATCAGAGTGCCGTAATAGCAGCACGGGAATAGCTCCAGGATCATGGACACGAAGTACACGCCGTAATAGGTCACAGCAAAATTATTTTCCGCAAAGAACAAAATGTTGACGAGCGTTATGGAAATGTTGACGCCACTGGATATAAACTGGCCGAGCTGGGATATATTCATAGTGCTGCGCAGCAGTTCTACGATTCTAGAAATGGAACAAATTGGATGAGAGGTATTTAAAAAAATGTTGATCATGTCTTAAAGTTTTAAGTTAATGGCAACTATTCTTGGAGAATTTTAATAACATAGAGTATTTAATAAAAAGTATAGATGATAAAATTATATTCAACCAATTTAAAATATGGGAAGCTGTAACGTTATAAAATATTACTTCATGAGTTTGCGGTGGTCCTCGATGCTTTCAATCAATTTCCTGGCGATTGACGACTTAGTTTCCCTTTGATCGTGGCCTATTTGGCCTAAACGCATTGCCAATAGTCTCACATGTCCAGCAACCACGCAAAATGTCATCGGCGGGTAGGAGTCATTAGCCAGGTTCTGAAGTATGGCCAGACTTACTCCGACTATTTGGTATGTTACACTTAGCCAAAAGCGTAGCTCTGAGGCCTGCACATCGTATGGAAACCAGGCGGGATACAGCAACTTATGTCCACCGCCGAAAAGAACAGATGCTATGGCCGAAACATTCGACAGACCGTAGGCAACAATGAAGCTTTTCCAAATAAAATTTGCCTCTCGTCTTGTATTTTTATCAAAGAACTGGCATTCCTCGTAACTCAAAGCTCGTTGATCTAGCTCTTTGAACAAGACTTTAATTGTCTTAATCTCTGCCAACTTCAGACGGAAACAAACAAATTTAAAGCTTGCGAAAAAGCAGGCAGCTGTGATTGGTAGACCTTTGCAGACATCCCCAAGTGTTCTTTCCATAAATAGGCCTAGAATCAGATGAATTGGATACCAAAAAGTCACGAAGAATGTGATCAGAATATCCAGCAAACGATTCAGTGCAAAATTGCTCTCCAAGCCCAAAAGACGCCAATATAACCAATAGGCTCTGTAGATATGTTCACTTCTGATGACTGGCGATTTTAACTCCATGTTCGAAACAATTGGGCAATTCCTGCGGCATTTCCTTTTTATACTCGCAGTACGATTAAATTACAGACACCTAATGTTCCGCCCAGCAATTTGCTGGCACCGTGATAACCCTATAATTTTGGTAAACCAATTCACACCTTTCCTTAGGTAACAGACTTGAGTTATTTATTTATTTAAAGATGTCTCTAAATGATAGCTCAGTCTGGCCATTCAAGGGTGGCAATGTAAATATATATTTTGAGGTTGAGTGATAACATTTTATTGATTGACAATTTGTGCAAAAGTGTAATACAAGGATTAAATAAGTACCTTTTAAAAAGAACTCGTTTTGCTGTTTGTGAATGACTAGACTATGACATATATTTTTTAGACTTTTAAAGGTTTTTTCTAATTAGAAGTTTGTAAAATAATTTATTTGTAATCAATTCAATATCATTCTGTCTGCCTATAGGTTTCAATATGTAACAACTTACATTTGCAAAGCTTGTATGCTGTTTATACAGATGTTGAAATATAAATTAAATTAATATTATAGAAATATAAATTGATACATAAATTAAATATAAATTATAAATTAAATATACATTAATTATAAATTAGCTTTAACAAATTAAATTCTATTTTTATTTAGTGTATAATTTATTTTTAGTTAAACTTAATTTTTCAAACAAGCAATTGACTTGGGCTTGTAGTGAATTCTAAAGAAAAATCCACTGTAATCTTAAAATCGAAATGACATGGCTAAGGTGAAAAATGAGTAGGCCATTTTGACGGTGGCAAAAAACGCATTCATGTCGATGCCAACCATTCCTCCAGCTTTAATTTTCACGGGGACAACCGTTAACTCCATCAATATTATTAAGGATCGGCTATATGCACTATCCATTCCAATCCAGTTACTCGAAAAAATAGCATATGGTAATTGGTCGAACTCCATTGACATTAGAGTTCCGTAGTAACAACTTGGAAATAGCTCTATGAACATGGCCGCAAAAAACACAGAATAGTAAATCATGGTATAATTGTTTTCCGCCAGAAATAGGATGTTGACAAGAGTTATTGAAATATTTATACCGCTGGAAAGAAACTGTCCAAGTTGCGAGAGATATAAAGTGCTGCGGAGTAGGCGAATTATTCTGAAAGTTTATATAGGAGAAAACATTTAAATTATCAATAATTTAATATGAAATATGGTACATAATAAAATAAATTAAAAAAGTATAATTATACATTATATTATTGAAAATTATTTTTGGATTTACAAACATTTTGATTTTGATTTGTCAAGCGAGAGAACATAATTTATTAATAAAATGTCATAACCAAGATTATAAAACATTGGAACAGCAAATCAGCAGATTTATTTCTTTTTTTATTACGCCTTTATAAAAATAATAAGATCAATTAATAGTTATTTATAGACTGTATATTGAATAACTTACTGCATTAGTTTCATGTGATCCTGGATGCACTCAATAAGTTTTTTGGTATTTTCTGACCTTGATGTATTCTCGTTATGTCCAATTCGACCTAAACGCATTGCCAATAGTCTTACATGTCCAGTGACCACACAAAATGTGATTGGGGGATATGAATCGTTGGCCAGGTTATGTAGGATCAATAAACTGGACCCCACAGCTTGATAGGTAAAACTAATCCAAAAGATAAATGCGGTGGCCTGAACATCATAGGGGAACCAACCCAAATACATTAAATTTCGACCACTACTAAATAAACCAGCGGCAGTTGCAGTAATTATAGACGATATGGCAGCCACCAAATAACTTTTCGAGAGCATTTCGGCTTTTCGTTTTGGGCTTTGTTCGAAAAATGTACGTTCTTCCTCAGTTTCAGCCCGCTTATCCAATTCTTTGAGCAATCTTTCAATGGCCTTAATCTCGGCCAGTTTCCAACGAAAGCACACGAATTTCAAGCTGCAGAAAAGGCACTCTGTTGTGAAATGGAGACTCCTGAAGACATTGGTCAGCTTCTGATTATATAGTCCAAGTATTAGATGCACGGGGTAACACAAAGTGACGAAGAACCACATCGTAAAATCCAGAAGCCATCGGAACCGATATTTGCCCTCGACGCCCAAAAGTCGCAAATAGAGCCAATATGTTTTATAGAGATCTTCACTTCTGACGACCTTAATGGTTGACTCCATAGTTGTAATAGTTGGCCAAGCTTTGCAGCCGCTTTGCTTTTATAGTTTTATAATATATAGTTTTATATTTTTACCTTACCCGTGTGAGCGTAATTGCTGCCACCATAATTACATTTAATTGCTGCTAACAATTAAAATATGTGAGTATGGTAGGATGAAAACAGGTTTGGGAACTGTTTAATCTGTCAAGAATTTTATCGGTGACAAAGCCTGTTCCTGAACTATTTTATTCTCCAGCAGAAAACAATTAGAAAGTGAACGCATCAAAGTAATAAAGTGTTTTCAAAGTGTTAAAGCCATTTAAAATTGAATATTTTATAAAACCACTAAATATCGATTTTTATGTGTTGTTTGGAGGAGGTGGTTTGAATGCAGATGTGGTCAGAAATTCCCATGGAGGAATGCGAAAAATGAACTCGAGAACTTTGTGGTATTACGCGACGTGAGGGTGTTCATCTGTACACATGTAAATCGGAACTAACTTGAGCTAACTAAGCTGAAACGCTCCAGACCGCATTGGTTGGACAGGGGGAGAACTGGGGAGGGCCAAGGAACAGAGGGAGCGAACGGGATGGAGACATCAGAAGAAACTGCCGTTCAAAAGTAATAAAACGTTTCTTCTTATGATAGATACAGGATATAGTCCACCGGTTTTTATAAAATTTTAAATCGGTAAAACATCGGTAAAAACATCTATAAGTCCCCAGGATATTTCGAGTTATTCCTGAAAAACTATATAATTTATTCGTCCGATTTGTATAAAATAAATCTACATCCCGAGGGGCATGTGTGTGGGCTTAAAACTACGAAGTTAACATTTCTTTTTTATACATTTTTGTGTGATAATTATAAAACCAAATATTTAGTGTAACGAAATTTTGTATACGATTTCAGTTTAATTTTATTAAATTCTGAAAAAATTTCCACTAAACCACTATTTAAATCACATCCGATTCTTGATTTCCTTTTTTCGTTGAGTTTCAAATGAAATACTGTCATGGAAAGGTTTCTGAAGACGTTTGGGATATTTCCGAAATCAGACCAATGATTATATGAATTGGACACCGAAAGAGGAAATTCGTTCTTAACACAGAACGAACTAACAAACAGCAAAGCCAATTTCATTTTTCCAACAGTAAGAAGCCACACAAGGCGGTCTTTGTTTTATAGCTAGTTTTTTTTCAATAAATTTAATTACGGTCTTCGACATTAGGGTAATTGTCGGCCTATAATTACACATAATTTGTGACTAACAATTAACACCTGCCTTTGTAACTAAATACAGAAAATGCCTGTAAGGGTCCCCATAACATGACAATTCGTTTGCCACTGTGGACGGCAGTTCACGCAGTGATGGTGTGCACCGTGAAAGTGGTTAATGGCGACTGTTATATTTAGCCGCAGGACTGACGAAGCTAGCTATTTTTCTTGTTTTAAGGTAAAACAAGAGAGAACGCTATAGTCGAGTGCGTCGACTATTAGATACCCGTTACTCAGCTAAACAACTTAATATAAATATGTCTTCTTGTATTATCTTTGCCGGGCAATTGCAATTGTGTACAATGTAAATATATATGTACAGATGTATATGCTTACATACATACACACATACGCCATTGTTTGACTCAGACCTCCAATTTGGCTAACTTGATTTGATTTGCATAGTTCTTGGGATATAGTTCGGTATTGACAAATGAAAACCATCGCAATTTCCTTTAGTATAAATCCTTATCGAGAATTAACGTTGACTATGTTAAGCACCTTGGCCAGCTGTTCCAAAGTCATCCGTTAGATGGCGCTATTGGTACCACGGGCCATGAAAGGCGGAAATGTAGGCGCTTAAGCGTTTAATGAGTTTTTGGGCGTTAGAGTGGGCGTGGCAAACTTTTATTAGGCCAATCGATAGGTATTGACGAAACAAATACATATCAATTAAAATTTTCAAAATAGCATCAAAACTGTGGCCACAGCTTGTCGCTTGTGGGCGTCAGGGGGGCGTGGCACCATTTTGAAACAAACTTGCGCTGCGTAGGAACTCCTAAAATCTACATGCAAAATGCCAATCTTCTAGCTTTTATAGTTTCCGAGATCTCAGCGTTACATACTTTTGCACGAATACAATATACCCTTTTACTCTACGAGTAACGGGTATAATTATCTCATCTCATCAGATGATTCTTATAAATTCCTTTTATTTACTTTTAGGAAATTCTTTAGCTGTCTGGATGAAACTTTGATGGTCGGAATGGAACGACTGATATACCGATGTAACTAGTCAAGAATTTAAGAAAAAAAAAACAACAGCTTAGAAGAAATAAAAATGAAATTTGGAAAGTTTGAGCTTTAAAATTAAAAGGTTTTTACATGTTATATAAATAAAATACAGCTTTAGGAAAGATTTCACATTTTTTTGAACACGCGATTGACGAGTTTCAGCGTTAAAAACTGAAACCCATTGCATTTTGTATAATTAATAAATACTTATTTTGAAAGCGCGAAGAACTATGCTAAGTAAAGGGAAGAAAGTTTATTTCGTTTTATTATTTTTTTTGTTCTTTGATATAAACATGGAACACATACAATCTATAAGTACTTTAACAATTTAGTTAGCAAGTTTATTATCAACAAAAATACATTTTTTAAATTAGTAACTCATGACTACATACATTTTTAGCCATCCGTAGTGAATTTCATTAAAATAAATTACCCTTTTTAAAATCAGTAGTAAGAGCTTGCTGTTGATTTCATTAAATTTATTTATAAGTTGAGGAATCTCAAGCGCTAAATACTTGAAAAGTTGTTAAGAAAATTTGAGAGAAATTTGCCAAAAGACCAAACCAGGTAAAAGCAGTGTGACTGGTATTTCAAAGCACGTTTGTTACGGGTCCTAAAATAAGTAAATATAGTCACAGTTTCACATTCACCGCCCTTTATCCTGAACCAATTAATTTCCGTAAGGTTGGTATGTACCTTTCGATTAGTGTATTTCGCGTTGCGATCGGACCATCACAACAGATGACTTCATATAATTTGTAGAGGAATTTGGCAAAATGCAGTCAAAAGGTCAAGCAAAATATGCTTTTCCATCGAGGTTGCAATTGCACGCACTAAGTTGCTATAAATTGACATTAAAATCTTGTATATTGTTGCTACTTGCAAATAAGAAAACAACCCAGGGGCAAGTAAAAATTACATCCTTTAGCTCGTTTAATGGGTTGGACACTAAAATGTTTTATGACCGACTACAAGAAAGCTTCTCAAAAACGTGGGCTTAGTTAACAATGTCTTTCATAACTCTTAAAAATACTGTGTCAAGGCAGTTTCCAGCGTTTAGGTGTTTGTGCACGTACATCTACAATACTCCAAGAACTTCCACGATTTTTTGTTAGCTTTTTGCCAGTACTTTTTCAGCCGATAAAGTCAGTCAAGGCTAGAGACGAAAAATTTGACTTTTTTGTTCAAGCTAACGTTGCGTATACGTAATGCAAAAATGAAAAGCCATGAGAGTGGCAGAAGAAAGGCGACCACAAAACACTGTTAAAAAAAAGGCAAGTCGCAAAATCCTTACGTCTAAGAGCTTCAAAATGGTCTTTAACTCAAACATTTTAAAAACAAAAATTGTATAATGCATATGAATTATTACAGTTAAAATGTTACATACTACTGAAAACAAACAATATACCCCATTTGACTGAGGGGTATAATTAAGAGGCAGCTGCCACTTTTTTGGCAAACTTTTTGTGTTTTTTGTTTGCGGTCGGTCTCACTCCAGCGGAAAGAAAAGTTGCAAAAGTTATTTGATTTGAAATTTTTTTGAAAAGTTTCTCTTTTCTATATGATTTTTTGGCTTCGACTGCCCTCTGAGTGTGTGTTTATGTGCCACTAAATTAATGAAAATCACAACTGTGTGCAAAATGTAATTTAATCTTATTTTTTCCCTTCCTTGGGCTCGAGGGCAACTGGCGCGTGGCCTGTGATAAACTTCCCGAAAAGTGAGGGCAGGAGTGAGTTGGTAGAAGTATTCTGGTTTTATCAGGCGAAGCTGACAGTTTTCAAATTTATCAAGCAGCCGAAGGCTTCAATGAAGGGCGGAGACCCATCTGTGCAGGGTGTTCAATTTGTGATAGGCAAGGTCACACAGTCTTGAACTTGTCGTATTGTTTTTTCTGTAATTTATTAGATTTTCCTTTTGGTCCGCGCTAGCTGCTTAGCATCAAACGTTTAGTTTTTATTACCCTTTGGGAATTAATTTTGCAACTAGAAGGTAAACACCAAAGAAATTAAGTAAACAATTATATGTTCATTCTGAAATTGGTGGAGAAATTCAATTTTCAAAGCTTAAAGTCTATAAAACACATCGCTTTTATCGCTGGATAAGCACGCAGTAATGTGGTTTCTCTGCTCAGTTGCATATTCGCAAAAAATATAGGGCTTTTAAATCCGTGCCCGTTCCCCAAAATGTAGAAAAATATCAAAGCAATAAAATGCAGAATATAACGAGAATTCAGCAATGTCTTTGCTCTACATACACCACAAAAAAAAGATAAAGAAGCAGTGTCAGCAGACTTTTTTTACATTTCATAAAATTGTCTTAATAATTTCTAATGTTCTTTTTTATTTCTATTCAATATTACTATTTCCAATGCGCACATAAAGCGAATGTTTTTTAATATTTATAAGGCTCTTTGGATTTAATCAGTTCTTGGGCTGCTTAGTATTTGAATATTTAGTACTGACTATTTAAAGTTTGTTAAAGTAGTGTAAAAAGCCGATGATTAAGTGTTAAATTTTTCTAATGACTAGTCTAAATAAATAAATGTATGTACGAATAATGGTATACCCAATTAACCATAAAAGATACCATTAATATATTTACCACATTCTGTGATATGAAAGCTCCCATGAAATTTACCACATTTAGTCTCTGCTTTCGTTGGACTCTAAGGCATTGTGTCAAGTATTTATTGCTTTATCGCTGTTCGTTGCGTTTCGTTCAACTAATTTTAAACGATTTTTCACAGCGGAAATATTTACTAGAACTGCGCCGAAAACGGTGTGTGTTTCTTGCGCTCTATGGTTTTATGTTTTTGCGTTTTATTTTGTTGACCACCAAGAGGTCAGGGGGCTGAAGTGGGTTGGGGGCTCCAAAATCGAATGTCGGTTGTCGGCAGCATGGAGCTAGCATGAACTGCCAGCTGCGTTGGCCGCTTGTTTACTCAGTCTAGTCGGGGTCTGTGGATGGACTCGGGTCTGCTCAGTGTGCTTTTATCAGAGGCGTGACCCAGAGGGGCCCTGAGTTGTTTGCCCGGCCAACAATCAAATCATGCGTGACTGAACGACTAACGGAGGGTACAAGGATAAACTGGAAAACAGATTCTAGTGATTCATACGCGGTTTATGTTTTTAGTTTATTTTAAAAATTTGCAACGCCCATAAATCTTGAAATTTTAGAGAGTCCTGGTAGAGAACGATTTTAAGTCGGTCAATCGACACACCAATAATTATCAAACTTAAACAAATAATTAGGAGTAATTATGAAACCGAGTTCTATATTTTCAAAGACTTAGAAGATGAATACCTATTTTATTTTGAAGACAGGCTATTTAGTAATCTTGGCACTTTATTATAAATTAAATGACAAAATAATAAAGCTGTTTCAACTATAAAAATTTAATACAACGCTGTCTCTTTCTGACTTGAAATGAAGGGGCCAACAAATATCATAGTAATATTATGCAGGCAAATCTCAAAAAATATACAATATATTAAAATATAAAAACTAGTAAATTGAAAAACCTTTAGTAGGAATTACAAGTCTTTAATAAATGTAATGATTTCTATGCGTCTCTTAGCTGCTTTAAATAAAATGATTGAAAATTGATCCCTGCTTAGTGCGCCCCTGTCTTCTGAATGCTTGTTTCCTCAGTACGAGGTCTATGTGTCTGAACTTGCGGCCACTGCTAATCGTCTAATTTTATCATGTGGTTTTTCCCATTTAAGTGCCGCCAAGTGTTGAACGATTTGTGTAGTTTTCCTTAACCAGTGCCCCATTTTTCCCACTCGCCGTGGCAGTGGTTTCCTCTCCTTTTAATGGCTATTCGTGGAATTTTCGGTATGGCTCTGCTCGGTGGCATTCTTTGCTTATCATTAGACTAAGTGCTTGCACATTTGACCTTGCCACGCCCGCTCATTAGCAGGTGAATGTGTGACCACGCCCAGTTGCACCTGAAAGCCTTTTGTCGTCCGCCAAAGAGATGCAAATTAATTGGACCCCTTCGTTGGTGGGTGCGGAAGGGGGAGGGGGGTTAACATGACACAGCGGTCACGCGCATTTCATATTTGTTATGTTCTCATATTGCGCATTCGCCCGGGTGGCCGGGCAGACAACTCTCCCAGCAATCAATCAAATGCCTAAATTACGCAGCAGGCTCCTAAATCTGGCCGAATTCTGTCTAGATGCGAACAGTGCTTCCGGTTACAGTTTTGCCTAGGACGCGCTTTGCTTGCCAAACAAAAGTTTTGCCTAGTCAGCTTATGTTTGGCAATGGAACAACAATATTGTAGTCCAAGGATGGCTTTGCAAAGTTTGCTCAATCTTTGGAGTAACATTTTGAACTTAGGCTTACGCGAGGTTTTGAACGCTGGTTTTACGCCTTTAAATTTAACTTATGTAAAATGTTTGAAAATTGTTTTCGAATTATTTTACCCGCCATTTAGTATTTAGTCAGCAAATTAATCCATATTTTTATGAGAAAATTATATATTTAATTAAATATTTATATATTTAAATGTACCTTTACTTAAAAACTGTTCTACATATTTTGTAATGAAACAAAAATGAGTTTTAAAGCCGTTTTAGTTCAATAACGAAATCAAAAAAGTTATTTATTGAAGTGATTTGTACAAGTGATTTGTGGTACCCTTCGTTTAATTTAAACGTAAGACTTGTAATTCATTGGAATTTATTTTAAATTTTTCTAATTTATCAAGAACAATGAACCAATTCGCTTGGATCAAAATCGAGTTTATCTCAAGTGAAGTGTTTGAAAGACGCTTTACCTCCTCTTGCTGAATTGAACTCTGCTATTGATTGTTCCACCTGGATTAGGGCTTATTCAACACGTCTCGATCAGCTGCTGCCTGGGTAAGTGCATTTCAGTTTCGGCATGTCAAATTATGAGCTCCCTGGTGCCATCTCTTTCCAGCCCACACTTCCCTTTTCCATCTCGCTCTGGCTGTTTAAGCGGATTTGCGAGCCAGCTCCATTTCCTTTTAGCCAGCAGCGCAGTTATTGCACGCCCACAAATGCTGACATTTCAATTGTTCGGCTGGGCTTAGCCGTGCTGTCAGTGCCAAATATTGTTTGGGTCAAGTATTGCGTTTTGGCCATTAGTTGCCAGCCAGACCAGTGATGAGGGGATCGGGGGGAAGGGCCTCGAACTATAACCTTAATTCCTGCCCCTCTGCCTTCGGTTTCCGTGTCGACGGTGTCGTCATCGCATCCGTATCCGTAGCTCAGCCTATAAAATATGAACCAATTGACGTGAAATTGATTGTTCTCCTCCAAGCTGTGCTTCACTCTGTTTTCCCTCTCTCTCCATCTTTATGTGGCCCTCTCTTTCACTTTTCCCCTTGGCGTCTTGAGGTTTTCCGTTTGCGCTTTATTAACTACAACCACCATAAAATGCAGGCGATGCTTACTCCTCCTCCACCATTCCATTCCCACACTTTCATTCCTCAGCCTGTGCACGGCAATAAAAATGTCAGTTTATTTACAGCAGATAGTTAGAAAAGTTTTAAAACAAATAAAAAACATTAAAATGGTTTTTGATTAGATAATAATACAGAAAAATTGCAACCTTTCAAAAACACTGGGATGAGATTAGGGGAGATAGGTAGGATATTGCAGTTTAATAGGATAGCAACCCAGAACATGTATATTTAAATTTGAAGCGTTCATAACTTATTTTTAGTTTTTACAAAAATCATTGATTATTAGAAACAAAGATACATTTTTTTTGAAAAATTATGGTAAAAAAAAATAAATTGGTATTTAACATTTAGCTAGAGTGATGAATAGGCAGTTCAAGTTTTTTTTAAAAACTGATGGCAAGCTCTCATCTACAGATCCCAAAGTTATATAGAGGATAGAGATATGTTTTAATATGCTTATACTTATTCGGTCAATATCCTCGTACAGAATATTTTCCAGTGCGCGTCCAATACTATCATACAAGGAGAGACTTTCGAGAATAAGAAAGTAAAATTTCTAAGCTTAAAATCTGTAGTCAAACTGTGAATTTTAAAAAATATGTTTCTTAAATTTTTTTTTTAATCTTCTGATTAATCCTATTCTATTTTTTTATGCTTAAACTTTTTCAATTGATCGAAAATAAAACTATGTTTTTCTCTGAGTGTGCTTTTATCCTTCTCCTTTGCCTTTTCCCTTCTGCCACATCCTTCCTCTCGCTTATCGCTCATTTTACACGCTGCCAGCAATGCGAGGCGTTGCCGCAAAATTCCTTACAGTTGGCATATTTTACGTGCCAGGCCAAGGGCTCAGGATACGCCGGAGAATGAGCCTCGGCAAGGATTAGGTGTTGCCTGGATCCGGGATCCACGCCCGACCTTCATCGCTGTTCCAGTGCAATCGAAGTATTCGATTGGGATTTTCTGGCGTGCTCTTAATTAATGTGATGACTTGCGGTCAGACAAAAGTCCAGAGCATCATCAATACATGACATCGGGCACTAAAAGGACCATCATTCATTATAAACGAACAGCCGGTCCAAATTATAGAGTAAGTTTGGAATGGGAGTCGTTAGTATATGTTTTTTTATGGCAATTTAAACCATTTCAATTAAAGTAATAGCTCTTTTTTTAACGCCACAATAACTAACTTTAATTGATAATTCATAAAATTAAAAACTAGAAATATGGTAAAAAAACGTGTACAAAAATAATAAAAAAATTGTATATCATTTAAAAACCTGACAATTTAAAAAGCGAGTAAATCTTACATCAATTACGACAATTTTTATGAAATTACAAACATACGTTTGAAAAAAAATCAAATTTCTTGTAATATATTTTGTAAATAAATTATTCACCAAATAGAAACAATCGCTTAATTTGCAAAAACCTAAATTTGTCAAATCAATTGGCAATGTTAATGATTAAAAATGTGTGATATTTGTTACTTTTGTAAAATCTGAATAAATACTCCTCTTCAGGCTTATCATTAGCTTCTGATGGGCCCGACCCACACATAATCCTTGGACGTGGGCCATATGTCAGGAATTCCTCACCTGCCGCCTGCCGCGCCGTAGCAACAATGGCCATTTATTTGATGTCGCTACTTACATACCTTTACACACACGCTTCATTTCCATTTGTAAGCAATTTTTCAGACCCACAAAACGGAGTGAAATCCTCGCGCGGAAATACACTTCCCAGCCAGAGTTTTTCCACGTAGAAGACCGCTTCGTTTGGGCCATTTGTATGCGCGTTGCAGCATCTTTTTGGCCTGTAAAGATGGGCGGTGCTAGGTGGGTGGGCGGTAGATGGAAAAAGTTCACTTCGGGCCCTGCAATCGGCTCGCTTCGAACCCAAAACACAACAATGAAAACGCCGCATCGAACATGTTCGAAGCACATGGCACGAGCCGCAACCGAGAACGCAACTTTGAAAAATATTTTCAAAAGCGTCGGCGGAAATTCAGTTGTTTGGAAGCCACTGCAGCTAACGGTACTCTTGGCGGATTTCCCAATCGCCGCTTTTCATTGTTTGACTTAGGCTGTTCAAGAAACGTGTGAAAAACAAAAACAATAGAGTGTGTGTGTGTGTGTTTGTTTGTGACAAAAGTGAGGGATAATCCTCGATAAATCTAGCGCAAGCACAAATTAAAAAGAAAAGAAAAGTGCCAGATAAATAAGTGGAAAATGTAACGAGAAAAAGTTGAAACAAATGAAGGCGAAAACTTGGACAGTGAAAGTGAAAAGCTATGCATTCCTTCAAATCTATTTCAATGCCATAACAACAACAGTAACGACTTCGAGAAATAGTTACCTTTCTTTTGTCTTTCTGGCCACTCGCCCTGCAGTTTGTATGGCTTCAAAAATAACCATAATTTGTCCTTGACTAACGGGCGGCTATTTTTAAGCGTATTGCGGCTACTGTTGTTGTTGTTGTTGTTACACCGAGAGACATAAAAAGCCAATTGCAGCGAGATTCGCATCGGGAAAATATATATTTAATTAAATTGATCAAGAGATGCCCGTTGAAGCATCTGCCAGAATCTCGATTCTCCGATTGACAGGAGAGGAAAGCAAGTGTCCTGGACTCTGATGGATGGCACTCCGTGTGACTTGTGTTTACTCTTGAATTTATTTTCTTATTGTTAGTAGCCACTTTTTCTATTGTTTTTCAAAATGTCACAACAGAGAGGTAGAAGGGGAGGAGCTAATTTGATGCGTTGGCTTGCTGTCAACGTTAACGTGGCTGGCGATGTGTTGACGGATTTGTTTTTCATCAGACAGGCGGCACACGGCGTATGCGCAATTTACAACGACTTTTCCTACGCTTAATAATTTATGTGAGATTCGGATTTCCCGTCCAATGTTCCCCATGGATAATTGTCAAGTAATTTATTTATTAAGGCTTATTCAACCAGAAGGCTCGGCACTCGAGGAATAAATCAATAATGAAAGGGGTGTGCATATTTATAAAATAGCTCAGTGGAAATCGTCTTAGACAACTCACTTGCTGATCAACCATTCATATTAGCCCTCAACGATGGCACGTCGTTTCGGCGAAAATTTCATTTGAAAAGCAAATGAAAGCAACGTGGAAATTGTCTAAGGCAGCTCACTTGGTGATAAACAATTATAAGCCCCCAATGATAGCAGACATTTTCAGCGGAAATTTCGTTTGAAAACCAGACAATCTATGCATTCCGCCTTTCCTGGCTGGAAATTTAATTTCCAGGTAAAAATGACAGCAGAACCACGACCACGAATGCACATGTGGTTAATTGCTTGTCCTCAAACACACACATTGTTCAAGTGAAGCCGAGCAGCAGCCATTACGTATACGCCATGGGCTCCCGCCCTCTGACCTCAAAACAAGCTCTTTTCGTCTACATACGGGGCACGTACTTAATAATTTGAAGCCGAGCCTTTGCCAGGCACGTACCCCGTTGTAATTAATTTATGCAATAATTTTTCATTGCTGACATAACTTGACAATTTTTCCTGGGTTCCTGAAAACGCAAAGGAAAATGTTTTAATTTTAGAATACGTTGGCTCCTTTGGTTTGCGCCATAAACTAAAGTTGCCACACGGTCTCGAGTGCCTGACTCTTATTGCCACTAAATTTTGCGTTGGACAATTGAAAGAGTTTGGGGCAGGCAGAGGGGGTGACCGAAAGTTATGATAAATGACAAAAGACAAGGCACATAAAAGCCTGGACACAGGCCAACCAAACTTTTGAGCCGTCACGAGAGGGAAATGGCCATGAATGCCGGTCATTAGGTTAACTGAACGGGCAGGAAGTTGGCCAACGCTTACACCACTATTTCCTCTCGATCTGACCCACACCCAAGTCCCCTCCATTTTCGTCATTGTGCTCGCCACTTTCTTTTTTGGACACTTCACTTTCGATGATTGGCGGCGCCACTCGAAGGAAACCCAGCACAAGTGGCAACAGTAACGTGGGGAGGTGGAAATTGAAAGGGGGAGTGGCTGCGACAGCTGCGCTTTTCGTGCGACGGCGGGAAAACTCAAGGAGCGGGGCAATCCGGGAGCTCGCACTTGACAATTGCCATCAAGGACGAGGATATGCCACGTTCCCTTTGTACTTTTATGTTCAGACACGCCATGCGATTGACTCGAGCTGACGGGGGGAGACTAATCGAAAAGGTTATTGACTAAGCCGATGGAATGTTTAGTAAGCTCAACTCAAGATCTAGTCCAATATAAATGAACTTCATAATATGATAATATTATAATAAATATGTAATATGTAAATTCATTTTTTAATAAGTTTTGGATTCGCATTAATATATTTGTATTTATTATTGATGTTAAACCAATAAAATTAATCATTGTAATTTTTTGAATTTAAATTTTTAACGACTTCCGAAAAGGTATTAAGAGAGAAGAACATTTTCTATTCTTTAGTATAAAACTAAGATTCCTTTCGTCAAGTCAGTTTTTTAAATTATATGTGCTTTCATTTAAACACTAAATTTTTACTCTTTCTTTTAAAACAACCTAATGTATTCTAATCGAAAAATTGCAATAGTTTTTCAGCAGTCGTTGTTATTGAGTTTAGTCTCCTTAATTCCACTGCGTACGTCATTGATTGCTGTCTGCTTTGAATTTTTATGGCACCAGTTTGTTAGGTCCCCCGTTTCCCCAAAACCAGAGGGTGGCCTCTCACCTGCGAGCCTTTGGGTTATTGGTTTTGGGCGACTTGCGGCACTAAATGTCAAGTGCACGTGCTGTACAATAGCAGCTTTTCCTGACCGCTGCCGAACGAACAGTTGCCCTGCCGCTTTTCTCCCCCTGTTTCCCAAAAACCGACAACGTGACGTATGAGTGATACAAGCATATATTAACTGTTTCCGAGTGTGTGTCTGTGTGGGGTGCTTATTAAATATTGCGCATTCCCGGCATGTGCCAAAGCAAAACTTTACGACAGTCGAAAAATGATTCGCGATTCGGCAGCTGCTCGCTTTCATAACTAACAATAAACTTACTGCAATCAATCAAAATCAAAGTCGGATTTTACAGTCGTAACCAACTGAGGAGCCAAATAAATCACAGCAATTTTCGAATGCTTTAACTTGGCGGACAAAACGCAAGCCAACGGGTGCAAACAGTGGAGCCAAAAATAATTAAAATTTGAGCGGAATCCGAGAAGGGCAAACAAACAGAGCGGAACCCGGACAGAAGCTGGGTAAGTAAAGCGGAATGAATGCGCTGATGACCTTACCCTACGCGTCGTTTCTCAATCTCAATTCTCCCTCCCAAACCCGCAGACCAAATAAAAACTGAAACAGAACAAAAAGCCAAACCAATGCAAAGTCATGCATAATGCAAATGCGAGTCAAGGATAGTTTTTGGCACTTTTCTAGCACACAAAATGGCAATAAGGGGGTCTGAGGTTACGCCTGGCGTCGTACTGACTTATTCCTTATGCACTTGGCACAGTTTGAATGCACTTACAATGGACCTAATAAAAACTAGGGTAGAGAAGAATTCAATAACAGCTAATAAGACTCATCAAATGGTCAGATAAAATTCAGAGGCCCTAATTTAAGGTTTTGATTTTTCACAATGACCTTTATATTACACCAAAACAAATAGTTTTTAGTAATTAAAAAAAAATTAGACCATCACTTTTATTTTAACAAATATATATAAAATAGGAATGTTCTTTTTCGTTTCAATCTGTGTATTGCAAACAAGAGTACCTTGAAGCTTAAAGTTCTTAGTTGTTTTTAAAGTGTCTTATCCTAAATGTTTCTTAAGAACAGTATTTCACATAATTTCGAGCCATAATTAACATACAATATTATGTTTACCTGAAAAAGCTATATAAAGTATTTAAAAAATCGACGCAATGGACTTAAAAAATCAATTAACAGGTGTTGGTTTTTGGTAGATCCAAACAACATTACCAATGAAATAAAAAAGCAATAAACTTGTACGAAAGAAAACATTGGAAATAAACCACATAATATAATGGAAAATGAAGTTTTTTTCTTTTTTGTATACTTAGTTAAATTGAACAACAATTTTTTGAATGAATGGGTTTCAAGACAAAACAGCAAAGAATTACAATTCAGTTTTTTTTAGTTTTAGCTAAACATTTTTTACAGTATTTATTTTTGTTAACATACGACGTGAAAAACTAGAAACAGACATAAAAACCAGTATACCAAATATGTGCAAGCAAGCTAGTTTAATAGAGGACTAAACGTTTTTCAAAGTGTTTTTACTTTCCAGTTTACTTTTGATTTGTTTTTTGCGCGGTATGCAAAACAGCAAAAACTGAACAAGACCCGGCAAAACCATTTCTTTACTAAGCTTACCCTGTAAATGTGGGGAGTATTTGTTGAAATTAAGATTAAACAATTTTAGGGTATCACATGGGCGTATATTAACATTAAGTAATTTAGGTAATCAAAAAACGTAATTTTTAAAACTTCCAAATCTCCTTACTGGAAATAGATTTCCTTTAACACATTTTTGAAGGGTATTGCTTCGTCGTCTCTTAGTCTATATGTGTTGTTTATTTTACTGTGTTTCAATTGCTGTTTTTGTTTATTTTTGCGCAATGCTCCAATTAGTAATTTTGCGCTTCTTTGTAAGTCTCACCCTGCACTGCGTTTTGCCTGGCTCACTACTTAATTATCAACAAAAATGTGTTAGCAGAGGCTGAATCATTTTTCAAATCTGGACAAACAACAAAAGAATGGATTTTGCTGACCTGCTGGCCCTGGGCTCCTGTTAATCACCTGCTGCCTGAAACCGAATCTGAGGTATACGAAGCGGGAAAGATGGCACATTTTCTTTTCCTGGCTCTGTGAACTTTTGAACACTCGAACAAAAGCGCAGAAAAGTTTCTGTCTTCTCGGCAGCCCATGTGCCCTCCCAAGACTTTTCCATTTTCTTTAGCTATTTTCATTATGCATGTGAGTGGCGGAGGCCTCCCTCTGATTTATTGTATGGCCAAGTCCTGGCTGAAAAACTTTTGATTCTTCATTGTGATTATTTTATGATAGTTTAAGCGCAGACTTTGCAGAACCTAGAAACTTTTTCCGCACACAATGACCCGCATCTCAGAAATGAAATCGGAATGTTGAACGCTGAACGCTGAATGTTGAATGCTGAATGCGAATGGCAGTGAGTGCCAAGCAAATGCATTGAAATTTGTAAAGCTGTCAGTACAAGAATGAATGTGGTATATGTGTAATATGTATTCACACTCAATACCAGCTGGATGGAGAGTTCCTAAAATGTTTTTTTTATTTTCCCCCAATTTCCATTGACAAATCGTTGCCGTTTGCTAGCAAGGGTTGTAGAAATATTTATCCTTATTCTCTGCGTTGAAAATTTCGATTTTCAAGAATATTATTTATCTGGAGCAGCCACAAATTGAAAATATATGTTCATAGATTCAAAGCATTGGCCCCGTTGAGTGGCACTCGTTACATGAGCATATTACGTATACGCGACGTTGTCTTCATTCATCAAAATTTTTGCTGATGACGTTGTAAATGGTAATGAGAGCACGTGGTTCCCCGCATTCGCAATTACACATTTAAGCTGTGTGTCATGCATATTGAGAGGCTCATTAAAATATAGTGCGGACAGGAAGTGAAACTATCTGAGTTGGAAAAGGAAAGATGAGGCTTCTGCTGCCTTATAAATCTATTTATATTTCAACTAATGACTTTTGCCTCAAAGTTGAAAATATGACTTTCTTCCTTTATTTCTCAACGTACAGGTGATTAAATTGCCGCCTCTGGGGCTGCCGTCGTTATTTCTGGGCTTCCAAGGACGAGACGAGCTCTCGAGTACGAGATCCACAACAATGGCCCGTTGCATACATTTCAGGGCATATTTCATGAGCTGTTAATTTCGCGCGGCGGAAAAGTCATGTGTGAATGCGGGAAAAGCGCCTTTTAATTGAAAATTCACAAGAGAAAGGGAAGGAGAAGGGCAAGGGGAGAGGGTAGAGGAAAGGAAATGAAGCAAAGAACGAGGGGAATGTGGCGCTTAAATATTTTGTTTTCATTCTTCCGTTTCGGTAAAGCGGCCAACAATGGAGGCGCCGCTTAAGTGGGCGTAGATTGTCCATGTAAATGCTAGAGGCAATGTAACAGAGTGGAATAAAGAAAAAATAGGAGGAGAAAAAGGGAGGGGGCAGAGCTAGAAAAGGAGGTTAACAAGTTGAAGCTGTTTGCTGACGCCTCGACGTCCCTTCTCGCTTGGTCTGGAAATTATGTGCGAAAAATATTTTCACAGCAGCTAGCATTTTAAGCATCATGCTCGTCGCAGTGGTGCCATCTGAAGTTTACAAAAACATCTTAAATTAAGAATTTAAAAATTCTAGAAATCGTCTGTCTTATGTACTTATATCAAACGATTTGGATAGGAACAGTATTTGCAGTAGCTCCCAAAGCTACCATCTGATTAATCCAGAATTACTTTGTTAACAATTTTAATATTTTAAGATTTGATAGAGCTAAGGAAAAACCAATTTTAATTTTGAGAATCATGATTTGCCTTACATTTTTTTAGAGGAAGTGACCAGTAATCGAGTAAGCTCAAGAATCATGATTTTTCGAAGAACAAACAAATTTTAAAGCTCCTGTAAATATGGGTTTATTACTCCGGTCCTATGCATTTAATTAGCTTAAATTCTTTAAAAATATATTTTTTTCCCCTTTAGAAACATTGTATTGTAAATCACTTATTTTAAAATTTTTAAAAAATAAAATGAACAAGAATAGAAAAGAAACATAACAGTTTTAGATATTAATTTAATTTTATATTCTACAAATTTATTTTTGTGCATATCAATATATGTATTTTATTTAATAAAAGCCTTATATTCCTCGTTATAAAACATTAGATAAAGTTTTTTGGGTGAAATGTTTTTAAAACATTGAAAAATATATATATATATATATTTAAATTTGATGGACTTAGATTTTTTTAATTCGTGATCCATTTACAAGATCTCTTCATTTGTTTAAATTGAAAACAATTTTGGTCAAAAAACAGTCAGAAAACAATATAAATGAGACGAACGTCCAACTCTATTGCGTAGAGGAGGGGGTTCCAAGTCCGGGGAATAGGGCGTTGGTGACGTCCCTCCATCAAGTGGTCCAAAAGCAAGATTAGTCCGCCCGTCGCCGCCATTCGAGGAATCAGCAAGGCAAGGCGAAATTAGACGAGTTGCCATCGCCTCTCGCACATTTGCCCACGTTAAACATATCTCCTGAGTGGAAACTGTTTCCACATTCACTTTTCAGGCCCTCCCCCCGCCTTCCGTATCCATTTCTCGCACTTTCCGCTGCAGGCTACTCATGTCAAAAGGCCTGCTGGCTAAATGGGCCACTTGCATTGCCTGGGACCGAAAAGGCGCATGATAAGTATAAGTTCAGCGAGGACGAGGCGGAAATGTGGGGGAAAGTCTTTCACCCCGTTCACCTTGAAGTCGTGGCGCCAACACAAACATCACCGGGCAGCCGGTTACGTAACATGTTATTCCACCTGGCAAACTTTAACACAAAACCAAAGTCATACAATTAGGAAAATAATTAAATGCACATGCGAGCAACTCGCTATTTCCTGAAATGGTTTTTGCACTTGATTTTCAATTATTTTTCGCAGTTCGGGGAACGCTAATTGTAAAACAATGAATTGTTTGGATTGGTTTTTGAACTGCTAAATCAATTTTATTGCTTAATTGAATCAATTTCCAAATTAATGTGGAATTAAAGGAAACCGAAAAGATTTATGTTACATATTTAATTGCATTCTAAATAGTGATTGGCGAAATCATCTATAATTCCCCGAACTCATTTTTAAATTGCAAAGAGACGTTTCTAAAAACAACAAGTTTTGTTTAAAGAAAAGGATTATTAATTTATTTATACAAATTTATAAATGTGTACAATTCCTTTATAAAAATAATTAAGCAAAACTTAATTAAATAAATTCCCAAATTAATTGAAAGTTAAAAGTTTTGATTTCTGTTACATATTTAATTACCTATTAAATAGTGATTAGATAAATGATTTATAATTTCCCAAACTTGCTTATATATAAAATATCAATTGCAAAGAAATTACAAGTTTCTTAACTTTACTTTCAATATACAAAAATGAACTTATGTGTTTCTTAAATTGTTACAATGTTACCTTTAATGTGATATAACTAAATTCATAAATGATAAATTATTGTATATATGTATATAAAGAAAATATAGTAATTTAAAGATAAAGTATGACTACACAATTTGTATAGGCATTTTTGCTGTCAACGTCAGCTAAGTAAATGTATTATTTGTTTCAAACTGTTATTTAATAGGACAACCAATTCCGTGCCATCCTAAAAAAATCTCTGAAATCAACACATGTCACGTATTTTACTTTGCCAGTTTCCGTTTTCGTTTTCTTTAACCTTTTACTTTTTGCCACTGCCCTCGGTGGAATCGAATGTCAGCGAGGCTCGAGGATTTTCCGGCTGTGGCTGGGGCTGTGTGGCTGTGGATGTCGTCGGACACCTCGTGGCTGTGGCCTCGAAGCTCGGGTCTTGGATGTGTCATTAATTGCCTGGCCGCCATTTTGGCTGCCGAGCTATTCGCTGCTACCGGTTTTTCCGTAACCCGTAACCCGTAACCCCTAAGACCCCGCCCCTGGCATAGCCCATAACCCGTAGTCGTAGCCGTAACCGTATCCGTATCCGTGTCGCCTGCAGGCCAGACTATAGTTAAACAAATCAACGCTTTCATGGCCACTAATGCAATCAGGCCGCAATAATTTTAACGCTTAGCGTACTAGCAATTTGTCATTTTCCAATCCGAGCGGAGGAAATGGGGAGGCGGATAGTAGGGGGGCGGGGCAGCAGTCAGCTAGCAGCTTTGGCATTTTCATTTCCATTTTTATGCGCTTGTCATCGTTGGGATGGAATGGAATAGGATGGGGTGGGCTTAAGTGCTGCCATTTGCAGCTAGAAGCGCCTTAGTTGCCTTAGTCTCATTTGAGAGACACACACACACACACACACACACACACACCAGATGTCCTTACGTGAATGTGTGTGTTATAGACAACTGTATGTGTGTGAGTGTGTGTGGGGACACACGTTGAGATGCTTTTTAGTTGATGGGATTGCTTTAGTTTCTCCTTCGCTTGCTTTTCCCTCCTTCCTCAGCACCTAAATGTGACCAGAAGGTTGCAGATTTCCACAGATAAATATATTGTCAAAGACACACATTTGTACTGGGACAACTCGATCTACTAAGTAGTAAGAAGTAAGTTTAACTAAAAACTGGACCTTCAATTTCTTGAAATATATTTGCTTGATTTTGGCCAATAATGACTCCTAGACTTTTGTTATCGAATGTTAGTTTTTTTTAATGTAAATTAAGATTCTTCATGATCCAATGCTTTTAATATTGTATATGCCATAAGTTAACACAGAGAAATCTAACAATAGCTTTGAGTGCAATAAAAAAAATCTTTCGTTTTACGTCTTAAAATCTTTTTACTCCATGTTTGCAAATAAAACGTCAGATTTTATAGCACAATTTTCTCATAAAAAAAAAAATTTAATACACTAATGAATTAAATATATTTTTGGCTTTCGTGTGAGAAAGATTTGTTTTTAAATTCAAACATAATGTAGTACAAGCGTTTAATTGGAACCCACCAATAATAATTTTACTAACTAACAAGCCCAAAGTTAAGGATTAAAAGAACTAAAAATGTAGAGGGATGCTGTGGTCCAAGTTTTCACCCATCAACTAATGCAAATCAATCACTTCCCTTTGATGGTGTCCAAGTCAATTGGTATACAATTATGTCTAAACCGATAAAACACAGAAAATCAATTTAATTTCCCCAGCAGCAGCGAAGCAAAGCCATGTGAAAGTTATTTTTCCTCCGGTTTTGTCTTGTCTTTTCTGGCTTTTTGGGTTGTGGTCAGCCAAGCGTTCAATAGATAACACACTGACATATATAGCTAACACCACCACACGCACATACACACATGAGAGGGCTCACACACACTCAGTTAACATCCATTAAACACTTCATAAAATGGTCATTTCTTGTTCCCTCGTTTCTTGCGTTTCCGTTGTCTCTGCCTTTTTGTTTCGTTTATTTTGTCATTTTATGGCGGCATACTTTCAGGCGCTGAAGCCCTTTTTGTGAGGTTTTGTATATATTTGGTGACCCTTCTCCAGTGTCTCTCGGTTGATGGGAATTTTTGGTAGTTGCCTCTGACTAAAACGCTAAACATCAGTCAATAAATCGATTTCTATGCATTATTTATAATGAGTGCGGCACGCAGTTGGAAAAGAACCGAAAAACCCTTCGGCAGTTTTCCCCTCAGATCCTAGCCTATCGTTGCAATCATTTGATTCGGTGTTTTTGTGGTGCCTTGTTTGTTAATTGTTTTGCCTTGACTGATTACTTTTATTGATTCCGACAGAAACGACCAAATCACGAAAGAGTGTCATTCGAAAAATCTACGCAGTTGATTTGTGTTTTATTAGAGATAGTAGAGAAATCAAAATAACCATTGTTGTTTGAAACATCATAAATATCATTGGGAAATAAGTTAAAATCAATGTGGCTTACCACATTTCAGGCTCTGATGACCTTTGCGAACACATTTAATGTCGAATTCATTACATTTATGGGCCTTAGAACACTTCATAACAAGTTTGCATTTGCGAAAATTCAATATTTTTCTAAAACACACATTCATTTCTGTTTATCTTCTCTGCACCTTTGCCCAACATCTGCTTGCCAAATTGTATTTTGTTTTATCTGTAAACATTTGGTTGAGTGGCATATGCAGGCAGTTGGCTGGTTTTCTACCATTTTAAATCGTTTCAACTTGGCCGAAACTCAATTAGAGTTTGTTGTGATTCCATTTGGAAGCCGGTCTACAAATTCTGATAAAACAAATTTCATCCTTCCTTGCGGGTCGTTGGGGCCTTTTGGTGTTGGCTTTTCGGTTTTCAGGCTCTTGACGCTCTTTGCGAAGCACTTTGCCAGTTTTGCCTGGTAATGGGAAAAGTTTGGCATTTCTTTTTCCGGCTGCCATAGTTCGGGTTTCGAGCGTGTGAAATTTGGTAATTGGCTGGGGGCGAGATTGAGTTGCGATACTGTGGACCTGTTGTCGATAATGCGTAGACAATTGGCCGGGCATTTAAATTGCTTCTGCAGTGGCTCTTGGATCCCTTCTGCGGTGGAGCGAGTCATACATTATGTATGACATGATTGGCGTATTTGTGGCGGCATCAAATGGGATTACGGCCTTGAACTTTTTCATCCCATCCGCCCACACAAGGGCTTCCCGTTCCGTGCCCAGCCTTCGCTGGGCTTGTCATTGATTTATTGGCTTTCAGCTCTCAGTATCTGTCCTCCAAGGCATGTGTGTGTGATTGAGTGGGTGGGCTGTGGGTAGCGGGTGTGCGGGTATGGGGGTGGAAAATTCATTTAAACTTGTTCTTCGCATATTACTTTTCTCTAGTAACTCCCACTCTGAACATTGTTTAAAAGCCAGCCAAGACAGGGTGTCCTTCTTGCCGCAAACAAACGCCGCCTATTCTTGCATAATTAAACAACGCCAAGACAGGTGCGAATGAAAGCAAAAAAAAGCTATAGTAAAAGTTTTTGCCATGACACACTTTTTGTTACGACACTAAGCTCCTTTTGGTCCTTTAATTATGCAGTTGACAGAGGCCACCCACCCCTCTTTAGCCACCAAGCGCGACATTGCCCATATTCCCCCATTAGAGCCCAACAAATTGCCAGCGATTGACATAATTTATGTCAAACACAAATCGGGTACGGTGTCCCGACTCCCGAGGGATCAATAAAAATGCCCAACAGGGATGAAATACTAGCCCTGACAGCCAAATGGACAAGGCCAAAATCCCCTAACGAAAAAAAAGAAGTAAAACAAAAGGATTTCCGCCCTCTCCACGTAGTGTCCAATCATCTATGCAAAGTTCCCAAAAACTGGTCAAGCTGATGTCCTTGGGACTCCTTCGGCATTGATCGATCTGCTATAAAAAGGGAAAATGTATAAAAATATATAAAAATGCTTGTGTCAAGTGCTGACAATCAATTTCGCTTTGATTTCACCAAACCAACGAATGAGTCTGTTCATCAATTCGTTTTGATTCGAGTGAGCAAAATAGAAAAATCGGTGCTTTGACATTGACGAAATACAATTGCAGATTGGGTTGAGATTTGGCGACACTTGTAACGTATCAAAAAATACTTACACATTTCCTTTTTGGAATGATCAAATTTTACAGAAATTTGATTGATTGGTTTTCTTTCTGTTTGATAGGCAAAGGCTTTTACATCAGATTAGTTAATAAACGAAACGTTTGTGAATCTGAAAAGATTAGAAAGCTAGACAATGTTCTTTAAATGCATAGCTTATAATCAAAGCTTAGCTTTTTAAGCAAGCATTAAATAATTTAAAAATAATTTATTATATATTAGTGTTTGTTAATCTTAAATTGACAGTTCATTAATAACAATGATAACATTGTTATTATTTTCACTTAGTTTCAAACTTCCAAGTATCCCTTCGACAGTTAAATCCACTAACTCCTGTTCACCTTTTAGTTTGTTTTAGGAGTTTAAGTTTAGCCTGCCTATATTATTTGGTTTGTTTACCATATTATTAAATAGCAATTTCCGAATGGATTTTTTTTTGTTAAAGTAGAAATAACAGTTTATTTGTGTCCAAGCTTCTCAGCATCTATGATAAAGTTACATCCCCCAGAAACCCCTGTTCCCATCAAAGTATTTTTTAAAAGGTCAAGTGTTGCTTACGTATAATATTTCTACAATTAATTACATTCATTAGTAATTGCTGGCTCTAGGGAAGGAAGGCTTTCTGAACTGAAATATGTGATGTATTAGTCCATTCTTGAAAAAAAGATTAATTTTATTGTTCGATTTAAACCAATTAAAATTATTACAAATTCCCAGACTGATTTCGAAAAATGCTCGAATTACACAACAATGGACAATTCCCGTTCATATCACATTTTGGAAAACAATCCATTGTTGTTGTCCTGTTGAAGAGGCTGCGTACTTCATACTCGGCGGCATCGAATCAAATGAATGAGGAAGGTTCAGCCGAGCCGACGTCATCGTCCATCACCCGTCAGTCCATTCCATCACACTGCCATCAAATCCCGTCACTAGTGCTATAGCTATGTATATACAATGGGGGTCCCCAGCCCCCTATAATCCCCCTGATGTCCGCCCTGTCGCTTAAAGCAATGAACTTTAAGTAATTTGCTTTTACTGCCTGACAAGTGACGAGTACAACAAAATGTGGCGTTTACTTTCCTATTTTTTATTTCAGCTGCAGGACCAAAACATTCAGGAGCGGTGTCGTGTTATCAAAATCAATTTGCGGGGTCCGAGAATAAAGTGGGGGGAAAAGGACGAGCTCAGTTTGTCGCCTATTTCGGTGCTCTATTTTTGAGTTTGCAACTTGCTCCCGCTGCTGTACCATTTTATTGTGCAATGTTCCGGAAGGCTGCTTTGTTTCAGCAAAATGCGCTATAAACAAGAGCAGCGTATAAAAACACAACATTTGCTAGATACATATCTTGGCGAACGCTCTCACCCACATACTATGTTTGTCAGATGATTGAGTTGGCCCAGCTGCAATTTATGCTCCGACTTGCCACCGGATCACACTGCTTCTGTTCCCGAGTCTCCGGATGGGTATTTTTCTTACTTTCGTGCTTTGCCGGGCTGTAAGTGCCAGATTATCCTGGGAGCAGCTTATAGATGTTGGGGATTTCAGCCGGAACAAATGGTCAAAAGCGATTATATTTTAGACGTAAGTTATGTTTGCAATTGGGTTGTTGTGCGTCTTAGAGTAGTTCCAAATATGGGTTTGATTAATGATTTATTTAATGTTATATATGGACATTTCCAGGGTCACGAACATACTTTCTTAGGCTTTTGATGTATAAAAATAGAGAAAAAAACCTCCCCTCTTTTTTTTTGTGATTCATTGTTTTAGCTCTATGTTTTCTCGAAAATATGAGATTTAGTTTTAATAGTAATAGTAAAAACCAATTGGTTGCGAACGTACGCTAAATTAAAAACTTTTTTGACTGACTTTAGTTAAAGGCAAATATGTTCAATAACGATATGCTGAATAAGGCAATTTATTTATGTTGTTATAGTTTATTACAAAATTACTTTTTTTGCAGTTACTAATAAGTTTTATTATAGTTAAGTTTATCTGATTTTAGAAACAAAATTTATGACAAAATCATACAAATTTATATTTTCAAATTAAATTTCTTCTTATTTAAAAATGTTTAGTATTTATATATATAAATAGGGTTGTTCTCTAAAAATAGCTACCAGACATCCTTGTCCATTTTGAACCTCTACTTCGATAATTTACGTTTACTTCATTAAATGACGGCAAAAAATAAGAGCTTATCAACGAAATTCCTCATCACATTTGCCCCTCATCTTTCGCAATTTTTCCAATTTAAACAAACTGTCAGGTGGACGCAAGACAGACGCAGAGCCTCGCCTTAGAGATTGTTTTTGTAAGCTGCTTATTACAGCTCAAAAAGTCACAAAATTGTCAAATATTTTTATAAAAATAAATGTAATAGAGTTGGCCCAACCTTTTTTTGTGGTTGTCCTGTCCCAGAATTCCGAATAGCACTGCACATATATAAACACCGGCTACTTCCGAGGTGAGCTCGTAACATTGTTTTAAAATGGCAAACGCAAACGCCTTTCGCATTTAGGTCGAAAAGCACTCAGACAGGGCCCAGAAAAAGTAGAGTGGTTCCAAGAGGGTGCCCTCTTCAAAGAAGAAGGACTCCACACGTCGTCAGGGGGTTGAGAGAGTGGTAGTGACGGTGTGTGTGTGTGTATGTGTTAGCCAGGTGACAGAGTAAGCGCCTTAAGCTGCCTGAGAGACCTCACACTCACACACCACCGGGAAGGAGAACAGTTGTTACGTGGAAGGGAAAAGAAACCCACAAATGTACCCTATACATAGAAAAAGATATTATGTATGTAAGTACTGGTCAACACAAAGAAAAAATTTATTTAAACATTTCAATATTTCCCAGAAAAGCAAATGTTTAAGCCGACAAACCACATTATTAAGCAGCCCCTTTTAAATTAAACATCTTGATTTGTAAGCAGCATCTAAAAATCAAATAAAATTATTTTGTTGTCTAAGAATTGTTGGGTGATAAAATACTTTTTAGCTTTTAAAATTAGGATTTACAAGTAACAAATTTATTTAAAGTATTTAAAATGATAAATATGATTTCAAAATAAGTAAATTTTTTAAACAGATATTTATACTTCAATAACATGGGAAATAGTTCAAACAGTGAAGGAACAACTAAATGAACGTATGGTATACGTCTACAGAAAAATAACGTGTAATTTGTACGCAATTTCATACGTTGTAGATACATTTATAAACACAAATTATAAAAAATGTGTATAACAAATTTTGTATTCATCATTATTTTCCTCAGTGTGCCCACCTTCTATTATATATATTCTGTATTTTATTTTAGTTTCTATCTGTGACCATCTTCTGCACACTTGACATCCTTGACTGAGTAACCTAAATTTAAAACTTTCCCTATATATGGGTAAAAACTTTCCACTAAATTGAATTTCCTGTGGGCTCAAGTGGTGGAAGGAGGAAGGTCGGATAGAACTGTGGGCTGTGGGCTGTGGGCGTGGCATGCCCAGCATCTGTAGTTAATTTCCACTTCCGGGGCAGATTGTCTAGCAAATTGAGTAATTTAAATAAAGCGCAGCACAAATGCGCCTGACAGCCTTTCGCCATGCATCCCGCATCCTCGCAGGAATTCCCCGAACAATGTGCTGGCCATGTTAGAGCCAAGTCAACACACACACACACCGATGCAGGCAGAAGCCGATGCAGCATCAGATACAAAGATACATTCCATGGCGTAGCAGCCAAAAGCATCTGCTCGGTGCAGTTGTGCTGACGTTTGGCTATTTGATACAATTTGCCATCCGGACGTTGCTCAATTTTCGGGGCAGTCAACTGTGCAACGTGTCGTCGGCAGAAAGAGGACGAACGAAGGGACTGAAAACAATCTCATAGATGCATATCTGCAACTGTGTCTCTTTTGCGGCCGCTTTGGCAGCCAGGAATAAATTTGCATATTTCCGGCTCACAATCTTCTGCTACTGTTGCACTAAACATTACATCGAGGAAAACTCAAAATGAAAACATGTAGATTTCTGTACACAATAAACACGAGACACGACTACAGTGTCAAATTGAAAGAAACAATTTATTTTCCAAAAGAAAATAGGTAAATTATAAAAAAGCAAGCGAGGGACAAGTACATTTTCAAACAGCCGCCTCCCTGCGGACTCATCAAAAATTCATGCGTTGAAGAAATTGTTTCTTCACTCCCCAAAAATGTTCTACTTTGCATTTTTATTTTTGTTTATTGCCTTGCCGTGTCCGTTTATGCGCATAATTTATGCATAAATTTCAATTACCTAGCGCTCCAAAGTACGCCACGAAAATGTACGCAGCTTGTGACTCGCTTTAATTCACTTACACTCGAGTGTGCGGAGTGAAAATCGCAAGGAAAACATTGTCATAGTCATGGTGGAAACAGACATCGAGGAAAGTCCTTTGCCAATACTTTGATTTGATTTATAATCTGCGGTGTTTTGTGGGGCACAGAGCGCAGAGTGGAGTTCGTTTTAACATTCCGTTGGGAAAAATTAATGTAAAACATGGGGAAGAGTCCTAGGACATTGTTTGTTGCTTAACGCATTAAAATTAATCGTTATGTTATGTTATATCTAAAGTGGCAGCCCTGAATCCGTAAATAAAAATATTTCCCACATTCAGATAAGAGAAGATTCAAAATGGCGGTTTTTAATATATTTAATAATTTTAAATTGTTTTCTATAAGTTGTTTTGAAAGAGATTATTCATTTCTTAAAGCTCTAAAATGGCTTTTTTGAAAACTACTTCTACAATGAGCTATGAAAAAACGTTATTAATAAACAAAAGCATTATTTAACAAGTTTAATTTGTAAAAATAAACTAAATGTGTTTTTAACTTTTATAGTCGCACACAAATTTATTTGCGATACGCTTAGTACTATACCAATTTCCAATCTAATATATACAAATTTCATCTCAAAAATATAAAATTTATAGGGCAGTAATTTTTAAATTGAAATACATTTTGCTTATTTATCTAATCCGGCTTTAAAATCTTTTAATAAATTTAAATTCATCCCCGCCATTTTATTTCAATTATATCTGCTTTAATAACGGTTACGGGCACTGTTATCGTGCGATCCATTAATTTTATGTCCCAACATAATGTTCTCGAAATTCATATGCCTGGAAAACCCAGTCAAATTTAGATATCGTTGGAGCCTCGCATTTTTCCCTTCCCTCCAGTGACCTACCAGTCATGTCCATATTTTTGGGTGAGAAAAACAAAGTGGAGAAAAAGTGAATGAAATTTGAAATTCAAAGCACGTAAAATGTGCCTCGCGTTGTCGCTGCCACGCAGATAGGAGTATGTCTGTAATTTATATGGGCAAATATTTGCGTGCCCCAATATGAGGATGGGGGCAGCATGGAGGCCATCTGTGGGCGGGGTCAGAGGTCACGAAGCTGCAGTTTGCCAGGACCTGCCCCGAAAAAACCCTTGACTCATTACAACTTCATTAAAATGTCGGGTCCTGCCCCCGTGCAAAATGTTGCACACTCGGCAGAATTCTCGCCCCCAGGGAGGGATTCCCTCACACACTCATGTGGGAACTTAATCGAATCGCAGGACATGTTTGTGTGTGTGTGAGTTGGCAGCAGCTGCAACTTAACGCAATCATTAAATTTTTATTGATGACCAGGGCTTTCGATGTGACAAAGTTAATGGAAATCCAAACGAAAGGCGACTGGCCAACTGGCGTGAAAATATGCAAAGTGACAAAGCGAAACCAAAATCCGCCGCTAATTCTGAGGGATAATTAATTTTGCCTGACAGTGCAGTGCGAGAAAAAAGTCTGCAACTAAATTTATCGCCTAATTTATATTTCAAAAGAAGTTGAAATGATTCTACCCCTTTGAACATTAACAATGTATATGCTTGAAAATCAAGCACACCTTAACTTAAAACTTAGTTGTAGATTTAATTATATAAAGTAAGCAATTATATATCTTATCTGCATATGTATATGCACTATGGGTCAACCAACAAGAATATATCATAATATTTTCAAATAGAATGTTTGCAATGGGATTTGAGTGATAGTTTTGACCGAAATAATATCGCTCCCAGAATAATTATTATTATTATTATTTCTAAGGGATATATTATTTTCTCTTTTAAATAATTATTACTTTATAGTATAAAATAGTAATTATTTCTAAGCAAAAATAAATTAGGATCCAAAAACATAATTGTCCTATTTAAAAAATTGTCTAAATGCCAACAAAGTGGTATAATTAAATTGAATTTGCCTGCTATAGGTGCATGATTTTTCTTTTAAGAAAACAAAATAGATATTTGTTGTGTTTTTCAAGCTGTTCAATTGCAATGATATTTTTGTTGAGTGCAGTGTCTGTCCCGCTGACCCTCTCACATTGGCATTAATGAATTTTCACAGCCCCATAATTAGATTGCGCCAGAGGGAAATTGGCAAAGAAACCGAAGTCGGAAAGTAGCGCTAAAAATACAAATTCACACACAAATAGATGCAAAGACGTTGTCTGGTCGCTGGCATTATGCAAACGCGGCAAAAGCCAAGACGATTAGCAAGTAAAAGAAGAAGGACTCCCCATGGCCGTCCTTTGGGCCGCGTTAATGAGTGTCATTACCACGTCGGCCAGCAACAACTTTCGGTCTGACCTCAGCAGGGCTCCTTGCCGCCCACTCCTCATTAGCCAACTCAGCTTGTTTGGGTCAAGTTCTCGGGGATATCTTTGTCAGAGTAGAGTTGGCCAAGAGCCATTAAGGACACGACCTGGTGGACAGATTCAAATGCCACATATGTTAGGTTGGCTGTCATAAATCCCAGCTGCCCAGCATCAATCCATCAGCAGCCACTCGAGTCACACTTCATCTGCAAAATTTTGGGGAGGATGCTAATGACTAATGGGTGGCAATCAGAACAAAGTTGAGCTCCTTTGGCCATAAGCCTATTGAGCCGTAACATAATATTTATAAGCTGCAAAAATATGCAAGTCAAGTGTGTGGGAGGCCCTTCGAGTCGAGATGTCCAGGGAATCCGGCTTATATAAGTGACCGGGGGAGTGTCGTAAATACAAACAGGCTCATCTCTTGAGCAGTTCCCTCATTCCTTAGATACTCAATCTCAATCTCAGTTTCTGTTTGTGTTTGGTCTAAGCTTTTAGTTCTCCATAATTTGATATTCATGTCTATGTGTGAATCCTGTTTATGCGGCGTTTAAATCTCTGCTTTGTCCTCCTAATCGAGTTCTTTACTGTTCTTCTTTTTCTTGCAGGCGACGATAAAAGGCAAAAAAAGGTAAGTCCTGGCCATTTGATGCCTATTGTGATCAAGGGAAAAACCCGTTCTAGGGGTCAACGAGGCAGACAAACAATTTGCATATTTATCACGCCTGCCGAATGTTTCACTTTTTGCCCTCGACAAGGGGATACATAAATACACAGAATAAAATCATTTTTCAACGTCAATCTGCATTTGGTATCTGGCTGTGAGATTGGTGAGTTAATAAATAAGCCTTGAAAGTGTAAGTTGAAAGACTTTAACGGTTGGAATCACTTGGATTACTGATTAAAGCTGGTGTATATTATGGTAGGCTACTTAAGAAAAAAATATTAAAATAAAGTTGATATCTTAGAAGTGAGAGTTTTTCAGTACATATCAATTAAAGTAATCTGAATTTAAATAAATATGCCATAAGTTCTGAAGCCGAAGCTGTACTATCCAGCATGAGAAGTTAATTTTTCTTTGCTTAAACTTACACTTAAGCTTCCATTTTTAAATAAGATTTAAGTAGTAATAAGCTGATTAGTGGAGCTCTAAAAATGTTGTGTACTGGCTCCTTGGCGTTTTTTTGTGATTTACATTAAAATTTCATGATTTAAGCTAATTAGCGTATATATACGACGTGCTCTAACCCAACCCAAGTATGTACGAAATGCACATTAATGCACAAAGGCACTTAGCTCCCAACCGCGTATTCTGCATGAGCATTGATGCGTGCTTGCCTTTGATAATTAATAAAAATCTACACGTAAACATTGCCGCTTGTGATTAATGGTTCCCGCTTTGTCAATATTTATTAAGACCCTGACCCTTCTGAAAGCAGACAATTATGATTTATGAACCTTGCCAGGTGATTTCCCGTTTCAACAAACAAACATCGGCAAATTGACTGTGAGTTTGTAATTAACAAAGATTTTGCAACTGGTCAAACAATAGCGCAATGCATAATTTGCACAATCATTTCCATGGCAGCCTACCAGAAGGTTTTAAGCGGCTTTTAATTTTCTTTCCTAGTTATTATTGGCTGTCACAATTGATAGCTTTATCGAGGCGTTTTTATGCGTGGGAATTTTATTTTAATAATTACGGTCCTAAACGGAAAAATCTTATTCATTGTGCACTTTTGTTTGCGAAACAGATACCGAATAACAAATTGTCAAAATGCCATAAATTGAGAAGAATAATCTATACATAAAGACCATGACCGTTTGTTTTTTTTTTGGTTCAGCTTTTTCATAGAAACCAGCTTTACTACATATACTCAAGACATACATATATTTTTAATTTAAAAATCACATTTAATTCAAATATGCCACAAAAACTTGAAGGCAAAGCCATCAATTTTTCTACCACATTAAACTAGAGATTGCAGCATAAGCAGCGATTTTTTCCGTCAGCCAAATGATTAAAGCTGCCGCATTAAATAAAATAATTATTTCTGCATTAAACTCCAGTGCCTCACGGTTTAACGACACAATTTTCAGTTTAAAGCCGGCATAAAAAAGGCAAGCAGAAAGGAAGGCGAAAGCCACTTACTGGGCGTGGGCATAAAATGAAACCGACAGGCGGGAAAAGCCTGAAAAAAGGGGGGCGTTGTGTGTCGACTTCTGGTTTTCCGTGAGTAACCGGGAGTTTCCCTCGCTCTCGGTGGCTGGTGTTAATTTGGGGCGGCACCAGCGAATCGCGATAGCTAAATAAGTTATGTCATTTTGGGGAGCATTTCATTTTACTCGGTTGCCATAGAAATTTAATAAAGCCGCGTCGCAAATTATTAGCATATTTAAGGGGGCAGAGAGCTCAGCATAAACATGACAGTCGGCCAAGGATCAAGGATCCAGCTCAAGTTCTAGCTGATTGCAGCTCATGTGAGGCCAAAGGAGCAGTTAATAAAATGAGGCGACCGAGAATTGTCCTAAGTTATGCACAGCTCCGAGCTGGAAAGCCAGGCCAAGAGGTTTTCCTTCCTGACCTGGCCAGCTATTTGCACTTTCCCTGCTTCTGCATAGTGAAACGGATTAGCAATGGAAATGCGAACAAATTGAATTGATGAATGGGAAGTATCATTATGCACCCGGGCGGTGGCTAACTTAATTTAAATATCCCACTTTATACTTCTCCAGCTGGGAGCTGTGCTTTATAGGATTGCGTTTTCATTTATAATGAGCCACAGTCTGCTCAACATTTCCTTCATTCAGCAAGGCACTTTCATCTCGTGTGTAGTAAAATATGTTTTTTTATTGTACTCATAAATGTATCTGCTCTTTTTTCTGCATTATTGCATTATTGCTCTGTGCGGTTTTCTATGGTGATGAATGAGATTCTTTACAAGCGCTTTTCAGATTTATTACGAGATAAATCACAGTGTTCTTAGCTTTAGCCCGACTTTATTTGCACTTTATTCTTATGCGTCGTGAATTTCTGAGTTATTAGAAAATTCTATGATGATGGATTGGAATAGAAGGAAACGAGAAATTAAGTTTAGAATGAAAATTACAAATTTATTGCTATTACTTTAACATATAGATTTAAAAGAGATTTAACAGAAAATAAATTCAATATGCTTTTCTTATGTTTTTTAAAAGTTATGTTTAATTAAATTTATTCCTATTACTTTTACATATAGATTAAAAGAGATTTAACAGAAAATAAATTCAATATGTTATTCTTCTGTTTCTTAAAATGTATGTTATTTTTATTGCTATTACTTTCACAAAAAATTTAAAAGAGATTTAACAGAAAATAAATTCAGTATGTATTTCTTATGTTTCTTAAAAGTAATGCTAAATATTGTAATCATTTTTCCTCTTGTCATCAACCTTTTCTGTTGCCAATTAATTGGCTTTAGGCATATTCAAATAAACTGTTATTGCTTCAATTGCAAACTGATTTGGCCTAAATCCTCCATGAGCAATTCTATTTGTGCAGAAGTGGTCAAGGAGTTGCTAAGCAATATCGATGAAGCAATCTGGGGAAGCTGTGGCTGTCTTGGCATATTTGCCAAATCCGAAATCCATTAGCCATGCCGATTATTTATGGTGGCCTTTGGGAACTCTATAAATAGGAACTATGCTCGTTTGCTGGGTCAAATAAAGGACTTGACAGTGGGAATACAGGAGCAGGCTGGCCGCAGATAGCCGACAACAGATGTTAATGCCTCGGTAGGCAAAGTGCGTTTTGCTGTTGGCCTTTTGTGTGCTATCTGGCCGGGCTTCTCCTCCTACTCCTCCTCCTCCTCCTCCTCATCCTCCTACCAATTTCCCTTCTTCTGGCCATTGGATGTTTGTGGTCAGCATGGGCATTTGTTGTTGGCATACGCAATGTGGCCGCAAAATTGTATGGCTTTGCCCGGTTTTTATGAGGAGGCACGCAGGACCTGGACTTGGTGTACCGCTAAGGGCATTATATCGAATTATGTTATAAATATGAAATATATTTGGGCATTCCTGCAAAACGTGTGAGCATGTTCACGCTCTGGTCCTCTGGTACTTTCCTCTGCTCCTGGCCCCATGAAAAGTGCTGTCAATGGCATTTGCCAGGGCTTTTATGGTATTTTATGGTATGTTCGTGGCACGGAGAAGGGGAGTCCTTGCTGCATAATTAAGGCATTATCATTGCGCCCCCCTGTCACATTCTGTCCGGCTGATGATTGTGAGCGACACTCATTTAAACGACACAAACATCCATGAATATTGAAAATGGGGACAGCGAAATATACATATTGTATCGCATTGATTGGGATAAATTTGAATGTAATCAGTTTTCAAAAATAGTTCTGTGTACAATTTGTCGGATCGATTATCTGTTAAACAAGACCACTTCTTGAAGTATCAATTTATAATTATGGTATAAATATTAAATATTTCAAGTAAATATTAATTGCATGTGTTAAATAACACACTTTCAAGTGACGTAATTTTATTTGCAAACGAATTATTTCCAATTAAATAAAATTAAAGGTTAATTTTCTTTAAATGTTTACCAGTAAATGGTTGGCGAACAAATAAAATAAATGCGAATAAATCCTTTGATACTGCATTGTTGTGCACATAAAGCACATTTTGTGGTTAATGAGATCGCATGAACTATCTTTTAGCTTAAATAGCAACAATTATCCCACAGGCTCCCCTATAACTTAACTAATTCGATTACAGCATTTGCACTGCTAACCCTTTGAAACATGCATGCCGTGTAAGCCTTGTTATCCTCTTACGGCTGCCAAATCCTCTTATGATTGTAAATTAGTTATCAGGGACAATTTCAAAAAAAAAGTTATTCCCCGCCCTGTGGTTTCTGGTTCCTGGAAATGTTGAACAATTTGCGGTTTCGCAGTAAATGCAAAAATAACAATAACAAAAGCCCATCAACCGCAGGAACGCAGGCAAGGAATCTATAAAATAAATCGACTCGCCAATGGTTGTACAACATTATCGTTGCATAATTTCCGCTAATTTGTGCGTCCAATAACGCAGAGTGGCGACAAATGTGGGCCAAACGGAATGCAGTCAGCTGGTTTCTCTGGGGATTGGGTGGTTTCGGTGGGTGAAGTCAATGCCACCAGCTGGGCGGGTCATTTGCTGGATAATGTTGACCCCCGCCTCCTCGTACCGGTCCTTTACATAATGAGCGCACAATAAGTGACTCATAAATGTTGGATTAATATTGTGCCACAATGACTTGGATTTCAGGGGCAGCTGGCGGAATACGATCGGGAATACATAACACATCCGGCCGGGGGACTTGTTATTTATCGTTTGTCGCATTAATCAGCTCGCATAGTAATAATAATGCCAACAATTACAGCAAATCAATATTTGGATTGCATTGTATTACATCGAAATCCCAGAATACACTTTTGAGCGGGCGGGGAGTGGGGTGGGAGCACTCAACCGAGCCTCGAGGTTGATCCAAGTGGACACTCGAGAAACGAGACCGAGAATCGCTCCCAGGCCCCATTTCTCAGGCCAAGAGTTTTTCATGGCAGCCTCGACAACGTTTTATGCCTGACCATGCTTTAGTTTTATTGATTTATTCCTCCTGCCTTGGTTCAAAAACAAATTACAAGTGCCTGTTGCGGTCCACTTTTTTCCGCTCTTCTATTTCGGGGAAACTATTTTCATGTACTTGTCGAGAGGAGAAAAGTTAAGGAAAAGGAAAATAATCCGGGCTTTGCCTGCTTCCTGCCTTCGGTTCAAAAACTACCATTCTCCCAAAGAAACTTGAGTTGACCAAAACGAAAATTGTGGTCATTATTTTAATCCAAGTTTAAATGTTGGTAGAAGTTTAATGTAAAACGCTTTATGGGCAGATTATGTTGAATAGTGTAACCATAGCTGCGATATTCGCTGAATATATGCTCATCAAAATATGCGAAATCAAATTAATATTCAACAAAAAGAATTGCATTTTTGATGAAAGAACATTTGCATAGCAAAATTACTTTTGAGTTTTCCAGTACTTATAAAAATTTTAAACTTCTTAACAATAGTTTCATATTTAAATTTGCAATTTTATGCAAATTGTTTTATCAAATAAATTTACGAAAATTCATTACTCACTATATTTAACTATGTATTTATGGTCTTATACACTCAGAAAAAAAGTACACAGCCAGCTCACTCTTGATTATATACCCAAAATAAATTGGTTGTGGGTAAAAAAACTCCATTTATTCGCAGTTTTAAATTTTCCTATTAAAATGATAAGAAAAAAATAACTTTTTTAATGCAAAATTTCTACATTAAAGAAACTATTTTTAATCAATAAATATTTTAGAATAGTACGACATCTATTTAAGTTCCCTTTTTATAGAATTCCGAGTTTTATTTTGAGTGTTCTGGGCGATTGTGCAATATTCTGGGCACTTGCTATGTTGCATGTTGTCTTTTCACATTATTTTTGGCTGGCTCAAGCTGCCATGGCAATTTGTCTTGCACATTTTTCGTGTTTTAGTTTTGTTTTCCGCTTTTTTGCCTCTTTCGGGCTGGATTGTTTTGTTTTCGTTTTTCCGAGCTCTAATTGCTGCGGCTGTCGCTGTTGGGGCTGATGCTCTCGTCCCCATTGTGGCAAATTATAAAAAACACGAGCGGCAGCAGTAACTAAGGGCGGCAACAACAACAGCACCACCAGCAACAATTGTGATGTCGTCCTTGGGTGACCTTGTGCTCTGCGGGACTTGCGTGAAATGCTCATTATGCGCTGCCATGTGGGTGGCAAGTGGGCGGAAACCGTCGAGCAGCGCTTGCATTTTAATGGTTGCAATCAAAATTTCAATGCATTGTTATGAGAAGTTCGCAAAAGAAAAATGGGCCAAGCGGCAGAGTGGCGGTAGTAATAACAAGCTGCTGGAAAAACTTTTTGCCAAGCCAAAAAAAAGATTATGTCTGACCTACGTTGCGTATACTTAACCTTCTAATTGGAAAGTTTACCGAAAATTATGGCCCTCTAAAAAAGAATTGTTGCAATCTTCACTTTTACGGCAGCAACAATGAAAAAGTTCGCCAAGCTGTAATTAGACCACGCCCCTTGATGGGATAGCAAAAAAAAAGAAGGAAGGAAGGAAGGAAAATGGCCGCCCCATTCCTCATCCGCCCTGTGGGCGTGCGCGAAATGATGAGACAAATGAATGAGAATTTAATAGTAAAGGCAAATAAAAGCTGAGCAACTCAAGTCAAGGACCAAGGACGTCGGCAGCAGTTTAATTTCATCAGGAGATGATGCTTCCTTTGTTGTAAAGAAGCGAGGGGAGATGTGTGAGCACATCAGCAAATGCCTGATGATAAAATAAAATGCCAAATGTGCTCGCATTATTCAAATGTCATGATAGTCTAGTGGCATACCCAAGATGAGGAGGCAGAGCAGACAGCACAGCTTGAGACCGAGCAGTCTCCACTCCACTCGACTCGACTTGACTTGTGGCCATCACGCGAGTCCTGATATCCAGCTAGATATATGGCCAGAGTCAACCACATTGTTTAACAAAAGTGGGCGGTGCGAGTCGGGTGCAGAAATTTGAACTACTGTTTAATAAGCGTGAAATTTGCAATTTAAAAGACTGAAACCGGAGATAGTGGCTTAGAAAGCAGCATAAAAAGATTTTAAAAGGCAAATACAAAGTTGAATTATAAACTATGACAGGCAGGTCCTTTGTTAATAGAAAACAAGAGAGAACGCTATAGTCGGGTGCCCCGACTATCAGATACCCGTTACTCAGGTAAAAGGAGTGCGAGGGAGATAAAGATAGAAACTTTGATCACGCATAACTTTTAAACGAATGGTCCGATTTGAAAAATTTCTTCTACATTTCGATAGGTATTGATAAACACAATAAAACTGCATTTTTACTTTTCCGAAATATTTAAATTTATATTTAAATAAAATCGTATATAAGCGATTGTGGGCGTTAAAGGGGCGTGGCACCTGTTTGAAACAAACTTGCGCTGCGTAGGAACTCCTAAAATCTGCATGCAAAATGCCAATCTTCTAGCTTTTATAGTTTCCGAGATCTCAGCGTTCATACGGACAGACAGACGGACAGACGGACAGACGGACAGACGGACAGACGGACAGACGGACATGGCTAGATCGACTCGTCTAGTGATCCTGAACAAGAATATATATACTTTATAGGGTCGGAAACGCTTCCTTCTACCTGTTACATACTTTTGCACGAATACAATATACCCTTTTACTCTACGAGTAACGGGTATAAACATTAGCTTAGTTGTAAAGGATGTTGCCAATTAATATGTATTATAAATTTGGGAATCCATATTGAGTCAAAATAACAATAAACATAATAGAAAAGTAAATTTATGTATTTGTTTCTAGTTTCAAAGGTCTTACATATATCTACATAATTAATATTTATTTAAAACAATTTAATTAAAAGGAAAATATTAACAAATAAAATATTTATTTTTACTACTTGTTTAACTCTTTTTATATAAATTCGAGCTATGGAACTGTGTTAGAAGCTTTTCAGAGAAATTCAAAGTTTTCAATTAACAGATGCAATCAGCAAAAACATTTACAGTCATTTCCTAAATTATGGATCACAAAACAGACAACTTTTTCAATTAGTGCTGTGCATATTTCAGCAGTCACATTATTTCCCGAAAATCAACTGTGTGCATGTAAGTGTACACTTAGCTGTGGCAGCTGCTCAAATCTCGTTTATACGACCGCTCAATAAATGCTTTTATTCGAGCATTTTCGGCATTCGCAGCCCAGCGTTTGCAGAGCGGTTTAAATGTGAGAAATGCGACAATGTGCGTAAGGACTGAATTGGGATTGGGTCAAATCCTTTATGGCTGAGTTGGGGAAACCCATTCCGATGATGTCTGCGCGCACTCAGCACGGAGCATTTGTTTTTGCCTTCCACATGCGGAGTGCAGACTTCGTGTGACAAGGCATAAATAACTAAACACCTGCAGAATGTTTGGGTGGTTCCTTAGCATTTTCTGCTCTTCTTTTTTTCGGTTTTTTCCTTTTCGTTTATGGTTTTGCTTGGCTGTCTTTGGTCGTTTGTCGTGTCTGCAGTGGGGTTATAAATTACACACGACTCGTCTGCGTTACGCCAGCCATTTGTCAATATATCCTTGGTGCCAGGACTAACCAAAACGATGCGTTCAGATTTACCGCCAAATATTTTCCTGACGAAGTAAGATTTCCTTCTGAGCGACTAAGGCGCCATCCTGCGGCAGGCAGTGGAAAACCAAACAAGAGAGTTTGTAAGCTTTTCGTGGTAAAAAGCTCTGGAAATTAAGAGACCCACAGAGGCTCGAGTCCTTTGTAATCAGCTGTTGCAGGAGATAAGCAAAAACCGACGTACATAGTTAATCAATAGAAAACTCAAGGCTATTCTGGATGATAAGATATGTGCCAAGCGAGGGAAAGTGTTGAAATATGTTAATAGACTAGCACAATCTGTCAAGTACAGTTTGAATAAATAAATTAGAAATGGTACGCGCTATTTTTCATTCTTTTTTTAATAGCAAACACATTTCGAAATTTCATTAAAATGTATTTTATTAAATAGGAACAGCATAATTTACAAAAAGAAGAATTTTTCAAATAACCAAGTTTTTAAAGAATTCTTATTTGTAATAAAATATAATCTAGGTAAAAAAATAGTACAAAAAATTATATATTTTGTAGTTTTTTTTTTGAAACACATCATATTTGTTTGCTAATCTAAAAGGGCAAAATTAATTTGCTAAATTAGGGCAAAATATATGAGGTATTAGTTATTAATACTTCTCGGAAGAATTAAATATTTGAATCTTGATAACATTTTATTTAAAATCCAATAAACACCGTTGAATAAACAATTACAGTTCCTTAGGAAGTAGATAATTATATTTTTACAGAAATAAATATTTGGATTGATTAAACACTAAATGTAGGCAAAACATTAGTTGTCTTTTTAAACAAAATCATTTACACCTATAAGTAATACAAATATTTATTCTATACTAAAGTAATTGTGCATTTTTATATGCGTTGATAAAGAATAAGAGCCACTGCTTTCTGGTTTCAATGCCACGACTCTCTTCTTCGGCTATTTTCCTCTCTTTTTAGCTAGCACAGAGCTTTTATCGGCGCTGATTTATGCTCTTTGCGAGAGCTTCCGCTCTTGAGGCGTCCGCTCTTCCTTCCCAAGAACGGCGGCCAGCTGAAGGCAAGGACATGATTTGCAGCCAGTCAGTTGATTGGCAACACGTTTGCCGGAAGGTAATACGCCCAGCCGAGAGCAACAGGAAGTGCCTCCCATCGCGACTGCCACTTCCGCCGAGTCGCGTTCGTAGTTGTCGTCCTTCGGCTTCGCTGGGGTCCTGTGTGTATGCATAGTTCGGGTGAAACCACCAAGTGAAGTTCCTGGCCAAAAAAAAGTGATTCAAGTGGCAATTTTAATTACTCGGGAAATTGCTAAAAAAAAAATATATATATATTCGAGGAGAAAAGAGGAAAATTGCGCTGGGAGTGGAGTGGCTGGCCAAGTCAACTTGTTGCTTTTGTTCTGTTCCGAACCTGTTGCCCTTCTGGCCGATGGCTGGTCGTAATAGAAGCCACAACAAATCGCTGGCTAACAGCAAATATTTGCCCAGCAATTTGTTGGTTTTGTCTTGCTCTGCCCCTCGATAAATTAACAGGTTAATGCTCGGATGGACTAGAACGGGGTCCCCAGCAATTGGGGCATAAGGACAGCGACGACTAAATTTTGCATTAAACACACTTTAAATTAACAATTATGTAACGCAGAGGAGAAAAACCGTAACGCCTCCCGGCAAAGGACACCTGATCCTCCGCCCCAACGCCCGCTGTGTGCCAAACAATAACAAAAGCGGATTAACACTTAACTCGACGGCAATGATATGACCTGAAACCGACCTGAAACAAAAGTCCCACAGCCCGACCCCGCTGCCGCTGGCTTGACCCGACCCTTTTGCCCAGTCGATCTAACTGGGGTTAGGAACCCTTTTCAGGTGTTTGGTGGCCTTTTCGGGGTGGATTGTGGAAATAAAACTCCAAAATTACACTGAGCAACAGGGACGGGGCGAAGGAGAAAACACGAAACTCGAAAAACTAAACCAATTTGCATAGGGTCTTTGATCGCATTTAGCCAAAACAAGCCGCACAACATTTTTGATTAATTTTCATTAGGAGTTCAAAAGTCGCTGCTGTCTGGCTTTTGTTGTCCAGTGCAAGGAAGTGAGCAGCCAATTGTTGTCCTTAAGCCGCAAAATTTACCCCAAGTTTATATTTGCTGGCCCTTTATTTTTATTTATGTCCGCACATATACATTTCTGGACCCGGCCTCAACAATTTGCCTTTGTCCATTGCGGGCGTTCTTCTCCTTTTTTTTAGCTCGGTGTATCTGCTTTTCCGGCAGTTTCCTTTTCAGTTTCAACGCGAAAATGTTTCCAACTGAGTTGATTATACCCGGCGCAAATCAAAGGCTGCCAACAGCCGCCCCCTTTGTATCCTTATATCCCTATATCCTGGGATCCTTAAATTTCCAGCATTCTCTTTAGTTAGAGCTGGCTCCTGCTCCGTTTTTTGTGCGCTCTTTGTTCGATATATATACATAGCTCAGTCTTTTATCTGCGACGAGCTTCCTCATGCCGTGACCTTGTGCGCGGGGTTGGGTTTTCGCGGGGGGCGGGGCTGGTGGGGTGTGTGTCCGCGGGGGTTGGATATTTGCGACCTAAATATTTCAGAATTAATTTACCAAATTAAAGCCGGTCTGCTTATCCAAGCCACTGAGCATCGCAATTTATCTGCCAACCTGGCCGCACACACCCATACACTTACACACACACACACTCATAGGCACGCACACCTATGCATGACAAACGCCCAAAGGTATTAATTAGTATGGCCCAGCGAACAAAAAATTAAGTGAAAGCGCTGGAAAACACACAACTATAACTTGCCACTTGCACACAAAACAAAAATTAGCGCTTATAGATTTAGAACATTTCGATATCCCCAGTAATAAAAAACACCCAAGTCAATCGGTATTATTGGAATTTTAGCCAAGGGTATCATTAAAATTGTCACCATTTTATTTTTATGAGTTACATATAGTCATGAAAGGGTTGAGGAAAAACTATTTATAACGTGTAATTTGTATACAAAAAAGCGTTGTTAGAATGGGAGCTTATCGGAGCATTATCACAGTTATTTAAAAGCTGGGAAAACATTAATATTTTATGAATTTTTAATCTCGAATTCAAAATTCAATTTCCATCACCAATTATTTAATATACATTTAAAGATTATAATATTGTTTTCTATGTACTGAAATAAAACCTTAAGCATACGGCCGAAAAATCCATAATCCAAGTCTTATGGTTATGGTTTTTTGTAGAACCGAGACATTGAGTCCATCTTTTGGGTGTTGACACGACATAAACAAAGTCAGACAAGTAAATCAGAATGAAAATAAAACCAGGAGTGTCTATATAGCGCCGTAACATTAAAATTTGATCTACCTTCCGCGCCAGTTAATGAATGAAAAACATAAATGATAACGCAATTGAAGGCAGGCAGACAAAGTCATAAAAGCGGGATAGAAAGTTGAGTGGTTTTTTATGTGGATTATGATTTGTGCGCTGCTGAAAGTTTAACCACGGGCTGCGGATTAGAATCCTTTGAAAAGAGCTTAAGTGTAGAGAATTATTCCGGTAGTCTGTCATTAACAACGCACATTTCATGGAAAGTGACCCATCTGCGTTTGAATTTATTTTTATGGCCATTGTTTGTCTCTGGTTTTTGTTTTTCTCTGTGGCATTTGATGTGGCAATTCCCGGCGCCTTTTCCGCAGCGCGATAAGCGGGAACACAGCAAAACCTCTAATGTATACATTTGAATGCCATTATCACAAAACGCTGGCTGATAGGCGGCGGGCAGGAACCGGGGGCAATTTAGCCGCAGAAAGCCAGCCACTCATTGTCTGGCGGTTTTGCCTGGTTTTGCTTGGTTCTGCCTGTTTTGCCTGTGTGGGTGTGTGGGTGTGTATCTGTGCGTGGCTAGGCCTGTCTGTGTGAGTGCCGCACTGGATGTGATTATTTCCAAGCAATTTACTTTAATTCGTCGCATTTTAGAGGGCCAGAAATATGCCAGAGACAGCGGCAAAGTCATCAACTCAATGCCAAAGTACCGGCAATTCCCCCGACTCCCATTTAACCCCTCTCCGCATCCGTTTAACCTGTGCCACCCACCAAATCGTTGGTTCAGCCCGGGTAATTCCCCTTTTATTGACTGCAATCATCATCTCCATCATCATCATCATCATCGTTGCCGCCTTACCTGTTTTTCTGTGGCTCTCGACACATGTTTGTGTGTGGACACTAATTTTCCAGGATTTTGCTTTTCGCACACTCACATTTGTAATTGCAATTTTGCTTAAATTTTGGGTGAAACAAATTGAAACTGTGGCAAAACTACAGCAAAGAGGGTTGACAGATAAATTGATACGGATCTATTGTTGTTACGCCCAGAAAAGCATAAACACACATTCCCACACAGAGATACAAATTGTTGGACTGCGGTTACGGCAAAATATTTAAATTAACTTTTGTAATGAGACATTCGGACATTTTTTATTGCTCAATTAAATGTTTCAAATTGAAATGGGGTTTTGGTTGGCCCGCCTGCGGCGACTCCACAAATATTTTCGGTTTTTAAAACAAAAAGTGTTCAAACCCGCATTTAAACTTCGCAAATTAATGCTGCAATTTAAAAAACATTATCTTTGTATAGCACAAGCAGTTTAATTTTTTAGTTTGGACACTTCTAACTATGTAGTAATAAAAAGTTAGTTTGTTGGTTCACAACAGCATTTATTTTTTAACTTTTTAATGCAATTTGACTAGCAAAGAAGAGTCTGTATAGAGACCTAACTTGTGTTATTTTACTTAAGCTTTACACAGCAAATACCTTTTTGAAAAATTTAATTATCTTTACTTCAAGTTAGTTTTTATAGACAGTTTCCATAATACTCCCATAAGAAAAGCATATTTTTTTGAAGTTTATTTGCGACCCTGAAATTCACCTGCAGTCCTTGTCCAAGGCAAACGAATTTTTGTTTGCCTTTCAATTTCCAAACGTTAATTGCAACAAATTGGGTTGGCAAAGGTCAGATCTCTCCTATAACAATTTTTCGGGTGAGCAGGTGCCTAATTGATACCCTGACCTTTGTTCAGTGTCCAACAAAATGAGTGTTATAAAGTGACCTGCGCCAGAGAAAAAATCCAAATAGCAAAAGGGAAACGAGACGCGCGAGAGTGCAAAATGTCGAATTTCAATCAGTCGAATGCGCCACGTCGATTGGCTCCCGGGACTGCCACACCTGTGACCAGCAGAGGTCCTGTTCCTGTTTCTGTTCCTGCTCCCGCTCCTGTTCCTGGATCCACATCCTCTCCGGGTGCACCTGTAGTGCTCACGGCACGACTGACCTCGGACAACACCGTCAAGAGCGGGGTGGTGACCATGTCACCCCAGCAGGTGTTGCACCACCAGGTGTCGCCGGAGCGGCAGAATCCCAGTTCCTGTCCGGACTCACCCATCCGTAGGGTATCGTCGAGCTTGAAAAACTCCGCTTTGGATTTCGCCTCGCGGTTCTTCAACAAATGCAAAGCGGCCACATTCACGGTGGATGGTGCCACCTACACAATCGGTAAGTAAACAACTTTGCATTCCGGAAAAATCGACCACCTTAGTCGAACTTATCGTAAAAGTTAAGTCAATCTGGTAAACCCAAAAAACCCTTGGAGTTTTGAAATCACCCATAAAGGTATAAAAATGTTCAAAATATTTATTTATTGGATTTCTTTACTCAAAAGAAAAGAATGCGTACCTTAAGAAATTTTTATAAATTTATTTTTCCGCTTTGTAAAGATAAAGTGGTTTGTAATAGTATTTTTAAGATTTTGCAGTTCTCAATTTAAAACTAAATCCTTGGCAGGAAAAATGTTTGATAAACCACAAACACAAATTCTAAAAAGTTAAGTTTTAATTACACAAAGAAGCATCTGGTCCATAAGCCCCTTGTCAAAGGTAACAAAGTTAAATGAGAAATGAAAACTAAATCTTTTTGTTTTCCTGTATGCAACAAAGGTGGAATAACAAAAGCAATTACGAGGTCAACAAGTGTCTGTGCGGAGTGGGAATGCATGCATGGCAAATGTGTTATTTTGGCATTCCTTCCATTGTTTTATATGCATACCCCATCTCGTCCCCTCGCTGCACACCTGACATTGTGTGCAAGGTCATCGATTGACATTGGCCAGGTGTTTCCTTCGCTCTCGTTCGATTTTGTTTTCGCTTTCCTTATCGATTCGCTGCAGCTACAGATACATGTCAGTTATATGGGTAATTCAATGTGAACCGGCGATGACGCGTCTTCTTCTAAGGAAAGATTGATTGCAATTTTAATAAGCTGCTGGCATGAGAATCAAAAGCCATATTTTTATGAATAAATATGAATTTAAATATTTAAAGAACAAAACGAATCGTTTTCGATATTTAATTTGTCATGTTTACTTTTTTAGCCAGGGTTTTTAACTGCCCAATAATCTTGAATGACAGAATAAGATTTTAATGGTAGTAAGCTCTAGTTCATAGCCTTTTCTTACACAAAATTAAATTATTTTTATCAAAATTCTTTGAATTGAATTTGTTTAAAGTTTAATTTAAGTGCACTTTATATTAAATAATTATTTGATTAAAATACAAAAATATATAATTAAAAGAAAAGCTGAGATTACCAATATCCAATAATTAATCCAAAATTGAATCGAGTAAATAATTCCCTTTCGGCATGAAATATTTTCTCCTCAAAAGTAAAGTAAATTTGTATTTCCTAAGAACTGTAAGGAAACCAATTTATGTTCTGGGTCACTTAAGTTAATTAATAAAAGCTGTGTTTATTTTGTCCTATTCAAGGCTACAATATTCAGACTCCTACCAAATTCAAGCTTTAATTTACTTTACTCCAAAAACAAGACCTGACGACAAGTATTGATTGAACGACTGCTTTCGCAGCCATTTTTGTTCAATTAAATTCGATGCTTTACCTGTGCAGACGTGTGTTGGCATAGCAATTGTCGCCGAAATTGGAAACTCACGTGCCGAGGTGTTAAGTGTGTCTTTCTGGTCCATTCCTGGGTCCCACTTTTCCCCAGTGGAATGCTAAAAAGATAACTTTGATACGGCACGCAACTTTGAATCCAGCCAAGTCCCAGAAGGCGAATTCGTAAACAGATTTTGCTGACTGAAGAGGATTTCTCTCGTCCTGTGGATGGGAGTGCGTGGGCGTTTATGTTCTGACAATCTGCGTAATTCATCGGCGATATGCAAATCGTTTGATATCGAACTGAAACTCGACGTTGCCAAGTGGAATTTAAATTGCGAGCAGACATAAATATTTTTTAATTGAGGCCGTGACGCGTTAATGAAATGTATCTACATTTGCATCGATGTATCTGTATCGACGTCACACGATCCACTTAGTATTTTTTAATGATGTCAGGCTGGTTTTATTTATGGTCAGACAATCAGAGCAGCTCTCAAAGGAAATTGCTAGGAAATATCCCTGATTACAATGCCTCGACCTCAGCTGTGTGCCATCAATTAAAACTTGAAAATGCAAGGGGGAGAATAGAGGGTCCTGGTTGCATCCTTTGCAATTTCCACAGGGCGTAATGCAATTAAGAGTGCCACCAGTAGGAGAGCCAAAGAAAATGGAAGGAATTCCCAAGTCCGGCCAACTTGGCAACATGTGCGTCACTCTTCATACCCCTTTATTAATAAGCCAGCCTGCAGGCCCAACTTTGTCTGTGGCGCTTTAATCTTTAATTGTTGATTATGTATGCACAAGTGGCAGTGGCGGAAACTGAAGATGCCACACAAGAGAGCAGCCATTGCCATCGACAGGAAACTTAGCCCCAATCCTGCGTTCTTGCACCTAGGCTCAACATCCCCTCCCCTCTCCCCTGGTTCTATTTCACTCGGAGCACAGTGGTGAAGTTTTTGTTTATGTTACAAAAATCACGGCTTTTTAAACAAATACGATTATTTAAATGAAAAATTATAGGCAATTGTGCAACCTATAAAAAGCCATTTAAAACATTTTCAAGACCTAAGAAAATATCTACTTGTATAAAAGTACTACTCAAAATCACATTTGAAAAGTATGGCAAACATGCTAAATTATGTTTTATTTTATTTTCCATTAAAACAGCGGACAGTTGCGATTTTGGGCAAACCGTGCATTTTTGGTGGATTGTACACGAGATTTTTATTGTAGTCTTCTCTTTAAAAGCGTACTAAAGTATCAAAAAACCTTTGTGCTTATTTTAAAAGCTAAAAATCTGAGAATTTTAAGGGTTTTATATTCTACAAAGGGGTACATATTTGCAATTGTTGGAGAATCCCCACATAAATTGATTCAATCAAAATAATCCATGCGATACTAAAAAGTTTGAATTTTAAAACGGGTCTGCTGACCCCACTGTGCATCGTCGATGTCTTCTTGTGTACTTTGCAGTTGGCGGAAATTGCTTTGTCAACGGAGCGAGTGTGGGAAAAGCTGGACAATCTGCAACAGGAGGTCCTGGGCGGTGGTCTAAGTTCAGGTCCTGCAACTGGCCTCCTGTCTGACTGATGTCATAGATGCGCAAATTAAAAATAATGACAACGGAGATTTCCAAGTTAGGCGACGAATTAAGATTGCTCTTGCTTGTTGTAGTTAGTTACTCTCATAAAATATTTGAAAATAAATTTAAAATGTAAAATAATTTAGTAACAGGAAAACTTTAAATCCTTACTAAACGTCTTTACCAATCATCTTCTCATTTTTTTTTTTGGTACATTACATTTTTTTTAATGAATTTTATTAGATTAAGCTTATCTAAAAATGATGTTTGGTTAAAAAATTTTCCTAAACACATTTCACAACTTTTTATTACATGTTGTTGGGGGTTTTTATTACCTTCGCTTTTTATTCTGTCGAAAATCAAATAGTATGAGCTCTTTTCTTTACTTACTTTAAGTATGGTTTAACCACCTAATGATTCTTTTTGTAACATTGTAACTCAAGGGTATTCAACAATCAACGACTCCGTACAGGTAATCGAATCGAGGACTTTCTGCACCTTGATTGCAGTGCAAAGCAACAAAAAGGGCAAGGGAATAAAGCACAAATCCAATCCCGAACCCAGTGCACAATCCGCACCTTTCGTCCGCCGATCCATTCCGCAGAGCGACATTAATCAAGGCAGTAAACGATGGTACTATTGGGTCAGGCATGACCAGCGCCATTACCATGACAGAGTCGTTGATTTAGGTCCTTTCCGCCGGCCAGTCGTACCTGTTGCAATCGAGGATTTATCGATTGGCGCCGGAGGAGGTCCTGGCTGTACTGGCACTCCTGGCACTTTTGGCAGTGAGCAACAAGCGAGTGGGAGAGAAATGAAAATCGATTTCACGCTCAAATTGATTTGGTTTTTATTGCCTTGGCCATTTAATTTATGTTCCCTCGACAAAAGCTGACTGCTGTGGAAGCATGCCGGGGATAACAATGCAAGGACCTGATCCGACGGAAGGACTCCGAGTGGAATTCTTTGTTGCGTTACGCTTTGACAATATTAGCGCTTATAAATTTAAACTGACGGTGGGACAGGGAGGGGCCCCTGTCGGGAAAACAAGGAAACAAGTCGGCTTGTGGGCGGAAAACATTCCTTAGGCATCGAGGTGACGGCCCTGACAAGATGTCGCCGCTCCTTCTCCTGTTCGTCCTGTTCGTCCCCATTCTTCCTGCCAATGCTGTTGTTGCGAACATTGATTTTCTGCTGAGCCACCGACTGCCACCCCCTAACCAAAACCAAACCAAACCAAACCGAACTGAGCCAAAGTCTGCCTTTTGGACCCACGCACAACCATACATTATTTGGTTGTGAATGTTGGTTTTTTTCGGGTGGAGAGTGAACAAGTGGATTCGCCACTAACTCCATCTCCCCCTGTCTGAAAATTCTGTTGAGGTTTGCGGGCATATTTTGGCAAAAACGTTTTTGCACCAAGTCAAACAAAAGATGCCGGGGATATAGGACTTTGCGAGGCTTGTCTGCCGAAGACTTTAATGGCATTCTAAGCTTGTCTAACCCGCGACATAAAAATGCTGTTAAATTGCAATCTGTGCAAGACCAAATTAAAATTTAACGCTCCTTTGACTATGAAGCATTTTCCCATGAGTCGAGCTATTTGTTACATTAAAAAGGCTGCTAAATTAAAAGCCAAAAATATTAAAGGCTCATAAATCAAAAGGCAGATACCAGACGTGCTAAATATATATGTAATTTTGTGTTTATAGCATCGTTTTTAATTTAACACTTTAAACTGATTAAAAGTCTAATTTTTTGTTGCAAATTTGTGTTTTCCAACATGATAATATCACAAGCTTCACTTACTAAAATGAATAGATTAAAATAAACCTTTAGTTCTAGTTTCTAGGGTAGGAATTAGCCCATAGCCACCAGCTCATTAGTTTTCCTATGGCAGTTCTGCGCCAACGTTAGACATCCTGTTGGCATCCTTTACTTCCTGTCCCAGTCGCTGCCTGCCGTTGTCACTTTCAACACTCTGCCACCGCCTTTTGCAATTTGTTTCGAATTTGGCATTAATTTTTCACACAGGACCAGGGAAATTGAAATGTTGCCATAACGGAAAGTCGTTACGAGGATGGTGACGGGACTATTTTACAGGTTTTCTAGTCTCAGTGATGGCTTAGAATTCAATTAAAAGTTTATTAGTCGAGCCGAGCGAAGACTAAGTTAACTCTGTGGCTTAAACTGTGTTAATTGAATGAAACTACTTAGGCCGAAAGTTTTCGAGCTTAACATTTGATGGCATCCCCGGTGGCAGCTGATGAGCTCATAAAACTCACAGACCAGACATGATAAGTACTTTCGAAACAGCCCAAAATAAATATCCATTTCCATCTCCTTTTCCAACACTCCTCAAGCCTCTCATCTTTAATGGCGCTGGCATTCAATTTAATTGCCATCGTTTCCGCAGCTGATTGCTCTCAATTTCCAGTCTCCGACTAGGCAAAGATCTGGGCCTGTTTTTGGCCTGGCCTGGTCGCCATGGCCAGGTGTTTGGCAAGTCATTTGGCAACTTCAATCAACGGAAATTGAAACGCAAACGTCGAGCATCCATTTCCCCCGTGAAACGTGCGAGTGATGAAACAGAAAGTGAAAGCCTGTCCCAACCCGCTGCACTCCCTGTACTACTGTACACATTCCCGAATTCTCTGTGGCCATATCTATTCCGGCGGTTATTGTTTGCCCAATCTATTGCTGGCTTCATATTTATTTTATCGCCGGAATAGCGAATGAAAACCAAACCACTCCGCACCTACTCACTCGCCCACGTGGATTGCCGGTGAGGATAACAAACTTTTTGTTTATTTCCATTGGCCAAACTGCAAAGAAAGAAACGAAAAATTTAATTTAAAAAACCAGCAACTGGATGGCGTGTGAGCGGGGCTCCAGGCAAGGGTAGCCCAAAAAAAAAAGGAAAACAAACTAGAATTGTTTACATTTCATGGCCCAACGCCAAAGCCTTTTCGTGGCGGGTGACAACATTTGGCAAAAAGAGTGAAAGCACTATTTTAAATGGATTGTCTACGGTGTTAAAAATACGTTTCGGGTTTAAGCTGATGGAGGGACAAAAAAACGAGGGACTGTTTTAATTTGTTGCAGTTAATCAAGGGAAAAAACGGACTAAATTAAATATAACGTTTTTACAAAGGCCATACATTCCGACAACGTTTGCCCAAGCACATTTGAAATACATTTAACCTTTTGAAAGCTCAAAAGGCATATTAAATGCTCCGTTGCCTTCCGAAAATATTCACAATATTTTTTCCCATTTCATTTACATCTCAAATGCACAACCATATATAACCCGACGTCAATGGGTGGATAAAAATATCGTGCATGACGGGAGTTCATCTTTCCAGTGGGCAGACCGCAGCCTAATTGAAATTGTAGTAGCATCATCAATCATAGCCCCATAACGTATACGCAGCGTATGCGCACTCCAGAGCCCGCCAACATAAGCAATATTCTTATCAATTTACCAAAACACTCCACACCACCTTGGTGTCGGACCGACAGCCTCCATGGACGGCTATGCTCGATATAAATTATTATGGCAATCATCGGTGACTTTTATTCAGGTCCCACGCCAGCTGGGAAACCCCAAGGAAAATTGCTTCGGCCAGTATGAAAAAGGAAAGCAGAATTGCGGAAAGAACTGGAAAACAATAACACAGCAGGTGATATTTTTTATGGCTGGTTCTTTTTTGGATACTTTTTATGGCTTTCGCCGGCGGCGTCTTGAACCTGAATACCTGAATGAAACGTGCCAAAGATATGGCGGTCCTTGTTATTATTTTCGATGTTGCCCTTCTGGCCCTGGCCTTCATTAAGCATCCGCCCATCCGCATCTTTTGCTACTTTTCGTCGGCTGATGGGTGGCCGGGTAAATTTAATTTAAAGAAAACTTCATCAGGTGAAAATGCAATGGCAGTGCGGGAAAATCTCTCAGCTGCAGCGAGCGAAACTTTGCCACGCACAATAGGGGCGTGACTTGCCCGGCACTTAGTGAAAGTGCTTATTGAATTTACCACCTGGACGAAAGGGGCCAGCAAAGCCCCCCAATAAGCAGGTACTGTCGACATTGTTTGGTACATTATGTACGGACTGCGGAAGCCAGTTTATCCCCCAGCTTAAGACTTGGCTGTGACTGCTCGCTCGCACTTTGCATAATTTGTAGCCCTGGGTCACTTTTGACTGCTCCGCAGTCGCCTCTCGGCCCGCCCCTTCAAATGTCTCTATCGGAGCTTAGTTTATAATGTCCATAGACAGTTTTGCTTTTTGCCAGTCTTCTGCAATTTATCTGAAAATCTACGCGACAAAGGAAAACTTTCAGCTTTGAATTTTCTATTTTTTTCAATATTAACTCAACCAACTTGTTGTGGGCGAACTGAAAAAAAAGGGATGCGATCTGGGACTACTCGGTTGGCATTGCTGGGTGTGTCGCTCTGTGGAGGGCCTCATTGCCATCGCACACGCTAGAGAATTGTGTTTTAGGGGCGTGCCGGCCAAGTTAGTGTGGTACTACTTGGGCTTTAGCTTGTTTATTACCCTGCCCGCAGTTTTGCCCTACTGTTATCCTCTTTGGCGCTGATAAAAATCTACTAAACTTGGCACCGCGTAATTGAAAGGCGAATTGGATGGAGATGCAGGCAAGTTTTGGTGGTTTTTCTTCAAACAACGAAAATGCGAGGAATGTCTAGAAATATTCTGATTGCAAAATTGTGTGTTATAAGGTCTCATTGCTTGCTCTAGAAACTTAGTTGAATTCGTCGGTTGGCAGTCCAAATGCAAGAAAACTGCTGTTTATCTTTCACAAGGCCGTAAAATAAAGTTTACTTCTGAAATAAAATAGATAATAAATAGACTAATAATTATTCATAATAGGTTTAGACTATACTGTTTTAGAGGAGTACTAAATTTTAGGTTTCAATGAATTTGCAAGCAGAGTTTAACAGCTTATCACACTTAAATGCTTTACACAAGCTAGCACCTTTAAAAATATTATTAACACCAAATAATTATTTTTACAGGTTATATCCCTTTGCAACAAATAAAATGAATAAGAAAGTGAATAAAAAGCAAAAAGAAAACCTATAAAAGGCACAAGCCAAGCCCCTCGTTTTCATATCTCTCTCCACCCCTCGGGAATCAATCTTCATTTCGGTGTCACACGCTGCGTATACGTAACATTTTTGTTGCTCCCTCTGTTTTATGGAACACAAATCAAATTTATGCGCTGGTCAACGATTTTGATGGCCCTCAGTCGGCACTTCATCCCCACTAACGTGGCTCTAACCCCGCCCGAACCTCTCGCACTCTTGCTACGTGTTTGGAAAACTGATTCCACCGAATGGCAGCGGCTAGTGCAGCTGTTGTTGGTGTTATTACTATTACTATTCGTCCGATATTTGTATAGATGTGTATTTGGAAAAATCTATAGATTTGTATACATGTGACCTTTGATGGTTCCTATTCCCATTTCCGCTGGAGCTGATCCCGATGTACACGTTGGCCCTGGCAAATTGAAATTGAATTGCGAACTTTAAAAAGTTTATGGCCAAAACGAGGCGAGTGCGCTACTAGAGGGCCACAGCGCACTTAGCGGGATAAAGAGGGGATACGAAGTGGCTTACGGGAGGAACTCGTTGCCATACAGGAAAGTTGTCTTCCGCTCTACGCTTTCCTCGTTGGCAAGTTCTGTGGCAACTGCTTTGCCCCCAGGACTTTGCCCCTCTCGTCCAGCTCCCTCCTCTACTTCTGCTATATCCATCTAGGTACTGGATAACACTTACATCTATATTTGTTTGGCTTTCAACTGTAATCAGACACACGCAACCAAATAAACAAAAATTCATTTTTATTGTTGGCTGCACTCAATTATTTATTTATTTATTTTTCTCTTGCTCAGAACTCGACTGGTCAAATGTGCGCAATGATTTTGATTTGATTTGTTTGCAAACTCATTTAGATTAAAGAGAACGGGATATATGTGGGCGGGTTAAGGCAGAGGATGGTCCAGGGCCAGCCTGTGGTTTATATATGCCAGTTGAGTATCTTAAATGATATGTGGGTTATTAGGCAGACAGGCATTGACCAATGAAGCGATTAGGGAAAAACTTACGATCAAAAGGCCTCAGCATTCGAGTTATCTCAGTCCCGTTTGAATAAAGGTGATGGGTCTGTATAGGGTGTTCTATTAGTCGATGAATTTTAGAAAATACTCCGAATAATTTGCTAATTTTATTGGTATTCATCCCAAATTACTTGTTTTGACTGTATACAAAATAAATACATTTGAACAATTTTTAATATTTTTGAGATCGGAATTTAATTTTTATATTTTATCTTTTGGGACTCAGCAAATATCCTCTTCGGAATTATAATCAAGTCTTAACAAAATATTAAATTTTACCTTCCATTTATGTTGTTTCAATCTTTTAAAATTAATTTTTTACCTTTTGTATTTATTGATTTCGTGGAAGGCCGTCCCATCAGCGTTTTGGGGGAAATAAATTTCAAAGTTTTAAACTCTATGCTGTTTAGTATTTCTTTTCAAAAAATTTTCTAGGCAAGAATCAGAAAAAATGTATTGTATCTAAATAACCATTTAAAATATTTAAAGAAAATTTTGCTTACGTGGATTCAGTTTTACCTAGCCTACATTTTTCTAAAAAGAAAAAACTGCCTTATATATTAAGATAGCAATATATTTTTAAAAAAGCACCCTGTGTTTGGAAGCCTGACCAAAAGCTTGAACAGTAAATCATGCATGAAGAGAAACTCACTCACTCACTCAAATTTTCCGTCTGTCGGCCTAGTGAGCATATTGACCAAAGGTCCGCAAAGGACCTGGCGGAAGCCAGAGGAAGGATATTTACCCTGCTTCAGCCGCTCCCTCGCCACCTGTCTCTCTCTCGCTCCCTCTGTCATTGATTTCTGTGCTCTGAAGTGCATGGGAATGTTGTTTGCTTTTTAAGCAGGCGACTAACCAATACTTGGGCTGGACCAGGAAACGGCTCAGCGAGTCCATGATTACATCTGGGCCTGGGAATCAGGACTTACAGCAGCCTTCACCCACGCACACTGGCAGTCATTCACATACGGACGGCATCCAATCGTACGCATAAATAATCAAAAAGATGCCATATTCTCTTGCAACAAGTCAATAAATTAAAGCGGAATGCTAACCAAATCGATTTCCATTTGAAATGCATGCTGACTGGATTCGCTTCTTCTTTTTGATTAATTTACAATGTGACTGTTATACCAGGAATGCACTTAGTACAGCCATAAAATGTGATCGCATTTCATATGCTGAAAATATGTGAAAGGGACAGAGAAAATGAAAACTTTTTGCTGCCTGGTAAATAATTAATTTTTATTTTATAGCCAGCGAATTGGGTGGCAACGAAAATGTGTGTGGATTTTAGGACGAGGGGTGGTTGGGCACTTGAGGCAAACTAATTAGGAGCAAAAATATAGTATTCTCGAGCTTGTTGTATGTTTGCACGCTGTCGGCAGCAGTTGTTTTCCGGTTTCTGCACAGCACAAAATTTTGACATACTTTCAGGTCTGATTACAGAATTTTCAGAACCAAGATCCATTTTCCGTCCATGAAAATATTAAAAAGCTTAATTAGTAGAATATTTCATATTCCATCATTAACAGTTGTTGCTCAAGTAATAAAGCAAACAAAAAATGTGATATTGGCAACAGGAATTATAGATGCAAATTAAAAAGAAAATAAGCCGGTGAAAATTCAGACATAAAAAAGTTATTAACAGACGGCTATTATTAGTATTTTTTCACTGCATGATTAGTACTTCCTGCTTCTCTACAACGGTGGCTGTAGAATTAGCCCAATAAAGCTGAAAGCCGGAGCACTTGAGTACATACATATGTATGCCCTGCATGTCAGGTGAATGGCTGCCAAGTGCCTGGCAGCTCTTTAACACTCTCTTACGGCCCTCCGCTCGTTTTAAGTGCATTAATACATAAAGTTGCCCTGGTACTCGACTCCTCGCCTCGTAAAGTCAAGTGGGGCTGACTGTGATTTAAGAGATGAGTGTGGCGGCGGAGATCCCTGCATCTCGCACGTAGCATCAGCTGTCACATTCCGGGCGACTGTGACCGAGTCGCAGTCGAGGGCATCAGAACAGCACTCCGATTGCATCTGGCAGCTTTACAGGCCACGGTCCTTAATAAAACTTTTATATTGCATGCCAATTCAGAAAAGGGAGAGCCAGGAAAAGCGGGGATAAAGTATATGAAAGGTGGAAGGATGGCAAAAGAATGGCAAAGGAAAAGTTCACTGAAGTTTCGATGCTCTTTGTTTGGGCTTTAAATGCAAACCTTGAAAAACGAGCACTTAAAGTTAATTGAAAGTCTAACGAATGAAATTTGTAATTAAATTGAAGCTTAATTAAGTAAATGGATTTATTTTAAAGAATGTTGCGAAGTAATACAGCAGTTTTCCTTTACTAGTTAAATGCCATGATTTGCATTTTAATTTTTTTACAGGGTATTACAATATCAGTCAAAAGTTTGCAAGGCAGTGCAACTTCCCGACCCTATAAAGTACATATATATTCTTGATCAGCATCACCGTTTGTCCGATTCTACTCAAACTTGTCCCACAAGTTTAAAGCTTCTTGAATGAAACGTTGCAAAAAGTCTTTTTTCTGTTGCAGGTAGTATATAAGTCGAAGAGTGTTGGGTCGGGCTACTATAGCACCCATTGGAACAGTCGGAAGAAAAGGGAACCAAATTATAACTTCATTGATTTATAACATACCAAAAATATATTATTTTTTAGGAAGTTCAGATATACGGTTATAGTTTTAAAAAAATGGGATGAGTGTATCATATAGCTGTCATAAGGACAATAGGAAAAAAAAGGAAAATAAAATTATAACTTTATTGTTTCTTAACATATATATAAATATTCCACGATTTTGTTATTTTTACATTTAGAACAACGGTTTTACTTTTATAAAAATCGGACGACTATATCATATTTTAATTTACGAAAACAAAATACTATTGGTTTTACTTTAATTTATAAAATATAAACATGTTCAAACTATCATAAAATGTGTTATTGATGAATGCTTTTAAGCCAAAAAAAATACACAATATACCGAATTTTAACTACTAAATTATTTACATTCCATTTTCATAACACTTATAAATATTTAACACATTTTCATATTAATTACATTTCATCGCATCGTTTCGTAAGTGCTTCGTAATCGAAGCTATTTTTTGTCAGTTGTAAAAGCAATTCTATGAAATTAATACGAATTTTTGCCTTTAAAAGTTTCTTTTGCCAACGGAAAAATCGATAGAGTGGGGTGAGCGTTATCCTTTCTGCTATCGGCATCTCTTTTCCGGCAATTCAATTTAGACAATTTTCGTGATAGGCTCCGATTGAAAGTGCAACAAAGTGGCAAAGTGTCGGCCAATTGCCTTTAAATATTCCCCTCGGCAAATATTGATTTATGTGTGTGCAGTTTCTTGCCAAGGCCTTCAGTGTCTGGATAAATTCGAAATATGAAATTCCAAATCCAAAGCAGAATCCGCTCACCGTTTGCATCCGATGGCTCCAATCCCTTGGGTTCACAACAACTGGGGAGCCTGCAACGGGATTAACATTTGTGATTGCAAAAGGGGGAAGTCGTGAAACAGGATAACGTCTTTCAGGATTTTCCCCCACGAACCAGGCCATACAATTGGCCGGCAATTGTTGCTGCTTGGCCCTGTTGTTCGTTGGCAATCGAAAGTGGGCGTTTGTGGTTTCCTGCCCATGACAAGCCACCTGGCCAATGCGAATGCCAATGAGTTGTGCCGACAGTTTGCCCATTTCACAGTCAGCTTGCAATTGAAAGAACAGCTTAATTGCTTTGTCTCGGGGTGCGTACTGAGTACTGTGACCAAAAGCCGTGAACATTTACCAAAATAATTCTGACTCAGTCGGCCACTTTCTTACCTTTGACCCCATCGCATGTCTGGCTGCAGTACGTGCTAATGCACCGGCGCCCATTCCCTCTGATTAATGTCCTTGGATAAGCATGCAAATGACCCAGCTTTAGCATAAATTGCGGCTTTATTTTTTTAATTATTAAACAACGTCGCGGTCTGGCAAGTTACGGACTAGGATGTCAACGAACTTGCTCATTAAGCTGGGCTGAAGGCAATCAAAACTTTTTCTTTTTCGGACAAAACTTTTACGCCCGTCAATTATTGTACTTTTGGTAATTCTTGCCAAGTTTGCCCAGTGCTTTATTCGCCAATGACTTTTACTCTTTAACTGTCATCTGTCCGGCAATGTTCCCCTGGGGCCGAGACATCTCATTAATGGAGCGGTGAGGAGGGCAGTTGGGGACATGCCTTAAGCCGCAGCATTTCCCTCGCTCCTCCTTATGTCCTTGACATAATTTACACTTTCAATAACATTTCTTGTGCGTCTAAGCTAGGGGAATGCCGAGCAATTTATTTAAGCATTATCCTTTTGGCACAACTCCTTTGTCGTAAGTCGCAATCATCATTGTCGTGATGACGATGACGGGCAGGGGCGGTGCGAGGGCGACACGCGCATTTGTCATCATTAAGGATGGTTTGCAGGACTCAAAATTAGTCCGTAGTTGCCGGGGACCCTTGGTCCAGGATACGATTTATGCGTGTGCAGTTCTACTCAAGAGTCACGCCCCGGCATTCGGTGTTGTTGCTGCTCATTATGGCTTAAAAAATGTTGAGCACGTCGAGGCTTGTTTGCATGGAAATCGTCCTGCCTCCTGCCTCCTTAGTCCGGAGTCCAAAGTCCGTGGTCCGTGGTCCGTAGTCCTCGCTCTCATTCTCGTCTTGTCTTGGACAGCACTTGAAACCGGTCGCTGGGGTCCAAGCAGCTCTGCTCACCACTGAGGCCACTTGATAGTCAGCGCTGACATCTCATTATGGCTGTCTACCCGTCACCAGTGCGTATGCGTGATGTCTTCTTCCCTTCACCGGCAGCCCCATTTTTTATTTGGTGCGCTTATGTGCTGGCAAAATGTCTACAACGCGAATTATTTTTATGTGCCATTGAGGACCAATTTCTGTGTGTGCCGCCTGAACATACATTTCCTTTGCTGTGATAAAATTGAAGCCTCTGTAAATTTCACTGGCATGTGACAGGGGAAAATAAATAAATAGAATGAGAAGGTTTTACTTAAATTTGGTTAGAGTCATTCTTTCTTTTTTATGAAATATGTGTGGACAACAAGAGAGCGTAAATTCTACAAATGCTATTACTGGCTTGTACCATCAAGATTTCAGAGTTGTTGAATACTGTCTAACACATTTATTTCATTTTTGCCATTTAAAGTTTAAACTGACAACTTTTTGCCCTGTGAGGCAAACTTTGCTAAGTTCATTGTAAAGCCAATTTAAACAATCATAAGCTGTGAAATTTTGAGAGAGATCAAAATATAAGACAGGGCAACTTGAATTCAGGTCAAATGTTTCGCTATGATGAAATACTGAAGTGATTGTGCTGAAAGATTCTTATTTAAAATAACTAAAGGAAAAATTAGACCACACACATAGTTTAATAAAATTAGACTGGCTCTGAAATGTATTGTATTAGATTATGGTGATGAGAATTTACATATCATGACCGTTTTCCAGGCAGTTTTCATTTCGAGATTCCCCGAATTCCCGGCTTTGTTCCTGCCCTCCTGCTACGCATACGTCTTTCGTTTGGCCCTCAATGCAGCCGAGTCAATCATGGCCCACTTGACCACAGCCACTAAATCACTTCGAATGAGCCCGTTTCTCTGTGTGTTGGCCGGGCCGGAGCCACTTATCAGATGTTTATCTTGGCAGGGAGTACTCAGGGACCTCGGGAGTGGAGTGTACAATCCCGGCCCTGCATGTTGACAGCGACATTTACATAGCAGGACCCCCATCCTCCCGGGCGTGGCAAAATCAATTGCATTGTTGCCCAGGAGGCGGGGTTCTCGGGAGAAGTCGCTGGCACCATTGACAGCACATTAACCCGCCGACAGACAAAATACACAAGGACGCATGCATTATTTATTAGCATTTTCCGCTCGAAAGACAAAGCGCAAAAAAGAAGACAACAACCTTAGAGCCCGAACAAAGGCAACTTTCGAGGAGCTGCCGCTGCCGAAAAAGTGCTCAATCAGCAGGTCGAATGAATCGCTGACTGCCTCCGTTCGTACGCACGAATTGACACTTGAGATGGATTAGCATGACGCCTCAATGGGTCGGAACCCAGAGTGAAAGAGACAGCGAGACGGAAGACAGGGACAGCCTGAGGCGTAGGCCAATAAATCAAAGCGATTGGAAGTTTAAAATCTCGAGAATGTGAACAATTTTAATTCTCCTTCGTATGGGCAACGTTTATACAAAAATAAGCTTTTTATCACAACTTTTATTAATGGGCTGTAGATACCGAGCTCTTGAAAAAATTTAAAAGGTTTTTCTGAGTAGGATGCTTTTTAATTTCGTTAACTTGCTTTTCTTTATAGTAGTGACTTTCATGTAAGAAAAACAGATTTGAACAATTGAAATTCTCAAGTATTTTGATGATTTACAAAACTTAAATATGCGCTTAGAATAAAAATGTAATAATGTCATTACTTCGAGGAAAGCCTATTTATTTTAAATTATTTCAGAATGTTCCGTTTTATGTATGCTTTGACTGCCAAATATTTAATTTGATATTTTAGCTTTATTATCTATTCTGTCGTCAAAGAAACAATAAAAATCCATTTCTTTTTTGCAGAAAATGGGTTTGCGCTTTCCTTTCTTGCAAGCCTTTGTTATCATTCATTTTCGAAGAAGAACAAGTAAGAGAAGGAATCCATTATATGAAAATCGGCAAAAATATGTTGTATCTTGTGGTCGCAGTTGGGGCGTTAAATTGGAACAGCTGTTTTCAGTTGTTACCCTCCTTCACTGGCTGACGACTTGGCTCATTTAGTCCGGAACTGCGGCGCTGGAAACTAACCACTTTCGTTGTCTTTTTCCCACTCACTTTCCCCGTCTCGAACACTCAAGTCGGGCTATTTCCCGTTTCCGGCAGTTCCGCCTTTTGCGTTCTGATTTTACAGCAGGAGCAACAACAATTACGCAGCGTTTTCCCATTATTCTGTAAATTATGAATTAGCTGTGAGTGGGATCCTTTCACCGCTGTCGCATTCCCATCGCCATTGCCCTTCTTTCCTTCGATTCAACCCAACCAATGCTAATCCTAAGTGGGTTTTCCGCCAGCTCCTTTATAATTCATTTAGTGGATCTCTGTCAACGCTGATTTAAAATTAACGAAATCCTTAAACATAAGAGCTGGTTCATATAGAGATAGCTACCTTAAGAGAAAATTTCACTTTTTGAAAAGAGTGTGAAATAAAGGTATTCTAAGTTCATGAAATTAAAAAATTACATTCTCACAAAATTAATTGTTTGATTAAAGCATAAAACTAATAATAATTAAATTTAAATTAATTTCATTTGATTTTAATTTAGCATTTAATAAAAAATGTATTATGTATGTTTTCTAATGTATGAAGTTTCTTTTTCACAATTTTAAAAACAAAATAGTTTACTAAAGTTAAATTACTTTTTATTGGTGTATGTTTTTGGGCTCCCTCAGGTCTTGACAACTTTACAGCCACGTCCCGTATTTCTTGGCTCGTGTGCTTGACTTGGGCCTATGTTAAATGCTTTGTCGTACATCAAAATTACGTCGGCATTTATTAATGAACTGTAAATGTGATTGATGCGAGTGCTGTTGCCCCTGTTCATTATTTAAGTCTGGTTTTCCTTGTTGCTGCATTTGTGCGGCCCAAACATAAACATGGCGCTTTAAATTATATTGCATGCAATTTATTTAATTCAGGATGAAGTGAAGCGAAATGAATCAAAATGAAAAAGAATGAGTGGGTTTCTGTGACTGCCCTCCGCCTATTTGTCTGTCTGAGTGGTTGCTTAGATAGTAAGTTGAGTAGGATAATCTTTAGGGATACATTAAAGTTACCCCCTGAAGAGCGAAACTATTTTTGTCGAGTAATTTCATCACGCTGTTATATATTTAATAATTTTGTATACAGTCTTTTCTTTAAATAATTTACAGTTCAACTCTACTTAAATGCATCTAAAGTCTTTCGCAATATAGTAGAAAATAAACTATTTTCATTTTCGGAAATAATAATTTGAGATATAGCAATGAATTTTATATATATTAAATGTTTTCTCTTTTTTCATTAATAAAGCAAAAGAAACAATGCATTTATTTATGTCAGCAATTTAATCTTTTTGTTTTAAATAAAGATTTTATTATTATTTTTAAGTTAGCCTTCAAATGAAATTTCCTGCTGTCGACCTATTTTCCCTTGGGTATATAACAGTCCATCACATCCGTCCGGTTTATTTTTCTATTCTATTTTCATTTCCATCATCCACACAATCTTGTTTTTCAGTTTCTCATTCGCATTCCTCTGGCACTTGCAATATAAGAATAAATACATTAAGTAAACAACATACAACTGAAAGAGGTAAATAAGTAGAGCTTAGTGAGTGAAAGGAAAAATAAAAGTGTAGCTCAACACGTTTCTCAAGTTTGTTGCAAAAACTGCTGCAATGCTATGGGAATCAACAATGCTGCTGTCAAAGTTCCAAACAAAGCATCTAATTTAGCTTTAAAAACTCCCCCAATTCGCTGGAATTCGTGGCTGTCGCTCATTCTGGCGTAGTCTAATTACACGTAGTCAATTAGTCAAATCATTAGAGCGCAATCTGGAGAGCTGAGACAACAATGGGCGAGGCTGGATGATTAAGAGGCATCCTGTGTCGGTAAATAAGAGCTCCCCAAAATAAAACCCTTATTAACCTGAGCAAGGAAATCGCTTAAAGGGTTTAAGAAAAGCTGGGATTTGGCTGGATTTTTGGGTCTGGTGCATTAAAAGTGCATTACGACAGCTGCAAAGTGGGTGGTCGGAAAAACAACAGGGGGAAAAACAACAGACAACAAACTAAGTGAAACAGATTGCAGCTCTAGCAACTGAAGGACCTTGTTCCTCCACCTACACCTTCACGTCCCCGCACAATTTAAATTAATTAAACCAGCAGGGGTGCGAGAAAGCAAGACATTGTATATACTTTAAATGCAAGCCATGCTTTTGTTAAGCATACGCACTGTGGTGCGACTATGCTTAACCCATTAGCGATCTAAGCACCAGAATAAAAACTACAGAAGAGAATACTTAAGTAGATAGTTGCCATATAAGACAATTAGGAAATTTTTTAACAATTTTTATAGAAAACCATAGACAGCAAAATTTACTTACACGAGTGTTTAAGCATTTGCATAAAATCAGAAACAAGTAATATCCTTCTAGGTTATCTCTAAAAAGTATTAAGATTTTCAGTTTGCTTTATAAAAATAAGAAAAGTTTAAATTCGATTAAAACTCAATAGAAATACAAAATTCAATATGTGGCTTGTGCTCATTCTCAATAAATGAACAAAAGAAAAGCCAAATCCCAAGCAACAAAACATTCTCAACAGGTTGAAAAGGGCCAAATGAGAAAATTAAATATTTAATACTCCAATGCAATGGAATAATCCTATATCAATCCGATTTTAAAGTGCTTTTAAGGCGACGCAGATGTAAATAGATAACTTTCATTTATTGTTTGCTTTAAATATTCATTGCCTTAAAATTTAGGAATAGATAAGAGAACTTGGGGCAACAAATAATTTGGGTGAACAAAGATTCGATTTCTTTTTCCTCACCGAATTGATGATTCGACCACTGCTAATTAGGGGTTAAGCATACGCACCGTGTTCAACGTGGCTGGGAGAGTGTGGTGTGGCTCACCCAACGATAATGGCATTTTTAGCACCTGACATAATTAAACAATCAAGGCCCGTCGCAGCCCCTGCCAAAGGAAGGATTAGGTGTCAGTTTCATAATGCGAGCGCTTGACCTTCGCAGGAGGAGCGTGGAGGGAATCCAAGAAACCGGCAAGACGGATACGCACACAGCGGCCATTGTGTGCAAGGACCTGGCAAACATGAACAGGGATACATAAACACACACTACACACAACACGCACGCACACACACAGCGACATGGAGGGCACTAAAATGCGCTTATGAGTTTTTGCGGCAGCCTCGACAGCGGCAACAACACCAGCAACAACTTAAATATGCAAATATTTGCACAATGGCAATGCAAAGACGAAATAGGAAATTCAGCGGGGGGGGCGGGGAAGGGCCACGGAAGGGTGTTGATGATGCCACACGACCGCAAGCCCGTCGTCATGTGGCTCAGACGACACTTGGCAGCGCCGAGCCACCCAACCGTTTATGATTTACTATATTCTTATTATCGCCCATCCCAACCAGCGACTCTATCCCTCTTTTGTGGCTTAATCTAGCCGAAAAATAAGATTGAAACCAGCTTTTATGAACATTAGAATATCAATTTGGGCGGCGAACACATAATGACTGCAATTAAGACGGGTTGGATGATGAGATTTTAGTGTTCCTAGTTGGATTATGGAATTTTGTGGTGCGGGAACCCTTATCGTTATCAACGGTTAAGAGAGTAAGTTGGCTTTGAAAGAGAGTTGGCCTTCTGAAGCTCCACAAGTTGACAGTGCTGTCTCTCTTTTTATCTCAATAAACAAAGCTTTTCACCACTGCGAATGCTTTCTTGATGGTTGTCACAAAAGCTGTTTATCTGTTGGTTACTTTTTAGAACACAAGATGGCGTGTAGAGAAAGCTTTATAACCGTTTTTTAAACTAATATTGATAGTATTTAAATATATATTCATATAATAAATCAAAACCATAACAAGCACATGTATGGGAATTAATTGGTAGGAGGAAATAATATTTTACCAAACAGTTTTGTATCTTTTTTTGGTTTACTTTTGAAGCAAAAAAATTAATGAATATTTTAAATGTTAAATTTATTTCTTGCCAAAAATGATTGATAGCTAAATCATCTACTGTTATTTCCGATTTTGAAGAATATTTTAAATGATAAATATATCTCGTGCCAAAAATGATTGATAGCTCAATCATTTACTGTTGACATTAATTACCATTTATAATAAATTTTGCAAAAGAAAGAAACATATAGCGAGAAAACTAGACTTTAAATATACATCTGTTGATCACTTACAATATTCAACTAACGTGTTGTAATATTTAAAAGGAATCTCTCTTTCTTACTAGTTGTGAATGGCTCTAACCAAACGTTATATTATCTTAAATACTGAAAAGCATTTACCAAACACAATTTAAGATACAGCACTCCCACTGTCATTAAGTGGATGGCGGCGCACCTATTTGAACGGTATTTAACCGCCCGTTGACAATCGGGCGATAAGGAAAAAATGAAAACGGCTAACTCGCTGTCAAGTGGTGTCAAATAATAGGCCGATGGCCAGATATTCGATATGGCAACGCCGCAGCGGCAGTTCTCGTACCGCTGCTCATTAGGCAAAACATCGAAAGTTGCTGCGATCCGCAATTTGTAGCGCCCGCTGATCGACTGGCTCATTGAATTAAATTTAATTGGAGCCCAGGTAAACAGTCACTCAGTCAGTCAAACAAACAGTCGGTGGACAGTTAAGGCTTCTCCCCCTTTAGCCCCCCAAAACCCCCCCGCGAACACGCGCTGCCCGGCCATATAAACGGCAATTTCGGATCGGATACTCCTCGCACCCTCCCTGACCAAAAAAGATACCCCATCCCCAGCCCCATTCCCATCCGCTGCGTTTCTTTGCTCTGCGCATGCGTGGCGCGCATATTTCATGGCAAGGCGATAATTAATGCAACCAAAAACTGAAATACAAAGTGTCTCTTGTTGTTGCTGTCCAAACTTGCGACGAATAAAAAATCTAAATATTATTTTTATTAAATTTGTTCGTTTATGGATACGCTACACGACGTTGATTGAGGCGGCATTTCTGTTTTGTGGAGGCAAGCGACATGTTTTTCTGATTACTAAATAGAAATAGCTGAGGGTGGACTAAATTATTGTTTTTATAGTCTTTTTAAATTACTTACCTAATTGATTTAATATAATTTTCTTTTAAAATATATTTAGGGGTACGATACACTTGTTAAATTCTTTAACATAAAATTTAAAATATTAAATAAATGCAATTGAAATACAAAAATGCTTCCTTTTCATATTATAAACCACTTTTTGTCGGTGGATTCTAATTCGACTAAGTATCAGGCTGATTAACTATTATTTGCTGTTCGCAAATGAATTTAAAGTTGTTGCGTATCCGTTCCAGTCAATTGAACTTGATTTTCTGGCTAATCATTCGACTCCGTAGGGCAGTCAACAAATCGGTCGATTGCAACCAGAAATTGCTTTCATGTCTGTCAACAGGTTTTTGACGTTTAACTCTTTCGTACGGAGCGGTTCACGGGGCAAATGTATCCAGACGGCAGCGACTGCAACGCGACTCAAAAATCTGTGCATGATGATTTATTGCCGGTGGCCCGCTTTTGGCATTTGACGCATTTGTGCAACATGCGTTTTGACATTTAAAGCTGATTTGTGTGAAATTTGAACGAACAAACAGCAACGACGCGCGGCGAATTAGTCTTTTTTTTTTGCACCTCACATTTGACGCTTGTCTAGTTCTAATTTTAATTAGAATTCGTTATTGATTTAGTTGTTGATTTATTAATAGCAGTGATTAAGTGCACGGCTCCGGACCATGGCGCCCGCAGCTTATTTGCCTGGCACGCAATGCCAAGATCCGATCCGATCCAGGCCGAGCCTGTCCAGTTTTGGGCAAGCCTCAAACCAGCTTTCTGGCCAACACGCACCACTCGGCGCTGGGGCAGCTGCAGAAGTCCAGCGGCGCTTAAGCTGAGCACAAGGCTCCGGTCGCGAATCGGTCTAACACAGAAACTATTGATAAAGTTGAACGGGCCCGAAATATACATACTAATTAATCAGGAAATCGACTTGAGCTTATGTCGAGTCAAATTTCGGATAACCCCTTAGGTGAGTTACGATAAACTCTGTATGTTCAACAATTCATGAGTTTTAACTCCGACTTACTTGCAATATAAGCACTATCATTCAAATTATAAACATAATGTGACATCAAGAAAGAAATCATCATTAATCCGTTATATTTCAATTCAAACATCTTCACAGCGTTTCATTTAATTTTTAGATAAATGAAACGCAGTGAAGAAGTTTGAATTCTGTGGAGCTAAGTAACAATATATACAATTTTTAACTGATAATGTCAAATCATGTGAACAACTTGTGAACGTCTTAAATTTTAAACACACAATTTAAATTAATGTCACACCGTTTCGGAATCCATTTGGTTTCAGTTGCTAACACCGTCGGTCAAATTATTTTCAGCTGTAAACGTTTGATTTTTCAAAACAAACACAGCTCAACCGAATTTCAATGAATTTTATCAAAATAAACTAAAGAATATAAATTTTAGCATGTTGTTGTTAGTAAAAAAAAACTTGATTTTAATTGACTATCAAACAATTGCAATAAAGACAATAAATCCAATTAAACGGCATAAATATTGCCCACTTTAATTTGTACAAATTGCCAAAGGTCAGCTTTATGCAAAATTGTAACAACAATTAAGCCAATCATTTTAAAAATAGATACGAGAAATAACACAAGCCAACCGAATCATATACAATAAATATTTTATCAAAATCCCAGCTTAAGTTCAAGCCAAACTTAAGCAAACTTAGTTTTCAACTCACCTGACATGGCTTATCTGTACGGAGGCACATAACTTTGGCCAATTTACCTTGTCTAGGAATTTGGCAATTAGAATTTGGATAATTGTACCAAACCAAGTCAGAGTTACTGATGCTCCTTACTAATTGCTCTACCTAATTGTTAATGCCCAATGCAGGCCCCTAGCCCGCAGAAATGCCATTCCACACGCCCAACGCTGCGTATGAGCAATATTTACATTTGTGCAGCTGTAAATTGCATTTCGCACTGCTCTGCACATATCCCAAATTTAATTACGTGTTTGCCGAGCACAAGTCATAAACATTGAGTTAGCCAAGAAGCCAAATATTTAATGGATGAAATCATGAACTTAAATTCAATTTCTGTATTTCGGCACAGTATTATACATATTCAAACATGCAAATGCAGTGGCTGCCAAATGGAATTTCATTGCAAAGAAATTTGATGTGTGTAAAGCAATTTGTCATGCACTTGATCAGTTTAGGAAATGCAACTGAACAGAAATTTTAGCCAAATTACTACAAATTATTTAGAATGGATAGGCTGCCGTTGGTTTCACCTATCAAGGCCAATACAATTTTCTGCCAAACAAGATGTTCATTCATTATTTACTTAAAAGGAACGGGTATTGATAGACTATGAAAACATAATTCTCTCAATACAATTGGTATTGAACACAAAACCAATTATGCTTTGAATATTTTATAAAAAAGATATTCGTTACAAAGGATTTAATAAAAATTAAGGAGTAATTTTATTAATCTATTCTGTTTTGTCTTATTATATTTTAAGGTAGAATACTAAGTCGTAACTAGTATAAGCAACCCCCTGTTATATATTTTGCCTTGTGGTCAACAACTATTGTCGACTACTACGAAAGCTTACATTTAATTTATAGAGCCAGCTGAAACATTTCAAAATACAAGTAAAATCCTTTTAACTGCAAATACTAATTGAAAAGACAACCTTTTATATAATATTATGGAAGATTAAATGCTCTGCTGGCAACAAAGGAAGACCAATGTGGTCCGCTTAATCTTTCCTTTGTATCATTTCCTGCAATATCTGGATAATAGAACTCCATCTAACTTTGTTCACGTGATGCCACAGTCTCGTGTTTCTCTCAATTAATGCCGATGAGGCGGTCAGGCAGCCTCTATCACATGCCTCATTATCTGGCCTTGGCCCAAATAGCTCCCCACCCTCCTGCAAAGCAGGGTTTTCCATTTCAAATCCCCGATAAGGTTGCTACAATTATTACTCGTATTATAACTGTTTTGCTAACTGTTTTCCATCTGCTTTCTTTCAGGTAAGTCGCTGAGATACTTTCTGCTACTTAAAGTCTTGGAGAGGCTTTGTTTATTTTTGATGCCTGGTAAGTCAGCCCTGAAAAGCAAATAATATGCAAAACAAAGGCGCACGAAGGGGAACGCAGGAGAGGCAGGAACTGGGAACGGAAGTTGCCAACACTTGTTCAACTTAAGGGAAACAAGAAATTTTTAGAATATTTTTATTTTCCGGGCACCCCAAAATGGGGAGTAAGTGTGTTCGTGTGGGGTTCATTTTGTGAAAGTCTGCAAGATTGTATGTAAACCAGTGTGTGTATGCGTTTGCCCAGGGGTCTCCCTTTTTAAAATGCTTTTCATTTTGTTTTGACTCCCAAGCAGCAGCAGCAGTAGCAGCGGAAAACACCTCATTGTGGGTGGCAACCTGTTGAAGGCGCCCCTCTGTAGACAACAACAATGCCAAAGAAAGAGACAGCAGACAATGCTCCGAAAGCGAAGCCATAAGCAAACAGAGAGCACTTGAATTTGGGAGAGGGAAAACCACCTGAGAATAGTGGGAAATTCATTCAGTGGCTCCCATTTCAATTTCCCACAAAACGAGCTTTGAATTCTGTGTAAAATGGTTAAATGTAAAAAAGCACCAGCCCGTTAGAAAAACTTTTTAATATTGGGGTATCTTTTATTTATCAAAAAGAATCAAAACACCCGGTATTGACATATAAATTGAGTTAATGTATTTGATAAAAGAGTTTGCAATTTGGGAGCAAAAAGCGCGGTGTCAAAATTAGCGATACATTTGTTAAGCGGCGTGTTGACTTAAATCTGCTTTGTACCAATTTTGGATCTCGCTGCTACTAAGAGCACATTCTTTTAATATTACTTATTATCCTATTTAATTATCAACAGCTCCTAACTACATTTCCAAAAAATTAATTAATGGCAAATACAATTACAGTCGCTTGCGCATTTATTTCTCATTTTTACTTATTTACTAATTAATAGATTTAATTGAAACGACCTTTAATGATTTTATTTTAACTTATTTACTAATTAATATATTTAGTTGAAACCACTCTTAATGATTTAATTATTTAATTGAAATAAATAGTTTTACCAAGCTGAAAAAAAAACAAGTGGTTAAATACTCCGTTTTACAAATCAAAGCTTTTCCAACTTGGACCCAGCTTTTTCCTACCACAAGCTTTTTCCCTGGCCAAGCTTTTGGCCAATTTCCTCGTGAAAATAGCGGGAAATGTGCGGCGAGCTTTTCCCATGGAAACATGCTGCCGTTCTCTCTCGTCTGTCGAATTTTCATGCGCAGATTTCTTCGGGGGCCTGAAAGCTTTTGGTGTTTGGCCAATATGGTTGTTGTTGTAGCTGCTGCTGTTGGACGGGTTAGAAACGTGTGTGTGTGTAAGTGTGTGTCTGTGGCGGTGTCTCTGTTTTGGATCTCGGTGTCTCTGTGATTCCGCTGCTGCTCGGTGCTATCAACTCCGAGTCCGAAAATCCAGTTCCAGTTTATCCCCAGCAGGCAGCATGTGCGGACGTAGTGCTGCTCCTGCTGCCGCATTTTCATATCGCGTTCGCGTTCGTAGTACCGTTAGCGTGCTTTCCACCTGAGCATCCACCGGCTTATCGTGTGTTTATCGGACGCAGATCGAAATCGGAGATTCAGATATCGAAGTTAATTGCTGTGCGTAGTGTTTGTCCAAATCCGATGGCCATAACCAGTAATGCGAAAAAATATATATCAATTATTAAGAATCACTTGAATAAGTGCATAACCGAACAAGTGTCTTTCTGCTGTTTTGTTTTTAAATTTCGTTTTGTGGAACTTTTCGTTTATCATTATCAAAAGCGTCCACGCCCTTGCCTATAATTTGCTTTTTATGCAATTGACTTTTATCTCTGTGTTGACTTTATTACGCCCTCACACACCCATCGAAAAAAAAGCAACAGATAAATATATATCTCGGTATATTTTCAGTTATTTTGCTTGATTTATGTTCGATGCAATCAGCTCAATGCAATTTGTCAGACTGACCAACACAAATCGATTGTATCAATTACTGAGCTCTCCCCCATCGAAAATAAAACAAATAATTTTGCAAGCCAAGTGTAAAATATAGCACAACAAGAATTGTTGCTAATCAAATTTATAATTCCCTGATACTACTAATTCGGCTGGGTGAAGGAAATCAGACTGTCAGATTTGACGTCATTATATTAGCATAAATAAATACAAAACGCCACGCCACTCCATTAAAAAACACTTAAAAGAAATAAATGAATTTATACAAATGATTAACGCAAATCTGACTCTCAATATGCTGCTCGGCCTCGTTTATGATATCATAAAAATCTAGTAAATACAATAATATCGTTTACGCATTTGAGGGCCTCGCATTTATGTGTGTTTTATCGCATAATTTGTTGGCTGACAGAAACGGAAACTTACTTCCTTCCACGGGCCATTATGTCTGCGGCTTATGCGTAAATCTGGAACCAATAAGCCGACATGGAAAATGTAATAAAAACACAAACAAATTTAAGAACCAATTTTCAATCGTGTTATGCATTTTCATGAGCTAACCAACTTGATTTTAATGTGTAATGGACGGGACATATCGTCAAAATCACATCTAAATGTTGCAAAATGCGCCGCTCAGCGCAAATTGTTTATACAAATCTCAGAAATTGTGGCCACATCATGTTGCCGCTTTTACATACATACGTACCTCAATGCAAACAAAGTTGAAAAAAGTTTTGGCCAGTACCGCCCCTCCCCCCGAAAATCCCCACCTCGTAGAGCTGATCAAAGCCAACTGCGCACCGGACGCACGCGTCTACGCTGACGTCGCAGTCGCAGTCACAGTCGAAATCGAAGTCGGCGTCCAAAATAGTTGTCCGAAAATTCACATCGTTTGCATTCAGCCACACACACCTAACGGATGCAGTATCAACAGCACACGCACGCCACAAAAAGATACCGAGATACAAAAGTATCTAGCACGTTTTCAGCATTTCGCCTACGTCACGCCGCCAAAAGCAGACAAGCGAAATATACGAATACGAAATATCGTGTATATATAGATATTGTTAATTGCCCGCAGCAATTGTCGCCCCCGAAAAGAGGCACAGTGGTCGCCGATGGCTGGCACATGAAATCGATCCCACTGTGCGGTGATCAAATCAATGATGTTGTATTATACTAAATACATGTATACCGAAAGTGGAAATACTCTTAATTTACTCTTAAATGTATTATACAATAGAAATTACCTGGGAATTAACTATTCAACATTTTGGCTTTTACGTTTCATCAATTAAATAAATTGAAAGACTCGTAAGGTTATTAATTATCTTTGAGAATAATCTTCAACTTACAAAGCTAAAAGTGTAGGATAAAAACAGAACATTTTAAAAAGTGCATAACAAATATAGTTTATTACCTTCAAGTTATAGTTTTTTAAAAGTTACAGCTCACTTGACTATCAAATAATAATATTTCTGTTTAATTAATTTTCTTTTCCAAACTTTAAATGCATATTTAAAAAAACAATATTATTCAAAGATAAAAACTTGTATTTAATTGGCAATTTCCTTAAATTTGTTTATATATCACTTAAAATCACCTCCCTTGTTTTATTTATTAGTAAAATAAAATAATAATCAAGTTTAGTTTTTATTTTTTTAATCTTAACAAATGCAATGATTATTTTGCAATAATAATTTGTAAGAGTAATATAACCATTTACCCTTATATATTATTTTACCATCACAATTCGTAGAAAACTTTGTACGAATTGGAAGAAAACTTACTCAAATTTAAGCTAACAATAACTACAAATTGCAAGAAAGCATGAAATGTTTTTTTAAACCGAGCAAAGTATAAGCAAATACGTTCTCGCAGTCTTACGCTTTCTGAAAAACAAACTTCCTCAGTCACTCAACCAGATTCCTCCTACTCAAACTCGCCGCCAAAAGTGTAATTACTGCTATTGCATTTGCAAAAATTTGCAATGAGAGAACGCTCCGTGAATAGGTATGTCATAGCTCCGGACACGACACTTGTTGCTATTCTCGTTGCTTTGCCATTCCATTGTCGATGTCTACTTCTGATTTGGACTATTGTTAGACATGGTCAAGATCCAGTCCACCAGCATTCGCTGCGAGATGCGACAGACGAAAAAAGTCGCGCCGAGCTTTGAGAGTGTCTTGAAGTGGACAGCTGGTCGAGTGTTTGCTTTGGGCCAACATGCCAAGTTGGCCAGCTAATTGCGCCCATGCCCAGGGGATCAATTAGAGCCACTACCAGGTAGTGCACTCGCGATTCGGCTAGGCCTAGATCTGGTCGCCAAAAAAACTCAATCAAAATAATGCCAATACTTTGGAATCGGAATGCAATTCGAACAACGCGTGTACATTGCCCGATTTCGGTTACCCTTTTAAGCGGCGACGGGCACTCGAGAAATGCCAAAAATGTTTGACCTACATTCAAAAAAAAATTAATACAAACAGTTATGATACAAAAACTGAGCCGAGCAAAGAGGCAAGACGAAAATCTCATTAAATTTCATGCAGCATTCGCCGCCGATACAGCGATACAAAATGTTACAAGACAACAGAAGATATTGAAGCGGGCCATCAATTTTCACTGCCCATCAGGCGACGGCGGCAACTTATTTGGCCAGAACTCGTTTCGGGCTTACACGCAACGTTGCCAAAAACTACATGGGAAAGCCATGGGAGGGGCAGGAGCAGGAGCTGGCCACTCAGGACAGCCAGACGGGCAATTTAATTAAAGGCATTTATGTTTTTTACTGCCAGCTGCGGTTGACTCTTCACTTTCTGAGTTATCGGGGACATATGTAGCTTGGACATCGCCCAGGGAAGACCTTTTACAATGTATGTGTTGTTATCTGCAGACATTCTTTATGTTTTTTAATATTACCAGTAAATTTTCTCTATCTTTTGATTATGGTTTTAATAATCTTTAAAACCCATATATTTAAACAAGCCCTATTTTACTTATGAAAACATAACAATTTTCATAAGATCTTAAATTTAGTATTATTATTTTATTCCATTAAGTTAATTCCATTTATTTGTTGCATTCAATTGATTGATTATTTATTTACTGAGTTATTGGAGACGAAGTTTGGATATCGCTAAGAAAAGACTCTATATAATGTTTATGTTGTTATCTGAGACATTTTTAAAAAACATATTAATAAAAACTGTCAATCAGTTTAAAGCTACCTATTTTCATTTATAAGTTTTCTTTCATTGAGCTACAATTCAACTCTACTGAAAACTTCATATTTATTTTCTTTTAAATCATTAATTAACAAAGTGTAAGCCCTAAGTTTTAAACTATAGCGCGTAATTGTGTTGATTAGCATAATTATTGTCTTTGCTTAATTAGCGTTCCATTAAATTAATTTATACTTCGACTTATGAGCTTCAATGAGTTAATAATTTCACTATCTTACAAATAAAATTCATCAACCTCTTTCAAGGGTATTCCCTTGTCGATGGTATCGCTCCACTTTTTTCCAGTTCACTGGCCACTTCATATTCCAATTGCCTTTTGTCATCGTATCTGCATTGTCCACTTGCCATCTTCACATTCCTCGCGATGATCACAAGTGCAGAGGTGGAGGTCCGAGCCAGAAACGGGTTTTAATCTGGCCAAGAGGGAAGTGTGGACCACTCGCTGTGCGCTTTTTGGGAACTGTCTTAACTGTCTTAAATGATGTTAACGATGCCCTTTGGGTGTTAATTACGAATACGATTTAATCTGGACAATCGAGCGTCATTAGCTGCAGTGCAAATGATCCACAGATATGTGCTAATTAAAGCGACAGACCTTGACCAGACCACAAAGGAAAAAGCGGAAATTTTGTTCATTCAAAACGTAAAACAAAAAGCGCATATTTAGATAAAGACGTGTACAAAATTTACATTAATTCAATTAGCCAGTCATAATATTTTCGTTTTCAAACGAACAAACAAGCAAAAACAAATAATGAAAAAAGTAGATTTGTTGCCCTTGTTTATAGATAAATGTAGATGTCAGCGAGTAACCTCAGAAAAGTTCAAAACAAAAATCTCTGACGCCACAAAAAAAGAGGGAAAAGCGTTCCGAAAATGTTCTCAAAATTTTTAATGTGCGGCTTTTATTTCTGCTGTCTTTTCCTCCTTTTGTTTCTCACTCTCTTTTTTTTTAAATTTGGTTTGTTTGCTTGGCGGCGTGGAAATGCCGATGCTTTTGTTTTCTTATTTTCCTTCATTGTTTGGCATTGTTTTCGCTGCCTTTGTTTAGCTTTCCGTAAGTTTTTCTTTTCGGATTGGTGAGAAGTGAGGCGGAAAAGCGTCTGGTATAAAAATTAAACGCCATTTCGAATCGTTTGATTGACTGGCAGAAAGTTTGAAAGTGTTGGGCAGGTGTCAACCAAATCAGACATCGCATAAAAAGCATTTAGACTGCTTGAGTTTCAGTGACATTGATAGGATTTTATTATCCATGTCATATTTCAATTTGGCTTTTGAACTACAGTTGGCGTTAAAAAGTATATATTAATTTACCCATTTTATGGCGCTGACAATAAAATATATTATGTTAATCGTATAATAAATACCGCTAGAAAAGTATTTAACTACTTAAATTGTCAAGACTATTAAAACATGCTCTTAAAGACAAAAACCAATGACAAAAAGTACACACAAGCAAAACTTTATTTTTGTTTAACTTGCGATGACTTTTTTGCTTCTAACCAAGAGTTAACAACTTCGGCTTAAAGTTCCTTTGCTAATCAAGAAAATCTACCCGCTGACTCAATATAAAGTATTTTGTCATTGTCTAATTCTCACTCACTCTCAACTTATCAAGTAGATAACAGTTTTTCCCACTGGCCAAGTTAAGTGACTTAAGTGTCGTCAAGTTAGCTTCGTTTTTTTTTTATTTAAGCTTTTACGGCGTCGGCTTTACGCCTCTTTTGTTTTTGTTTCCTCCATCCGCGTTCTCCGGGGCTTTCTTGTGTGTTTTTATCTAATCAATAATCACAAGAAATGTCCGAGTGGCAAACGTGCAAAACCGTTGGGGACATCGACAAAGCAAGGACGTGCTTGAAAAAAAAAATACGAAAAATCAAGACAATGCTGACTTCGGTGTGTGAAAAACTTTTAAGCAAACAATTGCTGGGCGGCCTAATAAAATCAACACACACACACACTCACACCCAGCGCTCCATCAGCACTTATGTACACACACACAGGCGCACTTGTGCTGACGATAATGGAATATTGGCGAAATTGATGAAGTTATTTCGCCGCCGTTGTTGCCGCTTTCCGTAGCATACATCGCAGCGCAGCCTTGCACCGAAATTCGATCCGCAGAGGCGTTGGCTTAATGGTCCTGGCGACGCTGAGCACACACACACACGCACATGGACACGTGCCAATCGCCGCCTACCAGCGCCTAACTATATGCAACGATTTTTCGATCCATCAGGCTATATACTCGCACATATAAAGCAACCGCAAACGCTGTGGCGATTTGACGGCTTGCACTTAATGGCATAATGAATTTATGGCGGCTAGCCTAATTATGCCGTTGACAGTGGAGAGAAAAACAGACACAAGACAACCACTTTAAGAGCTTGTTGAGTGAGATGAGTTGAGGTCTCTATTTTTAGGATGAAAAGATAACTTAAAATACAAAAAAATATAAGTTAAACTCGCTTAAACCCAAGAAATATTTTAAGCACTTTAAGCAAGTCTAAAAGCCAAAAAGGCATAACTTCAAAGGCCAAGCCGTAGTGCTGTTTCAAAAATACCCCATAAATTAAAACTAAATATTGCCTCATTCATCATTTTATGTCAAACATATCACATGAATAATTACCGACGCCTGAGGCCCTTAGGAATGTGCCTCATTTGCATCCATATCCAATTAGCCATTAGACCACAAGGCGTATGCGTATTTAATGTTGAGTATATATCAAGAAAGCACAAAAGATGACTTTAACTTCAAGCCCAAAACTTTTGGATAGCTTAAGTTGGCTAAATTGATTGCCACTCGAAATCACTGCCATAAACTTCCAAATAGAGGAATCAAAACGCCTGCCAGAGAAATCACAACTTCAAAACGGGAAGCGAATGAGCTGAGTGTGGATGTGGATACCGAATCTGAAAACTTTTTGCTGACAATTTGTAACATTTTGTGAGGTTTGGGACAAATTCGCATTCATTGCCTTTGTTTGTGTTGTGTGGTGTGCAGACCCAGGAAAATGGTTTCACATTTCAGCGCGCCTAGAACTATGCCACACTGTGTGTCTGTGTGGGTTTTTTCTATCCGCATGCGACTGTATCTGTATCTGTGTTCTGTTGGTTGCCTGCCAGCCGCAGAGGCCGCAGAACACAACGCAGTCATTTGTAGCCGCGCAAAAAGGGTCCTGGAAAATGTCTTTTTACTTGTCGGGTAAACATATTTAAATTTTTTCGTTGCCCTGACAGCTCGCCCCACAGCCCACTCTTTGTTATTTCTTCATTGACAATTTTCTGGCAGTTTTGGCAGACATTTTTTTCTATACCGATTTTCAGTTGCGGTTTATTTTGAAAAGCCACTTTAATTAGGAAAACTTCGGTTTCCTGGGCCAGCTGTTGTCCTGGGAAATCGGGCAGGTGGAAATCATTGCAGGGGGTGAAGAAGTCGGCGCATTTGAATTGCTAATCAAGTTGTTGATTCATGAAATGTGACGCAAAACTCCCAGATAAAAAAAGAGAAAAACAATTCTAAGAAGTTTTTAATGATGCTGCAGCTAAAGTTTTTCTTGTTTTCAGAGAAAACAAAACGCAAGTGTAATTTGCTTTTAATTAATGCCGACAAAGCAGCTGAGAGTGGCACGGCCGAACTTGGCCAGTTCGCAACGGCCCTGTCTTGCTTGATTTGGCCCTCGGCCAATTGGGCCATTTCAACTCGGTTCGAGCGAGGCGATAAACATGCCAAAAGCGTCAAAAGTCGGCGCTGCACAAACTGCTCAGGAAGTTGCTCAGCGAGGGGATCGAAAGGGGTTATAAATCTGGGTTGGGTTGTACGGCTAAGTTGTTGGCAGTGGTAGTGGTAGTTTCTGGCATTTGGAAGTTCCTTTTGCCGTTCAACATTCTGCAAAGCTGAAAAGCTGTGCGAAAATGTTGCATACTTTTTTGGGCTTAGCAAAAGTTTGTTGCACCATGCAAATACCAAGAATTTGTTGAGGGCAGAGCGGCATTTTCCTGGATATAATAACCATAATTGCAATACCTTGTTCTGCAGCAGGGTGAAGATAACCGCAATTTTGCGCTTTTTGCTGTTAGGCATGCCCTAAGCCAATAAGTCTGGGAAAGAACTATTGCAGGGATAGCTTTGGAATTTTAATTAAAAACGACTGCCATCCTTTCATTTTTATGTTATACAGGTTTCTTTTCCCATTTACACAAAAGTATACTAAATATGTGGCTATACAACATTCTTATTCTTTAAAAAAATGGGTTTCAATATAAATTGCTTAATATGTTGCCAACTCATCTTATTTACGATGTGTTGTATACACGAGACGAATCCCATTATAGTCCCCACGTTCCTGACATTGCATCATCTAAAGGTAAACAAATTTATGGCACCACTTGAGTATGCATTTGATGATGTCACTAATGTACGTTAACGCTCTGAGTGCTTCAAAAATGCTAGGCATACGACCTCATAAATCGCATTTAATTGCTTGAATACCTTAACAAATGAATAGATGTTTCCCGACCCCCTACCAATTTTGGTCCGCTAATAAACTTGATAAATGACAATGGCCGCAGGCAAAACCTCCGGGCGCCATTTTGAATTTCACACCATTACATGTGAGAGCATTGTTCAAATCGTTGCTATTGCGTGCCCGAAAAGATTTGAGAAATGGCGCATCATTTGGAAAGGAGCAGGCCAAGTGGTGTTGAGTGCCAGAACTCTCAGAGTGATTCGCCAAATCATCGGCAGAGTGGTGGAGCGACTTAGGCGAGGAGGAGGATGGGCATGTTTACTTACCCAAAAAGTCACAACTTTGTGTGTTGTGTGTATGGCAAATACAAATAAGCAAACATCAAAACGAAAATTGCTCAAATACACACAGGAACGGGTAAGGGATGGGGTGGAAAAAAGGGGAATGAGGCTTAGGCTATCAGGAAAAAGTATATTCAACTATAAGATGAGAGAAAATTTGGATAACCCTTTCTAAACCCATTCAGTGAAAATCCAGTAAATATGTTTGATTACTCAAATAAAGTCAAAAAGATAAATAATTCAAAAAAATTATAGCATAATAAAAAAATAATTTATATATTAGGAGAACTCTTTTATAAATGTTTTGGTATATACATTTTTAAAAAGATTCTTTTATTACCTTTCGTTATCTGAAATTCTAACAAATTTCCATGTTTTATATCCAATTTAGTTCGAGTGTCGCCAGTCAGGCATAAAATACAAGTTGCATTTTCGAAAAGCAAGTAAGTCCATTCCATTTCTCCGATCACTTGCCATTTTCCGCTTGAGTGGAACAAATTTCCAATACAACCAAACTTTTTTGGCCAAGATTACGACTTTTGCACAAACGTATGTACGCACACAGACCAACTTTTATGGCCAAAACAGTTAACAGACTTTGTTGGGGTTCCTGGCCAAAGTTGGTTGGCCATTCTCGCACTAATCGAAAGTTCCTTTCTTTCGGGATGGCTAAATGAAGTGTTTGCATTTAACGGCCCAGGCAACAATTGTGGCCGGCAGAGGGGTTGGGTGGGGCATTATGCAAAGGCTGTTGCAGAAAGTTTGCACTCCAAAGAGAAAACCCGGGAACGTGCCACAAAAGCAGCAACAATGACGTCGACGCCTTGATTTGTTTTGGGCCACACTCGGATTCAATGAGTTGCACAAGAACCGAGCCAACTTCAGACAATCAACGGAGGGTGGTGGTTTAGTGGGTGGTTCAGTTGTTCGGTGGTTTGATAGTACGGTGGTGCATGAGGTGCCTTGGGTGGTGGCAGCAACAGCTGCAAATGTAAACAGAATGAGGTCAGTTCTAGTGTTGCATGTTGCTCGGGCATTAGGGTAAACTGTTGATAGACGTTGGTCGACGACTAATCACCCTCTGCAGAGCAGCAGATAGAAATGTCGATGGGGAGAAGGAGGAGGAGAAGGAGGAGGATGACCGTATGCAAATGAAGCCACATTAATGACTTTAAAAGCAGCGCTGGACTTTGAGAATACGCTGTACCGCATAATATATTTCACCATGCAGAAAAATACAAAATGTGAATAATGCGATGGCCAATTTTTATATTCGTTCCGCATCACAAAGTTTATTGATTTTTCGTACAAAATTTAAATCGCATTTCGGACAGCTTGGCAACGTTTCTATCAGTTTTATAAAAATTCTTTCCTTATTATTCGCATTATTAATTTTAGGAAATTTTCGTGTTGAATGCTAGAAAATCATGAACAGATCACTAAATAGGTTATTTCGAACACACAGATAGATTTCTAGAATAAAAATATCAGAAATCTTTTTAATTCTCGAAGATTTCCTTAAGCTTTTTTAACGGCTAACGTTTAATGCAAAACTCAGCACGTTTAAAACTTAGTACAAAGGCGGGAGATTTATCGCACCTTATACAGCACCTTAAAGTTTTCCCTCCGGACTGGCACAATCCTTCTACAAACTTCTGCCCTCCTTCGCCTCGTTTTTTCCATTCACCCCTTTCTGCACTGCGTATGTCATAAATAATAAATACGTGGCACATTGCCACCCCAGAAGAACTTTTCTGCAGTGCGTTCTGAGGTTCCTTTGTGGTCCTGCTCGGTGCCAGGCCCTAGGGCAAGCTCCTCTCAACCTTCCATTTAATTGACAATTGTCTGCAGCTGAACAGGAATAAGACCATAAAACATTGACAAAGTCAACAGCGTGAAAAAGTATCCAAGAAGAGGAAATGTACCAAAAAAAAACCCGGAGGGAAGCCTCAAGAAATAAGTTTTATGTGGCGGTCCCTTGCGCCCACGAACATTTCTATTTGTCGCCCTGCCAAGTACATAAAGCAAAGCTAAAATGTAAGCACAATAAACGCATCTGAAAGTTGCTCCTCTCGGTTCCGAGCCCCTGCCCCGCCCCCTTTTCCGCCTTTCTGCTGCGGCACTTCCTTACGTCTTTTTGCGCACATATTTTTTGACAATTTATTTATGCGTTTAATAACGACATCATCAGCATGTAAGCGAGCACTGGCATAACGGACTCATATACATACCCACATTTACATGTATGATCTGCCCAGGGGGCGGGTTGGTGGCGGTGGGCGTGGTGGCCCGCTCTGGGTGGCAATAAAAATGTCGCTGATTTGACAATGTTCTTTATGTTCAGAAAGTCCCCCGAAAAGCTTTCAACGCCCCAGTTTTCCTCCCTCCGTTCGCGAAAGGTGGCTCAACTCATTATGCAGTAATTTAAAATGACTTTGAGCTGTTAGCGGGGAGAAAACAACCTTGGAAGTCGCTTTAAAGGGTTGGAAAAATTATTCCTGTTTCCCATTAAATATTTAATATATTTTCATTAGCAATAAAGTCAATTCCCTACTGTAGCAGTGCCTTCCGGATAATTTACCATAATTTATTAATAGAGATATATGAGGAAATAACTGATTGTTTAAAAAAAAACTGTTAATTTTTAAAGCAGAGAATAAAAACACAGGAAATAAAATATTTCAATTCCTCATTGTAGTGGATTTAATATCGATTCGATATTCATGAATGCATTTGATTTCTCCTTTAATTCAGAACAGTCCATTACTTTTAGTTGCCTGCCAATCAATTTCCCAATGTTCATGAAAATTTAATAACAAGTCCATATTGAATTCCCAGCCAATAGCCCATAGATTTCGCAGCAATTGACCCGGGGATACCTGTTGCTTGGAGTTTCGCATGGTCGATTGCCAATCTGTGGCAATTATTTCATCCCGGGAAAACACGAACTCCCCTATTATCGTTTTCGCATTGTTTATGCCTCGATGGGAAAACGAGTAAACAAACATGGCTATAAATAAGCGGCTAATAAGGATAATTGCCTGCTTTACAAATTGTCGCAAAGCAGGGAAGACGAGGATAAGAAACCACACACACAGACAGAAAGCAGCACATCTACAAGTCAAAATAGTAATAAATTGCCAGAGAAAATTGCGTGGAGCGTGGGGAGAAAAACCGAGCCGCAAAAGCGAAACATATGGACAAGGATGCCTTTGGAGGTCCTTTGAATTTTATGTATGTGCAAAAAGCGCGTGGCGAAGAGGGGAATCCGAAGACAGACATTCTTATTTATGGTCGTGCGGTGCGGCAAATTAATAATGCGACTTTTCTCATTTGTTTGCCGTTTCGTCTCCGGCGCTTGTCCTTCTATGTAAATGGGACTTTGTGGCAGGAACTGCATTTAACCCACAGCTGGGAGTCCAGGGTGTATAAATAACAAAAAAATAGAAACAATTTGCAATGGAAATGCTGATGATAATGTGGTTCCCGAAGCCAATAACGATGATGATGATGATGATGATGATGATGATGAGGTGGACAAAGTCAAGTCAGCCTGTCTGGCTTCCTTTTCCACATTTGACCTCATATGGCTGCGAGGTTTTCCTTTGCCCCAAAATGCTAATGAGCCGAGTCAAGGAATTCTTACTCCATTTTCTCTCACTTTTCCTCCGACTTTCCTCGAAGTGTCGCCCCTCCGGGCAGTTGGGAAATTTATTGCACACTTCCTGTCGCTCAGTTTGTTTTTCCTACTCCCCTTCAATTACATGCAATTTCTTCTGTTTTTTTATTGCATCCCGCATCGATCCGACGCAGAATGTGGCGTGTGATTAACGGGTGCGATTCGCCGAGTCCTTCGCCGGGACAGGCCGACATCCTCCTCTTCAGGCCTGCCATTCCGCCGTTCTGCCGTCCTGCGCAACATTCTTGGCCCCAAACTATCGCACTTTAACTCATCTTTTATTTACTCGAGTGCCGAGACAAACCCGCAACGGCGACGCACTGGCGCCCCCTCAACATCGGGCCAAATTACACCAGCGAACAACATGAACGGGCCATGTCAAGAGGCAGCAACAACACGAAATTACAACAATTAAAACGGGGGAAACCGTAGCGAAGGCACACGTATATACACCCGCTTGTATGTGCAAATGACATGGGCGACAATGCAGCTCTATTTAATATACACTGATAGAAATTAAGTCTTTTCCCCTAGATAGATACAAGGCTTTAATGTTCTTCTTAATATGGTTAACGAAATATAGACATAAAATTATACAAAAGATAGCAAATATTGTGATAACCTATAACACAAGATGTCCTTCATTTTATTCTATAAAATTATTTTAATTGGTGTGCTTTTTATTTTGTTCTTTCATATATTTATGAATTGAGAACCATAAACAAATGACACCCATTCAATTTATTATTTGTGGCAGAAAATACACATGCTCTGCTGCACGCGAACAAATTGCAATCATAATTTTCTGAAATTGCCTATCTTAATTGGCTACATCGAATAGTGCACACCATTATCTATCTGTGATGCAAACCAAAAATATAGTACAATTGTTTTAGAACGATAGTTTTGTGTTTGTGTACAACTTCCGATGCGGCATTTGGCTCTTCCCCTTTTTCCAACTGAATTGTGTATGTGCTTTTAATTATTGCCATGAGATGGTGTTGTCGCTTCACTTTTATTATTCTCCTGTTACTTGCAATGTTCGCCTCCGACCATCAACCCTCATATGGGGCCACGCCCCGCCTTAACTTGGCTTCAACGCCCACATTAAGAGCTACATTGAGCACTCTGGCAAGTGACAGCTTTTAATTAAATAATTGACTATGCTCCGACTATCTGCCTGTGTTCATTTGTTTGGGCCGCATCCAGCTTTCATCTCTCAGATCAGTGAGACAAAAAGGCAAGCAACGAGATGTGGATGGAGTCCTCGGGATAGACATGTTTATTATGCTGGCTAAGCCGTCTGACAGTCGAGAGTTCATTGAAACTTTTCGACTGCTGGCTGACTTTTGTGGCTCATCATCAGAAGAACGCCGAACAGAGGAACATATAGCTGATACACAGATAAATGAACAAAAACTATAATAAACAGCATTAGTTATGCGGGTCGCTAAACTTTGCTACCGAAACCAATAGTAAATGGCCGGGTCCCTCGCTTTCATCCACATCGCTGTCCGATGGATATAAATTTAAAATGTATTCCGTTAAAGGAGTTCTCTGAACTCGCAATGTGGCTCTGTCCAGGGTTATCCACCCCCTCTAACCGCAAAGATAAGGCGGATTTCGCGATTTATGATGCCACAAACGAAAATTGCAACGCAGAATGTTCTCCGCCCGGTCATAATATCTTTTTGTGCGTTGTTCGGAGCACTGGCATTGATTTCAGCCAAAACGTCTTCCGTTAATTGAGTCGTAAATGCGGTGTTATTGATACCTCATTAGGCAGACTGATAACTCGGCGTATGCGCAATATTCCCGCTCCTTAAAGAGCCAGCGAAACTTTAAGCCAAATGCGAGATTATGTAAGTCCCGTCAGCTGCTTCTGACACTTGCCTCTCGAATTTGCGGCACTCAATCGAGTGGACAACCCAGCGGCAGCAGCAACAACAATAACCTCGGCCACAAAAGGACAAAAAGGGCAGGCAATTGGGTTTTCACCCAATGCGGGCTTTCTCAAACAACAACAAAAATAATATTATATATGTACATAAAAGCTTAATTAAAATTTTATGATTATCATTTGGAATTCATCTGTTTACCTTGCAGGGGGTCAGAGTTTAATAAGCGAAAACAATCTCGAAACGAAAACAATTTTGCTTTGCTGATTAAAGTCTATAAACTACGGCAAAGCATTTTTTGCTTAATACATTTTCCAAATTATTACGACATGAGATAAACCCAAAAGTATTATTTTTAAAGCACCTATTATCTCAAGTATCTGCAACAAATACAAATTTATTTTAACCCCACAAAGGCTGCATCGTTAGAAAATTGTATTATAATTTTACAAGACAAAATAAAGTAAAGTAAATTAGTTCATAATTCATAGCAGACTCTCAACTCCTCCAGCAATATTCGCAGTTTGGCTGCCGCAGCTCTGCATCTTTTAGCGCGCTTATTAAATGAAAATCCCACTGGCGCCATTTGTTTATGTTTTAATTAGGTGGCTAATGGTGACAGAAGCTCCCCATTTTGCATTGAGCAAATAATCCTTCTTCAGCAGCAGCGACCTGCAACACTCCCAAAAGACGGCACGTAGTGCAGCTGCCTTTTTGGCCAAATCAAGTGGAGTGAAACGCTTAGGCCACGTGCCAAAAGCACAAAGAGTTTTCTCCTCCGTTCCCCCGGGGCACATGTCTCCTTAAAAGTGTCGCCATTCAGCTTTATTCGTTGTACGTGACAGGCAACGATTTGGAAAAGTACGGATATTTTTGAAATCTGTACAAATATATGTTTATAAAAATATTTTTGGGTAGGCCACACATGAAGCACAGTAACAGTTTAACAAAACTTGACATCCGTGTTGTGTTGAAACAAATCGTTTCACGAAACACAAGCAATAATAATAAAGGAGGACACAGAAAACAGAAAACGGAAAGCTATTTGGCAGTGATGGATTTTTGATAAATGGACGGGCATTATGACAAATATGCAAAAAAATCCAATGACAAACTGACCAACGGAAGAGCCACACGAAAGGCGATAAAATCCGAATCAAATAACGCCAAACAATGTCAGTCAGAATGAGTGGAGTGGCAGGGCCATATAGGAACAGACAGCAAATAATTGACAGCAGCTGGAAAAAAGTGCAATTAGAGTGAGGGCTGTGTACACTAAAAAAAGCAAAAATAAACTGGTATTCATCCCTAGAATTTTTTCATAGCAAGGTCACATAAAACTCAAATTACGGAAACTGCAAATAATAAAGAGTCAACAGAAATATCCAATATTGTGTGATAAGAACTTAAAAACAAAAGCCGATATTGAGTTCCTTATAAGCCATAAAGAGAAATAAACCAAAATAAATCTGTCATTAAAAGCTTAATAAAAATGTATATGTTTATACCACCATTTTTTGTTTAAATAAACTGACATTTTGTATTCTTTTGTGTACTAAAAATTGATTGAATTATTTGGGCTAGTGAATGCACAACACTGCGTATGCGCAATATCAGTGCCATTCAATTGTTTTGCCAGATTTCATTTTCACTATTTATATTTTAATTTGTGCCACTGATTTAAATTAAATTTTACCCAGAAAGACATCATAAAATTCCATAACAAAAGGATAATGTGATTTAAAGTCAAATTAAATAGTGAAATATTTTTAATAAAATATCAATCAAATACAAATACAACTGGCGTACGTCGACAAGGCAAATTGTTTCCCACGGTTTCGTAAAATGCATTTCGAGACATAACACAATTCCACCGATTTACCGAGAGCGTCCAGATCAGAATCGTTTAAAAATGGGCGACACATTGGACGAGACGCTGCCCACGCGACGCGACAAACCGCAAACATTGAACATTGGCCAGGAGGAGGAGCAGGGTACCGCTCCCGCCAACGCTCCCTCCGCCGCCCCCTCCGCCTCCCCCGCCATTCCCGCCTCCCGTCTACCGCGCAACCGGTTGCGCCACGCGGATCGCGACCCGAAACGCGATCACTCGAGCGACGGCTTGGTGTCCAGTGGCGAACGGCGGGACGAGTTCATGGGCCTCGAGCCACAGCCGCGCCGCGAGAGTCTGAATAGCGGCGAGGCCGGCAGTCCGGTGGCCATGTCCTCCAGTCCCGGCAAGGCGGGACGGCTCAACAGCTCCAGGTACCCGTCCGGCGGCACCGGCGGCATCGGCGTCAGTGTCCTGGGCGGCCTTGTGGGCACCACCACCCGCAAGTGCGTCCTCACGCTGGACGGGTACTCCTACGTCATAGGTAAGTGGCCGCAGGTCGGGCTTAAAGCAATTTAAGCCACCTCCACCAAGCACAATGAAAAGCTGAACAAAAGAAGTGTGGACAGAAGGAAGTATAAGAGCAAATTGTTGGTGGATGGGTTCAAAACATTCGTGGAAATTTGGGAACATGTTAAGCAATGCTTTAAACACTTTAGAAGTTGAGGAAAATGGCAAACAAACAAACCCCAAAGCAAAATGTTTTAATAAAATCATTGGTATAGGACTTGGAAATAAAACAACAAACTAAAAAGAACGAAAAATAAATTAAATACTTTTAAATTTTTCAATACTTATTTGAAGTCAAATTACTAGAGATCAAGCAAATAATAAATTATTTTTTATAAATTAGAACACAATATTTATATATATATATATTATAATATAATTTTGACACTTCAAAGTCACTGTGCCCCAGTAAAGCATGTTTTAGACTATAACAAATAGGATGGGTGCCTTTATTTATGAACCAAAAAGAATGTGGAGAAAAAGGTCACCTTGAATGGAAGCTGGCCTTTGTTTCCGTCTTTGGCCTCCCCTCTCCTGAACTCCTTGAATAATGGGGGAAAACCAAGGCTGAAGGAGTCTCCAGTTCTAGTTTTAATTTCGAGCTACTCATTTTTCTTCTCGAAACTCATAAAATAATACGTGTATGTGCGGGTCTGTAACTTATTTTTCTATCATTTCATTGCAGGTAAGTCAATTCAAATGGCAACAAAAAAGCTCCACAAAAAGAAGCAGATTGAGGGTAATTCTCTGAAGAGCAGGTACGTTCGTGGCTCGTTGCAGCATTAAATTGAAAATGAAATTGAATTTCCAACGAGTTGGGCTATTATAAAAGTTATCTCCCCTTCTCCCCATGCCACCCGGGTAGCAACAATTCATTTAGGATTCCCGTTGGCCCAAGCTGTGTTGAGGTAAAAATTTATGAGAAACTTTTTATGCCTGCTGCATATGCCACGCAGATTTCCTGGCCACCACCGCTTAGATTCCCACCCAGTTGCGTACATACGGAGGGAAAATGGCTATGGAAAAGGCTATTGCCAGGTAAACAAGGTTCAGGCCTCGTCCATTTTGAGTGGCAGCCGTTCTGGCCAGGTTTGATAGCCACCTTCTGTGGCCATATGTACGAAGTACAATGTCCTTCCGTTTCCTTTGCACCACCCTTTTAGCATAGCTTACATGGCTGCCGGTCGGGTGTGTTTCGGCTAATAAACTGGCCAGGACCACAATGTAAGCTCCAAGTGCAGGACCATTGCAGATTAAAATTCATGAATCGTATTTGGGAGGAAACGAATTTGCCAGGCATCGATGGAGTGCATCAGATATTCCACAAAGTACGTATGCAATTTTGAGTTTCTTTTAGTCAAGAGCTTGGGAAAATGGAAAAGCATTCTCGTCGGATTTGGAAAGCATGAGATTGATGTCAGTTTTAATTTCAAATTGTTATTATTTTTGTTTATCAAGCTTGCAAAAGGATCTACAGTCTGTTTTGTGAAAAAGGCGGTTGTTTTCTATTTTTCTTGAATCTATTTTATTTTTAATTCAATGTTAACTTTATTAACTTTAAATTCAGTATTTAATAAATAGGTACATATTTTTTTGTTAAACACATTTCATATAATAAACATTTAGGCATTGGTTATCAGAATCAGAATTTCTTATTTGTCTTTAAACTTTATATTTTAATTCCTTTAATATTTTTAAAATCCTTTCATCCTTTAAATCTTATCCGCCTGTTAGCCATCGCATTCATTTTCCTTCTCCACCGAAATAGTCGGCAGACAAAAATTAAACATTGGGCCAGAATACTATTGCCAATTCTTTGCGCCCAAGGTCAGGTCCGTGCCCCACAGCCCCTCTGAGTCCTCGAATGTCCTGGCATGTCCCGGGGTGGCTCGTTTGCCCGGTCACGTAGCGGCCACAAATCGTGCGGCGATTTTGAGACAAAGCCGGGCCACGTCGGGCTTGAACCCCAGTCCCAGAAGCCACGCCCCCCGATTTCGGGGCCTTCTTTTGTGCCTTTTTAGCCAAGTCGCTTGGCGGCCGCCTGTCCTTTGGCTTTCAATTTATGGGCGCTGCAATATTTTGCAAATATCCGTAGCATATCCTGCGGCGACAGCGCAGACAGCATTGCAATAAATAGTCCAGAGTTCGCCGGAGTGTGAGTATGTGTGTGTGGCGTATTGGGTGAGTGTTTGGCTGGAAGTGTCCTTCAATTGACATATTACACTTGTTGTTGGCCTGGTCGCGGCTGTTTTGTCTTACGGCCCGTTTACTGGTTATGGCCCTCGATTTGTTTGCGCCGCCTCTGGAAGGGGGCGTGTCTGACACGGGGGCGTTGGAGATGGATGGTTCTGTATTGCTCCTGTCTGCTCGAAGGCACCGCTTGACTGATCAAGCATTCGGCCGACAAGTTGGACGCATCGACAACATCGACCCACTGGCAGCAGTCTAATTGATGTGCCGGCAGACAGCAGATGGTCCTTCTCCTTATATTAATAATTTTTGTTGTCCCTAAACCCTTGCCTCGTTGAGAAAAGGGTTAATTGGCTCATTTAGCTTGTGGTTCAACGGGTTTTCCATTGGCCATGGGCTAATTTTGGAAAATAAGTTATAAGTAATTAAATTTAGTCAGAACAAAGGAAGCAGAAAAGGGAGCCATTAATGAAAGTCGATTAAGAAAACTTTGAGTTTCAATAGCCCTTACAGTTATCAGATGAATTATAATTGATGATAAAAGGAGTATTTATTTTATATTATTATCATATTTTAAATCCCTTTATTTATTTATCAAATTTGTAGACAAAATAATCAGGAGCATCATTTAAAGGTTATTTTTGTACAAAATGTATGTTTTGCCTTTGATGAATTGTCCAAATGTGATATTGGTTAATTATATATTTAAAAAACTAACTTCTTAAAGTCATATCTTATAAGTTGACTTAAAACATCCACTGAAAAAAAGGAAAGAAAACGTTTCCCAAATAGAAACCACTCTGTTGTAATTTAACCCAAATTAACGCTTAACACAAGGAGCTTTTCACAACTTCAGGGTAGAGTCCCTGGACATAACTTCCAATCGTGAATTATCAGAATCCGTGGAATACTCTCAGGCAATGGGAACCGCATAGCTGAAATGCCTTGACCTGCCAGAGCTTCGTACTTCAGCCTTTCTGGCCAAAAGCGACAAGGAAATTTAATAAAATTTGCATAAATACCGCTCGAACAGAAAACGCTCAAAAATTCTCCGAATGCTAAGGAATGCGACAAAGGCAGAGTCCCACCCACACACATACGCACATAAAGTTTTATTGTCATGTGGGGGGGGTCTTCATTGAATTTTGTGCCTTGGCCAAAGCATACTTTAAAGGATAATATATGCATCTGTTCTCCGTCCTTTTTGTACCCCCTGTGTTTTCTTTTATGGCAATGGCCTCTCAATTGGCAATCAATTTGCCTTAGTCTCTGTGGACCAACTTTTTCTTTCGAGTGTCAGCGACAGCCATAATAATAAAAGAAAAAAGGCTTAAAATCAATTTTCGTTAAACCCTTCGGAAAACGCACAGACAAAGGCAGACATAAAAATGATTACCGATGGCCCGAACGTTGGAAATTTTTTAATTAAAACAGTTAAAAGCGGCGCCAACGACTGTCTGCAAAATGTATGTAGTCGACAATGCCAAAAAGAACATTAAATAAGGCCAAAATGGCTGCTGCCAACAGCAGAAGCACACGCGCCGAAAGGTTGGTGAATATCTGGCGAAAAGGATGCCCGCAAGGATGTTACTCCTGGCATCAAGGTGCACCGCCTCCTGTCAGAGCTTTTCCAACATGTTTGCTACAATTTGGCTAACTAGCACAAAGGATTCAACACACAGTGTATGTGGATGTGGGTCAGTTTGCCCACCTTATTTGCCTGCTGTTCAAATGTCAGAGAACAAAAGCCAGACAGCGCGACGTCGTTGTCCTGTTGTCCTGTTGTCCTGGAAATTCGACAAGGTGTTCTTGCCATAATTTGCAACTCAATTTCGCTGAGATTTTTGGGGCACTTTCCAGTTAAAGGCTCTCAAGTTTGCTTAGCCCGAATGTTTCACTAAGTTAACTTAAATGTAATTTAAACTTTTTAAGTACTCCTCAGCATGCTGCGAATTCCAGTCGCTAGATAACTTTTTAGAGGTTTCCACTTACGTTTTTTGATTGAAGTTTTACGCTCAAAGTTTCTAGGAGCTTGCAAATGCTTTTTAAAGTGATTTTTTAATTTTAAGATCACCTGTAAGCAATATCCAGCCTATCTAAGATTCAATGGAGCTTTAAATATAAATAAAAATGTGAAATGCAATTCCAAGCACACGTCATGGATCCCAGAACACATATCCTGGCTAATCTGAACTCGGCAGTCAATCCTTCACTCATAGAGGTCCTTGTTGTCTTTCCCAGCTTTCCGCTCTGGTAAATTTGCAGGCACTTTGCTGTAATTTCATTGGCATATCCGGTTTCTGGTGCTGGTGTTTCTGTTGCCAAGGCTTCTGTCATTGGCCCAACTAGTCAGCTTCGGCGGATGCCTCCTGTTCGGAGGCAGCAAAGCGTTAAATCCAGAGACGCCTGCCAACTGTGGCAGTCCTTGCAAATCGCGAAACTATTTGAAAGCGGCAACAAATTGAATAAGAACGATTGTTGACACTTTTCCATTCACTGCTGAACTCACTCACTTCAAATTCTCTCAGGCAAAGATAATTTATCAAGGTTTCTAGTCTTCAAAGTGCAGCTAAGGATAAAAATACGCTTCCTTCTCCGGGATTTGTAAAGTGATATAGAGGGATGCAGTTTCTGTCGCAGGATAACACTTACATTTATTTGACTTTCGCCATCGCATAGTTCAAACGCTTAGCAGGAAGATAAGTGTTTTTACAGACGTTGGAATGGAGTGAAATCTCAGATATTTAATGGGACTGCAAGATGAGCCAAACAAGTCGAAGTAAAGTGGGGACATTATGGATAAATATTGTCCTTCTTTGTTTAAACAAAGTAGCTTAGATGTTGCTAAGCTCAGTTAACAAATTCTTAAATTTAAATGTAAGTGTCTGAAATATAAATTATTACTAAAGAAGGAAATGTATAGAAAGAAAGAGTTACCAGAAAACTCATTACATAATAAGCAATATAATTAAAATTTTTTATAGCACAAAATATTTCAATAACAAATAAAAAAGTGGCTCATAATGTTGCCATTAATTACATTGAGTTGCCATTAATTACGTTTATCCTTCAAAATATAAAATTAATAACTATTAATAATGTAAGCTATATCGTAATCACTGTAACCACTTGGAAATCAATTCCCCATCATAGTCCGTTGCCATGAAGAAAAACCCATCTATCACCAGCGCCCCCTCAATTTTCTTGCCACATGACAGATCCGCCGGTAGAGGAAATTAAATTTGCAAATCCCATCGGCCACATTCACGAGTCGTTAGTCCCGGACAACTGTTAATGACATTTAAGCCAATGCTCGATTTATTAATTAATTAATCAATCAATCAATCAGCCAGTAAGGACATACATACAGAAAGACCCCAGGGAATGCCGAAAATCAATCAGAACCGATGCTGATTGAAGTTCACTTTGGTCCATTTGTGACGCCACAAGTTGTAGACCAAAAGTGCGACCAGAATCACATTGGCCGACTTGATGAGCTGCTTAACCAAGGCGCGACGTTGTTCACTAAAAACAGGAACATTATAACTTTCATTGGCCTAAAAGAGTGGTCTTCGAACGGAACTTACCTCATTACCGTCGAGCTCCGTTCTCTTAAAACAATCCCGCCTCTGGGGGGCAGATTAAGTCCAGAGGCCTCGGCCAAAATGCTGTCGCTGAATTATTCAAATAGTTTATATTTAATACTTCACTCGATTCCGGAGCGGGCGGGAGGGGTGAAAAGAGAACGATGGAAAACGCAGCGGGGCATATAGACAGCAAAATATATATATTCTTAATCCGTTGAGAGCCTCTGTTCAACGTGGCGTACTGGCAATGAAATGTTTAAACTTGTGGGAATCGGTTAAGCCTCGAGCAATTTTTAATTTACTTTCGTTAAATTGAAAGTAGAATTATCGCTTAAAGCTTTTAGTTTTAAATGAAGGTGGAAAAATGTTTTAAAGCCGATATTTAACTCTTAAGCTGTTAAGATTTTATCTTGTTTAAGGTTTCCAAAAACAAATTTAATATAGTGGTATATCATTTCCCTTTAACATTTTGAAAATTGAAAAACCGTAAAACGAATTTATTCATGAGAGTTGGTCAAGTTATAACTAATTTAAACATACAAATTTAATAGAACCTGAAACAATATCCTTCACTGCTCCAAAAATTTCAAACTTCTTCTCCAAACAACTGCCAATTGTTGGGGAAATGTTTGTGCAAGCATCGAGCAATCAAAAGTTTCTATAAACTTTGCGATAGTTGCCATTCGCAAACATTTAATTCAGTTATTAAAGGCAATTTAAAAACTTTTGCATGTGATATTTTATGATCCCGGCTGGCGACATTTCCGAAATGGGGGGAGGAATCTGCGCCAGTTCCATAAATCTTGTCCGGTTCGTGGGTGTGTTTTCCTTCCATACATGAAAAATTGCGTTGGCCAAGCGAGAGTGAAATACAAACATCAGCAGCGGCCAAGTTCTGGGCAAGTTGCCAGGAACTGGGAGACGAAGTGGCCACTTTTTTCCGGTCAGGAGCCGGATCCGGTGCTCCCCCCTCGCCATCATTAGCACTTGACAGCGTTAAATTCAATCTATTCGACTTGAACGAAAACACACACACACACCAGCCGCTCTACGGTCATTAATTTTCCCCCATTTTGTATTCAATCGCGTGACATTCTGAACTGGAAATGCAATTAAAGGGCAGAGTGTGCCGCCATCGTGGGTAGTAATTCCTCTAATCCCGGTCCGACTAGACCAGCCGACAGACGAGACCTTCGCGGGCGCCCAGGGACAATGCACTTGCGGCGAGGGATTGACTGCAGCGGGAGTACACAAAGAAAAGGAAATGGGGGTCAATGCGGTTCGAGCAAGATCGAAATAGATGATTCCTAATTCATACTAATTTCATTATTATTGTTAAGTGTGTTATAACGGTTATAAGAAAGTTTTAAAATACAAAAAGAAATATTTTTAAAACATTTTATTTTTACTTTCGGTATAGTTGCATTTTTGGCCTGATTCGATTTAAAATTTTTACCAAAATATTGCAAAAAATTAAATTATTTATTTTTTAATTTTTTATCATGTGAAATTGAAATTTAGGTTTATTTTGATTTTAAATATTTAATCAGCTTCTAACTAATTTAGACCATAATAATCAATAGTTATTTAATTGTTATTTGATCATTTATTTTGTTTATTTTACTTGCTATACAAAATGTTTGAAAATGAGGAATAAAATATTAATTAATAATCACATTCAAAATCAAATCAGTTTCAAAACTCTTATTCAAAATCTTCTAGTGTTCCTTTGGAAAATCTCTATATTTTCATTGATCACATTGATCTTAGATCTTGTTTTTTGTTGTGTAAAGCGGGAAATTAATAACCGGAAATCGAAGGGGAAACTTACCCAGAATGATAATTGGAATTTACTCCGGAAACTTCAACAACCAATTTCTTGGGCTGGTTGATAAACTCCGTGAGATTCACCAACTGTTCCTTGTCGCTCACATTAATGATGGTAATTATCGTCTCAAAATTGGGGTAGGACCTGCAAAATTACTTCCAAACTAATCAAATTGTGTTCAGCGTTTAATTTGGTCGCATACCGCTTGAAGGCGAAGACCCATCGTGAAATCGCTTCGATGTTAAAGCGGCCCAAACGCATAATGGCCGACTTTCGCAGATCAATAAGGTCCTTGTAGACCTGATAATGGCTCTTGTTGGCTGCCTTCTGGGCCTCCAGGTTGAGTTCAAGATAATTGGGATGGACGGGCAGCCAGGTTTTGGGGGCACTGGAAAAGCCTAACCGAAACAAAAAAAAACTGTGTGGTTATCCGTCGGAAAATTTGCTTTGAAATCATATGAATAATACAAAAATGCAATTAAAATATATTGCATAATAAAAAGGATCGTTGCTTAAAAATAATGTTGAGGTACTAAAGTACTATTACTGAGTATATTCGAATAAGTTTAATAAGCATAAACTTTTATTTTTCAAATTTTACGCTTGTTTTTAGGGCAGCTATTGTTTAATTAGATATGTTTATTTATATTTTTCAGCCTCCCATATTTAAATCTGTTTATGAAATCTACAGTTCCTAATAATAACAGTTAGCCTTACCTACTCAAAGATTTACTATATTTATTAATTGTAATAATATTGTAAATTAGTTGTTCTAAACAGTGATTAGTAGTATTGATGACCAAATAAAACAAATAATTGGCTTGATAATTAATTAACAATAACTTACAATAGGTATTGAAAGATTAATGTTAGCTTACCAGCATTTTTCTCGCTACTCCACTGGAACGGCGTGCGGACCGGGTCCCGGGAGACCTCCTTGTAGAGCTCCTCTCCCACATTCCTGGCCGGCGGATCCACCGTATCCTGCCAGCTTATTTCGCGGTAGTCCTCCATGCCCAGCTCCTCGCCCTGGAATGCCACGGAAAATAACCAAAACTAGAGGAACCAACCCATTCAACGCCTGGGACTCACATTGTAGGTGACGGCGACGCCGGGCAGGGTGAGCAGCAGCATGTTCATGGCGTCCACGCTGGCGGAACCGAATCTAGAGGCGACTCGGGGGTTGTCGTGGTTGCCCATGACCCAGTTGGCCGCGTGCCCGCGAGGCATGTAGATCAGCCACTTCTCCACGTTGTAGACAAAGTCACGCGCATCCGAGTCGCCTTTGACATCCGTGATAAAGTGGAAGTTGAAGGGCAGATGGGAGCCGCGAACCCCCTCGGAGTCCTCGTAGTAGTCCGCCAGTTGGGTGAGTCCGGCATACGCCTCCGTCATCATAATGCGTGTGGGTCTCTGCGGGTGCTTGGCACTGAAGTCGTCCAGAAGTTTCCGCCAATGCTGAACCATTTCCAGGACCTCGGGCAGGTCCCTGGAGTAGATGTGTTTGGTGTAGTCATAGGAGAGCGGGTCCGAGGTCTTGCCGCTCAATGGCTCGTCCTTAAGAGATTCATCCTCGAAGAGGTGATTCACTGCATCAATACGAAAGCCAGCAACGCCTTTGTTCAACCAGAAGAGTATCACGTCGTCCATGGCCTGAACCACTTTGGGATTGCGGTAGTTCAAGTCCGGCTGCTCCTTGGTGAACTGATGTAGGTAGTATTGCTGGCGATCTTCGTGCCACTCCCAAGCAGAACCATAGAAAACCGATGGCCAGTTGTTGGGCGGAACACGGGTTCCATCCTCCTGGAGGATGCCATCTTCCCACACATAGAAATCCTCGTAGCCCGGCATCCTGGCAGCAGACTTCTTGAACCACTCATGCTGGTCCGAGCTGTGATTGGGCACAAAATCCAGGATAACCTTGATGCCCAGGTCGTAGGCCGTGTCGATGAGCTCCTCAAAGTCCTGCATAGTGCCATATTCCGGTTGAATCTTCGTGTAGTCCGATATATCGTAGCCGAAGTCGACCATGGGCGACTGGAAAATGGGACTCAACCAGGTGGCCGTAATGCCGGTTTCGGCCAAGTAGGGCAACATGGAGGTGATCCCCCGAAGATCGCCGATGCCATCGCCATTGCTGTCCTTGAAGGACCTCGGGTAGATCTGGTAGAAGACCGTGTGCTGCCACCAGTCAATGAAGTCCTCTGTGTCGCTCCTGACCAGACCGCTCATAGTGGAGCCGGGATATAGTAGACTAAAAAGAAGGATTTGGATGAGTGGAGCGTGCATTTCGGCCAAGTTTGCGATTCGCTGTGTTCGAGATTTGGCAGTTTGGCAGCCACTTTTAAAGCGATTCTGCCGTATAATTAAAATAATTTTTGCATTAGTCGTTGTCTAATTATCAACTGTAGCAATTAGTGGAAGATTTTTATCAGCTCGAATCAAAACAAATTGCGGCGCCAATTAAATGAGTAAACAAAATCGTTTCTTCCAATTTTACGGCACACTGCACTCAGCAAGCCAATGTGCATATATTATAGCGGGTGATGGGAGGAAAAATTTCGGGTTTTTTATTAGAAATTGTCGACTACCGATCTAGACCGAAGACACATTGCTCACCTCAAAGAAATCAGAGTAAACTAAGCGATTTTAGCAGCTGCCGTTGCTCGATTGAAAGCTTTTGTGGATGTGATTGCCACCAGCTGATCGAAAGCTTTAGGTTCCTAAATAATTGAAGCAGATCATGATGTATAGAGCATTAAGGTGATAATGAGAACATTTTGTATATACAAAATTTACCATACGACAAATCATTTTAGAAAAATATTTAACATAAAAAATAACAATAACAATAGAGTCAAAATACAAATGAAATATTAAACTAAACGCACAATGATTTATAAAATTAAACACTCCCCCATTTCCCTAGATTCAGCCAAAATAATTAAATTTGACTAAAAGCTATATATGCAATATTTTTTAGCTCTATTTTCATCTAGTTTCAAACACGAAACCTCGACTGTATTTACAGATTACACTTTACAAAAGCACTGATAATAAAGCTTGCTGGGTTACAAATGTACTTTTGACAGCGCAAAAATAAACTAATTATTACATATACAAAACAAACTTTTTCCACAATACTTTTTGCTATATAAAAGTATCTCTAATCACCTTGCTCATCTGGTTCAGCATAAGCTGATTAGAAAAAAATCTAAATTAAAAATAATCAACAAAACAAAGCTGGGGCATTCGGCAACCGCATTTATTTATGTCATCTCGCTAAGGAGAAATTAATTAAATTCGGCAACCATTTATCAGGTGCCCTAAGCCCCAAAAAGGGCCCAAAACCCAACGACAATTATGAATTACGACTTTCAATTCAAGTCGAGGGGTTAGCTGAAGAGAAAGTGCGGCGGAGTAAAAAGTGGAAGGGCAGACACCAAGTGCTCTCAATTCAATTAAAATGTTTGCGAAGCGCTAATGCCAACGGAAATGTGTTTTGTTGTCGAATGAAATGGAAACTCGAATTAGATGGCCCGCCCGAGATACATGCAAATGCGAAAATAGAAAAGCTCCGCTGTGGCAAATGGAAAGTTTTCTCGTACTTTAATGTTGAATACCAAGTAGTGCGTTGATTACTTTCGCTTGTTCAGCTGAATGACCAGGCCCTCGTTGGGGGCCAGTTCGATGGCATCGGCCTTGAGCTTATCACCCACCCGGTGCTGGGAGTCCACGCCCACCACAAGGACGTTCAGCCGATTGGGCTGATCGATGAAGTCGCTGATATCCACCTGTTCCGTGCCGTTCTTCACGTTCACGATGGTGAGCAGAGTGTATTCGCCCTTCAGCTCTCTGTAGGTAAAGAAAGGAAGGGGAAAATGCATCCATTAGTAATTGATTATCAGCTGAGATATAGCAAAATGTTATGCAACCAATAATTAATGATTCATGGACAAGATGATTTCCAAATAAAAATCATATGAAATAACATTTAGGGCAATGTCATTCAACTCAAACGATTCTTGTTTCAAAATAACCAAGTAACAAAATCACAAATATACAGAATTTAATAGTTATGTAGCTGAGCTAAATAAAAGGATTTTAAGAACTCACCGTTTAAAAGCGAAGACCCTTCTATTCACCACTTCGGGAGCAAAGGATCCATTCTTCAGGACTGGCAGCTGTCTTAGCTTCAAGAGAGACTGATAGATCTTGTAATGACTAATCCTCGCCTGCAGTTGCTGGCGAAGATTCAGATCCTTGTAGTTGGGATTGACAGGCAGCCATGTGCGATTGGCAGTGGAGAATCCTGCATTGAGATCACTATTCCATTGCATTGGTGTACGCTCTGGATCTCGGGAGACCCACTTGTAGTTATCAATTCCAGATTCGCAGGCGGGCTGGTCCACAGTATCGGCCCAGCTGATGTCCCTGTAATCCGTCATGCCCAACTCTTCGCCCTGCAATAGGAAAAATGCAATATAATACACCCCAAATTGGTTATTTTCCATTCTTACATTGTATGTAATGGCAATTCCTGGCAGTGTCATGAGCAGCATATTCATGGCGTCCACACTTTTCTCCCCGAATCGCGAAGCCACTCGAGGATTGTCGTGATTCCCCATCACCCAGTTGGCCACATGACCATGTGGCATGTAAATGAGCCACCTGGAGATGTAGAAGACAAAGTCCGCAGCTGTCGAATTAGCGTTTAGTTCGGTGATGAAGTCAAAGTTGAAGGGGAACTCAGGTCCCTGAACTCCATTCGCGTCCTCGTAGTACTCCATTAGCTGGGATACCGAGGCGTAGCCCTCGGTCATCATTATTCTCAGGGGTCCCTCGTGGGTGGCTGTGTACTTGTCCAGGAGTTGCCGCCAATGCTGGAGGAGGCCGTAATCCTCCGGTTGGTTTCTGGTGTAGATGTGCTCCAAGTAAGCCTCGGAGTTGGCATCATCGGTGGTGCCACTTCGAGGCTCATCCCTCAATTGAGCATCCTCATAAATGTATATAATGGCATCGATGCGAAAGCCGGCAATTCCCTTGTTCAACCAGAATAGCATCACATCGTCCATGGCTTGGATCACGGCGGGATTTCGGTAGTTGAGATCGGGTTGTCCGAAGGTGAACTGTCTTAGATAGAACTGTTGCCTCTCCTCGTTCCACATCCAGGCGGATCCGGAGAAGACCGACAGCCAGTTGTTGGGCGGGACACGAGTGCCGTTCTCCAAGAGTATTCCGTCCTCCCACACATAGAAATCCTCGTATCCCGGCTCTCGAGCAACTGACTTTATGAACCAGGGATGCTTATTCGAGCTGTGATTGGGCACAAAGTCCAGGATGACCTTGACGCCGAGCTCATTGGCCCTGGCTATCAGTTCGTCAAAGTCCTCCAAGGTACCATATTCCGGCTGAATGTTTGTGTAGTTTGATATATCGTATCCAAAGTCCACCATGGGTGACTCGTAGATGGGACTCAACCACACGGCCGTGATTCCGGTATCCTTAAAGTACTGCAACCTAGAAGTAATGCCCCGAAGATCGCCGATTCCATCGTTGTTACTGTCCTGAAAGGATCGCGGGTAGATCTGGTAGAAGACCTCGTGCTGCCACCAATTGTATTTCGCATCCTGCTCCTTTATCTTGCGGGCCAGGATGGCAACTAGACCCACACTTAACAAGAAAGCTATTTTTATTACACCCATCGCGGTCAACCCACAAGCTAGTTTTCTAGTGTCATCCCAATTCGGACGGCTTTTTATACTGTTGCCGGCTTTACAATTCCGGTTATGCTTATTTGACTAGGCGATTTTATCGCTCCAATATTTGACCAATTGTTGCGGCACTTTGAAAGGTGTTTAAATGAAATTATACACTTTAACTTTTTTATTCGACGAGGCTTTAACACTGGCCAGTTGACCAAACATAGGAACTATTCCCAACCTTTGAGTTGAAACAATGGAAAAGTACAACTGACGGGAAGAAAGATCGGAAGTAAATCATACTTTTGTAAATTGCATTGTGGATACAGCAAATTTAAAGTTAAATTTCAGTATGGATAAGGGTGATCAAATAAGGGTAAAAACTTAATGCTTGTTTTTAAAAAATGAATTAAAGTGTACAATCAACATACTACTATACGAGTACATCGTTAATATCATATTAATTGGTAAATGGCGAAAGGCAGTAAAATATGTTAAGCATTAAATAAACTTAAAATAAATGTATTTACTTAATTATACATTTTAAAAACAAGGAAGCTAATGAAAACATGTGTCATTTTAGGCCAAAACATGCTAAGATTTGTAAATGTTAATTTCTTTAAGTAAATGACTATTTTAAATGGTTAAATGTAAATCGCGTTTTGTCATTTCTATTTAACACCAAATTGATAGGTCACTTAACTTAATATTCAGTCCAAAATTAATACAAAATAAATTACTTATTATTATACCCTTGCAGAGGGTATTATAATTTCAGTCAAAAGTTTGCAACGCAGTGAAGGAGACATTTCCGACCCTATAAAGTATATATATTCTTGATCAGCATCACCAGGAGAGTCGATCTAGCCATGTCCGTCTGTCCGTCCGTCTGTCCGTCTGTCCGTCTGTCCGTCTGTCCGTCCGTTTCTACGCAAACTAGTCCCTCAGTTTTAAAGCTATCTGCTTGAAACTTTCCCAAAAGTTGTCTTTCTATTGCAGGTAGTATATAAGTCGGAACGAGCCGGATCGGGCCACTATATCATATAGCTGCCATATAACTGAACGATCGGAAATGCCATAACTTTGGTGTCTTTAAAGTTAGGAAGTTGGGATTTTCTATGGGTCTTATTTTTGGCTAATCAATCCGACCTACCAAATTTCATAAGGATCGGACGACTATATCCTATAGCCGCCATATAACTGATTGATCGGAAATGCAATAGCTTTGGTGTTTGTAAAGTTAGGAAATTGGGATTTTCTATGGGTTTTATTTTTGGCCAATCAATCCGACTTACCAAATTTCATAAGGATCGGCCGACTATATCTTATAGCTGCCATATAACTGAACGATTGGAAATGACATAACTTTGGTGTTTTTAAAGTTAGGAAGATGGGACTTTTTATGAGTATTAAGAATGCATCATATGAATAATTTTGGAGAATATAATTTATAGAATATTCTGCAAGGGTATATCAACTTCGGCTCCGCCCGAAGTTAGCTTTCCTTTCTTGTTTTTACTTAATACTAATTATAAAACATTTAAATTTTCCAAACATGAGCCAAGAAAATTAATTATAATAAGTAACACGTGTTCAATTTTGTAGTTTATGTGTCATATAGTGACTGCAATTTATAATTCAATTTAAAATTTCAAGAGTTTAAATGAATTAAAATAAAACCAAATAAAATTGTATTTATCAGAATTCACAAGGCCCACAACCTCAGAACACATTAATTACACGCCAATTCAGCTTTCTAACCGCAAACTTCCGTTGCGTGACCAAATGGAACTTTGTTGAGCCCCCAACCCCCGCTTTTCACCCAATCCCCTGGAGGTTTCCACCAGGCTGAGTCTGGCAGCTTAATTAAACATTCTAACAGCGGGCAACAAAGGTCTGCCATTGTTTATAGAAGCTGCGAGTGCTCCTTGCTGTCTAGAAGTGTATTGGAAATTCGTGCACAAATATGTGCCGAGATCTTCATGTGCAACCCGGCAGACTCGGCATAATTTCGCCGCTTTCACCGCGACATGAAAAGGGTTTGACACGGGGCGTGGCTGCTCGCATTGAGATTCCTTTGCCGGCGAAATCAAAGCGAAGAAAATTCACTGTAATTTTGAGGCCGCACCCCCGGGGAAATGGGCGGGGTGAAAGTGAAAAGTTAAAGCGAAATGTTTTAGGGGATCCGAATCTCCGCCGAAGCCCGGCTAATCCGCCGTCTGTCTCCCCAAACTGTGCCAGCTCTCACTCACCTGTCTCACCTGTCTGTGGTCCTGGGCTCCTTGCAGGACATCAGGGTTTACCTTTCATGTCGCGACGCTGATTGAATTGCCTTTACGCGGGTCCAGGACGAGGACGAGTTTTTAGGGGCGGCAGAAGCCTTTTGTGTAAAAACATTCTGAGAAGGGGAAATTCTTTTTTAGAGCACTTTTCAATTTGGCTCTCAGTCTCCCCCGGCTCGAGTAAATAAATACACGGCCTACATTTTTTATTATGTAAATATTTAATCATATCAGGAAATTTCGGGTGCTCCGCCAGCTTGGCATATTAAAAATCAGCTCCCACTAATCCGGTGGCACCAGATTTTTACGAATTTAACACACGCGCCTAAACATATGCTTCGGTTTTTCGTCAGTCGCATTTTCCTCTTTTCCGCCTTATCCATTTATTATATCTGTGTATGTGCGCTGTTCTTTGACAACCCTTAAGCATCAACAAATTTGAATTGGGCGGGCTCTCTTTTTTTGATTTTTTTTTTGGCTGCTATTTACTGTTGTCAATACGTTTACGCTTATCAAATACTTGTTATCACAAATCGATTACAGCGACAGCGGCAAACGCTGTTCGGGTTTGTTGTCGTTCGTAGAGATTGTCGTTGTCATAAGTAGGTTTCCCATGTAAATTTCCGCATAAATATCCCTGTGTATTTGCCTGTTTTTCGTGTGTAGCCCATCCGAACTTTACTATCTAGCTGATATTGTTATGGCTGTGGTCGGGAAAATCCTTTTTTGACAGAATTTTATCATATTATCTGTCTTTTAGATAAGCTTTCAGTCAAGTCACTGACTGATAAACTTTGTCGGCATAAGCTTACATTTATATTAAATTGGTATTTGCCCAAAAGGGCTTGTTTCCAAAATGTTGTCGGATAAAGTTGTTGAAAAAATATTAACAGGCCTTCCATTTTATTGTATATTAATGTGGCTATTTACGCATCTCAATTTAATAACGAATGCTGATTTAATATGTGTGACGGCCCAACTATTTCTGTATTCAAGCAAAGTAAATACAACAGGAAAATAGTAATTACGTATAAAAATATCCATGATAAATATAAACAACTTTCGCTTCTTTTTAAAAGGTGTCTAAAAATATAGTCTTCCTATCGTAATTACACATTATTTTGTTATCATTTTACGTTTTTAGTTCGTACACTAATTTCTTTATGATGTCGGTGAATAAAATTCGTTCTTTATGATTCATCTTGTTTGTCCCATGAATGATATAATCTTAAATTTGGATAAGTCTCTTCCCACCGACTGAGATAAGCTCCATTTACTGCTGTGATTCAACCCGTTCATTATTATCTTTTTAATAACGTTCTGGCGAGCCGAATTCTGGGCTGCAGCTGTCAGCTTCCTGTCATAAAACCAGTAAACAGTAGCTGCCAATCCTCCTCCCATAAATGTGGCCCATTACCTTTATTAGACTTGCTGTTGGTCTTGTTATAACTTGGCCTATTGTATTAGCCGGCTGGAATGGGGGGCTTGTTTGCACCCAATTTCGATGTTTGTGTGGCACGTATTGAGATTCAATTAGCCAAGCCGCTGCGCAGAGTTAATAAATCACATCCCAACCATCAGCAATTCCCCAGGAAACCGAATCGCTGCTGGCAAACGATTAATTATGCATAAATTTGATTGATGTGCGTGAGGCGACTGTTTAAACGGAGCCGAAGCCGAAGCCGCCTTCGATTTACAGTCCCACCCAAAGTGACAATGACAACGAGCTCGGCCTGAAAGCCGTCGATTAATTTACTGAGGTGATGACGCACTCGAGGTAGCTTTTAATTAGCATTGAATGGCGTTTTTATACCCTAGCAGAAAGTATTGTAATTTCTGTCAAAGGTTTACAACGCCGTGAATGCCACATTTTTTACCCTGAAAAGTATATATTTTATTGATAGCAAAAGATCACCAAAAAGAGTAGCTTCATTGTTTTTTGTAATATAGGCTCTATGCCTATCGATATGTAGTCGTTTTGTAATAATTGTAAGGGTATATAAACTTCGGCTTGCAGAAGTTTACTTCCTTTCCTATTTACATATAATACAGTCCGATGACTCTCGTCGAGAAACACATTTCAAATGGAAACCAAAGGCTATTTTTTATTTACGACTTAAAGAATTGGAATATAATATATTAAAAGCCATTATATTATTTTTATATTTTATTTTTTTCGATTTTTAAGGCAATATGCTTAAAATATTGCTTTAAAACTATATACTTTAAGAATCTGTAAGTATTAATAATGGCATTTATTTACTTTTCGGGTTTACTTGAATGTATAGGGATTCGTCGTTAGTTTAACAAGCAGAGTATACAGAACAATAACATGAGATTCAGTCACATTGCTTACACTTCAACTCAACAATTTAAAATCTTCAGCTTTGAAATCTTTGTCTGACCAATGCTATTTAAGCAACAAAAAAAACCATTGTTAAGTCAGCAGCTTTTTTTATTATTCCACAAAAATAAGTTGGTTAAAAATAGCGATTAGCTTGGCAAGATCCCATCTTACGGACGATCAGAATCCGTCCGAGCTTCTTGTATTCCCTGCGTACATTCAAATTGCAGGGACAATAGCTGGCCTCCGTGGCTCCCGAAAATAGTATAGCCAAAAGGCCCAAAAGAGCCATTAAAGCCAGGCACTTCATATCTCTTTCGTGGGAGTGCCAACTAAATCAGAATTATAAAAAACTTGTAGACCTATTTCAGCGACTGTTTAAATACAACTGAGTTTTGTCTAAATATATTTATTTAGCTTACTTATTTAAAGTATCTCGGCTATAACGTAATAACTGATAACAGAATAAAAACAAAGATGTATTCTGAGTAAATAAGATTTAATGGAAGTTTATTCTTTCAAATATTATCTCACAGCGCTCATTTGAATTCGAGAAGACTGCATCGCTTTTATGTGCATGGAAAATATGTATATTTTTTCGACGTTAATTAGAAGTAAATAAGATTTAATGGAAGTTTATTCTTTCAAATATTATCTCACAGCGCTCATTTGAATTCGAGAAGACTGCATCGCTTTTATGTGCATTGAAAATATGTATATTTTTTCGACGTTGATTAGGATTCCATATTTAATTCGTCTGATTGCATGGCCCCTCATTTCGGATGTTCAGGGTCCGTCCGACCTTCTTGTAGTCCCTCTGCGTGCACTCGAATTCGCAGCGGTTTTTGAAAGTGACGCCATTTGAGCCGCACACCTCCGATCCCTTCGTCTTCAGGTCGCAGGGACAATAGCTGCCCTCCGAGGATCCCGCCAAGAGGGCGACCATCAGGGCCAAGAGGACCACCAAAGCCAAGCACTTCATTTCTTCTCCGTGGATCTGTTATCTTGAATAGGGATTTTAGTGGGGGAAAACTAACACGTCGTCGTTTCGCTGCGAGTGTTCAACTGAGACTGAGTGGTGTGATTGCAATCGTTTGTTCAGAGTCTGAGTACAAGTTGCTCTGCCTTTGTGTGTGCGTAAGTTTTGCTAATTAGCCAAACAAGCTGCTGATTATTTTCTCACTTCGGCGGCGTGTGGGTTTCGTTGGCATGAGTCTTGCGGGCCTCCAGCAATTTACACGGCTGGCAGTTGAGGGCCCGCGAAGTCACTATGGCAAAGAGCAAGAGCATGAGGCCCAGAAACAAACCTCGCATGGCGGCGATTACTTCACAACTGGATAGAACTTAGTCAAATTTCCCCAGGGTCTGAGCAGCCAAACTAATTGAAATTGAATGGCAATTGCAATTGAATGGCCAGCGTCGCGTAAATTGCCAGACAAAAAGACTGGCGTTCCATTAATTACTGGGGCTCATAAAAGGCGAAGTAATGGGTATGTAAATTTCTATAGACGGGGGAAATTTCCACCTGATCGCTGATAAAAAGGCGGAGAGAACAGAGGGAAAAAGCTCTCTAACAAAGTGAGTAATTATAGCTTTTTGTAGAGCTTTTTGTTAAAACTATAAACAACTGCGTGTTTGGTTCCGCGATAAGCTAAATAAGTAATTAAATTGGAAGTGCTGATGCCCATAAATTATTCAAATAAATTTGCAATGCATATATTTAGCAAGGTTATTCTAGGAACTATTTTAGCTAATTGAGAGCGTATTTATACTGCCATCGAGTCATAACACTGGCAACACTACCAACAACTCCAAAGCACCTCGAAAACTGATAAGATAAGTGCCCCAATCGAAGCCAACCAAAGCTCCATTGACTGAAAAAGAAGTGGAATAGCAGTATCGAATCAGTCTAGCAAGTGGATTAACCCCGCCGCCATGAAATTCCTGAGCATTCTTCTGGCCATGTGCCTCCTTTTGGCCCTCGCCGTGTCGCCAATCCGCAGCGATGACGACGTGCAGGCAAAGAAGGAATTCTGCCCCTGCCCCAGGAACTTCGATCCCGTTTGTGGAAGCAACCTTGTCACCTACCCCAATCGCTGCGAATTCGATTGCAAGCGTCGAGATGTGGAACGCCAGGGACGCAGCCTGGGACTCCTAAGATCTGGAACTTGCTGAACTAAAACAACATTATACAACAAACCAAAGAAACGTCCAGGAAAAATGAAATCAAATAAAATAAGTGCCTTGTATTAATCATCAATGTGAAATATATAGAAATAAATCTGCTTATCAACCAGAGCATTTGGCATTGCAATTGATAGCGTTTCAACACCTTATCGCCGGTTCGAATCGTAAACAGCGCAACACTGGGAAAAACTTGCACTCTATTTCCGAGGGCTGCAGCGATTTGCAAATTTGATAGTTCCGATCAGATAGTTCAAGTGGTTGGCTGTCAATGATAACCATATTTAATGTGCGATACCTTCAAGTTGAAAACACGTTTCGTAATATTTTGATTTCCAGTGTTTTGAATAAGGTAACCAACGTGTTAAAGCTTTATGAGTCGTATTCCATATTATGATATTAGTCACTGAGTAAACAAATTGTGATTGGATATATATATATTTATGTTTAACCCACTTAAAAATGTGAATAACTTTAAACAGAAGAACTTGTCTCAACGAAATTAGTCCGCTATGACTCACATCGTATAGATGATAATATTTAATTTACTTAATCTTTTTCATGATAAGTTGCTTGGTGGACTATATAGAATGACCACTAGTAACAAAAATAAATCCGTTTTTATTAAACAAATATTTTATTTTTGTTACTTGTGGTCATACAAGAGGTTTATCAAACTAAAATAAAATTATGAGTTATTTATTATTATTATTATTATTATTATTATTATTATTATTATTATTATTATTATTATTATTATTATTATTATTATTATTATTATTATTATTATTATTATTATTATTATTATTATTATTATTATTATTATTATTATTATTATTATTATTATTATTATTATTATTATTATTATTATTATTATTATTATTATTATTATTATTATTATTATTATTATTATTATTATTATTATTATTATTATTACAATTATTATTATTATTATCCTTATTATTATTATTATTACTATTATAATTATTGTTTTTAGTGATAATATTAAAACATGAGTGGGTCATTTAAAGACAACAGAACCAGGAACTTTCATGAAAATGATTAAATATTATCATCTACGAAAATAAATAATAAATAACTCATAATTTTATCTTTTGCTTTTTGCAATTTTTAAACCAGGTGTTCCCAATTTGGTTTTGCAGCCCTCGTATGGTTTCTTATTGTTATTGCTGATTTATTTACTTTGCTGAAGTTATGCCAACATTTGTCTAAATAGAATCCAAGCCAAAAGAAAGGTCGATAAACAATTGGGTCAATAACAGAAACCGCAAAAAAACACATATAGAATTTAAGTACCTCATAGAAAGTTATTTATTTTTCATATTCCTTATTTTAACTCCAGCATTGTAAAACCACTTGAAAAAATATGAAATATTGTATTAAGATAAACTGACAAAAATAAATAACAATATTTGACATTTTTCTGAGGCTTAAGTATTGGTAAAGTAATAGTAGTGATAGAAACAAACTAATAAAATTACACAACCTGTATTTGTTAAGCCAGACCTGTAGTTGCGTAAAACCTGATTCATAGATGGTTTGATTATTACAATTTGTATCGTCGTTTTGCATTTTTACACAATTAATATGAAGTTTATATGTTGAACAATTGTATATAAGCCAAGTTTTATCTGAATGTATTTCAAACTAGAATCGTTATTCGGTGTTAAAGGTCAGGTATATATACACATTTTTTCACAATCAACAAGTAATTATTTTCCACTTTTCATCATAAATATATCAGTTACAACCGGATGGATTTCCATAATCCGCTCGTTAGCAAGATCCACTCTTGGCGACAGTAATGGCACGTCCTTTGTTTTTGGCCGCGCAGTTCAAATCGCACTGGTTGCTGTAGGTCACGGAGTCCGATCCGCAGACAGGATCATAGTTGCGAGGACACGGGCAGAAGGCTCTGGGCTCCTGGGCCGTGGTCAGGGCCAAAAGACCGATCAGCCAGAGGGCGATCAGAGCTAGGCAACGCATGGCTTCAGTGTTGGACTGGCTAGGCAAGACTGGAGCTTTCTCACCCGACCGGCACTCATTTATAGATAAGCCAGGCCAGCACCCTTCGCAAGCCGCATTTCGTCGGAAAAAGTACACACTTGCACCTACAAATCGTAATTTTCAAACATTATTCGTGCCTTTAGGAAATAACGCCTTACTTGCGATTTATTTTATAGACAACTTGGCATAATAAATAAAATAAACACCACATACCTACTAGTTGAAATGATGTACATTACATACGACATTACAAAGCTTGAAAAATTATTGCTCTAAGCGGGAGTTTCCATATTTTTGAACACGTGGCGTATAAGCACTACTCAAAATAAGCGACCTGAACTAAATTATTTCTATGCATAGACAAATATTTATTGTTACCCTAGTTTGCTACTGGCTGCACAGCTGTTGGCCTTGGCAACATTCGCAAAAAACGTTATTAGCTTGGCCTAATAAAATCCTTTCAAGGCACAAAAGCAATTTCAATCTAATCTTGTAGTGCCAAAGGAGGCTACTAAGCCCGGCCAAATCAAAGGATAGGATAATACAAGATGAAGCAGAAAGAGCTTAAGAGCAAGGAAAATGGTGGTGGATTCGAGTAAGCCTTGGTAAACGGGGGATTCCTCTTTCTCTTTAAAAATACCTGGTTTACTGTTCCTTTGAGACATTTTATAAACATTTAAATAAAGTTGTAAAACCAGAATAATCGTCGGGGATCATCGTAATATATGTTATTTAACTTTTATAGTTTTCTGAGAAATGACTATAAATAGTAGAAATTGAATCTGTATCTCTATGTCTTACTAAACAGCTTTCCGTTGAAATAAAAAACGTTTCTTAAAGTAGAAAATACGCCCTTTCAATCACCGAAACAACGTTTTCCTACCCTTCTGGCCAAGAAGCAAACAAAATACACAACACAAATACACTTTAGCTAAGCCCAACAGCATTAGAAAGGAGGGATTTGCAGCGAGTGAAAGACAACAAAAGGATTTAGGGCTCACATAGACAAGCAAGATAGTTTGAATACTGATTGCCATGCAGGACCTGTTGGAGCAGTCAGGCAGATATATGTAAATGTTTATACACAAAAAAACAAAATTTTATTTTGGGGTAAACACGTTGATGTGATGCTGGGATACTTTGTATTTATACTAAAAATGCGAAATCTACGTTAATAGAATAACAAACTTATTGCAGCTATCAATTTATCACGCCGATAAAGTTGAGAGCTTAGCTTCGAAGTTAAAGTAGCTTAAACAAGCGCAGATATAACATTTTTTTAGTAATAAAAATAGATATCTTATAAATTTTTGTTTCTCGTTTTCTCTGTGTTTTTACGAGTTATTTATCATTCTTGATTTTCAGAATATATTAAATGTAATGCTTAATAACTTTATTCGATTCAGTTTGTGCTCTAATAACTTTTGGAAGACTTTTTGCTCAATAATAACCAAAGATTTTCTATTTACATTTTGTATATTGTTTTCTCAATTTTATAAATATATACAATTTTTCGATTTACCAAAAAATAAATTACTTAATTAAGAAATATTTAGAAACACCCTATCTATTCACAGAAATATTTCTGAAAACAAAAATGCATTGAATTTGGGATACATCGATCTGCAAGCATTTATTTTTTAAATTAGGCTGAAAACGTGTTTAGATTTATTGCCAGGCCTTTGCTTAAGACAAAGATAATACCTCTAAGACGATAAGAAAAGTGCATTAAACTAAGAAGGATTAACATCTCATTTTCAGTTGCCAGCACGCCGGAGAGTTTGCCCAGCAAGCGGGACGAGGCCAGTGTTGGGGCAGGCACCACCGGCAGCAGTGGTGCGGCATCGAGCAGCAGTGGTGCAGCGAGCGGTGCAGCGAGTGGGTCAGCTGGGGCAGCAACTGGAACTGGATCTGGATCTGGATCTGGGGCCGGAGCCGGAGGAGCAGGTGGCGCCAGTACGCCAGCCCAGGAAGCCGTCAGTCCCACAGTCTCTGAGCTCAGTGGCAGCGGCACAAATGCGACAATAAATGGTCAAGTGGCAAGTAAGTAACGAGCAGCTCATGTTCATGGCATTTTGAGTCCCTCCCCCGCTGTTGTGTGTATGTGTGTTATTTTTGCATATCTCACCATCTGATCCGCATTATAATTTCCATTTTAAAGTAGCGGACAGGGCACCGCAGAGCTCGTACACCGCCTGCATAATTCATCCTGCACCAGCTGCGGAGATTGCGGTGACTAAGTCGGTTTGACATCGCTCGGAAATGGCCGGAATTTAGTTAGGAGGGGTCTTTGTGGACAGTTGCGGTTGACAACCGAATTGGCTAATTGAAATCGCAATGCACCGCAGTTTCCCTAATTAGGTATTTCATTGATCGGTTTTCATTAACCTGAAGGGCATTAAAGGACATTATAAAACCTATTTAAATTAGCAAATTTATATATAACTTAACTAATAATTAGAATGGGAAGTGAACAATTTATTTAACAAAAAGCTATTTAAATTAGCAAATGCCATCTAATCAAATTAAACTGAATGTTTAGCTTAAATCTAATTTCAATACTTAATACTAAATTAAAAAGGGTGTTTAATGACAAAATTTTAAGTCCGAATTTGTTAAATAGACAAAACCGTTTGGCAAAATATAATAAAATACTTAAATAATTACCCCAATGAATTCCGATCTGATATATCGAAGGCCACACAAAGTCTTCTACTTCTAATTCTACATTTTTTTCAGTAAATATCTTGTTATCCGCTGAAGCCCTAACATACTTCATTTAGAAAATATAGATAGAATATAGATATAGAATAGATATTTCAATATCTAATTGAGATCAATCGTTAACAAACTAAATTGTCGAGCAGCCCAACTATCTTAGCTTTTCAAAAGAGATTGATGGGAAACCATCGATCATGTTACCAGTTGCGAAACGCACGTTATGCGGCCATCAGGCCATTTAATTGCCGGCAATTTCCACCACCCCACTCACATGGGTCAAGAGAACCGGAATTGGGCTTAGGTTTAGCCGTAAGCTGATGCCAGGTGGGGCCAGCACAGCATTTTTCTCCGGTTTCCCCCACATTGTGGGGTAAAATGAAGCGTTGAAAGTCATTAAGGACGTGAAGAGTCGCCAGTAAAAGGAGCATAAAACATTTCATCCCAAAACTCGAGTCGATAAAGAGCCCGCGTTTCTAGCAGTTAAGCGAGGGAATCTCGGGTGTAACATAAATTTAAGTGCTGCATAAAGCGGATTTTATGACTGCCCCATCACCTTTCTGAGGAGGTGCTTGCACTGTCAAAATAAATGGAATGCAGTTAAGATTCCCGCAGCCAAGGCGAAGACACAGCTCTGTTGAAGAAGGTTGGGGAATTCGCAGATAGATTGCTCCAAGCACCCCTCCTCAGCACTTGACAAACACACGCAGATAAATCCTTTGCACTTTTTCGACACGCCCGGCAAGGCAACTTGGGACTAACTTGGGATGATGCCAGGGGTAAATGGGTAAATGGGGCCGGGACCACGACTCGCAGGAGGAACTTCTTCAAGGGCTTTTGTTCGCTGCTCGTTAAGCTTTTCCCCTCACTTGGGGTTAAACTAAATAAAGAATTCTATGCTACAATGGCCTTAAATGATGGGGATAAATTATTGATTTCTTGTCGATTGTATCAAAGGATTTCTGACCAAAGAAGAAAGCGAACGGTGGGCAAAAATGGAAAGGAGATTTTTATAATATTAAACAAATGAATGCCGTGAACCAATAAAATTTGAATATTACTTAAAAATTGTTCTGTGTATATTATTTTAAAAATGTGTAACTATTGTAACGCCTTATTTAATTTCAAGATCTTAAATCATTTATGTTTATAACACTAGTTTGTTTAATAAGTATTTCTAGATATTTGAATTCATAATCTTTCACACATAATTTTAAATCATTCTTTAACTTCATTGTTATATTACATATATTATTTATATATTCTTTTCCTTACCATTTTCCTTCCCTTTCCATTGGTAGTATGTAACTCTGAATTTTAAATAATTCCCTTTTTTTGGTATATATATCTTCCTGTGCCCACTGTATTCCCTGCATCTGAACCCTTTCCTTTGGGGCCTTTGTGTGCTTCGTTAGATCCCAGTAGGGCCTCAATCAATGTGTCAAGAGTGAGAGTGATATAACTAAATAAGCAGCCGGCAACTAAATCAGTTTCTTCCCACCCGATTCCCTCCGGCATTTTGCAGGACACGGCTCACTGACGATTATCCGACGCACAAACAGCCGGAACTTCACGCAAATCGACTCCCAGCTGGCATCGCCCTCCACCACCGCCTCCAGCTCCACAGTTCCGGGGATTGGCTTCGCCCAGACGCCGCTCAGTGAGCCACTCGCGGAGCGCCTAAGCTTCCGATCCGGTAGCAACGGATCCGCGTCCGCCGGCGACAGCCGATCAAGCAATCAGTTCCCGAGCTCCGGACCATCCGCCACCGCCGCCGCCGTCGCCGCCGCCGCCAAAATGCAGCCGTCATCGCCGAATGCCACCAACTACCTGGCCGACAACATTCAGATCTCGTCGGCCAATCTGTCGCAGACCGAAATGGGCGGGGGTCGCGAGTCGGGGGAATACAACACCGTCGGCCACTCGATTAACGTCGCCGGCAACAACTCGTTCCTGCGCGGGGACACCGATATTCCGCAGGAGTCGGGACACTCCTTCGAAACGCCCTCGAATATCTCTTTCGCCGCCGGGCAATGGGACACGGAGAGTTTGCCGCCAGTCGACACGCCAGATGCCCTAAACAAAGCGGCCGGGAGGTGAGTTCCCCCAATGTATTATATTATAAGCTAAATTATTCTATATTAATTATTTTATTTGGCATACAATTTGTATTGTATTTATTTATGCAAAATGATGTAACAGTTAGAAGAAAGCGTTTCCAGCCCTTAAAGTTTTGCTCGATCAGAATCAACAGTTTTAAAGATTTAGTCCTGCCCCTTATCAGTCAGAAAACCTTGATCTTACTATTAGCCTCAAAGATACAATAAAAACTACTCTTAAAAAACCTTGTCAGTCAGAATTTTTGTACACCATGTGAATGAAAATATAAGAAGGACCTAAAGTGCATTTATTCCAACAATTTTTTATGGTAGCATTAGGAACTAAAAATGTTCATCCAACTTGAAGCGCCCTTGTATACTGTCATACATAAATACTTTTTGCTCGCCAGTATTGTCCTCCCCATATTTTACGGTGAATAATTTTTTAGCAGTGAAAGGTTTTGCTTTTTACGTCTATGATACAATTACACTTTACAAATCGGGAATATTTGTAGTTATTTGTGGTAATGTTCCATACTCTTAGGCTGTCGCCATAAACTGTACCAGGGAATTTCATATGTATTTATTGCCATCTACAAATAAATCATTCAGGGCATTTTCCGTAATGGCCAATTTCGACACCTTTACATTTTGCTTCGCACGGGTTTCTGTAATTTTTTCTGTCCATTCCGCAAAGAGGAAAATCTTCATATTTACAAAAACCATATACAAAAAACCATATACAAAATGGCCGTAGTCTATATTGATATAGCAGATAGGGGAATGGTATATATATACCTGAACCAGCAAATCGTTCAACTTTAAGGTGCAAAATCATAATTTCAACACTTATTAAAGTACCATAATTAAATTTGTTTACATAACTAGAGTTTTTATACTCTTGCAGAAGGTATTATAATTTTGGTCAAAAGTGTGCAACGCAGTGAAGGAGACATCTCCGACCCTATAAAGTATATATATTCTTGATCAGGATCACCTTCTAAGTTGATATAAGCATGTCCGTCTTTCCGTCTGTCTGTTTCTACGCGAACTAGTATCTCAGTTTTAATGATATCGAATTGAAACTTTCCACACACCCTTCTTTCCTTTGCACGCAGTATATAAGTCGGAACGGCCGGGATCGGCCGATTATACCCTATAGCTGCCATATAACTGAACGATAGGAAATGCCATAACTTCGGTGTTTTTAAAATTAGGAAGTTGTGAGTTGTGTTTTTATGAGTGTTAACAAAGCATCATATGAATAATTTTATAGTATACTCTGCAAGGGTATTTCAACTTCCGCTCCGCCCGAAGTTAGCTTTCCTTTCTTGTTTTTTTTTTTATTTTTTGCAATTCTAGATAAAGGTAAATTACAAATCCTTAATACGGACCAAAATTCCGATTTATCGCTTTAAATATATTAATTTTCCTCTTTCTGGATTTTATAAATAAGTGTTGATTGGATGTGGAAGCCCCATTCTTTCCCGACCATTTTAGCCATGCGTCTCGTTTTGATCACCATCACTCTGCTTGCTTTTTTGGCCCTGACTGACAGTCGGAAAGCAGGAAGACCATGCGTATGTCACTATAACCTTGACGAAGTTTGCGGATCGGACAACGTTTCCTACAGCAATCCGTGTTTTTTAGAATGTGCATCAAAGGAAAAATCAGTTCCGATAACTATAGTCAAGAAAGGACGCTGTTAATAACCGGGATACGGAGATTTCAGAAATTTGAAATGTAATTTTCAGAAATTGTTTTAATGACTTGTTTGAGAATATCATGTAAGTCCCTTACAAAAAAAGAGAATAATTTTTCATGGGCTAATGTAGTTTTTTTTGCCAAAAAATGTTTAACAATTGTTGTGTCAGAGGTCAAGCTATGCATGACTTTTAGAACTGCCGGGCTATATACCAACCTATGCTTATCAAAGCACCGAGATTTTGTTTCAACCTTTTGAAGTTTTGAAATCAGTTTAGGAAAAAAGGAAAGCTAACTTGTGGCGGAGCCAAAGTTGATATACCCTTGCAGAATATTCTGTAAATAATATTCTCCAAAATGATTCATATGATGCATTCTTTATACTCATAAAAATCATAAAATTTTCTTTCTTTGAATTGGTTGAAAATGCTAAGCACCGAGATTTCGTTTCAACTTTTTGGAGTTGAGAAATCAGTTTAGGAAAAAAAATCGGCACATTAAATCATTTAATTTAAAAAATATTTATGAGGTGGTGTTCTAATTCCTTTCAGTTTATAATGATTTTCAAGTTATTTGCTAAAAAAAACTTTTTTTGTCGCTCTTACAAATTTACTTTGACGTTACCATTAAAAAAAACTTTTGTTATGAAAACTAATTTAATTATATGATTTTAACCAGTGTTAAAATTATAATTTTACACTTTAAAATTGAACGAATCCGAGTACTAGTATGAAACCAAATCCCCCATATATGCCATATTATTGTACAGTATGGCCATGCGTTTCCTAGCGTTGATCGTCCTCTGCCTGTTCGCTCTGTTGGAACTCACAGAAGCTGTACCCTGTACATGTACCTGGGAACAAGATCTCGTTTGCGGAATAAACAAGGAAACCTACGGAAACCCGTGCGCTGCAAAATGCGCTGGCGTCAGTATTGCCCATTACGGAAAGTGCGGATAATACGGAAATGAAAGAAACCTTAATTTCATCCAAATCTGCCTTTTCAAGTGATATTTCCATTAATTTTATTTGTAAAATACGTATGTACAACTACAAATCTGTCTTATTCTTATACCATGTTCAAGTCAAATTTAATTATTTTGCCCGAGTTTAAGTGAATTCCCCCTTCTCTTGAATCTCCAAAAATGAAACCAGTCTATTCACCGACGTAGTCTATGGTATTCCCGACGTAGTTCAAGGTTGCGTACTTAGATACTGCGCGGAAACCCGGTGTAGACCTTTGCTCAAATTTGTTACCTTATTTTTAAAAACTTCTAACTTTTCATTTATTTCCTTAACGAGAACTTCTTTCCAGATCAATTTTGCTTCCCAATTTTAATACCCTTGCAGACTTTGCCGAAATTACTAAAATTGAGAAAGTAGCGGAAGGAATAAGGTATACATAAATAAGCTAGATTTGCATAATTTCATGTCAGTAACTTTTATACTGCACAAATGTCATATAAAAATAGAAAAAATGGGATATTTTTACAGCCTTTAACAATTATTCCTACGGAAGCTATAAGATATAGACGTCCGATTGGCAAGTGCCTTTACCCTGATCAAGGTATGAGTAAAAAAATAAGACTTGGAAAAATGTATGTCAATAGCTATGTCAATAGCGAAATATTTTGAAAAACATCAAATTTGGACCGATTTTACCCTATTGTTCCTATGGGAGCTATAGAATATAGACGTCCGATCGGCACGCGCTTTTACCTTGAATGCATAAAAAAATAGGATTTGAAAAAACATATGGCAATAGCTTTTACACAACGCGAAATATTCTAGAAAACATCAAATTTGGACCGATTTTACCCTATTTGAAAAATATCAAATTTCGACCGATTTTACCATATTGTTCCTATGGGAGCTATAGGATATAGACGTCCGATCGGCACGCGCTTTTACCTTGATGAAGAAATGCATTAAAAAATACGCTTTGAAAAAATTTATGGCAATTGCTTTTACAGTGCGCGAAATAATCTGAAAAACATCAAATTTGGACCGATTTTACCCTATTGTTCCTATGGGTGCTATAGGATATAGACGTCCGATCGCAACGCGCTTTTACCCTGATCAAGGTATGCATAAAAAAATACGATTTGGAAAGATTCATGTCAATAGCTTTTACACTGCGCGAAATATCATCAATTCTTGCTAGATATATCCGATTGTTCCTATGGGAGCTATAGGATATAGACGTCCGATCGGGGCGAGTTTCAAACATGATCTGCGTACACATGTTTTAGGACGAGTGTGAAAGTTTCAGATCGCTAGCTTTTGAACTGAGCTCGCAAACGGTATTAAAACAGACGGACAGACGGACATGGTTATATCGACTCCCCTATTGATCCTGATCAAGAATATATATACCTTATAGGGTCGGAAACGTCTCCTTTACTGCGTTACAAACTTCTGACCAAAATTATAATACCCTCTGCAAGGGTATAAAAACGGACTTAATTTTAGAAAAAATTTAAAAAAAATTATTTTATCTTCAGTGTCTAATGAATTTTAAATTATGAGATACGCTAATTTGTCCCCGCCTAATTACAAAACATTATTGACTTTAAGCCGTGTTACAATTACGATATATCGCTATAATTTATAATTTGTAGTGGTTATTTTGTAAATTAGTGTCGATAGGGTGTGGAAGACCCAGTCTTGCCCGATCAGCTTAACACCATAGCCATGCTAGGCTCTGCTTTGAGTACGATTTTCCTGTTCACAGTTTTTACACTGACTGCATCAAGAAACTGGTGCTTATGTAACTACGATTATAATCCTGTATGCGGATCAGACTACAAAACCTATCCCACCGAGTGCGTTATGAGATGCCAATCTTCCCAACACGGATTCAGACTTACTGTGCTAAAGAGGGGTACATGTACCAGATACCAGCAATAAGATGATTCTACTAAAGACATAGGGAACACATCATCTCCAAGCAGTTCTAAAGTCATTATTCATATGTTTAAAGCAAATACAATGATTTTTCACCCAAAACCATTTAATTCGTTTATTTCTCGGATAAGTACGATTAACAGAGAGTATACATCTTATCTATTTTTCTCTGTTAATTTATTCAAAAAGAAAGTTATCGTAAGCTTACAAATTATAAATTAGTTATGGTGATTTTATTTTCAAACAAGAAAGGAAAGCTAACTTCGGGCGGAGCCGAAGTTTAAATACCCTTGCAGAATATTCTGTAAATTATATTCTCCAAAATTATTCATATGATGCATTCTTAACACTCATAAGAATCCCAACTTCCTAACTTTAAAAACACCAAAGTTATGGCATTTCCGATCAATCAGTTATATGGCGGCTATAGGATATAGTCGGCCGATCCTTATGAAATTTCGGATAGTGGAGGTGTTTGCGGATCGTTTCATATTTACTCACTCTTGATGAAATTTTTTTAAAAAGAGAGATATATTTTTTGAATACTGCATGTATATTCATTATACCCTTGCAGAGTAAAGAAGACATCTCCGACCCTATAAAGTATATATATTCTTGATCAGGATCACCTCCTGTCCGTCTGTCTGTTTCTACGCGAACTAGTCTCTCAGTTTTAAAGATATCGAATTGAAACTTTGCACACACCCTTCTTTCCTTTGCACGCAGTATATAAGTCGGAACGGCCGGGATCGGCCGACTATATCCTATAGCTGTCATAAAACTGAACGATAGGAAATGCCATAACTTAGGTGTTTGTAAAGTTAGGAAGTTGGGATTTTCTATGGGTTTTTTATTTGGCCAATCAATTCGACTTACCAAATTTAATAAGGATCAGCCGACTATATCCTATAGCTCCCATAAAACTATAGGAAATACCATAACTTTGGTGTTTTTAAAATTAGAAAGTTGGAATTTTCTATGGGTTTTATATTTGGCCAATCAATCCGACCTACCAAATTTTATAGAGATCGGCCGACTATATCCTATAGCTGCCATATAACTGAACGATTGAAAATGCCATAACTTTGGTGTTTTTAAAGTTAGGAAGTTGGGATTTTTATGAGTATAAAGAATGCATCATATGAATCATTTTGGAGAATATTATTTACAGAATATTCTGCAAGGGTATATCAACTTTGGCTCCGCCCGAAGTTAGCTTTCCTTTCGTGTTTAAATTAAATGATTTAATGTGCCGATTTTTTTTCCTAAACTGATTTCTCAACTTCAAAAGGTTGAAACAAAATCTCGGTGCTTAGCATTTTTACAAATTCACTGTTGCCTTATTTTATTTTTTTATAATAGAGACTAATATGCTTTGATAAGCATAGGTTGGTAGATAGCCCGGCAGTTCTAAAAGTCATGCATAGCTTGACCTCTGACACAACAATTGTTAAACATTTTTTGGCAAAAAAACTACATTAACCCATGAAAAATAATTCTCTTTTTTTTGTAAGGGACTTGCATGATATTCTCAAACAAGTCATTAAAACAATTTCTGAAAATTACATTTCAAATTTCTGAAATCTCCGTATCCCGGTTATTAACAGCGTCCTTTCTTGACTATAGTTATCGGAACTGATTTTTCCTTTGCTGCACATTCTAAAAGACACGGATTGCCGTAGGAAACGTTGTCCGATCCGCAAACTTCGTCAAGGATACGGTGACATACGCATGGTCTTCCTGCTTTCCGACTGTCAGTCAGGGCCAAAAAAGCAAGCAGAGTGATGGTGATCAAAACGAGACGCATGGCTAAAATGGTCGGGAAAGAATGGGGCTTCCACATCCAATCAACACTTATTAATAAAATCCAGAAAGAGGAAAATTAATATATTTAAAGCGATAAATCGGAATTTTGGTCCGTATTAAGGATTTGTAATTTACCTTTATCTAGAATTGCAAAAAATCAAAAAAAAAAACAAGAAAGGAAAGCTAACTTCGGGCGGAGCCGAAGTGTAAATACCCTTGCAGAATATTCTTTAAATAACATTCTCCAAAATTATTCATATGATGCATTCTTAACACTCATAAAAATCCCAACTTCCTAACTTTAAAAACACCAAAGAAATGCCAATTCCAATCGTTCAGTTATATGGCAGCTATAGAATATAGTCGGCCGATCCTTATGAAATTTGGTATGTCGGATTGATTGGCCAAAGATAAAACCGATAGAAAATCCCAACATCCTAACTTAACAAACACCAAAGTTATTGCATTTCCGATCAATCATAACTGATTATATGGCGGCTATAGGATATAGTTGGCCGATCCTTATTAAATTTGGTAGGTCGGATAAATTGGCCAAATATAAAACCCGTAGGAAATCCCAGCTTCCTAACTTTACAAACAGCAAAGTTATGGCATTTTCGATCGTTCAGTTATATGGCAGCTATAGGATATAGTCGTCCGATCCCAGCCGTTCCGACTTATATACTGCGTGAAAAGATAAGAACAATGTGTGCAAAGTTTCAACTCGATGTCTTTAAAACTGAGAGACTAGTTCGCGTAGAAACAGACATATGGACAGACAGACGGACAGACAGACGGAAAGACAGACGGACAGACAGACGGACAGCCGGACATGCTTATATTAACTCAGGAGGTGATCCTGATCAAGAATATATATACTTTATAGGGTCGGAGATGTCTCCTTTACTGCGTTGCACACTTTTGACCAAAATTATAATACCTTCTGCAAGGGTATAAAAACTCTAGTTACGTAAAAAAATTTAATTATGGTACTTTAACAAGTGTTGAAATTTTGATTTTGCACCTTAAAGTTGAACGATTTGCTGGTTCAGGTATATATATACCATTCCCCTATCTGCTATATCAATATAGACTACGGCCATGCGTTTCTTTGTGTTCATCCTCTGCGTGTTCGCTCTTGTGGAGCTCTCTTTTGCATGGGGTTTTTGTAAATATCAAGATCTTCCCCTTTGCGGAATGGACAGAAAAAATTACAGAAACCCGTGCGAAGCAAAATATTATAATGTCCAAGTTGCCTTTTACGGAAAATGCCCTGAATGATTTATTTGTAAATGGCAATAAATACATATGAAATTCCCTGGTACAGTTTATGGCGTCAGCCTAAGAGTATGGAACATTACCACAAATTACTACAAGTACCAACATATTCCCGATTTGTAAAGTGTAATTGTGTGTTAGACGTAACAAGAAAGAAAAGCTAACTTCGGGCGGAGCCGAAACTGAAATACCCTTGCAGAATATTCTGTAAATTATATTCTCCAAAATTATTCATACGATGCATTCTTAACACTCATAAAAATCCCAACTTCCTAACTTTAAAAAAACCAAAGTTATGGTATTTCCTATCGTTCAGTTATATGACAGCTATAGGATATAGTCGGCCGATCCCAGCCGTTCCGACTTATATACTGCGTGCAAAGGAAAGAAGGGTGTGTGCAAAGTTTCAATTCGATATCTTTAAAACTGAGAGACTAGTTCGCGTAGAAACAGACAGACGGACAGGAGGTGATCCTGATCAAGAATATATATACTTTATGCACTTCGGCTCCGCCCGAAGTTAGCTTTCCTTTCTTGTTTAAAAATAAAATCACCATAACTAATTTATAATTTGTAATTTTACGATAACTTTCTTTTTGAATAAATTAACAGAGAAAAATAGATAAGATGTATACTCTCTGTTAATCGTACTTATCCGAGAAATAAACGAATTAAATGGTTTTGGGTGAATAATCATTGTATTTGCTTTAAACATATGAATAATGACTTTAGAACTGCTTGGAGATGATGTGTTCCCTATGTCTTTAGTATAATCATCTTATTGCTGGTATCTGGTACATGTACCCCTCTTGAGCACAGTAAGTCTGAATCCGTGTTGGGAAGATTGGCATCTCATAACGCACTCGGTGGGATAGGTTTTGTAGTCTGATCCGCATACAGGATTATAATCGTAGTTACATAAGCACCAGTTTCTTGATGCAGTTAGTGTAAAAACTGTGAACAGGAAAATCGTACTCAAAGCAGAGCCTAGCATGGCTATGGTGTTAAGCTGATCGGGCAAGACTGGGTCTTCCACACCCTATCGACACTAATTTACAAAATAACCACTACAAATTATAAATTATAGCGATATATCGTAATACGGCTTAAGGTTAATAATGTTTTGTAATTAATCTCATAATTTAAAATTCATTAGACACTGAAGATAAAAAGAATTTTTTTTATTTTTTCTAAAATTAAGTCCGTATAATAAGGAATTTATAATTACAAATATACACATTAAAGCGGGTAATCGTAACTTCAACAAGTGTTTAGAAAGTAAACTACCTATAGTTATGAATGGATCATACAGTTTCTTATGATAAATAACATCATAACAAATATTATATTTATTTACTTACACTAGCCATTTTGCCTAACATATTTAACATTAATTATAGAATATTTCTCATAAGAATATAACTCATATTATGGTCAAAAGTGTGCAACGCAGTGACCCGACCCTATAAAGTATATATATTCTTGATCAGGATCACCTCCTGAGTTGATATAAGCATGTCCGTCTGTCCATCTGTCTGTCCGTATGTCTGTTTCTACGCGAACTAGTCTCTCAGTTTTAAAGATATCGAATTGAAACTTTGCACACACCCTTCTTTCCTTTGCACGCAGTATATAAGTCGGAACGGCCGGGATCGGCCGACTATATCCTATAGCTGCCATATAACTGATTGATACGAAATGCCATAACTCTGGTGTTTGTAAAGTTAGGAAGTTGGAATTTTCTATGGGTCTTATATTTGGCCAATCAATCCGACCTACCAAATTTATAGGGATCGGCCGACTATATCTTATAGCTGCCATATAACTGAACGATTGAAAATGCCATAACTTTGGTGTTTTTAAAGTTAGGAAGTTGGGATTTGTATAAGTATTAAGAATGCATCAAATGAATAATTTTGGAGAATGTTATTTAAAGAATATTCTGCAAGGGTATATAAACTTCGGCTCCGCCCGAAGTTAGCTTTCCTTTCTTGTTTTTGATTGATTCGCCTAGATGATTCTCCTAAAAACATTGATTTTCGCCAATGTTTAAAACTCCAATTTCTTCTAATTTCGACGAAAATAGTAGAGTTGCGATGCAGCTACTTAAGTTCGAAAACGCTTTCTTTACTGAACGCGTACTGAATTGATATATTTTTTACTATTAATATATAAAATTTTGCCCATGAATCTTTCAACTTATACGTCTTTAAAATCCCACAGAATACGCAGTCTTCTCCGCCGCATGGATCATGAGACCGTGGCCTACGAGGACATGCAGCGCAATCTGCACTACGCGGCTCGTGTACTCGAGGCCGTCTTCATTGACGAATCAAGGTAGGTGGTCTAGCACTAGTGGTCTTACCCATAAGATATCCCCCGAAATCGAACAATTTGCCAGCTTCTTGGCGGGCTAGCCTAACCAAGAGGATAACGAGTCGAGTCGACTGATCTTCGGACAACTCTGCTTCAGCTTGGGCTTCTTTGGGGGGTCCCATCGAATTGGTTTAGGCTTTGTAACCCGTTTTGAGTAGGATCCACCCGACTAACGCTGCGTAGTTTCAAAATTTCGGATTTGCACCCAAGGCAAGCTTTTCATCAACCGATAACCAAGGCCATTTGCCCATCAAACCATCTAACTTTGCTATTTGAAAAGAAAACCACCGTCTATGTACTCCTAAGTCGAACAATTAATCGAGGCCCTTGTTACCTACTGAATGTATACATATATCTGAATATTTTTCTTTTTATATCCGTTCTGTTACTGTTACTGTGTGTGTGTCTGTGTTGTTGAGCAGAAGCCCCACAACAGGTAAAACAAAGTTGGGGCAGATTGCGTCCTCATCCGTTGAGAGCGAAGAGTAAGTGTTCCCATCGAGTCAAACTTGTCGCTTTGGTTTTGTCGTTAACTCTGTTGATTTTAACTCTAACATCTCTTCCATAATAAAACCATACCCCAACTCGCGCCCACATCATACCCAAAACTTACAATAACCACTTTTATTCACCTATCTCACCTCTTTCTTCCTCCAACTTCTTTCTAACTCTGTTACCGAATATTTCTATTCTCATACTTTGTAGTGCTCTTCAGTTCATGTATTTCGAAAATGGAGATATATTCTTTGCCTTGCTCTGCCAGTAAAAAAAGAAATTCTAGCCCACCATCATCATTATCATTAATCGTATCTATTCTGTCTTCTATCTCTCATCGAACACATCATCATATAACGTTTGCAGAGATCGAGTATTTCTTAGCCATAGCCTAGCGTTACGTAACGTATTCGTTGTACGTATGAACTGTATTCTTCGGCTCCTGAGAGTTACTAAGTTAAAATTAAGACCCCGAACACCGCCCCTAACGATTCGCAGCACCGTATTTGATTGAAGAACTATCTCTAACTTAAGAATCCTCACCTCTCTGCCTTCAATTCTCGGTGTCTTACTTTTTGCTCGTCATTTCTCTCGGTGTATCTGCATTATTTCTAACCAGTTCGACTGCCAGTTCGCCCGATGGAATTCTCTGTGTGCCTCTTCTGAATCTAAACCGTATTCTTCCCCTTCTACTATAACTTCGCCTCTGAAAAGCTATTTGCTATAATATTTTTGTTAAATATTTTTGAAGGTTTGAATTTTAGGGATGAAAGTGCAAAGTTGTCATATTTTTACAGTCTTACTCCTAAACCCTTTCAAAGAGAAATAAAGTTTTTAGAGGGATTTAAATAATTACATTTTTAAGTTACCAAAAGAATTAAGAATCAGCAACTAATTATAAAATAAAAACTGGTCAGTTTAATTTTTAAAGAATATTTAATGTACTTCGGATTAGGCATTTCAATTTGGCCAGTAAACAAACACATTTTGATTTTAAATAAGCTATAACCTTATTCCGGAAAGCTTTTGCAATTTCCAGTCCGATTTTGGTTCGCTTACCAACCGCAGAAGGGGACTCTCTACAAATACAAGCCCAATGCATTTGTGCATTTTTATTATTTACCACACTTTCAATTAAATCCCCCACCGATCCACTCCCGAATGTCATCTGCATATGTATGGAGTACGCGGTATACATTGTATTCAGGTGCTGGGACACATGAATTTTTCAACATATCCCTACCTACCAATCCCATTCAGACACGATTCTTCGATTTACATAGCCAAGTGAGGTTTGGATGAAAGTCGCTTCTCTTTTAGCCCATTTATTTTGTTATTTTTTGCCAACAAGCCACAAAGTTTCGGCGTTAACTTTGCCACTGAGACTAGCTTTGTAAGTGGTTGTGAAAGTGGTGCATTTTCAAAACTTGCCCTAGAAGGACAAATTAAAAATTTTTAATGTTCGGAAAAAGTTTGGAGTTTCAGTTGGATGCAGCCTCCAATCCAGAAATTTAAATGGTTTTTATATTGCTTAACAATATTTTCCTGTTTGGTATTTTTATGTTTACTACATTTTTTCACAAAATAATGTCAAATCTCAAACGTATTTAATATTAAAGCCCTTGCTTTTGAATTATTAATTAAAATAATGTTCTTTTAGGGCAAGTTAAAAAAAATTGCTAGTTTTGACATAATCTGTTGATGGTCAGGCCATGCTGCGTGGGAAAAGTCCAGTTCTCAACCCCTACTAATCCCTAAAGCTTTACCACAATCTCTCAACTGATTTTCTATTTATATATTCTTTCTTTCTATTGACAAAACTATTTACCTAAAAAATTACATGAAAACTAAATAAAAAACTCTCACACAAAACACACAAACAAACCGAATGCAATGCAACATCAACGTGGTGTCTCGTGTCCTAACAATTGCCCCATTGCCGGTTCGCTGTTACTCACTGCCAACTGCTGGTCGCCGAACCACTTGACCGCCTGCCTTGGGACTCCAACTGGCGCCCAACTCGGGGGCAATCCTGCAGGGAGGGCTGCAACGGCAACTGCAAGAACCTGAACTGCGGTCGCCACAGCCACGGACGCGATGACCAGCAGCAGGACAACAATAACTCCAACAGCAGCTGCAGCCTGCAGGAGGTGGCCCCAGGAGGGGGGGCAGCCACGCCGGCTGGTGACAACCAGGACAACAGCATAGAGGGTCGCACCAAGGGCGTTTCACTGGCCCCGCAGACCCACAGTGGACCCACGGGTCCGCCGTCCGCTCCAGATACAACCACCCCTGCAGCCACACCCGCACCCAAACTACAGCCAGCCCTGGAGACCGTGAGGGAGTCGGTGATGGAGGAGGCTCCGCCGGGGAAGGAGCCACCTCCCGTTCCCGTCCCCGCCCCCGAGCCAAGTGCCAAGGCGGCGGAGAGTGCGGCCAGTGCGGCCAGCGGCGGCAGCAGTGGCAGCTGCAGTAACCCAGCGACCGTGCACCGGCAACGCCGCCTGCGGACACCCACCTGGGCCAGGTCCATGTCGACGAACAAAACGTACTTGAGATTTGATTTCTAAGCTAACCGTTTATCCGTTTATCCGTTCCGCCTCTTCAGTTCGTTCGATTTGCCTTTTCATTTGACGTTTGCGTTAACCAGAACACAGATCCAGAATGAACTACTCTCTATAGCTCTATAACTCTCTAACTCTGTAACTCAATAATTCTGTCTCTCTATCTCTCCTCTATCCAACAACTATCTGTCTGCTGACCTCTGTCTGCGATTTCCACTGCTGTATCTTCTGTCTAGCCTCCGACCCCTATTCCCCATCTTTTGCTCGCTTCTGTTGTAAATAACTATTTTATCCTAGACTAAAATCAAAAGAACACTTGTCTTGTTTTCCACCCGCGCCCTGCGCGATTGTAAATGTTCCTTGCCGCGACTTTTGTACAAAACAACTTTGCAATAATAATACTTGATACTTACTTCCTTTGACAACACGCTGATTTCTTTAATCGTGCTCATAAACTTAGTAAGTTTCCAACAACATTTTTACTCAGGCGTAGAAAGTGAAAGATTTGACAGATTTTAATATGGAACATTTTTTGATGGATTAAAACTTATTCAAGTAAAACAAAATTAATAGCAACGACAATAAAAATAAATAAAAATACGTTTTCCTTAATCGGTTTAAATATGACGTAAATTTAATTACTATTTAAATCTCAAAATTTACTTTTTTACAAGTAAAAAAATGTTTTAGTCAAATCACTTATTCAGCTGACATTAACTTTGCTTATACTTCTAAATCAAAACAGATAGTTTATAAATTGTCAAAAATCTTCTTCTTTTTTAGGAAATATAAATTAATTGACTTAACGTTAAAACTTTTTATATCTTTATTTCTAGGCGTTTCATACGCATACATTTTTCTATCAATTCCCCGTTTACTGTTTTGACAGCTATTCGATATAGTCCTTCTGACAATATAGGTACTACCTATAATGTCTCATTCAAACTTCTGACTTTATTTTGTTTTGTAAAGGTATACAAAAACATATATGTACATAAAATAGTTATATGCATAAGATCGTATTATTTTTAAAAACAATAAATAACTTCCACGATTTACGCCTGAGGGAAAAAAAGTCCCTTTTCGACCAGTGTAATTTTGTACATACATATAAAAGTTTGTCTACCACACATGAATCCATGGCATGTTATTTGTCCTACATTTGTTTGTTTACTTATTAAAACTAGCTTGCGCATGTGTTTCGTCATTTCAAAGTTTGAATGTGCCGCCTAAGTGTCTAAATTATCGATTAATGGTAAACCAACACTGGCCAGCTGATCGTGAACAGGTGGCCACTCTACGCAATGGTAAGACCGTTTGCCCTGAAATGCCGCAGTATTTTCCGCGATCTGTGGCTGGGGTCACACTATTGCCGCCAAAAGTGCCGGAAAAATTTATAGTCCTTATTTAAACATTTTAATCAGCATAAACTGATAGTTTATTGCAAACGAGGCCGTAATTTGGGGTTCAGTTAACCGTGAAAACGTGCGGCGCGTTCGAAATGAGCAGTGATAAAGTGAAAAACGGCAACGAGGCCGAAGAGTCGGAGGAATCATGTGGCGTGAGTAGCGAATGACAAATGAATGTGCGAAATGAGAATTAATGAATCTTTGGGGCCCGTGCCGCGTGCAGGATGAGTCGGCCAGTTACACCACCAACAGCACCACCTCGCGCAGCAAGTCGCCGTCGTCCAGTACAAGGAGCAAACGCCGTGGACGCCCGAGCACCAAATCGAAGCCAAAGAGCCGTCCGGCCTACAAATACGAGTAAGAAAGTAATCACATACCGAGCTGGCAACTTATTCTGACCTCCATCCGCCCTCTCGTGTTCCCCGAAGCACCCACGTGAAGGAGAACCACGGAGCCAACATCTTCGGCGTGGCCTTCAACACGCTGCTCGGCAAGGATGAGCCCCAGGTCTTCGCCACCGCGGGCAGCAACCGGGTCACGGTCTACGAGTGCCCTCGGCAGGGCGGTATGCAGCTGCTCCACTGCTACGCCGATCCGGATGTGAGTCCCTAGCATACATGACCCTGTTGCTCAGCTTGTTAGTGATAGGGCTTGAAAACAGACTGCTAGAACTCAATAAGATATCTCAAACCCCGTAAAACCTGTTTAGTTTGGACCACAATTAAGTGGATTATGATAGATATATTCGATGCTTTTCAATAGCGGTAGGCAGAATTATATTCATATGAAATGATAGTCACTTGGATACAAGAGCTACATATATGGTCAGTTAATCCTTTTAAGAAGTCGTCCAAACTCTTAAGGCGAAGAAAACCTTTTAATTACTGAGTCAATGTTGAACAAAAATGCTACGACATAGTTTCCCTTTTTAAGATGGCATTTAAAATATGTAATTTAAACTACAAACCTAGTATTAACCTTACTTAAAAAACTTAAGAATATATATTCTATATATGAAAGAAGAAAAATTTTATTAGTAATTCATAAACAAATTTTAATTCGTGATTGTCAATTCAGATAAGTTACATTTGATATTAATCTTGCTTTTCTTCAAAACCGAGTTACAAATTAATAGTTAAAATAACCATTGTATGACGAATTCATTTCTGATCCCTAGTTAATTGATATTAAACTTTTCTTCAAAAGAGAGTTACAAATTAGAAGTTAAAATAACTTAACCATTATATGACGAATTGAATTTGTTACCAGCCTCCCCAAAAAAATTTTTTTTAATTTGAAGTTACAAATTTATTGAGATTTTAATTTTGATAGAAAAAAGCAACAAATTCCTAGACCATCCGAAGAATGAAGTCATTAAAATTGCCCATCGAATCGCGGAAGTCATTGAAAACTCTTTAATTTGCTCCCCAGCCCGATGAGGTATTTTACACCTGCGCCTGGTCGTACGACCTAAAGACCTCTGCTCCACTTTTGGCGGCGGCTGGATACCGCGGAGTCATCAGGGTCATTGACGTCGAGCAAAACGAGGCGGTGGGCAACTACATTGGCCACGGCCAGGCCATCAACGAGCTCAAGTTCCATCCGCACAAGCTGCAACTTCTGCTCTCGGGCAGCAAGGATCACGCTATTAGGTTGTGGAACATCCAGAGTCACGTGTGCATTGCCATCTTGGGCGGCGTGGAAGGCCATCGCGACGAGGTGCTGTCCATAGACTTCAATATGCGTGGCGATCGCATTGTGTCCAGCGGCATGGACCATTCCCTGAAACTGTGGTGTCTGAATACGCCCGAATTTCATCATAAAATCGAACTATCCAACACTTTCAGCCAGGAGAAATCCACGCTGCCGTTTCCGACGGTCACCAAGCACTTTCCCGACTTTTCGACGCGGGATATACACAGGAACTACGTGGATTGTGTGCAGTGGTTTGGCAACTTCGTGCTCTCCAAATCCTGCGAAAACGCTATCGTGTGCTGGAAGCCGGGTCAACTTCATCAGAGCTTCGAGCAGGTGAAGCCGAGCGACTCCTCCTGCACGATCATCGCGGAATTCGAGTACGATGAGTGTGAGATTTGGTTCGTGCGGTTCGGCTTCAATCCCTGGCAGAAGGTGATTGCCCTGGGCAACCAGCAGGGCAAGGTGTATGTGTGGGAGCTGGATCCCAGCGATCCGGAGGGTGCCCACATGACGACCCTGCACAATCCGCGCAGCGTAGCCACCGTGCGACAGATCGCCTTCTCCCGGGACGCCAGCGTGCTGGTCTACGTCTGCGATGACGCCACCGTGTGGCGCTGGAATCGAAGACAGTCAGCTGCCATCTGATGGCAGACCATCGCGAAACCACACACCAAATCTCACGTGGCCAAAACTTACAACATTTCCCTCAGTTAGTTCCTAGTTGGTTATAATTAAGATAGAATTACAATTCATGAGAGCAACTTAATTCCTATTAAATCGAATAAACAGTTGTTGAACCAATTTTAGTTCTGTTTGAATAAAAGCTAGTTAATTCCTTTATTTATGCTGCAATGAATTTGTTGACTTGATTACAAAGGCTATGCCTTAAAAATGTATTAACTACTTAAATAGAATCCAAAATACTGCTCTTTAAGCCATGTAAACGTCTTCACATTGGCGGAGTGTCCCCAGTTGGCAATTCTAATTGTGGAACAAAGCAAAGCTTCGCATAACAAATGGCTTCCAATTGCTACGTCATTTATATGCATTGCTGCACTGGCAGCGAGCACCAATCTGCTGATGTTGCCCGGGTCGGAATGTGGGGAATAAACGCGACGAAATTGAAACTGCCAACGGGAATCGGGATGAGTGGGTAACCAAGCGGCGGACAGCAATCCCAGGCAGCCATAACAGCTCCCAGCAGACTGATTAAGCGAGCAAGGTCCCACAATGATTTGCCATACCCTAGCTCAGTTTTTATTGAACACTTTCGTCTGATGAAAGTGCAGACCATTTCTATCATGGCTTTTTTTGGTTGTAGGTAATGGAAATTTATGAAAATAGCTTGTTCCATTATGATGAGAAACCTAATGGGGCTCTGGACTATTTCTGCAACATAAACATGAATAGGAATTTATGAAAAAGGTTTTGCTATATGCTCCTTTCAGTGCGCCAAAAGTTTCTCTTTGCTTATTTTTTCCCCACTGCTTTTTATAGCCATGGCTAATCTATTGGTGTTTTGGAAGATCAAAATAGATGTAGTTTTATTTGTGGGTATAGAAAACTAATATAAGGGCAACTTAGACAAGGCTTTAATTTCAGTTTTAATTTTTACTGGTATAATGGAAAAATATATTTAAGAAACTTTCTTGACTAAACCTTTTTTTATTATTTTGTTTTCAATAATTTGAAATTGAGTTTGATCTTTAAAATGCCTAATCAGGGACTTACAAATAAAGTAAAAAATATATATAAGATTCAAGTTTTTTGGTTTATAATCATTAAATGTTCCTCACAGGGTATCTGTAAGTCCACAATTCGGAAGTATTAATTTTTGCTCACATCGTTCTTGGCTGATTGGGTTTAGCATCTCCTTTGTCCGTCGTTCGTCGACCGCACTCCTTTCATGTTTCATCTCCGGCCAACCCGGTTCCACTCCACTTGGTGGCTGTGAGTAATTAGCTGGAGTTGGCTCGGAACGACTTGCCATCGGCATTAAGTTGTCGAATTGCGATTCCCAGAACTCGTCGAGGGCTTAGCCTTGACACGCAAAGTCGGGCTAATCCGGAGCCATTGTTCTAGTTTCTTCTTTTTGGCGTGGGTGTATCTTTGGGTCGGGGCCATAAATTAAATTGAAAATTGAAGCCGGCGGGGATACTCCCCTTGTTTGGAGGAGACATGCTCCTCCACTGCATTATGTCTGTCATTTGTACTTGTTTGTCCGTCCAGATGCAACTCGGCACGCTCCTCGGACACCAGCTCCACACACGTCCTCAGCTACGCCCGTCGCCACAGTCACATCCACGAGAACGACTACGGCGACAACTCCAATAAACGGCGAATCATCCGCCTGCGGTTTGTCCTCCCATCATCCTCCTCCAAATATCCTATCTACGCTGTGTGTTTCGATGTTCCTGCACTCGGAAAATGTACACATGTAGTTGTAAAACCAGAAGTGCAGCCAAACACCTTTAACCTGTCTTCAATTGTTCTTAGTACCTTGATTTATATATTTTTGAAAGCTTAAATATGTAAAATTATTCATAAAATGCAAATCAATTTGACAAAATACATTTGGGACTAGAGATTATTAACACCTCGAAATAAATGGTTTCCATACCCAAATTAAATAATACACATGAATAAATAAGAAAAGAAAACATTTTATTCTTCTCGATTCTGTCTACACATTTGCAACTCTTAATAAAATTGATTTAACGTTATTAATTTTTCTTTTAGACAAATTTTTAAATAATTAAAAGTTTTAGAATTTTAAATTACTTTTATAAAATGTGAAAATATTTTAATAATTTTTAAACCTTTGAAGAATTAATTTTTGAACCTATAAAATCTATAACCTTAGTGGAATTAAATTATGTACATATATTACTTCATTCTGAAATTCAATACTTTGTTTACGAAATAAATGAATAATTTTCTCTCTTTTCTCTATTATTATTTTTTTTAAATTTATGTTCGCTTTTCAAATTAAAATTTGCTTCAATACAGGGAAAGCGCGTACTTTCTCCGAGTGCATTTGTGTGATTGCTTCTGCTGTCTTTTTGTGTGTTCACTCGCAAAATACGCAATTACCCGCACCCTGCACCTCGTCACCACGAACCCCACTCAGATGATGATTTGCGGCTCCCACTTGTCGGGCCAAAAATTAATCAAGCCAAGCGCCGCTGGTTAGGAGGAATACGGAGGATGTGCGTCCTCCAAGAGGCTGTCACTTTAATTCGGTTTACATGTGCCGTCGCCACCGAAATTAGTTTAGCATGTCACTCCTGGCGAAGCTCGCAAGTCAGCCGGTTGGGGAACTGTCCCCACTAAAAGCCTCCCAAATCAGGCGAGCAAATCCCGGGCTTTGGTTTTAAGGGGGGCGTTACCGACGCCCACTTTCGACTTATAAAGACAAATCGTCAAAAGGGAACCGACACACACTAAAGTTCACAAATTACTTCAATACAAAGACCTGCAAAGATGACACAAAAAAAACTCAGGGGAGTTTACTTAGTTAATCAAAAGAATTTTTAAAGAATTTAAAGTCATGAAAAATAAAAATCAATAGACAAAATACAATACAAAACTAATAAAATTTAAATGGAAAACATTTTAATTAAATTTTAAGCACTCTATAAATCAAAGGAAACTCCTTAAAAATGTGTTTAAAATTAAGGAGAAAGCTTTTAGTTCTCCGATTCTGTAGGATGATATTCAATTTGCATAACTGCTTACACTGAAGTCCAATAAAAGCACCCACAATACCCAAAGTATCTTATCACTGCCGCCCTGGCTGACGCAATTTTGGCTTTGTTTAATTATGATAAAAACAAATAATAATAAAACCTCAAAAAGGTATATAGGGAGAACTGCAGGAATCACAAATTCTGTAAAATTTGAGGTATGTAGATATAAAACTGCTCATGGGTATGCGCGCATGTGAATGTCGTAATCAACGGCGCAGATATCTATTGTTGAAAATTCACAAATTAAATGCCATTTTGCGGCTTCATTCATGTCGATAAGGTGGAAATAAATTTAATGTGTTTTCGTTTTCGGACTCTGCACACACATCGCGCTGATCGGGCGAAACAGTGAAAAATATGTGAAAAAGTTCGGGAGCACCAAATAAATACAAATTATTCAATAAATCACAATTAAAGGGAAATTCTGCAATTATGCCCCAGCAGCACACGCCGAGGAGGCGTCAACGGCGGGAGGGCGTGGCAAGCAAGTAATTGGAACGATATCATTAATAGTCATTAACTCTGATTGAACGCGGATGGAGTGGCGGATTGTCAGGTCTCGTTAAGTGATGTATGTGCATTATAATTAGTGGGTTAGCGGCGTTGCACCTGCAGCTGCAGGAGCGGAAAACCAATTAAAATTGCCAACTATATTCAAATGAGTCAGAAGCGAACCCCCATCTGTCGATGTACAAAAATTGGGTCAACCGTCCACCGAACAACCCATCCCACGCGGCCCAAGTTGAAGGTTACCAATGTACAATACACCACTTGGGTGTATACACAGTGGCCAAATGCCGTCGACTCTCTCATCAATCATCTTCCGGCGGGTACAATGGGAGTGACCCAAAAAAGCAAATAGCCCCAGGACAATCGACCCCACCTTGAGGACGAGCGCCACAGCTGATATTACCCCATGCGAAAATCAATAACAAATGATGTTAACTGCCAATTTCTGCCACATCGGCAACTCGAAGTGCTGCGGAATGGGCCAGTGAGTGGGGAAATGTATCCAGAATAGTCGCATCGAATGAAAGGACCTTCGGCCGTGCTGTTGTCCTGCCATTAGCTCCTGTCTTGTCCTGTCCTGTCTTCCGCCTTGCTGGTAATACAAAGCGAATACGCACTTTAATCACACAAAGCCGAGGGGCACACGTTGAATGGCGAGGGTTGATTCAAAACATGGTTGGAAGGGAAGTGCCGAAACATATTCAGGAAATCGGAAAAAAAATTATATGTTTAAACATCTAGGGAGTTCTTGTTTCCACATTAAGATAATAATAGGTTTTAAATAAAGAAAATATATGGAAATTTTCATTATTTTAAAACTAAACATGAGAACATGGAAAAGCACCCCAGATCTTAACGTAATAAAAATACCCAACAAAATGAATTTGTTTAACATAATAAAATGAATATGAATATAAATGAATCTGGAAACCGAATTCCAATAGAAATAGATACTTTCATAAATACAAAAATATGATTTTTTAATATTGAATTACACTTGCTTTTATAAGTAGTAGAAATAACCTTTTTTCTTTAGCAAAAAAATTTCAGACAATTATTCTACATTAAAATTAGTTCTGAAAGCAACCCTCGCATTATTCCCAGGTTTTCAATGAGAGCCCTTCCCTTGGCTTTTGTGTTATGTTACACGGTCGTCCTTGTGCCTCCCCACCCATTTCATAACTATTTGGGAAGTGGGTGGGAGGGGGTAATGGGACATGTGAGCCGATTTCGTGGGTGACTTTTCAAAAGCCGCCGACAACACAAAATCATTGGCACAAAACAAAGCTGTCAATTTGCCAGCAATTTCCCGTGTGGCGTCAATGGCGATGACAACCGAGAATGCCACACAAAATCATCATGGGGACAACGACAAAACGCTTGAGGCACAAGTACAGGAAATTGCACGCATAACTATTAAGTGGCATGCTTCCCGGGCAAAATGGGTGGATGGGCTGGGAAGGGCGGGGTTTCGGGCAAACGCATTATCATTGGCCCTTTATGGGGCAATAGTGGCATCGTTTTTGCCCCAGTTCCTGTCATCAAATGACCCTTAAAATCAACCAACAGCCAAGAAACATTAAAGAACATATTTCAGTAACTTTGAAGTTCGGGGGGTATACAATACACTTTTAGCTGTAAAACTTTAAAAGTCTTGCAATTTCAACGAAAAGAAATGTTGATTATATTTTCCCATTTTCAAGAGTTTGAGAAACATTTTCTTGAAAAGTTGCAAACTGTAAACTCTTACCGTTAAATAATTATCTATATTTCTTTACCATAATTAACTATTTTTCCCAAACTTTCGTTATAATTAATTGTAGAATATATATTTATAGGGCTATTATCCTTTTTAAGATAATAATTTTTAGCAAACAATTAAGCTTTGCTTTTGTAAAATTTGTATAGTTAACCTAGGTGTAAAAAAAGGCATGTTAACCTTAGTCACAAATTGATTAACATGAATTAGTTGAGTAACACTTTTATTAAAAATAAGTGTACCACAGGCATTTTCAGAGCAATTCAAGCTGCACATATCTGAATTCACTTGCGACCTGTTGCAGACTTTAAGCAATTTTCTCAAGATTAAAGCTCGCGTGCTGGCCAACTGCATATCATAAGGAAAACGGAGGGGAAAGCAGAGGAATGCTTATAGAGAAATCATGCAAATGTGCCAATAACTGATGCAATTTATTTCTGCAAACGCCGTAGCACGCAATTTGCCGCACGCCAGAGAAATGAAAATTGAATCAAAAGAAAATAAGAGAAGCGCGCACGAATGGAATGCAATTGGTAAAAGAACCGGAGAAAGTGGGGTTGCCTTCTTGGTATTGGATTGGACCTGTTTTTATGGCAGCCTACCGCCCAAACCCAAACCCAAACCGCCTTGAACCCTTCCCCATTGAAATCCAACTGGAAAAGAGGGGTCGTGGCAAGTCATTAAACAAAAGGCAAACGCCAAGGACCCAGAAGGAAGTTACTTTCAGTTACAGATACTACTTTTGCCGGCTGCCTCGAATTCTGGTTAAATGAATTCGTGACGTTGTCGTGTTTATCAGGCTCCGGTAATTCCCTCTACTTCTGCTGGTTATTACAGCCAAAGCTGGGTATTCTTCGCCTTACTGCCACTTTGTTGGTATTGTTTGGTAGATGCCTTTTAGCATTTTGTGTAATTGTTTTGTGGGAAATAGTAAAAATATACAAGGGTGTATGTGCACGAGTGGACTAGATCCAGCTTTGGAATACACTGGAAGAAAAAAGGGGAGGTAAATGTTTCGGTTAAATATAAGGGAAAAATGAGAACTATTAAAAATAAGTTTAAAAATGGTTTAAATATTGTTTAGAAACTTTTTTATCTTTAGTTTTATGGAAAATGAAAACAGAAGAAGTTAAACAATAAACTTAGAAACTTGTCTTCCGCAAGTTTAAATTTCCAAAGGGGCAAAGACATTACTTCCAAATACTAAAAACATAGAAATAAGAAAAGGTCCCTTTTTGAAGTATCCTTGAAGTATGGCCTTAAATACTTGTATCCTACCTTAATTCTAGACCTCTAAATGTCCTGTGATTTGTGAGGCAATCTTCAACCTTCCTCTAAAAGTAAAGAAATGATATTAGAAAGTAAATAAATACACATTCATTCAAATGGCTTAAAAGTAAAAAACAAAACCATTCTCTCAGTGACTGGCATTTTGGTACATAATAGTTCTGTTGGGCCTGGCATGACTCGGCGATGTCTTACTGCTGACATAATTGATATGGGCCACCTAGCACAGTTTTCTCAAAGTTTTCCATTTTCTCCCGGCCCTACATTTCTTCCTCCTGCAGTTGGCGTGTGCCGAGTCCTGTGCACGCAATCCTGCCGGGCCAGGACTCTCCGGACTCCGTGGGCACGCAACTGGAGCCGGATTGGCTTCTTCTGGCAGAATTTTGCCAACCGTTTGCGGGTTTTTTCGCTGCTGCCTTGCGCCGCTCCAGAGCAATTCAGTTTAAACTTAACTCGCGGCGGACCAAGTACACAAAAGTCGGGCGACAAGAAAGAATTCCGTTCCGTAAAGCCCAGAAAAAAAAAAAAAAAAAACAGGAAAAAAGTGCTGCACAAATATTGGTTGTTGTCCCGTCATTAAAAGCGCATTTTGCTCGGCCAGCTAATTACGAGAGTGAAGTGTGGACGGGGTAGTGAAGAGGAGAACCCAAATTCAAAGCCCCTGCCCCTGCAGTGATGTGTTAATGTATTAATTTCGAGTGCCAAAAAGCGGGCACGACATTGCCGCAAAGTCAACCTCCCAGCTCCACCTGGACTCCTCCATGTCCCAACCGGGTGGCCGTGCGGAGGGTGTTGTATCTGAGCCAGCCGGAGTGCCACTGCCTGAGGAGCCATCGACGAGCCGCTCCAGCCGGCTGACCGTCATTACCATCGTGGTCGTCGTCGCCGTTCGCGCCATGAGTCGTCTGCGGCGTGAAAGCAGCCGGCAAAGCGTCATCACCGTCGAGCTGATTCAGTTCATAATTCAGTATCGCGCCAAGGAGACGCAGGAGAAGAAGAAAAGGTGCGATTGCCATTGCTAAAGCTAAAGCCATTGCTAAAGCCATAAACAGACTTTAAAGTGTTCCCTTGAAACCGAAAATGTTTTGTGTCTCTGAAGCGGAGCATGCCATGCTGAGCGAATGGTATTAAATTCAGAATAATTCTACTGCAAAAACCAAAAACCAACACAGCCCAAGCAACCTAACCAAACCCAACCAGTAGAACAATGCAAAGCCCGGTGAATTATCTTGCTGCAAAATAAACATCCCAACCGCAACACTTGGTAGGAAATGCACAGAAAATAAATCCACATGACAAACTGAACCCACAGTTTATTGGGAGTGTTATGCAAGGACAGTGATGATGGAGGGGGAGGAAACCCATTTTTGGGAGTGTAATAAGGGAATATTGGATTAGGAGTAGGGGATCCAAAGTGAAAACTACTAAATTGGTGAAAGATTTAAAAATGTGAAAGCGATTCTGAGATAAAAACTAATTATAAATATTATTACACAAATAAGTGGGACCCCTTTTTAACTATAATTTTAACATTATTTATTATGTGTTTTTCAATCTAATTTAAAGCGTACCAGAAACATTTTTAAGGAATGCGAATTGGACTCGAACTTTATCACTCATACGCACAGTTGCCAAGAAGTTCTAACTTACGTTACGTGTCGTATGAGTTATTTTTATAAAAACTTTGAAACATTTGCGCAACACGAAAAACTTAAAATAAAATGTGCTTTGTTTTCGAACACATTTTCTGAGGGTAAGGTTTTTTTAAGGACCATCCTAACTTACATAGGTTACCTCATTACATAACTTGAAAAAAACCAACCTTGAGTTCTACAATCTCCAGTAGTTTTTGTTGCCATTTTTGAGGTCTTTGTTCTGTAGGCTTTAAAATCTTGCAATTAAACACAAGAATAATTTCAAATTGTAAAAAATGTGAGAATCCTGATATATTACCTTAACAATTTGACTGTATAGTTCACTTGCTAATATAAATAAATTTCTAAGAAAATATCCCTCGTTACTTATGATATGATGACTCATGAGCAACTATTATTGACTTCTTCTTGAAAATCGTGCCCCACTTCAAACTCACCGCTGATTTCTTAGCCTCGGCATTAATGTTGTGGCTCAGATAACCCACTTCGATGGGTGGTGTCATCTCATGTCAACCCACTAATCCAAGAGCTACTCGAACATCTTGGCCTGGAATCATGTACCGACACTAAAGAAAAGTTGTGAGAGAAGGACGATGTTAGGGCCGCAGACTGAGCTCTAATTTGTCTAATTAACCATAATTGAATCCTACGCTAATATTCTTAAGTCAAAAGCGCTTCAGACAGTCGGTTTTCCTGTCTCCCTCCCTCTCACTCACCGCCTGTCTCACTCTATCCGAGAGTTTCAGTTTCCAAGGAGTGCTTAAGTGCTTTGAAGCTTCGGCTAAAAAGAAAATGGCAAGTAATGAGAGGAAAATGGGTTTCCAAGAAAAATGTCATCTTCGTTTGAAATTAAAATATACATTTTTCACAATTTTCAACATCTTATATTCTTAACTAAAAAACATTGACAACTTGGAGGGATAAAAAAGTTGCAAATACATATTACCAAACAGATAACTTATTTATTCAAAGATGGGTTTCGTTTTAGGTTATTTTCAATTAAATAATTTTAATAATATTTATTTAATTGAATAAACTAACTATTTTGAATATATTGAAAAAGGAAAGATATATATTGTTTTCAATAAATTTAAATATTTATTTTAAGGGTTAGTGTGTTTAATTATGAATCTATTTGCAGTATTTATAGCACATTGCTATCGTGACGGTTAGTTAGATTTTAAAGTCATAACAAGAGAGAACGCTATAGTCGGGTGCCCCTTTAATACCGTTACTCAGGAAAAAAAGGAGTTGAGATAGAAACTTTGATCACGCATAACTTTTTAACGAATGGTCCGATTTGAAAAATTTCTTCTACATTTCGATAAAACTGCATATAAAACTGCATTTTTACTTTTCCGAAATATTTAAATTTATATTTAAATAAAATCGTATATAATTAAGGGGCTGGCACCTTTTGAAACAAACTTGCTGCGTAGGAACTCCTAAAATCTGCATGCAAAATATTTGTAGCTTTTATAGTTCCCGAGATCTCATTTTTTTAGAACGAAAAACGGAAAGACGGACATGGCTAAAAATGGCTATTAAAAAGAACAAAATACATATACTTTATTTTTTTTTTTTTTTTTTTTTTTTAAAATTTCTTTTTTTCTATAAAAAATTATTAAAAAATAATAAATTTATGTCAAAAAAATTATGTCATGTTTTAGCAAAAGTGAGCTTATCAATATTTTTCTCAAAAAGTTTGAGCTGCATCCAGTATCTTAGTTTTCAACTAATTTTAAGAAATTCGAGATGGGTACATGAAAATGGGAGGGAAAGCGTTGTTGCTAAGGGAATGGCATTGATTGGGACTCTGATAAAGGAGGGGCACTTTTCCGCATAGGCCAATTATTGGAGATGTTACCGACAGTGCGTGGGCAGGTACATACATAAATGTGTACGAGCCAATTAGGAAGTGTAGATTCCCTTTGTAAACAAGATGCCACTTTGGCAAGTGAAACTTGTCGCCCCCAGCACGAAGTCTTGTCTGTTGATGTTGATGTTGCTGTTCTCGTTTTTGATGTTGCACATAAAATGCACAGATACTTGGCATGCAATTAAGAAAATCCGTTGAGTCGCCACGACCACGCCCATAAGACACACACAAGAACACACCCGCCCACCAGCGCCCCACATGCCACACGAAGCATGCTGCACTCTCTGCCTGCCTTTGTCAGCTTTTTGCATAGTAGCAACTTTTGCACCACCCCCTCCCCCTTCCGCTCTACCTTCCCCTCCCCCCAAAAACAAGCCACTCCCCCAAACCCCCCAAAAAACTTTTTGAGATGTTAAGTAGCTAATGCAAATAAATGTATACGTACCACCTATCTGTATTCGTAAATGTTACTTTAACCAAAAGAACTACTTATTTTCCTCGCTCACTAATTAAACTTGTATACAAAAACTAAACTTTGTTTCCACCCCGAAAAGAAAACTTTCCTTTTTCCGTGCAAAATTGTAACCCACACAAAAACTTAAAACTTTCTGTTTCAAATTATATTTTATTGTTTTCACTTGGCTTTCATTTGAGTTGAATTTAACATTAGCTTGCCGAACTCGAAAGCAGATAACCAATTAAAGATTCGGTTTAGTTTTGTACCTTTATTGAGTATTGTTTTGGTAACCGATTAACCTGTGAAAGGATCCCAATGCAAACGAACTAACGAATGGCTTCTCTTCCCCCTCCCCGGATCCCCCGCACAGGCGCCTGGCAGACGAGGACGATGAGCTGTCGGAGGTGCAGCCGGATGCAGTGCCGCCGGAGGTGCGCGAGTGGCTGGCCTCGACCTTCACCCGCCAGATGGCCACCAGCCGGCGCAAGAGCGACGAGAAGCCCAAGTTCCGATCGGTGGCCCATGCCATCCGTGCCGGCATCTTCGTGGACCGCATGTACCGCCGCGTCTCCAGCTCGGCCCTCACCGCCTTCCCACCGGACGTGGTCAGGCTGCTCAAGGTGAGTGCTCCTGAAACAAACAAACAAACCCTATTCAAATTCTCGAATAAGTACTAAAATATAATAAATAAAGTGAACGGAAGCTAATTTCGGCAAGCCGAACCTTTAATGTCCTTGCAAATTTTTTATACCCTTGCAGAGGGTATTATAATTTCAGTCGAAAGTTTGCAACGCAGTGAAGGAGACTTTTCCGACCCTATAAAGTATATATATTCTTGATCAGGATCACTAGTTAGTTGTTGGGATTTTTTATTGATTTTATTTTTGACCAACCATTATAATTTACAGAATATTCTGCAAGGGTATATCAACTTCGGCTCCGCACGAATATAGAATCTATAGGACATAGTCAACGGATTTTAATCAAAAATGTAGAAATAAGTTGTAAACACTGAAATAAACCTAAAAAATTTTGACCTTATATTTCCAATAGCGGCGATAGGATATAGTCTTCCGATCGGTAGAATTTTTTAACATGATCAGCTTACACATAAAATCTGCGCATACATAAAAGTACAATTGCTTTTAATATCAACTTGGTATAGAAACCAACGGACAGACTAAAATGGCTATAAGAATTCGCTAGTCATGCTGATATCGCAAATATTTCCTGCACTACACAACCTACATCTGACCAATTTTATTATACCTTCTTCAAGGGTATAAAAATATTAAACTAGCATAGCTCGTTTTTTGATTTGATAATTTTCAGTGTCAATCGCACATTCGAAAAAGATTTTTTTTAATTTATTTGAGGAACTTAATATTTTTGTAAAAATAAATATATCTAGAGTTAGTATTTAATTATTTGTGGGTTTATCTTATGATCTATATTATGTAAGCCAAATAAACGATCAAATCAGCTCTTTTTTGTAAATTAAAAAAAAGAAAATTGTAATTTGTTTAGTTAGTTTTCCGATTGTTTCTATGGAAGAGTCATATCTGTGTTTTTAGACTTTTGAAAAATTTTGTTCAGTTTCATAAAACCGAAAGACTTGCTTACGTAAGCCCAGACAATCGGACATCGTAGAATATTTATACTTTATATGGTCAACAAGTTGTTATCTTATCTTGTCCAAGTTGCAAACTCCTGAAATTTAAAAAATTATAATACAAATAAGAAAAAAAATTTTCAGGCTTTTGGGAAAAATGTTCTTTACTGAGAAAGTTTAAAAAATAATTTTATGCTTTTGAAATAAAAATTCTTTAAAATAGTAAATCCCAAAAAAAAGTAGTATTCCACTTAACAGGAAATGATAGTTTAATGCAACATTTAGAAAACTTGTCCCAAAGATATCAAATCTTATTCCCAACCTCTCTAAAAACTCTTCCTGAATTGAATCCCCCTTAGAACCTGGACGACTGGACATTCGACGTGTTCGCGCTGACGGAGGCGACCAGCGGGCAGGTGGTGAAGTACGTGGCCTACGAGCTGTTCAACCGCTACGGATCGATCCACAAGTTCAAGATAGCGCCGGGGACGCTGGAGGCGTTCCTGCACCGCGTGGAGGAGGGCTACTGCCGGTACCGGAACCCGTACCACAACAACCTGCACGCGGTGGACGTGATGCAGACGATCCACTACTGCCTGTGCAACACGGGCCTGATGAACTGGCTGACGGACCTGGAGATCTTCGCCTCGCTGCTGGCCGCCCTGCTGCACGACTACGAGCACACGGGCACCACCAACAACTTCCACGTGATGTCCGGATCGGAGACGGCGCTGCTCTACAACGACCGGGCGGTGCTGGAGAACCACCATGCGAGCGCCAGTTTCCGGCTGCTGCGGGAGGACGACTGCAACATCCTGTCGCACCTGTCGCGCGAGGAGTTCCGCGAGCTGCGCGGCCTCGTCATCGAAATGGTCTTGGGCACCGACATGACCAACCACTTCCAGCAGATGAAGGCCATGCGCCAGCTGCTGACCCTCCAGGAGGCGACGATCGACAAGCAGAAGGTTCTCTCGCTGGTGCTCCACTGCTGCGACATCTCGCATCCGGCGAAGCAGTGGGGTGTCCATCACCGTTGGACGATGCTCCTGCTGGAGGAGTTCTTCCGCCAGGGCGACCTCGAGAAGGAGCTGGGCCTGCCCTTCAGTCCACTATGCGATCGCAACAACACGCTGGTGGCCGAGTCGCAGATCTGCTTCATCGACTTCATCGTGGAGCCCAGCATGGGCGTCATGTCCGACATGCTGGAGCTGATCCTGGCACCCATTGCGCCGATGAACAAGGGCAAGCCCTCCACGCTGGTGGAGCACGAGCCCACCACCTCCTCCATCGTGATCCCCCCCTCCGGCATCACCCCCAGCATGGACAAGCCGCGCGAACGCACCGAAGTCAAGCCCACCGCCGAGTTCCTCGCCCGCAAGAGCGCCACCGGCTCCACCGGCTCCAAGTTCAACATACCCAAGCCCTGGCTCACCTGCCTGGTCGAGAACAAGCGGATATGGAAGGAGCAGGCGGTCAAAGGTAGGTCTCCGCCCTTAATTGCTATATCTAAGTGGGGCTATAAATCAAATACACAATTTTTAAGGTTACATTTCTGTGCTTTTCTGCATTTCTGAAATTTAGAATTCTTGATCTTTTGAAATATCTCTCTGAATTGGTTAGAGATTAGTTCCATTCCTTACAAAATATATTTCTGAAACTAAAATGTTACACCCCAAGTTCAAAAAATTAGTTAGTTATAGATAATTCAGTGTAGTATTTAAAGCGAATATCGCTTTATAAAGTTATCAAATTAAATAAATTTTTTATTTCATTTTTAAAGTCGTGAAATAAATTTATTTATTTTTCGCAGTTTTAATTTTTTAATAAATGTAATTACATTTTTTTGTTTTTGCATATTTCAGTAACTTTAAAATTTTTGTCGGTTTAAACCTCAAAATATTTAAAAAAAAAAAATTTGAATATTTAATTAATTATTTATTAATTAAAGTGTAAAATTCAGGTACCATTGTAAAAAATTAAATACCAGAAATCTCTGGAAAGCCATGGTGTTTAGGGAACTTTTCTAACTCAAATAAACTTTGTTAAACCCTAAAAATCACAGATGTACTCCTCTTCCCCGAAATTATTAAATTTGTCGTTACCTTAAGAGCAGTGCTTCTTTGATTATCATATTAATTGCCTGCCGACTAGGCCGCTTTTTGTAGTCACATTAACAGTGCTAATTGAGTTTGACCTGTCCTTCGCTTTGATCTCTCGTCTGCCAATGCGCGTTTATAATTCATGAATAAACCTTCTTACGCAGAGCTTATGGACCGGCGCCGAAAGAGCGGTCATTAGGCGAATCAAGACCCCCTCTCATTTCAAGACCCAATCCTATTACAAACTAAAGTAAGTCTTAAATGAACAATTAAAGGATTTCGCGGGTAGTTGCTTGAAAGCAAGAACGGGATTTGTTAGCAGCCCCTAATGTTAATGAAAAGATAGATAGAACTTCCTTAAAAAAATGTTCAAACTTGTCAATGATTTTTTTTATGCTAAAATCACAGACGTCCAAAATAACACAAAAAAAATAGGGGCACATCGAACCCGTTACCAGGTAAAGGAGAGGGAGATGGAGAAGAAACTTGATCGCCATAACTTTAAACGAATGGTCCGATTTGAAAAATTCTTCACATTTCGATAGGTATTGATAAACACAATAAAACTGCATTTTACTTTCCGAAATATTTAAATTTATATTTAAAAAAATCGTATATAAGCGATTGTGGGCGTAAAGGGGCGTGGCACCTTTTGAAACAAACTTGCGCGCGTAGGAACTCCTAAAATCTGCATGCAAAATGCCAATCTTCTAGCTTTATAGTTTCCGAGATCTCAGCGTTCATACGGACGGACAGACGGACAGACGGACAGACGGACAGACGGACATGGCTAGATCGACTCGGCTAGTGATCCTGAACAAGAATATATATACTTTATAGGGTCGGAAACGCTTCCTTCTACCTGTTACATACTTTTGCACGAATACAATATACCCTTTTACTCTACGAGTAACGGGTATAAATATCCACAGGTACAACTTTTAGTTTCAAAGCACAAACACCAAAATTACTATAATTTATTGATCAAATTTTAACCATATCTCTTAAATATCTTGTCGAATCTTGCAAATTAAAAACCAACTAAATTTTTAAGGCTGATTTTAGTTTTACCGACTAAATTTTACATGGTTTATACAAATTTAATTTATTTATAAAAACGCTCCCTTTTTATTTTAGAAAACGAATTAATTTTAAGCAAATGTGCATTCTTAGATTATCTAACATGCTAGTATTTATAGTCTTAAATGGTTGTATATACATATGTGTAATAACTCACAAAATGGATATCTCTTACAATATGTATACTAACGATTGATATAAATCAAAAGCAAATTTTCTTGCTTCTAAATTAAATTCTTTTTAATCGGTTTATTACTATTTCTAAAATTTTTATGTTTTAAAATTTTTTTATATTTAAAATATGGTTTTCAAATGGGTAAAAAATAATTTTTGTGCAGAATGAATATATGAAATAGACTACCCTAAAAATTTTGCCACAAATATTTAATTTGGCTTAAATTAGGTAAATAAATAATATTCGTGGTATTAAAACAAATGTTAGGTCATGAACAGTTTTTGGGTAGTGCAAGTCTTTCAATATTCCTTACTTGTAAATTTTTTAAAGTATTAGATATATTATTTATTATAAGGAGTGCCAAATCTTTAATGAATATATGCACTTGCAGATGCCGAGGCACGAGCCCTGGCCACCGCTGCGGAGGAAGCTGCAGCCGCGGCAAAAGAGGCGGCGGAGGAGGAGGAAAACAAGCCGGCTGCGGCGGAAACGGAAACGGCCGATGGCGAGCAAACTGAGGCGACTGCGGAGCCGGCAGATGGCGCTGCCGCCTAAGTTGGCCTCGACGCCACCTGCCGGGCGGCAGCAGCAGCACGAAAGGGAAACGGAAAAACAGAATACAAAATACAGAAGGAAATTTCGGAACGATTACGGATTGGTACACTGAAAGGAACCGGGGGACGGTTCCAAGAATAACGTTTACTAAGCTTAGAAGCAGCCTAGAATATTAATTACAAACCGCTTCTGATGCGCTCTCTATGTGAATTGTGGTAGAGTTAGACTAACGTACATCATCTATATAGGCTTAGTTGCGGAACATTAATATCGATATATATATATATATATGTATATGTATAAATACTGTATACTTTGTTGTTGCAAGCGGAAAACAAAACATAAGGAAATATTAGGGCCAAGCACAAATACAATACAGACAAAAAGCGATTAGATGTAAATAGCGAAGAGTTCAACTGAAATTTGTTGTGAATTTGTTGGTTCGTTGCGAGCATTTATACCTAGACTTGAGTTGTACTTGTCTTTTATTAGTTTTAGTCAAATGTGGAATTTATTATATGATTTTTATAAGTTCGATGTACGCTATTTCGTTCTAATTAAATACATATATTTTTGTAACCGTTTCCATTTATTATTTTTTGACTTTATTTCTGTGTGTTTGCATTTACCAAGCATTCGAATTGCTCAAATTAGGAGTGGTTTTCGCGAAGGGACGACAGACTCGTCTCGAGCTGTCTAGATATTAAGTACCTAACTAAAAACCAAACCAAAAAATACCTGACAACTAGCTGTACGACTTGTATATACTCTCTCCCTATCTCTACTAGCCCCTAACAGACTTTCCCTGAAAACCAAAAACCAAAAAACCAAAACGAAGGCAAAGGATTTCTATAACTTTCCACTCTACAAATGCACATAGCTACCTACACGAAAGGATATTTAGTATGTATTGTTAAGGATATAATAGTCACGTTTCTACAAACATATTTATTTTTATACGCGAGCGAGGGACGAAAGTGGGCGGAGGATGTGGAGGGCTTGAGTCGCAGGAGGATTTGATTTCTTTTCGTTTCGGTTTTCTTTTCTTTAACCAACTTGAAATGTTTTCAAACGTTTTTCAAAATGTCTGATAGCGGGACCATTCTTTTAAGATTTACCACTGCTCTTTACCACCGGGCAGGAAATGCGAGAGACAACCGGAAATGGGGAGAAAGCAGCGAAAGTAGCGAAAGTAGCGAAAGCAGCGAAAGCGAGGGACTGCGTCAAAGGGCAGTGGTAAAAGTGCTTAGCAGTAAGGTACCAAATTATCAGCTGAAATTGGGATCATAGCTTTATTAAGGTAGTCGATAAATGTACGAACCAGTGGTGCGGATGTGTATAGCGGGTGGGAGGCGGCATACCGCGTCTACTACCAGTACCACAAATTAAAAACAAACACAAACAGAAAACAGAAGTACACAACAGAATAATCTACTCCTAACCATTAATGGGATAAACATAGCGCCAGAATATCTATTATGTGGAAGTAAATATTATTGAACAAACATGTATGTTAATGTATATCAATATTGAACGCTCAAAGCGATGCGCATATATATATCGTATATATATAGCGACCTCTCTCGAAAATCTGTACAAAGTCCTGATTAACCTAGCGATAGTTGCTGTAACACAGGCTGCAGACCTTCAACCCAAAGCAAAGTTGTTATTTATCTCTGTTGAAAAATAAGCGAACTACAGAAATACTAATCGAACGTATGCATATGGATATATTTGAGGTTTACGATTCAATGTTATTAGCAAAAAGTAGTCTAGTAGTATCATAAACACACACACACACACGAAGGACAAAGGATATATCGCAATTCCAGCCAATGTGAACGAACTCGATTCCAAGAGATTTGTGACCAAACTTTGGGATGCCAAGTCCTCAACTTTCCCTTAGCTGATGGATCAATATGGAACACACACACATGCATACAGTATATAAGTTGAAAGCAATCATTACATTTAAATAATATAAACTATTTAAACATAAAAGCCCTAATAAAAATATGAAAAATACATTTTGTGTAAATACAACTTGCACAGGATGCAAAAAGATGTAGGAAATTAGCAAAATGCACTCTAACTAAATGGTAATAAAATAGCCACCTCACACCAACCAAAAACCCAATCCAAAATCAAAGTCGCATATTACTGAAATCTGTAAATAACCTTGTTTCATCTGTTCATTTCTAGCCCTGTTATTTATATATCGAATAAGCAAACTAATTGTGTACTTTACAAGTTTTCGCAAATCAAAAGCCTACTAATGAGACGTTTTTAATTTTCCTACTATGTTAAACTCAACATTTAATATGCATAAACTAAACGGCGATGGTAAACAAATGAAAATATTTGAGAAAACAGGAATATGGCTGAGATGTATGCTTATTACGAAATACTTTCAAGTAAACTATAATAACACCATATGACTTTTAATATACTAATAAAATTCTTATTAAACCTAAATGGGGGAAGTTTTCTTGCAAGGCTCGCTTTTAAGAAAATAAATGATTCACTTTTTACATTCGTGAGATATTCAAAACTTTTTCTTGTTTAAACCCATATATATTCTTTTAAATTTTTTTTATTTAAAAATCCCATTTTCATTTAAAATTAGTGTTGCCACAATGTCGAAATACTGAAATTCCTGCTCCATCGATTGCTGTAGTATATTTATCGAATACTTTCAGTATATTTGTATAGCAGGGAGAAATTGTCACAGAGCAGAGGCTGGTGAAACGAATGGGATTTTCGACAGACGTGAAACACCGAATTCCATTCTGCCATTAAAAGACTTTTTAAAAAGGGATTCAACTCTATCAAATTGACCCCCCAAAAAGTTTAGGTTAGCACAAAAGAAGCAAAATATCGCACTGAAGGAGTTGGCTCATTCTTTTAAAAAATGGCGTGGCACAAATGTATCAGTTGGTTATTGATAGTGCACAAATAAAGTACTTTTTAAACAGCTTGACAGAGTTTTTAACTCTTAGACCATCTTCAAAACATTTGCTTACGTCACTATTGAATGTTGCTGTCTGTTTTTCAATGGTGAACGGTGGCTTCATGGGAGCTGTCAAATATCCTAACCGTTCGACCGTTAGGTCACCAAAATTAGAAAATAATTCAGTTTCGCGAGCCAGCTGACAATTTTGTGTCGTTTCCTCAAATGCTACATATTAATGTTAAATTTTCATAGATTCAGCAATTCAGTCGTTTACGTAATACCGAAATCGTTAATTTTTTTAATTTTTGCTGGGTTTAACTACGTTGTACAAGTGGTATATTGAGACTACACTTAAATTGGTTTCATATAAAGAACAAGAGCTATTTAAATATTTAAACATTGCTAAACTTTTTGAAAACAGGAAAAACCTTTCAAAAGTTTTAAGTAATACCCTTAATATTGGGAAGGAGTACCCTGAACTCTTTTATATACATTTCGAGTAGATTAGTTTTTTGTATATTTTCAGTATTTCTTTTTAAGCCGGATGGTATATTCGCACTAACCACCTGCAGCCACACTGGCGTTTATATCGATATTTATAAAATACGATACATTTCATTTTCGAGCAGGTAATTAAACTAAAAATGCGAGAAAAACAATTAAGATGTGTGAAAATAGGCGGATAAACTAACCGCCCAGCAGGCGGACATCGTCTGATCGGAGTGAGACTATAATAGACGCTCAATCTCGGATTAGTGGAATTTAGTTGCCGTTCGTGGGTGTTTCTCCGGGCAGAGGCCGAGCAGCGCTGCCCGCGTCGACGGCGCTCCATTCACTCATTCATTCATTCATTCCATGATTAATGTGCGGGGAAAAACGCTCCGACTTTCGACAGTGATACGGCAATCTGGAACTGGGCCATCAGTCCATCAGTCGGTGACAATTCATCCGACAGCCCCGCAAACGGAGTCACAAGTCGCGCTGCTGCCCCGCCCCTCCCAAATCCGTATTCGTATGCGTGCTCCCCCCACAAAACATAAGAAAATAACACAAAGACCTCGCCAAATTAGGCAACTTGCGGCCCACTTCGTGTCTGGGGTTAATTAATTTTTTGCACAACAATCTGGCCGGCCTCTAAGCCCAAAACGATTCCGTCTATAAACAGAGCAAATAAACGAGAGATAGTAATGATATCAAGGCTCCCAGGTCGAATCCCGAACTACCCTTCCGCAAAAAGATTCCATTTAAGTTATATAGTCTTGCTAAAGTGCCAAACTGGAGTGGAATATTTTGTTGTCATGTGACTGATTTTACTCCATTATCTTTAAAAACAACAACATTACTATCATTTCATATCTACATCTGCCTTTCCCTATTACGAACATTAAAAATACGATAAAAGTATACATGAATATTAAAAAACTTATAACAAGTGTTCCTAAAGAAGTTTGCAGACCATCTTGTAACTGAAATTCATTCTATGTAAAATTTATACGTATAAAACATAATTTTAATGGTTATAAAATTATATTTAGTGAACTACAAACAATAATTAATGGCAGCAATATTACATATCGTAATGTTAAGTGTCGGGCTTATCATATTAAATATTCGTATACCCCTATCAGCCACTCATTTCTATGATAGTTATATGATATAACATCTCTGGAATATTTATTGTGGTATTAGCAATGACTGCTTTCAAATTTGAAACGAATAACTGCCTTCGAAGTGGCAAACTTAATCTTATATTTATAATACCCACTCCCACAGCACCCCAATTAATAATAATGGGTTATGGCTAGGGGATGAGAACAGAGTTGGAGATAAGATCGAATAGAATCCGGCGCTAATTGTTATCTTTTCTTTGCAGAAAACGCTCACCCGGCAGCGGTAATTGTGGAGCGATAGAAACGCCAGCGCCATGCCCATAGACATAGACGCACGACGACCAAGTGCCAAAAGCGAGAATAGAGCGTGAGCGACTGCCAGGAGCAGGATCCGGATCCGGAGTCCATCCGCTAGTCAAGAGAGCGAGTGCCAAGCCAAGTTGCATTTAGATTGAGCTTCGACCAACCCAACCCACGGCGAAATGGGCAACAAGAACTCGTGCTGTGCGTACTCCAGTCCGCAGTCGGACCGCAAGTCCAAGGACCTGCCGCCGGTGTTCGAGGAGCGCCACCAGCTGAGCCATCCGCCGCACACATCGCAGCACCAGCTGGACGGCCACCATGGATCCACGTCGGCGGTGCACCTGCACCACCACCACCACCATGGCCATCACCAGCAGCAGAATCAGCAAGGCGGCGGCGACAACTTCGAGAACCAGCAGAATCTGCAGCACATCTCCGAGCGAGAGGCGACGGAGGGCGAGGAGGATCCCTCGGTGGACCCCACGGCGGCCACCATGTTCCTGGAGCGATCCAAGGTGGAGAACGGCGGCATGACGCGCAAGCGTTCGCAGCAGCAGATCGCCCAGCAGGTGGGAAGCGGAGGAGGAGGCAGCACTCCCGGCGGCAACAGTTGCGGCGGAGGCGGCGGCATGAAGAAGAGCTCCTCCTGCTCGACGATTTATCTGGACGACAGCACTGTGTCGCAGCCGAATCTGAAGAACACGGTCAAGTGCGTCTCGCTGGCCATTTACTATCACATCAAGAACCGGCAGTCGGACCGGCGGCTGGACATCTTCGATGAGAAGCTGCACCCTCTGACCCACGACCAGGTGCCGGAGAACTACGACACGCACAATCCGGAGCACCGGCAGATCTACAAGTTCGTGCGCACGCTCTTCAACGCCGCCCAGCTGACGGCCGAGTGTGCGATCATCACGCTAGTCTACCTGGAGCGGCTGCTCACCTACGCCGAGCTCGACGTGGGTCCCTGCAACTGGAAGCGAATGGTGTTGGGTGAGTGCGGTTTCGACCTGGCAGAGATCGGTGCAGCTGCACTAGTGAGTTATCTACCTGGCCCACTTTTTGCGAACTTTACCGATTTTACGATCTTTACTTTTCAATTCAATTTAAACAAACGAAATTGGAAGATAAGAATATGTTGCGTTCAGGATTCACGTTTAATTTTGAAAGGGACTCAAAATAACTTTACTTTGAAATATACTAAAACAATACCTTTAAAATATATACATCATAATTTTTAGTCCCTTAAAAAATGACTACATTGCTTTAATCTGAATTTGTTAGATAGTTTTTATTAAATTAACATCAAATAAACTATGTGGCTGATTTTGTTGCAGGTGCAATACTGCTCGCCTCGAAAGTGTGGGACGACCAGGCCGTTTGGAATGTGGATTACTGCCAGATACTCAAAGACATCACCGTGGAGGACATGAACGAGTTGGAGCGGCAGTTCCTCGAGCTGCTGCAGTTCAACATCAACGTGCCGTCCTCGGTGTACGCCAAATACTACTTCGACCTGCGGACGCTCGCCGAGGCCAACGAGCTCAACTTCCCCACGGAGCCGCTGTCCAAGGAGCGGGCCCAGAAGCTGGAGGCCATGTCGCGGGTGATGCAGGACAAGGTCACCGCCGAGGCGCTGAAGAACGGGATCAAGAAGTGGTCCTCCATGGACAACATCAGCCAGGGCGGGCCGCGACGCAGCGTGGCCATACTATCGTGATTTATATTAGCTTACTAAAACAGAACAACCATCAGCAGCAATGAGTCAAGAAATCTGTATTCTGTAGGTAGTCCGTGGTCCGATCGATCGTAACTTGAGAACCGTAGCTCCCCATATAATTCGGATTCATTTCGCAGGCCACCCGGTTGAATAAACTTTGCGGGAGGGTTTTTAGCCAGCACTCTAAAGGAACACCCACGCCCACACATGATATGTGCAGAATCACACTCTTATATATACACAAAAACGTTTTAACCACACGTCTCGAATTAAGGACCACTTTTTACATATACATGCGAACGATGTATATTCTTGTAAGCGAAACTACCGATGCAGTCAAGGATTTGGGAGGATTTTAACAGAGATACAGAAGTACTACAGCAACGCGTAACCAATTGCCAAACGAAAAATCACAGAAACAGTAATGAATTGTTTGTAAAAAAGCTTAAATATTGTAATGGACTCGGCCACCTTGCTGGCATCCAAACAATTTAATCTCAACGGTTGGCCTCGGCTGAGAAATCGTCATTTACTTAGCGTCCGCGCCCACAACATTTCCCTGTACATTTGTTACGAATTTAATTTGTTTACCTTGCCCAATTCAAATATCTTAATATGATTTCGTGTGATTCTTATTGTTTCCATTTAGCTTTATACGATGAACAATATTCGGCTTCCCCGCATCAGGCTTGAGGCACAAATGAAGGGGCGCGGCCTGCGGCAGGTTGATTTGTTTTTTTTTTGGTTCTTAGCATTAGAAAACAAACAGAAGATGAGCAAGAAAGAGCACAGCGCAATATTAACCCAAAAGATTTGTGAGTAAATTAATGTACTAGACATATAAGGATACGAATTATATGCAAAATGTATTTTATTTTGTAATTTATTTTACGATAAAGCTAAATAAAAGCAAATCAAAGAAAATGAGTTTTCCATGTATTTGAACTTTTGGTTTTGATGAATTCCCGCAAAGTCAATCGGAATTTTATAACTATGAAATGCAAAATATATATACAGTAGAAAAATAAATATAAAACTTATCAAGGCAAAATAAAATATTATATATTTCAATTTTTCTATACATGTGCCATTAAATGGAAAATGTGCTATATATTTAAACACGCCATAGTATTGTGCTCGGAAACCTAGCACACAATACACAACGCAACAAAAATTGAACTTTTAACCTGCAGGATTTTTTTCAATAGCATGTTAAAGTTAAACTAACTGAAAACTCTTAGCTAAAGTTAATCTTCTAGTTAAAATTTATCGGTGGAAAACTAAGTGCGAATTTCTTACCACTTTTAACGATTTGTCGTTAAAAAAAAAATAAAATCACAATGAGATTGCAAATTTATTTTTCTTTAACAATTTTTCTTCATGATAGATTTCTGTCAAGATTACAAGCCAGGCCCTTTACATAACTTTAAGAAAACGGTCCTAAGTTGAGTAAAATAAAATCTATCTTCATTTTCTTATACCCTATAATTTGGGAGCTTTGCACTTTTACTATTACGGTTACAAACTACACAAAGTATATGGTAAAAATTGTTTAATTTTTATATTCCTTGAATTGAGTATATCCTATAGCTTAGATACCGTTAATTAATAATAATTAAAATCTGATAATAACAAAATGAAAGGTTTATAAACATTGAGCTTGATCGAAACAATGCAAAATAATTATGAGTAATAAAAAAAAGGAAGAATGAAGAACCCTGTCTCAAAACTATCGTCACAGTGTCCATCCCTATTTTAGGTATTTTTAGTTCGTCAGGTATTTTTGAAAGTTAATAGGTGTATTTCAGTATGTTTTCCAAAGCCGGTCACACTGTTCCTCTTGCTCTTCCGCCCGCAACTAAAACCACAATCTATGGATTCGCGTTAAATGTTAAGGAAATAAAGACACCGAACTAATTAATAAGCCAAACATAAGTGTACAGTGCGCGCAATGCCGTTAGTGACCAGTTGGCAGTAATAATTAAGACCGGGAGGGATAACTTAGATCACCAATAAGCAATTCGGGAACCGCGTCGGTCGAGGGACGCTGCTGCAACCAGAAAAAGGAGTGGTAGCTTAGCTGCCCGTCTGTACTGTGGATAAAACAAACTCAGATACTGGTGAGTGCAATTGGATTTGGCGAATCCTATAGTCTACATTCAAATTGTCCAGTTGGACCCGGTCGAATTTGTGTGCTTAACCATTTTGCCGCCTTTTTGTGCCCAAGCCCCGAAAAAGTAACACTAGAGAGGGGGAGAGGGAGAGAAGGAAAGACAGCGAATCGTTAATAAGAACAACGCAATCGCACACACACATATGCAGGCTCTAGCACGCATTGTATCTGTATCTTGCGGTGTCTCTCGTGTTCGCTCTCTAGCTACCTCCACACCTCTTACCAGCACAACCTTTTTAGCTGTTTTATAGCGATATTCGGTCATTGCATTGATTGCAGATGCTTGAAATTTTGCCTATCCTTAACTAGATTTTGTCGTATTGCTTTCTTGGCAGGTGCACAGAGAGCTTTTACCCAAGCTAGATTAAAAATTGTCAATCGAAAATTTTAGAATAAAGGAAAATAGTATTGCAGTATTGAATCTTATTAATAAACATCACTAACTTGACGAAGAAAATGTTGAACAATCTATATTTACATAATTTGAAACTGGTTTTTGGAGTTTGCGTGAATATTTTTCGGACAGTTAAAATGCTTACTAACAAAATTTTTTTCTTTTGAGATTGTATTTGTCTTAACTGGCATGGACCGCCAATAGACTGCTAATAAAAAAAAAAGAATATATCGAATATATATACTTTATAGAGTCTGAAATTATAATACCTTCTGCAAGGATATAAAAATGCAGTTCTGATATTTGAGCTTATACAAATAAAGCAAACCTGTAGCCCAAATAGCATCCTCTTATATGTTGTCCTTTAGTTAATTTAAAGGTATAATCCCTGGCTATTTGAAAGAGAGAGTTGGCATCATTGCCTCTTACGAATTATGAGTATCTAAAAGGAATTTTACCAATTATAAATACTGTAGTGTTTAACTAAAATTTGAGCAATTTGAAAATAGCTTTTGAAACTACATAAAGTCTACCAGTTTTCCTGTTAAATGGTATTAAAGCCAGTTAATGAACTTCATTCAAGTTTTGAGTAAAGGACCTATTAAAATATTTTATCATGATTGAATGATTTTTGTTTTGATATTATCAATATATTAATACTGGGGCTTCTAAGATGATCAAACAAAGTTTTTTAAACTTTAAATGAACAGAACCGCTATATCCTCTCGCCAAACCGGCTGCACTGGCTCTCTTCCTCTCCCGCCGGACTTTTGTGCTTTCGTTTCGGCTGCCGCCCGAACCGAACGCGCCGCACGAAACGAAGAACTTTACATCGGTCGCCTTTGCCTGCTCGCCTTCTGCTGCCTCCGCGTCTCATTCAGTTTTCAGTTTGCTTTGCTCTGTTCGCCGTTCACCACCGCCTCTCACCCGCGCGGCGTTTCGATTCTGATTGCCACTACTGTTGCACACACACACACACAGACGGGAGAGTGTGCCCGCCACCACCACCATTGCAATATCAAGTAATTTTCATATACTGGCGTCATAAGAACAACCGTACTTTTTAAAGCTTGTAAAACTGCAGTGTGGGGGAGGGGGAAAGGGGTGGCAGAGGGGCTGATTGGAAACAATTGTGTTTATTTGTGAAATTCGCAGGCAAAAAAGAATGCGAGAAATATTAATCAAATGACTTTGCGGTCGACTTTGCTACCAGTGTATTGGTGTGTGAGAGTGTCTGTGTGAGCTGCGCACATCCACAGCCACAGAGTTCCCATTAACGTCATCATCGTGTCATTCTTGCAAGTTGGACAGAGAAGGGGCGACGCAGGGTTGCATTTTAAGAAATTTATTAACATTATAGCACTATAGGCGATCGGTAACTCTCTTAAATTGGCACTTTTCGCCGCCATATGTTGGAACCAAACTCACGATTCCTTTGCCTTTTCCTATTGTGTGCCTGTGTGGGTTTTGTTTAACAATTATGAAATGCACACTAATTGGCTGTAATGAAAATGTGACTCTCCAGCTCGATCCACCTTCTCCTTCTCTGCTTTTCCAATTGCCGCTCTCTCGCTCGAAATTTGAGCGACAGCCAAACAAAATTAAAAATAAAAAAGCGGCGGCAGCGGCAATAATTATAACTATAACTCGAGTTTCGGATCTCGGCATATAGAATGGGAGCCAAAAGGCAAAACTTGTATCGACGCGCCGCCTGTACTCGTTTCTCTCTCGCTCTTTGCTGCTCTCTCAGCTTTCATTTTTTGTCTCGCCTCGCTTTATTTTGTACTTACGCTTTGCGATTCAATTCGTTTTTATTGGTTTTCCGCTTTAGGCGGCTGGGAATTGTACGTAGCGTCGTTCGTGCAAAACGTTGTTGTTGGTCGGCGAGGGGGGTGGGGTTCAATGAATAATGAGAGACAATGTATGGCAAAGAGAGCAGGAGAGAGAGAGGAAGAGAACAAAAAAAAAGCAAAGCCGTGTACAAAAGTGCACGAAAAGCAATGGGTAAGGGAATGAAGAGGAGGAGGTGGAATAGCAAGAAAGATACAACTTTTTTCCCTGCTGGCAGCCAAAAGCAAAGCAATGACAGGGAGAGAAAGAGGAGCGGCAGAAGCAGAAGAGCCCCCCGTCTAGAATCTAGAAAAAAAAAAAGCAGAAAAGACTGGCAGAGATGCACGCACATACAGCTCTTCTAGATATAGATACAATTAATTTGATTTGTTAGCACCGCTGCGAAGGGGGAATAGTTGGAAATGTAAAATTTGCAATGCCCCCGCCCCTTCCAATTCACAATCCCATTCCCTTTGCCTTTCCAATTAGAGTTAGAATATTTTTGCTCTTCTTTCCACGCAGACGCAGCTTTGGTTCAGATGTGTTTGTGACTTTTGCATATATTGGCTGCAAATAAATTTTCGCTTGATTTGCTTCCCACATCCACCATGCATGAGTGTGTGTGCGTGGAAGTGGAACCAAAACTAAAACTGAATCTGAAACTGGAAGCAAGGGAAAAGGAAAAGGGGAAGACTGTACCGCGGGCCGTTCGTATATTTCGTATTTCGCGTAAACATAAACACCGCAAACAAACTGTTGCTCACTGGTTATTATTGTTGCCATGTCCCCTTTCTCATTTCTGCTTGCAGGTGGCCCCAAAGGAACGTCCATATATCCATATAAATATACTTTAAGTCCGCTCCTGGCGAGCCCCCCAGAAATTGGCTGAATCGGGCCAAAAAGAGAACCACATGAGGTAAGTGATTTCAATTGCTTTCATATCAAAATACAGGGTGATTTTGTCGCTCACCACCAAAAGGGGTTATTCAACCCCATTCATTACAAAATATTTTATTGTGCCATATGTCCTATTGTTTTTTTTTCAAAAACTTTCTTTACGAAATTTATAATCCTTTCCGTAGAAAGGGTGTTTCTAATTTGGAAACTACTGTTTGGTCTTCGATTTAAAAAATCTGAATTTACGCACTTCAATGATGAGTCTTAATATTTTTAAAGTAGTTCACTTTTTTTCCGTTTATCGTTCAAATATTCCAGGTTCTCTAAATGTTAAAAAGCTTATAAGATAACATTATTGTGTTCTTATTAAAACCAAAAACTTAATTTTTTCGTAAGCTCAACGATTTCACGAAAACCAAAAGTTCATAATGTGTTCTAAATGCTATAGGCTGGCGATGAGTTTAACTTAATTTTTATAGTGTGATAACTTTAATTTAATTTTAAATCTTTCCTGCGTGTTTTTTTTTAGTTTCATCGATGTAATTGTTAGTGATGAAATATTCCTCTTGTATGGCCAGAACACAGAAATGTAATTTTCATCAGTTAACCAGTTAAGGTTTTTGACCCGTGTTTGCGGTTTGCACTCGATTAATTTGTTTTATAGCGATGCTTGAGTTACAGTTACTTAATAGGAGGAGGATGGGAGGTCCACCCCGTTTTCAGATTGGGCCATTTGTCTTGTGTTTTGTGCTTGGCTTCATCAGCACTTTACATGCCAGAAACCCGCCCACTTTTTTTCTGCCCGGGCTTGGCGATTGCACACACACACATATGCGTGCAGAAGACGTATGTATTTGCACACACATATCCTATTCTATTTTCCTACCTCACCACATTAAAAGTGGCGCCCTTTTTTGGTGTCCTTTCTCCCGTTCTGCGCTCTTCTCGATGTTTGCTGAATTATTTGCTCCAGAAAAACAAGAGAGTGTGAGAGAGCCCTCTTCTCTAGCCCCCTTTTGCTTAGCCTGTAAGCTGTAAGCTGTAACTGTAAAGCGCTTAGCAAAAAAGGACAAAACCAGGACCTATGCAAACACTCCCCTCCACTCCCGCTCATGCGCGCGCCCTTACTCTCTTCCCCTTTCTCTTATTCTCTCATCCATCTTTAATTCGCAGCTCGGTTTTTCCAACACACGCACACACTTATGTCTTTAATCGATTTGTACTTCTTGATATTTACATCACTCCCCTTTCCCCCCACTCAATTCCATATCCCTTTGCGCTCTCTCTTTCTCCCTTTCTCCTGCTTGCATACTCTGATTGGATATCTAAATCCTGGATCCTGCCCCTCCCTCAGTTTACCAGCCTCAAAATCCCAGCTCCACTCCCTTTTTTGTGTCTCTTGTCATTCGTTTTCCTGCCTTTTGCCATTTACAATTTATATAAAGTTATTTCATTGTGCTTACACTGCTTCTGGCTCTTCTTCTTCTCCTGATGAAGACATAGCGAAATGGGTGTGTGTTGGTGTGGGTCCTGCGGTCCGCTAATGGGCAATTTATATCACTTTTAATGCCCAGCAGCAAAATCAATAAAACGATGAGCTGACCAACATCTTTTTACAAGAATTAGTCCTGGGTGTGATGATTGTTTTCGAGTGTGTGTGTGTGTGTGTGTGTAAGGGCTCAACTGTACTTGTATAATGCATGTACACACATGCAGATGACATTCGCATTTCGCATTGTTAAAGGGTTAATGGTCGCACATAGCGCTGCAAATCCTTTATGTCCTTCATCAGCAGAATCCTTTCAACATGCCGTGAGACCTACACCCCTGCCGTGTGTTACCCTTTGTCCGATTTTTGGGCAGAGTATCAGGAGGATTATTAAGGACTTCTTGGTTTTGTGCTGGAAAACGCCTTAAGGTATGCAGCATTGTTTGAAAAAGTCTTGCAATGGCCGTTACAAATTGTCTTTGGATTATTTCAGCTATGATTAAAATCAATAGCCGGCTGTCCCAAGATCGTTAGGGTCAAGTTAACAAATTTTCGTAGCTTCTAATCGTAATCGAATGGTTTTTAATTTATGAACAAGTTGTCTATAAACTTTTAATATTTATTTATTTAAACTGTAGATACTGTACCCATCTTTTGGAAGAGAAAGTAAGAACATTTAAAAATACTTAAAAACATAAAATCCTAAAAGTTAAAGAAATATCTATTTATTTACTGTCAGCCTTTATACGCTAAGTCCTATAATATAATATTGAGTGATCAATAGGAAAAGGTCCTAATAAGAATGTGCTGATGAAAAAGGTTAGCCATACAATAATTGAATACTTTAAAATATTCTTCCAATTATCATCTATTATAAATTCATTAATTTCACACAACTAAGGAATCTTAAAACTTGTTAATCCAATAGATTTGATTTCCATATATTTTATCCATTTTCAGGTGAACGAAAGAAAATTGGCTGTGCGCCAATCACACACTCACACGGATCAACTGTTACAGTAGCAACACCACCCCCACAGGAGCAACAATAGCAGCACTTTCATGGTAATTGTCCCCCGTCAGCGTCGAAAAAAGACCAAGAAAAATACCTAAGCAGCCAGAGATTAAGTGACTACCACCTCCACCTTCCACTTGCATTTTTTGTTTGTTGTAGCCACTCTCAGCGAAAGCAGTCGACAGCAGCAACAACAGCAATATGTAGGCGCTCCACAGCAACACATGAAATACAACCAAGAACAGCAGCAACAACAACTACAACAACAACCCCAAACAACAAACCAATAATTCCCAAAACAACACAACAACATTATTAATATATAGAGTTCAGGGAACAAGCAACGCCACAACGATCGGCCGGATCTGGACACAAGAATGCAGCACGTGAGCGCTGCTAGCTCGGTGCCATCGGTTGTAGCCCCTGTAGTGACCACTGGTGGGACGACGATCACCTTGGGCGGCCCACCGCACCTCCCCAAATCGGAGCACAAAGAGGATGGCAAGCCACCGCACGGCATTGAAATGTACAAGGTGAACATCGAGGACATTTCGCAGCTCTTCACCTACCACGAGGTCTTTGGCAAGATCCACGGCGATGTGGTCAACCATCAGTTGGCGGCGGCCCATGGAGGTCAGCTGCCACCACCTCCGCCGCTGCCGCCGCAGGTCACCAGTCATGCGGCGAGTGCGGCGGCAGCCGCAGCAGCAGCGTCCACCAACAACGCCGCCGTGGCAGCGGTAATGGCCTCAGCGAATGCGGCAGCGGCCGCTGCGGCAGCCGCCTCGGCGGCGGGCGTGGGAGGACTACCGCCGGCCACTAGCGGCAATGGGGGCCAGCAGGTGACGGTAACGACGACCAGCAGCTCGACGAGCAGCGGCGGGAGCACCACCAGTGGGGGCACCACGACCACGGCGGGTGAGTTGCTTTTGCCTAAAATGGAGGGCGGCATTCATGGCGTGGACGGCAGCGGCAATGGCGGCGGCGGGCAGAACGTGGCGCTGGCGCCGGACGGGACGCCCATTGCGACGGGGACGCACGTCTGCGACATCTGCGGCAAGATGTTCCAGTTCCGGTACCAGCTGATCGTGCACCGGCGCTACCACAGCGAACGGAAGCCGTTCATGTGCCAGGTGTGCGGCCAGGGGTTCACCACGTCGCAGGATCTGACGCGCCACGGCAAGATCCACATTGGCGGGCCCATGTTCACCTGCATCGTGTGCTTCAATGTGTTCGCGAACAATACGAGCCTGGAGCGGCACATGAAACGGCACTCGACGGACAAACCGTTCGCCTGCACCATTTGCCAAAAGACCTTTGCCCGCAAAGAGCATCTGGACAATCACTTCCGCTCGCACACGGGCGAAACGCCCTTCCGTTGCCAGTACTGCGCCAAGACGTTCACGCGCAAGGAGCACATGGTCAACCATGTGCGCAAACACACGGGTGAGACGCCACATCGTTGCGATATTTGTAAGAAGTCCTTTACGCGCAAGGAACACTATGTTAACCACTACATGTGGCACACTGGTGAGTGTGATTGATTGGTGGGGGCGGACAATGCGAGCGGCGAGCGCCAAACAATAAGACAGATCAGAATCTCTCAGAACCAAAAAAAAAAAACCAAAAACTCCAAGACCAACTCCAGTCAGACCAAATTCAATCCAATAGAGTACAAGAACAACAACAGCCATCACCACATCACACCAACCAAGAACCAAATCAAAAATTCAACCAACCAAACCAAACAAATCAAAAAGAATTGACAACAAGCACCGCAAAAAAATATATATACTTCATCGTGCGTCCTACGTCTTCTTCCTCCCACTCTCTCATACTCTTCTATCTCGCTCATCGCTTGTGCTTCTACCCGCAAACTCCCACAGCCCCACCCACTGTACTCACACAGAGAGAAAAAATATTACCTTAAATTGGTACCTATCCTTGCCAAAAAAAAACTATCTCATTTGACTGGGAACTTAAAATTATAGTTCGAATGTAAAAATTAATAGAGTCACTGAAAACATGCTACTCGTAATAATTCAAATTTATTCCATTCAAAACATTAACGAATGTCTGAAACATTATTTCCTTACCATATAAACATGAAAATGATTTACAGTTTATGAAATGGTTTGAACCTAAAATACATTTTTTGGCACTATTTTTTTAGAGCTAAATTAAACATTGTATTAATAGTATGTACTTATGTATCAAAGCAAGGATATATTTATAATAGGGACACTCTGATGTTTTTAAAATGACATAAAGCTAATATTGTTCTGATTTTTTCTCTGTGTCAACTAACGCTTTAAGCGAGCAAATCTCCAAAGATTTGGAGAACGCTCCGCGCCTAATCCCGCTACAAATTCAAAAGAAAACACGCTCACTCGCTCATACCGCTCCATTTCCCCCCAACCATGATCTCTGCATCACACATCCCCAGCTTCACCAAATCTGAATCATGCTCACATGCACCACCAATCCAAACACTTCATCCAGTGCTCGCTCCACTCCACTATTCCAAGTCCATGTCCAATCCTTCACTCCCGATCGATTCGATATTTAATGCCTGTGTAACTTTGTCTACGCTCTCTCTGCTGTCAAACAGGGTGCCCAAAAGCAAAGAAAAGTCAAGAAAGTAAAGAAAAGTTCGTTGTTGCTGCTTGTCGATTGCCAACGTCTCTGTGTAACTGCGACATTTAACACCCAATCACACAAAGCAATTGGAACACACACAACACAAGACACACACACATCCCAGCTCACCTGCATAATTATCTGCTATGTAGGGATCTATCTGTATCTTTAGCTCTTTGGCGAAACTTTCTTCCGGGACTGCACGTTCCACGCAAAAAAATATAAAAGCATCCTGAAGACCAGCATTGAGTAGAAGCAGAGTTGACAGGCACACACAAAACAAAACACACATCCAATGAACATCCACACCACATACAATCCACACCACATCTGACACCACCACCACCACCACGCCCACGTCCATATGCCCGAGCCAGCAGCCTCCGTTCGCTTCGTTCGTTCGAAACCACAACAACGCAAGCCACGGCCAGTTTCACACCAAACAACAAAAAAAAAAAAAAGAAAAAAGAAAGATTTAAATACGAAACCCACCCACCCACGCAGCCACCCAACCACCACCACCAAAAAAAAACACTGAGCGGTGCGCGCGGATGGGTCGGGGGATCTGAAATTTTGTTTTTTCTCCGATTTGCCACTATTTCTCCAAACTCTTCACATTGATCCTTTTGGGAAAATAGCTGCATACTCGAGCTACGAGAAAAAAGAAAATGCTTGCGCTAATGCGAATGCGATTTTGTCTTGTCGAACGAGATCAAACGCCATTCCCTATATACAACAATTCCGTTCTGTTCTGCTACCCTCTCCCCAAAAATCCAGGTCAAACGCCGCACCAGTGCGATGTCTGCGGCAAGAAATACACGCGCAAGGAGCACCTAGCCAACCATATGCGCTCCCACACCAACGAGACGCCGTTCCGTTGCGAGATCTGCGGCAAGAGCTTTAGCCGCAAGGAGCACTTCACCAATCACATACTCTGGCATACAGGTAAAGAGACAAAACGAATCGTAAGCACGATCCCTTAACCCGCTCCAGATCCCCGCTAATGGTTCCTTCAGCTACAGTCCACAACACATGAAATACCTTGAATACACAGACACTTGGCGGCGCATTTGGTGCAAGAGCAGCGATAACGAACTCTCGCTAGGATTGGGGGAAATCTAGTTGCACCTGGCATTTTATTATATTCTTATTATCAGCTTACTTTCTTTTATGCACTAGATTGGGCTGCAACTAATTCTACGGTATCAGTAATTATATTGATTGTTCTTGGGACATGCAATCAATTCAGATTACATTGTTTTTGTTAAAGTAGTAGTCTATTAATAATAATCTTTACAGAGCTATACTTAACATTGTCTTTGGTAATGATTATACTTAATCCCTTTTAGATTAATTGACTTTATGAACCATGCTCATACACAATAAAAGGTAGTTTTGGAAATTACGTGATTGATAAATAGGCTCCACATTACTATAAAATTATTTGTCTTAGAAAATTTTTAAATAATTAAAATAAAAGTCTTAGGTCACATGATCATATAGACGTGGGAAATCCCATATTTGTTAGTAATTATCGATCGCAGAGACCATGAACCAGTTGACTAGAGGAGATGCAACCAAAAAAAAAAAAAAAGCCACGCCAGGTGTCCAGAGACCCGCATCCAGCTAGCCCATACCATGACCGCCCCCTGTTCCGTGGCGATGATTACTAATCTCTAAACGTTTTCTCGTCCCATCCGCGCGACACACACACATTTGCCACGCAAGCAGGCGAGACGCCGCACCGGTGCGACTTCTGCTCCAAGACGTTTACGCGCAAGGAGCACTTGCTAAACCACGTGCGCCAGCACACGGGAGAGTCGCCACACCGCTGCTCCTACTGCATGAAGACGTTCACGCGCAAGGAGCACCTGGTCAACCACATACGCCAGCACACGGGTGAGACACCGTTCAAGTGCACGTACTGCACGAAAGCGTTCACGCGCAAAGATCACATGGTTAATCATGTACGGCAACATACAGGCGAGTCGCCGCACAAGTGCACGTACTGCACTAAGACGTTCACGCGCAAGGAGCACCTGACGAACCATGTGCGCCAGCACACGGGCGACTCCCCGCACCGCTGCTCCTATTGCAAGAAGACGTTTACGCGGAAGGAGCACCTGACGAACCATGTGCGCCTCCACACGGGCGACTCGCCGCACAAGTGCGAGTACTGCCAGAAGACGTTTACGCGGAAGGAGCACCTCAACAACCACATGCGCCAGCACTCGAGCGACAATCCGCACTGCTGCAACGTCTGCAACAAGCCGTTCACGCGCAAGGAGCACCTGATCAACCACATGTCGCGGTGCCACACCGGCGACCGGCCCTTCACCTGCGAGACGTGCGGCAAGTCGTTCCCGCTCAAGGGCAATCTGCTCTTCCACCAGCGCAGCCACACCAAGGGCCAGGAGATGGAGCGGCCCTTCGCCTGCGAAAAGTGCCCTAAGAACTTTATCTGCAAAGGTGAGTGCGCTCTATGATTGCTGCTGTGCGTTGCATGCATCCAGTGGAGGCACGCGTGGCGTGGCGTCAGCATAGTGTCCCAGCCCCAGCTCCAGCTACAGTCACAGTCGCAAACCAAAGACCCCGAGCCCGATCCCGTCCTGCCCACCAGTTGCTGTTGTGGGGATTGTTCTCACGGCTTCCATGCGTTGATTTGGGTGTCACGTCTAGTCAGAAACCTAATATTTGTTATTAATTTTTTCAAATTGTTTACTTCTGCTGCGGTTAGTACTTGCGGAAATTATTTTCGATTCTTATTTGTTAAAATTATTATACTAATAGCCTTTTAAAACTCTTATATTTACCATTCAACAGTCGAAAGTGAAATCAAAAGCAGATCTGAACCAGTTTGACATTAAGATGTTGTAGCTGCCTACATCGAAATTTAAACATTTAATATCTATCTTATGAACAATACTAATTTTTAATTGAAAAGCTTTAATTGAAAGTCCGTACACAAGGCTTAAAGATATTGTAAATTTGAGTAGACCTAAAAATCAAATATTTAAAAATCATAAGGTTTTCCATATAATAAAATTATAAATTGTAAAAGAACTTTTAAATTTCTGACCAGACAAAAACGCCTTAAAGCTAATTTGAGTGCAGACAGCGACTGTGAGAGCGATCCCCCAAAACTTACCCGAGCCGTTTTCGAAATTCGAGATCCCCGACGATCAGATCTTCATGTCGCTTCCATTGTCCGTTTCGCAGGTCACTTGGTCTCGCACATGCGCTCCCATTCGGGCGAGAAACCGCACGCGTGCACTCTGTGCAGCAAGGCGTTCGTCGAGCGCGGCAATTTGAAGCGCCACATGAAGATGAATCACCCGGATGCTATGATGCCGCCACCACCCGTGCATCCGCATCCGCAAATACCGGCTGGTGTGCTGACGCAAGTCAAGCAGGAAGTGAAACCGATCATAAGTGAGTCGGCAAACACGACTGCGCTAGCGCAAGCGAGTCTCCCCGTGCCCAAGTCGCCCAACTTATCCGGTCCTCCTACCGTTTCAGTTCCCCACCACTCGGCGACCACCACGATGCACACCATCCAGCAGATCACGGCGGGAGCGGCGGGTGGAGCCGGTGCAGTGCAGCTAACACCGGGCCTGGTGCCCCTGGTGACCTCAACCCTCATCTCGCATAACGCGGCTGCCCAGCAGCAGTCGCAGAAGCAGCAAGCAGCGGCCGCAGCAGCTGCGCAGCAACAGGCCGCGGCAGCCGCTGCCGCCCAGCAGCAGGCAGCTCAGCAACAGGCGGCGGCCGCCCACCAGCAACACCAGCAGCAAGTGGCCGCCCAGCATCAGCAGCAGGCTGCAGTTGCCGCCCATCAGCAGCAGCAACAGCAGTTGCAGCAGCAGCAGCAACTGCTGCAGTTGTCCATCCAGCAGGCGGCGCACCATCATCAACAGGAGCAGCACCGCCAGCAACAGCAGCAGCAACAACACCAGCAGCAGCAACAGCAGCAGCACCACCAGCAGCAACAGCAGGGCCATCCCCAGGCCCCGCCCCCGCAGCAGCAACAACAGCCGCCGCCCATCGCCCTGATCGGCGATCCAAGTGCTCTGGCACGCGCCGCCATTCAGCTGCAGCATCTGCCTGCGAACGTGGAACAGCACCCGGTTGTTTACTAACAGTAGCCCCTCCTGCACGGCTACACTCCCACCACAGCCCACTCCAGCAGCACGACCAGCACCTCGATAGCCGCCACAGCGGCCACCGCATCGACGCAAGCGGCGTGGTGAGGCCAGCGTGCCACCAGTGAGCCAGTGAGCTAGTGAGCCGAGCTGAACCGACATCTCTATATAGGACACACACCATAACAAGCACACCCCATATATGCAGCTAGTTGTATGTACAATAGTTTTAGCAGCGCGCTGGTTACGCTGATCTGTGGCTCCAGACAAAAAGTAGTATGCAGGGGTTCTAGGGTGTGTCGATTTTTATAGGCAAATGGGGGAGATTCCAACACTTTTTATGTCGGTAATTAAAAGTGCAAATATAGGTTTTTGAGCAGTTAAAAAATATATAGTCTTGGGTGCCCTGGAAATGCCTTAACATTTAAAATTAGAAAACTAAGTGATGTGAATATTTCATTTTTGAAAATGAGAACTTTTCTAATTTACAAATTCTTTAGAAACTTCTATGACACCCTTGTACTTTTATTTAATCTTGATATATATATATATGTATTTAGCCTTTCTAGGATATTTTCTCGAGAAAATTCAGTAAATTTTAACTAACGTCTGCGATTTCTAATCGTTTTTGTTTCCCTAAAAATCGAGACACCCTAGAAATCCAAATACAGATTTGGCTCTGTATTCCCAGGTGCAATACCGGCTGGTCAATGAGCTATCTTCGTCATTTCCCAATCGCAAGAAAGCAAATGCAACACTCCTCTACTAGTCTGCCGCCGCCAGCTTTAACGTGCAATACGAATCATCTCATAGTTTGTTCTCTCTCTTTGTGTATCTTTAATGCTTAGGCGCTTAGCGTCTAATTTTATTCACGTATTTTCTACATTTCTGAAATGTGTGCCAGGCGGCGCGTGATTTAGGACGGGTCGATCGATAGGTTTTTGAGGTATCTGATTGCCACTTAGCTGCGCTCAGTGCTCTAATCGGTACCGAAGACTATTCGACCTGCCCTCTCTTCTCGCTAGACACTTCAAAGAAGGGGTTTTTGTGGCCGTAACCAGCGAAAGCGCATCATCTTGTATTTTTTATTGTGTTTCGACTAAGTTATGATTATATCCATACGGAGCGACATTCATAGAAAGCATCCTCATCATACATTAACATATGCAGCTATGCATAGGCATAAAATTATAATATATACTTTATAGTTTGTAAATAACACGCAACAAGACCCTTGGAAATCTATCGAAAATTATCACAACTGTATTATTTTTTGCATTTTCCAAGGAGGATCATTGATAATGAGCAAGAACACGCGTTCACTTTCACATATATTGGCCAAGTGTAGTCCTTAACCCAGTTTACAATGTCAAGCCCCTTATGTGGGGCTGTGATGATTATGAGATATATATTATTATATGACAGCGGATAAAGAAGCAGCATAACAGCAGCCACAACTAACGAGATAATGAAAAGGGATTAAACAAAAATTATTATATTTAATGTTAGTTGAACTACTAAAAGTAATAATTGAGAACATGGATCGCAAGAATGGAGATAAGAGGAGCCGCAAATCGGCTAGCGAGTAGTTTTTAGTTGGGCGTCGCCCAATCATTATGATTACAATTACAATTACGATTATGATATATGAATACTAAACCTATAACAACAAGTTATTACCCCACTATTAAAGTTAACAAACAACAACAACAACCCATATATATATATACGACTAGGCACAACTCTAAAATTAATTATAACCCTTAACTGTGCTTATGTTGAAAACAACAAACATTAAGAACAAGTTAACGCCGTAACGAAATAAAAGAAAGAGTAACAATTAACGAGAACGCCCCAAGCGCCACAAGCAACAACATATCTGCTTTAAATTTTACAAAAAATAAAACTAAAAATCTAAAAAAAATACCAACATATTAAACACGAGTCATCGTTTAATAATTTAATGAGGAAAAACATTACACAAACAGACATACTGACAGACACACACCCACACATTATGCTTCCTTTTAAATGCAACATTTTATACATTTAATTGTCAAGAATTAAATGATTAAAATACAATTTAAATATAATTTAACAAACTGTAATTGTACACGAATAAACGGAAAATGTAAAACTGTTTGTTTGACCATTTGAAGACACGACTTGGTTTTATTTTACTTTACTTTATTTAATTTATTCACGTTAATTGGCAGCGAAGTGAAAGTTTTAAATACACTAAGAATGCAGGGAACAATTGAAAATTGTAAAAAAAAATCATCATTGAATCATTCAACATGTGCAAGAATTTTGCTTTAACACACTGAAAATTCTTGAGTTTGGAAGTCGCAAACACTATCATACGTCTATAATTATGTAGTTGATTATCCGTGTTAGTTTTCGGTGTTTTCGGATTTTTGGTGATGTGTATAGATCGCAGTATATAAAATGCATATAGAGATATATATTATTGTACGATTATTAACTAATATATAACGGATATGTATGTGTAGTATGCGAAAGGCAATTTTAAGTACGACTCCAAGGAATAAATTCACTTGTGTTGCAATATTAATAAAACGAAATAGTTTATTTGTAAGTTGCGTAGTGCATAACGTGAGAATAGAAGTAATTTAATCCACTCCCCACACTCACTGACAGACAGACACGCACCCATTAACCTTAATAAAATGTTTCCTAATCGCAGCGAAACCAAGGAGAAATTAAGAGGAGCTGAAGAAAACGCTTGGAACGCCCCAAATAACGTAAACATTAAAAGCAACAAACAGTAACAATACTAAATAGAAACAATAATGTACTATAAAGCAGATACAATACAACACTATATATACCTAAAATATATGCCTATACGACAGAAATTGGACAACAAATGAAATGCATATAAATATATATATATATATTATATATAGTATATATTGTACAAGTTACGAGTAAAATGTAATTAAATTGATGAAGTAGTAAGCACTAAACAAAAACAAATAAATGAGCAGCAAAAACGCGCAGCATAAGCATAAAAACTGGTTTTAAACGAAATATGTAAATGTTATTTTCAGCTGGTTTGTGGATTAAAATATTTTAAATCCTTATTTCATTTAGCTGGATCAGAATCCAACGATATGAATCTTCACCGGAGGGTGTTCAGTTTAGTTTAAAATCCATCGAAATTAAAATTCTCATCTTTTTTTGGGCAAATTTAAAAATCGATTCCATCTAATAAAAATCTGGCTCTTCGTTTTCTTACAAAATTTACTTTTTTAGGTCGGAAAATGTACAATTTATGGAATGAAATTAAAAGAAAGTTCTAAATTTTGTTATTTACATAAAGGTTGTATTTTTGAGTACATAAAATTCTTAAACTAAACAATTTTAAAACATATAAAAAATAAAAATAAAAAACAGGCTAGAGAACGATTTCCTTTGTTTATTTATATTACAGAAAGCAGTTAAGCTACTATTTATTTGCATATTATCTGAGCACACTATAAAGACAACTGATCAATCCTTACTGGTTCAAAAAATATCGCTTCGAATGGCCATCTCTAGAAGGATAAGGAATTTAGGTAGCGCGAATTCCGCCCGATTTGCCTGAAAATCCACCCCTAAATGACCTTCGGACTAGGTAGCCATCATCTGGCCATGGCAACGGCGTAGATTCGTTAGTATTTCAAACACCACGATCGAGAACACAACACAGATGACAACAGATACAGGTAAGGAATGTGCAAAACCAGGAAAATAACCTTGAACACACTAAGATCCTTCCCCTTTTCAGCACCCACTGCAGCCTCTCTGCTGCAGCTGAATGACGATGTCCTGGCTTTGATCGTCCGTCAGCTGAATGTGTTCCAGCAGTACGAGATCGGCAGGTTGAACAGGCGATTGGAGAGCATAGTGCAGATGCTCTGGAGGACCCGAGTCCGCAATGTGGTCCTGCAGGATGAGATGTTCCGGCGATCGGTGTGCAATTCCCGGCACTTCCTGGCTTTCATCCTGGCTTTGGCTCCGCACATGGAACGCTTGAGTTGCCACCAGCTCGATGTCCGGCGATTGCGAGTTCTGAGCAGTCACACCCTGGAGGGCATTCAGTCCTTGGAGTGGCTGGGCGATGGGAATCGACGAGGACGCGTTCGCTTCGTGGACGAGGATGTGCGACTGCTGCGAAGGGTATTCCCGAATTTAAGGAGGCTCAAGCTCAGGGGCTGTCAAATCACTGGGAAGTACCTGTGCGACCTGGAGCACCTAAGCGAACTCTGCCTGGATGACTGCCAGTTCCTGGAATCCCAGCACTTCAGGGACCTCTTCCGGCAGCTGAGACTACGCAAATTCGACATTATGGAGGACTGCGATGAGGTGAACTGCTGCGATCTCGCAGATCTGCAGCTGTGCCCTACACTGGAGCATATCAAAATTGCCGATTACCACCTGTGCATGGAGTCGGACATTACGCAGCAACTTCTCCGACTGCCACGCCTGCAAAAGCTGTCTCGATTTACTCCAAGAACTTCGTCTTCGATGTCCTGTCGCGAATAGCTCGTCTTAGTAGTCCCCCTGGATCAGCCAGACTTATAGAGGCATTTCGCTTCAGTGGAATACTTCATGATTATGGAAGGTTTTTCAGGGAGCTGGGAAATCTTAGACAGCTCACGCGACTAGAGCTACATGGTCAGGCAGAGGAGGAGGAGGGCGGTCAGCTGCAGTGCCTGGAGGATCAGGTGCTGCGTCAACTGGCCAGTCAACTGCGTGAGCTAACCGAGCTCCATTTGTGTGGCTATCAATTGGAGAGTCCTTTGGGCCTTCTGGAATTCGTGATCAATTGTCGGCAGCTGAGGGTCCTGGACATCACCCGATCTCGGTGTCACGGAGAGTCCTTCGTCTGGAGCTGCATCGCTATTCTGGTCAAGCAAAGGTGGCGCAGTCAACCCTTGGAACTGTGGATCCGGCATACCGACATCAATCAGGAAATAGTTCACAGTCCGCGCTGCCTGGACAACATCAAGCTGATCAAGATCGACGCCAAACAGATCGGACCCAATATGGACTATACTTCCGGGGTCCTGAAGTTCAGTTTCGTGCGGTAATTGTTCCCAAAGGCGGCGATTGATGTAAGACTGAAGAATCTACCATCTGATATCCACTTACTATAAAAGGTTTATCTGTTAGCTGATGAGTTCTCAACTGCTCAGATTCAATTAAAAAGTTTAAAACTGATATATAATTAAGCGTATTTACATTTATCACTTGCGATCCAAATAAAACGATCTAAATAAAACATAACAAAAAAAGGAATAAGTAAAAACAACAATATAAAAATTTTTGCGTGAATACTCCCGATTTTATGTTAATGTCACACCAATGGCTAACATTAATTCAAGTTCTGATATAGTTCGGTATTGAAAAGAAAGCCATGCAATTTCCTTTAATAGAAATCCTTAAGATTACGTTGACTATGTTGAGCGCGGCCATCGTAAGTCATCCGTTAGATCATTGTACCACGGGCCTGAAAGGGGAAAGTGGCGCTAGCAGGCTAATGTTAATGGGTTTTGGCGTTAGAGTGGCGTGGCAAACTTTTTGGCCAATCGATATATACAAACAAATACATATAAAAAAATTTCATAAACACAAAGGCCACAGCTTTTTTTTTTTTGGTGGGGGGGGGGGGGTTTTTTTTTTAAAAAAATTTTTTTTTGGATTTAAAAAAATAATTTATTTAAAAATAAAAATTTTTTTTTTTTTTTTTTTTTTTTTTTATTTTTTTTTTTGAAAAAAAAAAAAAAAAAAAGAAGGGGAGGAAGAAAAAAGAGAGAGGGAAGGGGGGGGGTGGTTAGTTTTTTTTATTTTTTTTTTTAAAAAAAAAATTTTTTTTTTTTTTGGGGGGGAAAATTTCCTTTTTTTTTTTTTTTTTTTTTTTTTAAAAAAAAAAATATCCCTTTTTCCCTACGAGTAACGGGTATAAAACTGTCTTCTGTGTCTGGTGCTTTGAGTAATACAATTTTAAATTATATTATTTAAATTTGAATTTTATTATTTAAATGTTTTATATATCAGTTCCAAAATGACTTTGTTGTTTTAGGAGGTATTTGAAAATACCTTAGAGAATCTGTAATCAATAAATTTGGTGAATAATACATACAGTGGAAATTCCCTTTCTCGGAGATTCTATTAGTAGAATAAAATTAAATCCAAGTGCTTAATGTCTCCATTGTTCACACCTTTTGGTGGTTTAAATTATTAAGGTTCGACTGTGCTTAAATCATTTATCCACCTTCTAATTTGAAATCTAAGTTTAGTCTTCAGAATTTCGATTAGTTATTTCCATTCGAATATCTGTAATACCCTTCGGGTATATGCTACCATAGACGTTACTGATATCCAGAAATCCTAGCGATCAGCGTCAATCCAAATGAAATTCGAGTTCAGAGCCAAAACCTCGCCGACAAGCCCAACTTTCGACCGATGCCCACGAGGATGACCAAATGCGCCAGCCCTTTCCGCCGAGCCTCCGTCTACGTGAACCTGCTGCTGATAACCGAGGCTGTGATCGGACTGCTGATCCTGGTGGTGACCGCCTACTACCACGCCCTGTTCACCGGCTACCTGTCGGAGATCGAGTGCCGTCTGGTCGGCGGCTATCTGTTTGGGGTCTACGTGTTTGGGGCCCAGCTGGTGGTGACCTTCCTCTGCAGCATAGCCATGTGGCGGCGGATCTGGAGGCGGCGCTGCACGCCGAACGTTCGCCTCCTGCTGTCCATGTGGGGGTTCTACTCCTGCGTAATCATTGCCTCCGGCTTCGGGTGCATCTGGAGCCTGTACCGGGGCGTCGATGTGCTGGAGAATGCGGCGGAGACCTCGCTGACCCGGGGCATCGACATGTACTACTCGTGTCCCGAGTGGAAGCTCCTGTGGGACGGGCTGCAGTGGCGCAAGGAGTGCTGCGGGGTGCACGGCTACAAAGATTGGATGAGTGCTGACTGGATGCCACGGCTGGAGGACAACTGCTCGTCGATAGTCCTGGCACCGTACGCCTGCTGCAGACGGTCCTGCGAGAGCTGCTTCAACAACTTCATGCCCGGCGAGGGGCATGCCACCGGTGGCAACAGCCGCCAGCCGTTTCCCGCCCTCACTGTGGACTCCATCAATGCGGACGGATGTCTGCCGGCGTTCGTCGGTGCGGTGTGGAACCTCTTCTACGTCCTGCTGGCGTTATGGGTCCTGGCCTTAAAGTTCCTGGTAAGTGTATCATAATTGCAGTGAAAAGTCTGCAATGTAGTATAGAAGACATGTCCAACCCTATAAAGTACATTCTTGATCAGCAACCCTAGGCGACTTGATATAGTGATTAAACTTTAATTTTTATATTGCTGGTAATATATAAGTTAGAACTCCCTTATCATATATCTGCCATAGCAATAGAAAAAAATTAATGAACAAAAATTAAAACATTTATATACTAAATTAATTGCTTCCATTTTTAATAATACGATCATTTTTTATAAAAATTGGCGACTATATTATATCCTTCTTTATAAAACTACAAAAAATTAAAAGAAAAATCTGCATAGCTAGCTTCTTTGATTTTAAACACATACTCCATGAGACTTATATTTTTTTTAAGAAACTCGTTTCTCAGCTAACCAATTTCACAATAATGGTACGATTTATAGATTTTTGGTGAGTTGATGGATATTGAGGCAATTATTACTGTCATCTATAATGTCTTTACAGATACTCTCGATTTTTTGAGTTTAAGTGGATGATGTCAAATTTTAAGCTTGGGGAAAACTAGAATCGGTAGAATAAATCACGGTTATACAAAAGAAAGTTTTAACGATTTGATCTATAGATACTGATCAAGAAACTTTATAGGCTCGGAGTCGTTTTCCACTCATTGTTACATACTTTTTTAAGAATGCAATTTACCATTTTACTCTATGATTAACAGATATAAAATAAAACAAGAGAGAACGCTATAGTCGAGTGCCTCGACTATTAGATACCCAGAATATTTTGCTAAATAACTTATTCTCCAAAATGCCTATCTTATATGATTCATTCGTAATACTAATTAGAATCCCGATTTTCTATCTTAAAACGTAGCCAGGGAACACCTACAATTTGGCTAACTTGATTTGATTTTCATAGTTCAGCTATAGGATAGTTCGGTCGATTGACAAAATTTGGAAGGTCGGATTGCAATTGCCCATAATATAAAACCCTATCGAAAATTCCAACGTCCTGACTCTAAAGAGCACCAAAGTTGTGCCAGCTGTTCCAAATCATCCTTTAGATGGCGCCATGAAAGGCGGAAATGTAGGCGCTAGCCAGGCTTAAGCGTTTAATGGGTTTTTTGGTTAGAGTGGGCGTGGCAAACTTTTATTTGGCCAATCAAAAAGTCATTGACAAAACAAATACATATCAAAAAAACTTTTCATAATAGCATCAAATCTGTGGCATTCCTACTCAGTTTATGGCTCTGTGGGCGTCAGTGGGGGCGTGGCACCATTTCGAAAAAAATTGCGCTGCAAAGGAAGTCCTAAAATCTAAATGCAAAATGCCAATCTTCGATAGCTTCTAAAGTTTCCGAGATCTCAGCGTTCATACGGACAGACAGACAGACGGACAGACGGACATGGCTAGATCGACTCGGCTAGTGATCCTGAACAAGAATATATATACTTTATAGGGTCGGAAACGCTTCCTTCTACCTGTTACATACTTTTGCACCAAAATATTACCTATTACCCTCTAGTAACGGGTATAAATATTTACAAAATTTTTACATTTTATATCTGTAGGTTGGGTAAAGAAAGCTTCTTGTCTTGTGATTTATTTTGTAATACACATAAGTTATGTAATATTTACCTTTAAATCTCGAAAAAAATTGTTTTAAATTAAAAAAAAAAAAGCCGAAGACATTTTTAAATGTAATTTGTTATGATAGTAGGCTTGTTGATCTATATAACAACAAAGTTGATGATCGGCAATTTTATAACTTTTTAAATTTGGTCACTTTCAAATTAAGTCTTAACTGTTTATTATAATGATTGGTATTTTCAGTCAGCTCTTATTGCTTCTATTTATATCATTCTTATAAAAATGGGTCTAAGCCTATATTTTTAAAAATATAAAGTCTCTCTTTCAAAGATCGTGCTCTGTTGTTTGACCAAGTTTATACTTCACCGGCAGAATGAGGGAGATGGTTGCGATAATGTGGGACTCACAGACGAGGATGGCCATCCGCTGGTCGTCGTGGTGGGTTTGACTTTCCTTTTTTTTCCTTAAAACCCCATATAAATCACGAGTCCTTCAGAAATATCCCTGTAATGTGCGTTGTGTGACAATTGGCGAGGACGATTTGGCCTCAGACATCGCTCCTGATGTCAACTACTGCAATTGCACCGAATTGGATGACGAACAATGTGGTTACTAGACTGTTTTTTTGTTTGCATTTATTTTTATATTTTATATTCATTTTAAATTGAATTTAATATATACATTTGGATTTGTTCGATTTATTAAGAAAATGTACCACTGGACGAATATATTGTATATATTATTTAAAAATACAAAATTTTTTTCTCAAAAGAAAATACATTTCGAATGTTCACGCATCTTAAAAAAAAGTTTGTCTAATTTGCTAACAAAGAGCTAGACCTTAACTACACTAATAACTTATTAATTACGCTTAGTTATTTATTTAATTACAACTAATTGACTATATAGAAAAATTGGTTTAAACTGTAATCAATTCAATTTTGATTGAATTTAAAAAAAAAAGTTAAATAAATTTTCTTGTTTTTTAACTAAAATTTTCTCTTGGCGCACAAATGAATGTAAGTATGAAAGATTATATTAAAAATAAGTATCGTTTATACATTTATAATTACTTTATGATAGTCTTCTTGACTGGGATGATTTACTACTTCTGCATCCGCTTGGATTCCTGCAAAGTTTGGGCCGCCATGCGATCGATGCGCTTGCGCAGCGCCAAGAAGGGCTTCAGGCAGACGCGTTGCTGGACGAGATTAACGGACAGCTGGTGGAAGTAGCCGGTGACATCCAGCGGCTTGGCCAGCTGAGCAGTTGGAGTTACTTGAGTAGTAATACCGTCATTGACGAACCCAATGTTGCTCCTGCTTCGTCGGGATACACGTTCTCCAATCGATTCCGAAGGAGAAAAATCCGCCCGAGAATTGTCGAGACCGTGGGGAATGGCCAAGGAGTGGGGCTGCGGGAGTCGTGGTGTTAGGAAAGCTTTTGTAGAAACGGTGGAGTTATCCTTTGGAAGTACTGGTGACTTCTTTATCTCTGAAAGTGGACTGCAAGCAAGTTTTCTGACCAAAATTTAAGACGAAGAGTATCTCAATGTTTAAAAGAAAACTTACGGTGTGGGTTTTATGTGGTTGGCCTTTCAATACCCAACTTGAACCATCCATACCCATTCTGGAAGTACGAAATGTAAAAAATATTGCATCGTATTCCAAATAATATACTCACTTATTATCGTTCGAATTTTCCTTATCGTCATGTTCACTATCCCTACTAATTATGTGTAATTTAGTAAGATATTATTTAGGAATTTAAAAGCTGACTTACAAATCTTCTTGAACATCGTCATCATCGCCCACAATGTGAGGAACCTGTAGGGACCTGTTATGCAGAACTATATTATTTACAATGAGTTCAACCTGAGTTTTAATTTTCCATTACATTTTCCAGAAATATATTGTTCTTAAATTACTGCGAAATGACTCTGTGAAAAGCGATGTTATAGCAAAAAAGAGTGTGTACGCATTGTTAGTCAGTGTGACCATTTCGACAGGACCACGTGATCTTAATAAGGGTTTTGCTGTTAGGATAAGCCCATGAGTTATCGTTTCTATCGATGCAAAGTGGTCAAAAAAGTTAATTTTTGGATAAAAATCGGACAATATTTTCGTTATACAACTAGGAAACTTGAGATTAACGAACTAAAACTAACATTTTATTAATTCAATATGTTGATATTGTGTTAATCCAAACCAAAGTCGAAATATATTTTTTATATTTTCCTTTTAATAAGAGCTTATCCTAACGCCCTTATTAAGATCACGTGGTCCTGTCGGCTAAAAGGCGGAATACACAAAAAAACTAAAATCATTCAAAAATAAGATTGGATATTCTTTAAAATATTTTGTATTTTATGTTAGTCTAAATATAACTGTTTATGTTTAAAACACGAAAATCAATTTTTTTTAATATATGTATTATCTTTTAATTTTTTAAAAATATAAATACATATTTTTATGACTTATTGACTTTTTTGAATAGAAACCTGAACATTGAAAAATATGTATTTGGTGGTTAATTAAATATAAAAACATTTTTGTCACGACTTTCTTACGTCGTTAAGAGAAGTTTTTATGGCTTAAGAACATAGCAATTTGACTTTTGTTTTTATTATTTTTTTATAAATGTTCTATTTGTTGCAAAATATATAACAAATAATATTATGTCATTTGAAAAATTTTAGTTTAAAAAAATTAATTAATAAAATAATTTCCCAAAACATTTGAAATGTTATAACTGAAACCCTTATCTGTCACAAAAAATAATAATAAAAAAATTATACAAAAGCTTTTAGGTGTATATGTTTTTTATAGAAATTACAATTATTTTCTGCTCTTCTTGATTTTATAGCGAACAGCCAACTGCATAGCCGAGCATATTCAACATTTTTATGACATTTGCTTAAGCTAAAATAATGGTTTTTATTTTCAAATCGCGGTGCTGCCTTCGGTTAAGGCTAACAAAAAATCTGGCACCCGCAAATTATTGACAAGAGCGTCCTAATCGTGGCTATGCTCGTGGATATCTGAGAAATCGGAGACTGCAGCGCTGCTGGTGCTTATCAAGTGACGATCGGGCATTTCGCCAATGGAGGGCATGGACATGGCATCGCTAACGCTGGATAGCGATGCCTCTTCCCAACTGACGCCCGAATCGCCCTCATTTCCGATTGAAACGGGCGTGGCATCGGGATTTTGGTTATCTTGCTCCTGATTTTGCTGATCCTCGCCACTGCTGATCACCGGTGGTCTGGAACGCTTTCCATCCTGCTCGATGATCTGGTTGTGGTCCCCAGCACTTCGCTTTCGGACAGGAAGTCGCCTTTCCGCCCTGGGACTCCAGTCCATGGCATGATGGACCACAGCCCGAACGGTCAAGCAGATGGGTTCGCTCAGCGGACTGTCCAAATTTGGATTTCTCCTGTGCCCCTGGGGCGATATGATCATCGTGGAGTTGTGCAAAGCACTCGGCTGTGAGCACAAAAACTCCAACTCGCTCTCCTGCGGAAATCGGTGATATTAAGGGAGATAAGTATTTTAAGTGTAGTTAGCCCACCTGTAACACCCTCTCCAGTTCCTGATCATCCACTTCGGCGTTGGCCGAGCTTTCCAAGGCAGTGACCAATTCGCGCATCTCCTCGACTTCCATGTGGTCCTCATAAACGCCAGCGCCTGCGCAAATTAAGCTCTTGCAATCAGTATTATAACAGCATTTGTTGTATATACTTACTTTTAAGGAAGTCTACTAATTTCTTGTGTGTTCGGCTGCGCAATTCCATTTTATATATTGAATGGTCAAAATGGAAAATAATTATTTTGTTTCGCTTTCGCTCTTCTTCTTGCTAATAACGGAACTATTTGCCAGGCTGAAAGCGATTCTCAAAAAGCGCCATATCGATAGTTTTGATCGCAGGCGACGGTCACACTTAGAGATGCTAAATTAACCGCTCTAATAGTATATACACACTGACGCGCGTCTGTTTTGAATATCCAAAGAAAGGCAAAAAACACAAATAGCTCTAGTAATCAAGAAAAAATGGTTTACATCTTACATTAACATAGGCATCATATAAAATACTTAATTTTTCAACGTTGACGTTCCTTTTTTCCGGAATTTGAATTCGGGATCTGCACCCAATTCGTTTATGTCATATATATTTAAAAAATTCAGCACTTCAGTGGACAATATGCTAAACAAATATTACATGATAAAATCTGTATACACCTGGCGACGTGCTTATAAAACAATTTATAGGTAAAAGCTTGAGTCCAAAAGTGGAAACTTTTAACACCAGCTCTGCGAAGTTGAAAAGCGACGTGTAAAAAGTAAACGCTTTGCAAACTTTTTGTGTGGTCAACCTGTTGACTAAAGTTGCAGGTTTTCTAGCCCACAACGCTGGCAATTGTTTTTCTAATTTAAGGAAAAAATGCGTCTCTATGCATTTCGTTTGCATGGCCAGCCATCTGCGAGTTCTCCGGCCCCTTGACCCTGCCCCTTTCACTTTTACACCCCACCCCACCATGACACACCTCACCAACACCCACTGACCCCTGACCCCTGACCCCACCACTGTCGCCAAACGAAAAACCGAGTTGAAATTCAACAAAATGTCAAAATGCCACTTGAAGTCAGTTTGCCTTTTTCGCTGCGTTTCGACCCGAAAATTGTTCTTTATGTGAAACAGTTTTCAGCTTGACTTTTTTCTCATGAATGCATACCCTAACTATCTGAGATTGTATTTATTTAAAGATGCCATATAAATCTCAAAAAAAAATGTACATTGGTTATTGGTTCCTCTTAATGTTTAAAAGATTTTTTCAATTATATTTTTTAATAATCCCAAACATTAAAAATGACCAAAGAAAAAAACTACTCTATATTTGTTTTTATATGTTTTTATATTTTTGCTGTAATTTTTTTTTCCTGATGGTCATGTATACCTTTAAGCCCTCGAAGTTGAATTCTGTCGATTTTGTTGTACATTTTAATATAATTTTTTCCCCGACACATTTTTCTATATGACCAAACTCTTTTGCTGGTTGGAACAAGCGCCACCAAAACTAAAAAGCACAGAAAAAGGAAAACTTTCTATGTCGTCGCGTTGGCGAGCGTTGCTTCTTTTGCATAGGAGTCGCCACGGAGTCCCAACTGCATTTTGCACCACTTGCCCCCCCCCGTCGTCCCGCCCAAGCCCCAGCTTCAGTGGCACATCAAACGCAAATAATAAAAAAAAAGAAAGAAAGAAGAAAAACCTGGACCAAAGCCGTTTGCGTTAGCCCGCATTTTGTGCAATTTTTGGCTAGCATTTAAAGTCCGTTCAATTACCGCTGAACAAGTTTGACAGGGGCAACAAAAATAAAAGAAAGCGCAAGACCAAATACGTTTTAACCCAAAGGAATGAAAATAAACTCGCTGTTGGAAATTTACACAAATTGTATGCTCCGCTTTAACCCTTTAATGCCCTTTTTGCAGGCAGCGAAGCAGCTAACACTTATTGGATTAGCAAATATGTGCCGCTCTCGATTTGCTTTTAGTGGCTCCGTTTTATGTTTTCATCATGGGGGACTAAAGGATTTTCGCCATTAACTTTCACTCGCCAGCTTTCCGGCACATTAGGCAGCCATTATTTGGCTAATTTTGCATCTTTCGGCCATATAATTTACACCAAATAACACACGACTGCACACACACACACATACCCCCGAATACCTTAGCCACGCCCAGTTGTAACTGCTGCGTGACTGTTGCTAAAATATTCGCGCAACACTCATACGCCATGTTGGCCATAGGTCCAATTCCGGGGCTTTGTGCTCCTCAATCAATGATTCGGAAACCTTACACAACATTAATTTTACGCTTCGATCTCTTCCTCATTAGCCCTAAAGCCGTTTCTATTGGTTTTTCACGATTTATAATTTTATAGATTTATAATTATAGTATACTGGCATTAAAGAACATATGTATTGTTACATTTTTCATCCCATTTTGAGCTTTGTATATATAAAGTATGAAAAAATATATTTTATTCACAAGAATCGTAATAAAAAATTTGTTTAGTTTTATTTTTTATGAGACATAAAAACTAGATATGCAAGCTACATATCCACTTCATTTATCTATTCTGTTTAAATTTTTGATATTTTTTTAAATTACTCTGTAAATGCTTTAAAAATAAATTGTTCAAATAATCATAATCCTATCATCTCCCATTTATAGTAAAACTTATGTATTTTGCCTTTTGCTGTTTCTCTCTGGGCAGGTATTAATCTCACACTCTCACTGCGACTTCCTGTATTTGCATTTGCATTTTCACAACATACGCTTCACAAATAAAATATGCAAGCAGCAAATTTGTAGCCAGACACAGTCAATAGCCCAAATTTATTGGCAATTTTTGGGATTCAGCCTGCTGGCTGCTCCAGGACCTCCACTCCTTGCGAGTGTTGCCAAGAGTTTGATTGTGCAAAATTGCAAATCAAACATGACTAAGGGACCCTTACGATTCCAGGGAGGAATCTGGGCGGTCTATTTACAAATGGAAAAGACGCGGCAACAAAATGGTTCGAATATTTTACTGATGTACATGGGAGTGTTGCGTCTTCCGGTTGCTGTTCTTTTTTGTTGCTCATGCTGCACATCTGTTGCTAGCAGTTTGGCGGTATAGCGAAGTCAAGAGGATGCTTTTCCACCCAAAAAAGTCAAACATATATTGAGTATTATTAATATGTTAAGGTAATAGTTTAGTGGGGCCTATCGGTACGTACATTTTGTTTTGATTATACAGAAAAGATGAATAATAGAATAACAACTTAGATACCACTTGCCTACTTTATGAAAACATTGAGAGTTGTATACAAAAATAGGAAAATACACATATGTAATTACTTAATTTGTATTTCATTTTATAAACGATTTTAATTACTATTTAGTGTTAATTTAATTAAATTCAAACTCTTATTCATGTCACTTGGACATCATTTTGCACATTCCAGTGGCGAAACTGAAAATAAAATCGAATACCTCAACATTTTCTTCTCCTTGCCAATACGCAAATTACTTGAGTTTCGTTTAGCCAAAAGTTGTTTGCTGACCAAATGGTAAGCTGCTTATGAACCGCAGATAAATTTGCATACCTAAGCTGTTGCCACAAACAAGCTCATATGTGCATTTACGTTGAAATACATTTCGGTTTGTATTTGTTTGCTGTTGGCAGTTTACGGTTATTTATGTTAGAGTGCAAAGGACTCTAGTTTAAAGTTTGGACTTTTTCACGTTCTGACCATTATAGCTATTTGTCTACTAATTTTCCAACCACTCTCACAGTAGCAGATGCATTTCCAGATGCAGATGCACCCCGGGCGCTCAAAAGTATGCTTGCTAAACCACAAATTTCGCGTGGTGTATGCGGAGATAAATGAGCGTGTTTTAGTTGCATTTCCTCTCCCCCATTTCCCAGAAAAATAAAGTAAAATAGAATAAAATAAAATATATGCAAATAAACATAAATAACGTGAAAAGAAGGAAACCACAAGCAGACATAACTAACAGTGAAAAGTGAGTGCGGAATAAAAATGAAATGAATGCCGGGCCACAACTAATGCATGTCATGGTGTGTGTGAGTCCTGAATGCGCCAGTGTGTGTGCATATGCTTATGTTTATGCTTGTGTGCAGCCTTCCCCCATGCACATGTATGCATGTTCATGGCGAAATAAATGCGTTTGTGTGCTCCACATTGTTGCAAATTTCGTTTCCTTGCCCGCATTTATTTCCGCTTTCGGGGGGTTGTTTGATTAGCTGGGCGTGAACCGAAAATATGTGTATTGGGAAATATTTTCGTATTTATGCATCTATTTGTGTGCTTCACATCAGAAAGAAAAATCTGGGAGTGGTCTGCAATCAAATGACACGCTTGTCATTTTTGAATAAATATAAAAATATTTTACTAGCTAATTTTCTTAAGTATTAAAATGGTGAATGTCCTGTTGCACTTTTATAAAATTTGAATTGTCATTACACTGACGGTAGAATTATTATTTATACTTTATCAAATTAAAACACATATTAAAGGGATATGAGTGTTGTGACGATCGAAGGTACATCTTAAATTTGGAAAGGACAATTTTGAAACAAAAATAATTAATTTTTGCTTGTAAGCAGAAGATTTTTTTACAAATTTTCCATCTTACCTGATGCAGTAAAATATCCTAAACAAAAAACCGATTCAAGTCTTAATTTAAAAACAGGCATAAAATCTTTCAAATTGAAAAAAACATTCAAATGAAGCATCGAAATTAAACGCAGGTTTGTTTAATCATAGTACAAGTAAAAGCTGCTAATTTAAAATAATGTCCGTTGTTCAAACCAATGCATTGTGTAAATAAATATGAAACAAGAGAGAACGCTATAGTCGGGTGCCCCGACTATCAGATACCCGTTACTCAGGTAAAGGGAGTGCGAGGAGATGGAGATAGAAACTTTGATCACGCATAACTTTTTAACGAATGGTGCGATTTGAAAATTTCTTCTACATTTCGATAGGTATTGATAAACACAATAAAACTGCATTTTACTTTTCCGAAATATTTAAATTTTTAAAATCGTATATAAGCGATTGTGGGCGTTAAAGGGGCGTGGCACCTTTGAAACAAACTTGCGCTGCGTAGGAACTCCTAAATCTGCATGCAAAATGCCAATCTTCTAGCTTTTATAGTTTCCGAGATCTCAGCGTTCATACGGACAGACAGACAGACGGACAGACGGACAGACGGACAGACGGAGAGACGGACAGACGGACAGACGGACATGGCTATATCGACTCGGCTAGTGACCCTGATCAAGAATATATATACTTTATAGGGTCGGAAACGCTTCCTTCTACCTGTTACATACTTTTGCACGAATACAATATACCCTTTTACTCTACGAGTAACGGGTATAAAAATAAGTATTTCGTTTAAAAACAATAAATACTGGAAAAAAGCCCAGAGCGAGTTTGTATAAATATCTATCTTTTAGAAAAGGTAATATGGACCCCTTTAAATCCTGGATCAACAAATAAGAATGTCAGAATCATCTGCTTTTGTATGCTTTCACCAAATACTATTTTATTTCGTTTTATTACATTTGCATGTGCTTGGAGTTGACAATGTTTTGCATCCTCAAGACCGCACATCATCATCCTTCGGATGCAGTCGCACTTCCGGTGTGTCCTTTTCCACATCCTAAGCCCTTCAATGGACCGAATTTTTCCTTGGCATGTGTTTTGCATTTTCTGCGGTTGTTTTCCTCTATACATGCGTACGAGTGTGTGTGTGTTTGGACTCGGTGTTTGCACATATTAACACTTTATTGTTGCTGTTTTCGCATGCACACCAAAAACTTAACGAAGCTAAATATTTTTTGGCTTCAGCTTTTTTGTGCTAAATTTTATTCAAATTCTTAGTTCTCTTTTTGTCGTTCTATTCCTTGGTTTTTCGTTTTGCATTTTAACATTGCATATGTAATTCTTAATTTTGGAGAAAAACCAACAAAGACGTCGCTTGTTTAACAGCTAATATTTGTCCACTGAAGGGGAAAGGGGCGGTGGGCGGTGGACGGCTGTGTGCGGCCACATAACTGTTATCTCAGCTTTGGTTGCTGGTTTTGGCTTCAGCTGCACTTTCCGCTTGAGAAACAGGGGCGGAATCAGAAAGTCTTTAAATCTCGAGGTTTGTAATTGTTTATAAATTTTTAATAAATGAAAATAAATATTTTCAATAATTCTTAAGGTGCTCCAAAAAATATTACATAAGTACTTACATATGATATCAACAATCTTATCTAATTTACTGCAAAATAAGAGTATAACTTGAAAATACGCTTTGAAAAATAAGTTAATGCTAGTTAATAAATACAGCATTATATAAAATATTTACTTAGCAAGTTGCAAGGGAAAACTTCTACGGTGTGTTTCAAAAGTTTTTCACCTCGTGGTGAAAACCTCAAGGGGACCTACGATAATTTGTTTTTTCTTTCATGACTTCTGGAAGAGTTGGAGTTATATACATTACATTACAGTATGTTTTGTTTGATATATAGGTAATTACATTTTCTGTTAGGCTTCAGTAATAATTTTTACAATAATATAACTTGGGTCAGAATGGAAAAGTACGATCATACACAGGCGTATACCCACTAAATAAATGTATATATATATTTTTAAGATATAATTTCCTAAACCCCTCTTGAAAAGGATCTCCTAAGTGGCGCCCCTGTCGTGGCAGCATGGACATTTTTTCCTGGCCTAGCAACGTCGACATCGACATTGACAACTTTGTTGTCTTGTTGCTTGCGTGTAATTTCTTTCTGCTTTTGCCGCTTGTTTGGCTTGTGGTTGTTGTTTGGCTCTGGCCTTCAGCCCCCCTCTTTCCGCCCAGCATTAGCCGTCTGCCTTTAACGTGCCAATCTCAAGTCCCTGTCTAGGTGCACTTTGATAGTTCCCCAGCAGCCCGCTTCCGTTTCTGTGGAAAAGTGTCAAACGCAACTGCAAGTCGCCTGGGGAAAAGTCGAGCAGCTCGCTTTCAGGTGTGAAACGACTTTCCTGATGTCCAGCTGCGGTTTATCAGCCCTGTAACTAGAGCTTTTGGTTTTTCCCTATTTCAGTTGCTCCGGATGTAATAAATAATTCATAGAAAGCAAATTTTAATTTAAATCAATTATTCAAGCATTATAAAAGCCGTAGATCTTTTTATTTGGCGACATCTATATTTGATTTCAACTAATTATATTATATGTTATTCCATATTGAACATTTAAAATGTTTAAGGAGATTTTTACAATTTTACAATTAAAATAAAAATAAATATTATAAAGTATTATTATTATTATTATTATTATTATAAAGTATAAAGTACGCTTTTTCCAAAATGAGACAAATAAAGAAACAATAAATTAAAGGTAATTATTTTTGTATTCGTTATCGAAATTTGTAATATTGTTTAAGGCATCCAAAGCAATTTTTAGTTCTAAACATAAACAATAAAATTTTAAAAACTATATATACTATCATATTAATCAATTAATTTAATGAGTAATATTGATTTTATTATCACATTTATGTCGAATACGTTAACTTTAATAATAATATTCATATTATTAAAAATTATTTATTATTTATTATTATTTATTTTTTATTTTCTTAAATATGAAACCTAATTTAACTTTATTTAAGTACAGAAATACATACGTTTTCCGCAGTAGCAAATGTAGTGGAAAGAAATGACTAATTGCATAACAATTTATTTAAATCCATTATTAGCTTTACTATGGTATTTTATTTATCCGTTTTTACAGTAGCTGTATATAAATATTTGTTGTGTTACAGATTTCAGTATACAGAGTCACAAACACGACTTACAACAATGGCAAACATATAAATAATAAAAACAAAAATAATTTTGTTTTCGGCAAGTTCAATGATTAATTTTTTATACAAATGGATTTGTAGATATTTACGTACATTTGCGCGGATCGCCCAAAGGCATTGCAGGTACTCTTACTGTTGTGTAGCTGAATAATCATAATCAATAATGAATTTGCATAAATATTAAATGCTATTAGCTTTTCATCAAAACGCGAAGCAATGTTTTACCATTCGTATTGTGTGTGTGAGTAATTTTTCGGGTGCGGTTCAACGACCGAAATATTTTCGATTTAAAATGCACATTTTGCCTTCAGGTAAGCAAAAAGAGTTTATATTTAGCGCTTGGTTAAAGCTTTTCCAATGGAATATTTTTGGCATTAAATCTGACACTGTTAGGTGGAGACAACCCTGTTCCATTTCTCCCAGGGTTGTCTCTGGCACCATTGGAGGGCGCAATTAGTTGGCACTGCATACCGGCGAACCCTAAAACGTTTACACTATAAAATACAGAATTTTTTTTTAAAGACACCAAAACGGGGATAATATAACATTTTTTAGTGCTACTCCCAGCAAGGTGTAAAATGTGTCCTGGCTGCGGGGTGTCCTTGTTGTCGTTGTCCTTGTCATTCTCATTCGCCATTCGCCGTGGCGTTTGCTTAATGTCTTCTTTATTATACGGAATTTATCACCGAAACTGAAATTGGCCTCGACTCCTGCCTCTGGCTTTTTCCCTGGCTGGCGTGTCGTCGATTAAGCCAAAACTGCTGCAGGATCTCAAGGCACAGTAGAAGGATTTTTGGGCTTTTGGGTAATCTCGTAATCGTAGTTAAAAGGTTCCAAATCGTAAGCATTTTTAAATTTAAACTGCTTTTAGCTCTCAACTTTTAATTTATTTTTCTTAAATCCACATTTTAATAGTAAAACTTTTAGTATACATATTAAGATAATATCCTTATCTTTAAAGATAAATACAAAAAAATAAGAGTTGAAGTATATATAAGCGAAAATAAGAATATTTTGTTAAATGCTTAGTTAAGAAAATAGGTCACAACTTGAGTACCGGGTATAATTTCGGGTCCTTAATTATTTTTGGTTATTAAAAAACTCATTTGACTTTAAAGGCCAAGGAAAAGTTTAATTTTATTTAATGTTTTTATGGTAGTTAAATAAAAAACGTAAACGTGATATTTAATGATTTTCACCATAACTCCTATTTTTTGACCTGTTTTTTCGATGGTACTGCTGCAGTCGTAATGCTGCATAACGTCACTAACACATGCACATTTCGAAGCGTGTTAAAAACACGGCTTATATCCTTTATGGCGACAAAGGCAACACACACACACACACACAGGCGAACGCGGACACACTACAGCATGCATTTTTACTCCCTGAAGATTACATACCCACACAAAGAAAAGAAATTAATGTGTGGGTTTTGTGCTAATGAACGGCACATGCACGTCAGTGTGTGTGTTTGTTGGCGCTGTTTTTGAATTATAGCATAATTTTTACCACTAAAGTGGGTGGCAACACTGGCTTTTTTACTGCTGCTTGTAGATTTCCAAGGAAATTTATACCACATATATTTGCCCAGCGCTTAGGAGAGAAAGAGACAGCGTGAAAGAAAATATGCAAATGTTTGCGCATACATTGTTTTTTTTTCTTTTCCATTTTTTTCAGATTAAAGAGTTAGGGATTGTTTTATCTACAAAGAATAATTGAAAATTACCACTTGTAATACTGATTTAGTGTAAAAAACAAAGTATCAAACTAAAAACAAATGAAGTATTTTATAAAAGAAAAGAAAATTAAAAAGAAAAGTATATGCATTTTTTTTGCAATCAAATACAATAATTTAATGGGCTATTTATTTTTGTTTATATATAATACTTACCCTTTGCTTTAACTTTGTATTAGGGCACTTAAAAAGTAAAGTCGTTAGCCTCTCTACCAAAAGTGAAAGGTAAGGCAACAAAAACCCGCAACTCTTGCCCTCAAGAACCAGGGATAATCGCGATTCCCTACACAATGGGACTCAAAGTGAATGCAGTTGGCAAAGAAGCTCAGTATTGCTTTGCGCAGATAAGCAAAAGCCAGCAGTTGTTGGCTCTTTAAGCTGGAATCGCGCATGTTTAACCGTCGAATGGAGGAAGCGACAATGGCAGATGCCCCAATTGCACTCGTCATTTGTCTGCCCTTTTTTGTCGACATTGCTGAAAAGGGAAAGCTGAAAAAATAACCAAGAACCTTGACCAGCCTTCTTTGCATCCTTTGTACTCTTTCAATTATAATGAAAGAAAAAACTATTTGTTTAAAACCTAAAAATAAACCATGAGATCAATTGATATATATTTTTAAATTTTACTTTCAAATGCATTTCTATGGCATTCTAAATTAAATTAAAGTAAGTCATAAATGATTCTTCGGTAATCTTTTAATATTTATTAGCTTTTGTACAGTCTTTTTGTCATAAAGTTATATTTTCCACCATAAAATCTCTTACTGACAAATGAAAATTTACGAAATGAAAATGACAGGATAAAATTTCCAAGGCTTAAATTTTGAGTGGCAGTTTAAGTTTATATATTCGGGGAAAACCGAAAGAAGGGTAGAGTACTTTCGACTATAGTGATATTAATTTTCCTTCCTGGACGTTTTTGTCGCGCTCTTCACCTGCCACTCACTTTGCGACTCGCGACTTTTGAACGTATGTCGCCATGTTTTTTCGAGCGTTTGCTCCTGACTGGTCCTTTTGCCAAATTGAATTTGCATGGCTGAAGACTGAAGGCTAAGGCCAGCGTTAAGCGGCCAAAAGGACCCAAGCTGGAAACGGAGATGCAGATGGAGATGGGCAATGGGCAATGGGCGATGGCAATTGTCGCTCATTGGGCGAAATGGCATTGCATTTTCCGTGTGCTTTTTCCGTTAACGTAATGAAAATGCATGGCGCTTTTCGGCCGGGCAAAATGGAATGACTTGAATGGCTCTTTGTGCAGCTGTCGGCCCTTTTGGTGAACTGGCTTGAATGCGTTCGGTGCAATTATTTTCGCATTTTTAAGCAATTAAGTGCCGCCTGGCTCCACCTTGGCCACAGGTGTGTGGCCCATCAGCCATTCGACGTTGATAAGCCAGGAAAACAGAGTGGAGAACAGAAGCGAAGCGAAGCAGCTGCCACTTGCATTGTTAACCTCTTGTCCTCCGCAACCTAAGTGCAAATAAATTGAGGCTGTTCCGGTTACTTGTTCGTCCCATCCCGCTCCCCTTTCGATTAGCCTCTCCAAATTTCCCCACCCCTCCCCTTTATCCCCTTCGGCAAATGACATGCAACCAAAGCTGTCCTCCTTGAAAAAAAGGGGGAAATCGGAAAAACTGGGGCGGGAAAGCTGTGCTGACAAGCGGCGCGATAAACCGACAGCCATGTCAAAGACAACATTTCAGTTGGTTAGTTCTGCACTGGTCTGCGACTAGAGATGGTCGACTTAACCACGGTTGTGGTTAGAAAAAATGTCAGGAAGATACTCCGTACGCTCGGTTACCACTCAGCCATTTTTAGCTTTTAATTTGAATTCCTGTACATAGGAAAATAAATATTTTATTGTTTTGTACATAGGAAAATAAATATTGTTATCTTCAGTTAGTTCTGTGGAATATTCGTTTAAATTTAAAAACAAATTTTAAAAAAATTTTAATAATCAGGTCATTATATAGAGAATTTGTGAGTGACGAAGAGAGTAGATATCAGCTAGAATTAAAATGATATCACTAGAAAGCCTGTTTATATCGCTATAACTTTGCCAAGTTGTAAATTGCAATGCCTTTAAAAGGAAACCTGTTTTTCGATAAATACTGACACATGGTCAACATTTCGCTTTCATTGAAAACGGTCACAAGTCGAATAAATAATGTTTTCTCAATTTGATTGCCTTTGTTGAATACAAATCTTTATATCTAAAATTTTTTCAATTTTCGGATGCTTTTATAATATTTTTATGTTTTCTGGTTGGTTGGTTTCTTTAAGCAAACATGTTTTTTTACGCTTTCGCATATTATTGTGAAAAATATGTGTTTCGCTCCATTTTTTTTATTGAAAGCAATAAGTGTTGAGGAATATATAAAAAATTTTTCAGTAAGCCGTTTATGCCCTAGAGCCAAAACTATCCAGGCCCCACTCTCCTATACACTCAATTTTGGTATTAATAAACTAAATAACTAAATAATAGAATTATTTGTTTTTAAAAAGAAAAACCTAATCAATTCAGTTCATGAATATATATATCGAAAAAGCTTAGGAAACTACTTTTGTTTTACTTGCAAGAGCTGTCAGAAATGCAGAAGAATATAATGCTAAGTGTCACTTTGAATTAGTTTTTTCTGTGTGCAATGCCCTAAAAAAATACTTTTGCATTCCGTATGCCCCCTGACACCAGCTGGGCAAAATCTGCAAAAAGTCCTGCCAACAAAGTTTCAAGCCCAGCGGGAGTACTGCACATCTCTAGACCGGCTTTGAGGGGTGGCCGAGAACCACTCGAGTGTTGGCTGGCTAACTGGCCAAATCCTTTGTGGTGGACATAGACGGGCAAACGACTTGACGCTTCGCTTAACTTAAGCGATTTTTTATGCGGCCAGCGGAGGAGCTGGAAACTGGTAACTGGGAACTGGGAGCTGGGCGCTGGCAAATATGCCATCCATGTTCCAGCTTGGCTCAGATGTTGCCGGGTGGCTTATTCTGTTCTTCTGGCTGCAAATCTGCCAGCAGCTAATTAGCGAGACTCCGGAGTGGCAAATGTCGACATCGTGTATACGCCCCGTAACAAGTGCCAAACAAATTGCATTTTCTCCAACCCCCTGGTTTTATTTTTATCCCTCGATATTTGTTTACCTCTTAACTTGCTTTCCTTCTCCTTTGACTGACCAAAGGTTCCAGGTTCAAAGTGAAAATATGTTTGCCCTGAGAAATCATATTGGCGAGGAGTTTGTGTTGGGTAGTTGGAAATTGCATTAAGTCCAGGAAACCTCTTTCGGACTTGGGGCCACAGTCCCCCAACATTTTGGCCAATATGCCAGTGCATTTACTTTTGCCAAATTTATGTGAGCACTTCGACGCACTCAAAAGGGGGGAGTGGCAGGCAGGGGTGAGGGGCGTAATGAAATATTATCGATATATATTACAGGGCTTACACACATGGCACAATGTGTGCCCCACTGGAGGGCCACAAAAGCTACACGAGATTTTCCTTCCTGTACAGAATCTGCTTCGATGCCAATGAAAACACTTGCCATAAAGCTTTGCACAGATTTTCGAGATTATCAAATGTTTACTATTAGTGCTACTCAACTGATTAAGTTGGATAATCCTGGCTTTTTTTTATTTGGTGAAAACTAATATTCCTTATGTAATAGCACCTATAAATGTACAGCTGTGGATATACAAAATTTGCATAAATAATACCATGATATATTTATAGTTTCCAACATTGGTATATATCTTCAATATATATTATAAAATATATTGTATATATATATAAAAATAATTTATAATAATATTTATTGCTTTAACGACAACTGAAGTACTTTATTTTAAGTATATTAAAAAGCCATTCCATTTCAAAATGCAAGGAAGAAATCACACCTCTTTCGTCAAAAAAATGTTTCCCGAAATTAATTTGGATATGAATTTTTAGCTCAACCGGAAAAGGTTAAATAAAGCCAGTGACAAATGAATATTTGTATTTATGAGCTGCTTTTAAAAATAACGTTGGCTTAAATAAAGTTTCCTTTTTTCACTTTGATTTTGTTTATGGACACTGTGTATTGATTAACAATTTTGATTTATACAACTTGCAGCCAAGTAAAAATGCGAAATGCACAATTCGCATGCACACGAAAGGAGTGTGGGCAAAAAATAGATGAAATATAATAAATATGGTTGGATTTCGGACTGTGTGTGATGGCGTGTATCTGAATGTGCCGAGCAGTTGCTGCCTGTATAAAATATAAAAATAAAAATTGATTTTTATTTTTCATAAATTTAATGAACGGCTGACTGGCTGTCTGACTGGCTGAGCCAGAACGGCGCCCTATTTGCCAGGACTCGTTGCGCAATGAATGAATAATTGACAAAGAAATGATTTTTAATTGAATACAAATTTACAGCTGAACGATTGTCTGTCCGGAGTAAAATCTACTAAGGGTCGGCATTTCTGTGGATGCAATCATTAAGCAGCTACAATGTATACATTGAGTTCAAGTTTTTAAGCATCAATTTTGGCACAGCTTTATTTCAGTGATATTTACCTGGGGAAATTGGAAGTTAAAAGCAGAGATTTGCAACATTTAACTCCCAAAAAAACTTAAAACGTAACCAATTTTTGTTAGACAGATCTAAAAAGAACTGTACAAACTATTTTAGAGATAATATTATCTTTTAATTTATTTTTACTCCATACCTTCAGTACTGGTGCTTACTATCGATACTATTTCTATATACTTTTGTCGAGGAGTCACAAAAATGTCTCCCAACCAAATTTGGTTTAAATCAAACAGATTTTTTATACAAACTTTGTAACGCAGTTCTCTGGCCGGGGTAGAATCTCAATCGGGGCCAAGGAACCTATACAAGAAATTTATATAGAAGGGTGGGACCTGTAGTAGGAATTTGTATGGGGAGGCTGTACGGTGCCCGGATACGAGTGCTCTTCGGCGAGGCAGTCGATCGTAAAGGCCCGTTCCCGCACGAGAGCCGTCGGTCGAACCGATCTGAACACGAGGTTGACGACAAGGCATCTATTAGAGCGCCGCCTAGCGGCCTGCAGTGGGAATAGAATCGACCACACTGCTTGGTGCGAAACCCGGGGAGGATCCTCTTTTGAGGCGCCCCCTGGTGATAGAACGAGGTACTCAGTGGGTGATCGCACTGCTTGGTGGTAATTTGGATACTCCGATGAGGGGAACTCCTGGGATGAGATCTGGATCAGTAAGTGCCCTCGGGTGGCCGGAACGAGATACTAAAAAGGACGATCGCACTCTACACTCGGATATACTGGGTACGGGTGTCTACACTCCGGATTACGGGTGCTACACCGGATATACTTGCCTACGGGGGCTGGGCTCGGAGCCTACGAGGGTTTTAAGGAGGAAGCTCTCGGCCGAAGTACGTCGTGTGGATGCGAAACCAAACACGCGTAGTAGATCGGGGTCGAGAACGGGTGGGGTTAGAAGGAAGGGAAGTGTACTAGTAAAGAAATAACACGCGGGGTTTTGGTTCCTCAATTTCAGGCTTATATTTGATAGTTATTGAAAGTAGTTCCCTGGCTGCTGCCCTCACAATGGATGTTAACTGGTGTGGCGCGGATGAACACAGTGACTCTCAGGTTAGGCGTTTGGCTTCTGCATCCCGTGTCGGAGGGTTATTTGTGCACACGTCCACTCGCGGTGAAAAGTCGAAACCAAAGAGACCGGGTCAGATTTCTAGCGATCGCACTTCAGCTCGCGTCGTGTTCTCTGAACCAGTTCCCTGTTATCGACCGTGATATCGATCGCACCGCCCCCTCACGAGTGCGATAGCGGGTTAAGGGGGTTCTGCCCGTGGTGCGTGTCTCGGCTTCAAATGTAAACACCAGCTTAGTTTATCCTTAGTTACTATTACTTATATTGGTAACATAGGTGGTCTCCGTGTCCAAATCTTAAAGCTAATTCTAATACTATATTAAATACTAAATAGTGGACTCCGATCCTCGGCACGATTAAAGGAAATTTGTACGCCCTCAGATTTAGGGCGTTACATTCCCTCCTTACTTCGGGGGGAGGAATGAAATGTTTCCCGCGCCGTTCGGTTTTAGGGTGACTTGGTATGAGCCCTCCTCGGTCGGGACCCTGAAGCGCTGTCGTGCGGTGCGGGCTGCAGGACGTCGGGCACAGATGGCCTGCCAGACGGCGACCGAGACTTGGCCGTCGGTGGTGTTGCATGTCCACCCAGCCGGAAGCGGGTGGCGCTCGCCACCGGGGGGTGAACGGTTTTCGGCGGCCGAGTGCTCCAGATCTGGGGCTGCCGTTGCGGCCTGCGGGTTGTCGTCCGGGTTCGAGAGCCATTCTTGTGACGGCTCCCAGCATAGTCCCTCCATGTCTGGTGAGATCTGCCCCAGCAGGAGGTCTAGCGTCGTGGGCGACATCCCCATCGCGGTATCCGATGGAGTGGAGGCTGCTGTTGTGGGGAGGGGAGAGTCGTCGGTGACTGCCTCGGTGTCCGGTCCCTGTCCGCCAAGGGGGAGTGTGGGCTGGGTCGCCGTGTCGAAGGGGGTATCGCATGGTGGTGGCGGACACGGAACCAGGGCGAGCGTGGGCTCCTTCCTTCGAAAAAGCTGCCCGGTGCTCTCCTCGTCGTCGCTGGGTTCCGACTCCCACTCCATGGCTTTGCCCGTAGAGAGGGTGGTGGATGGTCCGAAGGAGAACGTTGTAGTCGGACCGCGGGAATGCGTTGCGCACGGCCCACGAGGGAGAGAGGTGGACGGCCCTGGTCCCATCTCTTCGTCCTGCGAGCAGGTCAGAACAACGGGGCGATCCGTCGTGAATCCGAGGCCTTCGGCAGCCTCGGTCTCGTCAGGCCCCATGATGCACAGGTGCACGGGGGACGGTGGGAAGGTCACGATGGGGTCATCGGGTGGCCGATACGGTGCCTCTATTTGGATCGTTTCCCAGCTGATTCTCATTAGGTAGATCCAGGACCCCTGGTGGTATCCGCAGCGGTCCTCGCCCGTGTAGACATAGTGCGCCGCACCTTCCCTGGGATCGTCGTCGTCCTCACGGCTGCTCGCCGAGTACGCGTCCGCGTTATCGGAGTTGCGCCCTGCTCGGGCGCCACTTGTAACGCAGTTCTCTGGCCGGGGTAGAATCTCAATCGGGGCCAAGGAACCTATACAAGAAATTTATATAGAAGGGTGGGACCTGTAGTAGGAATTTGGATGGGGAGGCTGTAAGGTGCCCGGATACGAATGCTCTTCGACGAGTTAGTCGATCGTAAGTATACCTCTACGCGCGAGAGCCGTCGGTCGAACCGATCTGATCACGAGGTTGACGACAAGGCATCTATTAGAGCGCCGCCTAGCGGCCTGCAGTGGGAATAGGGTCGACCACACTGCTTGGTGCGAAACCCGTGAAGGATCCTGTTTTGAGGCGCCCCCTGGTGATAGAACGAGGTACTCAGTGGGTGATCGCACTGCTTGGTGGTGAATTTGGATGACTCCGATTGGTGTTGACTGCGGGGGCTACGGGGAGGGGAACTCTGCTGGGCATGAACGGCGGGGCCGCCCACTCCGGATATACTCGGAGCCTACGGGTGTCTACACCCCGGGTATACTCGGGGCCTACGGGTGTCTACACTCCGGATATACTCGGAGCCTATGGTCTACACTGCGGATATACTCGGAGCCTACGGGTGTCTACACTCCGGATATACTCGGAGCCTACGGGTGTCTACACTGCGGATATACTCGGAGCCTACGGGTGTCTACACTCCGGATATACTCGGAGCCTACGGGTGTCTACACTTCGGATATACTCGGAGCCTACGGGTGTCTACACTCCGGATATACTCGGAGCCTACGGGTGTCTACACTCCGGATATACTCGGAGTCTACGGGTCTCTACACTCCGGATATACTCGGTGCCTACGGGGGGGGTCTACACTCCGGCTGGGCTCGGAGCCTACGAGGGTTCTAAGGAGGAAGCTCTCGGCCGAAGTACGTCGTGTGGATGCGAAACCAAACACGCGTAGTAGATCGGGGTCGAGAACGGATGGGGTTAGAAGGAAGGGAAGTGTACTGGTAAAGAAATAACACGCGGGGTTTTGGTTCTTCAATTTCAGGCTTATATTTGATAGTTATTGAAAGTAGTTCCCTGGCTTCTGCCCTCACAATGGATGTTAACTGGTGTGGCGCGGATGAACACAGTGACTCTCAGGTTAGGCGTTTGGCTTTTGCATCCCGTGTCGGAGGGTTATTTGTGCACACGTCCACTCGCGGTGAAAAGTCGAAACCAAAGAGACCGGGTCAGATTTCTAGCGATCGCACTTCAGCTCGCGTCGTGTTCTCTGAACCAGTTCCCTGTTATCGACCGTGAGATCGATCGCACCGCCCCCTCACGAGGGCGATAGCGGGTTAAGGGGGTTCTGCACGTGGTGCGTGTCTCGGCTTCAAATGTAAACACCAGCTTAGTTTATCCTTAGTTACTATTACTTATATTGGTAACATAGGTGGACTCCGTGTCCAAATCTTAAAGCTAATTCTAATACTATATTAAATACTAAATAGTGGACTCCGATCCTCGGCACGATTAAAGGAAATTTGTACGCCCTCAGATTTAGGGCGTTACAACTTTCTTAAACTCCCTTTTTTAGACATCCTTTATTCACGTGATTGGCATAAGAAGTAAATCACTCTCCACTGGCTGTACAAATTATTAAATTTAAGTTATTTTAAGTAGTCAACAAGAGCATAAACCAAGAGTTTAATACTTCCAAATTATTATATTCTGCAGATAGCAGCAACGTAATCAAAGTCACAGCCAGCTAACAATTTGCAAATTTATTGCTTGGCCAGAATGGTCGTCCTTCACGGGCTTACATTCAACACAACTTGAATTTGAATTTGAATTTGCCGACTTAGAGTCGACAAACAAACAGCACAAAAGCCAAGTGCAGCTGCTCATGGCTAAGCCAAACAGGAGCGGAAATGCGAGTTTGGAGTTGGGAGTTGGGAGTTGGAGTTGGGAGTTGTGAGTTGGGGTTGCCATTACCATTGCTGGCGGGGCAATAAATGCCAAATGCAAACCGCCTGCATAGACCAAAAACATCTGCCCGTCTACGTTGGGTCCAAGCAATTGGAAAATCCTGCACCCAATACATCCCCCCACCCAGCACCATTCCCCTTCCATCCCCTCCCCACCCCCCTGATGGTCGGCTGCAGGACCAAGCTGTAAATCTTTGATGCAGTCGAGTGAATTTACAGTTGAGCGGCCAATTAAATGTTTTGTGGGGCACTAAAGTGCGTTGTTGTGTTTTTAGCAGTGCACACCAGGTATCCATAAAAAGGGAAAGCTATCGAGTTGCCAGTAGAAGGCCAATAGAATGTGGGTTACTTTAATTACCGGATTCAGCTGAGTCAAACTTGACTGAAAGGGGCCAAGGGCCTTTCTGTTCAATAGGTGCAAATAAAAGGTAATACACAGTTGTCTTTTCTGAATTGAATATTTGCGGAATATCTGTTGGACTGGGGACAAAATGTTTGCTAAATTATCTCTGCCTTTGAAGAATTATTTATTTTATTGTATTGAAATTTAAAGTTTGGTATTGTTTTTTTTTAAGAGGAATCTTTTATTATTTTGTTAGGGATTCCGACAATATGGTCATTGCGTTACTTTAAAGAATACATTTATTTAGGGTGTTGCAATTAGAAATAGGCTATTATTTGTTTTAAGATGGACCTTTTATTGTTGTGTTTAAACTGTAATGCTTCAGGATTTTGTATATACTGTAAGAAATATTTATGCACAGGCAATCCAGTAGCATATAAAAAATAAATTATATATCAAAATAATGAATAATTGTATTCGAACGAGTCATTTAAAGTAATAAATAATGTATAATATGTCATGCATGTTGGTGAAATTTCATTTATTTAAGGTTCAATTTATCTTTTTGGTGAAGTTGAGAAAACATTTCAGTTAAAACAAAAGAAAAGGGTAGATTAATTAATTAAATACTTTAAAAAACGTCTCCCAATGCATTTTGCTTTTCTTAACCCAAAAACTCTAGAACCCTCTTAATTTGATTTAAAGCAATACACTAAGTACTCCATTACTCAGTCCAAGTGGAGCGTTAATTGATGAACTCATTTGTAGAACACTTATCCCCTATGCAGTAAATATTGCCGGGCAGTCATTGAGGAGGTCACCAGCAAAGGAGAAATCCAAATCCAAACAGCCATGGCTATTTTTCCAGGCAGCTTTGAATTGGCTTCGCTCCGTCCAGCGGAAAATGAAAAGAAGGGAGCTGAATAAAAATGCGAGGAAAAACCGAACCGACTTCAATAAATAATTGATTAAGCATAGTTAAAGAAATTGTGCGGCCAGGATGCCGAATGCAGCTGCAGCGGGGGGAAGTTCGGGGAGCGAATAGGGATAAGGATAAGGTCTGGCAACCACAATGTTGGCTAATTACTCAACGATGCTCATTAAGAGCGCTGAATTTTCACTTTTCAACGCTTTCCACCTCGCCGCCATCGCAGTGCACTCTAATGAAGATTTATGAAGGCCAAGCGACGCCTGCGCTGGGAATTTGTATTCTTTAAACTTTAACTGCCCCAGACATTGTGCTCTGCTCTGTATTGTTGATGAAAGTTTAATGCATTTTTTAGGTTGTGCGCTAATTGTAAGGCTAAGGCAAACTGCAATGAATTATGCATTTGCCAGCAGTATGTATCCCCCATTGTCTTTATGGCAAACTTTAATCAAGTTCTGCATATCGAAGCGGAGCGAAGACGGAATCAAAAAAAGGAAATAAATACAAAAACAGACACAAGGAGAAAAAACCCTTAATGGGTTTAAAATTATAAAAAAACAATCATTTTCATAAGTGTTTAACCATTGAAAAAGTTGAAGTACTCTCAGTAATTTCCCTAACAAAAAACAATGTTATTCAAAAATTGTTAAATAAATAGAGCATTGTAAAATTTTAATTGTAGTTCCTTGTGCTAAATTTTATAACTTTATTTATAAATTACTATTATATAACATTTTATAACCATTTGTCGTATATTTCGAGTAAAACTTGGAAAATTATAATATTTTTTTCTATGTACACATACACAGATATAAGTCGAGAGACAATAAAAACAAAAAAAAAACATTCCTAATTCTGCATAATTCAAATTCAAATACGCCAAGAACAAGAAACCCCAGCGTGGCAAACTTTGTGTTACAATTTTATTTAATTTCACTATCTGGTAGCTGGCGGCCAAGTGGAACTTGCAGCTCGGAGCCAGGCTTTGTGTGTTGCGCGTGCTACTAAAAAATGCGGCGGCAAAAGCAATTTGATAGCTGCGCGGAATACGTAAAAAACAATACAGCCAACCAGCCCTCCAGTCAAGAAAAAAGCTCAGAAATTACAAAAAAAAATGAAAAAGGGAAAATGAAAACCCACTGCTAACCGTTCGCAGTCTCTCCTGCCTGGGAATGTGTGTTTCGTACTTGTGGCAGCTAATTTTCATTATTCTTTCAAAATGCAATCAAGAGATGTTGCCCTAGCCAAGCTGCAACATCTCGGGCAGGCAAGGAAGCGGCTGTCCTGGGGCAGACTGAAAGGAAAATCAGGAGTGAGGGGTGGGTCCTGGAGGAGGGTTGTTACGGCCAAAGGCCTCGGAGGAAATTGCTGGGCTGATTTCGATGCGTTGGGTTAGTGAATTGGACAACCCGCTCTCAGGTAAATGACAAGTGGCTTAAATAACGCGTTGCGATAATAATAGCATTGCAACTAAAATGAAGAGAGTACTGATCAAAACAGACCTCCTTTAAGCTTTATGTTTTAGGAGTTAAATTTCAGAAAAAATTGAAAAAATAGGCATCACAATTATCTCGTCTTAAATCACTTAAATTAGACTGTACAAATATTTGTGCAGAGTGATTGGGAACGGCAATACATTTTATACATCTTTGAAAAGATTATAATCTTTTGTATATTTATAGGACTAAACTTTATTTTGTTTATGAGGTTAATTGAAATAAAAGCTTTAAACAATTTAGTAATTGCCAATGAAAGCCATAATCAAGGATATAAATTTCTTGCAAAATTATATCACTAGTTTTTGTTTTTCCATTACTTAGATAAAAGCTCAACGCTTGAATTTTTTTTGTTCTTCCTCGTGTCAATTCCTTACATTAGTTTTTAAGGAAAATATTTCAATCTATTTCCTTCCCTGTGCACAGCTCAACTAGGTTGAAAGCTGATTATATTTTATTATCCTAATAAATCTATTTCTTTTGTTAAGTAAAAGCAATCGAATCAGAGTTTTTGTGGCTTCTTCTCCTTTTCTATTCATCTTCACTGCATTCACAGGGCTTTCAAGTCAGCTTGATAACACAATTTGACAATCAATCAATATGCAAACGCCACATGCATATTCTTTGTTACGAACTTTTTCCACACACTGCAGTATAAGTCAAAGGCTATCAATGCGGTAAACGCTACAATGGATCCACTTCATTTATATTTATAAGAAAAATGTAGTTGCAGTATACCCCGCAGGCTGGCCACGCCCACTCATTCCGCCCACCCCAGAGAAACACAATGGCAAACCGCCGAGGTAGCCAAACATTAAATGTTATTAAATGCAGAGCATGCGGCGGGCTGAGCTAAACAATGGCCAAAACTTTCGATGGTTTCAAACTTGTGCCACAACATATTACCGATACATGGCAAAGTCACGAGCTAGATTGACTAGCACAAATGAAACCGACTTCAGAGATAATCTTAAAATATGAAATATTTAACTGCATTAAAATAAATGAATAGTTGGATGAATAAATTAATAGATGATTTAAAGACATATCCAGTGCCCTTTAGGCAGTTTTGTAATTTAAATTTTATGTTTAGTATACTAACGCAATAAGTTCAATACATATTCTCTATTAGGCTAGTCACATTAAAATAATACTTTTAAAATCATTTATTCAGAAAGAAAATAAGGGTTTAATAAAGGATTTATATATGGTGAATATGAATAGTTAGATGGGCAAATATAACAGTTAGTAATAATAATATATAGAATATAGATTAAACAAATATATGATTGTTTAGATAGAAACAGAGATTTCCTGGTTTAAATTTCAGTTGGGTAGTGAAGTAGATACATGTATACCCAAGACTACCCTCTTCTTGCAACTCAAATTTTGGTACTTGGGATTCGGAGGGCGCACTTCAACCAGGAATAGTAACCACAACAATCACGATGACTTGAAACTTCACGATGCGAAGGGAATTGGGAATGGGATAAGGCGTAGTAACGAGGCCCATTCAACGGGAAGCGACAGGCGCCGGGAATTGTGTCAGCCACATACAAGTACACACAGAGAGTGGGCCGAACATGGCCCGAAAAGCTAACTAATTTAAACGGCCCCATTGTGCACCATAACCCAAAAACAATGCTGGCAAAAACGGAAGAGCCGCCCAGCGAAGTCGACGATAAAGGGCTGCCCCACCCGATCCTTCGTCCTCGAAAAGCATGAGTGTGTGCCTGCATTCGGCGTATTAATGCCACTTCAAAGTTTTTCCCCCTCCCCCCTTCTTCCCTCCACACAACGTACCCCACTCCCCGATCCCCCACTGAATTATCAAAATTTACAACAATGCGAAGCGGCTGTGGCAGCAGCAGCAGTTTGCTATCAGCAGTCGGGCCGCATTGAAATATGGCCAAAACAGTGGAAAAGTACCTGCGGGCATTTTATAGATAATACCCATTTGGCCACATATGCAACGATGCAGGCAACCCTGGGAGTGGGCGGAAATCAGTGGGCGGGACGGTGGCCAAGACAAGGCGAACATTTTCCAAGAAAATGCAATGCAAACTCTGCTGAAAGGCAGCCAATTGTATACCATGTGCATATTGTAAAACTTCTAAGGGGTTTCGTGCACTTCAGAAAATATGACTATCTAGGTATTATTATTAGGGAAGTTATTTGCATTTGGATTAGGTCAATAATCATTTTAATTTTATAATAAATTATATAATATGTGGTAATGAATAATTTAATAGTAGGCAATGATGGTCAAAATTTAAACTCTACCCTTTGACATTTATCATTTTTGTTTTTTAACAATTAATAGAAATTGTTAAAATACAAGTTTTTCATTTTCAAAAATCCCTATTATTTCCACAAATAAATATTATTGTTTGAGAATAAAATTGTTTAAGTATATATAAAATATATTATAATATATTTGAGTTTAGTTTTTTTAAATCATAATAGGAATATGATTTGGGGTTAAATGAAGTCTTAAATAATTTACAACTTTTTGTGAGTTTTTGTACTTAAAAATTCTTTCTACCATTTTTTTTTGCTCTTTTGTTTACAATATTTATATAATATTCAAATATAATATAAGATAGTTAAAAATCCTTGCTTTTCCTTATAATCAATAATTACAAATACTTTATTTTGTGTGTATACAATTATTTTAAGTATTTTGAGCTGAGTTATTTCAATAAAACATTTATTTAATGTCACGTTGTTGGTAATATGAAATTATTTCAAATAATGTATTATTTTTAAATCATCATCGTGAATGTAATACATGAAGACACTATATTTTTTATGTGTAGGATTTTTCCAAGCCCAAAAAAGGTGTGGGTGACTTTAGGAAAGGAGTCGAGACAAGAAAAGGAACATGCAGAGGGACTTGAGGAGGCAAGAAGTGGGTTCGAGCGATGCATTTGTCTGATTTGCATAGTTTGCGGCTGCCGTTGCTGTTGCTCCTGCATTTATAATGTTGCCAATGTGGCAAACATGCAGCGGAAACAAAAAAGCACCACGCATGCAACTTTTGAGAGGGGCACCAACGGGGAACAAACATCGCCGAACATGACCGACCCCGCTCGGCCACCTCCCTTGGCCATCAGTTTTTCCTGCTGTTGCATTTTAAACAGAATCCGCTTGGCTTTTTCGCGTTGACAGCAGTTACATACATTCATATTACGCACACGCAATCGGTGCATTTCCCACAAAATATGAATAAAACAGCCGCGATTCTGCGAAACGGCATCAAAAGCTATGGATACGTGTAATATTTCTAACAAGATTTGAAGAACAATCTCGTAATTCGGTATTTTATGAAGAATGTTGAAACATTCTTGTAATTGGATTGAAACTGTATATGTTGGATTATTTTTCGGTTAGTTCGAATAATACAATAATTGGATTTTAAGTTGTCTATTTTAAAATTTGTAAGTACTAAGACTATCAACTACCCGAAGCGCGACAAATAAAAAGGATGCAATTTTATCTGGCGATAAGATTTACTTCTTTTTCGGTATAAAAATGTTACATTTTATATTCAAAGTTATTTAAGTTTTTGGCAACGATTTCATAAAAGTATACACCTTAAATTTTGTAAGCAAAGAAGAAAGCCAAATGATTCAGCACCGCAAACTCATTTCCTTCTCAAAATATTTTCCCTGCTCTATATGTTCAGCTGGGACCAAGACGCTGCCCACAGGACCTGTCGCCCGCTTTTGATGAGTTTGGCTTGCAGCCACGCCCCGAGCTAACCTACAGCCCCCTTGCAGTTTTCCCAGTGTGTGAGGGTGTGTGTGTGTGTGGGTGTGTGGGCGGTGCAGCGTGTTTGCTTGGCATGCAAAGCCCGAGAAAAGTGCCAAAACTAACGAAGATTAAGCGTGGCCAAGTGGCACGTGCTGACCTCAAGGAGAGTTGTGAAATATTTTACGTGCTCGCCATTGGCTGGCCATTGATTTATGCCACTCGAATGGAGCTTCAAAGTGTCAATAGCTGACCCCTCGACCCCGGGCCCTTGGCTCGGTTGCATTTTAGCCAAATTGCTTGAGGAGCAAAAGAAGCTGGAACTGAAGCTCTGAAGCTCTGAAGCCGTTGAGGCAGCGCTCTGGCAGTTGCTTCCGGTGTTGTTAAGTGCGCACATGGTTGGCACTTAAAAATAATATAATAGCCCCAGCTCGAGTAAACTTTGTAACTAAATACGAGCGCCCTTTTTCGTGCTTATGCCATGCACTTGAGCACAAACACCAGCCACTGTATACCATATAGAAAAGTAAGCGGGTACAAAGGTCTACGGAAGTGTATATAAAACTGTAATTCCATTAAAGTCCATTACATGAAATGCCCTTCGCAAAAACTTACACACAGACACAGACGAAATAAAATTTGGGAAGCCGGTGTCGACTGTAAGATTTTCAGCAATTTACGATTATAAATAAACTGAAGTAATTCTAATAATATTTCGATACGAAAACTGAGCATAACACTTAAAAAAAATAATTACTGTTTTTGGAACATTTTTTGAAAGCCCCAAATATTCTAAAACCATAAGTAATGTAAAATAATAGTTTTTAGACAATTTTAAGAAAACATTTGATTCCCAATTGGGGGAAAAAATGCAGGGAATAATGCAATAAGCTACTGAATTTTAGCCCTTTTTAGATTTTGGTTTATTAGTTAGTTTTTAGGTAATGATGTTTAAAGGATTACGTGGAATAAAGCTACTAAATTTAAGATCAATCTGATTTTTAATATCTTTTCTCACTTTTGCTCACAATGCAAACTGTGTAAAATGTATCCAATAACAATTTTGTTTTATTGCTGTTAAACATTTTGTTATGAACTTTGTTGTTTTGGTAGACATTCAACCTACCCATTAAAATCGAAAAACGCAGGGTACCAAGAGCAACTCAAGCAACTGCAAAATCGAGGCAACTGCAAATGTAAGTTGAAAGAAAATTTCGCTTTTTCACTCGAATTTGTTGCTTTTGTAGCATTTGTAGCGGCTGCTGCTGCCAGTTGTCCTTGGGCAGGAGCATAACATTTCAGCATGGAAAATAATAACTTAAGTAATGTCATTAGCCGGCCAAAATGGATTAGTTGATGCAGCAACCGGATTGCTGTAGTACTCTATTTTGGGAATGTATCTTTATCGTGGCTGTTTTTTCGACATCGCTTAATGTGCATTCTGTTTAAGGACCTGCGGTGTGGGAAATCAAATATAGATTGTGCAGTTTACCGTATTTGACTCGCAGTGGCATTCCGGTTTGGCCAGGCTATAAATTCGGGGATTGCCAATGGCAAATATATGGCATGCATATGCGTGCGTGATTACAAATTCCTATTGGTAAAGGAAAATTGCCAACGAATCAAATCGAGAATGCATTGGATGCGAAAAACCGCATTGATGAAGTTCTCTCTGGGATCTGCGGTTTTCACCCCCCCAATGTTTCACTCATAATGAATAGCTGCTGGTGTTCTTATTTTTGATGGGATTGTTTTTGCTGCTTTCGATGAATTTGGGGAACAAGAAGCCTGTTGCTGACATCGACTGCAGGAAAATACACATGTGCACCCGCTGACATGTTTGTGTCCTACATAACAGGTACACCGAAAAATAATAATGATGTACAGTGGGGTATCCAGTTTCACTCGTTAATGTACATAAAAATAAAATATTAGTATAGTATTAAAGAACTTGCAGCTTTTGTGTCAAAATTTGAATGGAATAAATTGTAAATGTAAAGGCTTAAAGAAATTCAAAATATTAAAATAATGTATGTTTTATAAGGAGAACAAAAAAGCTGAAGAGTTCATTTTACAGCAGTGAAGTATAAAAAGCATTCATAGATTTTTTTGTTCTATATACTGTGATATTTTGTTACAAAAAGAGTTATTATATCAAAATTTGTAAATTAACATGCATCTAGGATCTGTATGTTTTTATCAGTGCTTACATATTCCCGCCTAGTGTGACTCTCGCTTTTATAGCATACCTTTCTGGGCAATAATCGGGGCGATTGTGTAATGAATGTCGATAATACCTACCCGTTCTTTGAAAACTGCGTTCTGTGTCACAGCGGGCTTTGGTTCAATAAACTGTCTGTGCGCTTTTTCGGTCATCCAGTTGGGGCTGGTTGTCTTTCTGATGGAGGCTGCAGTCCGATGGGCGACCTAATAATTAACTCGGGGGAGGGCAAACTTGCCTGCTACCCAATAAACAACTGGGGGCTCGTATCACGTGTTTACAATCCGCACAGCTGGCATTTCGTCCCATCCCATCGACACTTCTCATCTCATGCACATGTAAAAATTTGAGCACGAGCTTATGAAATATTTGACGCCATATGCTGGGTGTCGTCACTCGCTTTTTACGACATGCCAATGATGGCCGCCATAAAAAGCCATAAGAGGTACAAAGAAGTTCTGTAAAATTGCGGTGAAGAAGTAAAAGCCAAGCTGCATATGCAAATTTAAATAATTCTTCCATACAGGGATTTTCTTTAAAACAGATTATGCATGCAAATATTTATATGATAATTGCTTTTTCAACTGATACATACATGGTAATACCCCAAGTTATCGTTTTGATGTTAGTATTTCTATTAAACAACAACGATCGCAGATACTAAATATTCTTTTAAAAATAAATTCAGTTTCTTTTCATAATGGGTATCTTCCCTAGTAACGTGCCTAATGATATCAATAACAGAGATTTAAACTTGATGGCTTATTTTACAGAGTTAAATAATAAGTAAACACAAAAATTAGTTGTTGGTTTTACGGTAGAATTTTTGGGTAGTGGTGAAAAAAATGTGTACTTAAGAGGACGTAACTACTATAGAAAAGTAAAAATTATTCGTATTCAAATAAACATCAAATTATACTGTTATACTGTTTTTAGCTAAATTTAAGAGAAGTTTTCGAGAATCTTGACAGCTATAAAAGCTTTAATACAGAAACAAATCGCGTTTTGGAAAAACGCTTAAAAGGCAAAAACTCTTATTGTCATTTCTTAACTATTTGACTTAGAGAATTTATTTCAATGCATTCCTTGTGCAATGTAGACGTCCATCCACAGTGATTTTTGATTAAATTGAATTAATTATTATTGATTCATCTAACAATAAAGTGTTTAACGAAGTTACATCATAAATTCCAATATTTTCCATTAAATAAATAAATGATAAACTAGAAAACAATACTTTGTTTAGCCGTAAAATACAATTGAAAATACAATAAAAAATTCTTAGCCAAAGCTTTATCACTAATTAATTAAATATTTGCAACTAAGATTTTTGTACAAATGATAATGTGAAAGCGTCAAATATGCATTTGTTTATTTATTAACAATTAAAAAGTAAATAAAACAATTTACGTGTCCATAAATTATGTTTAAAATTTGTCTGAATACTTGCTATGAATATTTTAATGCTTATTCATTATTTAAACATACAGCTTATGTAGGGGTATAATATGATGTCCCCCAAAGATATACTTTAACACCGTTTAATATGATTTTATAGTTAATAGCTTTTATTTAATTTTAAGTCCTGGTCTCAATCACTGCTGGCTATCAACTGATCTCGCTCTCCTCTCACAACTCGCACCAACCCCCAACTCAATGATAGAGTTTGAGAGCGATGAGAGCGAGAGAGAGAGAGAGAGCCCAGCGAGAGCAAGCTCTACAATAACAACAACTAAGGAATACAGTAGCTTATACATATTAATAGGTAGCAATCCTGCTACAATTCGGCCGTCCTGACATTTCAAGATCCCCTGATCTTGGTTTAATTTACAATTGATTTTATCTTATATACTATCAGTCTTTACATTTACAATTCTTTAGATATATTTACAGTTATTTTCTTTTACCAATCCAATGTTTAATATTTTGACTACTCCAGACACCTTGATAAGGGCAACGCGACAATTGAAAACCTTCCACATCTTTATCACATACCTATCATTTCTCAAAACTTTATCTATAACATAAGGGCCCTTGTGTTTGGGTATTAGCTTTCTTGCGACTCCTACTGCATTATCAAAATTTTCACCATAATATAATCTCCACTTTGTACTCTGAACTATCTTTCCTTTTCTCATTATATCTTCTTTCGTTGTCATTTTGTAATTTTGTTTGCGATTCCGCTCCATTTTTCCTAATTTTGTCTAAGTCTCTAACATCACTAACATTATCTAATTCTTCTAACTTTTGCCTCAATTCATCAATAACTTTTCCTTTTGCTCAATTCCAAACAACATTTTACTCGGCATTTGTGCAATACTCCTTTGCTTGTATTGTTCAATGAAAATTCAACATCCTCAACAACTGTATCCCAATGCAGTCCTTTTCCGGATCTGCCAATTTAGCTATCATTGGCCCCACTATTCGATTAATTCTTTCCACCTGCCCATTGGCTTGAGGTGACCCGGTCGCAATTTTACGTGTTTAATATTATATTCTTCCATAAATTTTCCAAAATCTTCCGATGTAAAACAGCTTCCTCGGTCCGAAACGATACAGGTTGGCCTACTGTACGACCTAAAATAACTCTCAGTGCTATAATGACTTCCTTTGTGTTCGTCGTCTTTGTTGCATATAACCTAACATATTTACTGAACCCGTCTATAACCACAAACAGATGTTTCTTTGATCTTCCATTATCAACTGGTCCGTAATGATCGATATGTATAATTTCGAATGGCACATTTCCTTTTGGTATGCTATGTAACATTCCTTCCCCTTTTCCTGACTTCGGCGAATATGCCACACATCTCAGACAATTATCAATATGTCTAACAACTTTCTCTTTCATATTTGAAAACCAGTACGTCTGACAATGGCATCCATAACCTTATCTCGTCCTAAATGACCTAATTCATTGTGATATTTGTATAATATCTTTTCCTCCATTTCTCCTGGCACACAGAATAATAATTTTCCATCATTTGATTTTCTATAAATAACTCCATTCCTCATCTCAAACATTTTATCTTCCTCTTTTCTAACTTTTTCTAACATCTTTTAACTTTCATCTTTCATTTGACAAATAATTAGATTGTCTTCAAAACTATTCGTTTCTACTACAGTATATTCGTATTCCTACTTAACGCGTCTACGTGTTGCATAAGTTTACCCGATTTATGAACTAACTCAAAGTCATACTGAGCAATTCTAATGCCCATCGTGCAATTCGAGGGTTCAACTCAATCCTATTTAATGTTAACGTCAGTGAGTTACAATCAGTAACTATTCTAAATCGTTTACCTTGCACATAAATTCTGAATCTCTTAGAGCATAAATTATCGCTAACGTTTCAAGTTCAAAACTGTGATATTTTGCTTCATCTTTTGTTGTGGCTTTGAAAAGTAAAAATTGGGTGCAACTTTTTATCCTCTTTTCTTTGTAAAAGAACCGCCCAAAACCTTGTGCGCTTGCATCTGTTTCTTTTTTTTTTTTTTTTTTTTTTTTAATTTTTATTTATTTTTTTTTTTTTTAAAATTTTTTTTTTTTTTTTAAATAAATTTTTTTTTTTTTTTTTTTTTTTTTTTTTTTTTTTAAAAATTTTTTTTTACCCTTTTTAAAATAAACAAACCCCCAAACTTTTTCTAAAAATCTTAATAACATACATAAGTAATATAATTAGAGAACTCGCCTTAAAGTGTAAAAACAGCAGGCTTAGGTTTGTTTTAAGATTGGTTTTCCCCTTTGATTTATTATTTGTTGGATAATTGGCTTCCTCGGTAAATCTTTCCGAGCACTTTGTTAGCTGTCTGGGAACTGAAAAAAGGATAGGCAAAATATGTCTGCTTGGATAGTTATGGCTCAGACTTCATGCCGGAAACCGTCACGCAGCGCAAAATGGCGCAACTTCCGCCCGAGACTTGTCAACTAAAAAGTGGCAGACGACCAGACTTTGGATTCTGGATGTCTCCAATGGCAGTCTGATTTATTGCACTTTAAATTTGGGGACATTTTTTCGTTGCATGTCGTTTATCTTCATTGCGTATGCCAAAAACTTAAGAACACAATTTTTGCCCACGGCCCATAAATATAAAGCATAAAAATATACATTTATAGAGTGGTGTGGATGTGCGCCGACAAATCCTTATCAAGCTCTGGACTTGTAATTTTCTAAAAGCTTACTTCAGAGTTTTGCATATTTTGCATGCGAAATGCATCAACAAAAGCATGGAGTGGGTCGGAGACTAAGGACCAGTCACTGGGCCTTCGTTGCATTTGTTTTCTGCCATTCTCTGTCCGCTTTGTCTTTTGAAACACAACCTGAGTATGAACTATACTTAGCATTGCAGAATTTGGTTAGATTGTACTTTAAACAGCTCTCTTCAAACAAAAGAAATTGTATAAATGCACTAGGTAAAAACATATTTTGCATTTCAATAATTAAAGTCCATAGATAATGCATTAGAGCAATAAAATATTAATACTAGCTTAGAAAGGAGCATTGAACTTTTGCTTAAAAAGAAAAAGTAAGATTTAATTAAGAAATACATTTTTGAAAAGCCACATAAACAAATTTATATTGAGTCATTGCAATCAGCAGATTGGCCGTGCCCTGTCTATTTAACTAAATTTGAGTGATTTAAATTTAATCTTCTTTGGTCATGCCATTTTTGGGGTTGCCAACGAGCTGATTGTGAAAGAAAATATCAGCAATTTGCTAAATGCATTCTATGGAATGGGCGAACTTTTGGCACGTCACATGCAGAACGGATTACTCATCCGCCCCGTAAACAGAAACACGAATGTGTTTTAGAGTTTGGGGTTTTCTGTTTCCTTTTTTTCGATTTCGACTACACCTTATTCGAAGCTTAAGCGAAAGCGCGAAAAACGCCACTAAATCTTGAGCGCCAATAATTCAATAATTTTACGCTTAAATCATAGCAAATTAACCCATTTCCGGCGTAGACAGCGCCACATAAATTATTCCGCGCGACGTGCGATTTGAGACGGCTAAAAAGGTGGTGCTGATGGTGACGGTGATTCTCAGTCCTCCGCTTGGACGTTATACGAGCTCAAAAAGCTATTTTCTGGGTTTGCCCGTATTCGGTTTTGGGTGGGATATGCCAGCACATAAGGAATAAAAATGTAGCACACTTTTATGGGCAGTGCAAATAGATAAGATTTTAAAATATATTTAAACATCCAATAATGAACTGATGTTCAATTAAATTTTTTTTTAATAATTCTCAAATTAAAGATTATACATTGTTATTTAATTGATTTAAAGTTTTTTGTGAATTGCAGTTTTTTTACATTTTAGTTAAATTTTATCAGACTTACAAAATAAAAACATACCAAAGAATTAAAACCAAATTTATTATAGCTTTTTAATGGCCTTCAATTAATAAAATCTTTAAAAAAACAATATTTTGAAATAAATATTGTTTTATAACTTTTAATAATAACAGGAGATCTTATGTTAATCCTCTAGTAAATTTGTTCTTTAGAGGTATTCAGTTGTCTGTTCCCTAATTTGGCTGGCTTTGAAAAAATGGGAAACCGTCTTCGGAAGGGTTGGGCTGTCGCTTATCTCTGGGGCCAAGAAAGTGGCCAGTCGTGTCGAGTCGAGCGCCTTGGTGGATTGCCAGGTGTGAGTCAGTTGATAGTTGTGGCAGTGGCAGTGGCTGTAAAAAAAGCAAAGCGGAAAGACCGAAAAGTTGTTGCAAGCATTCGCGTGAGCGTGAAAATGGTTTTTCGTTTCGCTGTCGCCCACGCCCACCGTCCACCTCCCACCGCCCACCAAGCCTTTTCCTTTTGCGGAATTTTCAGGGCGATGGGCGTTGGCTTTGTGTTGCGCTTCGCCGAAGACAAGCTGACAAATGCTGAAACGTATCGTATGCCATCTATCATCGTGCATTAGGCCAACGTCCGTCCGCCTGTCCAATTGTCCGTCCGCTCGACTTTCTTCTTTCTTCTTCTTTGCCGGTTAGTTGGCAGCAAGTTAAGTGCCCGTTCAATGGCCAGTTTGGGCCACGTTTTATGTTACAATGTTAATTTCCTCCTTGGGCTTTGGTCTAGACTCTGCTGAAAACTGATTGCTGCCTCCACTTAGTCGTGGGGTTGGCTCAGGGCTTATTTGCGAGGGGCGGGGTGGTCTGTATGAGTGCTAGAGATTTATGCGCCAGCGGGGCAATCATGTGGAATGCATGTTAATTATAGTACATCGAACGAACCGAACCGAAATGAAACGAAATGAAGCGAGGGAACACGGTAAAAAATATGTGTCACAGGAGTGACAACTCTGTGATATCTGATGTCGCCTTCCCAAAATATTTATTGTAATTTTCATAAAAATATATGCTAAAACAAAGGAGTCGCAAAAAATGAGCTGATAATATTTGACAGAAACAATAAAAACAGTTTTAAATGGAAGGCAAACGCAAAATAAATATCAGGGCATTTTTGTTTTACCTTTAGGTTGTCTTATTTAAATATTTGAGGAAGTCAAAATAAATATTTTTAAAAACATTCGTAGGTGTATATAATTAAATTTATTAGCAAATGGATGTCACAAAAAATGATTAAGTTTTTACTTTTGCTTATAAAATACAACACATAAAAACTGAATTTCAATACGGTGCAGTCACGCTAACAGAAAAACATTATTTTTAATATTTTTTTCTGATATCAAATAAATTCAACATTTTTTCAGCCAGGCAGATAAAATAAGAATACCTATTTAATTTTTCAAATAAATTCGGGTAATTGCCAAGTGAATATACATTTATAATTGTTATTTGTTAAAGAGGAAAATCAATAATATATTTTAACATGTTTTTTTGTTTGTGGCACTTAGATATCTTAATTATATTTAAGAAACTTTTTAGATATTTTAGTTCTATTTAAAAGAGGAATTTAAATTTAAAAATTAAATTTAACAAAATATCCAACTGAAGTACATTTTTTTCCACATGTTTTTATACCCGTTACTCGTAGAGTAAAAGGGTATATTGTATTCGTGCAAAAGTATGTAACAGGTAGAAGGAAGCGTTTCCGACCCTATAAAGTATATATATTCTTGATCAGGGTCACAGCCGAGTCGATATAGCCATGTCCGTCGTCCGTCTGTCCGTCTGTCCGTCTGTCCGTCTGTCCGTCTGTCTGTCCGTAGAACGCTGAGATCTCGGAAACTATAAAAGCAGAAGATTGGCATTTTGCATGCAGATTCTAGGAGTTCCTACGCAGCGCAAGTTTGTTTCAAAAGGTGCCACGCCCCCTTTCCACAATCGCTTATATACGATTTTAAAAATTTAAATATTTCGGAAAAGTAAAAATGCAGTTTTATTGTGTTTATCAATACCTATCGAAATGTAGAAGAAATTTTTCAAATCGGACCATTCGTTAAAAAGTTATGCGTGATCAAAGTTTCTATCTCCATCTCCCTCGCACTCCCTTTACCTGAGTAACGGGTATCTGATAGTCGGGGCATCCGACTATAGCGTTCTCTCTTGTTAAATTTATTTTTGTGAATCTAGCCATGGCCAACTGTCATGAGTTACGGTGTACGGCCAGTGAGGCGAGTGAGTCATGTGGGCCCCTGATCTGGATGTTGTTGCAAATCAATTTGATGTTATTAGTTAATAATTAGAAGCCGAGGCAGCAGCAGTCGCATCAACGGCGTCGCGCACTTAACCAGGCAGCCTGGGGTTAATGCATGCGACGTGTTTGAACTGCAAATGAGCTGGAAATGTCAGATGGAGGGCGTTGCGCTCCTCACCTGTGCCGCTGGGGAGCCACGCCCCCACCGCACCCTTGCCGCCCATCGAGTTTAAATCGCTGGCAGTTTGTGGTTCTTATTTATGAGTGGAAAATGTCTGCGAATAATGCCACTTAATGAATAACTCAGCAACAGACGAGCCAGCTTACAGGGCCAACAACTACGTCCGTATTGGCAATAATTTGACAATATTTCCGCACGTGCCCAACATCCGAGTCGTTCCCCCGAAAATCCCACCCATCGATCTGGGCTCTCACGCAGCCAATTGGCCGGAAATGTTGCTGCGGCATAATTTGTCAATTGTGCGTGTTGATTTCTGAATTAGCTAATTTGGATTTTAGTTATTAGATGCTGATTACGTGTGTTTCTCCCTGCCTGTGTGCGTACAATTCTCTATTTATTTGCCCGTGTATCCCAGCCCCGAAAATTGCCCCCTTCTATCTGCCAAATGAGCTCTATAATTATTTTTTAACTATTACAGTTTGTCGATAGTCACCGACCGATGAGCTGCTTATTTTTGTGGTTGCGGTTTGTACTGTTCCAGAACTCCAAATTTTATTTACAATTTATTGTGCTTTGCTGGCATTTCAACTCGCTTAAACGCTGGCAGTCATATCATTTTTGTAATATATATTTATATTTTATTTGTAACCTCGGCTTTAGACTTCCGAACGTTTAATTAGAAATGTTTAGGATTTTGGCATTAGCAAATTGCATTTATCGCATTTATGGTAATGAGTGCGTTGTCGCCCCAGCTCTAATTAATGACAAATTATTTTCTGATATACACACATAGGGGGAATTAAATATTATGTAGTTTGTTAACACATTTCTTCCGTCCTTGTGTATAATTATTATCCCCAAAATGAAATTGGTTTTCCTCTCTTGAATAATTATCTTTTTTTGGCTGATAATTTATTTTAGAGAACACATTTCACATTTACGAAAATGAATGTTTAATAATCGTTCAATCGGGGTACATATGTTTTATGATGTATCATATATATAAATCATAAATATATTTAACTAAAGTGGAAAAATTTATTTGAAAGCTAAATATTTTATTGGAGGGATTTAGGAAAATGTGTTTTAACATTTATTTGATGGGTTGCAAATAAAAATCATAACTCTTAAGTTAATAATTTGCATTTTCTAATTTGATTTATTTTTTCTAAAGTATAAAAACTTCCTAAATGGTAGAATTCAGCTTGTGTCATTGCTTAAACTGGTTAAATTAAACTGTTCCCAGTATTTAAAGTCCCTCTGCTAGTTCAAATCGCATACCTTTTAACTCTTATACTAACGGGGCTTAGCCTTAAAAAGCTCTCGCTCTATTTAAGTCAAACACTCTCATTATTATTATACAATAATGTGGGAGTAAAAGCTCCTTGAGCAAAGCTGCAGAATTTGGGTCTGTCTGAGATGGTGTGGTAATTTCTTGCCACGAACAGCTGATGACTGACCAAGCCCAAGAACCAAATGGAGTGGTCGATCCATCTAACATTTCAAACGTTACGAATTCCATTCGCTTTATTTCGCTTATAAAGCTGTAAATAAATATTTGAGCAGAAGTAAAAGTTAGATGAGTTCCAGGAATATCCCAACTTCCGTTCAAACAGGTAAGCGGATGCGTTGGCCTTTTGCCTTTGGCAAGGGACATTTGTTTGCATTTGATACACCAATGCCTGATGAAGGCATACAATGCTTACCTACATTTTCATTTATTATTACCTTAAAAAAGTTTATTAAGTGTATTACAGAATTGTCTAAGCATATAATAACACAAATATTAGATTAAAAGAAAACCTAACAAGAAATTATCCTGCTTATTGGAATGTGTATAGGTATTGGTTAAGATAGATTATAAGTTGATAATAAAAAGAGAAAGAAAACACATCTTTTTATTTCTTCCAGTAGTTGATAAAACCGTAAACATGTATTATTTGAATAAATGGTTATAATTTGTATAAACATATTTTTTTAAATAATGTACACAAATTAAAAATTAAGTGTTTGTTAAAAAAGCGTACGGATAATAAAATGTTTAGTTTACATAGTCTAAAAATACAGACGTTCTTGAACTATATTTAAATTTTTGAATGGGGCATTTTTAATGTTTTTAATGCAAAACGCTAATTTATATAGGATAACTTTTATTAAAAATATATTTTCCGGTAAATACCATGGAAATTAAAACATAATAAGAAACAAATAGGTTCTTTGAGCGACAACGAGGAAAATAATAGCATGGCAGCACAGTTAAGTGGGCTTGTGAGCGTATTATTGGCTTTAAGAGATACGATGAAAATAAACCACTTTTAGTGAGTAGTATCTGTGTGGGAAACACTTGCACGGGCACACATGCAAATGAAAAACACATTGCACCGCCACCAACCGCAAATTGACTAAAACCATGCCCAAAGGGGCGGATGGAAAAGTGGGTGTGGTGGCGGGTTTGCCAAAGAGGCATCCGCAACATCCTCGGCGCCGCTTTTGCAGTTTTCACTGTCTGTCACAAGACAATTTGTGCGCGCAAAACACAAAATAATACACATTCATATACATTTACACAGAAAAAAAGTTGTTATTGAAAATTAAAAATGGAATGTTTGTGTGTTGAGCCTGAATTTAGTTGAGATTGTCAAAAATCATAATTGTGATTTTAAATTGAACTTAAATTTTTTCGAAGATGTTTATCTTAGCTTTGATTTATTGTATCTTTAAAATGTATTCTGTAAGCAATTCAAATTCAAGTTATATTAAATATTAGATTGTGTATATAAATAAATAAAAGAAAAAAATAAATAAAAGAAAAACTGTTAAATTGGCTAAAATATTGCCATTCATAAATAGTTAAGTTTATATTTTTTAAAATTGTACTATTGACTTAGGGACTTATCCTTCTTTATCCTGTTAATTATTCAAGTAGTGCATTTTAAATTCTAAATTCTTGAATAACCTATCGATTTTTTTTCGGTGTTAAAATGCATATACATATTTATAGGGACACTCGCACAAATAAGCATATGCATGGCACAGTTGTTCAGCTGCTGCCTAGCATCAGACTCGAGGGACGTTGTTCCTCCGCCGTTGGCTTGGCACACATCGCGTATACGTAACGCAGCCAACTACAATACGTCTAGGATCTGCGATACACACACCGATATACTGCTATACTGTTGGGCTATGCCCAACACATATACACCGCTGCACTGTAGAGATTTCAAGTGAATAACTTGTGCGGGTAAACATTTTAGATTTTGATAAATTGCAACTTATACGTTCTCTGTATAAATAAAAGATTTACGTAAATCGCCTGGTAAATGGCTGTAAAGAAAATGTGCGCGGTGTCTTCACTTCCCTCAACACCTCCCCCTTTTTCAGATCCTGGTGTTTCCGTTGGGTTTGTGTGTGTGTGTGCGAGTGTGTGTGCATAACAAATGCTTACCAACTTAGCCACTGACTCATCTGGCAACTGAGCCTGGACAGCTTATATCATAGCAAGAAGATGGCGAGGGGGTGAAGGTGGTGGGAAGGTAAACCATATCATGAATTTGGCTATAACATTTTTCCCAACCATTTTCATTGTAATTTTGAAGCTGCAAAAGAAACTAGGAGTGGAATAACTGGTTGGCTGAAGAAAATGTGGCGAGCAGAATAAGAATTTAATAAAGCAAACACTTTGATCTATTTTTGGCTAACATTTTTTTTTAAAGAAAAACAGAGTTCTACAAATAAGAATTTAGTGATAGCAGAAAAGGGTTATGTAAGTGGATAAGATTTGCATTCTTAGTAAAACAGACCAACGCAATTGGGAGTCAAGTCACTCCAAAGTTTAGATGGTAAGTTTTTAAAAATCTATTTTTAATACTACATAGAAATCTACAAAAATAAGTGGTACATTAAAGATTCGATGCTATTTTGCTTAATAAAGGGAAATAATTATAGAGGTTTATGCCACAAGAGATAACAAAAAAATTATAATTTCAATGCTGATCTATAATTATTAGGTCTTTATCTATTAGTTTTTATTGAATTTACATTTTAATACATAACATTTATATATTTTAAGCTTCCGGCCGAGGACTTCAGTTTCAAGATCCATTTTCTTTCCATTAATTTTAGTATTGTATACTAGTCTTAAATTGACAAAATAAAATAAATAAAAATATTTTAAACTTGGGCTTTAAGATGTTCATTTAACATCATCGATTTAACTCATGTCAACTTTTATTTTTGTTACTTTTAAATTGTTTTTTTTTTTTTTATTTTTTTTTTTTTTTTTTTATTGTGCGTGTTATGATCCTAAACAGTTTTTCTTAACCTCGCTAAGAGTAACCAATTTTTTGTTTTAATTGCTTTTATGTTATTTAAATATCTTTAAAAAATGATGTAAGGCATGCGATGGTTCTCGTAGTTCAGCTTTAAAATGTGGCAGTTTCTAACCCATCCCATCATCGTTCTGTGCTCTGCATGTAGTTAAACCTCGCAGAGTAATCACTTTTTTTATTTTAATTGCTATTATATTATTTTTTATAAATTTTATATACGGCTTGCGATGGTACCCTTAGTTTAGCTTTAAGTTGTTGCAGCTCCTAACCCAACCCATCATCGTTTCTCTGCTCTGCATGTAGTTAAACCTCGCAGAGTATCCCCGGGGCTTTTCAGGGCCACTGCAACGAGTGCAATCTGCGCCTGCAAGCGTGACTCCGACGCCATTTAATCAACATTAGTGGAGCCACAGAACACTGTGCCCTCGTGTGTATGTGGGAGGTCGAGAAAGAAAACATATACCAAATGGCATATTAATTGCTGTCAGCTTGCCGGGTTTTAACAACACTTTATGTTGCCAGTAACAAATGAACTTGAAAAGGGTTTGTTGTGGGTTTTGCAGGAGATAAAGTGTAAGCAAGATGGAAACGTTTATAAATTATGCACTAATGGCCATTTAAGTGATTGCTTTTTGTTGCTGAGATGTCGAATGCGACAGTGGATCAATTAGTTAAGCTGAAATACCAAGAGAATGGTATTTCGCGCGTCCACAATAGCAATTTGCATTAAGGTAAACATACAAGATATGAACGTTCCGTAATAGATTTTATATTTAATCTTTACCATCCCCAACTCATTAAACTATCAAACATAAACCCCAATTTTATCGCCGCGTTTTATCCTGGCAACTCAATCCTCCTCTTTTTAGGGGCTTCTACGCTTCTGCCTCATTTCATCATATCGCATTTCAACATTTCAGCGCTAATGCTGCTGCAACTTTGCTTCCATTTAGCGCTAACTGCCATTATTTTCAGTTTTATTTCCGCACAAGGTCAAAATCCACTACAACAACTATAACTGAAACTCGCGAAAAGTGAGTGGGGCAAAAAAGCAGGGAACTTCTGTAGTGTATATCCGATGTGCACAATACTCTAGCTTATGAAATATTTTGTAATATTCCCAATATTATATACAAGTATTTCCGCAACAAAGTTTTAATGCTACTCTTTCGGTCAATAAAAGTATATTTCTCAGAAAACCATTCACATATAAATCTAGTGGCTTATTTACAGGTGTAAGAAGCATTCGCTTGATTGGTTTCCACACAACATACAAATAAAAAAATAACAAAAAGCATTTGCTTTTCTCAGTTTAAAAGTATATTTTTAGCATAAGTCAGTTGGATAAATAAGAAATACTAAGTGCGAAGGAAAATACTTACAGGGATTACAATCGTAAGCCTTAAGTTGAACTACTCGCAGTCGGGCTTAGAGTATAAAAACTACGGAAAAATGTTATTTACTACACATAAATTACACGGGGGTGTTGGTGGGTGGGCTTTGGGCGGTGGGCGCTGGGCGGTGGGTGGTGGGAGGGATCAACGGGCGGGCTGAAAGTTGGGTAGCCTCAAACAACAAGAAGAACTATCAAACAACTTTTTTTCACAGCATACCGCAGAGCGTTTGTTTAGTGGGCGTGACCTGGTTCTGACTGGAGCTCGGCTACCGCTGAAATTGGGTGGGTGGGCTGCTCTATGGACCCCCCCCCCCCTCCCTAGGGGGTTCCGGGGTTCGAGAGGTGCATATGTACATGCTACATTTGACCGCAAAGTAAAACGTTTTTTTGGTTGAGTAAAACGCTGAGAAGCAATTTCGGACCGAAGTTGCAATGAATGCTAACGTTGCCATGAATGACGGACGCTTTGGCAGAACTTTGACGGAACTTTGTGTTCCATTTCAGCCAAACCTCCCCTTCCCTCCCCTCCCCCCACCTTTCAAGGTCAGAGCATGACGGATCTGAAATCTGAAAATGTGATTGAAAGCGAACAAATAGAATCTGTCCGTGAATTTCCCCTCAGATCTAATGTCACACAGATGTCAGGCGATGCGTGTTCTTTTTGAACACATTCTCGATATTGCAACTCAACTGACGTCAAAGGAGATTCACATCTTGGGGGGAATTTTATCCATACAAGAGATAATTGAGGATTTTAGATTTTCCTTAGGAACACTAACCAAAAAAATAGCACCGAAAAGTGTTCGTTACGTTCTTTCTATTGTAAGTAAATAAAATAACAAAATAAAATGTAATTAATTTGTTATATTTAGGAAAATATACTTGTTACTTTTTGTTTTTCGTTTTAAAAAAAATTAATTTAAATTTTGTTGCAGCAATTCTTCTCTCTACTTGATAATTAACCTCGAATTATCAAATATTTGAATGGAGCAGAATATCGCAAAGTTACACAATTTCTTTTTGCCCATTCTTCATTCTCAATTTTTACAGGGCACTCAAAGTAGTTTTTATTAACAGTTTACTTCCGATTCATTGAGCTGAGCACACTTAAACTACAGCTGCAGCATCAGCGAACCGAGGACTATAAAAACTTAATTTGATTTCGGCTTAACTATGTGCTAAATGCATTTTTATATCCAGCGATTTTTAAGGGACTGCCCCGGCCTAGTTTGGCTGTTTGGAAACTTGGCCCAACTATGCAAACAACACTCGTAAATAAGTTCGACGACATTTTTAATTACATTTAAGGAAAAGTTACTCGCCCCGAATGGGCTCTGTGTTGCTGCCGGCGGTTCAAGATCGATCGATACGCAATGCCAGCCATAAATAAGCAATGCCAACGGCAACGAAACGGCAACGAGAAACTTAATTTCAAAATAATTTCACCAGTCGACGGCGATGCTGGGCGAAAAGTTTTCGCTTAGCCAAAAGTTTTCGGCTCTGTCTAAGTTGGTGTTGACTTGGTCCGCTTCTTCTTTTGGTTCTTCTTCCACCAACGCTTATGCTTTGTTTATAGTTGCTGAAGCCATGCACTAAATATTAATAGTTTTATGCTGTTAAAAACGCTAATGAAATGCACTTGCTGCAGCCAGTTGCCAGTTGTCCGTTGGTAGTGGCCGGCCAGGTGAAAGTTTTCACGGCATATTAATAGCTGATTCTGCGAAGGCGGTGACCTGGCCAAAAACAGCTTCACTCGAGGACACGACCGAAAAGTGCTTACCGCAAGCATCCTGCCATGTTGATGCTGCGGAAGCATGCGTGCGTGCAAGGACGGAAAACTGGAAAACTGCAGAATTTCCAGCGCGTTACGTGTCTGCACACTCCATCCATTTCCCCGTGTTACTTTGCCCTCTGACCGGCAAGTGGCATGGCATTAGATTTTTCAACAAGAATTTGCAGCGTTTGTGTATTTTTGCCCGCCCTTCTCGTGTGTACCCACAACAAAACTGCGGCATATTGGGACTTTAATATTTTTGAAATATTTCCATATGTGTGCGGGCTACGAGAAAATTTTAAATTTCAACCGGAATCGTAAATAAACAAGTACGAAACTGGAGCATGTTGCATGAATTTGCAAATAGCATTGTTGCCATTTGTGCTGGAACTACAAAGAAAAAGTGTTAGATTCAAAAATTGTTAGGTGTTTACTAATAAAATATAAGTGGGTTCAGATAGCTTTTGAACCATGAAAGGATATTGCAAACATAATATGAAGATGTTTCTATAATGATCTTTAAACCATTTATATAATCACTTATTTGTCTTAAATAATATTTATATTCATTTTGAAACTAGCTCCTGATTCTGCAAAAATATCTACAAACAATTTAAAATTGAATATATTCCTAAAGTAAAGTATTGGTAAATTCTTAAAAATATTTTTTTACCCAATTTGCCAGTAAAAGGAATTTATCTGAGTACCGTTGTCCTAAGACTGACTAAATTAAATATTTTCCAGCAATAACTGTGAAGATCATCAGGAATTCGTGTCCTCCTCAGGGGAATGGTTTCTGGTTCCTTTCTTCTCCGTTCCGTTCGGTTTCTGTGGGTGTTTTCTATTGCGTTTTTCGAACAAATTCAATTGCAGCACGTGTCGTTTGGCCATGTACACAAAGATATGTGAGAGCTTGTCTGTATACATATATTTTCTACTGACGTGTACATAGAGAAAAACCAGGTTTGATGGGGAACAAATAAAGCTAAGGGGCATTTTAAAACAGGCCCTATACAACACGTAGAATTTTTAATGCTATTCATTGGTTTATGATATTCAAGAAATGTTACCTTAGTTAAGGAATTTCAAAGAAAAATGCAAATTAATTTGAAGGTGCTAATAAAAAAAGCTAACAAATTTCGCCAACACATTTTTAAAAGACTCTTTAAAAAACACATTTATATTTTTCTCTGTGTATGCGTAAGCCTCTGGAGTGTGTGGGCATGTTAAAAGCAACTGACGCCAGCAGTTTTGGGAACTGTGCAGACCGCCCACTTTATCGAGTTTATATTTGTGCGGAAGAAATGTCGCTGGAGTGCAAAAAATGCAAGGCACAACAAACTTGTTTGTCAACCTTCCTGGGGGAGGGGGTGGAGGGGTGTTGGAGGGCGGTCTGAAGTGTTGGAAGAACCCTTGCGTACTTGTCTGTGGCCACGAAAAAGTTGCATAAAGTCAACAACTTTCAGTGGTTTAGTGATGTGAAAGTTGCTAAGTCCGAAATGCGGCTCTTGTCTCCACTCCTCGCCCCGCTCGTCCAAGAAGGTCAATTACTCGAGGAACTTGAGTTAAAAGGCGTGAGAATACACAAACTGGACAGGGGCGAAATGGACAGATAACTTGGTCAAGAAACTTTCCAGATTTTGATAAAAGATGGCAACAGTGTGAGTGCATTATTAAATTTAGCTCTTTCAACTGCTGAACAATTTCGGTTATTATATTAAATTTTCATTTCCTCAAGCGAACACAAAACTGACAATTTAATTGTATTTCCATTGCATCTAAACCATTGTGATGGCTGGCCAACCGAAGCTGTCTGGCCAATATCAATCAAAAGTTGGCCGCGCCAAATGCCATAAAACTCTGCAGCTTATCAGGGGCAAAAGTGGGGAAATAGGGGAAATAGAATAGAAAAACTACACAATCAGCAAAATTAGCGCAATTTGCGTCGCAATCGCATTGTCGAAGGACTGCAATTTATTTAAATACAACGGCGTGTGCAGCCGTCAGCAGTCCCTCGTCAAAGTTAACAATGTTGGCCATGGCAACAGCCGAAACACACGGCCAGCACACCCACAAACAATTCGATGGGTGCGCGGTTTTGAGTGAAATAAAATTTAATGCCATCAACAGGCGTGGGAAGGAGCGGAGTGGCAAAAATGTTTGCGGCGCATAAACAAGAATTGTTGCCACAGAGCGCCGGGTAACACGCTAAACCATTAACTAAACAGCTGAAAATAAAACAAAGGCAGCCATAAGAGTGCAGTCGAGCGAAAAGTCGCAGAGTGAATGCCCTTTGGCCGCAACAAACTGGATATTCCTTGAAGAGGGTACTAATAATTCGATCAAGGAATAAACGGGTGTTAGAACTCCCATAGCAATAAGAATTGGCAGTAACAAATGTAGGGGGGGATAACACCAATCAATAATAATTTTAAGTTATTGAAATATATATTTTTTATGGATAAAATATTTTTATTACTGATGTTCTGTTGTATTATAAACAAACTTCTGATAACTCTTTATAAATTATGGTCAGTAAACAAAATTATAGATCTATAAAAATGTAATATATAGATTTTACATATTTAAAGATCAATTATCAATTATTCTAAATTGCAAGCACTAAAACAATTAATTACCTTTTTTTCTGGGAATACAATTTTAGGTACTGTAAGCTCCTTTTTTTCAAATTTAATTGACAATAATGCTATAAAGATTACCCTTTTTGCAATTGTTTATTAAATTTTAAATTACAGCTTATTTACTAACCTTGATTGCTTAGGTCTGCTTTACAAAGCTAACAGGCAATATATTAAATGTAGAGATATTTGCGGTATAACTTTCACGAAAATAATTTAGAAAGCTTCACCGCCAGACCGACGTCTAATTTAGTTGTTACCCGATGAGGATCTAGCACAGTCCTATCCCCGAAAACAATTAAAACTGGAAACCCTCGCCCGCTTTATAGAATATTAGACGGAAATTTCAGAGTGGGCGGGAAAGGGGAGGATGGACGCTAGGAATGCACTCACACACACGTATACATGTGCAGGAGCAATAAAAATAGCTGTAACCGAAAAATAGCGGCACTTAATAAAATAAGCGTGTGGCACGCCCACACAACACACACATGGTTAGTCCACGGTTCAACCCACATGCTGTCAATGCATAAAACAATTTTCCACGGAAATTGCAGTAATTAACTTTAGTACCTGCTTGAGTGACATTGTGAAATTATCTGCGTGTGTGTGTGTTGGCAGGGAAGTGTATGTGTGTGTGGATGGTGCAGGGCCAGAACAGGATGCTCGTTGAAATGTGTTTGCATGTCCATTTGTCCCTGTCTATGTATGTTTTCTATGCACCCGAAAAAATAAACAAATATTTATTTAGAAAAGCCAAGCAGAAATTTCTAAAACACTAACTTTTATTTTTTAACTTGGTTTTAGTGACCTGTATAATTGCTGCTTTAATTGTTACTTGCTGAACAAAAATAACGCCATCATGTATGTTTTTCGCAAATGCCATTCTATACTAGGAATTAATAAATCTCTTCAAATTGTTTGTTCATTTGTTTTAACTTGAAAAATTATAAATGTTCCAAGAAACTCGCACTTTTGGATGTAAGGTGCCCACTTTTGAGATATTGATCCCATATAAATAATAATAGTAAAATATTGTTAAATTCTTTGAATATTTATCATAACACTTTTCATTTTTATCTTATGCAAAAATATTCTTAAGTTACATAAATAATTATTACTCCTAGAATAAACTAAATTTTTTAAAAAAGATCTTGCTAATCAGAACATTTGTAGTAAACTTAACAGTTTCTTGTTGACAAACTTAAAAAAGAAACTAAAATATCCAAATTTCTATAATCAAAGTTAGCTGGTTTATTATTTTAAATCTTTTTGTAAACGTTGTTTGCAGTGGCTCTGCTCTATGTTTTTCTAATTCAATTAAAATTGGCAGCTACAGCCGGCAAACACGGACAGCGTGGGCAACAACAAGCATGCAGATCCAGTCAGTTGCAATAGCGACTCATTAGGAGGCCCTGCATATGCAATCGAACAAACACACTGACTTAATCCCCAAAACGCACAACACCACCAGTGTAAGCATATGTTTACGCTTGTATTGGTGTTAATGTTAACTGTCACTACATTTGCCTGCAGCCTTTTAGGCTTCGCCCACACCGCCCCCACCACCCCCTCGGTTTTTAACTGGGCCGACTGCGCTTGTTGTTTGTTATGTAACTGTAAAAACATGTCAGGCCAGCATGAGTGCGTGTATTTATGTGTCCATGCCTGCAAGTGTGTGTGTACATGTGAGGGTCCTTTGGCCACATGAGTGAGCTGCTCTGATCGCCAGAATTTAAAAATAATTCGGCGGAAAAACAACCACTTTTTGCAACACTTGCAGATAACATTTACTAACAAGCCTGTTTCGGATTTAAATTTCAATTTTACAAGTTATTTTGTTATAATTATAGTTATTCATTTTCTTGGAGTTCAATTAGTCAATTTCTATAAAATAATGTTTTAAACTGAATAGCATGTTGTTGTTAATTGTGTTATTAAATTCATTAAAATTAATTATGATCCACAGAATAACACTGCTAAATCAAAGGCACATTTGTTTGCGGAGCTTTCATGCTTTTTCATAATTGTCATAATTGGAAAAACCTACATGGATAATTTGTTAATTTAATATGTTTTAACAATCAATAAAAAAGTAAGATTTTGAATGTGAGGAATGTATAATAAAAGAAAAAAATTTTTTTTTTTTTTTTTTATTAAATATTTTTTTTTTTTTTTTTTTTTATTTTTTAAAAAAAATAAACTTTTTTTTTTTTTAAAAAAATTTTTCGATTGTTCTTATGGTAAAGTCGTCCGATTTTTTATACCCTTGCAGAGGGTATTATAATTTTGGTCAAAGTGTCAACGCTGAAAGAGACATCTCACCCTATTGATCAGATCACCTCCTGAGTTATATGGTCGTCTTTTTTTTTTCTTTTTTCTTTTTTTTTTTTTTTTTTTTTTTTTTTTTTTTTTTTTTTTTTTTTTTTTTTTTTTTTTTTTTTTTTTTTTTTTTTTTTTTTTTTTTTTTTTTTTTTTTTTTTTTTTTTTTTTTTTTATTTAATATATTTATTTTTTTAATTTTTTTTTTTTTTTTTTTTTTTTTTTTTTTTTTTTTTTTTTATTTATTATTTTTTTTTTTTTTAAAATATTTTTTTTTTTTTTTTTTTTTTTTTTTTTTTTTTTTTTTTTTTTTTTTTTTTTTTTAATTTTTTTTTTTTTTTTTTTTTTTTATTTTTTTTTTTTTTTTTTTTTTTTTTTTTTTTTTTTTTTTTTTTTTTTTTTTTTTTTTTTTTTTTTTTTTTTTTTTTTTTTTTTTTTTTTTTTTTATTTTTTTTTTTTTATTTTTTTTTTTATTTTTTCTCACTTTTTTTTTTTCTTTTTTTTTTTTTTTTTATATTTTATTTTTTTTTTTTTTTAAAAAAAAATTTTTTTATAAATATATTAATATTTATTTAAAATAAAATTATATTTTTTTTTTTTTTTTTTTTTTTTTTATTTTTTTTTTTTTTTTTATTTTATTAAATTATAAAAATAAAAAAAAAATTTTTTTAATAATTTTTATTAAAAATTTTTTAAAAAAAAACCCTTTTTTTTTTTAAATTATAATACCCATTGCTAGGGTATAATAAGATTGATTCAGTGGCTATTCGGTGTTTAAAGGCGCCTTCCAGGATTAATAAGCTTATAGCTTTTCGGACTTTGTTTGTTTGTTTTGCACTTTCGCCTAAACAAGCCACGGGAGAATAATGTATCATTGTCGTATGAACTTAAATTAAATGTATATATATTGAAAAGATTCAATGTAACTCAAAACAAAGGAATAACTTACAAGAGTGTAAACTTAATTATCAACTTAAATGTTAATTATATGGAAAGCGAAACGAATGCTTTCAACGAATATTAACTGATTTGCAGACTTCTATTTATGGCCTGCATTTCAGTCCAATTGAGTGACTGAGCAATTAAAGCCACACATATAATTTTCGAATTACGAGTCCACAGAATAAATTATAAGCAGTAATTTATTCAAGCATGCATAATAAGCCTACGCACACAAATTTTCTTTTGCTTGAGTTATTGTCAAAATTATCCCCAATGTTTCTTGCATAATTGTGTAGAGTTTTAGTTTTGGCCTGCTTCTCCTACCCAATATCCTGGCTAAGCCTTTAAAGTTTATTTTAATCACCCATTTAAGAAGTGGTTATAGTGCTGCGTGCGTGTGCGTTTGATTAATGAAGATTAATAAAGGGGTAAATTGGTACCGATCTGTATAAGGTTAGTTTGATGTGCTTTGAATATGATTTGGGCTTGACAGTTTATTTGCTTGAGTAGATTTTCTCAAATTTTATATCCAATGATATGATTTAATTAGGCGATTTGTGCCCATTAGAGCATAGGACCGAACTAGCTGACAATTAGTTGTCCCTGTTAATACTTGTGTAGGTTTTCGCATCATGAACTCAAAAAGTTTGATATATATTTAATGTTACTCCATGAAATTTCTTGAAATTTTTTGTATAATTTTAAAAATGATTTCTCATTGCTTAATATGGTCTTCGTCGCACAATTCATACTGAGCGTATAATTGAAATATCGTGACTCGGCGCTCCGTTCATATATAAAATGTTATTAAAACGCAAAGAACCAGAAGAGTAAGCACAATGTGAAAACTAGACGTTGCGCCCATTATAACATCGCTTAAAATTTATGACAGCACTTGCGGCGCTTCGCGTTGAATTTTATTTATTTATTTCGCCGCCTCTTTTGCCATTGTTCCAGTTCCGAAATTTGCTTGCCGGCAATAAGATTAAATTGCCACTGTTTCCTTGGAAATGTACTATGGAAAATATTACCAATTTATGTGGTATTAGTTGAGAACTTAAAAACGAAAAAATATTTTGATTTTGTTTTAAAATTAAGTTTAGGAATGTTTTAAAGGAAAATATTTTTTAATTATATTTTTTAAAGTTTTTTTCTTTAATTGAATATAAAAACGTTAAATATTCGAAGCTAATGGAAATAAAATCCACTGGAAATAACGATGTTGAACACATTTTAAGCCAAATACTGATATCATAATTAATTCAGTTGTTTTTTAAAAACAGGTATGTTGCAAATTTTTCTATAATTAATATGAAATTCCAAAGGTTATGGAATACATTGTTTGTAACATAACGTCGGATATAAGCAAAGAAGTCAAATCTTAAAGAAAGTGGGTAAATTTGCATCTAAAGATGAATTTAACTAAAATTTAATACTTTTAAAAATGAAAGGAGTCCGTTAAATTGAATGTGCCGGACTATATTTGTAAATTATTTCGAAAATTAGTAATTTTCTCAAATTGTTGGTTTTAACATATAGAAAAAGAACCATAAAATAAATTTCTATTGTTCAATGGCACAAACACAAACTACTAATAATTTAATTAAATAAAAAACTAACTCTTAAATTGTATAATCTAACACTTTTCATAATTTTATAGTTGCAAAAACTAATTTTAGTAATTTCCCGATCGATAAATATGAACTGCCGTGTATGTAGGTACACCGATCGTAAAAGAACCGAGAATGTAAATTAAAGGCATTTTCAATAGCTTTTCATATTATAAAAAAATTTTTACTATGGAAAATTTGATTAAAAGTTAATACAAATTATGCGAAACATTCGCTACATTTTACGGTAAATTTATAAATTAAATATTGGTTAATGCCATTCAGTTATAGCTTATTTTCCTGACAGCGTCGTCTTACTTTTTGAGGTTAAAGTGCTACTTAAAAAATATGAAGCTCTTTATCTGGTTTTCACTGTTCTTAGTGAGTCATGCGAAGATTTCGGAAGATAACATTATAAACGGTTAGATGGTTATTTTTTCCTTTCCCAAGTTAATTTTATAATAATTAAGTAATTCCGTTCACAAAACGTTTCAGAGGTGTGCTTTAAGCCGGATGCTGGACCATCTTGTCAAAAATTTAAAACATTTTATTGGAACAAGGAACTGAAACGATGTGTGGCGAGCCAATATTTAATGGAGCCCTGTGGCTTTTTCGACAAAAAGAAAACATGCACTAAAATATGCTCGAAGGAATCATGGACTTTATATAATTTGGAAAATTATGTTCGCACTTTGCCTTGAAATATATATTCCTTTCTATTTTGCTTACTGTTAACAAGTAATTGAATTACGTGGATATTACCTTGACAAATGTATTAAATTGGTTTTAGTGATATTTCTACTTCAGTTAGCTGTCATCATGAATGGCCTGAGCGTTTCGATCGTACTCGCTTTATGTAATCTGTCCTCCGGGATCTTTGTTGAAAGTCCTGTTTATAGTAGTAAGTAAAATGTATATTCGGTTATAGAAAATGTAACATCACTGTCGCATTGGTAAAGTTCTGTGCAAGCGAACAGGCGGATCAATATCTTGTTATCAAGACAACACTTGGGGCTTTGATGAGAGGACTCGAAGATGTTACCGTATACGTAGGGGTCAAGGACCTTGTGGCTTTTTCGATGGTTTACGGGGTTGCAAGGACTTCTGCATAAAAAAAAGCGTAACATCACTTTTAAAAACGGCTGCGAAGTACAAACAAGGTAGTATAAACAATCAAATCAATGACAACTTAAAATCTAGCAGAATGCAATAGATGGTTCCCAAAAATTTTTTAAATATTTGATTTACAGGCAAATTAAAAAGATTATTTTTAAATAAAAAGGTAATAGACTGAACCCGACATTTGGTTTTCTGAAAAACAACCAATTTAAATATAGAAACCTGTGAAATTTTAAAAATTAATTTAGAAATTTGCTTTTAAGGTACCTAACTATTGCTTCTGCGTTTCTTTTGATGTAAAAAACAAGTTTGTTGCATAAAAGCATATTGGTATAAGAGAGATTTGTTCACAACTATTTTTAGCCGTAAAAATTAAATTTTCTTTGGTATCCGCATGACAAATTTTTAGCTCTATATAAGAAACTTAATAAATCAAAATGTTAGTTACAATATTATTATATTGCTATGATTATCCCTGGCAACTGTTTTTTTCTTTTATTTGGTCTACACACTTTGAACATTGGAGATTCTTTAACACTCAGACGCAGTAAGTGGAATAAATAAAATGTGTATTACAACGGAGCCTTAAAAATATTACCCAATTAGCGTTATGCAATAACCGCGGAAAAGAAGACTTTTGTTTTGAGGAAAGCACTTGGAAGTTCGACAATATAACTAGAACATGCGATCCTGTCATAACGGAGAAGGAACCCTGTGGACTCTTTACTAACGAACAGGCTTGCAGAAAGTTCTGCATAAAAAAGTCAGTAAATGTCATAGTGGAATGAAAACTGGAAAAGTGAGCAAAAAGAGAAATATAATGTATTAACCAGAAGTGCAAATTTTATAATGGTTTTTACAAAGCATGGTAATACATTTTCGTTATCAACAATGATCTTAAAAGAAATTGGGCAAAATAATAAACCGAAAGATACATTTTCAAAAATTATCAGAGCAATAAACATTTTTGCTTGGCAAGTCAATAACAATTAATGTCTATTCTCGAATATACAATTGATATTTAATTATTTTTTTGGTTTGCTTAATATTTGCATGGAAAGAAGCTCCAAGTAATTAGTGGAACTGGGATGAAGTAAGGTGCCTTGCCAATAAACTGAGGGTTTGTTGTTAAAATCATGATCCGAGAAAAGCACGCATTTTCTGTGTTCCCAAATATTTGAAAAAATACCAAAATTTAAGCAAATAAATTTAGTAATCGAAAAATATGCCTGCGGGCTTCCGATTTTAATTTAATTTTTCCAAGTGGATTAAGATTTAACACTTAGCGAATAAGGAGAATACGTTAGTATTTGATAACGCTATGACAAGTCTTAGGCACTATATACAAAAAATAGTACAAAAATGTTCATCACAACATCATCATCACACGGTCATTAAATTTTGATTAAACTAAAAGGTTGAGCAATAAATTTTAAAAAGACAACATTTTCATATTTGATCTGCCTTGGCAGAAAGAACACGATTGCGAAAGTCTTTAAATAGATTTCAAATATTTTTAACTTAATCAACTTATATATAAATAGTTTCAGCTTGTAAATTTCGTGAGTAAAATCTGTAGCACCAAAGGTAAGGATATTTGATAGCAATAAAACCAATATGTTTTTGATTAAATTTCTTCAAAAACAACTAAATTATTGGTTACGTGATTTTCATATCTCTATGCTATACCTACTTTTAAACTAAGATATTTTTGTCGGATTTGGCAGCCATATATAAGGGAAAGACTTTTCGAATTGGAGTGTAAATAAGAATTTCCGTTGGCATGAGCTTGCTTGTTTTTCCTTCGTTTGTTTGCCGGCTATATGAAGTTCATCAAGCAGCTTCACTGGAGCATGTGTCCTTGGCCGACCATTGTCCTTTGCTTTGTTTGTTGTCTGGTTTGCAACTGCCGCTAATGAAACATACTTCTGGCACTTTATTTCATTTGCTCTCTCGCCTCGCCCTAACAATCTCGGCCCCTGCCAAGGCCCAATCCATTCCCCTCGCAGCATTTAGCTCATTTTCGCCGGCTTGGCTCAAGTTTTTGTGTCCTTGGTTTTATTAGATTTTATTTGCTTAGTCTTTATTTGTCTTCTGCCGTCGTTTTGCCTCTTGCCGGCATTAAGTGTCCAATTTTAGTTAAGGGCTTCCACTTGCCGGGGTATTTTTAGGGTGAAAATATTATGACACCCATCAGTTGACGGCGTGATGATTTCAAATTCTAGAATTTAAATTTGTAAAAATAATAAACTAATTTTACGGTTCAGGTTTTAAACAATGATTGAGGCAAAAAGTTAAATGTTTATTTTCTTTCAATTTAAACCATTTTCAAAAGAAAATCAAAAATAATAATCTAAGCACTGCGTAATACTTTGAACATTTCTTATGAAGTTTAATAATAATTAAAGTGGTTTAACAGATAAAGCATAACAATTAAAATATGCAATTATTGAAACAACTTTACTTAGTTTTTAAGATTTGTCATTGTTGGGTAAATAACATATTCCGAACATAAATACAGTTGTCTCACAAAACCTTATTTTTTTAAAGGATTTGGTCTGAATATAAGTACTATTAAAATTTTATATTTTTCCGAAGCAACATAATGTATTAGTTTGGCAAATCAGGACTTCTTTCCACATTTATACTATTTTACATTTCTGTTTCACAATCATTTCTGGACTGAACATTTTACGGACGAAAGTTTTGGAAACTACAGGGTACTCATGTGCCGCAGACCATGCTTTAAGCTACTCCTTTTCTTTTTGGCCGGTTTTCTTTTGTGCTCGGCTTTCGCTTGCCACAGCAGGATCCTTGTTGCTGGCTGCTGCTCCTGTTCTATTTGCTTTGGCCTTTTGTTAGTTTGTTCTGTGCAGAAAACTTTGCTCAGCCAGCTGGCCACATATGCCCTAGCATCCTCATTTGGCTTCTCCTCACTTTTTTACACATCTATTTTTTAACAAATTCGTCAAGTTTGTAAACACAAATTATGACAATTAAGTTGACTGTTGACTTGTTTGAGCTCGTCGTCTGCAAACTTTGGCTGCCATTTAAAAAAAAGTGTCCAAATTGCATTAAATTCCTGCCGAAACCGTTGACAGCGAATTCAATTAGGAAGGCCCAGAAAAAACACCCGTTTGACATTCCGGATCGAGCTTAATTTTCGTTTTAATCTCCGTGCATTTGCAGTGCGCAAAGTTTGGGCTGCCATTGGCACAGGTGCCGGAGCTCACGCAGAGTTCGTCCTCGGGGCAAGGAGGTGTTAAAGGTGGCCGGCAGCCACAATTGTTCATTAGATTAGCAAGTTGGCAGCAAAAGTTTGCAGCCCGGGCCCGGCTCAAATGCCACTTTCACGGCTGCTGACACACTTGAGTTGGATTGCGTTTTCTGCCTCTGGCCCGCCTGTTTTCCTCCCTTTCCACTTCCACTTCCTTTTTCTTTTTGCAATTGCAGGAAATTTTATGAATTTTCTTATCAATTCAAAAGGCGAGAAACGACAGAAATTTACGTGCTCAAAGTGGCAAGTTGTCACAACGACAAGCCAATCTATATCTGTGCCAGTGTGTGTGATTGTGTGTGTGTGTGTGTTAGCCCAACTTTTGGCTCTTTTCGCCCCGTTGCTGCAGCACCACATCGCTGTCTCAATTTGTCATTGAAGTTGCCGCTGTGCTGCCGATAAGAAAGTTTTCACTTGATATAAGCAAATGCGGCTATTGATGGTAAATGTTGGCAGTTAGTCTTCCCCCTCGACTCTTTGCTGTTTTCAAGATTTAAATTGAATTTCCAAGATTTTTTTAAAGTCTTACATCCAGAGTTTGGCGGTATTCAACGGATGATTTGGGCTTGAAAAATGAAAGAGCTTTGTCACCATTTACTCCCAGCACTCTGCCAATTAAACTTATCTGTAATTGCCTTAAAGTTTGAATCGAGTTTTTAGGAGTTTTTAAGAAGTTTTTACTTAATTTGAAGCGGTGTAGATTTATTCGTCTTATCTGCAGTCATAAAATATTTATTAACAACAAATATAATAAATAAATAATATGAAATAAAAAAGTAGGGCTTCACTAAGAAAATGATAATGATATTTTATATTCCAGTTTTTGGACTCTCAAAAGTTTTTTCAACTTAATCGCTTAATGTTTTTTAATGCATATATATATGCATATTCAAAAAAACACACAATGCGCCGCTAGTGAAAAGAAATGAAACCGCTTTGTCACCATTTAGGCCGCGCTCTCCGCCAATTAAACTTATCAGCAGTTCCGCTTTATCCGAATTAAGCAAGGTGCACATGTGGAGGACACGCAACTGGCCTGCGGAAGTGTGAAAGTGCGGAAAATGGCCGGCGAGAGCAGGTGGGGAAAATGGAAAATGTTTGCTGGCAAAAGAAGCCGGGACAGTCACCGAAGTGCGTAAGGCAACACTCCCGTGGCGGCGCGTGCTACATAATTAAAAGGATGCCTCGAGGTGGCAAGAGCGTGAGAACAAGGCGAGAGACAAACTATAAAATAAACCAACGGCTGGGAAATGCGAGGGGCGAAATATCACAGGGAGCGGCACACTCGAGCGCATAAAAGAGTTTTTATTACCTGGTTCGGGTTCAGAAATCCTAGTCCTGCGCGACCCCAGCCTGAATACTAGCCAGTGCGGCTCATTGTCCTTTTCCGGTAATAATTTCGCATTTACCCCCGGCACGGTGGCAACCTAACACGTTTGTTCTGCTGGCTGCCCGGCCAAATTAGCTGTGACAGCCGCGTGGCAGAGGCGCTTCTGGCCAGGTCCCTTCATGTCCTTGGCTCCGGGGACTCTTCGCCGGCTTGAGACATACCTGAGGCGACTCCCTGCGACCACGTTATCATTTATAATGAGTTAATTACATTTAATACGCATGTACAATGGCCTGTTGAACATGGTGCACAATTAAATGTGACCCTGGCCAAAGGAGCGTCGCCAGCAATAACAACAAAGGATAACGTGGCCATATCTCGTAGGAGCGTGTGTGTGTGTGTGTGTGTATGTGTGTGTGTGGGTGAGCTTAACGCTTTAAGCAGTCATTGCGTTTAATGGCTGCTTTGAGGTTTATTAGCTGCTGATTGTAAGCGTAATTACATCTGCCTAAGCTGCTTGAATAGTGCGGCATACTTATAGGCCAGAAAGGAAACAGCCCGATGGCATTGTTTCGTGCAGATATTAAATTTAAGACTTAAATTACTTCCATAAATTAAAATTTTTGGTATTACAAATACCACTTTAAAAATTAGTTAAAGTGGATTGCTTTCTTATCTCATAAAAATTGGAAATAGTTAAATGATATTCATATGTTAACTTTTTTTAGCCTACAAATTTTCATAAAATTTTAAATTTCCGATAACGTAACATACATTTTTAGTATGCAAATATCACCACACACCTATATTTTAAGCAAATCCTTTTATAAAATGCAGTAATTCATTGATGTTCTATGAGTTGCTTTTATTTTAGAAATGAATTTTTACAATTCTCGATTCTAAAAACGTGTGTGTACTTAACGATCTACATTTGGCTTAATGCAAAAAATCGAAGTATTTTTAAATATACACCTTTCATTAAACGCCGGTACAAGAAATATTTTTAATGTTGTACATTAATTTTACTAAAATAAAATCGTTTTTAAACACACATAATTATAAAAAGCTGAATATTTCTATTTACTTTTTTAATGCATCTAATTAATAATAATTTTTTAAAATACAGTAAAAGGCTGTGCGATGAAATGCCTGGCATTCGTCATTCGGTTGATAAACTTGGAACAACTTGTCCGTAACTAAAACAATATGCCATTTATCAATTCCCCGTTTTTCATATCAGCAGACCGATGGAGTGGGCGAACTAAAAACATTTATCAACATCCATTCCCGTTTACCGCCCACGGAAGAACTGCCCCAGTGTGGTGCATACTTTCGGGAGCTGCCATCGGCCATATTACGTATACGTGACAGCAACTGGAAATGGAAAATCCATTCTCAACGGCTCTTGGCGACAAATTCTTTGCAGACATCTAAGCATTTAGCAATTTGCGACCACGCCCACTCCGAATCCAATTTTTGGCTGCCAGCCATTGCATTTCTCAGAGAACAAGAAAAAAAAATTTAAAAGAAACCAAAAAATTATTTTAAACCACAATTTTGGGGTTCGTTTTTTTTGCTCTTTTTTTCCCTTTTTTTTGGCAAATAAAAATTTTGCTTTGTGCCTCCTGTTGTGCCTCGTGTCCAGGCTCGTGCTACTGACAGCTGCAAAATTTGTGCGCTCTTGTTCATTTGTTTGACTGCCCATTGTTGCTGCCTCTCTGTGTGTGTGTGTGTGTGTCTGTGTGTGAGCGAGTGTTTGGGTGTGTGCGCTTGTTTGTTGTTATGCCAAAAATTGAACACACAAAGCAATTGCTATGCAACATTTGTGCAGACATGGCCCGTGGTCAAAAAAAAATCTCAAAACTCCAAAAAAAGTCCAAATAAAATTGCTGTACAATTGGACGAGTACAAAGGCTTTCCTTGTATGGGTGTGTGTTGGAACGCTTAATAGTTTTATTGCTGGCCACAAGCGGTCTTGCTACTCAGCAATCAAGAATTTCATGGAGCGATTGGGAGATGGCTTTATAAATACTGAAATACCACAAATAAAGTATGTAAATTATACATACATACATAAGAGAGTAAGAAAGAAAAAATGTTGAAATTAATAATTGCTTTTTTTATGGTATTAAAATGCCGTACTTTTATTTGTAACAACATATAACATTTTCTTAAGGCTGCATAAATAAATTTGTTTAATAATACCTTTGTTTTTTGTGAAATTATTTTGTTAAATGTTATCCAAGCACCAGAAATTTTCTATTTGAAAACTTAGAAATTAAACCATTTCATTAAAATTACATTTTAAAATCTTATTATAATAGATATGATGTTAAAAAGGACTTTATAAATTAATTACATATTTTAAAATAATTGATTTCGGTGACATTTTTTGACCCCCTTCAGGAAGAGGTATTTCTGTTACGACCCTTCTACCTTAGTAAAAAATTTTGATGGAAACAGTTTTGGCCAGCACATTCGTTAGTTGTCATGTCATGTGGTCAATTGTTTATTGTTAACATGGTCAATTCAACGCCTCCCATTCGCCTGCCCTGTGGCATATATATATATATATATATACTGAAAATATCAAATTACTTGGCTTTCTTTTGATGCGGCTTGAGAATGTATATCTTGAGCAATTTGTGGCTTTGGCATGGCTGTCAGCACAGTTCGCAGTCAGAGACGAATTAATCCGTTTTCATCTGCTTGTCAAAGCTGAGTTGATAAACGGAGCTGGAGATTTGGCCAAAGAAGGAGACTTGAATACTTTAAGACCACCGAAGTGCAGCTGGCATTGCAGTTCTGGCTAATTAGGAACTGGATTTCGGTACGGTCTCGGATGAATGTGCGTCGAGTGCTAAAATGGCTAATGCACTTTTCTGCTCCCACTGACAGCCGACGAGGAAACTGAGGCTGCTTGCTCAACCGTGGGCGGGGCGAATATTTTATGGTTTGACAAAAGACAGGCCACCGCACAGAGATGGCCGACTTCATCATCAACAAAGCTGCTGCCTCGGGCGCAAATTTCAATGCGTTTCAAGCATAAAATAAATGTCCACTAAAAATGTCCCTGGCATTGTTGTTACTGTCCTTGGGGGCGTGGCACAACTGGGCAGCCAGGCACAGGACGAACAAAAGGAAGACGAGCAAAAAGCTAAAGGCGTTTTTTACACCTAAAACATAAGCAGGCAATATTTATTTCCCTTTGGGTATTTTTTATTAAAAAATAAATATAGCTTACTTAAAAAAAATTTAAGAAAATAAAAATGTTCAATTTAATAATAATGGAATAATAATTTTATTATATTATTAACGAATTTAGTGGTTTGCTTAAGTTTCGGTAAGGTTTTAGTAATTTTCAGTCAACTTCTTTGAACTGTTCACTTGTAATTTTTGTATATATATTTTCATTTTGTAAGATTTTATATTGAAGGTTCCGTTTATTAAAGATGTTATTTTGTAACTTAACCTAGCTGACCATTTCTATTAAGTGTTATAAGAAATGTCGCATTTAATAATGTGATAATAATGTAAAATGTTCACTTAAAAAATTAGTCAAATATATATAATTATATGTTTTTTTATTTCCTCGTTAAAATTTATTCAGAATCGGAAACGAATTATATTATTATTTATATTATTGTATTTTATAATTCGTTTCCTATTCCAGATAAACTTATACTGGAAATTACACAAATATATAAGTTATATTTAAGTTATTTTTGGGTAGATTTATTATATGAATATTTTTACATGCTTATACAAAAGGAAATAAAAATGGCTTTATATCAATATGTATAATTTTTGTAATTCCGCTTTTATTTAGTTTTTATCTGAGTGCCATATCCAGCTCTCGTACATGTCTCAAGGACATGTTCATGGCTGACTGCCTCGGCATTCCCACTGAACTGGACTGGACTGAGCTGGCCCAAATCGCTGCAAGTGCTTTTAAGTCGTTGTCAAATGCAAAGAGCACAATAATTCAAATTTATGACGCGCAATTGTGCTCACACACTTTCCCTGCGCCTCCACCCGCCCCGCAGACCCGCGGCCCCTCGATTTCGTCCTTTTCGCAGGCATAAATAAAGGAAAACTTGGAACGTGCGTCCAGCTGAGTGGGCGGTGGCTCGTCATGGGGTATGTAAATTTAGTGGCCCAGAGAAGGAGAAAAGAAGCGTAAAAATTCTATAATTTGTGGCTCTCTCACTGAGCAATTATTTTATTTCTTCGTCGTCCGGTTCTTTGGGATCTGGGATAGGTGAGGTCGCAAGAAAGTGAAGCTGTTGGAAAATTATCTGCTTTTGATTTACGGACTTTGTTGGACGCAGTCGTAAAATCTGGTAAAGCCTATGTCGGGTAATTTCGGATTCGGTGATTTGGCCCTGGCTTTTGTGGCAAGTGATAATAAAATTGGGACATCGAGAAGTTGATCTAGATTTGAGCTCATGCTTTGATTTTCGATGGTTATGAAAGCTTTAGTACTCGATGGAATCAAATTGGTAATGAAAACAGAAAACTAGCTGAGTTAATGGTCGAACAATTCATTCATTTTATATCAAAGCAACACCGAAAATTGCAAATTTATTTAATTGCTTAAAACAAATCCCGAAATAAAAGCTATTCTCTGCACCCAAACAAGAAAGGGGTCATCACAAAAAGAGCCTGGGAAGCAATAAAAATAGCATTTAGTTGGCTGTGGTATTCAATTAGACTACCAACTGCCGCATATGCCAGAAGAAAAACATAAAATATTATAAAGAAAATATGCACATTTGAACAATTAAAAAGCAATATCTATAAAAACATTTATGGGGCGAGGTGCAAACTATTGTTTCGATTTCGTTGTGTTTGCGGATATATAAACAAATCCCAATGCAAATCAACGACACCGAACAAATGCAGTTTGATTTATATTTATGCTGTTGCAGCAGGCGTAAAAAATCAAACGACAACTGCCAAAAAAATTGCAGTAGTAATGCCAAAAGAAACTTTGGTAAAATAAAATGCAAATAATTGTGTCTGACAAATAAATTAAAACAAATGCACGAGAAATTGCCGCAGTTGTTCGGTACAAAAAAATGGAGGCCACACAGAAACCAGCACAAACATTGATTAATACGAGGCCAAATGCATTAGGCCAGCGCACATAATTTACGACCGCCTGCCACACAGTCCAACTGTCTATGCATGCACAAACATTTATTTGTTTAATGTATTTTGTAGCCATATTTATATGCCGATCGCCTCCATTGCAGCCACTGCCGCCGTTGTTGTTCCGGGGCATTTGTTTCCGATGCTGTCGATGATGCCGATGTCTATGCCGATACGCGGCGTATACGTAATGCGAAATGTTCTGTTTCCACAACTAGAACAGTAGAAGCAATGGCAGCACGAAACTTGACCAGAATGACAGCTGCACAAACACGACTAAACCATCTACGTCTCTAGGCCAGAACTCCCTACCAACCCCTGGGTGGCAGATAGTCGATAGTTTTTTCGTGATGTTCTCTATCGGGTTGGTGGCTGAAATCGCCAAATATTTTCAGTCTACTGGTTTGAAAATTCGGTCATTGTCACAAAATGTTTTAAGTTTTAGTGTCAATTTCTTTCATTAAAAACGTGATTTCTGTTCAGAGTAAGAATTTTTGGAATATAGCTTTTTAAAATTAAATCTTTTGGAGCTTAGAAAATACATTTTTAGTATTTAATATATTTTAAGCTTTACCAACAATATTGATTTACACAGCCTTAAATTTTCAGTAAAACGTAAACTATGGCTAACCTTATAGTTTAATATGTGCTACTCTATAATGCAAATTAATTTTTTTTAGATTAAGTTAATTCAATACTTTTAGGGGACTATTGCTGTACTGTCGTAAATATTGCTTTTAAGAACACATAAATCATTTATTATGTTAGAATTAATACCCGCAATTCTCAACAGTATAAAAGGCCTATTATTTTATTGAGGTTAGGTAACACATTTAAAATTTGTAACGTTACATAATTAGGTCATAAGATTTGAGTGTCAAGGGTATTTTGATGTCTGATCTTTCGAGAGCATATGTTTCCTGTTCTTTTTGCTGCCTCTGTTGTTTGGTTTTTTGGAAAATAGCATTTGACATGCGGGTTCAAAACATTTGGCAGCCTGTTTGAATTCCTATTTGCATTGCGTGTGTTTTGCCTGGCTCACCTGTCCTCCGCCGACGCACCTGCCCATTGCCCATTGCCCATTGCCCATTGCCATTGCCTGGATGTCAACACCCCGTTGCTCGCGAAAATATTTTTAGCACAAGAGCAATGGTGGCGACAACGACAACGAAAACCCAAAAAGATACACACGAGAACACATCCAATTTTGCCAGCAAGCAAAAGGCAATAAACACAAAACGCAACCAATTGAGTTCGAATGCAAATATTGGGAAACTCGTAGAGGGCAGACCAGCAGCAAAAACAACACCAGTAGGCAAAGGGTTGCAGAAACCCAAAGAACCAAAGGCTAACGCTCCGAATTGAAATTGAAAAGAATTTCGCGCCATTTAACAGTTTTATAGCAAGCAAGTTTGCATTGCACACAGATAAGTTCAAAAGATTTTTCATTTATTGGGTCAGAGTTTTAGAGGTGTTTTTATATTTGATAGCATGAGTTAGTTGACTTATTTATAACTAACATAACAGTATGAGTTTAAAGGTATTATAAACAAATTTACTTTAGCTTAAGAGGTTGTATGTTGACTGTTAAAAATAAATGAGTCTTCTGCTAATTTGATTTTGTATACTTGCAGTGCTTTGCATTGGTTTAGACCACATTTTTAGCCAACAGTAACAGGGCATAAAGTTGGGTATTTATTTTCCATCAAGTCTTTGTTCACTTACTGCCTTGCAGCAATTGACAGAGATACTTTGGAGCAGCATTCAATACTTGCCTTAGGTTGATGCGTTCTGTCACACTATTATTATTTAAATTGCCCAGTGTGCAATTTCACAACTCAATGCCCAATGGACAGTCGAACTGACAACATAATTTCAGCACATGACAACTTTTCTAATGAGAAAAAATCGCACACTCACATACCAGAGCGGTCTTTCTTTTGAGGATATCAAGTATTTTGCTTTGAGATTGTTCCGAAAATGTGCAGTTCATATGGGAATATATGCTCCTAAACACTTGGGTGACCAAAGGAAAACTGTCAGAAAGCATATCACAAACATTTGTCGTCGGCTGACAAATCTAGATATGAGCCAGAAAAATAGAAACACTAGTACTCTGTATGCATATCAAACGAAATTTATTTTTCCGTGAAAAAAACGAAAGAAACTGAACGAAATAAACGGAAAATGCTTTAAGGAAGTGCGTCCTGCGCTCTCTCACTCTCTCCACAGCCACGCCCCTCTATTCGTCCTCGCTGGCATCCAGGATGGTCTTAAAGGCGAAGGGCTCAAAGGCGTAACCAGCGCCCTCGTAGAACTTGCTCATGAACTCCACCCTGAAAAAGAGAGTGGCCAGGTTAGACTCTGCCTGACAAACTGCTCTAATTAATCCAATCTCACCAATGCAAGCGCAACGTGTGCAGGAAGGCCGAAAGTCCTTCGATGAGCACCAGGATGCCCACTGTGAGCAGCGCCCAGGCCCCGAAGAACACATAGATGAGAATGCCACCAATGTAGTTGTCGTACTTGAAGCCCATGGAAAACACCATGTTCCACAGCACTTCGGAGAGCTCTGCAAAAGGGAAGAAGAAATTTTTTTATGCATTTTTGATGAAAATTATATTTATAACCTTAGCGTGTGTCATTTTTTGGATTTTATATCACCTAACAATATTTACAATACCCAATTTATAAATTGATTATGATAAACGCTTTATTACTGCTTGGAATTTCCCTAACCTTTGCGTGCCAACCACATATAGGCGTAACTGAAATTTATATACTCCAAAGTAAACTAATATAATTTGTTGTATGTGTGGAATTTCCTGATGAAATTTATTAAATTTTGGAAAAAGTTATTATTTCGAATGACGAATTGAATAAAATAATTTTCGCCAGAACCAAAAGATGATGTGCGGAATTTTAAATAAACTTATATCATCTTTGGAGTGAGTATATATCCACAGCTATATCCGGGCGTTACTTATTTATGCATATTATATAGTTAAGAATTTAAAATTTAATTTAAAACTATTCTTTTGAATTGAGCTTTAATATTTTTTGTGTATAAAATAAAAATAAAATTTATTAGGCTTGCAATAAGTTAGCACTTGAATTTGGATGACAATTTTAATATAGTAATTTATGCAGAAACCAAACAAGGCTTAAAGGAAATTGAAGTCTGCTTTCCGTAGCTTTGAAATGGTAAAATTTAGAAATTCTCAATTGTTATATAAAAAAATTAATATAACTATATTTATACGTATATTAAAATATATATAAAGATAAGGTAATTGAACTTACGTGCGTGAGCCAGGGACAAGGCCCACAATCGGAGGTAGGAGGCCGTGTGGGAGACCGTACTCAGGACGTACTCGATGGTGTGGATGGCCTGGTGGATGAAGATCTCGCCCATGGCCTCGTCATCGCCGTGACCTTCGCCTCCGCTGCTCTGGGGCTTTGGGGGCGGAGCGCCGCTCATCTTGCGCTTGAACATGATGTACAGGGGCTTGCCCAGGAGCATCCAGGGAATGCATATGATCGCAATGATGACAAACACCTGCTGAATGGACTTCTGGCCCTCGAACATGAACTCCTTGCAGGGCTCTGGGGTGTCCTGGCTGCCTTGCAGGATCATGTTGATGAACAGGATCAGGATGGACGGAGCACAGGCCGGCGAAAGAGGTCCTTCGACCGTGTCGTTGTAGGTGACCCACTTGAAGAACATCATGAAGACCATATAGCCGAACAGCAGAAGGAGGAACAGAACTTGGGGCAGGAACTCCAGGAAGATACTGGCGTACTTCTTGTAGTAGGCAAAGTTGACCACTGACATGGTGACTCCGAAGATCATGTGGACCACACCCACAATGATCGACAGCTTCATTTTAAAGGTGTTCAGGAAGATGATCTTGTTGTCGGCCAACTGCCAAATGGGATCCATCCCGAAGGGGTATGTCTTGTAGACCGTGTCGTTGGGCCTCAGAGTTATGGACTTCAGAGTGGAATCCTCGACCGTCTCCCTGGTGTAATTCATGTGCCAAGCGGAGCCGAAAATGTTCATCGACTTGGAGAACACGTCGTTGTAGATGAAGCCAGTGTAAATGGAGAAGATGCCCATCAGGAAGATGATGTATCGTCCGCCGAAGAAGATGTTGAAGATCTCCTCCTTGATCGAGGCCAGTTGCTTTTCCTTGATAATCAGCCAGGAGGCGAAGAGCAGCAGGATCAGGCCGTGTCCCAGATCGCCAAACATCACGGCGAACAGGAAGGGGAATGTGATGCAGGCGTAAAGGGCTGGATTCACTTCCCTATACGAGGCCATGCCATACGAATCCACCAGGTTCTGGAAGCCATTGGTGAACTTATTGGTTCTCGTGTACGTCGGTGGCATCTCATTCGTCTCGATGACATTCATGAATGCCGGAATGGAGCTCTCCGATGTCTTCGACGCTCGAGCCAGGGCATCCTGGACCGTGGGAATGTCATTGGTGGGCACCCAACCCTCGCCAATCAGACACTTGCCCGTCACATCGGGATTGAAGAAGTTCAGGATGTGGTAGATGGCCTTCATTTTGCGCACCATGATCGACCAGCGTGGCAAATGTTTGGATGCTGAGTTCAGGACTCGGCTGCGGTGGTCGGCACTCTGGCTGAGGACCAACTTGAGGTCCTCCAGACGGACATTCACATCCTTGATCATTTCCATTCGCTCGGCATGCGAGCTGGGACACGGATACACTGAGGCATGATAGCCCGTGCAGACCTTCTTGACCCTCTGCTTAAGCTGCTCTCCCTGGAAGAACGCCACGAACACGGTCTTCAGCACTGGTCTTCCGGTCTCCTCGTCGTCCACCAGGCCATCGATGTCGCTCCTCCGCAGGAAGATATTTCCCCTGGAAATGCGCCACAACATCCGCTCGAAACTGAAGAACCTCTCCAGCTTGATGACACCAGCCACAAAGGCCAGCTGACCCCTTTGGGCGGCTCCCTGCGCCTGGGCCGGATCCTCGGGGTCCAGCTTTCGGTTGGAGTCCAGGTTAATGACTTCCTGGTCCGAGAAGAAGCCCTCGGTGTTCTCCAGCACGCTCTTGAGTTCCTGCATGTGCCGGAAGTTGGCTTGCAGACTGGCCCCATTGGCGGACATCTCGCGCAGCTCGTTGTCGGTCTTCTCCAGCTGAGCCTCCAGGTCGACGGCCTCGCGGGGATTGGGGGCACTCGGCTCCTCCTCCGGTCGCAGTGCCGGCAGTTGCACCTCGTCCTTCTTCATCTCGGACTCTACGTAGCGGAGACGGCGTTCCATGTCATCGCACCGCCTCACCTCGGTGACGTACTTCCGCTGGAAGGCACTGACCTCGTCGTTGAGATCGCGGAACTGGACACATCCACTTTCGCCCAGCTCGGCGATGGAGGCGTAGGCCGCCTCCGGCTGAATGAACAGCTGGCACAGGGCCATCTGCTCGCTGCGGAACATATCACCCATGTTCTAATCGAGGGTCTATTACTGTAAGAAAAATATTGAAGTAGATTAGGAAATTAGAATAATAAAGTTTAATGGTTTTTATTTACTTATTTCACTGTTTTAAACATAATGTAACGTTTTGGTGTTGTTTCATAACTGAGATTGGAAAATCAAAAACTTAACAATTTTACGAAACTTATAACTGAGATTGGGAGATAATATAATCACATCAAAGATGTTAAGTTATATATACATATTTATAAAATTTATATATATTACTTTTAGAATCGTATTATTGTAAAAACTTTGAATACAAATGTTTATTTTGACTCATTACGGGTATATCTTTTAAAATTCCATAAAATTTAAGTTCTGTTTGTATTGGTTAATTTTTATCTTGTTTTAACAAATATTAAATATTTACTGAAATTCATTGCTTACATTCTTAACTCATTTGCTTGCATGACTAACTTATTTGCAAATAAAAGTGTACCTTTCAACCTAAATTAAACATTTTTATTACCAAGAAGTACATGTGACCAAAATTTGATAAAGAGGCTATTACCCATAAAATTAGTTTATCACAAGCTGTAAGTATGATTCAGAACCTAAAATTGGTTGAGGCTAAATAACCTTTTAGACAGAAACTTAACAGTGTATTGCTTTCAAAGAAAATATTACAAATGGGTGCAGCAAATATATTTATTGATTTATTTAATTTTAAATAAATATACTAATAAACTTTTTCATATTGAAACCCATTTTTTGTCCCACTGCATGCCCCACAATATAATTTAGGTTAATGAGTTGTTTTGACGAACTTTAATGGGTCTGCATCTGTCAAAGGGTTTGAACATTGTTGATCCAACTGACGCACGTTGTTTATGGTCGGTCCACTTGAATGCAGTCCCTGCCAATGTCGCAATCAATCATCTAAGTGGAACTCAACAATTCAGAACAAAACAGAGCCGAAACGAGCAGATTAGATTAGGGCTCGCCATGTCTATCGAGATCGTTTCGGCTGTTATCTACTGGCATTCGGGCCTATCTGGAGTGGGCGTTGAGCGCATTAATAATTCGAAATTATTAACAATTACCGGCAATCACTCGGTTTATAAATAAGCCCCGAAAGTCGTTTATTGCATTATACGCTTATTGCCCGCGCAGGACCTGTGCAGTGTCTTCTGATAACCGTTTTGGGCAGGCCAGATTGCAGATATTTATGGTTAGACAGACCACTGCCTGGTCGTGATTTTCCGCCTGTCTGGCCATAAACCCTTGATTGACTCTCGCTCTCGACTGGCTGATAAAAAGACGCGCAGTCTGTGGCCTCACTTCAGTTATTTTTTGATAGTTTCGGCTTGTCACTGATAGCAGAGATTTGATTTACAGCGCGGGGAAGTGAGTTTCATATATTGTCGGAATTGTGGAATTGAATGGAATGCTTGTTGATTTCTTAATTGCTTCATAAATGAATTTGTGAAGGAAAAGTCTGTTGGGAATTATGTAACGTTGCCATACAGATTTAGATTAATTGGAGTGCCTGGTTACGAAAATGTATTTGGTGCTCTAGTTTATAATCTATAAACACTTTCTAAGTACATTAAAAATAACTTTATTTACTTAAAAATAGAAAGTGATTAGTAAGAGTGACTGATAAAAATGAAATTTAAGTTTGAAAGCTTCGACAGATTAAAAAAAAGTATTTTATTAGATACAAGTCTTTAAATGTAAAGATAAAATAGATTTTTTGACCGTTTTATTCTTTTCTCAACTTTAAAGAATAAATAAGGATTTATAATATCTTTTTAGGAGGGGCATGATTAAACGAAACTATATAACTAAAATAAATAAAATATTTAGAAATGCATGTTAAATACTAAGATTAATTTGAGGGTAAAACATAGTGTTCAGAATAACAAGGGTTCAAATCTTACAGCAGTTCAAATAAAATTGATGTTAATTTTATTTAAATTTGGTTGGTAAATAGTACCTAAGCAACAACCTGGATTGTTCAACTCATATTTACTAAGCGTCCGAGTCCCTGTAATTTCCACAAACGGTTCATAGAATTGATTAAGTGCAGCTCGTTGGACTTTGCCGATGGCATCGGTGGATAAATCAGTGCAGGCACGAACTTATCGGATTCAGTTTTGTACATCAGTCCTAGCCATAAATCTGCGCAGACCAGACAATTGTCTTTAAGTTGGTCATAAATCTTTAGGGGGCAAAACTTCACGCAAATGTCTGATTATCGGATAGCAAATGCCGATTCCCATTCCCATTCCCAGTTGTAGTTCCCGCTGGTTTATGGTTTCACAGGGGATTGTGCATTGGATTGCAGACGGCGTTACGGGGCTCATTAAGAAATCCGTTCGTGGGCCGTAAAAATATTATCGACAACGCAATCGGTTGTGTGGCAAATTTCAAGTTGACGTTTGAGTGGTTCAATTTGCTCGCCCCACATGATCCATCACGTGCTCTGACGTCACTGGGCAATTATGGCGCCATATAGTGGAAATAAAACATTAATAGCTCCTTATTGGTGTCAGGCAAATGAAAATCGATGTTTAATGTTAGTGAGTGATTATCAGAAACCAATTAAGATACGTTATCGTTAAACAAATTACCATTAAGTCTAATGCAATTTTGAATAATTTTGTGAGGAGTTGTTTCGTAAATTTCGCCTAACAAACGAAACATTTAATTTATGGGCATTCAGAGCTTATCTATGCCAACACTGATAACCCCGCATTGTTAACCCTAAGGAAGCTAATAAAAATTTAACTAACACGCGCATTAGCAGCATGATTGCCAACGTGGCGTATGGGTCTCAAAATAGCCATGAAATATTCACAAGTGGTTTGATAACAAATTATGGAATCATACACATTTTGGTCCTTCATGACTCTTTAAGGATACTTTCGATTTCAATCACGACACTTACACTGCAGCACCAAAAATGTATTACTGAGGGCTTTGCTATTTTTTCGCGACCTGCCACCTCAGCGGCGCAGAAAGAACTGTGCGATCGCCTAAGACCTGTGGAGCTCTATGGCCAATTAGACCGGGCTAATCTAAACAACGCACCCATACTCTCGCCAAAACGCGGCTAAATGCCATGGGAGAGCGGCCATAATCTTTGTGCCCACACTTTTTATCACACGCTCGGAGCCACTTTGCGATTGTGGCCCGCAGAACAGGCCAACAGCTTATCGCCGGTCAGAGAAGGTAATCGTAATCGGCGAGTAGCCGAAACACAATTATTGCCGTCCACTCCCCGATTACTGGTCACTTTTCTTGTGGCCATTCTTCGCAGCTTTATCAATGATTGAGTGTAAGCACGAGTTGGCCAACGCCACACAATTCCATTACCTGATTGACACTATTCGGGCGGGTCCCCTGTGTTGCAACAATGTGACACCCGCTGATATCATACTGCCACTGCTGCAGAGTTTATTAGGGACCCATTACCAAGTGATGGACGGAGTGATCAATCAATCATCGCGGAATTGGATTGGCAGTCATACAAAAGGTGATAGCCGCGTTGGTCAAATAAGATATTAAAGTCATAAAAGTGGAAAAATAAGCTCATTTTAGAATTCCAAGGGAAATTCCATTTCCATTATTTGTATTTCTTATTTTTATACCCGTTACTCGTAGAGTAAAAGGGTATATTGTATTCGTGCAAAAGTATGTAACAGGTAGAAGGAAGCGTTTCCGACCCTATAAAGTATATATATTCTTGATCAGGGTCACTAGTCGAGTCGATCTAGCCATGTCCGTCTGTCCGTCTGTCTGTCTGTCCGTATGAACGCTGAGATCTCGGAAACTACAAAAGCTAGAAGATTGGCATTTTGCATGCAGATTCTAGGAGTTCCTACGCAGCGCAAGTTTGTTTCAAAAAGGTGCCACGCCCCCTTAACGCCCACAATCGCTAATATACGATTTTAAAAATTTAAATATTTCGGAAAAGTAAAAATGCAGTTTTATTGTATTTATCAATACCTATCGAAATGTAGAAGAAATTTTTCAAATCTGACCATTCGTTAAAAAGTTATGCGTGATCAAAGTTTCTATCTCCATCTCCCTCGCACTCCCTTTACCTGAGTAACGGGTATCTGATAGTCGGGGCACCCGACTATAGCGTTCTCTCTTGTTCGTAATGTAGTGGAATAGTTCCAGATAAAAATATAAAAAGTTTTTTCAGTTTAATAAAAATTTTAAAACTAAAAATTTTAATTTGAAAATATATATCTTCCTTACAAATTTGGCATTGCAAGAACAAATTGAAGTTTCCTGAAATAATTAAGATAACAAGAGCCACTCGCAATCCTTAGTTGGGCGCCACTTCCAAACTTAATAATGTATCAAAATCAGAAAAATTGATAAACAGATAAATCTTTACGGACTTTTGTCCAAAAAGCATACAAAGTGTATACAAATTATTGTAATATTTAAAAAAAATGTTTTTTTTTTCGATTCCTGAATTATCTTGCTCACGTTGAAAATAGCTTTAAGCTTAATGTACAATCCTTTCCAGGGACTTACACCTCCACTGTGCCAACTCCAATAATTTTGCCTGGTTTTAACCCGCTTATCTCCTGCTGAGAGTGGCACAACCCAAAGCAACCGACCCACCTGTGTAATACGCGGGGATTACTGAAAGATTTCTGCCAAGACGTGTGAAGGGAAGGCGGCCTGGCAGCCTTATGTCTGCTCAATTGGTATTAGTCCCAGAGTCAAGTGCTTTGTTTATCAGCCGCGTTCTATGGAAACAGTCTTGAGTACGCCGGCCCTATCGTGAGTCACGTGCTCCGGTTGGTATGGCAACGTTTGATTACCGGAGCACATGATTCATTAGAAATTATTCGCAAATTCACTCTCCAAATAATGTCCCATAAATCTCTGATATCTAACTATTCCATTTGGATGGACATTTTACAAAATAAAACATAGAACTTAAAAGAAATTTGAATTTACATGTATATTTAAAACCTACAAAACACAGTAAATATATATATGAAATAAAATAGTTGTGATAATAAATGATTCTCCTTAAATAATAATTTGGTTTAAAGCATTATCTAATCTGTATGTCTTTGCAGAGCGTATTATAATTTCAGATAATTTTATTTTCAACCCTATAAAGAATATATATTCTTGATCAGCATCACCAGACGAGTCGAGCCAAGCCAACTGAAAGATTTATATTCAAAATTACTGCGTAAAAGTTACTGATCTCCTATGAAACTATAAGGCTAAGTTCTAGGTCCACTCCTATTAGAAATAAAGTTGTCTTCTATAAATTAGGATTTATTACATTGTTGTGCAAAACTATGATAAGCTACGAACGTCATTTATTATTATCATTCTCATAGATGACGCAGATTCATGGGAACTGCATTAACTATGTAATTAGTATAATTTTCGGCTACACTTGACTGATAAGCTGCGTTTTGTTTGGTCCGCGGATGATAAGAGACCACCTGCCGTTCGGTGGTCATTACAAGGCTTCGGTCCAGTTTTGCTAATTAAAAAATTCCACCTAATGAGCTTAAGCATCTTAATTTATGCTATTTAAATGAGCTCAAATGCACTTTTTCACACACGCACACATGGAAAGGGGAGAAAAACGGACGGAGACCGCAAATAAATCGCATACAACTTTAAGCTGCAACAACATCATCATCCTCGTGGCGCGGCTCCTAATGCCACATAATGACGCTGATAATGGCCATCAGTTAGCGAGTGTGTGTGAGTGTGTTTGTTGCCGAGGAGAGGAGGATGAAAAAGGAATTTAGCTGCCAGCACGTTCAACTTTTCGCTGTTGCACATTAAATGGGGTATGGTCGGGGGGCCATGTGTTGGACTCACACTGTTGGGTAATGGGCGTCACCATTCCGTCTGCTCTGCGCCAAAAAACGCAGTTAACATGGAAGTAGGAGTACACTGTAAGAAACATGAAAGGAAACTTACTTTGTTAAGCCAAGGCTAATACCAATGCACTTAAGAAAAAATGTATACACTTTATACACTAGTTCCTATTTTTAGAATTCTTAATTATACTTCTAAACCATACCAGATACGATTGGGGAAAATAATGTAATTTTTTTTTTGGTAAATGATAAAATTTCACATGTTTATTTAACTAACAGATTTTTGCGTACTTTCATATAAATTGAGAATATATATCTGAATATGAATATTTGTTTTTGTAAATCACTAAAAAAAGGACATTTCTGAGTTGCACGCTCACTCTAGAATTTGCTGAGTCGCATAAGCCATAAACGTCATTTAAAAAAGTACGTACTCGATAATATAACATTTATTTTACTATATTTGCTTGATACAGCAAACGGCAGTTTTAAAAATATTTAAAGAATATATAAGACTTAGAAGAAAAAATAAGGGTCAATATGTACATACTTATACATATCCCCCTTAAGCAACTCTTAAGATATTATTTTAAGTTTAAAATGTTATATTTTCTAAAACCAAAAAGAAGTTTCTTTTTGTCAGTGGTCAATTTCTCCAGTATTTTTCGGCACTTCTGATGACTGGTTTCTGGCATGGCCAATAAGTAAGTTGTTGCGTGCGGTACTCTGGATTAGTTTAATGCCAATATGTACGAGTTGCAACAAAATGGCCTGCGGTGTAAGAGCTTTTTGGTGCGGTCTGCACAAACGTGCAGCCAATTGGATTCTGATGTGTTTACGAACGAAAAGTGCAAATCTGCCCCGTTTTATGTGCCGATTGCCCGTTGCAATTGCAGTTCCAGTGGCAACAGCCAGCTCGTTATCTTTAGTGATTTTTGGCCGGGCTTTATTGTGGGTAAACACATGCCTGGAATGAAATTTCGTATGTATACTGGGCTAGTGAGTCAGAAGTTCGTAAGACGGCAGCTTATCAGTGGGTTATCTTTTATGGCTCGGGTTTATCGTTTTTTCACTCTTGATTAAACAATTAGGCACTGTGTGCCCTTGATTTATGCTGTACTATAAAAACTGAATAAAATTCAATTAACAGTTTAAGTTAGTTGTAATTTTGTTTGCCTTATGCTTGGCCTGTTTCCGCTTTGTTATCAATTTTTGCTTGCAGCAGTCCACTATGCTGGCATGTGTATAAGTGTTGCCGCTTTATGGCTCGTAAAATAAAAACTAATGCTAAATAAATAAGAATGGGCTCAAATGAAATTAAAGTATCCAAAACGAAAACGAACAATCAGCACGATTACGAACTACCAAAAAGAGAACTCACCTCGACCTGCCACGCCCCCGTTGCCCATCCCCCAAGGGTTCCCAAAAGTATGCTACGTAAAATTTAACATTAACAGCAGCCGTGGCAGCAACGTCATTTCGTATTTATTGTATTACCTTTGTCAGCATATCTAACATTTATTTTTTGTTCCGCCGCTCTTTCGGGTGATGTTTAATACTTATTATTTTTTGTAGCTACCGGGGGGCTTTACTGTTATTACCTCGCCTCGTTTTTTCGTTGTTTTGTTTTCCATTCAAGATGAAAAAATCCAATTTTCTGCTTAAAGCATTTTCATAATGCCAAAGCCCCAAAAAGCCCCCTCTCGAAAATCCCCCAGCGAAAAGGGTTCGGCTATTGTCGCTGTTGCCGTGATGTTTTTCACTTTTGTTCCGCAATAATGTACGTAATTTGTTCAGAAATGAAAATGTGTGAAAATGTTGGAAAAACCACCGCTAATATTCCATGCCACATGCGAAATGATATACTGTGGCTGTGGCTAAAACAATGTTACGACTTAAACAACAATTGCGGGCAGTCTAGACAATGAATTTATTTGTTGTTTATGTGATTATTTGGAATAAGTAATGTTTTGCATTATTTGAGAGGACTGTTAAAAATGTGTACTTTGCTATTCTTTAACTTCTTTAATGAATAAATTTTAAAATTCTTTTTTGAAATATATTCTATTGCTTTTTTTCTTTTTCTTTAATAAAAAGATTAAAATCCGTTCTGAAAACTTTAAAAGTTTAGTATTATTTTATTTAAAATATAATATAATCTGAAATAAAAAAGTTAATATGTATTTTATTTAACTATTTGAGCCTACAATATTTGTAAGACTACATTGCATATAAATGTGGAACTGAAAATCATTTTGTGGTATTAGTATATATTCTAAAAGGCACATTTTAATGAGCCTTTTATTTCTTGAAATCTCAGTACCTGTAACCTTTTTTTTACAAACCGCAGCGACAACCGTGCGACTCCACTCGCTCACCTGGTGTCCTCTGCCCCGAACAGTGACAATTGTGGGCATTGTTACGGGTATTACTCATACGCCACGTTGTGCGCCAGCTCAACTGCAATGCATATCAGTTTGGAATTATGCAGGGGAAAAACGGAAAAGTAAACCGAGTGGGGGCATAAAGCCGCGCTGCGTCATGTCGTGCATAAAAGTCAACTGTTGCGTTCCCCCTCGCCACACAGCTGGCTTCAAACAATGGCAAAAATATCATCGTAGTGGCTCCTGTGAGTCTGCCGTGCTTGTCTCAATTTGCTCGGTGCTGCGTATGCTCAACTATATTATATGATTATTTTTTATTTTCATTTTCATTGTTATGGCTGAAGTGTTATGGGCCAGCCTGTTGCTCATGTATGCCATGTACTTTGTCTAAATTGAATTATAAAACATTTCTGCAAGATGACTGCTTCGCAACGAAATAAAAAAATATTTTCATTAATTAAATTGAATCTTAATAAAAAACTTTGACATTTGATTTCTCACAATAAAACTAAACTGAAAATATAAGGTTTTTAGGACATTTAATGTATGTTTTTGATTGATATGAATTTAATTGTTCTGTTACGTAAAATATTTATTTAAATTTTTACCTTTTGTAAAAACGTATTTAATTTTTTAAAGGATTCATAATGCGGCTAAAATAAAAAATATTTATACAATTTATTGAGGCATTTTATTTTAATGACCGCAGATAACTTTTTTACTTATTGGGATCTTACATCGGATTTCCCTGAGTATGGATCGAAAATAAATATGCATTGCAATTACCTTGACACAATTGAATTTCCCGGAGAAAAATCTTCAAAAGCAAGCGTCATTGATTTGGGCCGGGACCCCTTCGTCAACCAATCCCTGTATTTTCCCTTTCCAATGCCAATTTCCCGGCAGGCCACGTGCTCGGCAACCTCGGGACATGCCAAAATATCCTGGAGCCACCGCCGACACGTTGCCAATTCGCTGTGCATCCTTTTGGTACCACAACAACAACTTCCAAAAGAAATTCGGAAAAAAAAACAGAAGAGAGAAGAAAATTCGTTAGGTCAAAGTTTATAGACCCTATAAAAAAAAAATATTTTTTAAATAAAAGTTTAACTATTTTTATGCGTTCCTATAAAATTGATAAATATATTTTGAAGTTGTGCAAATTTCTATATAACTTGTCGTCTATAAACGGAAAAAACAAAAAATGTTGTATTGTTTTTTTAATTTTTCAATCTTTCTGTCAGCATTGTTATATAGTAGTCCGATTTTTATAAAATGTATTCTACCATAGGTTCTTGGGTGATTGATTTTTCTGTTAATGCCGTCCCAAAGTAAATATACCTTATACCCGAAAGAAAGGGTATGAAACCATTGACACCATGCGGAAAGTTTCGGCACAAGGTCGCCCGCCCTAGAGCCGAAAGGTTAGCCTATACCTATTGGGGTTGGGATTTTGGGGAACGCTTCAAAATTGGCTTTATTTGAATTAAATTTTATTTTATTTCATTTCATTTCATTTTTCGTGGAGCGTGGAAGGCGTTTGAGGACGGGCGCGACGCTCTTCGCTTTCAATTGAATTTGACTGCTGTCAATCACGTGCTGCATACGCTTCACTTGGCTGTAAAATTCAAATTTTATGCTAATTTTACGCAGGGCGATCAGCGAGTCGCAGGCGTGGCATTGTTGGCTCTCGTCAAAGGGTTAAATGTGTTAAATATTGATTGGTTTAGCCCGTCGATCTGAGCCCCTACGCAACCAATGCGGGGCAGCATAGGAAAAGGAAAAAACACAAATGACGTTTTAAGCGCGCCCTTAAAAAGAGATTTGTCAACAGTTGCAATGCGGCAGGAGGCGGCGAGAGGCAGGGGCGTGGCAGTGCGGGTCGTGGCAGAGCCAGTAGAAAAAACGCAGGAAACTAAACCAGGCCAGATAAAGGAAGGGAAATTGGGAGACTGAGAGTAGGGGCCGTTAATTTGCCTTTGATTATGTAATGGCAACGCGAAAGCAGCGAATACAAAAGTTGGCAAATGGAAATCAATGGGGAAAGCTTCTTCATTCAGAGCAGAAAATAGTTTATCGTAGTCCGCTAATATAAAAATGTATCTGTATAATTAAAAGATTTAACAAAAGATATCCAATTGTTTTGCCATTTTGCAAATACATTTTTATTTTATTGGAAGCCTCAAGCAAGTCAAATGTTGATATTTAAACGATTATATTTAAACATAAAACAAAGAAAATGCCGAAAAACAGCTAGATCCTTTTGTGTGCATCTAATAGCAATTAAATAAGTTTATCATCCAAAATATTAAAAAAAATAATTATAGACCTCAAAAAGCAAATTACATGCTTTTTTTTATTATTTGTTGCCCTTGCATAGTCTACTCTATTTTTGTGCCTATTGCTTAAAGCAAAACTTTCGCTTTTCAAAATCTTACACAAAACATCAGCATTGTAAGTATATATCTACCCATCACCCTTATTTATGCATTTTTTTTTGGTAATTTATAGTAGCTGCTCTTGTGTTGATGTTGATAAATTGTTGGATGCCAAGGGTTAACTCGGCAAATCCGGCAGTTTTATGTTTATCAAGATTTATGGACCATTCTTTAAAAGTTCAAGTTTACCTCTTACTGTGGGCAGTCGACTACCTTTTTCTTGTAATAGTATTTTTTTTTTTTTTTTTTTTTTTTTTTTTTTTTTTTTTTCCTTCCCCCCCGGGGGGATTTTTTTTTTTTTTTTAAGGGGGGGGGTCGACTACCTTTGTGCGAAGGTGTTTGCAGATAATCTACAATAATAAATTTATTGGCAACAATTTTTGATTTATTATGCCATGTGAATAATATAAATAGCTCACCACCTCTCTCACATATGACACTAATGATGCGGCGCCAGCTTTGACGCTTTACCTTTTCTTTTTTCGGAGATCCAGCTCAAAGCCTGGATTTTCTCCATTTTCCATCGCCATTGTGTGTGGCCAAGAATGTGCAAAAAGTCATAAGAAAAGGATGCCTCGGCAGAGTTTTAAGTTGCCGTACAGCCTTGGGCATCGGATAGGACATTGACTGGCTCCTGTTCTCTAGTTACCCTTTTCCGCTGCCCAGCCTTTGTTGATGTTATTAACATGGATTTTTACAAGCCATAAACCCATATTTGGCCAAGCCTTTTGTCCTGCGCCCTCCATTGCTACATAAAATGCCAAAGCTCCCAGCTGCGCCGCCTCATTCCTCTATATTTAGTTGTCCTTTTTCTTACGGTGTAGGCGAGAAGTGTTGGATTGGGTGGCTTGGGCTTTATCATTAGGGATCTTTGTATTTCGACACTGCGGAGCGAAAAATATTATATATTAGAATTTGTGCTCAATCTTTGATTATGAAAGTGTATAAATAGCGGCTGATTGAAAGATAAATTTATGTACATATATAGGTTTATGTAAAGAACACAGAATAGACAACCAACTTAGTTTTTTGATTCCATAAATATAATATTAAATAAGAAGTGGAGGCGCCTAATTCTTTTTTTTTAACTTTTATCGATTTTAGCTTAAAAATTTGTAAACTTATAACATGGACAAAATATAGAATTTGTTATGTATTATAATGAGTTTTTAAACAAAATAAAATCCACTTTTAATAGATTCTGAAAGATAGTATATAATTGGTTAAATATCCTAATAACATATAGAATTCTGTAACTACTCGCTTACAAATTATATATATATATAGAAACATACCTTTAGGAAGAGTAATTGTTAATAGGTACTCTGGGTGCCGAAAGCTAGGACTTATCCGCACAGATTTTATTAGCGTGTAAAGTTTGCCTTCCATTTCGTGTCGTCGTCGGGTCGCCTTAAGTGGCCGGGTCGCTATGCACGTTTTCAATATATCTCATATTGTTTGGCCGTGAGCGGCGCGTGTTTATTTGCTTTGTGGTATTTATACACGATCCGACTGGGTGGGGCAATCAGGGGTTAAGGCTGCGGCTGGGCCCTGGTCCGACGGCTTATGCATAAGGTATTGAAGTGGCCAACTACTTAGCGGTTTTTGGGAGCCCAAGCCCCTGGGAGTGTTATTAATAACATTGGGCACTTTTATTATACAGATTATTAAGGTGGAGTCCGGGAAAAGCTCCCATTTTCTAGCACCAGCTTTATGACCATTCCAATACCAATCCCAGTCCCAATTGGGCTAATCTACTCTCTGTAAATCTTTAATGTTTAGTTCTCATGTAGCTGCGTGTTTTATCCGCTGACACAGTGACAGTCATAAAAAATGCTCACAGATAATTTATGTATCACGAATTTGCCTTCGCCTGTCAACAATTTGTTTGGCATTATTGGCTGAGTTATGACTTTGTCGGCGGGGGGCGGGCTCTGATTGGAATTGGAGCACGAACCTGGCATGTCTTGCTTCTGATTAGGAATACATAATTTATTTGCGTTTGCATGATTTCCTTTTAATTCAATTTATTTTCTCCCTAGTTTTATTCATAATTAAAAGGGGAATGCCAACACGGAAGTGTATTAGTTGATTAAAATATAGGGAGACTTTTTATTTATGGCCAACTCCTTAAAAGGAATATCTTCTGTCGTGGATTTTTCTCATCAAACGTTTTTTCTTCGTTGGGGGCAAAAACCTAGCCTACTTTTTTGAGATTCATTTTGATTTGTTTTGCTTGTTTTGTCGGTTTGCTTGAGCTCAACAATGGCTACAATGTCAACGACCACAGATGAAACAGATGAAAACCGAAATCGAGAAACATAGATCATCGACTGCCCCGACCCTTGGTGATAAAAAGTCACATCAATTTTCAAGAGCTGACCGCAAACGTGCGAGGACGCCATGTGCATTCGGTCCATCAGTGCGAGAGAGGGAGACGGAGTATATTTACAGCAGAGGTCAAATAACTAATGACATTTAAAAATATTACACACCCAAAAAGGTTGGTTTCCAATCGTATTACAATATAATTGTTCCTTAAAATAAACTTTGAAAATGTTTTGAAAATAAACATACATATAAGCGTATTTATTTGCAAATATCTGTATATTGACAATTGAAGTTTATTGCTCCGTTTCAGTTATTTTTTATACATATATATATAACTTTTTTAGAAGTGAAAAGGATTAAAAATGTAATCATATTAAATATAGAGATATAAGTGAAGTATTTGAAACTTCTAAAATAATGACGACTAGTAAAATTAGTATTTATTATGGTTCGTTTTTGCTTTCTAATTTATTTAAAATATTTAATATATAATTTTTCAAAATTATTTCATCAAATTTAATATTTATTTAGATTATTGCTAAAGAAACCTACAAGAAAACCTACACTGATGGAACTCCATTTAATCTTGAAATCTAGACATTTTCATTTTAATTTGGGCTTACAAATGTTTTTTAAACCATACCCTACTCACTTGACCGCAGCTGTCTGTGTGGTCTAATAAAATGAGTTGTCGAAAACGCTGCACAACAAGCACGCTGCAAATATATTGACTGACAGGCAGGACTGTCAAATCCAACCAGGACCAGTGAAAGGACGACGACGAGGACACTATGCGACTTTTGAACGTTGACTTGGAAATTGAGTGAGTGCCGTGTGTGTGCGAGAGTGGGTAAATGACTTTGCAAATGGACATGCCAAAAAAATGTAAAGCAGTCGCCTGTGCCGCCCCAGATGGACGGCAGTCCGTCCAATCATGGCCATTTCTCAACTCAGCTCGACTCTTGGTGCACTTTTTCCCTTTCGTTAACAAATCGAGGGAACGGAGGCCTGGTTACAACTGGTTTTTCGGCTTTCCAGTGCGAGTGTGTTCATTTTCAAACCCACAACAAAGCGGAAACGTATTGACAACGAAGGAAATGGACTTAAGCCATGATTTATAGTCTACGGATTTTCCATTTAAGTTTATTGGTTTTCTGTAAATGCAACTGGCAAGGGGGCAGGGGTCTCCCCAAAAAGATATTCGCATTGCAAGTGGCCAGCAACATAAGCTCATTGCAACACTATCCTCTTCCAACCCACTTTGCCATTCCCCTTGCGATTTTCAGCAAGTTCTGCTCCGGCTTTCCTTGGCTTTTGAAGTTTAGTTTTCGACTGGGGAATCCTGGAGGAAACTGCCCGGGGATTGGGTTGGCGTCGGCTTCGATTTATGCTTTTGAGTTGCAACTTTTGGAAATTGCTCATGTTTCACACATTGGCCGCATTCGTTGTTGAAGTTGTGCGGAAAATAGATTTCTGCCGGCAGGGAAATCCCGCTTGGTCAAGTCCATCCATATCCCATGCAAAGCTGCAACTTTTACACTTGTCCCGGCATCCAATCGAAACAATGACCAGAAGTAATTGCCAATTTGGTAAGAGTTTCAATACTGGGAAATGGTGCAGGAACTTCCACTTGAGTTACTGTTGCTTTAAATTCTTTGGGTATCGATTGTTCTGAAGTTTCGAGTTAGAAACAATTTGATATTTTCAGCTCATCAGTTTGCCAGGAGGTGCCTTCATCTGTAAAGTTCCATGCTCTGCAATATCCAACTTTATGTGTATTTAAAGGGCGAAACAAAAATCTTTGAAAACTTATGTTTTTGGTATATTCGACTTATTTCATTTTTGGAGGAGGCTTAAAAATGGACTTATTACTCAATTACATTAAAGTCTTCCTCTTTAAATCGAGTATTCGATTCAAACAATGAGGAAGGCTCGGAAAATTTGGGAAATTACCAGCCATCCTGCATCCACAAAGCTGGGACACACAAAGCCCAAGCATATTGTTTGCGGGTAGTAATGTACAAGTAATGCGACATAATTTGTTAAAGGTATTTTAATGTCCGAGCATCTGCCAGGCTTCTTGTTCATATATGGAATATGGGCATTAAGAGCGGCGCAGTGCACAGCAGCAGGGGCAAATCTATTAACACATTTTACAAGCAAATACTTAATGCCATAACAACTTGGGCAGTCGTCTGGCCATGTTTACAAACACCGTAAACTGACTTCCGCTCCGTAAACTTGGCTTTGGCACACATAAAGACGATGGCGAGTGCCCCATGCCAAATTTGCCGGTTTCCAAGTGTTTGCCAGTCAACATTTAACTGGAAAACAAATTGGGAAACAATGACTTCCTCCATCGATCCGATTTTCCACTGGCCCTGTTTTGGGGACTCCGATTTTCCACATGATGAAAATTAATTTGGCAAACGTCTTAGTTGCACAATCGATACCTAAGCAAGCAGTTCATGTTCATTTGAGAGCATAATTATGTGCCTTCATATTGGCTTCTGCCACGTGGATATCTGTGTGCGTATCGGCTACACGTGCCAAGTGTTCGGCGACAACAATATTAGGAAAACTACTGGGGGGAAATATGAAAAATCCATTTTCCTGGGCTATCAATCAAGCCACCCACAGCAGTCGTCTTTCCGAAGTCACTTGCCCACTAATAGACATGCAGGAGCATCGGTTCACCCACTCGTCTTTAGCTGAGTGTGCTTATTAAGAGAGGCCCATCTTTCATCTCTGCTAAAGGAAGTTGTTTACTTGCTGAGGGTATTTAGTTATCCTGGAAAGGCTTGTCATAATAAATTATAATTTGTATTCACTAAGAATTTTTGTAAGAAGCAATATAAGACCGATTCTTAAAATATTTTAAGTTCAACGTCCACTATATAAGTATTTAACAAAAATTTCAAAAATAATTATGATTATTGTATATAAATAAGATTTATTAACAATCAAACAAAATATTTTTTTAATCAAAAATAAAGAAATCTTTGTGTTATCTCGCCTAAACTTTGACCTTATAAATTTATAAGTTTATTGTTAATACTATAAATTATAAGACTATTAACATCGTTTTTATATCACTTCCTTGTCACTATATTTATTTAAATTGCTAAAATGTATAGCTCATAATTATAATGTCATTATTTATAATAAGTTATTCGTTATCGTTGACAAGTGAATAACGATTCATTGTTTGAATGTAAAATCACCTCAAATGAATCCCCAAGGGCATGCAAATATTCGTTTTGCGATACAAGCTTTCATTGTTATCTTGAACAATTTCTGGGTGACATGCGTGAAATCCGCGTGAAATGTGTGAATGCAAGGAACACTCCCTTTCACTCAGTTTCCTTTTGTGGTTGCCTTTGGTTTTCGGAAGTGTTTTGTGCGGGTGGTTTTGGCGTCCTTCAAAATCTCAAATGTCACATAACTAAAACATCAGACGGTCGAGTGCCCCGGGCTTTGCAAATCAACTGCGACCGCTGCTCAACAAAGTGTCAGGCCTGAACCGCCTGAAAATGACTCCTTTCCCACTGCCAAATAGCCCCGATATGCAGCGCATAAATGATAAATGACTGCGGCCCTGAAAGAGAGATAGTGACGAGGTTACGCCGGCAAACTACTTTGACAAATGGGTCCCAGACATGGATGTGCATCCCTTTCGCAACGGCAGGACCCATTTTGCATGCGCCTCGTCGGCTTTATTATAAACTCGCATAATCGCTAAGCACTTGGCTTTGGGTCGAAGCACTTTTCCTTAGCCAACCCCCGTTGAACTTGTCAGGAGTTGCTTAGCTCACTCGTTAGCAAATAGTTAAAGCCACTGTAAAAAATACGCTGTAAAAAAGAATATTATTTTTTACTAAAATGGTAATTTTGTATCTTAATATTCGTATATACAAAGTAATTGGCTTTCTATAGTTACTTTTATTAAATGTCATTCTCCAAATCCCATTGTATTATATATTTTTATTTCTGCAGTTTACTGCCTCCAAAAATATGTTTCCAATGGTATTTCAGAATATATTTTTAATTTACTGTGTTTCTTGATATTATAATAAAGAGTTGTGCTCTTAATAGTTTCTCTTCTTAACTTAAATTAAAGCTTACCCACAGCAAGCTATTTTCTCAGATAAATCATAGTTTTAAAAGTTTACCCCAAGTCTTAAACTGAGATTCAGCTTGGTCGCCTTCCCTGAAACTTTTCTCTCAATGTTTTGTCCGTACTGCTTGGCAGATTTCTTTGTATGCAAAAGATGATTAATGTGCCCCAGACAATCCAAGACCGAGACCCAGACATCCGAGGGTCGTACTCCTTTGGGGGTGCCAACTTGTAGCCAGTTAATTGAGCGCTTGATACGCTTGGCAATGCCTTTGCCCATTTTTGTGAGAACGCCTTTTCAATGGCTTTCAATTGCAGTGGTGGCAACTAAAAAACGAGCCCAACTGCATGTCAAAAAGTCAAACTCAACAAATGGCAGCCGAAACTTCATTAAAAAAGGACCAAGGACCACAAGGAGCACAAAAGGAAGCCCGACAGGAGGATCAGGGAGCCAGGAGCAGAAGACTGCAGTGCACTCGTGTTTTTCTGGGTTATAACAATGCGGCAAGCAGAACTTGACTTTTAATGTTTCCTCAATTAGAAGGCACACAAAAGCGCCAGCCAAAAAGGTGAAGTCGTGTCGCTGTCGCCCTGCCCTCCAACAACATTCTGAAAAAAGCATAAAAATTGACTGAGCAAAGGAAAAGGAAAAGAAAAAACTTAAATGCGCATTAATAACAAAGTGCAGACCGTTCTGGAGTGGTGGTAGTTGTTCAAGTAGAGCCCGGCAATAAAATACTTGCAAAATAGATGCAGCCAGTGCCAGGAGGTGAAGTCAACGACTCAGCAGCCACAACAGAAAAGAGGGGCACCCGGGGTCGAGTCGAGTTGGCCGGGGAGCATAACTCAAAAAAGGTTAGACAAGTCGGCGATGACAAAAATTGTGGGGTAGCGAACCAAATAGTGCCAGCACTCGGGGCTCCACACAAAAATACAATTTGAGACTTGGATATCGCTGTTTTTTAACGAACTTATTTATTTGTTTTCACTATAAAAACGTCTTATATTTAGACACTACACACAATGCTTTCATTTTAAAAGGTGAACAACCGAATAAGTTCAATTTTTTTGTTAAGAATAAATCAAAACCATATATTTATTTTTCCTAGAAGCAAAAATAAAGAAAATTCGATGTGACGAGAGAGCACTGAATAAACAATAGGGGTATATTTCCATATCGGTATATATTTTTATCTCTATTTATATTAATTTTTATTAAATTTTAAAATATTTTGTTTTTATTTTATTTTTTGGGACGAATAATGTATATTTTTAATAAAATAATTGAGTGACTATTTCAGCATCATTCCACAATATTTCCTCTTAAAATGTAAAAACAATATGAGCAAGAGAAATTTCTAATCGGTGGGAATAACTTGTGTCACTCTCCAAAATATTTTTGTTTTAATTCCACAGAGAAATTTTTAGGCTTACCATCTGTTTTTTAATTCTTTATTTTGGGAAACTCTAAACAATTTTTATAAATGTCCGTATTTTTCATCTTATCCTTAAGTCAATAATTCGATTTTCCTAACATCGAATGGTTTTTCTTAGTGCAGCCCCTCAGTCCTCTCTCAACCCGCAGAACTTCGCTTTTCCTGCAGGAAATGGCAGCACGTTCGGTACACAAAACTGATGCAGCTGCAGAGGAGCGGAGCTCCGAAATGGCCGCCTGGGAAGGCGAAGGGGAGCGTGTGGCTGTCTAAGAAGATTGATGATGTGCAGCCGCAGAGGTGCTGTAAGTGGAGATGTGGGCTTGGAGCCGGGCACCAGGTCCTGGGAACTGGGAACTGGTAACTGGCAGTGGCCAACTCCGCAGACCGGCATCTGCTTAGCCCGGCTTAACTTTATGCTGACAGCGCCTTGGCACTTGCCAAGTACTTGGCCAATCTACCAACACTCCCTTACCCCTCACCGATCAGACCTCTTTTAGCTGATTTGCTGCGTGTTTGGCCACCGCAGTGGAATCCTGCATTCATTGTTGCTGATTTTGAATTTGCACTTTTGCCACCGGGCAGCAATCATATATCATTGTGGGCGTTGCCGTGTAGTTCCGACTAAGGGGCTTGGCTTTTTTAAATGTGCCGAGTATGTGGCAAGAATTGTCTACAGGTTGGGCTCCAGGTGACATTGTGGTTAATCAGCTTGTAGCATGGACTTTCTCAGAAGCAACTAAAGTGATTTAAAGAAAAATAGGTCAAATAAAATATCACGGTTTTGATTCATGAATAACATTAATTAAACAGTGCATCATTGCTTTAAAATTACATTCATTGCTTAACATGAGTTTTCAATGTGTAGGAATATTTAATAGGTAATATTTTTTTCTCAATAACTATTCAATATTGCTTTGTATAAAAACTTGTTGAAATAAAAGAAATATTGAGAAAAAAGTGATTAAATACTGTAATAAGTTAAAGGTTTTTTCCACTTTTATATAAATAACAAACTCTTGGCTTTTAGTACCATAATTATTTATATAACGTTTTCCACATAAACTCATTTTTATTATTTGGAGTACATAAAAAATGTTTGTTGTTGGAAAGCAGCCCTCGTAGTTTTGAGTGGCTGAATAGAAAATTTAAGAGTTGAATTCGGTTTTCCCAGTGATTTCGAAAAAGAGTTTTACCAAATATACGATATTTTTTCCATTCTTTAGCCATCTCATTTATTTAATGAAATGATTTTCTGATTTATTTGCTTAAAATCCTTTTTGGATGGAAGTTTGTTTTGACTTTCATCCGCGGTCAATCGAAAATGGACTTGGAAATCCCACAAAAAGTCCCGAGGCCGTAAGCTTAAATAAATTCAATTAAAACTGTCAGCAGGTGCAAACAATTGACGTTTTCTGTGGCTGATTCAATTATCAATTTCGCCAGCGTTCACCCCTTTGCCTGGCCGCCGTCTTAAATACACATAAAAAGGCATAGCAGGAAAATCAATATCAGGAAACTAAGCTCAGCACAATGTTCGAACTTCCATTCAACTGCCACCTGCAGTGGCTAAAAAATTACCTTTTGAAAGTGGCCGCTGAAGAAAAACGAAGTCAAAAAATACCCGGCAGTTCTTTGCGACATGTTTTATTTGCATTGTCGTTGTCGTCATCCTTCTTATCGTCTGTTGGTGGCACTGGCTATAACCAAATCTACGGGATACCCTGAACAAAAAGGGTTTGGCCTGGCTGAAGTTAAAATAACTTGAAGGAGCTATTTTGAATTTAAATGCAATTTTTATGTAAACTTTTTCTGTTTTGCAAAAAAAAGAGGCCCGAGCTTATTATCATTTAATAACATCTTACTTTTAACCATAAAATGCATCTTTTTACAGTGTAACAGGTAAGATAATCGAAAGAGAATACCGAAGTCCTTCATTTTAGCCTTCGATTTTCCAACGTTTTTCATCCTATGCAGGGAAAATTCAAAGGAGCGAGACAGAGTGAAATGGCACTGGAGAAAGAGACAGCACACTCGGCCAGTTGAGCGCATTATTTATGCATACAACGCTCTTTGAGTCTGCCGCAGTTATTGGCGAACGCCAATTTTTTTCCGAGTATTTTTGCATTCGTTTGGTAAGTACACAGAAAAAAATTTAGGCGTTTATAATAATATGTTCGCTATTTTGTGTTAAAAAAAGTAAACATACGAGCTAAGGGCATTTTCCTTTTAATACGCAAAACTTAAACGGAACTTTGGTATTCTTTGGTATATAGGTGCACTATTTTTAACAGTGTATTGCAGCCTTGTGTGTGCCTGGTGCACCTTCATTTTTTGGGGAAGTCTAGCGTGGTCGAGGTCGCTTTTATTGAACTTCAATGGAGTCATTGATCTTTTGCGCCAGACTCTGTTTGCGGCAACTGTTCAACCCCAATCGCTTTAAAACTCGCATTTAATTCGTAGCCGGCACCATATAAATTTGCGAAGGAGGTTCATCGAGCCCATAACTCACGGGAATTGTTTAATGTTGTCAGCAGCTGCCCGCAGGAGTGGCTGGGTTATCCTTCTGGCTAACCTCCAACAATAACAATAATTTATAAGAATTGATTATGCTGAGTGTGCAATCATAAATCGTCGCCCGACTCGCAGATAAGGCGACAACGACACAACTCCGATCCTTTGGCCCTTGTCCTGGCAGAGCTTAAAGCCATTTTGCGGTTGGAAAAATTTTAAAGAAACCATTGCTGAATACTTGGGCTGGCATTTGCCAATGCTACAACTTTTACGGCTTTTAATAAATGTTTTTATGCCGCTGCAGCAGATTTAATTAGAGCTATCAATCAGTTTTTGCAGTCGGAAGCATGCCGGTCAAATAATCTCCAAATTTCTGCTTCAGTGAAAATTTCCTTACAGAAATCTCTAACGTTTTTATGGCTTCTGTTGGTTATTAAACTAAATTAACTTGCTTGTGTGGGACCATCTTTTTGTGTGTGATTTGCTTTTCGTTTGGATAAAAATCAATTTTATATATGGCTTATTGAAAAATAGTTATTTTGCTCTAAGAAGCTTAAAGTTTTTGCAAAATCGGTTGTATTTTATGATATTTTGTTTTTTCTTCTTGTAAATGCTTTTCCAAGTTAAGCAGAGCAGAAAAGCTGTATGGAAAAAAAATCTTATTTTCTTGTTTAAAACTTTTTAAAAATTATGAATTTATCAATTTACTTTAACTTTGAAAATAAAAAAAGCATATTTGTAAATCATAATCCTTTTATTGGGGAGACTGATTGGTATACTAGCAAATTAAAAACGTGTTGAGCTATTATTATACATTTTTATAGAGCATTGCAATAAAATTAGAATCCACTAGCAAATTATACCACGAATAAAAATAAAATAAGTTAAGTTTATTCCGGTTTCCGCCACTGTTAGCCACTCATGCTAAAATAAATACATTAAAAGCGTGAATCACCGTACCTATTGCCAAATATAAAGCCCCCGGACCGGGCCCAAACTCCCAAATTTCGAAAAGTTTTCTCACGTTTTCCACGGCCAAGTCATAAAAGCAAATCATGTCCGGAGAGGTCTTTCACTAGGCAAAAGCCAAGGCATTTTATTTATGTGCAAAATGCATGAAATTAGAATTTAAAGTGTGACAAAACTTGGGTGACATAAGCCTGCGGCTACTCATCCTCCCCGGAATTATGAAGGCTAACTCAATTACCCAGCCATAAAGAAGTCCTAATAGAATGCCATTGCAGCGTGCTCCTAACCCAATAAAAAAGCAATTTGCTTGCACTGCGCATTTCGGCTAGCATTTATTTTTTATTTATATGTGCGCAAATCATTTTAAAATAATTAAATTTTCCCACAAAAAAGAAGTATGTGCATATGAGGACAACTGGGTGAAATGGCAAAAAAGAACTGCTGCATAAAGGGTCACATGTAGAGCGGCAAATAAAAACCATAATTCGTCTATAAAAATCTCGTAAAAAGGCGGCCAGAAAATGGGAACGAGCAGAAGAAGGGGAAATGGGGATCGGGATCCTGGCTCTGAGCCGAGGGGCGGGCACTTCTGTTTTTCATGTTGCGGCTGCTGTAAACCGAGCCACTTAATGACTTCCGCCATAAACTATTTTCGGTTCAGCTAAATTCCAACAACTTTATTGCCCAGCCCAGGAACAGCAAAAAAGAATACGAGCCGCACGGGGAAAAGGACAAAAATTGCCAATGTATATAGGCGCACGTATATATGAGTGTGTCTACATAAATATGTTAGTGGAAGTCGAAGGCGAGGAACGTAAGTAGCGCGGAATAAGGAAAAATTTTATGTTTGCACAACATAAACAACATTATTTCTTATGGTCCACGAGCACCCAGGAGCGAAGGATACGAATACATATAAATTCGAGATCCTGGCGATGGGGCTGTGTGCTCCTTTGGTTGTCGCCTGGCACCTACACAATCGCAAACGGAATAGAACGAAAAATTAATGATGCAGAAGCCTTCAAGAAATAACCCAGTAGTGAATTGCTTATCTGATCCTAACTTTGTTTTCGAGATATAAATTCGTTTAATTTTTAGCGGCTATTTTTAATGCTGTTATTTATGGCAGAAGCGTTTTGAGCTGGGATTAATGTTTGGATTTTTTGTGCTAGCAGCTGGTTAGAGGGGTAATCTTGGAAACAATATTTGTCGTGGCTTACCTAATGCCTTAATTAAAATGAAAATTAATTTTTTAATTATTTTTATTATTATCTTCGGCTGAAATTTACAATGTTCAGGCGAACTAAAAGTTTTAAATAGCTACACTTCCTTAAGATTAAACTGGAAACATACATATTTAATTATTTATTCATAAAATTTTATTAGATCAAAATAGATTAAAAAAAACTTCTTTTTGAGATAAAACTTTCGATTAAAGAAGACATATATATATTAAAAAATACCATTAACAAAATATGATCACACAGAATCATTGTTACAGTTTTAAAAATATTATCGTAATGATTAAAATACATTTCTGTAAATTGCTTTAATGGCATCCCATTAAATTGGCTAGCGTTGGAGTCTGTGCTATCTGAATGCTAGCTGCAGTTAATCATCTAGAAATGGAACGACAACAGTAACGGATACAGGATGCTCATCCACATACACATGCCAGCACACTCACATACACACACTAACATACACACATGGACGTGCTCAGCGTTTCCTGCTGCCGAGCTGTTGTTCTTTTTGACAAATTAAAAATTTAATTCGTAATTTCGCAAGCACATAAACAGCTTTCAGGTGAATAAATGAAATTAAGCTGCCAGCGCACATGTCCTTGGCCAAATCGCCCTCCTTTCGGAAGGCAGTGCGTACCGATGGCGTTACCATTGCGTTAACGTTGCCGTTACCGATGGCATTACATTCGCATCCGTGCTGTCTGTCAGTTCCTTGGAACTGGGTGCTGTTGTCCCGCAAACAGGAAGTTCCTCCTTAACTGTGTCGCTGCGTTGTGTTTGCTTTTCCGGTTTGTTTAAGTTGCACGCGCCCTGCTCCAGTGCAAGCGTTTTGAGTTTAAATTGCTCGGATTTCGTACTGACAACTCATCCAGTCTCCTCCGCCCACTTGGCCAACATCAAGCTGAGCTTTTGGCACTTTTTCCTCACTTCGGCGCTGATTGAATTATTCCGCTTCACGCCATAAAGAGCGCTACACAAGAATTGCAGAAGCAGTGGAATATGATGGCCAAAACGAAGAAGAAGTTTATTTTATATTATTACTACTTCAGCTTGGATCCCTGGCTACGTGAGACCTTTTCCTTTCATTTCTGACAGCGTTTGGCTGGGTGCAAAAAAAAGGGCAACAAGAATAAGGAAGATTTCCACTCTGTATGCTTGCTTGTTTAACTGTTATTTAAGAAAAGCTTCCCTCGACGGGGTTTTTCCTTATCCCTGAGGAATTTCATTAGACAGCAGACAGAACTAACACAAAATCTGCTCGGGGTTTTGTCAACTGTTTGTGAAACAAAAGAAATCGTTTCGGGGTGCTGGGGATTTCATTTATTAAATCAACATTCGGCCAATGGTTATCAATCATGAAAACATTTGGCAGACACTGCAGTCAAAGTTCGGACATGGCAAATGATATGCCCGGCCTGAATTCGGAAAAGTAGGCCTGGGAAATGCAGCAGCTGCCTGGCTAAGTGCCTGTCAGAGAAGGAAAACGGAATCGGAATAAATAGCCAAAAACAAAGCCAAACAGAAACAGAAACAGTCTGCATTTTAATAAACTTTGGGGTTGCCGGGAAGGAAGTCAATTTGGCGCAGCTCAATTTCAGCCACAAGGCAACACACATGAGCTTTGAAATGTTAATAGGTAATGGCAGAACAAACAGCACAAACAGCACAAAAACGGAGGAACTCGAAGATAATTTCCTTAAATTCACCAACCAGCACAGAGGGAGTGGATGGGGCAGCCAAAGTATCGCCAACTTTGATAAGATAACATAATTTCTGTCGTTTGTCACTTGCTGAAACTGACAATTAGAAAAGTTTATCATACAACGGCAAACTCCGAACGGCAATGAGGGTTCCATTCAATGGGATGGCGGTCTGTCTGGGGCGTGAGTTGGGCAACAAAAGCAGGGGAATGCCGACTGCCAGTCTTATTATGTCTGCACATAAAGCGGCAGACATTTGTTTGCCACGAGTGTGAGGGGTGCAGGAAGAAAGAATGAGACAGAACACTCGAAATATTTTTTTTACATTTTTTAAATATCGGAAAAAGCCATTTTTAATTTTAAACAATATAATAATTTATAATTTCAGTTCACGGAATAATAATAATTAATTTTTGATATTAATATAATATAATTAGGTTACTAAAATTTCACGAAACATTATTAAAATAACGTTTTAAAAATATTATATATATATTTTTTATGGATAAACGAAACTTAAATAAATAATACAAATATTTATGAAATTATATTCTTTCAGTTATAGAGAATACTAATAAATTAAATTTAGAAACAATTAAAAATTAAGAACTAATCAAGTATCAATAAAATGAGCTTACAATTACAAATTTAGTCATTTATCCTTTATAGAAATTTATAAAATTCGGAATTAACATACCGATATTGTACCACTTACACTTATATCGTTAACAACATCACAGAGATTCGAAATAAATTATTTTTAATGGTGTTTCATTTACATTTCCGAGTATATTTTTGTGTAGTGTCGCTGTGAAAGCCGCCCATTCAGGCCTGGCTAAGCCGTGCCAACTGTTTGCGCCTCAATAACTTTGGGCATCGAACCAAGTTTATCTCGCACGACAACGACAAGCGTCAGTCAAAGTTTTTTCTGCCTTCCCCTATCTCCTTTGAAAAATTGCCCGTGGCTTCAACTCCACTTCCAGGATCCATTCAATTGGGAATGGGCTCCATCTTGCTTTAACTTGTTAGTTTTTATTGAAGGCGGCTCCGCAGCTTCGTTAGTGGGTTGTGGCAAATGATTTGTTCGAAATAAATGACTTTAACCATTGGTGAATGCGCCCTGTGGCGGTGGCAACAAAAAGCAGCAGCACTCGCATTCTCCCATCAACCGCAGCAGTTCAGCTAAAAAGTAGGCAATGTTTTTTATTTTATTTCGAAATTTTCTTTTTTGGTTTGGAGTGCAGTCCGCACTCAGTATATTTGACTGACTGGCAGTTTGCATTTCCACTGCAGTCATTCACTCACTCACACACATTTCACGGTTTTTATTTTGCTTTATTTCACCCAGCTTTTTTCGGCAAGCGCAAATTTCGCGTTCCGCAAAGCGAAAAAGTATGTATGAATAAAAGTCTGGCAAAGAGGATGAAGGGGTTAACATAATACGAAACAGAGTTGATCACAGGGTACTCTATGAATTTATTCAAATAAAGGTATAAATTGTTGTACTGTCAAAGAATGTAAATATTAAACCGAATCTAATTCCAATTTGCTTAGCGTTATATAAATAAAGGAAATCTTTTTTTTATTTTTATACTCATTTCAACGAAAATATTAGTTTTGTTTCCGAACTTATTCCATTTAATTAATTTTATTTAGTTGGAAAAACGCAACTCCAATTTAAAGTCAGAAGCTTTTTCGAATCAACCCAATCAACTAAGAGAACACTTGGGGTCAACTAAAACTAAGCACGAAATGCATGGGGAAAAATATAATAATAAAAAATATAGGGCTGTAAAAAATTCCGCTGCCAACTCCATTTCGCTGGTGGAGTGGCTCCGTGCACTGGGAAAATAATAAATTGGCTGGCTCTGTCAGCGCCCAGGTATACAGTTTTATTAGGCAAAAGACGACGGGGGACTGCGGAGTGGGAGCGTTGTGGTAGCAACAATTATATTAATTAATTTGTACAGCGAGCAGACAGGAATGGCAGCGAAATACGGCAAATAAAAATGACGCCAGATTAATATCGCCGTCAACGGATCCGCAGGATCGGGTTTAATTGAATATTTTATTTTTATTCTGGCAGGAACTCAACCCATCTCAACCCGTTTTGCCTCGCTTTGGATGTAATTTTGCATTAAGTGCTTATCCCGCTGGAATATAAATGGCGTCATTTAAGTGTGTACGATGCTCACGAAAAAGAACTGTTAAATTGGGTGAAATAATTGTGCACGATTATTTAAAAACTACAAGAGCAACAAGAGTTGCTGTGACGACAGCAAATAAAATGAAATTAAGTGCCAGGCAAACGGATTGCGTTGCATTAATGAAACAATTAAGAAGTTTTCGGCTGCCTGGGCGACTAATGAAGCCTTAGACATTGCTGAAAAATACGCGCAATTAATATGTGCGGTGCTGAGATTATTTATGTCTGTCTCGTACTTTCCTAATGAGCGAAAAAAGCCAAGAAAAGGTCCTAAAATTAAACAAACCGAAAACGAAATGGGTTATTTTGGGGGGCAAATATCAAATTACATTCATTAAAATGTTGCTAGTATCATTTGCATAATTGAAAATTAGTGCTCAGTGCCCCACTACCACACAAATATCAATAAACGTAAACAATTAAAATGGCTTGACACTGGCGGAGCAGCAGAAAGCGGCTTTGATTCGGGTATTTAATGAGCAGTGGCAAAGGCAAAGCAGCACTATGCCACACGCATGTTGCGGCTTCTGGCCGGGCTCTTTTCGGCGGCAATTGTTGGCTGAGACGGGGGCATCCCGGCCAAAACCGAGAAACCCTAATCACGCCGTTTGCGCCCGATACGTGACCAGCCTGGCCACGGCTGAATTATGCAAAAAGCCATCAGTCGACGGCGGAGACGAAAACCGAAAACCGAGTCGGCGACGACGGGGCCGATTGAGGCTGGCGAAAATATGCGGCCGGAATGGAAATGGCACAACTTAGTGACGCAAATAATTAATTACGAAGACCATGACGAAAATCTAGGTGAAAGTTGAGCCCCCAGAGATGCTGTTCCCGCCTCTCATATCCATATATCCATCTTTTCCTCGTCGGCAAGCCCGACACCTGGTTATGCGCACAGATTTACCGGGAAATTATTCGGAAATTTTCGTCCTTCTAGGAATTTAAGTGAGGCATATTTTCCGAGAGGCAACTTTAATTTCCTTTTTGCCAAATTCTTGCCTCTGAGGAATAACCCTTTAAGATTCCATGTAAAAATGTTTTTAAAAATGGCTTTCTTTAAAAGTGTTAATGGAAGGAAATGCTTTTGCCTTTACTTTTTTTTTTGAGTAATAGTTAACCAAGTTCTCTTGTAGTATTTTGTATTATTCAATCAATAAATGTATTTTATTTAATATAAATTTCTGTCTGTAATGCGATAATAAATGATAGCTTAAACGCATTTTATGAAGTACTTTTATAATAACAATAAACATATAAGCAGTATTTCACCATAAGTGAAAAATCTAATGTCAAGTTTATTTATATAATTTGATGATTATCCACAATGAAAACACCCTATTACAAAAAGGAAATATATATATATATATGTAGTATGTAACTTAAAATGAAAATACAGAATAAAGGTTTATTTACCTGTAAAATATTCTTTTTCAATATTTGTATTGGCTCCAAATACACACTGAGTTCACCTGATAGGGATTTCCGCAAAAGTTCGCTGCTAATGTCACCCACGCACATGTGGCTGATGGCTATGTACAAAAATCATGGATGTTATGTGTGCGTGTGCCAATTAAAGCGGCTTTGCCATATAGCCCTCTTTTCGGTGACGTATAAAATTAGCTGTTGGCTGGCATCTCCATCATCTGTCCACTCCTTGCGGCCTTTGGAAATTGCTTCATTAGGCTTTTGGTCCAAGAGCCGGGCCCAGCGAATATTTTGGACCAGAGCTCTGATTGCTCGGCTGGGGTAAAGCCACTTGCTGACGGCTCTCTGGCACACACACGGAATTATGGAAAAGTCCACGAGGACTAAGCCCTGGCCATGGGTGTAATTTTATGGAGAAGGATTAGTTTCCATAGTAGTGCGTTTTATGGGAGGAAGGGCAAACAAATTGCTGTTTGTGAAATCTATTAAATCAGTCTGTAATAAATCTATGAAGTTTTTCCTGTCTAGAGGCTAGTTCAATAAACTAGTTAATGTTTTTCTTAGTTTACTTACTTGTTTTATACTTGTTCATTAAGCATTGTTGATTCATCAGATTTTTTATTTTCCAGCTAAGATAAGAAATATTTTTGACCTTTAATTTTTTTATTTCTTTTTCCATTTTTTTATTGCTTATAAATCGCAGTATATATGTTTTTACATATACTGTAGATTTTATACTACCCTGTAGAAATATTTATTTCTTTTTTTGTAATTATTACTTTTTATTTTTTCCCTTCAGCTTGATTTTTCCTTTTCAACCTTTCATTATTCGTGTCATTAAAACTCCCTTCTAGTCACCCTTCTTTGATTCCCTTATTTTTAATTGCTTTATCCTCATCAAAGTTAGTTTTTACTTCATTCAGTCTGATGATTAAGCCCTAGCCTAACCTCTTCGAGCACTTAAACTTATGTTCACGTCATTTCACTTCCTTATAACCCACTGATGACGATTCACAAATCCGTTCGCATTGCAGTTGGTTTGTAACAAGGCAACAACCAGAAGTAGAGCAAAAGAAACCAAAAGCATTAATGCCCACATTGCCCCTTGCCTTGTGGACAAAAATAAATAATACTGCCTTTGAAATATCCTATATTTGGAACATACATAGGAGTTTAGATAAACAAGTTTTCGATCGTGCATGTTTTGAAGATGTTATATCTTTAAATTTAATTATGAAAAGGAGTAAGCTCTGTCCATTAATTTGTATATGCAGGGATACTAAATACCTTTGTACCCGTCGATATTAGGGTATGGAGCCTCTCATAGAGAGCCAGACACTCCTCCAACTTGTGGGTGTGTGCGTGTGGTATATGCGAGTGCAGGATGTCAAAGCCAGATGCCAAACAAACACCTCAGTTCATGTAACGTCAACACTCGGAGGTTCAAGTAGATGCTTAACCTGCAGCCGCCGGCAATGAAGCTGACAGTCTCCTCTGATTCCTCTGATTCCTGGACGGACTCAACTTGTTCCGAAGCCGGAGTAAATTAAAAACAGACTCAGAAAGCACAGAGTCGCATAGGAATGGGCGAGAATCGTCTCAAAGGCTTGACTTGCCGGTTTTCCAAACACTTGGAAACAAAGAAGCCAAGAGCAGCAGACACTTTATGAAATGGAACCGAAAATCCAGCTCACTTGACTTCCGTATAAAATGTAGCTACTTAATTAAGTGAAATAAAATCAGCGGAATATTTCAGGTATATGTAGACAGCCAGTTTTTGCAAACCAGATAATTCGCTTATATTTAATTACTCTGGACTGTTCTTTGATCACTTTTAATGGTTCACTAATTACTTTTTATAATAATTACTTTAAAATGCTGGCAAAACACAACATTGAAGTAATACAAAAAATAATGGGTTATTATTCTCAGAGTCTTAGACATGTTTTTGTTACGTTTCTTATATTTTTATACCCGTTACTCGTAGAGTAAAAGGGTATATTGTATTCGTGCAAAAGTATGTAACAGGTAGAAGGAAGCGTTTCCGACCCTATAAAGATATATATTCTGATCAGGGTCACTAGCCGAGTCGATATAGCCATGTCCGTCTGTCCGTCGTCCGTCTGTCCGTCTGTCCGTCTGTCTGTCTGTCCGAAACGCTGAGATCTCGGAAACTAAAAAGCAGAAGATTGGCATTTGCAGCAGATTCAGGAGTTCCTACGCAGCGCAAGTTTGTTTCAAAAGGTGCCACGCCCCTTAACCCCACAACGCTTATATACGATTTTAAAAATTTAAATATTTCGGAAAAGTAAAAATGCAGTTTTATTGTGTTTATCAATACCTATCGAAATGTAGTAGAAATTTTTCAAATCGGACCATTCGTTAAAAAGTTATGCGTGATCAAAGTTTCTATCTCCATCTCCCTCGCACTCCCTTTACCTGAGTAACGGGTATCTGATAGTCGGGGCACCCGACTATAGCGTTCTCTCTTGTTTAATTACTTAACTTACTAAATTATAAGGGTTACGTGTAGAGTATTGGAAATATAGAAAAGTATTTACCAGGCAGAAAATATTAACCAGGTGGAAAATGATCTAGTCATATGCGAGAAATATAGGAGCTTTATAATCGCAAATCTCTTTGTGATGATGGTAAAGTAACGTTTTTATTGGCAGTATAATACCTATTTTCTGAGTCAATACGCAATCTACGCACCAAAATATAAATTAATATGTTAAATGTTATTAAAGCCTTGTTCATGTTTGCTGCACGGAAATAATTGCAGGCGCTACCAGTTAAAATTTATTTTAAAAACGGATAACTAAGTATCTTCACACTTCTAGTTTAATAGATTAAAATCTTGCATTTAAAATAATGAACATACTTATCTGTGATTAACTTTTCTTATTTTTTGTGAGCCACTTTAAAAGGTAGCCGAAGGAAAATTAGCATTTAAAAAAGGACACACCCCCAGAGAATCTTCTGAGACCTATTTTCGTTTTACCCGTTCACTCCTGCCATAATTCCTTGGATTACGTATACGCACAGTTGCACAGAGTTAATGCACAAGTTCGACCTTTTAAAATACGGTTGGCTGCTTAATGTGCGGCGCGTGTTGGCTGGAGTGATATAAAGCAGGGATAGAAGGAAGTATCAAACACTTGTACGATAAAAATAATGAACCCGATGTGTGTTGATAATGCCCAGCACAGGCACTCCTAGCCAAACTGCCCAGGAAAAGCAAAAAAAAAGGACAGCGGTCCCCGGTTCCTTGATAAATGATCCTTGAGCGAGCCGCTAGGCCTGGCAGAAAATGTGGCTTGTTGTGCAAGTAGATTAGCATTGAATTTGAATGGAAAATGAAAATGTTTTCCACACAACCAACTCTTCCCAGCTTTTCCTTGCGTGTGTCCAGTTGTCGGCAGCAATAATCAAATGAACTAGATTGTCATAAATCAAAGTTTGTTTGATGGTCGTTATTTGGACTTGGGTCAGAGGCATGCATAGATAAAATTTCGGCAAACAAAAAATGCTTTTTCTCCGCTCCTTGATGGCCGTCTATTTGTCAGAGCCTTGGGATTGGCCACCCCGAAATCAGTTAGAAGTATTTAAGGCCGGAGAGAATCGGCTAGGAGCAAACAAATAGGAAAAGTATTCGATTACGTTAGCTTTGGTCTACGCATTCAATGGACATTTAAGTTGTTTTGGAAAAGATGAGTGAAAACCCAGAATGGTTGGCAAGAAGATATATATATAAACTGCAACTTGATTAGTTATTTAGCGAAAATAAATTTTTTTGAATTTGTACTACAAATTGTATTTGAAGAGCCCTTGAAATAACCACTAAAATTTAAAACAAATGAAAAAGTAAATCCTGCAAATTGATAAACTAATTAGGGAAAAATGTGGAACCTAATGCATTACACTCTTTTCTACCTTTTTTTTGTGGATTGATGTGTTTTATTAAGCAAGAATGGTATTTAAAGAGTCCTTCAATTATGCAATAAAAATATAATAATATTTGATCAATATTAACTGTATATATTAGCAATGTTAGTGGCTTAGTTTTTTTATATTTTAAAATGGATATTTAAGTCGTTTCAAATATTATAATGAAATATTAATTATGTTGTTTGGCTACAAATTCAGTATGGGCGGTTAAACTTATTGTTTATTATGTTATTTAATTGCTATTTTTGACAGTTTAATTATACACCCAGTATGTAATAACTGCAATTGAGACACCAAAATGCTTAAAAGTCAGCCAACAAACCAGGAAAATCGTTAACTAACGCACATACTTAATTTACTACGTTTTAAGCCTCTGAATAATGATAATTGGTAAGCATGTAGGTGATTGCTGGATAAGGACATCGATTAACTTGAGGCAACTTTTTTTATGTGTGGATCTCACACATATTTGAGAAGTGTTTATGCAATTAGCAGTGCTTTTGACGGTGGGTTCTTTTATTAATATGTTTAAATATTGAAGCCATTGCAATTGACCTGTCAATACCAAAGGTTAAGCTTCCATTTAAGCAAGTTGATTAACTGTACTCGCGGGCAAATTAAATGAAACAGGCAGATAGCTCGCATAAACTTTTAATTAAACAAAAAGGCAAGTGCAGAATCAGTGAGTCAATGACTTTTGTACCTTTTTTAACCCGCTGGCCATTCATAATTACAGACGAGTTATGGCCGCAAAGACGAAGAGGAGTCGCTAGCCGCGGTCTTAAAAAAAGGAGCAAATATCGAAAATACCAGCTGTTTTATAGACTTGGCGATACCATGTGTAACTTTTGAATTAGAGCAAGGAACCCTTATATAATCAAAATGTAAAAAGTTATTTTTACTGAGCTTAAACTCAGTGAAACAGTGCAGCCAGCGCTAATTGAGATCCAATTTAACAAACGGTACACCCTTCTCACTAATAGGTATTTTATATACCCGGCAGGTAACCCGAACAAGCATGCAACAAAGGCGAAGTTGGTGTTGGGGCTCCTTTTCATGTTGTCTGTGTTGGGGGTGCACTGAACTTGTGTATAGAAAATATGAGCAAAGTTGCGAAACAGAAGGAAAATTATAAATTGGGAGGGGACGAGGTAGAAAACTGTTAAAATGATTTCCTGCATTGCACGCTACGAAAACTTTAAATGCAACATGCAGCAGCGGCACGCAGTTCGTTAGAGAAAGTCCGTTCGCCCAGGAGTTGGGCAAGAAAACTTGCAACGCGCGGCAACAACTTGCAGCTGATTATGCACAGCCAGTCTAATTAAAAATAGTTAATGCCGCAATGTAGCTGCTGGCCGAGCCACGAAATATTTCTGGCAATTATTAAAGCAGACTCTTTTGGAGGCGAAGATTCAGAAAATTAATATGTATGCGGGAGTTCGCAGTTTATTTTGAAAGAAAAAATGCCAGAAATTACATTAAGTAAATTGAATAAATTTAAAAAACAAGAATGAATTTCGTGGAAGATTAAGGCAGGCATGAAATAATTATTCTGGTTTTTAAGCATGCCCCACGCATTTCTATTGTTTAATCAAAGCGAAGATGAATTGCATGACTATAAATAAACATAAAATCAGCAAAGTAATTGCACAAAGCAATAAAATTCATCAAAAATGCGGCAGCAAACCGAAAAATTTACGCTTAATTTAACATTGCAGACGTTGCCCAAGGGCAACTTTCTCGAACACACACACACTATATATGTATAAATCGCACAATAGCTAAAGTAATGCTAATCAATTATGAATCAATGCTCGAAATCGAAGAAAAGTCAAAACGCGTACGGCAAAGCCGCACACAAAAAACGAGGAGCAAAAAAACGCAGACGAAATTGTACAATTGTGCGGAAAAAAGGCGATGGGCTGGGAATTTTCGGGGTGGGTCCAGCAATCCGCAGACGTACATATGTCGTCATTACGCCGCATTGTGTTTGTTTTAATCAGCGGTGACTGTAAGGCCCGGAGTCAGCGGCAAATGTTTGCAACCCAGCCGAAAGAACGGAGAGGAAAAAATCGGGGAAAAGCGAAAAAAAGGAGCCCGCCAAGCAAATCAAATCAAAAGCCAGACCAAGAAGAAAACCTTCTGTTTCTCGAGTGTTTCAATTCACCCTGCACGGTGAGTGGGGTATAAGGGGTAAGCCAATTGATTTGTTACGATAATCTTCATTTGCCCAAAACTATCAAAAGTAAGAAAAAGGCAAAGAGGGAAGTAGTTTTGGCACGTGCTTAATTTTAAATTTGTCCAGAATTCTTTTTTGTTAGTTTAAAGTTAAACTTAAAAGTTTAGTGGTTAGCACTTACAGAAAAAGTCTGAATTTATAATTTAACAAGGCTTCCTTTATTTATTATTTAATCCTTTATATCTGTTTACAACTTCTTAATATATTTATCGAAAATGCAACACTGCTTCAATGCTGTCAAAAATGCAAGACAATGATGCCAATGAACACAAATGCTGCCAGTGATGCCAATTCTAAGAATTCCAACAGTTCCGATCTTCTAAATGTTTTAGTTCGAAACCATAGGTTACGTATAAAATAATAATGTAGTTCTATAAGAACAGTGTTGACATTCAGGCACTTTTCTACTAACTTTTTTAAGGGTATTCAACTATCAAAGAGGGCACTTATCCATGCAGAACCCACTTGTTTTTACGTCACATCGTGCACATACCGCATTCCTACGCTTTTTATTTCAATTGAAGTTGAACGGCCAACGTTTTTTACATGGTGAGCCTTCTTTTCTTGTTTCCCGCCGTCCGCCATTTTTATTTCCAATTGGGAAGCAATAAATGTGCGCCTGCGTCGGCAGAGGCAGCATTCGTGCCAAACAATGAAAAAGACAAACAATCAGCAATCATGCCAAAATTTGTTTTCATTTTTGTGGCGCCCACACACACACACACACTGTGACAAACCCCGTGTGCACATGTATGGGTGATGGGTGTGAGCCTCTGTGATTGCCGGCACGACCATTTGGCATTGATTGAAGTGTATTTGTTATGCAGCCGAAAAGTGTTGTTGGTCCTGCCAACACCGCACCCCCTTCAAACCCTTCACCCCCTCCAGCCACTTCGTCTTTAGCCAGAGAAAATTACTCCAAACTATTCGCCAGATACAAGGATTGGCCGGGTCCTTTAACTACCGCACATATACATACGTACCCATACATTCGCATACGATTACGGCTATTCAGTCTGAAATGGGTGTCTGTTCCTTCCTTTTATACAGCTTATCGAACAGAAATAGCTGCCATGACTCAAAAGATTTTATACAGATCAAGTGAACGAATTTCTTTGAGCAACAAAAAACTTTACAAAAAGGACAACTGGGTAAAGCGAACAATTTTTAAAAATAAATGTAAAATTTGGTTACCTAATATTCATTGTAATTTAAAACATAAAGCGGATCATAGACTGTAATTTAAATATTTCTTTGAAGTGAAATGCCCCTTGACAACATAGTTATTTTCTTCACTTCCTTTTTTTATAATTTCTCGAAACATATTTTAAAAATGGGTGGAAAATCATATTGTTGGCAATCTAACCAGATTAAAATCTGAAAAATATATACACCCAAGCAATATGTAATAAACACTATTTAATGGTTGGGTTGTATATGTGTGAGCCCACATTATCTGTATTTTAGTGCCGTCTAGCATGCCAACCGCAAATTTTAGAATTATGACATGAGCATGCCACACGGCGCGAACCGACTGACACGCCCATTTAGGTGCACCCTGGCTGTAGGGTATTTATCTTTTTTGCATTGGCCATTTCACCACATCGTGTGCACCGCAGCCAGCCACATGTCGGACAAGTAAACATGCGAATTAAATATATGACCAGCATGACAAAGAAAAAACACCCACAAATATCATGTAAATATACATTTGGCGGCAACGGCGGCTGCAAATGCAAAATATTTTCCCACAATTTATTCCAATCAAGATTGCAAACTGACTTTATAAGCCATTCAAATGAATTTGAATTTGAGAGACTCACCTTGAGGGTTTCTAAAGCTTTCATTTCAATGGTTTTCCGAGAAAGATTACATTTAATGGTTTGCACTACAATCATAATATTTGAAGAGTAGTTAAACAAGTTTTTATTGGTCTTATTAATTAAGTACAGTCAAAAAAGTACTTCAGATCTTTGATGGTTCATTAAAGGAAGCTTCACGCAACCACTTTTCGTGCGGCTTTATTTGCATTTAATTCGGCAGTTTTAATCACATTTCTGCATATTAGGTGGAACAACCTGCTAAAATATTCACTGGCAGAACAAATGGCGTTCGACACGGTAGGAAAACATTAATCGAGTGGCGAAGTAGGCAAATAACAAACGCCGCTGATAACTAATAATAACATTTAGACAGGCACGCAAGGAAACGCTTTGCATTTGCCGTTCGCCATTTCCCATTTCCACGGCCATTTCCCGCCAGAAATCTGCACGCAATGGAGACTGGCTGTCCGCGTTAAAGTCAAGCGCCAAAGGCGTCGCCTTTCATTTGGAAACGCCTTAGAAAGTGAAAACGCACATGTGTCCACGGGAAAATATATGTAGGCCAAGGGGTTGGCAGGTCGGAGGTGCCGATACATTGTGGATGGAGTGGGGCTGGCAATACTCATAAGGAAATTGTCATAAATAACGCACTGATAATGGCTTCCTTTGCAATGGCTTCTTCCTTTGTTTTGCCACACCCTGGCAGCAAGGAGAAATTTCGATTGAGGGACTTCAAATGAACTACATTTTCGGGGAGTTCAAAAATGTGTTTTCAATATTTTTATTTAACTTATTTTATATTATTGGTAAATAAACTGTTTTAGTTTAAAAAGTTGTTATTTTGATATCCATTAAATTCTTAAACATTACTATAAAATAAATTACAAAATAGATGTTATATTCTTATTAGAAAATGGGAACAAATGTTAATACCATAATTAGGTAAGCCACCTTAGTAAGGTTGCAGGGTTCCTCATAGTACTTGATAACTTTTTTGTACCCTTGCAGAGAGTATTATAGTTTCATAAGTTTGGATCGCTGTGAAGGGCACATTTCCGACCCTATAAAGTATATATACTCTTGATTAGCGAGTTGATCTAGCTGTCTTTCTGTCCGTCCTTTTTCTTTTCATCGCAAACTAGTCCTTTAGTTTTAAAGGTTTTTCCCAGATCGGGAAAAAATGACAATTTCATTGTGCCTTAACATATAAACATATACAATGCGATATAATTATTTTTAACGATTTCGCAATTACGGCTTTGCGTTTATAAAAATGGTCGACTATATCATATAGCTGCCGTATGAATGATCTAAAAATGTATCGGAAAAGCAAATTTCATTAATTTTAAGCAGCAAAATAGAATATTAAATTTTTGAACAGCTGCAAGGGTATGAAAAACTTCGGATCGTCGAAGATTGCTCCCTCTCTTTTTGATTCTTGTTTTCCTGTTTTTCTTGGTATTTCAGGGCTTTTGACATCGAATTCCGTTGCCGTTGCTGTTCAGTGGTCACGAAACGGGGGGAAAGTGAGATTTTTCGCTTTGCTCGCAAGCTTCGACGACTGGCTAAAGTGAAAATCACACTATATTTCAATTTCATGCGACAGTGCGCAGGGCGGCGGCGCGTCTACAGATTTATGACTAAATTCGCATTCACATATAAGCAGCTAATAAAATGCCGAGCTAAGCAAGCTCTTTTTTCTCGGCGTTTTTCCCGCTTTAAAAACGAAAACTATTTGGGTAAATGTTTGCCCAAAGCTGATTGCGTATACGCAGCGTGTGCCCTAAAAGTTTATGGCTGCCTTTGTCGCCGTTAGTTGCCTTTGCCTGCCTTCTTATGCACTTAGAAAAGGGCTCCGAAAGTTAAGTGGTATTTTGAAATTTATTTACTTTTCTATCTATTACTTTATTTAATAAAAAATTAAAAACAATTAAGTGCTAATAATGCTAGGTTCGAGAGTTCTAATATTTTTAGGTAAGTCCTACGCACTGAATATATTGGAAGTAAATCAAATATTAAATCATCTTTTATTTCTTTATGTGCACCCATTTTTTTGGTTTGTCTGTTGGCCTGTGTGAGCTGTTCTTGAAATCTTTCTTGTGTCAGCGCTAAAATTTCAGCAAAGTACCCGTGGATGCCTGTGCAAACATGGCCGCCGCTGCTTCCTTTACTCGAGGGCGCTACAAAGAGTTTACTCCAGCCCTCGTGACAGAGCTGCCTTTGATCCCTTAATGCCAATAAAACGTTCACATGTCTTCTGGGCGTGTTGCGTCAACTTTTTATGTGCACTCCCCGCGCCGGAAGTTTTTGCATGTGACGAACTGTCTCCGCCCGATAAGCAACACTTTTAGCGGCTTACGCCGGGCTGAGCGGTGGATAAGCCCTGGCCATCGCCATTGCCACTGGTAATGCCTCGATTGCCTGCTGCGAAGTTTATCTGCCCGACCTGGCTTGAAAGGCGCCAAATGAGCGAACTCGGGCGCACAAAGCCCGCTAATTATGACGCGTGTGAGCCAAAACTCGCTTACGCGGCCGTTTAACCAACGTGATGCAGCAACAATGACGCGTTAATTGCAAAAATAATTAATAATATTGCCAAGCCAAGCCGCTGCTGAGCCTTGATAAACTATTGCCACATAATGCGGACGTAGCACAGTGTTAAATCATAGTCAAAGAACTTGCAAATAAAATACGTTGCAACATCTCTATGAAATTGTTGTAAGTAACAGTAACATAACTATTTAAGAGAAATATATAAATAGCAAAATAATCATAATGTTTAAAAGGGAAAATAAAATATTTGGTTATCAAATACTTAATGTAAAAGAAAGGTTTTAACATAGCTTAATTTTAACATACAAAATGTTGTATGTATCCGTCTATATACTACCATAAAATATTAGTTAAATATCTGAAAATCATTTTCAATTTTAATTATCTTATAGTGCAAAGTAATATAATTTCTTTAATTTTTTAACTGACAAAGATCTTCGAACCAAACCTAAAGATTATGCGTTGTCCTGCATTACTCCGAATTCTAAGCCCACATATTTTTAGTCCTAACCAAATTCCACTGTTGCTAATTTTATCGGGTTTTCTGTCAACTGTCAGCCACTTCAGCGGCAGTCTCAGATCGTTCAGATATCGCAGGACCTATCTTTGGCGAGTCACTCCTGGCATTTGACATGTCGCTTATGTTGTGGTAGCCTGCTTAGAATGCGTTCTTTGTCAAAGTCCTGTCAGATTTGTGTCAGTCGCGTTCTCCCCTCGGCGATTTGCACATACGCTTTCGGAGGGAATGAAGGCTCCTTAATTAATATTGATGCCGCATTAACAATGCGGTATTTTCGGCCCCTGATTAAATCTGACTGATGATTTTTGATGGCAAAAACGAAAGCGAAAACAAGAACGCAACAAAACGCCTTTGTTCGGGGCTTAATTAAGCAGCGAGCTTGGTCCAACAATTGCTCATTGTTGATATTTAAGGCTTAATTACGGGCAAGGCCAAGTTGGTCCGCTCGAAAGTTTTCAGTGCCCTGAACTGCAATTGTTGTGCCCGCTTTTTGTCCGGAGACAATTCCCATCCCGGCCGAGATTATTGAAACGTTTTCCTAATCAGGACAGAGTGCTCGGCCCGAGGAAGACGCCCCTCCAGGCCACAGTAAACTTGACTGCTTGCCTTTAGCAATGCATGGCCCAAAAGGCACATTCGGGACTCTAGCTCTCGTCCTGAAACTAAAAACCAGACTGGCTGGCCCATCGAGTTGTCGCATTCACTATGACAGCAGCAGGTCAGCCACAGTATTCCTCCATGTCCTGGATAAGAATGCTATTTGATTTTTTTCTCAATGGCAGAAAAGTCAGCAGCAAAAAATATAATTGAAAGGGTAAGGGCACGTTATATTTTATATTCTGTTTAAAATCTAATTTAAGCTCAGAATAAGATAATATTATACAATATAATATAATAAGATAATATAATATAATAAGATAATAATATATGTCTGCTGAAATTTTAAACTAATTTATCGTTTTGTAGTACATTTTTACAAAACTATAACTAGCAATATAGTGATAGACTGATATATTCTTGTTTGTATTCAAAAAACATAAAAAAATATGGAAATTTACCTAATAATTTTAATTATTTTCAATTCTTATATAATACTTGTAGTGGATCACACAAATTAAACTGACTGTTTATGCTGAAACGGAATATGTACAAGAGTATGCCGTCAAAAATATGTTTTACTTGAACTTTGCAACATTTCATCCATGAGGCAGTGGCTCTTTAATTGAAATTATTTAGTAATTAGCCAAGGAAAACGCAAACTATCTAATCTGTATTAAACGTAATATCTTTGCTTTTGAGGTGATTTTTTGCCAGTGCTGTCACGCGTTGCTGTATTCGCTTAGCAAAGTCTGAGGAAAGAATTCATCACACAGAAAGCATTTTTATTCTCCCGCTTTGTCTGCAGCATTATGGCTTGTGATGTGGCTTATTTCGAGTTTTCATTGCTACTTCTACTTTTAAGTAGTTGAAAAATTTGTGGAGTTTAAGTGACATAAGCAACTGGTTTTCCATTAATCCCCTGCCAATCAGTTCATAATAGATAACAACTTACACCAGCAGACATTCATAAACGTAGTTAACAAATAACAAAATTTAAAAACAATTTAAAGCGTTTGATATTATAAGTAACTTCAGTTATGAGGAAAAAATACTGCATTGAGAGTGCGTTGGCTTGTCGGGGTGTGTAATTACGTAGTGAACTGCATACTCGCAAAACCAATAAGCGTAAGTTTAACATTTTCAATGGCGTGCAAAGCAAGCGGAAGGCAAGTTATTGTGCTGCACACACACAAAGGGAAAAGCCGCGAGGAAAACGAGTTCTCAAGTGGACGAGGACCGACCGGGTGGCAAAGTGGAGGACCAGGGGGACAGACACGGGCTGAAAGAGGTCCAGACCTGGAGTGTCAGTAAGGGATAGTAAAACTTACAAGCAAAATGAAAATACAATCGCTGGACGTGCTCTTAACGTGGGCATAACAGCCAGCCGACTTTCAGGAGCTGGCAAGAGCAAACAAAAGGCAAGGATTGCATCAAATGAAGCGCACTGGGTGGACTACAAAAGCTTTCTTCGATATTAGCGCATGCCTGGCATTGTTGCTCCTGTAGCTGCACCAGCAGCATCATCATCGTCGGTTTACACACTGCGTATACGCAACGCACGTGCAACAAAAGGAAATTGTTCCTGTGCACTCTGCCATCGAATTTCAATTAACAAAATCATCCTAATGCCGGCTCGCCCACAGAATAGTTATCTGCCAGGTTGACCCAAGCAGGCAAATGCAGCTGATGCATAACCATGAGCCCAGGTTGAGCTCATCCGTATCCTGTCTGGCTGTAAGGATATATACGTAGAAGGGTGTTGACATTAAAGCTGGCTCCACATTAAACGTCTCCATATTTTCTTGAGGTGCTTTTTGCGACGACAAGTAAATAAACTAAGTTGAAAACTTGTCTAACTTTGAAAATTTTCACAAAAACTATCTCCTACAGTGCAGAAGAAATACTTTAATATTTAGTTATTAAAACATAAAAACGTCTCTTTTGAACTCATTTAGTTTTTTGTCTAAAAAATAAAACCAAAAAGTTTTTAGCATAATCCCAAGATGTATGAAAATAAGTAGAAAATAAATAAAATAAGTATAAAACTTGAACAACTTTAAATTTTGTAAGCTTAAACTGTTTGCTACAATGCAGAAAACGTACATAAATATTTAGATAATAAAACATGAAACATCTCAATTTTTTTTCTGGTCTTTAAATAAATCACTGCAAAGTTTTTAGTTTAATCCAAAAATATTTTTAAGGGAAAAAAATTTTTTTAAATATTATTTTTAAAAATTTTATATTTTTTTTTTTTTTTTTTTTTATTTTAATTTTTTTTTTTTTTTTAATTTTTTAAATTTTTAATTAAAAAATTTTTAAATGGGGGGTAAAGGGGGGGGGGCCCTTTTTAAAAAAATTGGGAATCCTAAAATGTAAGCAAAATAAGTTTAAGACCCATTGAAGGAGAGGAAGAAATATATTTAAACATTTTTGTAGATCAAGAAAACTAGTTGCAAAGTAAATTATTTTGAGTCCGTTTTGTTTTTGCATTTTTTTCTTATTCCAGCTTTCGTTTCAAGGCACTTCACAATTACACAAGCTCGCTTACTAATTTTGGTTGGTAAAAAAGGAAAGTTGCCGACTAACTAATTGCACACAATTTTGCACAAGCTCCATTTACTAAAAAATAAAGCAGCTACCTAAACTTTTCTCTCTTTTTGTAACTCTGTTTTCCACACACACACACACACGTCAGTCAGTCCTTGTAGCAACAACAATTAGAGCCAGGATCACGTTTATAGCAACAGCATTTTATTAAAATGCTGGAGTCGCAGTGGCAACAAATGAGATAGAGTAGCGCGTTTTTAATTTGTGCAACAACAAAGGTGCAAGTGGGCGGGGTATACGGTTGGAGGAAGGCAGGAAGACAGGGATTCCAGCCACATTACATAACACACAACACCCGAAAAACAGAGCAACGCGGCGTATACTTAACAACGGCTGGCAACAGAACCAAAAAACTGGCAACGGACCCCAAGTACGTGTTGCCATAAGTGTTACGTGAGTGTGTGTTTGGTGTTTTTGGGCGGGTGTGCAAAGGGTTCGAGAGTGTGCGGATGACTGTGACCCAAAATCATTAGCAATATGAGCAGCAGTTTGTATTAAAAACAAAGCCAGAGCTAAGGGGAATGGGCTGTGATATGCAAAAAGTTTACTAATGTATTATGTTGGAAGCAGTACTTGGAATACTCTGTAAAAGTATATCATATATTACAATTTAAGGAAGCAACATCCTTTAAAAGGTATTACAATTTTGTGTTTTAAATAAATTGGTTATTAATATCCTATGGCATTTTTCATAGATTTGTTTAAGGCGGTTATATAATTTTACTTACATTTTTAACTCTTTTTGTTAATCTAAAATACACTTTTAATTGTTTTTCTTATTTTAATTTTAAATAAAAATAATATGGTAAATTATATTGTCATATTTTCTTGACTTAGTAAAGCTCAATATACCTCAAATATCCTTTTGACAGAAATGTCTGCGCTCTTTTATTTTTGGTGGCATGTGTGAGCCGGGCAAAAGGTTAAATTAAATGGCTAAATGATAAGCATTTGGGTTAAATTGCTCCGCCTGGAAAGCCGAAAAACACAAAACGTGAATATATGGCAAACTGAGGGGAGTCGTCCCCTTTTTTATTTCACCCGAATGGAATGCGTACAGTCGCTTCTAATGTTTTTAATAGCAAAAGTTATAATGAATTTGTTAAAGAGCAAAAGCAGCTGTGGAAGGGGAGTTTCAGTCTTGATTGTTTAGCGTTCTGTTTGCGTTTGCCTTTATTTCCCATCCCCCTGGTTTTTGTAAATTTTGTTAAGCTCTCCCATTGAAATTATTCCGTGTTTTTTGTATTTTTTTGTTTTTGGTTTGTTAGGTAATCAGGAGCGGCGAGCTTAATTTTTATTTTTAGTGAGCTCGCTTCTGCGGTTAACCTGATGCCGGGGCTGTCAGCATTTTATGTTTATGTGTGCTGTGCATTTGAAACAACTTTTTCTTTTATGTATTGCTGTGTTTGACTTTTATTTTAATCACGCAAAATATTGTGCAAATATTTAATTATGAGCTTGTTAACATTATTTGTGTGAGACCATAATGTGACCAAAGCCTACTGCCTGAATACAGATTAATGTCGTCCTTGGGAATTGTCATCATTAATAAGACTGGAAATATCCTTCAAGTAAAAAAAAATTGCGGGCAAAATAAATGTTTTTCTGTTGAATGAATTGGTATGCTTTTAAATAGGCTTCTTATTTGTTTTATCGAAAGGGAAATTTAAGCTTGTGTCTTTATCTGTGATGTAATCTTGCAAGCCCAAGGTGACTTCAATCAATTTTCAGTCTCGGCTGATGCAGTTTTCTCGCTTGGTTTCATCTTCAAAAGCACTTATACCTAGTTTTTTTGTGTATGAACTGAATGGCAAACAAGGTCTTAGAGCTTTCACAACCCAACTTCCGTAGTCCGAGAGATGACAAAGTTTTTCTCTCGGCCTTTCGAGCAAACAACTCGTTAGGCTAATGAAATTTCTTGTGCCTTGGCCAAGATTTGCGCAGGAGTGTCGATGGCCCGCAGCTTATCACAGCTACCGCATCAACGGGCTGCATGGAAAATTCAATTTTCCAACACTAATTGAATGGTTTATTTTGACAAGGTGGCCCCATGTTAGCTGATAACCCCAAAGGGTTTGCCGCAAATACACACCGACACATCGACACACGAGCACTCGCACAGGTGAGTGCAAATTGGAGCAACTAAATTCGTTTTGGTGCATATTGTTTGTGGTGAATTTATAGCCTGGATATCGCATGGCCCCTACAGCTCTTTTATAACCAAAAACGAAAGTTTTAACTAATATTTACTGACCCACGCAGTTAGAGTATATATAAATTGTTTTTCTAAATTTTATACTATTGATTCGGCTATAGATGTGTTTTTGTGGGCTAAAAATTGCAGTGTAAAACTTTAATATTTTTCCCAGGATTAGCTTAAGTCTACCCATTTGTTAAGTGGATTTAAATTTAGATTAGCTTTAAGCGAATTTAAATTGGTTTTACCCAGCGATGATGAGCTTATATACATAATCCAACTAAATTTTTAAAAATTATAAGGCATTATTAGGGGCTAGGAACCCTTGCACTTCCAGATTTATTTAAGAGATATCAGGATTACTTTTTGTAGCAGCACCTGCAGGTCTTCTCGGCCTTAAACCAGTAAACTACTTCATGTCGATAGTTTTCGTTGGGCTCAAGAGTAATCGACGGAAACTCCGGGTGATTCATGGAGTCGGGGAACTTCTCCGTTTCCACGCAGAAGGAGCCGTGCTTCACATAGCGAGCGCCCTTCTTGCCAGATATGGTGGACATATTGTTCGCAGTGTAGAACTGCATCCCGGGCTGGTCGGTCCACACCTCCATTGCTCGGCCACTGGGCGGATGCACTATCTTGGCCACCTTGACAACGGATCTTTGGGGCCGACCTCCATTGACCACGAAGCAGTTGTCGAAGCCTTTGATCAACCTGTCCTCAAAATGCTTCAGGCGATCGCCCAGCAAGACGGGCGACCTGAGATCGAAGACTGTGTCTGCCACACTGTTCAAGTTCCCCGTGGGAATCTGCCAGTCGTCCGTGTCCACAATCTCGCAGGATGCAATCTCCACCGTGTGCTCCGCCAGACCTTTGGCCCCGGAGGCGTGACCAGCTAGATTGTAGTAGGCGTGGTTCGAGAGGTTGACCACCGTCTGGCGATCGGTGGTGGCCTCGAAGGTGATCGACAATCGGTTCTCATTGTCCAGTCGGTAGGTGATCAGGCACGTCAGAGTGCCCGGATAGCCTTCGTGGCCGTGTTCCGAGTCGTGACGGAAGACCACGCCCGCCGGAGTCTTCTGCACCACCTCCCAGATGACACTGTCGAATCCCACGAATCCGCCATGCAGTTGGAATCTATCCTGCAATTGGGCAATGGTTTGTATTAATGATCAGTAAAATATTAAAGTTTCTTTGTTTAAGAATAAAACAGCATTGAAACTCTTTTGTAAAGTATAGCGGAGAGGTCTATAGATTGGGACACCTTTTGGATAAGCTTTACCTTTTGATCATTATCTTATAAAAGGAATAGTTTTATAACATTGGAATTTATTTAATTTTTAAAATGGTAGCAACATAATAATGCACATTAATCTCTTATTTTCATAATTATTAGTTTTTTTTGCCAAATTCACTTATAAAACTAAAACTTACTCTATCCCATTCAAATTTAAGTATGTTAATACTTTTTGAAAAAAGTATAAAACAATTTCATTTGGGAATCAGTTTAGTCGAATGTCAGATTAGCTGGCTTTGCATGAAACTATTTTGCTAAAATTGTAGTTACCAAAACCACTAAACAAAAAATAAAATATATGTTTATTTGTCAGACTTAAAAACTTTAAATATTTGATGGTTCCAACAAACAGACCTTTTCCCAATTATAAGCTAAACCCTTGCAATTAACAGAAAATATTTAGATTTAAAAATGTAAAAATAAGGTTTCCAATTAAATTAGTTAAGGTATCGATGTATTTTGTTTAACTTGTATTTCCTCTACTGCAGCTGCTTATGATTCATTTTAAAGAACTCGCCTTACCCTTTTTTAAAGTTTTTAGTGTTAATATTTACCTCGATGTTCTTTGTCACCTTGATGGTTGTGTCGTCCACGGTATACTCGCCGTTGGCAACCCGGTTCGCCACTCGGCCAAGGGTTCCCCCGATGTAGGCCCCCTTGTTAGCCACGTACCCGGCGACGTCGTCGAAGCCCAGGCACACATCCTCCATCTTCTTGGAGTCGTCCGGCAGAGAAACGCTCTGGATGATGGCACCCAGTTGGATCACCGACACGGACATGCCCTTGGTGTTCTTCAGTGTGAAGCAGCGCACCATTTCTCGGGATTCGGTGAGAGGGTTCACGGCCAGGCCGAAGTTCTTTTCCTCTATGGTGATCGACATTTTGGTGTTTCCTTGTCTGGTCCCTTACCCTAAAAATACTTGACAGGAACTGCCTCTTCGGTCTTATTGAAAATTTTTATAAATTTCCATAAACCGAATTTGTGGTCAATCCAAATAAAAAACAAATAATGGGCTTTTGACATTTGCTTAAAATCTAGCCTGCTGATTTTTTTGAGAAGTAGTATGTTTATGGGATCCTTATGGCAGATATTAATTGATTGTTTCATGAATTAATGGAGTGTTACTGTTGCTGATTTTAAGTAGATTTTATTATTCATTTTTAATAACATTTTACTGTTTTATAGCTGTAAATAGTAAATTATTTTGATTATAGTGTTGAATGTTACTGTTTTGACGCCAAGTGCTGTGTAACTTAAGACGGATAAGGTTTTGCAAGTGTTGTCAGGCTTTAAGTGTTAGATAATATTCTAATTTCAAGGACACTGAAAAATCTCTTTCTGAGTGTCCAATCATTTGTCATTGTATAACTCTAACGATTGCTTTGTTTGTGCCGTTTGACTGGTCATGAGCTGTCCCGGACAACTGAAAATGCGAAGTGCCCCAGTTGGCCATCATTTATGCATGCCAACGTGCTGGCATCGGTTTATCTTTTCGTGTGCTGGTTGTCTGGCTTGTCTGCGGTTGCAGCTGCATCTTCAACTTGTTGTGGCATTAACGAAGTCGTTGATCTTGCTGCATGTGTTGGCAGCTCGGCTCTAATTGAAATATTTTTATTGCCATTTGGCCCGGCCCTCGCCGGTTGGTGGTGTCATTAATATTCATTAGTCGCCGAGCCAAATGCATTAGCAGATTGCAGCAAAACAGTCTGATAAATATGTACAAACAGCTGCCGAGCTGCTGTGCCGGGAGCAATGTGCTAATGCTTTAAACTTGTCCCAGAACAAAGCGTTTTATTTGCGGAAGTCATTAAGTGGTGTGGACGGGGGACACAATGTCTTGGCTCAAATTGCTGGCTCTCCGAAACTCTGTGATTGCGGTTGTGGAGTGGAGCCTTTTTGCTGTCTTTTTTGCCCATTTTTCGGGTTGCCTTGCGCACAGCGTTACGTATACGCCTAGGAGGCAGATGCAACCGCGCCTTGCAAATTGGTCTTGGTCTTGGTCCTGCGGCCAGGAAATGAAGTTGAAGTCACCAGCATTACCGCAAAAAGGCGACGTTGCATGTTGCAAGTGAATTTGGTTTCCGGCTTAATTTAGCCAACGTTTGCTTCTTTATTTTTGACAGCCATCAGCGGTGGTTTTGTTCTCGGTTTCAAATTCCCTTTGGCGTCTGTTGTATGCAAATTTCGGATACAAGTCAGGACATCAGCTGTAACTCGGCACGAAGTGGCTTTTTGTAAAACATAATGGAAAAGCGATTCTCCAGCGGAAGTCTGCCTGCTAATGGAAAGTTTGGAAAAAGGTTTTTCAAAAGGAAACTGCCAAAGGCCTGTGGATCTCATGAATATTTATTTCAGAATAAGCCATCCTGCCGTTGTCTTAGAAACATTCGCATTTAGCAATAAAGTTATAGGTAAAGCACTTTATTGCTATCCGCATTCTATGAAATCAACACAATATATATTTAATAACTTGAAGGAAAATTTTTGTTTTAAAAATATCCAATTAACTGCAGTCAAATTGTCATAAATAATGTCATGGCATTAGAAGCCACCCCCAATATTGCTATTAACCCCAACGAGAAGTGACTTTAATTTGCGTGACTGAATATTCAATTAAGCACCTTCATGTATGTAGGCGCTATCTATGCTATCGAAAACCCTCCAAAACAAACGACCCCGGTCGGCAATTAAATGTTGCCTGGCCGGTGGCTAACAATGCCATGATGTGCCCCACAAACTCACAAAGCCACCCATTGGGGCTCATAGTTTGTGTGCCAGGATATGCTCTCCGAATTGGTCGTTCATACATATTGGCGATGTGCAGTCATTTGTTCATTAGCGCAGCGCATAAAACTCATCAAGGGCAATTAACATTATCGCAGGCAATCAGAGAGTTGGTCCAGCCTTCAGTTCGTCCTTGTCGGAGTGCCTTGAGCGCCTTGTGGGGTGGGCTATCTGGCCTACTCCCAGGACATTAATTATCTTATTGGCCTACATCCCGCTCACCGCAGCATGCGCATCTCATCCAGGCCGAAGTGGCAATATTTGAAAGTCTATTAAACGCTCAGCGCCGGCAATCAATGCTGGCAGGGCCACAAATATTGCCCATCTGCTTTTATATCTACACACATTCTTCATTCCCCTCCCCTCCGCAAGTCCTGTGCCGCAGGATGAGGCGAAATTATTGAACATGATATTGAATATGAAGCCGGGCCCGTGGCTTCGAGCGGCGATTGTCCAGCGGAACGGACCGAAATCAAAGCCACAAAAGAAATCCCAGTTTGCATATTAACAGCAGCTGGTGCTCGGCCAAAAATTGAATAGGAGGTGGGTTTGTTGGCCATTGGCGGGGGCGGTGGCGGTGGCGGTTTGAGAGGGCGTGGTCCGGCTCGGGAATAAAGTCCTGCACATCCTTTGTCAAGCTGAAAATGCAAATTGCCATGACATGCCCTTAACCATTTACCACACGGCGCCCGGCCATCGAGTTCTATTTTTTTACCCCCGGCCATTTTCTTCTCCTGGCTTTCTCTACTTGCTCGTCGGCCACTTCAGGCCAACTGCCTGGCTGGCATAAAGCAAAACGCAAAAAGAAATCAGCAATGGACATGCAAAGCAATTGGGAAAGTGCATTTCGGAACGGACTAAGTGGATACCCCTTGGGCTGGAAAACAAAGCACCCGAAATAAACGAACTTTCAATTTTATTGGCCATTTTATGTTGATAGATTGATTTAAGGAGGCATTTCTGTTCTTGACTTTGTTTTAATATGCATTCTTACGCTATTCGAGAACAATGGTATATTTTAATACCAAATGTAGGTCTAGAAATATTTGAGGTCGGGCAGAATAATTTGCCTTTTTTGCTACAACTTGTAGTGTCTAAAATTAACATTTTAAAAGTAAATAATAAAATAAAAATGAAATTTTGTTAATAATTATTTAGTAATTAAAAAAATATATGTTGAGATCAAAGAACGTTAACAGCCTTAAAAATTTGTACGTCTTTTAAGACTAGTTTTGGGTAAGTTAAAACACTAGATTAATTAAATCCGATGTGCATGTTAAGAATGCGGAAAATAGTTTATTTATTGAGGTGTACGGGTAAACTGACACAAAAACAAAAAATAATAATTGCCTTTTTTTGATTTATGGTAATGTTAATAAAATCATTGTATATGTTACAACAAAATCAGAAAAGATTTATTTCAAAATACTTACCATATTGATTCAATTAAAGATTTAATATTTATTTCATGTTTTAAGACTTTATTTATTAATATTTATTTTTTTATTTCATCGATAGACCTCATGATACCCTACAGTGACTACAAGGTATGCAGAAAGTTTGCAAGCAAAGAAAACGCTCTTTGCAAAAAACATGAGCCAATTCTCCAGAGCTTTTTGACCATACGTCTGCGGTTAAGTTTGCCCCAGCCAGGCCCATTCAACCCATCCATTCAAGGCTGTGGATCCTTCGTCCCCCTCCCCCCGCAAGAAAACCACTCAGGGGAGGGACGAGGAGAAGCGAAAAAAAGCCAAGCCACACAAATTGTTTGGGACGTCGCCGGCATCGCTGCGTGAACCCATGCAAATTTCTCCCTCAGGTCACCTTTGTGCTTTGATTGATTGATGGACAGCAGGAGAGCGGAGTGGCCGTGGTCATCATTTCGCCAGCTTTCTCCTTCGCCGAGAAACTCCAATATTGAATTTAATTTGTAGACACGCGTAGTCGAGAGCTGCGTATGCAAATTCCATTTTTACCCTCCGCAAATTGAAAACAAAGGTGCACTACTGGGCAGGAGCCTTTGGTTTTGATTGCGGGCATTAACAACTTTTGACATTGTTATACATTTCTGGGGAAATCAAAGGAAAAGGTAAGTCCCGTCCCGACTGAGACCCAAAATCAATCCGCAGAGCGACCCCAACCATACCCCTGCCAGATTCAATCAAACTGTCAGCCTGGAATTGGGCAAAGTGCGGACACCGCTTTCCTGGCCGGCGAAATTTATTGTCAAAATTAATTAAAAATTGTAATGAGTTCTGTTTTCCTGGACGGGCCAAATCCGACTCGACTTAAACACATTGACGGCGATTAATTTGTTTGGCATTTCGCAATTTGATTTAAAATTAAGCCAAACACCGGCGTGAATTTCAATTAGATACGCGTTTCGGATTTCGGTTTGTTGGACATCGGTCTTGGCCATTTCATGCCAATTTGATTGGCCTGTCAGCGGGCGAAAATTTAGCTCTTCAACTGGCAATTGGTGATTTTATTTACCGCTTGCTCTGCCACGATTTCGAATTTAAATTGTTTCGGCCCGGTTGTCCAAAATCGATTTAAGGCCAAATTGCGCAAAAAAGTGTGGCGCAAATCAATGGCTAAATATTGCAAAATATTTGCAGTGCAATGTGCCAAAATAAGTGCGACTGCAGTTGGCCTGTCACATGGCCCAAATGAAAAGCCATTTACATGGCTGTTCACTTGTACACTTGTCCCAGTTTCCCACTCGAAGAGCTCACTTGATATGCAATACATTTTTTTTCTTTATATTCACAGGACTCCTGCAGGACAAGTGCAAAATCGTGTTAAGTTAGAGGGCAGTGCGGAATGCCTATAGAACAAAAACAATTTCATCTGCCTGTGCATATGCATATGAACCGAAATATGAATTCCGGCATGGGAACATGGCATATGAAAATGTACAATTTCGGGCTCCCGGGGAGAAGGTGGGGGAGAATATTGACATCGCAAGAAAAGGGAATTGTTTTCGGAATGACAATTTACAGATTTCCCTCGTATTCCGGAGAAAGTACTGCATTGTTGCCCTGAAACTTGGAATTTGAATTTCATGTGGGCGGTCACCCAAAACGTTGCATACATTCATTGAAGGACCTCGCTTTGTGCCATTTAAAGACTGCCCTCACAAATGAAAGAATGTCTGTTTTTTTGCAAAAATTGCTTTATAATACGTTTTGTAACTGGCAAGAAATGCTTTGACATTGAAATGAGCAAAAGGGGTAGAGAAATTTTCATAACTTATATATGCCATGATAATTTTCTACCCTTTAAGGTAATTTGAGTGCCTCAAATTGAGCAAGTTTTTCTCCTGATAATTGCCATTTAACACGATTAGTGGAGAGCCCTCGACAGGATTTTAATTTGGTCAATTATTTCAAGTATTTGACGATTAGCTAACCGCGTGTATTGAGGAAAGTTTTTCAATTAATTTCCACCCACAACGTCTGTGAGGTAAATTCACTGGCCTTAATGCCCAGAGACCAAGACCGGAAATCGAAGCTCGACAAGAGCAATTGCGGTGGCGATTTGACAAATTGTCCAGGTGAGAGCCCTTTTGTTTTGTCCACAGGGTCCTTCGGGGGGTAGTAAATTCACCCCTCTGACGGCCATTTTCATCCATTCTCGGCCCGGTCCCAATTCATTTTATTTGTAATTTCGCCCAACGATTGCGGTCACTGCCTGCAGGTGATAAATGGCAAAGGAATCATGAAATAATGGACCAACATTCAGCCATTCAGCCAGCATGTGGGCTCAAACTCAGCTACTTTATTGCCCCATTTTCCCAGCCAGTTTTCCCGAATTCGCTTTAATGCGAAAATATCGCGGCTAGTTTTTTTTAAGGCCTGACTTATTCGGCTGTGCGACTCAATTATGTGGTAATAAGAGCAGGCCGACTGTCTCAAAGATACATATTTAATTTAATAAGCATTTGCATTTGGCTCTCTATTTGCCAGATGAAACACATGGTCGCATATGCGAGATGCCTTGTTTGCAATTAAGGACACTGGCATACTCCTAATTAAGAAAATTAATGTTCTGAATTTACACGCGAACGAAACAAAGGCGAAACAGCCGCTGCGACACTAATTACAAACGAAATGCGTCTATCCCGTGCATGTGTTTGTAGGTTGTTGGTTGTTGGTTGTTCGCTGTAGGTTGTTTGTGTGTGGGAGGGGAATTCCTCAGTTTTCCACCAATGTCCTCGAACAGCTGGCTATAAAACCAGCCACCAAGTAACAAATTACAGTATTTATATCCCTGATTAATTGAGCAATACGTTCTCAGAGGTATTCTATCTTGAAGAATATTTAAAAAAATTGTTTGTGTTTGTGGGTAGGTTGAAATTTTAATACAATATAATTAAACTTGTTTTCACCATTAGAACATTTGATTAATAATTACATGGAACATTAAATTTTTTTATAATTTTGTTTGCTTAAGTAATACAATGCAACATTAGTGTTTTTAAGCATAGTAATAGGTAGCTTAAATTCTAATAAACATTACTTATTTTTTGATGTACACTTAAATTTATTAAAAGTGTATAAAAACAAGCAAATTCGATTTATTGAAAATTACGACAACCCTAAACCTTTTGAAACGTGTTTCAAATTTACCCTTTAAGCTGTATTTACTGTGTTGTTCGCTTTAACGGCCTTGCCAGAAAGTAAGCAATCCTTTTTATTTCCGCAAATAAATTTTATTTCATTTTGACGATGGCAATGCTGTCGGCTGGTGCTGCTTTATTTATTTTGTATTTTTTTGTAATTTTACCGCTTGCCAAATGCTGCTGACAGGCAAACAAACGCCGACTCTGGTCTGGTGAAAGGCTTTTCCACTTTACGCCCTCGCTGCGCCGACTTTTTGGTGAGCATATGCGTAATTAACATGGGAAATGTACGCGCATACAAGTGAGTGACAGGCGGCATTTACATAAATATTTGGTTTATTTTGTGTAATTAAAATGAATTTGTGTGAAGTGTATTAATTAGGAGTTAAATGGGTTAAATATGAAAGAGCTACGGGAAGGCAAAAGTTGGCCAGCTCATCAGTGTCAGTCATTAATTAACCGTGTTTTTATCTGCTCAAATGGTTCATGCTTGACCTCTGTAATTGGGAGCGACGTAATGAAGATATGTTGGATTTGCTTGAGTGGAAAGTACTATGGAGAATGTAGATCGAATTATTGAAAACGTTGCTTGTCCTACTATTTAGTGCTCTGGCTTGCTCCAATTTAAACTTCTGCATTCTTCATTGCGCATTCTGTATCTTTAATGTAGCACGAATTTACATAAATTCCCAGCAACTTGCAACCTTTTAGCCTTTTTTTTTGGGAGAAGAGAAATAGCGCAAGGAAACAAGAGTTCGACAGCAACTTTAAACTTGTTGAGAAGTCTTCATCTTCATCTCCATCTCCATTTCCATCTTTTATGCTGCCTCCTTTTTTCGGAGATGGCCGAAAGTGTGCTCTGGCCAACATGTCGCCTGCTTATTATTGACTGCCACGAGCGCCATGTTGGCCCATTTGGGCCATCAACTAATGTTGTTTGCCAACTTCGTCCGGGCCCTCGCTTTGCATGCTGCTGGAAAGTGTCGCCAGTTGGCCAGTTGGCCAACAAGAATTGCTCCTCGGGCCAGGGGCAACTTTATCGAGCCCCGCCCCCTTGGGGGCGCACGAAAACTTATTTCTCCTCCGCCCACTGCTCTTTGTATTCAAACTTGTACTTGGCCCGCTGACACTTTTCGTTTCTTCGCCGGCAACATTTTATCTGCACTTCGCCCCATGCATTCGCTTTATCGGCCGGCCGTCGAGCCTGCAACTCTACTATTTTGGACCGAAAAAAAAGTTTATGCCAGTTGGGTTCTTCATTCCCGGTTCTTTGTCTTCGGCCATATTTATGGTTCTGGCCGTGTGCTTAGCAAACTAAGTGTGCACGTCGAGAATTTTCATTTAAACTTTCACTGCACTTTAGTTTTTTGGGGATAAGATACTGTGGCAACAGCATCTATATAAGCCATATTAATTAGCTGGGAGAAAATTATAAATACCAAGAAAAGCAGCACAAATTAAACAAGTGTAAAAGAGTTGGGTTATTTAAAAGAGGGAGTCGACTAAGAGTTACGCTATGATGCTTAAAACTTAATGTCCCCACAAAGAAATTATATTCTCAATCAACGCCTAAAGTTTGAAAACTATACTAGCCCATGCTAAAAATTTACACAAGTACATGAAAATTAAACAGGGCATTGAAAACTGTTAAAATAGCAGCTTACATTTGGCAAAAATTCTCAGTACCTTTTTAATCGATCATTAACTAAGCAAATAAATATAAAATAAATATATATTTTAAAGGTAGCTGCTTAAGAATGCCTTTTTCAAATTTGTATAACATCACATAGATCTTCTTTGATACAAATTACACTTTTATTTTAGTTCAAAATGGGATCTTAAAATCAATAGTCATCCTATAGATAAACTCAAAATCATATACAAATGTACTTATATAGTAAGTAATAATAATAAAGTAATGAGTGCACCGCTCTGATTTTCCCTTATCTTTCAGTCAGTCCAATACAACCTTCGCTGGCATACAGAATATAGAACGTGTAGCTGTGGCAAACAAGAAAGCACAGACCGAATGTAAAACGGAAAATGGAAAAAAATCAAAGCCGGGCGCACAGATACAGAGATACAGAGATACAGCCGCTAAGCCAAAGCTCCTCCCTGGAGATCCCGTAACGGAGTAAAGTGGCGAAATTAATTAGCCCCCAGTGCGGCAGCCTGATTACGCCGGAGATCCCAACTCCGTCCGCCGCAAAAACCCAAAGCCCCCATTTGTGGAGCACGCGTGAGGCAAGCAGAGCGTAAAAATATATTTATCACGCGAATTTATCTTTTTTTCGCTCTGATTACGCGCGTAATTTTAATTGCATGCAACTTAATAATGCGCTAGGAGCTCATTTCGTGAGTCCATCCACTGGTTCTCTAGTTAGGGCGAATCAGTGGCCACACCTTTGAACTATCTCGGCCACTGGCTTTGGCACATTACGTATACGAATTATGAACACGCCCCGTTTGCAACAATGCTTTGGTATCCGCTCGATTGCAAGGAAAGCCAGTGACTGTCGAATGCACCTTTTGACCTAACCTGGCCATTGATTAATAATCCCATGGGTTGGGCAGCCTGAGCAGCCTCAGCTGCTTTTGATTGATGCCGTATGGCGGAGTGTGATTGCGATTACCAATAATGAAAGGCTTCCAAGCGTGCTAAGTCCCGACCAGAAATGCACTCATACATGAGACGCACCAACTAATACACCGATTGTTCCTTATTCGCAAAATGAGGGATTGCACTCAGAGAATCTCGGAAAAAGTGAGCAAAAGAAAGTTGAAACAGGAATAAGTAAAACCATTGCATGTATATTATATATTTGTATTTATTATAAGTTATCTTACTATCTTAGTGTTAACCTTGCTAGTGTTATCTTACAATATAACTAAAAATAAAAGTTACGTCTTAAGATTTAAAAGCTATAAAATATTATGGGATCAAATTCTAATTTTTAGTATTTGTTATTGGCATTATTATTTGTTTTTGCTTATTTTTTATGAATTGTTTGTGTTTGCTTATACTAATTCAAAATGTGGTTAAAGCTGGTAGTGTGTGGGTGTCTGCTATTTATTTGAGCAATGCTTAGCTTGAAATCACAACACCAAAAAGATGAAAAATAGACTTCCAAATTAACAAAAAAGTCTAAAGAGATCCTTAAATATTTGTAAATATATTGACATTTACAAAAATATCCTAAATTTCTTTAACATTCAAAATCCTAAAGGAACATTGTATATATTATTATTAAATTAAATTAAATTATTAAGTTGTCTGTATTGCTTTGTATCTTAGAAAAAATTAAATTCGCAGATATCTAACAAAATTTTAAGTCACATTTTAACGAAGTGAGTTCCAGTAGTCCTTTTGAAAACTAATTCATGGAGACTTCATTTTTCCGTGTGTAGTTTGTTTAGGCAGTACATGTAGCCCAACAGTGTGTTACATTGTGGCCTGCTAGTATGAATATGTAACCAGCTTGGCCAATGAATATTTTGATCGAGCCCCGACGAAGACGAACTTTCGTCGGGGTAAACTTGGGAGAGGTACCGGAATTGATTTGATGCCACTCCTAGAGCTCGTTGCCCGTTGCCCGATTTCCGATGAGTCCCCTTCATCGCTCACTCACGGCCACATGTGCGGACTGACAGCTACGCAAATAGGAACGAACCGCGGCGTAGAACAAAAAATAGGTGGGCCAAGGAGCTGCCAGATAGCGCCGAGATTTACGAGCTACCTGCCCAGGCGTTATCATAGACCAAGATTGATGGACCGGCGAGTGGCAGGTGACTTGGGGAGTGGGAAACGCCAGCTGCTCCTCCGGCTGTTTATGCATAAGAATGAACTGCCGAAGCGAGTACTTATAATTTTCCCATTGATTTCCAGAAAAGCTCCTCGGCTCACACTCATCTGGCAATTACAATGGTCGCAGACGGCTGACGGCGATGTGACAGCCATGTGTCCGGTAAACAATTGTCGTTGCGTGTCCAAAAATAGCCCAGAATATTTGATAAATTGTTAAAGTTTTAATAATGCCAGGGCGATTCTATCGCGGGTCAGACGCGTAAAACTTTTTAATTTGTCTCCCACTGACCGGCAATGAAATATTCATCGCAGGCCCGGCGAAAAGAAAACTCAAAGAGCTGGCGAAATGTTGCCAAGCATGAAATTACCAGGCCCGAGGGATGGGGCGGGGGACGAGCGGCTCGGACCCCGGCCAGAATGCAAACTGTCAGCAGATTTTCTCTTTGTGACTTGATTGCTGACATGATATATTGGGGACAGGCCCACAAAGAAATTAAGTCGCATTTAATGAGTGCCAGCGGCAAAGTTAAAATATATTTTTTCATTGCACTGCAAGTTGTGAGCCGATCCGCGCTCTATGTTTTTGGTGAATGGGGTTCAACAAAAAATCGAGTCACAAATTAAGTGCTTTGATTTGGTTTAAAAAAATGGAATTTTCAAAAAGTTTTATCAAAGAAACCTATTTTTTTGGCGTACTCAATGTTATTTTATACTGTTATGCCATTTATACAAAAATAACATTGAACACTGAACATACTTCTCAAAGCTAAATTCCAGTTCTAATGATTTGTTTTTATTTACTGCAATTTTCATAAAAAGACAAAATATTGCATTCAAATAAATAATAATTTAAGACTCCCACGTCGAATTGCAACAATAAAAAACACATAAAACCGTGAATGTTGGTGTACTAAAATTTTATTGACAAATTGCATATAAAGATAACCAAATTTCGTTCATATAATCTATATATACTGTGTTCATGCGGTATCCATTTCAGGCAATAGTATCAAGAAACGAGAAAAAAGTGTGTTCATAAACACCATCTATGTATTTGTAAAAATAATTGTAATAATAATAAGAATAATAAATGCAAAAGCTCGACCCATAAATGGCAGCTCTTACCTGAAAAATTAAATTTGTCTTTAAGGAGCTTACTTATTACACTGAATGACAGTAGAAATGAATGCTCAGTTGATTTAACTTTGAACTTTATGATTTTAATAAAATAATGTCCTTTTTGATCCCGTTCGCTTATCGATAGGAACCAGATATCAAATCTGGCGCATTTATTATTAATTCATGAATTCGTCTGTATCCCAAAAGCAGGAATTCATGAAATTCATAGCACAAACACAGTACATACATCTTCTGTGTAATAGTTAAAGCTTTTATACTAAACTCAACTAAGGCCAATGGTAAATCAAATATTTAAGAGTCTTGTGAAAGAATTCAATAATAAAATAAATGTAAGACCATAAATTCAACCCCCACAAATGCATGTCGTAACTATTTGAGTTTATTTTTTGTTGCACTTACATATGTGGATCCGTGATAAGGACCTGATGTCGCTGCGGATGTCTTTAGCGGTTGCTTTCTCTGCTTTCTCCTTTCTCTTTTATCCCTTTCCATTTCGCTATACGCTGCCATTGCAAAACTGTTATAAATTATTTCCAAGCTATTGGGCAAATTGAAGGTTCCTTTTAGCCTTGCTCTTTGTTTTAACATATAGATTGGATGCCTGCCAGCATGTCATTAAAATTGCTCGGCATCCTGCGGCCACGGCAGTTACCGCCCACTTTTTGCCTCACACCTCCCACCGCCCACCTGCCCCCTTTTTAGAGTGCATTTACTGGATAAATCAGAATGTTAAGTGCGTGGGCGAGCATCAAAGCGGCGGGGAAGTGCAGGGGCTCAAAATTGTTGCAATTATGGTCTATAAATCGTAGGCCCACACATTCCCGCATTTAATTTACCACCCACCGGGCCACGCCCCCCGACGCCTTTGACAACCGCAAGTGTTATGCATCATTAACTCCGAGTCGCAGTAGTTGTCGGCCTCGAACAAAGTAAACATTTCAACACCTTGGCAAACCGCACAACTAACCCATTTGGTCCTGGAGGTCCAACCCCTCCCCACCCACCTTCCTTTCGACGGGACCACAACCACGTGTGCATTTGGTCAATTTGATGTGTGCTAAATAAATAATTATGATTGTCTATCAGCCACTTGACCGGAAATTAATGGCAGCCCATTTGCTTTTGGGGTCTTTCTAACCGAAACTGTGTCGCCTCGACAATTAATATCAAAAATAGTTTTGCATTCCGCATTCCGCCTTTCGGTTTTCTGTGTTTGTGCACACACTTGAGTGCCTTGTCTCCAGGTTATTTATGTGGCAAGTAGTTTCGGCTTCTGGGCCGTGGTCAAAAATGGCAGAGTGCGAGGCACCTGGATGAATGGCCAAACATAATAAGGCGGATTATTCAAGGGGCAAACTAATTTTGGGAATTAATCTCGGAAGCTATTTTGAATGCACTGCTGAAGGTGGCACTTAAATTAGTTTGGTATTATTAGAGAACGAAATTATGAAGGGATAGGGGAAACAAGAAGGTACAGCTACTGTTTTTATTATTCATTAAACTATATATATCACCAAAAGGGACGAAGATTTGTTGGCATACGTTTCATCTCGATTCTGTTATTTGAAACGCAATCGTATAATTTACGGCTTGTTTACTTACCAGAACAATTATTAAAATCACATACAAGATTAAATTGTTTGTGGCAGTAAACTTCAATTGTTCTGTCATACATACCTTATTTAACGTTAACCTATATAATTATTTGTAAATCCATTGAAGTAGGATTTCCCTGTTATTATTTTTGTACTAGATTTGTATGAAATAACAAGAAAGGAAAGCTAACTTCGGGCGGAGCCGAAGTTGATATACCCTTGCAGAATATTCTGTAAATAATATTCTCCAAAATTATTCATATGATGCATTCTTAATACAAATAAAAATCCCAACTTCCTAACTTTAAAAACACCAAAGTTATGGCAATTTCAATCGTTCAGTTATATGGCAGCTATAGGATATAGTCGGCCGATCCTTATAAAATTTGGTAGGTCGGATTGATTGGCCAAATATAAAACCCATAGAAAATCCCAACTTCCTAACTCTAAAAACACCAAAGTTATGCTATTTCCTATCGTTATATGGGAGCTATAGGATATAGTCGGCCGATCCTTATGAAATTTGGTAGGTCGAATTGATTGGCCAAATAAAGAAGCCATAGAAAATCCCAACTTCCTAACTTTACAAACAGCAGAGTTATGGCATTTCCTATCGTTCAGTTATATGGCAGCTATAGGATATAGTCGGCCGATCCCGGCCGTTCCGACTTATATACTGCGTGCAAAGGAAAGAAGGGTGTGTGCAAAGTTTCAATTCGATAGCTTTAAAACTGAGAGACTAGTTCGCGTAGAAACAGACAGACGGACAGACGGACAGACGGACAGACGGACAGACGGACAGACGGACATGGCTATATCAACTCAGGAGGTGATCCTGATCAAGAATATATATACTTTATAGGGTCGGAGATGTCTCCTTCACTGCGTTGCACACTTTTGACCAAAATTATAATACCCTCTGCAAGGGTATAAAAATACATGCGTTTATGTCTATACTTATAGACGGGTATGGGTTTTAAAAACGATATATGATTAATAATATATTATTTATATTAAACTTGGTTTATAAAATAATGTGCTAATTATTATCAAGTCCGAGTTTTAAATTTTTAAGGAAAGTTAGCACTTAAATCAGATAACTATGTTATTTCTTTATTTATTTTCAAGGTGTAAGCTTAAATTTATAAACTAAAGTTACAGCGAGGGTTAGTATTTTATTTGCATTGTTGTAAGATTTATCTTTGCTTAATTGTGGTTTACTTTCATGAATCTCTTAGGATTGGTCTATTTTACTGAAAATTCAATTTAAAATTATAAGTTTACTCCCATAAAGTGCCGAATGTGGCAAAGCAGTCATCATACAATCAGCCAGGCTGTCAGGCTCGTAAATAATAAACGCAGAAAATCGGGAGTGGGACAATGACCCAACCCTTGACACTGGGCCACATCAACTTCATCAATTCTAATCAAGCCGGAGTCCCGAGCAAATCTCCGCTGAAAATTAACCGCAGCAAACTGCCAGCCAGGGACTTGGGCCATGACCAGGGCTAAAAAATTACCACAACGCCAGCAGGGACACGTTCGGCGAAAACAAATTTATCCAGGACACGCATGGCATATCCCTGCTTATGGGACACACACGCATAGGCGAACGCATATGTATAATTCATAATGAATCCTTTCTATTAGTCAAACGTAAAATGAAATGCTTTCTCCGTATTAGTGGCGATATTGGCTGCTAAGCCGAGAGCCCAGAGCCTTGGGCCTTGGACCTTCATCCTTGAGCCCAGAGCGTGAGCCCGCAGAATCCGGAGGACCTAAGGACCGAAAAGGAGCAAAAGGCGTGGCAGATTTTGTGGCATTGTGCTGTGTGTGTCCTTGGAGGCTTGTGCTGACAGCAGGAACAACAAATATGAGTAGATGTAGAAGATGTGGCCCAGCCGAGTGGCTCCAACAATAGCTGGCGAATCAAAGATATGCAAATTGAAACAGATACGAGTGGTCGGGCACTTTATGGATTTTCTATGGGAGCAGCCGGCACTATTACGACATTTCCCCGGCGATTTGTGAGCTCGGAATGTTGTAAGGAAAAATTGTATAAATAACATAAATGCTTCGGGGAAATGATTTATGTGCGACAGCAACTTTCGCCTCGGCTGTAAATAGTTTAAAGTTTGGCTAAAACGAATTATATTTAACCCTAGTCCACATAAATTGCCACGCTCGAGAAATGTCATTGAGTCCGAATCGGATTTCATCCTCCGCCGTCCAGGATATACACTCTGTGTATTGTTGCAGGGCAGCTGGAAATTGCCACGCATGACTTGGCTCAAATATATATTTTTTGGCACTGCCTTTGGCATTTGCCGAAAACCATCAACACTTTCCCGACCCCCATCCGCTGACCTTGTTGTAGTCGAGGGGATTGGCATGGGCGGCATGGGTTAATTATGCCAAGAAATCCATTAGGGTTGCCGCCGCAAAAGCCTGCCATTGACTTTGTTCTGCTCGACTAAGGCGAAACCCAAAGGGTTCTTGGAAATTCGCAATCGGTTTGGCGGTAATGTATTTCATTAGTCCTGGAAATCAGTTAGGGAAATGCTCCTTCAATTGGCAGTAATAGTTCTCGGGAAGGAAGTGCTTGGCTTATCCCAGCAATTCTAAGGATTCTTAATTATTCATAAAAACTACCAAATCTAAGACTATTATTTCCCCTTTCTATGATCCCTTATTCGGGTATTTTCACTCCCACATTCTAAGCCATTTTAACTTTCCCTTCGCTTAGGGTATTCAAGGTTTCACCAGGTTCGCTGGAAAATATTCGACTCAGCTTTCTTTTTATTGCTTTTTACGCTTGTGTGCATTTTGAGCTTTCAATTTCTTTCCTTTGCCCGCGTTTTTTGTTGTTTCGAATTTCTATAAATATTTTTGTGGCTGATTTTTGCTCTTTACTTGGTCGAGCTCCTTCTTTGTGCAGAGTTTTGCTTTCGCAGAGCATTTTTCTGTTGTTATTTGAAGTTTGGATTGCATTCGCATTCGCATTCGTTTCGCCCCCACCTGACTTGCAGTCGAGTTTTCTCAACTTTTTGCACATATTTTCAGTTTTCTCCCCTCGGGATATACAAATTCCTTAACTTTTCCCTGTAGCCAGACAAGTTTTCTGCTGGAGCTGGAGCAAGAAGTCAACGACTCACGAGGGGCTATGCTTTCTTAGCCTCGCATTAATAACCATAAATTAGAGTCCGTGGACGGAAAATTGGTAATTCAATTACGCTAAATAGCCACGACTATGACGCTGGCAACAGCTGACATTGCGTAGCCGACCAGTCGGCCAATCAACCATGCCAATAACTGACTGACTTCATTGTTACACTAAGCAAATAAAATACTGCCTTAAAAGCAACCAATTATTATGAACAATTATTATTTTTCTTATATTTAAGATTAGACATGTGCTATTTAGTAGACTAAAATTGTTTAAAGCATTTGAAACTATCATTTTGAATTATTTTTTTTTATTTTTATAATTTTTGATAAATATAATTTAGTTTAAATATTTATTCTGGAAATATTGCGTTTATTTTCTGAGTGTTTTTGAGGTAGTCAGCTTGAGGCGCATGCATAATTCTCACTCACAATTGACGGCATCTGCTTCCATAATGCCAATGAATCGACCCCCGACCTTCAACTATCGCAGCCCCAATACACAGGGGCACTCCTCCCACCACCCACCCTACCAATTTCATTCCACTCCTGACTGGAAGTCAGCTGCTCCGATATGGCAATGCAAAAACTTGGCATTGCGTATTCAGGGGCCAGGCACATAATTAAGCCGAGAACGTCCAAAATACGCAATTTCGATTGGCCACAAAGTGCAGCGAACTGTTATGGACCCTTTGGCAAGCCCGAATATCGCAATCATCGCTCTCAGCACCCCATCAACCTCATCAGCCGCATCTTCATTATCATTATGGATATCGACGGCGGCAGCATCAACCAAAGCAGAAGCAAATCGCAAAGCAGCCACAGGCCATATGGACACGTGCTAAATAGCACGTAAACTGCGTTGGTAATGTGCACTATCGAACATAGGGCTTGGAAAGCCAATTCCTTACCACATTGAGGGATGTAACCAGTGGTAAAATGAAAGAATATCAATTAAAACAGGAGCAATTTTTGGTAAAATAAAAATGGTTATTTCATTAAATATCGTTCTCACTTAGTAATTTACATTTCTAAATGTTGTTACTCTTGTATGCATGCTTTACTTTACTAAGAGAATATCCAAACCACAAAATGACCTTAAATGTGTCAAAATGATTTCAGTTTTAGGAATAATCTCCTGTAGCAAAATGACTTCAATATTTGTAAAAATGATCTAAGAACTAGTTATTTTTCCCGTTTTTATGTAATTTTAATTAAGTGTAAATAAAGTTTTGAATATTCATAACTACCTACAATCGTAATTCAGTTTCTAATACATTACTTATATTAAAAACCCTATCGTAAACATAAAGTAGGATCGTAAACCCACAATAATCTGGGATTAGTTTGCAAAACAGTTTTTTTTAAGTTTGCAAATGAAATATCAAATAATACAAAGAGTATTTATAAGGTTGTAAATATGTTTAGATAAAATACAGGATACCAACTTAATGAGTGACTGCCGTAAAATGTAAATGCAAATGTGTCCTTTATCCACCCAAATGATCCTATGCTTTGCTGACCAGTGTCCGCTGTCAATTGGCATTTAATGATGAGCGCTGCGTTAATGAAGCGCACAAAAACGTTCGAGGAAGTAGTTGCGGCAGCCAAAAGCATATGCAATTAAAAAATCATCAGCAGTGGGCGTGGCAAGAAGTGGGGGGTGGTGGACTGTGGGCGGTTGTATAGTTGTAAAAGTTGCAAGGAGCCGCAGGCAAAGTTGTCGCGCTGAATGGCAGACATCCGCATCCGTATCCGCATCCGCTATGGCAATGGCCAAAAAAGCGAGCGGAATTGCAAGTAACAAACGGAAACCGCAAAACGGACCGCAATTGACGCACTCCCCCGACCGCCGACCGCTGATCCCGCAACCGTCGACCTCCAAGCAAAGTCATATGCACACACAGCTACACACGCACACCACACCCACACCCACACACACACACACAGACAAACACTGGGCAAAATCAAAAGCTAAACAAAACAAAGCGAAAGACAATGACAACAATTTTGCATAGTTATGCGAATGTTGCTGGTTGTCCGTTGTCGGTTTTCGTCTGTTTGGGGTGCCAAAATGAGCGCCGGCGAAAGGATGTGCGGCCATTTATATACACAGATACAGCCACACACATACACTTGCATACATATCTACACCGCAGACCCCAATGTCCTGGCCACCCACACAAAGTCAAAGCCAAAGCTGGCGCTGCTGTTGTAGTTTTCATAATAACAATAAAAACTTTTTTGTACCATTTTGCAGGAAAACTTGAAATGATTGTTATGCAATTGTTGGTAACACAATTTTGTCGTTTTTGTCAACAGCATCAGCAGCAGCAGCAGCAGCAGCATCAGCAGCAGTCCATGTCCTTTCTAGGACTCGCCGTCTATGTGTGTTTATGTTTACACTATAAATTCGCATTAAGTAGCGCCAAAAGTTTTATTGACTTCGTGTTCATGGCGCTTGATTTTCATGCCAGTCGAAACAGATAAACAAACAGCAAACTTTAATTGCAAAAATTTGTGGCGAAAATTAATGAATGTACCCAGCATTGGGGCGTCATCCTGCCACGCCCACCCACTTCGCCGCCCTCCCTGTGTGCGATGCTGTTGACACTGCTGACCAAAAGTCAGCAGTCAAATTGCCAAAGTGTTTGCTTGCCAGCTTTGCCAGTTGTAGCTGCAGTTGGAGCTGCAGTCGAAGTCCTGCCATCTATTTTGGCCCGGGAATTGGGCGATCCCTTGGGACCTCTTCCAGGGGTTGGGAAGGGGGGTGGGGGTGTTCCGGCCACACTTGCCTGGGAATTGATAGCTCGAGTGGGCGGCAAGGCTCAGTTTTAAATGACTTGTTAAATGTGTTTGATTTTGGCCGATGCCAAAGGGGACACAACTGGATGTTGTGCGTCGTGTGTTGAGATTGAAAGGCTACGGTAGTAGTACATGGCCTATGATTTAAAAACAAATGTTGTTTTCAACAGACTTTAAGAACACATTTTAGAAAAAATTGTATTTTTACAATAGGTAAAATTGCACAACATTGGACGAAAATTTTCAACTGCTTAATTGGAAGTTTAAAAGCCCAAAAACAAAGAGGAAAAAATTGCCTAATTTTGGAAATAATTATCTAAGGTATTAATAAATCTATATGCTAAAATAACATATATTCCTTAATAGGTCATTGTTATTTGTTGTTTGCTAAAACTGATTATTTAAAAATATACATTATTCAAAACATTATAAGTCTCAATTTTCTTATAGTGGAGTCATTATTCGACAAAGTACAAGTGCACAATTATTAAAACTGACCATTTAAGTCTTAAGAAATTGTTATTGTTATTGTTGGACTCGACGCATTATGAAAGGGAAATAAAAAAGATATAAAAATGTATATAAATAAATAAATACTGACTTAAAAAAACTTTTGTTGCATTGCATCGAACTCTTTGAAAAAACTTTTGTTGCATTACAACGAACCCTCAAAAGTCATTACTCTAACAATGCCGAAAGCCTCTTATAAAACACTCTCCATTTTTAATACCGTAACAAGCGCGCGTAAAAATATGAAATATTTTGTTTATTTTGCGAAGCAATTACCACCGCTGAGTCAATCAGCAAATGTGGTAATAAAAACGCATTTCACGTAATTACAGAGTCTCAATCAATTTGACTTATTTACCGCTTCCTGCTCACCCCTTTTGCCCTCGCCAAAAGAGTAAACAGATTTTAATTTATTTCCATTCATTTTCCAAGTAATCACGAGCAATTTGTAAATAAGTTAAAAAAAAAAAAAACGCACGCACATGGGGAATGCATGTGAAGGCAGCCCTTTTGCCATATTTAAATGAATCTGCTGAGCGGTGTTTGCCAAACCTTCCGCAAATGGAAATTGCATTTTTATTGTGCGATTTGCCTGCTTCCTTGCATCACAATTTCTCTCAATTAATTATGTGCCCCTGAAAGTTGAATGAAATTAATTTACGTTACCCCCCGAAATATGGGCCAACTTCTCGTATGTGCCGAAAATTTGTAGTGATGTCAAGTTTCCGAGCCAGCGCAGCGCCTCAATTAAACTTGCAAACAAGCCTGCCATGCGAGTCCCGAGCTCAGCCTGAGCCTCAATGTTAGATCCGTTTTTAATTAAACTCAACTGCAAACAAAGTCATTCCCCATCCTTTTTCCCGAGCTGCTTTTGACACGCAGCTGAGGTTTTGCACAGTTCATTGCACAGAGACACAGGGCAAACACACGCATTCCCAGTCCCTTCGCACCTCAGCCTCAACCTCCATCTCCATCTACAACTCCTCCTCCGACTATCTGGATCCGAGGGTCCTGTGGCAAGACAGTTATCCCAGCTGAAAGTTGTTTGCACCTATGTGAGCCCAGACATCCTTGCAGTCAGCCTGCCACTCCGCCTGTTATCCTGCCAAAGCTTCTCACCCGGAATCCTGCTCCTGCTGCTGCTCCTTCCGCAGCTGCATTTGGGATTATGACAAAATGCAATTTGCATTTGCAAAGACGTTTGTCGGATCTTACAAGACGACAGGCGGCAGGCTGACAGGCGCGTATTAATTTTAAATTGACTGTGAAATTACGATGAGCGTTTTATGTAACCAGCTGAATGACAGAGCCCCAAAAGGGAGCGCTTAGCCTGGCAGCAGGGATTAATTATAGCGGCTGTCAATCGAGTACGCCGAGGAAATTCAAAGGATAACTAAAGAATGGGCTATATTCAAAGGGAAAGCCCATTATTTATTGTAATCCCAAGAGAAAAATTTAATAACAAATGGAGATTTGGTAATCTATATATGCTTATAAAAGAACCAAAGACAGTCTCAGTATAAATATAATTATGTGAAACAATAGTGAAGGCTTTTTAATAATAGTTATTTCAATAGTCATGTCCTCGGAACAAAATTCATAAAATAAATTTTAACTGATTAAATGAAAAAGGCTGCAATTCAAAGACTTTAAATTTAGCTGACTAATTAATTTTGCCAATTATTATTTTACACGCACTTCAAAAACATTTGCAATACCATTGAACATTGAATAAATTATGTATTTATGCTTCGCTTAAGCTCCGAACTTCTTTAGCGACATATTTACCCATCGTAAAATAATTTTGTTTTTCCTACTGTGAGTACACATGGTAATAACAGCCATTGACATTCGGATTTGTGTGAGGCAAAATTCTCCCCGGTTTCCCTCAAATATGGGAATGCCAGAAAAATGCATCATTTGATTGCCCTGTACCCTTTGGAAAAACTATATGAAATATTTTTATTTATTTAAATCAAACTCGCTGGTTTGTCAATCGGGTCGCAGCGCAAAAAACTGAATGTTTTCAAACTGTTCGGTGTGCTCTTAATTTAATCAATATTTACTTTTGGGCCAAAAAAGGAAACCGAGAATACTCTTTGACAGATGGAATCGAGTGTTTTTCGTCTGCAATAAATGGACAAAAAGGAGACTGAAGCTTATAGTTCAGATTTAATATCTGTGTGCCTCGTCGCACGCTGCTTTATTTATCGATTACAAAAAAATGAGGTTTTTGCCGGGAAAGTCAGCCAAAATTGCCTTCCATAAGAGCACATATACAGGGGTAAACATTTGAGCTGAAAAAAGGCACAAAGACAACATTGTGCAGCAGCGAAATCTTGATTATCTTGGTGCGCCGCAAGCATTTCGCCTGACTTCCAGATATTTTCATTGCATTTCCACTCGAGCAACTTTCGCCTGGCTGAGCATTTCGATTGCCGCCGGCCATTCGACGGGAATTCCGAGGAGACAGCGGCGATGGCAGCAAAGCCAGTGACATAGATTTGGCCGCTGGTAACAATAATTTTTATGATTATGAGACCACCTCGAGCCCAAGCCACTGATTACTCTCGGTTAGCAAATAACATTTCCACACAATGGCCCCCGAACAGAAGACGAGTCCTCGACGGGCGTAAGTCAATAAAATCGAACAGCTGCCATTAAAATCATTTAAATGTTATTGTCTCTCCGAGCACCCCTTCTTCGTCCTGCAGCCGAGTTACTTCTGCCTTGGTGCCCCTGCGGCATGCTCGACTTTCGATCTGCTGACTCAGTCCCGGGTCTAGATCTGGAATTGGAAATGGAAATGGAGATGGAGATGGAGATGGGACTCGGAGGCGAGCGAGGCTGCAGACAGTTTTGTTTTTTGCCCACTGCCTTAGTCGACGTAGTCAGCAAGTTGCAGTTGAATAATACTCGGGGGCGTAATTGCTTTAAATGTCCTTGTATGAATGCGCAATGAAGGGAGCGTGCTACCGAGTCGATTCTATTTAAAGGTAACTTGCGCGAGACACGAACCATTCAAATGGCTTTGACGGCAGCTGGCCCTGTATTTATATCAGTTTAACTTTAAGTTATGGTGGATTTAGAAATCAATGGAAATTATGGGAACAGAGTCATCTGTCCGCAGGAGGAGTTCAATAGCGTGCTCGAAAAACATCAATGTCCCCCCTTTTTGGAAATGAAAATAGTATTCCTGAATGGCCGAAATAAGTCAGACTACTTAACTCTATCTTCCAATTAAAAAGGTATTATTATTTGAAAAGGAAAGCATATCTCTTTGTTACTACATTGTTACATTGGCTATTTCATTTAAATAATTAATTACCAAGCGCGAACGTTGTACTCTCTTAATGTAATAAATTTTTTAGGGAAAACTTTAACAGTTGATTTTGTAACTCTTTTTACTACAATTTATGTGCACCATCAACAATCGTTTTAAAAAATAACATGAAAAATCCAATTTTCAGGTGGAAAGCAGCAGGTGAAAAGCGAACAAAAAGTAGAACGTGAATGGTGTAAAGTGAAAACATGAAATTTGTGGCAAATTTGTTTTTAATTTTCCGCTCTACTTAAGACCGAATATTGCGCCAGAACCAACGACTGAACGAACGAAAACGGGTTAGATAAAGAAGCTGTTTACTGGCGAATGTCGAGGAAGAGTCAAAAATACAGAGGCAGAGGTCCAAGGACCTATCTTTCTCATGCGGCAGAGGCATGCAAATCGAGTATGTGCGGCTTTTGGTAAAAAATCGAATTTGCATATGCGTTTGCGATGCGGCTGCTTCTGCTGATGCCTTCTTTTGTGGAAGAAGTTGTGGCAGAAGGAAGGACTATTTGCGGTTGTTTGGCGGCACTAAAAGAGGAGTTTTTTGAATGCTTTCGGGAAAGTTCCTCATAAAATAGCTTAAAAACGAGATTATCATACTTGACTTTAACAGGCTCTGCTTTTGCATCATCAGCAATAACTTTTAAATCAGATTATCGGCAACTTCAATAGTTTTAAGTCTTTTTATCTTTCATATTTCAATTTCTAAAAAGAAATAGTAAGTCGGCAATTAAAATTTTTTTTCAACATCAATAGTTAAGAATAAATGATTTAAGAATAAATCAATAAGGAAAATAAACACTTAGGCATTATTTACTTCTGTTTTGTTTTTAGTTCTAAAATAATTTTTTGCATTAATACATTTCTAATTGTATAATTCAAATAAATAAAATAACCATTTGCTTATAAAATATCAACACTTTCACGCGAAAAAATATTATAAGTATATATTTTTGGTGTAGTACAAATTTAACATTGGCTTGAAAAGTTCCAGTTATGACTGTACTTCTGCGCACTCTGCAGATGTTTTCGCTTCTTTGGCAGCCACAAATACGCACACAAGCACAACCATAATTATACACTCTGCTCAGGGGTTCGGGTCCATGTCCAGAAACCATCAGGAACGGCTCTTTGCTCCAATGGCCACGGAAAACGCGCTGCGCATATATTAATAAATTCAGCCGTGTTCCTGGCCGGGTTTTACTTTAAGCGATGTGCTTCAGAATGGATTCCCAGACACGTTTGCCGTGCACGGGGCGTATGTGTAATTTTTGCGATTGCGACTGGGGAAAGCGACGCGAATGCGTTGCAGCTGGAAATGCGTGACAATGAAATCGAATTTCCTCATTATAACAAACCAGTCGGTGCGAGTTGACAGCATCGCTATAAACGCAAAACAGTGAAGGTTTCAATAATTCCAGAAATTATGAATAAATCAACAAAACACCGGGCAAAGTCAGAAGAAAAATGCCGGAAAGTTTTTATTATCAGTAGGTCTTTTGAGTTAACGAATTCAGACATCCTTTTATTTAGGATACATACAAGGATATGATTTCCATTCGTTTACCTTCGTACACTTCTGAAAGGTTACAGCTAAATAAGTAGAAAGAGTTTGGGAAATACTTTTATAAATAAAAATTATCAAATCTTTTAAATTATTACATGAAACTAATAACAAAAAGAATACAAAACGAAGCTGTTTGATTTTTAAATCTCATAAACTAAAGGAAAGTTTACCTCTACCTTTCCTAATTAATTTTTTGCTCCCTTATTATCCTGTAAAAATTTCCTTTTTATCTTTAGCAGACTGGAAGTGTGTGAGGTCCTTCGGTAACTAAGCTCTTGCCGTTTTCTGTTTTTTATTTTCATTTTCTCCGCTTTTGTTCCTCCACCTTGTTCCACTTGTGACGTTGCTGTCTTCTTTATGACTTTGTTTCTGGCTCTTAATTAACAAACAAAGCTTTTACCCTGCCTGTGTGTGTGTTTGATTATCCTGCTCGTGTTTAGCCCGGAGACAGGCGTTTACATATGCACATGGCGCGGCTGTCTTGGCAAAAGTTGCTTTGCTAAAATGTAACCTGCAGCAAATGAATTTAAAATGTGCATTGGAATTCCGGGGAATAATTGCCCCAAGAATAATTACTTCAACTTTTCTTGGGTATTAATCGTTGAATATTTAAGTCAGCCCAAAGGCCCCGGTAAAATAAAGTCAGCTACATATCCAAAAGGCCATTTGGGCGGCGGCCAGGACTTCAGTGCAGCTCATTGCGGATAACTAGCAGGCTGTCAATTTGCAGATTGGCGTTTAATGACAGCTCAAAGACACTTGGCCCGAATTGGGGGAATTCCTGCCGATGCAGCAGTAGTTGGCAATTTGCAAGCCCAGCCCCGATATCGAATTTTTGTTTGCTCCCCCACTGCCAGAGTCCGCAATACACCTTAATTAAAGGCAATTATGCGCTCAAAGGCATAAATGATGGCCCGATCCGGCCCAACTGTTATGAGCCTGTCTAAATTGCTGCACACTGGCCCCCAGGCAGAGTCGAATCGGTTTAGGCCGTTTCACTCTGCCAAAAACTTTTACGGCCCTGACTTTGCAGTATCTTTTTTCGGGGAGCCGATGCTACTGCTGCTGCCGGGCCTCAAATTTTATTTTATTTGCGCAACGAGCGTAATGTAGTTAAGCAAGTGCAGATTTCGGGGCCTGCAGCTGCAGGGCGGGCACATCGAGCATACGCCCGAGTGGCCTGTAATTTCGGTAAGCTGATTTGGCAGCATTGTAAGGGCAAAGCGGATAAGGCGTCTGCCAAGCTGGAAAAGTTCGTGTCGTGCAGAAAGCAATATGCAAATAGACCGATTTCAACGGCACTAAGCTGCAATCAATATTCAAATCCCATTTGCCATTTCAATTTGATGTAATAAAATTTGCCATTTTTGATCGAGCTGCGACTCGAATTTGACTCGGTCACTATTTATTCTAATCGCACAGTTTTAATTTGTAGCCCCAGTGAGGCGACAGCAGTAGCAGCAGTAGCAGTAGCGACAATTCAGATTCATTCATCCACTTGAAATGAAATGCAAATCCTCTACGAAATCCGGCCGCACCCAAGAGCTTAGGGAATCGTCCTGGGAGATCCTTCCGCCGCCCGGCTTCATTATTATGCTGGGAAATAACCTTTGTCTCGAATTAATTAAAATGGATTTACATGAGCTCAGGGTGTCCAGAGCGCCGGCCACAAAGGACACCTTTCTTTGGCCATATCCCGGCACTATTTTGTATGCCGATTCCTGCCTGTCGGTCGACTTCAAGCTCGCACCGCAGATAAATATTTATATTTCGCTTTTTAATCTTTTGTAATTTTAAGTCGCGCAATACAGCCTCCCCGCTCCCTTTCCTCGTTTGTGAGCTATTTTGCAATGCCCTCTGTTGACTTTTCAATTTGAAAGTGGAAAGCACTTAGGGTTATTAGAATGGGAATCCTGGAGTTAACTTCAAGTAGCCTTTTGAAGCTGAGGGATTTTCTGTCACAGCTTGTTGGTTTCCGAAAAGTGAAGACTTTTTCCAGCTGGCTATGCGAAAGTCAAGTGCATTAAATTTAAATTGAATTTGACGCCGCTTTCGATGGCTGTCAAGTGTCAGAAAAGTCGATAGAGTGACCCCCACTTCGGATACCTCAGCTGGCCTGGGTGCTCGAGGGCCGAGGAAACCCACATCAAACTAACCAGGTCAGGTGAGACTGGCCATTTTGTGATTCCGGCTTCTGCTGCCAGGGAAATTAATTTCAATTTACATTTAAATGCAGTCCGTCGACTGGCGACAGGCGGCCAACTTCTGACCCGACCTTGCCATTTCGCTGGACCTGTGCACATTCCTAATGCCTTCTTTGCCATCTTTACGCTTTTTTAATACCATAATTGGCTTACTGACGAAGGTTAGCAGTGGCAGCAGGAGGAGCGGAAAAAAAAAAGAAAATAACTGCCACCGAATCGCACACAAATTATTCAAGAAAGATTTTTGACAGCACTCGCGCTTTCCTTCTGCTGCCCGAGATCCTTCCTCTCCAGCTCGTCCTTTTCCCCATCGCTGGCACTTGAAAGGACAACCTTGAAACGAATGCCCGCCATTGCAGAAAATGTTGGCAGCATTAAAGATTTATTAGCTAAGTGCACTTGCCGTTCTCCCGTTGCCGATTGTGTAAGCCACGGTTGAGTTGGGTCACCGCGGCGCCTTCTATTTGGCCATCCTTCAAATTATGACAAAAAGTCCAGATATAGAAAAACGCAAAAAATTCGCGAAAAAAAATTCAGACAAATGTTTTGTTAAGTTGAACGAAGTCAAATGGACTTAAATATTTAATGAAACAACGAAGGATTCCGGCTTAAAGCAAGCAATTGAAAATATTTCAATATTACCATATTTAATTTATTAAATCTTTTATTTTCGCGCTTCACACAAAAGTTTATAATTTTATAATTTAAATGCACTGGTTATAAAACAAATAGTGTAATTTTAAAAGGATTTTTATAATATTAACAAAAACCAAACTCTAAATTGATAATTTCATAATAGCAAGTAATTTTTAAAGTCAAACTTTAAAGATTCTCTTTAATTGAGCACCCTTGTTAAAGTTAGAGTTGCATAACCTCTCTCAAAATATTCCGGGTTATCTTTAAAGGGCGTTGTCAAACGGGACGCATACTTAATATTAGTTTAATTTTGCTCCACTTTTTGCTGATTGCAATTGCATTGCTGAACTGCTGAAATTCCGAAATAGTTCGGCTTTGTGCGCTTTTTGCATTTCGAATTCCCCCATCAACAATTTCCATTTTGTGCCGGCAAGTTCATTTGGCAGTGGACCTGCCTCTGTGAACAGATATATACTTTTATATATACATCCAGTCCTCCTTTCCCCGCCTTAGAGTGCATTTTCTGGCAACGCCTTGCTCTCCATGCTACATCAATTTTATTGACTTTTCCCATCGTTCCACCCGATTGAATGCACAATTTCATTAGCAGTCATGCCACAAGCAGCAGAAGAAGTTCTCCCCGGGGGATTAAAGGGGAAATCCCCGGACCTCGTCCCCTCCAACCGCTTAGGCATTGAACTGCAGCTATCCAATGTCATCAGAGACAATGAAATGCTCGGTTGCCAGCGGTTTCAGTTGCAAAACAGAGTAGTCGTCCTGCCGCAAACGTTGGCCATAAGTCAGCCATCATCACTCCCCGTGTCCTTCGCCTAATCGCGTTAACAGCCAGGCCCGAACTTTTAATTTAATAATCGCAAGTCATGAACATCAGCGGCACAGCGCCATCTTAATAAACTTCAATTCCCAGAGCCAATCCCATTTCAGTTCCTGTTCCCGTTCCCGTTCCCGTTCCTGCTCCTGATTATGACTGGGCCGAAAAACTTTTAATTAGTAGGCTGGCCGAAAGTTTTTCAATTATTGCCACCTGCACTTTAACCCGTTCCCCCTAATTACGATTAGGCCGGCCATTTTGATTTTAAATCAACTACCGATACCCAAAGGGCCGCCACTAATGAGCAGAGTCACGGCTGCCTTGTAATTAGCCAGAAGCCAGTGCAAATAATACTTAAGCAGAGGTCAGAGGTTAGATCTGGATTAGGGACTTTAAAGTTGGCCGCTCTGCATAAATATTTCTGGCCCTATTTGTCGCCTGGCCGCAGTCAAACAAATGTATCTTTGGCCACATGACAAATGCCGTCTAGACGCAAGGAACGGGAACGGGCAAATTTGAGAGCTTAGCGCGGCTCAGTCCCTCGAATTTTTTGGTGACATTTTTCGATTGGCTGCAACCTGCAGCAATGCTCCTCCGTCTGCTGCTCTTCCTGCTTTTAGGCACTTTTTAGGTATCCTTTTTTGGTGCCCACAAATCACTCTGTCTATAAATGCTTGATGATGTTGGTCCAAGTCAGTCCTTGTCCTTTGTTGGATTTATTGAAAAAGAGAGGTAGTTTAAGCTGAATATTGATATTTTGGGAACTATGGTTTTTTAACCTAATGCCAGATTAATCTCTTAGATATTCATTTAAGCCATTAAGCATCCCTTTAGTCTTTGCACTCGGTGAAAAGGTGAAAGAAAATTTGTTATTAAAATACAACATACAACAAAATCCTGGATCACCATTAATAACAAGCAAGATAAAAACTCAAAACTGAATCTCATTTGATTCATACAAATTTTAATCTTGTTTTTCTTATTGTTAGGAATTATTATTAAATATTATAAAGAACAGCCCTTTGCATTTATAAATTCTTTATTGATTGTGATTAAACAAAGTTTTACCTGGATTTTCAGTTCTGTCCTTGTTGACATTAGAGGCTAGAGATCCGACAGCGTGCTCAAATCTTTCATACTCGAATCGGAACTACTCCTTCTCTCATGTTTTCCCAAGCCAGCGCGTCATAATCATATATCAAAGCCGCACAAAAGCCGCCTTATAATGAGCTGCCAGCAAAAGACATCGCACCACCGAGCTGCAAGTTGCACCAGCACACGGCGTCTGGAGCTTCTACTTTGCAAATTACTTGCACGTTGCATCCACCAGATGGGGAAGGATGGGGAAGCGGGGTGGAGGTTGTTGTTTATGCAGAAGAAACTGTCATGAGTCTACTAAGCACTTGTGACATGGCCCCATGCCACATGCATATGCAGCATTTGCCGCGCTGCGCCGACATAATTTGCGCCGAAGTGCTCTACAAAATATGCACATGCAATGGGGCTGGGGAAAATGGAAAAAGGCAAAATAATAACGGAATTCCTTTAATTTTCACACCACTACAAGGCGAGGTTGCAAGCCAACCAGCCGAAGTCACACCGGGAAAAAATAAGACATTGCATAATGATTTATTCTAAATTAAGATACAGATATTTAATAAGGAATTCCAATTTGATAAATATTAAATAAATTTACTTTTCAGAAACCATTTTAATTAAGCGTAAGGCACTCCTTTTTGTTTGAAGCCTAAAATTAGTTCTTAAGAAATAAAAACTCTATTTACATGTGTTAAAATTGTATAATTTTGCAACATTTTTTAAAAATATATATATCTTTCTAACTTTGTTGCTACCGTAACCTTCTAAGGTGTTGTGTAATTTGCAGTTTGTATTTTGTTGATAGCTATATTTTATAACGTATATTTATATATTTATTATATTACATTTATATTGTTTGTATCAACTGACAGCCTTTAAAAGATAAATGATAAATTTAATAAAATCGCAAATCAAATAAATTACATTACATTTGACCGTTATTTTGTTTTTGCAAGTAATTGTTGTAATGCAAGGAGTAACAATAAATGCACTTGTCCTTTCACATTTTTTCCCCAGTACAGTTGTAGTAGCAGCCGCAGACATTGACGACAGTGGCCCAGAGGCAAGTAAGCTGGAGTCGGAGTCGTAGTCGTAGTCGAAGCCGGAGCATCTTGAACGGTTAAGTACTCGGCACACACTCCCACGGCGTGGAGCAGTCAAGTCAACTGAAAACGTGACAGGATATCCTGCTGCTGCTCCAGCTACTGCTCCTTCTCCTCCACTTCCTCCTCCTCCTTGTCCTGTGATTTTCCCGCTTCCACTGAAGTGGGTTGCTTTCCCCTTTGCTTTCTCTGGTGATTACGCCACCAGCATGCAAATGATAAAGAAAACGTGTCGCTTAATGTGCGCTCCATTATAATTTGGCATCTGAGCTGTTGGCTGTGGCCAGTGTTTCCCAGTCTGGCCGCGATATTACATCCGTTTTGTGTACTCCCCGATTGGAGGTCAAATTCAATTTCAAGGTAAAATATTCATATAATTTGAACACTACAATTGAAGAGTTCTGCAGTTTTTTCTGCTAAATTGCAAGCTGCATAATTTCCAGAAAACTTAAAATCATTGTCAAGTTTATCATATACTCTCCAATGGGAGTAAAAATTTAATTTTAAAGTAAAATATATATACGTATTACATAAACACTCTACAGTTTTTTTTTCTAAATTAAGCTGCATAATCTCCACAAAGCTCAAAATCATTGTTAAATATTATATTCATTTTAAAGTCGGAACCAAACAAAGTTCATTTTGTAACAATTTAGTATTGCTAAAGCTGAGACGTTTATAATTTTGTGTTTGCATGTTTTTCCAAAATTTAAATAGATTCCCAGTTCACTTGCCGAGTGGAAAAAGTTGTCCAATTGTGTGTGTGTGAGTGTCAACTTTTGCATAAAACTTATGACAAGCTCTAATTGAAAATAATTTAACGAAAAATGGTAAAACATTTTCGGTTGCGGCAATGATAAATTCAAAGTTTTTTGATATCACTTGTGTTGCGGTCTGGGCTGCTGCCATAGTTGCTGCGTATTTTTCTAAATCATTTGCAAAACTGTCGTGATAAACGTTTGCTTTTGTCGCTTTTGTGGTCGGCTTGGCTGGCTCAGCTCACCTGTCACACAAATGGAATTTATGTCCGACTGCGGTTGGCCACCGCAGCAGTGGGGATATATTCATTTATATCTGAAGGGATTGGGTAAAAATTGCATTGATTAAAGTTTGTTATTTGAATATTCATTGGCAGTGGCGGTGGCACAAAAGACGACAGCTGTTAATGCCAACGTAGCATATGAAATATTTATTTATGTATTTAAATATTATTTTTCGCAATTTATTGTCTTTGGATTTGTTTGTCAAATTTACATTTCTAATAGTGCCTGCCCGATATTGTTTGTGGTTGTAATTAGAAATGTAAATTTGCAATTTGTACGGAGCGATGGTCGAACGATAAATAGTTCATGAAATTGATAGTCATTGGCAAATTAGAAATAAGTGCATTTAAATTAAGTGTACATCAAGTGGACAAATTGCCCAACTAGAGGAAAGAATTAATGAAGTAAAGATACATTGGAGCGTGCTGAAGGTTAATTAATTTCAATTACATAGCACATAAAATGATTATGAATTTTAAAAGCTCACGTAAATGGAAAACAAATTATTGAAAATGGTGTTATTTAAGTTTTAACACAATCGTGCTAATATTTTTGGTTTTTGCACACTACTCAGCATTTTTCTACTATTCTGTTTGTCCATGGGAATTGGATTTGGCCCAGCGGCAACAATAATATGAAATTAATTTGTGTTTATTTTAGCATAAATTATACAAGGGGCAAATTTATGTTTGGTGTGCAGAAAGCTATTCGGCCTTTGCCGCATATCAATTAAGAGCGTTTCCCATCTCACTTTTGTCCGCAATTGAATAAAGCATTGTTTGCCATTTTTAGTTGATTTTCGATATTTATCGCTTTTGCTGGGCCTATGCCAGGCCCCGAATTTATGGCGAATTTTTAGAGAAAGACAAACATTTCCCAGTGTCCTTGGCGATCTTATTTGTGTGTCCTTGCAATATTTATTACACACAGTTGCACATGAACATGGCGTATACGTAAAACAGAATTTTGTGGCCCATAGCCACGGTCACCAGTCTCCCCATTTCCCTCGTTGTTCCTTTTCACTTTTGCTGTGTTTTATGTGTGCTACATTTGTTTTCATTTACAAGTATTTCACTTAAAATTTATTTGCCATACACATTTTTATGGCTTAGCTTGGCTTTGTCCTTTTTCGTTCACTCCCTCCCTCCAGCAGCCAGATCCTTTAAATAATGTATCTGCGAGTACTAAAATTAAAATTTATTTACCATTCTGTGTTTTATAGTTGACTCAATGAAAAATAAGACATATGGAAGTAGATGCAAACGATAGGTCAATATATAACCCAGTATTTTGCTGTACTTTCATTATAAATTATCCTCTAGAGACGACCCATTTTAATTGGCCATTGAAAGAGTTAATCAAATGAATGCCATTTCCATTGCTTTCGCTCAAAAACTCTCCTTTTTTAATATACAAAGTTTGGGCGTTTTACCTTTAATTTCGATGGACTCATTTCGACAACAGTTTGAAGCGCCATAAAAGCATTAATGGAATGACAGCTGCTGCAGCAGTTGGGAAAGCGCCTCAGACATTATGAGAAGCAGGCACCGTCTCAATTTCAACGGCTCCCTTTTATTTTCGGGGCAGCGAGGGAAAAACAGTTTTCTGCTCTTAGTGTAAGGGAAAAAAGGAATCTTTGGCCAAAGGGAAGCTCTTAAAATCCTTTCGTTTAAGCCTTTTGCGTGGCTTTTGCCTGTCTCAGCCCTCAGCCTCTCAGCCTCTCATCCTTAGCCTTGTCTGGGTCCTGTGAGTTTTTATTGTGCAATTGTATTTGCTGCTCATGAGAAATTGTATGCGTGCAAAGACGCTTAAAACTTTCGCCGCACTTTCCCCACTCTGTCTGCTTTTCCGATAAGAGCTTTGCTGCACTTGGGCCTCAAGTTTCATTGTTTTCCTGCCAAATGCCGGCTTAAAACGGCTTGCATTTCTCGATTTAATTTTTAAATGCTTCGCACAGAGCTCTCGAGTCACTCAATCCGGTGGAGAGCTTCCGAAATTGGCAATTTTCATGATTGGTGGTTCAAAATGTTGCATATACCATTATTTTGTTGAAGGCTTTGGACACTGATAACCATTTATAGCTGATTGAAATTTTTCCAACCAGAGCACTAATCTGAAATATGTCTGATATTTCCATTCGATTTGCGATTATTTTCATTTGGTCTGTATTTTTTGGACATTTTTGCTGTGCGCTGTTCAATCCCATTATTGCCCATTTCAGACTCATTTCACACAGTTTTGCGGCATTTTGTTTGTCATTCGCACGATGATGATAATAAATGCAGCAGTAGCCATAGCATCAATTGCTGTCAGCATATTTTTTCGCCAAAGAACTGAAAATTGCTGAAATATCAGGCTGCGAAACGAAATTGGTTAGAGCGTGACCAAGGAAAGTGCAATGTTTCCAAACCCCATTTAAACGTCCAACCTAATAATAGAAATTCTATATTGTTCTTCTGCTAAAACAATACCAATCATGACGTGTTTCTCACTCAAATGGCTAATTGCTGCACTTTCTTAAGTCCAACGAACCTGAAGAAGTCTGATGAGTATCCGTAGCTGATAGATTCCGTGCCTTGGTCTTTTCCACCCCAAGGAAACGATAAATAAAATGTTTGTCTTAGAGCGGACTGACAGTGTTTCCCCCCTTTCTTTTCAGACAACAGCACTGCTGACACTTGCCAAACCGTAAAAATGTCCAGCATTTGCCTGCGAGAAGCGAGTGGCAGGAAAACAGCAGTGACGAGGGCTAAAAACTGCGAGTTATGTACACCGATAGCTGCTGTTGTGGTTGAAATACTCTATATCAAAGAAGATCGCAATATTAGCTCTGTTAGTGGTAATAGAACATTGTTGGAAGCCAAAATTACTGTGTTTTTTTATTTTAGATATAATGTCTCGTAGTCCTGTTTTTAAAAATCTTGTATTATTTGTACACTTTACTATTCCTTCAAAATGGCACCCTTTGAGTCTGAGCCACGTATGGTGCTATTTTGAAGACTTAATAACAACAAATACATTGGTGACTCAGATTTGAAATTCACCTTAAAGTATACTTTGATCCTTTGACTTTAAAGTACTAACTTCCACATTGTTTTATTTTTTAATCATATATATTACAAAGCTTTTTTTTATTTTTATTGGATCCATTTTTTCAAAGACATTGTAACAAAATCTGAACAAAAGCCCAAAAAAAATGGAAATTTAATTTGAAGAGTATTTTTTAAAGCTTGATTTAAACTATGAAAGCTAATCGCAATTTTAATTGTTACTGTAATCACAATTTCTGAAAATGGAAAGTTTCTAGTTTCGATTAAGTAATGTACAGGACAGCTGAATTCTTATTCGTTCTCTTAAGCCTTAAAAATGTTATGAAAGTCAAATAATTGATACTGTAATCGAATAATTTCGAATAAGTAATATGCAGATAAAATCCAATTACAAACGTCAGTTCCGGGCCCTTTTTGGTTTTTAATTTGAGTTAACTAATAACAGTTGATCGGGCTTTAATGTTAAAAAATAGGTCTCATTTAGGAACCCTTCGAGCAAGAAGTCATATTTGATCGGTCTTTGCTCAACTTTCAGTTACTAATATAATTTAGAACTCTAGAATTCTAAACTTGGCAAATAAATAAATACATTTTTAATTTAAAAACTGCAAATGCAGGGCATTAGCTTTTCGATCCGCGATTTCCCAGGCTTCACTTGCTTTGGTTTCCGTTTCCGCCGAGTTTCTGGCAGCAGACATTGCGACGGCCACGGAAGCAGCAGGGAGGGGGTTTTGGTACAGGAAGGCCCAGGGACATGGACAGGGATTGGGATGGGGATTGGAATTGGAATTCGGATGGGGATGGGGAGTGACCAGCGACAGCGACATCGGCGCGACGTCGCGTCAGCGGGTCTAGTCCAGACTTGGCTTTGTCCTACGGTAAATCAATACTCTTCGCCCATATCACTTGCAGGCACTTGCGAGCTGCGAGGTTCAAGCTCAACTTTTCCACTTGCCATAAACTTGGCAAATATTAACTAGCGGGCGGCTGCGATTGCGGGGTGCCAGCTGCGTAAATTACGAGTACTTGCACTTGCCGCTGAAGTGCGGCTGAAGTGGCCGGGGAACAATGACTTCTTGCCGAAAGTTGCCACTGCAGGGCCACCAACTTGCCAGAAACTCCACTCATTAACAGCTGTTGTCTTTAGTTTTCAGTCAAGATTCTATTTACTTTTAAGAAAGTTAATTATATTCGTGGAAGCGTTTGGCATTTACTATTTTTTTGTATTTATTCTGCAATTAGTTTTGCTGACTGCCAAGCCCGAAATTATTAAATTCGCATTTCAAATGCAACCAGAGCGATGGAGAATGTGTCGAAAGTTGCCAGAAACTTATTTTCCACTGGAAGTGCAAATTAGTTTCAAATGTGCCAAACTTTTCGACAAAATGAGCTGCTCTTGGAAAAGTCGAACCAAACTGAACAAATATTGTGTTTTTTTTAATAAGGCTTGCGCTACAAGCTGCATGTAGATCTCGGGGCAACACTAGACTTGTTGCCAAAGTTTGGACCAGGCCAACAAAAAACCGCCTTCAAAGGAGAAATCACTATTTTTAAGCAAATAGATAGTGTCAATAATAATGTTTAAAGACTGTATTTTCTGTATACTCAAGAGCGAATGGCCAAGTTCATTCTTCTCTTATTAATATTTACCAATAGATGCTATTTCTTGAGGTTTAATAATATTTATTGGAGTGTGAGTCAGGGCGAAAGGCCTGCTCTAAAATTAGGTTTCCATGGCAAATGTAAATATTCCCGAAATATTAATTAAGTGGGTCCGATCTGGGCTGAGCGAGAATAAATTAAAAATTACGCTAGAACGCACTTTGAGCGAGGGAAGTCCGAAAACCGAACCGAATCGCTGCCAAAATGAAACCGCCAGGCCGCAACCAATGCCACATATTTACTTTTATCTCAGCCCGAGCAGCTGGGACCAAAACCAGAGCGAAAGCCAAAGCCAAAGCCGAGGAGGGCACAAACAAACGCGAGTGCAGCCGGGACTGGCTGAAGGCGGATCCTGCGTCCTGCGTCCTGTGTCCTGGGCACTGAGTCCTTGGTCCTTCTCGGCTCCTTGGTCGGACTACAAATGAGGGGACTCCGGACTGCGGAGCTCTGTCACTGACAACGACGATGCTCTCAAATTGTCGGTCGTTTAAATACATTTAAATATAAATGCGGCGCGCAGCGATAAGAAAGCTGCAGCCATGGACATGAATGCGGATGTGGATGTGGATGTGGATGTGGGTGTGGATGGGGGTAAGTGAAATTCCTCATTCATTCATTTCCATTCATCCGACGGCCACTGCAGCGTTCTATCAGCGTGGAAAATCGTGTGTGCCCTCGCTTTTCCCGCGTTGAATGTGGGCGTGTGGTCAGAGTCTTGCCACAGCCATTTTGAATGGGCTGCAAGTCGGAGCCAGCGATAAACAAATATATATCCAACACTTGTGATTCGCATTTTAAAATAATGAACGAGCACGTGAGGAAAATCGCACATGGAATCGATTAATAGTTACCCATTGCCACGGTGGGCAAGCAAACGTGGCGGAAATAACTTAAAACAGCTTGCCACAGGTCCATTTATTTATTTCACTATTTTATTTACATTTACAATTTTTTATTTGGCATTTAATTCTGAATAAATGATTTTAATTAGCATATATCGCAAATCAGATAAACTATAAAAGAATTGAGAAATTCGTAGACTTGAAAATAACTTAAAATACTCGATACATTTTCGAATATAACTTTGAAAAAATCTTTATAATTTATTGAACTGAATACCAATCTAGGCTAACAACTAATCATTTAAAGTATAAACACGTAATTGTGAAATATTCATAAAATATAAGATCTATAATTGCTTTGTTTTAATAACAAAAATTAAAAACGTTTATTTATGTCAACTTAAGTTAATATCAGAAAATTTGTAAATAGAGCTTTAATTGTGTTACAAAATGTTAAATAATAAATTAGTAAATAAAGACACATTAGTTTATTTCCTTCAATTTCCCTTTAATAATAAGAAGAGATTCTCGTTCTCCAATTCTTCACTTCATGAGGTGTGGCAAATGCCTGTATCAAGATGCTGACGAAGCAAAAGCATTCTAACGAAGCTTATCGGGTAAATATTTTAGTAATTTACATTCCAGTTGCTTAGTAGCCATTAACTGGGCTGAGTACCTTGGCTACCCCTTGATGCCTTCATAAAAACCCATCGTCGTGGACGGGACGAAGCCATGACAAGCGAGGAAAAATGTAATTACATATTTCCTCACAATACGTATGCGCCCCCGTGGCGGCAGCCTCACATTTTCCTTCGCCAGCTTGTGTCGTGGGGTCAATGCGAATGCGATTCATTTCGCAGCCACTGCCGTTGCAGTCGACGTGATTAAATTTTCATTTTAATGCACGATTGAAGGAGCATTCGGCGAATTTAATTGAAAAACTGTGCAGCAGCAGAGCTAATATTTGGTTTGCCGCATGGCCAAGCCATTCCCATGCATGTCCTTGCAGAGGAGTGCAGGAGTCCTGTCCGCAGTCATGTCGGCGCTTTAACGCTTACACGGATCCCACGGAGCTCTGCTGGCCAAATGAGTTTCTGACGTGGCTTTTATGGCACGCCGAATTAATTCCATATCTCATATTTTCCAATGGCATTTGCATGCATAGTTAATCGGATTTACTGGACCACTGCGACTCCCCTAAACGGTTTACCATATCCACATTCACATCCACATTATCCCCGACCCATTGGAGCAGATTATGGCAGCAGTTGCTGACGGCTTATGCGAGTCGCAAGTAACTTTTGTCGGCTGTCTAGACCTTTGACTTTCGATGACCTCTGTTTACTGCTGTTTTTTGGCAATTAGAGAGCAAGTGAAGAGGCGACTATTTGTCATGGCCCATCCACATGTCGATGACTTGGCCATCTTTCTGGTGGCCATGCATTGTCTGTCGAGGGCCCTTCTTAATAGCCGTCGCATTGATTTGATATTTCTGTCTGCTCCCGACACCGAAACTTTCTATTCGACCCCCTCCACCCCGAACTGAGTCATTCGCAGCTCTTCACCTTTAAATTCGCATCTAGGCAACTGTCTGTTTCAATTTCTTCGTCACATCGCTGTCAATTATCTGGGCGACACAGCAGGACTGCATAAGCTGCCACTTCGGAGAGTTACCAGGTCCTGTTTGGGGAGACACCAGGCCAGGCGACGGATGTATTCATGCATCAGCCGGGCCAAAGTGACATTTATTGGCTGTCAGGAAGTCCCTCGGTCCGTCACTCAGTCGGTCGACAGTCAGACAGTCAGTCAGTCAGTCAGTCAGGCAGTAAGTCAGTCAGTCAGTCGGTTGGTTGGTTGGGCTGGAAACATGGAAAAGCGGAGTGGGTCATTGGGAAAACACTTTGTCAGCATTCTGCTTTTCGGGCAATGAATTGATGTGTCCTGCATGCGAATTATGGAGCTCTCAGTGGCACTGTCTGTACGCAAGGATGCTGTCTCCAGCTCATCATTTCTTCGCCTAGGCTCGATGATTTTACACATTGAAATTGAAGTGCTTAAAATCTATTTCTAAGGCAATTGACAGAGAAAAATGAATAGAGAACAATAATTTTAAGCTATCATAATAGATATCGCAGTTTAGGTAAAAGGGTTTGAGTGCATACAAATTTGTTTCACATAAAATATGTTATTTGGAACACAGTTAATTTTTGTATAATCGGCGTTTAAATAGAATCCCAACTTATTGCGATCCTCTCAAGAAGTCTTCAAGTAAACAATTTTCGTAAAAGTTTCAAAAATAAATAACGAAATGCTGGAAGACAAAAAATCAAAATAATAAACATTTAATTCAGTACAAGTATCCAACGATGGTGGCTTATATAAATAGATTTTAAGGCATTCATTGGCGTTATTTCCCACTCAAAATTCTTTTCTTTTGACCAATAATATTAGCTTTTTAGAGGGGACACGTTTTCTTGAACAATATCTAAGCTCTAAAAAAATTTAAGACAACTTCCCTCAGCATCGTTACAGCAAAGATTTGAGAGTAAATATTCAATTAAAGACGTTTATCAATCTAAAAAAGTATCCGCAAGATATTTATTTGTAATGTGCTCCAAGATATCCGTGTTTTTTCAGCCTTCGAGTGGTGGGAAGCTCCAGCCCGAAATCGTTCTGTCGGAATTGGGGCACCAGGCGCAGCAGGGCATGTCCTCGCATTTCTCGCCCAGGCAACAGCGGCAGCAGCTGTCCGCAGATCCTGCAAACAGGCAGAGGAGCATCGCCAGGAGCAGCAGGAGCGAAGGCAGCCACGCCGGAGTTGGATGCGGATGCGGAGACAGCGGGCGGAGGTGTGTCATCATCGGACAAGCAAACCAGATTGACGGCCGGCCAGCAGGTGGGGCTGGCCCCGAACTGAACGCGCCGCGGCATTAGGCAATTTTCCACGGCAGCCGGCGACGGCAATCCATCATCGCGCACAGGCACGGCAAACAATGTCATTAGCTGCACTTGATCCGGAGCACACGAAAATGGCAGCACCAGCACACATGTGTTCTGCTCACGTGCCAGGACCTACCCACACCGGCCGCAATTAAGATAATGCAGAGTCAACAAGACAGGACCCTTTAGACGGGCAGCGAAAACGGAACACTGGCAGAAAAATGCGACCCATTAAGGTCCGTTTTCTCGTCCTTACTGCAAGGTGACCTTTACATGAACGAAGAATAAGTTGTTTGATTTTCGTTTTGTCGTCGTTTTGTACCATCGTCAAAAATTGATTAATAACCATATTTATTTGAAAATTTTTTAAAATAAGTCTTCTGTAAAAACGTTGGAATTAAAAACTGTACCTTGGATAATTTTCTGGTAGCGAGAGAACAGGTCTTATACTCGGACTGGTAAGTATAATTATGAATAAGAAAATGGGTCTCGATAAATAATATTAAGTATTCTACACTTATATGAGCTGTAATGACAAATATTAACTAGTTAAATTTACACACCATTCTAGTGGTACTTGGGGCTTTTTAAATTTTAAAGCAGACAGATAAAATACCTATGTATGTACTTTTAAAGAAACTGTATCCTTTAATCTACAAATAAGTAATTAAATGTGTATTGGATTCTTACATTGCTTGTCTTTTATTTTTATGTGCAAAATAATATATGTGAAAAATAATAGAATTGTATTTAAAAGCTCAAAACAAATATTTTAAGTGTACGAAACCAAATGCAAATGTCGTTGAACTGTCGCTGATTCATGGCTTCAACAAGTTTATTGGCAACGTGGCGTATGATTAATGTGCCTCCTAATTGCCGACTGAGACAAAGTGAAGTGCCAGCGATCTTTTCAAAGCATGTGTTCATACCACTCAGACAATGCTCAACATTAAGCCACGAAAAGCGTTTACTCTTATAAAGCACAATAAAAACAAACATCTTACATGTCTTACATGTTTTTTACCATTTAAAATCATGTACCTTACTGAACTAATTATTTATGTTTTTATTTGTGGCTATTTAAACAATTTGGCCAACAAAATTGATTGTTGTAAGCTTTAGTAAATTTGAATTTATTTTTCTTTAGGATTATCCATGGATAGAACTGAGATGCTTGGGGTCCCTTTCACTCAGGTAACGCAATCACAAAAGGGGTGGAGTAGTGGGTTGGGTCTGAGTAACAACGACAGAACTTCGATTTGCAGCGACAAGCGAATGCAAACAAACAAGCAATAAGGTACGGGAGAAATTGTCGCTTTAACTTAGTTTATAATGCCACTTGAATGAGTTTGCTTGGCTCAAATGCGAAAACGAATGCGAAACTTAGAGAGGGTCGCTATCGAAGTTTTTTTCCAGCAACCCAAAAAAACTTCAGTCTTGGTATAACAAGAGAGAAAATAGGAGATTGCATTGACATCAAAAAAGTAATAATTTTAAAAATTGTTTTACATATATTTACCATATTTTACTATTTAAAAAAAATAGAAAAACAAAAATTCTCTTATACGTCAAATTTTAAGAGGACACAGCATTCGGCTTTTTTTTTTTTATAATATGTAATTTATCATAAGCGAAATATATATTTAAGTTATTAGTGGAATCTGGTTTATTGCTTACCTTTCTAATATCCCGCATATCAATAACTTCCCACTGAACTCCGGGCATATCCTTTCATTTATGCTCCCACACAAACAGTCCTTTCAGAGCAGAGCATGCAACGAAATAATACGACGAGCAGGAGCTGAAGACAGATGTATGCACTATATGCCAGAGCAACCGGAGCAGGGATTTCAAATGGCTTTGTAGGGAACAGTCTGTTGGCGTTAAAAGAGTCGTAGAACCGAACCAAATGCAAATACCAGGCGACACGTGAGCCCCACCCCTTTCTCCGCCCCTTTGGCATGCAATTTGCCATTTATTCAATTTAAATATTCACACCATTGTGAAAAGCGAGCTCGCGAGGGCTACATACGAGTATGTGTACAGAAATATCTGAGATGGAATATCCGAGCTAGACGCCGCTGATGGCATAATAAGCCAAGGCAGAGGACAATGCACAGAAAAACAAAAATAAAATTCGAGTAAAATGGAACAAAAGTCAACATATGCGAAAATAAAATAAATATTTTTATTATTATGTAAATAGCACAGCGCCATGAAATTCAATTATATTTAATTTGTATGCAAAGAGCGAGAAGAATAGGGAAAGTGTTTTCATGTATGCCATGCAATTACACTAGTTTACAGAGTTAAATCGACAAAAATGCCAAAAGTGACCAAAAATAAAAATTCAGAAACAACCATTTAAGGAGCATTATAATCATTTGTTTATGCAAAAGAATGAAAAAGTTGTAAAATGATATTGGCTTAGGTCGATCATTTAGTCTAAGGTATCCAAAATTCGGCTGCGTTAGCTGAATCATTTTCAGGTCACATAGCAATTACTTAGCTTGTCAATTGCAATTATGAATATTCTTCTTTATTTACATTTGGCCTTTCGTATTTATTTATAATAAATATCGAACAAAGGCCCAATGTTTTAATCCACCAAAGCGTTGCAGCATAAATTCCTGATGGAATTAATCATTTTTGTTGTCGCTGTTGTTTGACTTTGGCGCGTACATGATAATGCCAACTAAATTTAATATTAATTCAATATAAATTCATTATAAGATTAATTTATATTATTTTCATTGTTAATCGATGCACAGCAGCGTGCAAATGCGCTTAATGAGCTTTAAAAAAGAGAAAATAAATTAAAACAAAATGCGAACTCTCGCTTCAGCAAGCGTAAAATGCATAAAGTTTATGAACACCAACAAATGGCAAGGCGCTCGAGCAGGGATTGACCAAGTTTTTGGTGGCTAATAAAGTATGTACACCCGGCCACTTATAGCAGTCGATGCCTTCGCTCTACTTTGTTTGCTTTCTTAATTAAAAATAGCATTTAAGCAGCAAACAATGAAAGACGGGTCTGGGCGAGCTAATGAAATGGAAAATGCAAGGCAAAAAATAATTACCCATGCATATCTGCCAAATGCAAATTGCTAAGTTTGTTTTGAGATGGCGGAAAAGAGAGTTTGAAGATGGCAAAACAAAGAATAAGAATAACTTTCAGGAAGCTTTTAAAAAACCCCAAAGTTGGGAAATCAGGAGGAAAAGATTTTAAAGTTTTTCCTATATTGAATAACTTTTAAAGTATTATATTATCTATATATTTGTTTATTTGTTTACCCCAGAATTTAAAATTAAAATTAAATATTTATTTGCTAAAGACATTACTTTAAGTGCCGCTTTATTCTTTTCAACCAACTTTGCCATTTTACGATCAATTAAGTTGTGCTTTAACGGAAATGCATTTCCTTAAAAAGGATCAAAGGCACATTACTTCGGAAGTAATAACACTTCTCTCGCGTCTAGAACTTTCATTACAACACCTTTTGTGACCATAACTAAAGCAGAAATATTTATGTTTTTTTTCCGCATTAGTGTGCATTAATATTATTAAAACTAAACAACAATGGGACTGCTAGCCCGGAGCACTGACCTCATTTGTCTCGCCGGGAGTTTGAGTCGAAATGGAGAGTCACCGGGGGCGGAGCCATGAAGGGGCGTGGCAGCTCCTGTCGCTTCACTTGATGGAAGTCCTCTGTTGATTTGCGACGCCTTTTACTTTTCGCTTTATGCGCTCCTCCCATTTGTTTGCATTTGCGTTGACACTCACTTCATTTAGCAGCCCACAGCAGCAGTTGCAATTGCAACTGCACAAAAGCAACAGCAGCAACAACTCCAGCAACACCAGCAACACCAACAACACCAGCAACACCAGCAACATCAGCTGCGAGTGATGTACGTGAGTGCAAGTGCAATTCGCCGGCGGCTGCAGGTTAAGGACCTTCTTTTGAACTTTAAAATGTTTGCTTTTGGACATGTGGGCGGCAGTGTGAATAAGCTAAGTTGACTGTCTGATACCCTGCTCAGTCAACAATTCATAAAAAAATATGTAACCTTAGCTTTGATATAAAATGTTCATAACATGTATTTGCATTGAGTATTCAATGAAAAAAGGGCAGTGTTATATTATCATAATTAAAAAAATTATTTAATTCAAAACAATTAAATATTCTTAAAGGAATCACGAATTGAAAAGTGCAATTCAACTTTTGATTTCTGTGCAATTTCCAGAGGGTCTAACGAGTCCTTGTAACGTCCCACAGGTAGGGTATCTGCTCAGTCGACTATCCTCCTCGCTTATTACTTATATATTTATTTTGCCACCCTTTTCCGCTCAGACACACCCGCAGCCCCTTTAACCTTCTCATACCCTCTCATCTCTATTTGTGTTTGTGTTTGCTTTGTGGTTTCGCCATCACATCCAGTCCCCGGGTCGGTTTTTAATCTTAAGCGCCTTCCACTCGCCACAATTGTCCAGGCCAACTGTCCCTCTTGGTTCTTGGCTCCAGCCAGCTGAGCAAATATATATAACCGTTTTACCCTTTGCCACAGTTCCACCTGGCGACTTATGGCCGGCTTATGTGCTCGCAAACCAATTAAAATGGCCAACGGAATTGTAAGACCCCCGACACGAAGGCAATGGCAGCAAATTAATTTCAAAGGATTACGACTGGGCCTGGAATTGTATTTAGTTGATTTTCGTTTCGATATTCGGCCATGGTATTGAAATCAAGGCCTCCATTCGGTAGCCTCTATTTGTGCTATTTTTAAATTTCTTTAAATATCCGCTTGTGTTTCTCTGATGTTTGGTGTGATTCAGCGCCAGCAACTACCCGTATTTAGTCTTGTATTTTGAGGTTTAATTGTAAGTTCCCCTTCTTCTGGGCGGTGGGCGTTCATTGGATCCTTCTCGTGTAGCATTTCCCAGGACCCCAGCTGCTGCCTCGAAACGTTGGCGGCGGTGTATCTCCACACTCTGATCCGGATTCAAGTCCCTGAACAAAATTTCGTCCTCCATAAAACCTTCGTCGTCTGCTTCTTCCAGAAGGTTTCTCCAGATCAACGCTTTCAACCGCTGAAGTCGTTTAACTTTCGAAAGTAGAACACAAATTAAAATCAAAAATCCAATGATCAATCCATAAAAAAATAAATTCGTGCTGATAAAAGCGAAAGGTTTATCCATTATTCCGATTGTTAAGAAAAATTGTTGTAAATAATCTATGACTAGTTCGATTGGTTGCTTTAAATGTACTGAGAAGTGTTAGCATATGTAAGCCGTATACTAAAAAAACACTGCTTGCTTTATTAACACATTCAACAACAAAATATATAAGAACCTTAAGTATTAATAAGTATCAGTAATTGCAATTTAATATATTTAAAATTGAAAAGACTTATAAATATGCGTAGATTCGTTTTATCTAATTATAATTTTAAATCTATCTCGAAAGTCGAAGTTTTAATGTTTTAGATTAAAAATAATTAAAAAAAAAGGCTAAAATAAACATTTCACAGCTAAGTTTGATTTAATCAAAGCAATCCGTTGCTTTTGTATATTACAGCACAAATATATAAAACTATGATTTGGAAAGTTCCAAGAGTCTATATTTTATACAGCGCTAGTAATTGGCATATAACCATATGATCTGTATGACAGATATATGATAGCACTGGGAAATAGTCACCCGATATTGATAAAATTTTAAGGGATAGGTCCTGAACACTCAAATACTTTATAGATACTTACATACTCACCATAGATACTTACATCAATTAAAAAAATAATAATTAAATTTATTAACCCACGTCGACGGCAGACGTTAAAATTTGCCCAGAGGTTGCCGAAGTGCAACCGAAATATATGGAAATAATAAAAATAAAATTAAAAACTTTTATTTAAAAAATTTTTCAATTGTTGACCTCGAGGAAAAACTCATAAAATTTAACACACACAAAGGTCGCCTACAAACAAAATTAAATTTATAATAATTATTAATATTTCATAGGAAGAAAACAATTTGATTAATTAGGGCTATAATCCTTTGTAAAGTATAACATTCAAATAAAACTTTTACTTGATTAATATGTTTTTGTGAAAGCGAAATTTGCAAAATTAGTCGTACGTGAGTGCTAAAATCGTGATTTTAAGGAATTGAAAGAAAGTCAAAGGGCACCAGAGTGTGCACTGTTCACTTTCTGGGAGGACACACTCAGGGACTTTGGGGTTTTGCCCGAGAAGGGGCCTAAGTCTAGGCGAAAGCCTGAGCCTGAGCCTGACCGCCACTCGAGGGTTCAAGGAGGCTCTTAACCCGCTGCTTGAGGCTGTGGCCAAATCCACACCACGGGGCGAGGGGCAAGGGGCGAGGGAGTGGCATGAAAATAAATTAAAAATGTGTTAGACTCGCACCCACACACACACATAAGACAACTTGGACACTTATCCAGGCGGTCGCATACACAGACATATTAAGAAACGTGACTTGGCTGTCGTGGGAGAAGCACACACTCGCAGTGCCGTATACATTTAGCATGTTATGAAATATGTATACACTGACTGAAGGCACTGCCTTTGTCCGCCCGGCACGTAGCCGGCCACTCCCAGTCTCCTCCGCCTACGCCTGCGCCGCCGCCCCCCGCTTTTAATGACAAAAGTTATGACGACAAATGACTCGGTTGACTTTCACTACGAAATCAGAGCCGCAGCTCCACAATGGGACCATGAATCATTTCCCGCTGACTTGACTCCGCTTTCTGAATTCACTTTTGCCATTTTGCCGCCTTGATTTGTAGTCGCTGTTAAAAGCGCTCTTCATTAATCATTATGCAAATTATAAATTACATTTTAACGAAAAGCAGATAATAATGTAAATGTTTTAATGCCCCACAGATAATTATGCAAGTCTTGCTGCATCGGCGAAAAATTCACGCTCCACCGCAGCCGCCGTCGGCATGCAAATTGAATTTGTTAATCAACTGCATTTAGGCTTAATTGAAAGTGCGTATAGAAGCGATAAAAAAACAAGCATAACTTTAATATTAAATTTAAATTATAAAAGTCAGGGCTATGTGCAAATTGTGCATGTGACTCGAGGGACTGGCCACATTCAACCAACGCAATTATAAAGTAGTTTTCGGTTTGAAACATATTTTCGTAAATTGTATACATTTGTCGTAATCAAATTAGCAGGATCTGAGCTATTTCCTTTTAGACCTCTATAATTGTTAATTCCTAATTAGACCTGGCCTTGGGTTGAATTGACTAAGTCAAATTATATATATTGGGCAAACTAAATTCAATCCAGGGCACTTCACACTGGTTATTAAATGCAGCCAACTAATTTCGAGCTGCAGGCGAATAACACACTTCCTTTGAGCCTGTCAAATAAACATGAATGGAAAATTACATTACGGATAGTATTGCGTCATTTCATCAAATTTGAGTTGATAATTATGGCAATAGTAAATCAGCTTCAGGCTGCAGTCAGTGTCACAAGCTGTCTCGAATATGGGCTTTTATTAGTGCGCCCTCTCTCAAGTATCCACTTTCAAAAACGGTGAACATTATTCACTGTGTTGTATCCTTGCCTCGGGCGACCGTGTGCCACGAAATGCTTTAAATGAATTCTAATACGCATACGCAGTGTGGGCCCGGCACAAAAAGACATGTGCACTAAAGTCGAATGTTAAAGTGCGCCTTTGAAGTTTCCCCGCATGAGCGATAGTGTGTGTATTCCAGCTAATATCTGCACTGCGACATTCTCAAGTGTGTTTAGCTACTGAGTGAGTGTGCCTGTGTTGCATTAATCCTTTCTAGAGCAGCAATTAATTAGCATGCCTTTGTCTTCTCGTCTACACGGCATATTGGTTTTTCCCATTTAGGGGCACTTGCATTTTCCCTGAATAGAAGCGCTATATATGTAAATAAGTGCTCAAAATGAATATTCTATTTTTATTTATTTTATTAATTTTATTTAAGATGCCTTAATGGCTTTTGTGACCCATAACCCTTCTTCAAAATCGTAGAAAAGTAATTGAGGTTCTGCCGCAACTTTCAAACTAATTCGTTCGTTTCCCGCTTTTATCTGTGTTCAAATTACTTTGGAAATATTTCTAAAGAAAACCGCCGCCTACATATTTCCACCTTTTTTAATATTTTATGCTCTTTATAGGCGCAATGTGGGCTGCATCTGATGGCGTTGCCACTTTTGCCTTTGTGCAATTGCTTTTTGCGGATATTGTTGTTAGTTTTACTTTTGAGATCCGTGTTGGTTTTCGCTGTTTGTTTTTTGTTGTTCCAGCATTGTGCGATGGCGCTTTTGTTTTACACGGCCGGCACTGAGACTGTGGTTATTGTAGTTGTCAGCTGCTCCGGCTGCCGTGTCCTATTTGTATCCTGTTGGCACACAGATACTCACATATACTTACGCTCGCTCGCATTTATGTCTATTGGCGCGCGTCCATTTCCATTTCATTTCCGTTATTGCAAAACTTTTCGTATTAAATATATTTTTCTCGCAGCGTTTTGTTTCATTCCGAAGCCCTTTGCCGTAGCCGTTGTTGCTGTCGCTTTTTGCACTCTGGCAAAGTTGTTTGTTGCTGGTATTTCTGGTACTTTATGCGCCGTGGCCATTATTGCAGTTGTTTCCTTTATTGTACAAGTACAAGCATAAAAATCCCCGTATTTCCATATAAATATTTTGTGCACTTGCCTCGCCTCCGCCTCATTTATTGTGGCCTACTTACGGACGAGTGTGCTCGGGCCACCGGCTTACAAATTGACATGCAATTAAATGTAAGCCGCAGGCATTTATTATAATTGTTACACCCTTCACGGTCCGCTCCTCCGCTTTTCCGGGCCCGCAACTCCGCAATTCCGCCCCTGGCCAAAAACTGACGCTGATTAGGCGGCCACCGGCTACCAACTAACATTGTTGCTGTCGTCCTCCGGCAGCTGCAATTAGCATTCTGCGCTGTAATAAATAAAGTAAAATTAACCACAATAACCCAAACAGAACGCTCGACCAAATTGTCCCCATTAATTTAGTTTTCAAACAAAAGCTTGGCTACTATTTTTGGTGGGCTTTAATTTGGATTTTTAAACTGCTAATTATGTTCAGAAGTACCTTCATTTATTTTAAGATTAATCAGTTTTTTTTCGGTTTCAATACTAAACTTTCTCATTCTAATGTATATCATAACCTTTGCATTGGTTTTTGTTGTTTAAATATATTTTGTTCAGAGTGCCAACTAATAGCTTTTAAGCAACCAATAGTTTTTATTTTACATTTTAATATGATATAATAAGCAGTTATTTTGTTTATGTTAATTATTTTTAATTATACACGTTTTCGTTTTCAATTTCGAAACAGAATAGATTCTAGCCGTTTCTATTTCGATGCATATCATACCCATTGCACTATTTTTTATTAATAACAATTCAGATATTTTGCTCAGTTACCTACATTTTGTTTTATTTTAATTGATCAGGAATGCAAATATGTTTTTAATTCACAGTAGCGTATACTTAATGAGTTTGACCTGTTCTTTTAATACTTTATTTTTGATATTATTTTGCAAAATTATGCACACTTTTTGCATATTTTATGGGCCAAAGCATTTAGTACGCACAAGTGACCACAAATTTTTAGCGCATTTGAATTAATGACACCGAATATCATGAAAAAATGCCTAACCGCAAATCAGTTTAGTTTTCTCTTTCCTGCCAAGTCCACTTCCACAGTTTGAAAAAGTAATGATTGGAAAGACTGCTAATTTTCGTTATTTATTTTTCTGTCTGGGTTAATAGCAAGCAATTGTCATCAACCTTTGGCAAATGAGCTTTCCCGATAAGTGGGTATTTTCCTAGGATAGCACAGCATCGCTGAACCAGAAGGTCATACGATCCCCATTGGACAGCTTTTGGGGCACGGCGATGGAGTGATTCCGGGCCACCGAGTTGTAGCGCCTGAAGTTTTCATTGCCGGCATTTAAGCGTCCTGCCATCTCGGCAGCCTGCTGGTTCAAGGATTGCCTGTAGGACAAAGCTGTTTCAGAAAGAATATAGCTGGGTCCATCCTTCGATTCAGGAAGTACACTTGACTTGTTGGTTTTCGGTTTCATTTGAGTGATCGAAGGGATATCCTTGGCATTTTTTGAGCTAAGATCAGGAGTTGGTTCATCCTTTTGCAAATCTTTATTTTCTGCTTCGGAAAGCTTTGCAGAGGATCTCTTTGAGCCGGAGTCTGACTTTTGCGACTTTAGAGATCGTTCAGAGGCTGTGCTGATGGGGATTGTTTCCGAGGGCTTTTGCGATACCTTTGACATAATTTTGGCTGGTTCCAAGGGTTTTGGAGACTTCAAAATTGACTTGGGAGGGAGTTTGGTATTAGAAGAAATACTATCAGTGGCGGATTCTGCTTGGGAAATTTTAGAGGCCTTGGTGGAGATGCTGGCCATACTTGGTTTAGTGGCGCTGCTCATCTTGGAAGCCACACTTAATTCTGAAGATGATATTTTGGCATCACCACTTGCCTGACGACTCGACCTCACTGGCATTAAGGTGCGAAGCGACTCCTTTGCAACCGCTTCCTTCGACTGGGAGTCCTGTGAAAGCTTCACCTTGGATACGCCACCTGCATCAATGCGATCTTTTTCATGAATGGCGGAGGCCTGCATCTTGGCCACAGCCATCTCCTCATTGATGGCCTTAGAAATGGCCACTTCACCCCGCTTTGACTTGCCCAACTTCAGTTTGCTGTCCCGGGCAAGTGAGTCCTTGGAGGGAGATCCTATAGCCTTCTGCGAATATTCGGACTTGGCTACGAAAACCGGTGGCGGATACGTAACGCAAGTGGGAATTTTGAACTCCGAACGGGCTCCGCTGTTGGGTGGACCTACATTGAACGGATTGAAGGGTTCAATGTCGAAGTCATCGGGAAACATGTTGGCCAGTGATGAGGGCAATTGCCTATGGGACATATGGTTTTTTACCAAGTTTAATATTCAAAGAATTAGCCATCACTCACTTGATTGGTGTTTAATTTGAAAAGCTTAAGGCCTGAATGTGGTACTTTCCGGTATGTTTTTTGTTTGATTTTAAAATGGCTCTTGTTTCTAAATCATAAAGAGCAAACTGACACAAAAATCAGTTAAAACTGGACATAAAAGACACAAATTTATAAGGTTATAGGATATGCAAAGTTTGACCGCGTATAAAAAAAGACTTAACAAGAGAGAACGCTATAGTCGGGTGCCCCGACTATCAGATACCCGTTACTCAGGTAAAAGGAGTGCGAGGGAGATGGAGATAGAAACTTTGATCACCATAACTTTTAAACGAATGGTCCGATTTGAAAAATTTCTTCACATTTGATAGGTATTGATAAACACAATAAAACTGCATTTTTACTTTCCGAAATATTTAAATTTTAAAATCGTATATTAGCGATTGTGGGCTTAAAGGGGCGTGGCACCTTTTGAAACAAACTTGCGCTGCGTAGGAACTCCTAGAATCGCATGCAAATGCCAATCTTCTAGCTTTTATAGTTTCCGAGATCCAGCGTTCATACGGACGGACAGACGGACAGACGGACAGACGGACATGGCTAGATCGACTCGGCTGGTGATCCGAACAAGAATATATATACTTTATAGGGTCGGAAACGCTTCCTTCTACCTGTTACATACTTTTGCACGAATACAATATACCCTTTTACTCTACGAGTAACGGGTATAAAAACCTCAATTTATCTAAGTAAGAATTACTTATGCTTTGCGTTTTTTATAATGTATCAAATATATCTGTTTTCTTAGGTAAGTACATTTTTTAATTATGTTTCACATAATTGGAGAGCCATCTTTTGTCTTAAAAAGTAATCTTTTTCACCTTTTGTACCAATCTTTTCCTGCACTCTGACAGTCTGGGCTGGATACTTCAAGTTCTCCTATTGGCTTAATTAAAAATGCCTTCTGCTTTTTCTTGGCCCCTACTCTGTGTATCAATTCAGAGTGTACGTGCTGATAAGGTGTGCAATCCTTTGGACGTTTCATTTATGAAACAAAAGCATGTTGAAAATAGCTTTGGCTCAGCAATACAATGTGGCAAATTAATGAGCACTTGAAAAAGTTAACTAGAGAGCGGCTCAGAATTTGCTGTCAAGATCTTTTCCCACTCTTCCCAGTTTTTCGATCATCTTTTCGGTGTCCGGGTGTTGAAATTGGAGTATCGAAATTTTAGTTAGAGCAACAGTTTAAGCCACAGTTTCAGCATGTCTAGTCTGCAGAAGACATCGCAGGGCGGTCCTCAGAGCGGCATGGTCTCCTACGGCAGCGGACTCGTTTTCGGCGGCCACGTGTATCCGGTGCTGGTGGACGGGGTGCCCATGCAGCCGCCCCTGGGCGCTCACCAGGCGGCGGTGCAGCAGCGCCTGCAGATGCAGCAGCACCGGCAGATGCAGCAACAGCAGATCCAGCAGCGACAGATCCAGTTCCAGCCGCAGTGCCACAAGCCGATTGTGCCCCATCCCCAACAAACATATCCGCGAAACGGCGCCCCAGCGGGGACGTACATGGTGAAACAGGAGCAGCAAGGACTGCCCTGTTGTCCTGGTCCTGTCACAACGCAACAGCTGCAACAGCAGCAGCCGCAGTACCACAACCTCGCCATGATGCAACAGCTCCAGGGGCAGATTCTACAGCGCCAGCAAATGCAGGTGGCCATGGGCAATCCCTTCAGCCACTACGGCCAATACAACGTGCAACTGCAACAGAATGCGGGTGGCGATTCCGGCGGCTGGAACGGCTATGCCATGATGCAGCCATCGGATGTCTATAAGCCGTATTCGTTGAACTGAGTCCTTTGCCCCTGTTACTGTACAAGTATGAGAAATTATGAAGTTAAATGTGAAGTTTTTACCGCTTTTTGGATTGGCTCCAATCAAAGTATGGTACTGTTTAACGAAAAAAATGATTACATTAAATGTGAAGTTTTGGATTGGCTCTAATCAAAGCATAGTTTAACCAAATCAAGCTTGGAAATTCTCCGATCTGCCCTGCAATCACTTGGCAACACTCACAGCTCCCTTGGGGACTTTTTTCCTCAGCGAACATGACCATAATTTGCAGTAGCTCGTCTGGGTTCCTTTTTTGCACTTCATCGAGCTGTGAGGTTGCCTTTTAGTGGCGGGTGCCACCTCGTTTCGGGGTTGGTCGTCATTTAGTGGTAAATTTCCGTCTTAGTTGCCAACGAGCATCAGACGTGACATTTTGCAAATTCCGTTTTCAGCATTTTGTAATCGTTCCAGCATACGTGTGCTACTAAGGGGGATTCCCCGCATCACCTCCTTTGCTCCTGCTGGTGACACTCACTCAGGTTGTTCGTGGTGCGGAATTCACTACAGGAGGAGGGCAGGAGGGGAGGAGCATGTGTGGCCAGGGGTTGCATCTGGTTTGGTAGTGGCTTCCGATTTTTTCACTGGCTGTTACCAGCTACCCTTTTACCTGATACCCCACGAGGAAGCGGTGCAATGATTATTAAAGGTTATTCAAATACGCAGACGAAACGGGTAAACAAGTTATTGTAGGGGAAAATTAAAACAGTTTTCCAGATTCCGATCCAATTTCATTTTCTTTTATGTAACATTTCCGTACGGGAATCTATGTTATTTACATTTCCTTCAAAGCATTTACGAACAACACATAGCAAAGTTAATATCAATAGAAGGTACAAGTATTTATTTCAATAATGTGAACAAAATTTATCAGCGGTCGGCGAAGCGCATTAAATAATAAACAAAATGATTGGTTCATAAAATTAAAATAAATACTTTCTAAAGAAAATGAATCAAAAAACCTCTAGAAGCTAATAAAATTTTAAATTCTTCCATTATGTTGAAAATATTTCCTGCAGAAATAAATTTTACCTTGACAACGAGGGCAGGTATTGATTGAACTTGTACCAGCTTCATTTTTCAAGGAATCAAATTAAAAACTCATCCTTTGCCTAGGATTTGAGCACGTTGTATCCCATCAAAGGTTCTCAATGTTCAACTTTTTTGCTTACGTTGATAATTAACATTACTTCCATAAATAACTTTCTTTGTGGCACGGCTGCGTTGCTAAGCTTCTGACGTCATTGGGATTTTGCTGGAGAAAACTCAAGCCGCAAGCTGCATGTTGGCAAACACTCACACACTCTCCGCTCCCTAATGATGATCCCTAAAGTCAACTTGCTAAAGTAACACGAGCTCCAACATGCACACACACACACACACACACACACACTCACCCGCATTGAGACTCATAAGCACACAGTGGTATTAACGCCATAATTCGTAAGTTACACACACACAGGCACCGCAGAAAGGATTAAGTTATATTAAAGTGGTGAGCGCTGCATTTTAAGTTCGGCTCCTTTGTCGCTGGCAAAATGCAGGAAGCCATGCGGCTGAGGCCAAGGAATTCGCACTCACGATCTTGAGTGGAAAAGGACTCGGCCGGCCGAAAAGTTCGCTATGCAAATTTCGAGCTGACCCATATTTAAATAATATTAATATTCGGAGCTCCGAGCCCGTTATAAATGCAATATATGGCATAAGTTTACGCATTGCAATCCCCGCTCTCGAAAATAACCCTTGGCTTGTATAAATTTGCAATATTTTTATATAGTTGCAGTCGCTGGAATTTTTTCCAGCCAGTTACAGGTCAAGTGTTAATTTTTATTCCTCTATTTTATTTCATTTTTATTGTTCTTGTCCTTGCCTTTACATGTGCGCACATTTATGTGAAAAGTTTGCACACAAGTTTAATTTAAAAAGCGCATTTGCACTGACTTTGACCGTGCTGCTAAAAACAATGGAAAAAAAAACGAAAGTGGCACAAAGCCGACAACTATGAACTGAAAAGTTCGAGGGAGGGAGACTGAAAATTAAATCAAATAAATAGTCTTTCTTTTGCCTTTAGTTTTGCGCATTTAAATCAATTTACGCTCCGCTTTGTCTTCTCCGCTTTAATTAATTGCCAGCTAACAGCTTGGCGTTTAATTGTTTTGGCTTTCATGGCACTGGGAGTAAGCAAATGCAAAGAAAATATTTTCATCAGTGGGTAAATTCAGGGCATTACCCTAACTCACTGCTCATTTTGAATGGAATCAGAGGCGAGTACCATGTCTGATTAAATTAGATCTGAGCCTGCAGATGCCAGTGAGCACTCGGCGAATTTAATTCTCCACCTGTCTTGTGATATCCAAGTTGCTGCTTAACACTTTGCCGAAATATTGTTTACGACCCCACCGTGCCTAATAAAACTTATATGTCTGGGAGTCATAAAACCCACACAGCAGTGCAATTTCAGACCAAATGGCATACGATTTTTAGGCCAGACCGTTCGGAATTTGCGAGGGCGCATGAAAACGGAGCAGCCAACTTGTTGAAGTGTTTATTGTTTAGAATCCCGCGGCGTCGGCATCAGAATACATAAAACATTTTTTCGTTTTAAATAAAAGATACGCATATGAGAGTCTTGGAGGACGAGTAAGTAACCTCTTCAATTTCTGCCAGGCTTGGGTGGCTGGAAGCGAATTGGATACGCATCTCAAGTCTGAAGGAGGTATTCCAGACGTCTGTTGCGGGGTTAGGACTTGAGATGGGTAACAGCGCTCAGTTATTGCAAAATAAGGTATGTGCGTCAAGAATCGATTCAAAATGTATAAGAAGCTTATTAAAATAAAGCCTAAAACATCCTGAAAAATCTTTTTTTAAGTCAATAGTCAGGTGAAATTAAAGAGCCATCAATGATGAGTGATAAATAAAATGTGGTTTTTAAAATTAGGAAGCTGATTTCAAAACTAAATTAGGAGTCCACATTTTTTCATTATTAATAAATGTGGGGGACTTGCAACATGACTTTCAAGTACTTTAAAGCTCAACCCAACTTTTTGTAACCATTTTTTTATTGTTGAGTATTATTGATCTATTTTTTTGGTGTAATGGTGGTTCATGTACCTAATTATCCAATTGAGTTTTAAGTAGGTATGTTGGGTTGTAGGTTTATTGAAAATCAGGCTAAAATATGTAAGAAATCTGCGCTTCAGGTGTCAAATCCTGTTAAAATCAATCCCAACAAGATTTTTCCAGTTCACCCAGCACACCTATACATCAATTCGCCATGAAGGGAAGCAGCATTCTGGGCCGGAGCACCGTCCGTCGAACTTCGAGGCAGACCAGGCGGAGGCGCTCAACCGGCGGGCAACTAGAGGCCAGCAGGAGCTTGATCTCCGAGGTGCAGAGTACGGAGCGACCGATGGAGCAGAAGTCCTTCCAGCAGAGGGTGTTCCTCTATATCCAGCTGAACGAGTTGACCAAGTTGCCGAAGACGGACAATCCTCTAGAGCTGCACCTGTACCATCCGAAGAACACGCTGCAGAAGATGCAGGAGCGCTACACCACGGAGACCATCATCTACCAGCACGAGTTCAACCTGAAGAAACCGGTTTTCGCGTTAGGTGTGATGCAGGACGATATCGAGGACATGAACATCTTCAGCGACCAGCCACTGCTGATTTCCCTCTACCAAAGGATTCCCAGACGTCGCAAAGGCGCCAAGGCAAAGTCCCGAAGAGCCACTTCGCAGGATGTCAGTCAAGCGAATACAGAGGCTTCGGAGAATGGTGAAGGTGTCCAGAAGAAAACCAGGAGGACCAGTAAGAGGGTATCCGAGCAGTTCAGCGAGGAAGGAGCGGAGGAGGGTGAGGGTGGTACTTATTCGGAGGAACGGCTTGAACTTCTGTCCCGCGGCCACTGCGATCTGCTGCAGTTGTTCCAAAAACGCCGCTTCATAAGCGACATCACCATCTTCCTGTATCCGGAGTACCAGACCAGCCCGCAGGCGGAATTGAATGCCAAGATAACCACGTGCAGTGTGTGGCACATGTACTCCATCCTGCCCATCCTGAAGAACTTTAACTTCACCAATTTGGCCTTTTTGACCCTGGAATCGATTTACAATGCTCCCGAGGAACTGCACGCCCAATGCGCCGATCTGGGACTCAGTGTTTCCTTTTGTTCAAAGCAACCGGAGGGTGAGGATGGCAGCTACAAGGTGATTCCCCTGTGCACCTACTCCGGATTTGTGTCGCAGATCATCAGCGACCAGAACACCAGTATCGTGTGGGAGAACATCAAGCGGGATCTGAGCAACAACATGCAGTACATCTTCAACCAGATGGAGACCAACTCCAGAGTGAAGCTTCCACGCCTGTTTCGCATGTTGCTCTGGGAGCAGGACGTGGACTTCCAGATCCTTAAGATCGATCCTGTCACGGACCTGGCCCTGATCAACAACTCCCTGCACCGCTTCGTGCTCAACGAGGAGATGCGGAAGATCCTCGAGGCGGCGGTCGTCCACAACGACTACGATTTGCTGCTGCAACTGTACCAGGAGACACCCAGCAATGTCCTGTACGAGGGCGTCGTCAATCCCAGCATCTTTGGGTATCCGGGAGGTAAGAGTGTAGGGTTGTTAAATATCCCCTTTGTCATTAATTTGTTAACCTCCAGTCAACTACTGCCGCTTTGCCATACACTTGAAACCCGTGCTGGAATCCAAAACCAAACTGAGCGTACCCAGGGAAACAATGCAAATTGGGCCAATGTTCTGCACCTTCAAGATTTGCTTCTTTCAGCCAATTTGCGAGCGCAACGAACCTCTCGACAAGTACAACGAGAGTAGCCTAAAAATGTTGAAGTTGCGACGGTGCTTCGACATGGAATTCCTTAAGGAGGACGAGAACGATGTGGATGTGTTGCTAGAGCTGTATCGTGCCTTCGATGATCTCATTACCGATACAATCGGGTTCATAATCAAGCGGGGTGTGCAGGACATCAAAGATAGAAAGGAGTTCTTCTGCTGCCAACTGGGCAACCTTTGCAATCTATTGTTGAAAATCTGCGGTTGCGATTTCAACGTGCGAATTCCAACGAAAACGAACATTGAATTCAGAGTGGGTGTTTATTACTTCGCGCGCGTGTTTCATATCAATTATTTATTTAATTTGCATATTCAGGAGATGCTGACGCTCATGTACAGGGAGCTGATGGATCGCATTGAGGGCATCTTCGCTGGTTGCAGCTGGAAAAACGGCTGCGAATGTGTCACGTTCCAGGAGTACGGGGAGCATGGCTTGAACCGGCTGATGAACGAATTGCGACTGGCCAGCAACACCGGCCAGCGCGACTTGGCCATCCACATGTACGAGGAGATCGACCTCAGCACCCCCAACCGAACCATTTTCGACTTCGTAACGCTGCTCAACAGCGTGGAAACCCTGCAGTTCGAGCAAGCTGCGAGATATTTCATGAAACCGCGGACCGGCGACTGGAGCGGACATTACTTTACGTGAGTTTACCTTTAGAATATTATAAAAGTAAATAGAAGTATTGCTGTGTAATGTGATAATCGATAAATAATTACTTGTACCACTAATTGCCTCAAAGTTATTACGTTTAAATTATATTTTACTTAGTCAATGACATCTGCAGTAACAAATAAATACCAACTACATTTAATTGTAGATATTTTAACACATTAATGAGTATTTGATAGTAATAGCCTCGAGTACAGCGTTCCTTCTTGTACAGATTTTTTTTTAACACCCAAGAGTATTACAAAAATTAAAGTTTTTTTTTTCTTTTATAGCACAGATTGCTCTTACAGCTCTATATTAACTACATGATGGATTTGAGATCACCAGATGAAGAGGTCTTGAGCACGGCAAAAACGAATATGATAGAGAGTCTGCGCCAGTTCGCCCATAAAAACAATCTTGAATCGGAGACATGGATTCTGCTGTACTGCTATTACAAGCAAGTAAATTATTTACCGGGAATGGAGTTCACGCGGTGGAAGTTTCAGAATCTCCTTGAAGTTTCCTCCAAGACTCTGGCTTTCACACCTTTCTCCCTTTACGAACTTTACCTCCCGGTGGACTTTGAATTCAAGACCTCCTGCAACGCGATGAATATCCAGTTCTACCCTATTTTTAAGCTTTTTGCTCGGCTGGGAGCATATGGCTTTGCAGAGGTGGTGTTTTCCGACATAGAGCATTGCTTTACAGAGGCTGAAGTTTATCTTATAAAGACCACTTTAAAAATACTTCAGCGGCAGATTGACAAAAAATTTAGGGTGATAATGATGCCGACGGATAACAGTGTGCCAGGGAAGTTAAAGGTAAGATTGGTATTTCTTCCTAAGACAACTTATTAAATTAAATACTCAAATATAGCGCTGTTACCAACTGCATATCAATGGCAGTGCGGAATATTCCCGAGGACGCTGCGAAGAAGCCATGAAATACTTTCAGGAATTATTGCTATTGGCGGATCCGAATGATAAACCGTTGTTCAAGCTGAGTTTCCTGCGCCTCGGACAATTGGCTTTCAAAATGGAACAGTATGAGCTATCCGAAAAGGCCTTCGATTCGTGTGTTCCTTCTAGCCATAGACGCAAGAACTTTTCGGCCAATTTTGGAAAGGGATTAGCACTTTACCACGTGAGCTTTGATCAAAATAACTCAATTTAATCTTATTTTACATTGCATCCATAGCTTAATCGTCTTGAAGAAGCAATTCCCTATCTCTCTCGCTGCACTGAAGTCGACATCTTTATTCCCGATGTCTGGGGATATTTGGCGACCATCAACCTACGATTGAACCGAAATAAAACTGCCTTGGAGTGCTGGAAAATGGCCAAAATGGTTGGTATTAATATTTGACCACCCAATTTTGATTTATTTCTAAACTGTCTTCTTAAAGTACCCAGAGCTTAGAATCAGCAAGAACGTATATGCCGAACTGGAAAAGATTCGGTACTCAGATGTTCATCTGCTGGTGGATGACGATGGAAATCCAGCTGAACGGATGTCGAAAATGGACTTCATTGCTCTGTAATTAAGCCGAACTTAAAGTAACCTAAGAAAATGGGTAAAGTGGTCCTAAGTCCTAAGCAAACACATTCGGAGTCACGCCTTTCATCAAGTTTTGGCAACATTAATCAGATAAATTTAGTGCCCTACATTTGGGCTAAATTAAGTATACGCATACGCATATGTTAGCAAGGTATTTCGGTCCCTCGATGTCCTTCGCCTGCCTCGTCGAGCTGGCGCTTGTCAAAATTTTAGCCGCAGAGCGACGGCACAAACGTGAATATGCCAACACAATGCATTTTTGGCCAAGGGCAAACCGCCACAGCAATAGCAAAAACAAAGCCAACAGCAGCAACAACGACAAAACAGAAACAAGTGAGATACGTAGTTAAACCCTTTTGGCCAACACTCAACCCATGACAGGTGTTTGCTCTGCAAAACGTTTGAGGGGCATGCGGAATTTAGGAAGTAGCCTGCCCTTCGTGAACGACTTTCAGAACCTTTGCATTCCACAATTTTGTATTCGACTGGTTTACTTTACCCAAATATTAAATATATTTTTTCAGTTCTTAGGGTCTGCATTTTTAATAAGTGTGTGAAATAATTTTAATTTATTACGCATAATTGTATGATAAGTTAACTCATGTAATGATAAAATAACTCTATGATAAATAAAGCTTTTGTTGATATCTAATTAATTGTATACTTCCATTTAACAACAACTCTCATAATGTTGTAAACATCTTTGTAGATTTTATTTTTATTTTACTTTGCTTTATATTTTGATCTACTTACTGTGTTTTCCTAATACCTTTTTAATAGAAGCCATTCAATATAGAAGTTGATATCTGTTGCTTGGGACATGTATTTATGCTTTCAATTTTGTATATTCTTTTTATAATGGGTTTTTAACTTTAACCACACAATTAATTTGGAATCGAATTATAATTTATGATAATTTAGTTTTTGAAGATCAAGTATATAATGCCATCTTGCAAGTTTTTGCTAAAAAGAGTCTAAAATTGGACTAATATTAATTTGAACCTCCTATGTCTTTTTGTCATACATAAATACGAATTATGAAAGTTTGACTCTCTTACTGAAGTGTATTAGGGCATCCCCGATTCGTTGTCCTGGTCATTCTGTCCTCCTGTTGTTGTTTACCTGGCAGCGAGTGCTCCAAAATCCGCTTTGACAGCTCGCCTGTCAGCTCAACTCAAACCCAGCCGGGAGGGTGTTTGGGTGTTGGTGTGTTGCATTGGGGGATGTTGTACACTTTTTTGCTTGTCTTGTTTGGGCCAGACCCTCAACTACATATGCTAATGACGAGGCAGTTGGGTGGTGTAGTAGAGGGAGGGGTAGGGAAAGGGAAAAGGGGCAGCCACTCAGCTCGGGCTTTTGAGCTAGTTTAAGGACAACAACTCTCGGCTGCTGAGCACACACATTGGTACACACTGGGACCCACACATTGGCTTCATCAAAATGAAATTTGTGAGCAAACACATAAAGTGAATCAAGTAAGCAAGCCAGGTAACCGGGACACATGCTGCTAATGTTTTAAGACGGCTTTAAAATGCGTTTAAGTACACGCCACATTCGCTCCTCTGCAACTCTGCACCTCCTGTTCCATCCACATCACGCATACGACGCGTGGGCCCTGGCGAAAGGCTGCTTTTGTCGCCCAACGCAACAAAATCAATTAGACACATGCATTAACATACTCCGATTGCAGATGCGATGCCATTGCCATGCTGGATACCTCCTCTCCCCGGCGAAACAACAATTGCAATTTAATGTGCTGCCTGCGCCTGCTAATGATAATGTTGTTATGTGCCTATTATGGCTGTTGTTTGTGGGGTCCTGTTTCGGGCCTGGCTGGGAACACATGTCATTAGCATTTGCATTATGCGAACTTTGCTGTCTGACAGCACTCAAAGTGATGCAGTTAGGCGCTTGCACCCGTGGGCATCCGCCCGAAAACACCAAATGAAATTAAAGCTCAACCCAAATGAGACCGAAATTGATTGGTAAAACAGGAAACCAATAGCGTAGTTGTCATGCTCCGAATATTCTTATATACTGACTATAGGTCAATACCCTTTTCAACAAATCATAGACAGAACTTTAGTACAAAAACAAGAAAACGCTAAGTCAGGCACTATCAGATACCTACAGGAAAGGGAGTGAGGAGATGGAGATAGAAACTTGATCACGCATAACTTTTAACGAATGGTCCGATTTGAAAATTTCTTCACATTTCGATAGGTATTGATAAACACAATAAAACTGCATTTTACTTTTCGAAATATTTAAATTTTAAAATCGTATATAAGCGATTGTGGGCGTTAAAGGGCGGGCACCTTTTGAAACAAACTTGCGCTGCGTAGGAACTCCTAGAATCGCATGCAAATGCCAATCTTCAGCTTTTATAGTTTCCGAGATCTCAGCGTTCATACGGACAACAGACAGACGGACAGACGGACAGACGGACAGACGGACATGGCTATATCGACTCGGCTAGTGACCCTGATCAAGAATATATATACTTTATAGGGTCGGAAACGCTTCCTTCTACCTGTTACATACTTTTGCACGAATACAATATACCCTTTTACTCTACGAGTAACGGGTATAAAAAAATTTGATATATTCTAATTAGAGATGAACTTGACTTAAAGTTACGGAATTTATTAATTAGAAAATTCGCCAATAAAGTCATGGCAGTTTAAAATACATATTTCTCATATTTGCAGAGGCAGTTTTAATTGATTTTGATTGGATGTCAGAGCTATGTATCAAAACTCAATGTGGACAAGTATTGTGTATGCCAAACAAAGCAGGAACAGGAAAATATATGCCTATTTTATACTAAACATTGCATTTAAGCTCCCAATGAGAAAGTTGGCCAAAACAGAATATTAAACGCCGCACATGACTACCCTTCATGGCGCTCTTGCTCGAAATATTAATCCGTATGAATTTCATATGCCAAAATTCCGAAACAAGGCCGAGTGCCAAGCCCGGTTCAACCTTGAGGATATGGCAGGATAAAACGTGCAGAAGCTTGAAGCAATTTCTAATCAAAATATGCGATGGACAGGCTAATATGCAAATACCATGTAAGCAGCTCAGACGCAAAGCAGCTCAACTTAATACCGAAATAGCTCAGCCACCGCACATATCTTCAGGTACGGCTAATAACACAACCGCAGAGAAAAATGCTTCAAAAAAAAAAAGAGAAAAAACGGTGGGCAAAACTACAACAGCTGCGTATCCTGCTGAGAAGTATGCAAAGATTTCGCCTGGAATTAAGTTGGCAAAGAGCTAACGTGAAATTTACACCAGAATGGTTACACAACGATGGGGGAGGGGGGGTGGCGGGGATGTTTGCTGGGGTGTGACATGAAAATTTCATTTGAAATTGAATATGAAAAAATTGGAAGCCTCGTGTGCGCCGTCTGTGTGACAGCTGCTGCAATTGACAATTATTATTATTGTCAGTGCGAATGAAAGGCGTGGATGGAGAGGGGCCGGGGGGGCGTGGTTGGTATTCATATGACACCCGTATAGCTCATAACCAAGCGCCCAAAATGCCTCGACATCCGTCGGCTTCAATAAAATTCAATGGTCGCATTAAAATCATTTAAATTCTATTGTTTTGTTTGCTTTTTTCTTGGCTCTCCGGATTTCCATGTATTTCTTTACGACTGTCAACCGCACACGCAACCCATGCCCACGGAAGGATTCACATTCAGCAGGAGTACGGAGTATGGCGCACACGGCGAATGCCGCATAAGCTGTTTTCGTTGCGGATTTAGGCGATATCAGCAAATGCATATTTAATGGGCTTGCGATCAATATGATGTGGGGTGTGGCGCCACCACGACTCGCATTCGCGCTGCCGATTAATGCAATTTAAGGCGGGCAAAGGATTAGGTTGGCAAAATTGTTTAAAGCGGCCCGTGGCTATTTTACATTAATAACCAAAGTCCGGGGGCAGCGATATAAATTTATATTTATGATTAATTCGAGCAAACGTAAAACAATTATATAAAACTAATAATTCAAAAGCTTAGCTTTTATTTGAGTGTCTTTAATGTCTTGTGGTTTTATATGTTAAAAGAGTGACACAAAATATCTTTATTTGAATGGGGCGAAGTTAATTAGGATATTCTATCTAAAAGTCGCTTGTGGATTAGCAATAACTCAGATTATAGCTCCTGTATAAATTTTGTTAAAAAAAACTAGTTATTTAATTTTTTAAAACCGTGATCAGAGGGTATAATTTTCCCTTACAGCTAATTATTTTATAAAACACGTTTTGGCTCTGTTGCATAACTTAAATAGGTTAAACTATGTTTTTGAGTTAATATCTGTGTTTTATAAATTGTGTTTTTATAAATTGTTAAAAAACACGATAATGAAGATGATATACGAGGAAATAGTAAAGACAAATTCCCTTCTATTTGTACTTCCCTTAAGACTGATGGTTTTGTATTACTCTCTTTTGATTAAACGGATAACTCTTGATAAAATCTCCGAAATCGCAAAACGAACTCTTTGGCGTCACTTAAAAATCATAACTGCCAAAGTGGAGTGGCACCTCACGGCATCTGTTGCTGCGCCCTTTTTTTGCCCCACAAACATCTCAGGTGCGAATCCGTTGGTAACCCCTTCGCCCCCACCCCTTTAGCCTCCAACGTTTGCAAATTCTCAACTTCCAAAAAAAGGGGGCACGAAACACTTTGAGTGCGCAGAGCAAACGCGAAATGCGAGAAGGGGTAAGGGTTTTGCCCAGGATCTGTCTTGTTTGCATAAAGCCAGGCAGTCAAGTCGCGCACACACATATTGCTTGAGAATAAAAAAATAAGTCAGCGGTTTTCATTTTACAATTTGATAGCCGAATAAGAGTTTTCTGCTGACAGGAGTCGACGCACGAAATCGTTCGAGCATTCGCTCTGGCAAAGGATTTCCACTTTGTTTGTTGATTTGCGTAAGTAAAGTTCGAGGGGCGTCGCCCAACCCTAAATCCTTTTCCGAGCATCTTTATGGCCAAGTTGTTTTCACATTTGTCGCATTTATAAATTATTTAAAGTGGCAGAGCGCCAGCTCAGCCTGGCTTGATGAATGTGTGCGCTGACCATCATTGACCCCGTGACCCCAAAAGCAAATACACATACAAATGTGCCAGTGCTCCAAGTACACAAAAAGAAATTAGCTATTATGGGACTTAAATTTTAGTCCGATCCAGTGCAAAAGTTACTCAAACAAATGAATTAAATAGGCTAGTGATAAATATTAATATCATTAATTAATACATAGACTTGTAGTGCCTGTGTGTTTATGTATATATTAGTATAAAAATGATTGCGTATTAATTTGTCTAAAATGATTTAAAATTTAAATATTTATTCAAATACACAGGAGGTCCCTAAATTTAGGTTATTTAATTTATTTATACCATAAATTAGTCGATAAAATGGTAAATAAATCAAAATTTTATGGTGAATTTTAATGTAGATATATATAATTTCATTTTGTTTAATAATACTATTATCATATCAAAACAAAAATACTAATTAAATCTTACTATTAATAAGAATCTGCCAAGAGTATTTGGCTTTCATTTTACTAGTGATAAAATGGTACATAAATAGAAAAAATTATAGTTTATTTAAAGACAAGCGAGTGTTTCATCATTTTCATTCTAAATGAAATTGTTTCAAATTAAACAGTGTAAATAAAATAGTCTCAATGAAAGGCAATTAATTAGTAGAATGTTTTTTTTCCGTGCACGCACTGGCAGATGGACCAGTGACATGAGAGACCATAAACAGTGGCTAAACAAGGTGCTTAAATTATGCCACAAGATCTGAAAACCGGCTGTAAATAACAAGCCGGACCAGCAGTCCCCCCGTCCCACCCACTTCCGCCCCCTATAAGCACCCCCTCCCCTCTCCGCCATTAAGGACATGCATTCATATTTATGGCTGTCTATCTGTGGCTCGTCCTGCGCCCGCTCGCCCACAGCTCCGCTGACAAGGCCATGCGTCGCCTGCCACAAACTGTAGCCACTGCCGCCGCACTAGGACTCGCCCCTCCACCCCTCTCCCCTGCCGCTGCCCATCTGCCGGCGCTCCTGGCTTGTTGCTAGTTGTTGGTCTCATGGCTGGATGACTTTGGTTTCGAGAAATCATCGCGCACACTCACACACTCGGCCGGGTGTGTGTGAGGACATGGGTGTCCTGCGGGTGTGCGATATTTGCTCGAGAGCTTGTGTTTGTGTTTGCTTAGCGCTACTCAGCTGGTTGCTGTTTACACACATCTATATGAATATCAGCGGCCAGCGTTTAACTTTCGAGGCGAAGCCAGCGTTGTGACTCCGGTGGTTTTATGGCTAGAGAAGAGCTGCGGCTAAAGTTTCGAGCTTGTTTCTTTGGGCTTTGTGTCTGCACCGGAAATAATATAACAAATGTATTGCTCAATAAATGCCAATCCATTGCAACAAGAAAAATGCAACATTTAACATCTTTTGGCCTTATTTTTCAGCTATCGTCTTAACACTGCAAAACAGTATATAAAAATATAACATATATAAATTCTGACCGTATTGTACGGCGGACTCCAAAAATCAAACAAATTCAATCAATCCCTAAACATAAAAATATTAAATGAGTCGTACCTTCTTAATAACATTCAACTTATTTCAATTTGTATTTAAATATTTTTCAGATGCAAAAATTTTGTAATTAAGTAAAATTGTAAACATACTTTTAGTCCAGACGAAAATCTCCAGAGGTAGAGCCAAATTTTCCGAGGACCTTTGTCTACATTGTACAATAATTAAATCTAAAATCAAAAATCAAAATATATTAATAACAACGTATTCTCCAAGTACTGCGTTCATATTTTTGTGAACATCCAAAAAAGAAGTTGCTTTGGTTAGAAAATTGGTATATTCCAGAAGTTTTAGGCATCTTTCCCAAGAGGATAAGAATTTGGTTTAAAACTGCCTTCATTATTTTAAATTATTAAATTTTTTGAATATAATTGTTTTCATTTAATTTAATTTAATTCATGTAAATATTATTTTTCTGAGTGCTTCCTCATGCGAGTCTTTTTACGAATGCCTGCCGAAATCGGGCTTCCTTCCTTCCTGCACAAAACGTTTTTAATTAAAATCGGATTCAGCATAGACGATTTCCGGAAATTTAATTGTGTGTGGCTGCAAACTTTGTTTACACTGTGTGCAGCCGTTCAACCTGTGTCTTTGATCTACAGCACCCCGCCCCCGCAGAGACACTCTAAGCAATAGCTGTCAGTTGCCCCCAAAAACAATATAAACTACATGGCAATCGGGGTCGGAAGTGTGCGGATGGTCGAGAGCGAATGGTGGCAAAGATAAAAAATAATAAAAATTCATAAATGAATGCTTGAGCGCTTCTTGACACACGGAAGTTGGCCACCGGATGTGGATATCTGTGTGTGTGTGTGTGTGTGTGTGGTCCTTGAGCACAATGGCTCCTCCTGTCGTTGTGTGGGTGTGGACATGTGTAGAAAGGCAGGGGGAAGGGGGAAATCACAATGCGAAAGACAAACGTCCTGCTGACTTGTCTTTGTGCCTGGATTTTGGTGTTGTTAGCAGTTCCGGCTTTGAGGCAGAAAAAGCCATTAGGGTATTTATTTTATGTTGCCCAGACAGAGTCTGAAAATTGTTGACAATTTTCTATTTTAATCTGCGATTCGAGAGCCACTCCGAAGCTGTGGAATTCGGGATCATCTGGCCCGAGGTATGCAGAGTGAAATTGTTGGCCCCGGGACTTAAATTTATTGGGCCGACAAGTGCACCGGTCACGCCCCGCATTTCATTTCAACCGCCCCCCTTCCCTGCCCGACTGACACATCCTTTATCCTTTTCCGTTTGCGGCCCGCAATGGGGCAATAATAAACAGTTTCCGTCACTTGTTTGACACATCTACAAGGCGCAATCTGATTGCGGCACAAATATGTGTATATGCTCGTATTTGTGTGCTTAATGATATGTACAAAGGCTGGCCAAACATTAACCCTTTTCGGTGCGGTTGGGCGTGAGAGTGTGGAAAACAACAACCAGCCGAGTGGTCAAATATAAAGCGTTTGGGCCGTGCGGTTATTGCTTGATTAATTTCCGGTCAAATGGCTCTAGACACTAATGACTATTTAATGTTACAATTTACACTTTATTGATTCGCATATATCTGATTGTGTTTGTGTCAGCATAATCGAGGCCTTACGTCAAGCTGTCACGGCCAGGCCAATTTAATGGCGCTTAAAGGCAACTTTTGTTCACTTGTCGCGGCAACTTAAGGCCGCCGCTCAAACGAAACAAATTAGCCAGGTTGACAGCACTCGCATTTAACGTGAAGGTCCTGCGACGAATTTATGCAGCATTTTCCACCCCCACCCCCTCCCCACTGATTGTTTTCTTTTTTCTCATTTATTTCCCTCATTTTTTCCCACTGCCAGCGGAGGCACTGGGAAAAGTGGTTTGCATTTTGCCTAATGCGACGTTGCATGAAAACGAAAACAGCAACGTAAACAGAAAACAAAATAAGAGTTACGAGGCCGAGAACATTCGACTACTTTATGCTCTGAAATGGACATGCGAAATAACATCTCATTAATTTAATTATTGTTTAAATGTTTTGAGTTGAAGCCATGAATATATTAATAATCAAGCTCAATAAAAACCAGTGACAATGTAATTTTTATTGACTTTAATGCAACTGAACTATTCAAAAGAAATTATTTTCAAAAACCAACAATGAATATTCAAACAGTTTATTTAAATAAATATGAATATACTTCTATGATTATAATTGTTACCGTTTTTGATATGTCTTAGATTATAAAGTATCTCTCTTTTTAATTATGATTTTAATGGTCAAAATCTTCAAATATTTAATCGACTTATCCAAACTTTTATACAGTACATTTGTACCTTAAAATAAAACGTATTTTATTTTTGCTTTCTCGACTCGTAACTTTAAATAGCAATTGCAAAGTTATTATAACAAGAATACCAATTTAGTTTATGTTCCTACTGAATCTTAGCAAATACCCTTATGGCAAGTAAATCTGCAAGTCTAAAACCGAGGCAAAAAATACAAGCAAAGCGAAAATTTTCCATTTTGCATATGCAGAAACACAGACGCTTTGGACTTGAGTGACCCCCGGGGAATGGGGATTCGGATACCAGGACCAAGTCCGTTCTCAACTGCTGCCTGTCACAAAATTTGTAGCCAGCTTCGGACTTTTCAGTGGTCTTTGTGGGGTATATGGGCTTGCAAAATACACTGAAAGTCTAAAAATATAAATTTTATTTGTAGGCTTCAAATTTTAATTTAATTTTATTCGTTGCTATGTCATTGAATCTTTAGGCATTTATACCCTGGCCAATTTTGTGTGAATCGTGTACAAAATTATGAGTTAGAATTGAGTTTTGATTGGTTGTAAATTAAATTTGGAAATAGTATCAATAGCGAAAATATTTTTTATTTTATGAATATAATTTTTTTATTTTATGTACACTTTAGAGTATAACTCTTCAGTAAGTTATGTTGAAATGTAATGTTTACTAAAATATGTGATTTATAAATCAATCAGTTTTAAATCTACAATAAATTGCGATTTGCAATACAAGCTAATTTATGATTCCTTTTTATGTTGTTTTTAATGATAGGTCTGCATTTTTTTCTAAGTGAGTGTCGGGAACATCAGAGGAATGCTTTTCGGAACTTGGTCCGGGGTGTTTTTCAGTCGGATCTGGTTGAGGTTTGGCCTATGGGAAGCGAGCTCTGCTGTGGCTGCTACTGGACGCTGGAGTAGTCAGAGCTATTATTTTCTGGCATTATCTCATCATATTTCTGCGCTGCGTTTGTGCCGGCAAAATTGCTAGAATTTCCTGGTGCTGCTCTTGGGGACACAGAAACAGGAACAGGAACAGGACCAGGCAAATAACCGTTGAGCAGCAGGATGCGAGCCTGTTTATAGCTGAAGTATGCCAGCTAATTCACAGAAAATACTCAAGAATTATGTGCCGGCTCTGGCTTATCCCCAGCCAGAAACAGAGTCTCAGTCCTTGTAGTTCATCATGTGTGCCGACCGAGTTTGGCATTCATATCACGTATTTTATTACATCGTTATTCATGATATTGACTCTCGGCGGATGGAAAGTTTTGCCCACCGCCTGAGATATTCAAAGTGCAGTTCAATAGATTTCACTGCCATAAAGAATACATTAAGTTTAGGGTCTCTTCCCGGCAGGCAGCGCATAATTAAATTGATTTCCACGTTCGTTTTGCTCCTTGCGATTTATGGCCATGTGCGATAAAGTCAATTCGAGCAAATTGAAAAGCGAGCAACGAGTGTGAAATGTTGCTAAAAATGGCAGCATAAATTCTGTATGCATAAATTATACATGCCAAATTGATCTATTTTTTGGGCATCCGGCAAGAGTTGCAGCATTTCTGGCATTTTCCGGGGCAAAGCGAAAGGCAACCAGTTTTCCTGGCATAGTCGGGTTCAAACTTATGAACTATGCGCTTTGTTTAGATATCTTGCCTCCCACTCCACGAATGTTTGTGTGCTGACTTGGCAAAACCCTCAAATCCTCGACTGCATAAAACTTCATATCAAAATACCAAAGCAAATATTTATTATCCGTGTGTGCGGAGGAAAACTCTGAACTAAGGCCACACCTCAGCCGAAAACTGAAACGACAACTACCGAAAGTCTGAGGAAATTTCGAATAGAAATTATTTCAGGCATTTTAATAAACAACTAGAAGCCACTGGCAACTATTCTGATAGGTTTTGTAGTAGGCATCTAAAGCAGCTTCAAGTGTTTTTAAATTCGTTTATGCGTTTTCCTACCAAGCGAAGTATGCTTAATGGAATCAAAACCATAGAAGCAACGTCGAGCTAAATTAAAATAGTTTTAGGTTCTTTGAGGTGGAAAAGGTTTTGGCTTTCCATAAAAGTGCTAGAAAAATAGTCAGTGAGGCATATGTTCACACTAATTAAGACATCGAATTAGCACGCTTTTCAGGCTTAATTTTAGAATTTTATGCGACCAGCTCTTGAAGTTTTCCCTGCAATTGCAGCCCATTTCGCGACGTCACTTAAATAAAAACATAAAAAAGCAAAACCAAAGTGAAGTGTTAAAATTAAAGCAACAGCAGCTAATTACAAGGCGACCTAATTTTATGCGAGAGTGCGAAAAAAGGAGCCCGCCGGTTGGGGATGCGCCAATAAATGGCAACGAGGCCAAGCACCTCCGAAAACAAACACAGAACCACAGGGAATGGGCTTCCCGTTCCATCTCCCTCGCCCCCCAGAATTGTATCTGTGTGCTTGTTTTTTGCTAATTAGCGAATAACCGTGTTTAGATTGCAAACACTCATGCCGGCGAAAAGAAATAACAGACGCCGGCAAATTAATTGCCAAACAAGTGAGTGCAGAGTTGGCAACTGGAAACTGCCGTCCCTAAACCCACTACCCACTTCCCATTTCCCACTTCCTATTTCCCACTTTCCACTACCAAACTGCCACAACAAGCCCGAGCCTAATGTCCGCTACACAAAAACACTAACGGAAGTCGATGCGAGGGGAGCCACCAAAAAAGGGAAAAGGCTACTATTCGGCAATGTAGTATTTTATCAAGTATTTCTCTACTTCGACACTCCCTTCCCGCCACCCAAACATCATTTGAAATAAAGGGAATTACAAATAAAAAGGATATATTTGTGTAAACTTACTGCTTACTCACAATTCCGAACAACTTAGATACAAAATCGTAACGAAATCCTTTTTTGAAACCCACCTCCACACATTAAAAAATCAATTCAAGCTTATAGCAATTAGGTAAGTTGTTAGATAAATCACTTATATTTTTACCAATAACCTATAAGCTATATAAATGTTTCTTGGGACTATGTTTATAAAAACCAACACAAAAAAAAGTACCTATTTATTTAAATTCTTTCAAATATTCAAAATTCAAGAAACGACAGTCAAACGATAAAAAAACCCATCAAATATGTAGAACCAAACCATGAAAACGAAATTAGTTTCTAGTTTTAACTAGTAAAAAATATCAGCTAAGCAACAATAAGGCTATAGTTAAATACCAGTTTTGGTTTTAAAAAATATTCTATTTAACCGTCCTAGGTTAGAATTTGTATCAATATTTTGAAGGCCATTGTTGATATTTGAAACTTTAAAATTCTTGGTACAATGGTTACTGATTTGCATTGTTTTGTAGGCAGTTTGCAGGTGTTACATTTCTGGTGTTGTTTTACTGGCAAACTCTTGATTCCCACCTCGCAGGGCTGCAGCACGCACTTGTGCAGCTGGGAGCGGAAAAAGTCCTGACCCCCGGCAAAACAGGAGCAGACGAGTGCGGTCGACGACAGCGGCTCTGAAGGTGACGTCGCCACAGCTGCGCTTAGTTAATTAGTTTAGCAGTATGTTGGTCCTGTGTTGGCGGCTGTATCTGTATCTGTAGCTGTAACTGTATCTGTATCTGTATCTGTATCTCTGGCTATATCTGCGTCCGCATCCTGTGAACATCTGCCAGAGGAGAAGGAGAGAGGAGGCCGTGCCTGTCATTTCAGGCCACTGGGATTGAAGCCCTTTCCGCGTTTGTGACTGTTTGCTGTTGGCGGTTGATCAGCAGCTCGCTGAATTTTGGGCCCTCTGTTTGCGCGTTTCTGTTTCCTGTGTCCTGCGTCCTGTGTCCTGTGTCCTGTGTCCATGGTCTTCAATTACAGCCTGCAAATTGCGACGACAACTGCTTGCAGTTCGCGACTTTAAAATCGCTTAGCCTGCACGGATCGGATTTGTTTGAAGTGTTGAGTAGACGAATGCTAATTAGAGCTGCCATCAGGGAATAATCGAAAGCACAGGATCTAACGGAGGACTCTGCTATTTTCAGTCAGTAGTTTTCTTTCGATTTAGTTTGGAAATTAAAAGAAAGTCCAGTGTATAAAGGCACAATAAGATTTTCTCTAACATGACATAAGCTTTATGCGGGCGATTTTTATAATATAAAAACAATATTTATAATATTTAGGTTTTTTATTTATTTATATTGATGTTAGGATTGTTTACAATACTTAGACAAAACTATGAAACTAGCTGTCAGGGCCATCGAAGTTCTAGATATTGGAAGTGTCTGTTTAATATGAACACTTTTGTACCGAAATGTTCTTCTCGTTTTAGCAATGCTTTTTCAGAGCATGTTGCTTATATATTGGCAATGTTTTTTAAGTACCCATTAATTTATTTACGCAATAACTGGAAATATTTTATTAAAAGGAGGACATATTTTATTAATTATATTGTATAGAAGTGTGTCATGCAATTCCAAAACTAGACTTTGTACACGAAAGTCTGGTTGGATTATCCTAGCAATGTCTGATTCTATTAGCTTGAATCTTCTGGCTAAAATTTCTTCATTTCTCTCAAACACTTTAGCAGATTTAATTTGAGTTTTAAAAGTCTAACAACATCAACACCCGCAAGGACAACGGGAATAACAAGGGAAAGTGTGAAACTTTTATGTTGTTTGTTAAAATATAACCTCAAGCCCTCTTGTTGGTCAAGACAAGCTGCACACACCCACTTGCCACTTGCCACTTCCCACTCCCTATTCCCAGGCCCAGTCCCTTTTCCCTCGAAGGAGCCAACAAAGTTGTCGGAGTCTTCGGAGCAATCCCCTCGGGTGTATTTTTCAAGTGGAGCCCGGCGAGGGCGAACTTTTGCCCATCTCCCACGGAGGCGGCATTAAAAATTGATGAGTTCTTAATTTGTGTTGCGCTGCCGCTGCCATATTGAAAATAGATTAAGTTCTATTATTTGCAGTCATGATGTGGATTAGCTCGGACACTTTGCAAGAGCCTCGAGCCCGGAAAGAGGCGATTCCCTGGGCTGCTGGCCAGCGGTCCTGCCTTTATAGACGTCATCATTAATCATGCTGACAAGGGCCGCCTGGATTTTCATTTTACGCTGCTGATGACGCTGCCGCTTCCACTTCTGATGCCGTTCTCAAACCCATTGCCATGGCAATTTTTCCCTGTCCTTCCAATATCCTAAAAGTCCTATTCGATTCTTATGCCGTTGCCATGGCCCGTAACAATTTTGTTTGCCTTTTGCGTTCAGTTTGTTTGTATAATTTATGTGCCTCACTGATGCGCAGGCCAACTGCCCAAAGCCGCACTCCCTCTATCGAAAATAACCAGGATGGATGGGAACTGGACAGTGCAAGATACAGAAACATTCGAATATTATAAGGTTAATGGAGAAGATATTGTAATATTGGAATAGGGAAAGGACGAGAAGTAAGAGACGTGTCAATGGGGATTATCTATTAACGATTGGATCTTAATCAAAACGAAAAATGTTCTTTTTGATTGTCATTAGCATAAATATCTTATATGTATTCGTATATGGATCTCATTTAAAATACAAGTTTATTGCTATTTCTAAATTTGTATGGATGATTCTTATAAGTATTATTACCAAGTAATCATTCAGTTAAAAAACAAATGTTCAACCACAATGTATTTTTTAAAATATTAAATGAGTAATGTGAATGAGATTTAAGTTTCATAATTTTTTGTTGATGGGTTTCAAAATAATAATAATTTAATAAAGTAAAGTAAGGAAATAGTTGATATAAAATGATATTCTTTTTTGTAAATATCTGTAAATATAAGTTCAACCAAAGATATACAATTATATCAAAGTTATATTGTACCTTTTGGATAATTTACGAAAATGTAGTGGTATTCGAAAACTCATCCCGCGATCTTGATTTTTCATAGAAAGGTTTCGCAGAAAAATTGTTACAAATGTATTTGTAATTCATTTGTTCTGGTTGTTCAATAGGTATTGCCTATTCGGGACGCTGTCTTACAATTGTTTTCGAGTGTCACACCCGCACACAACAATTTGCGAGTTATTTATGCGCAGCGCGGACTCTAATTGCAATTTCCGCGCAGTCGCGAAATGTTGCAAAATGTATGGACCAACCTCATGCGACTTCGGCAAAAACTCAATAATATTTGCCACATACACGCCTTTTTGACAAATTTGCCAATGGCGATGGAACATCAGAAATGGTTGGTCCTGCGTGGGCATTGGGATATCTAAAATGTATTTATGGTAATTTCTTTAAACTCGCAGGGGAGGCAAACATAATAACGGCTGGCAAACACGGCATTTGTCGCAGGCATTTTATCGGATGCCGGGCACAAGGTAAATTTAACAGATTGCCTCTGCGGCCAGCCCAGATTTTGGGGACAGTGTATATGGTTTTGGATTTCGAATTTGGAATTTGGCATTCTGTTTAATACGGTCCAGCGGCAGTTGATTTGATTTGGCGCTCATCGCCGGGCGCAGTTCATTTTGGGAGAATTTAATTAACAATTTTGTGTCCCATTGTAGGTATCCTATTGACTGCTCAGCCACGCACTGATAATTGTAATTGTCTTTTTTGCTCCCGCCAGACGATCGTTTTGTTTATGTTTTCGTTCAATAGAGTTTGTGTAATTGGCTTGGCGCGAATCGAAATTTTCAAAATTAATTAGTTCAAAAACAGTGCGGTTTGTTTATGTTTTCATAATGCACCTGTTCAAGAGATTTTGTCCGTTTTTTTTATAAGCTACTCGCACTATTGAATGCACATGCCGACGATGGCAATTTATGAACAGCGTTATGCAGCTGGCCAATTAACATTTTTATTTACTTTGCTGCTGTCTTGTCAATAATGTGCGTCAATTTATTTGACAGGAGAAAAATAAGTATCTTTAAATTGAAATTTAAGTATGCAAAGTGATGAATGCAAGAAGATTAATCATGCAAATATTATTAAAAAACCTTTTAAAGTGTTATCTCGATAATGCAGAATTTAATATTGCTTATTTATTTAGTGTTTTAACTCTTTTTGGGATATTAAGCAGAAGTCAAACATATTTCCCTGTTTATCTCACCATTTGAATGCGAATTTATTATTCCGGCTGCGATGTCCCTGCGAACATTTCCTAATTAGACGGAGATCCCTCAGCCCTACGGCGTATCCTTTTGGCAGGCGAAGGCCCACACACTCACATGCACACACAAAGGACTCACCCACACACACACACCCAAATTGGAATGAACGTCGAAAACTTTCAACGCCACAATGAGGCATTGCGTATGGTTTAAGCTTTATTTATTTGCGGCCATAAATAACGCTTAACGCATCTAAATCTTGAACTTTGTGCGAATGCGCTGGGTTAGGATGTGGGCAGTTGGCGGCGGTGGGCGTGGCAGATGGGAATGGCCCGAGTTGTTTACCCGGACTAAGGATAACTCGACATGGCTTAAACGGTTCCCGTCCGATTCAAAAGCCAAAAGTTAGAAGACAATACAAAAATCGTGGGTATTTCCCCTGCCGAGATTTATGAGCGACCTTTTTGCGCTCCCTTGAAGGGTAACGCTTAATAAAATGCTTTAAAGTTAACCATATTTTTGGTGTTCCGTTTTCCGTTTAACTTGTCCAAGTTTTTTCTGTTGATCTTGCGCCATATTTTACAGTTGTTGCTGTGTACAACAAAATAGAGAGTGAAACGAGTGTAGTTGAGCCCATCGAAGCTTACATACGATTTAAAGCGCATAATGGAAAATAATGTTGAAAATAAATTAAATTTTTATAATCAAAAAAGGATTTTGTGTGCAAATCATAGACCACAATTAAACTGACCTTAGGTATAAATTGTAAAAACTTACGTAAAAAGTTCTTAAAGTCATTAAAAAAGTATGTGCGTTTTAAGAGCAAATTAAAATGGCAATCGATAAAACATTAGCATATTTATTGGTGATTTTTAAAATCGTTTACATTCAAATTTAAGTCTTTAAGAACATATTTTCTAAAAAAAATGGAAGTATAAAAAATATGTACCAGCATTTAGTCCTTTATTCCTTTGATACTGGCGTAAAAGCGCAGGGTGCGTGCATCCTGGCCCAAAGTGATGCCTTTCAGGGCTGTCATGTTGTTCCACCAACTGATGGCTTACAGCTGCCTGCTAAAACTTGTGTCTCTTCCTGTCCGCCCCCTCCCCTGCAACCACCTCACCCCCCTCGCTCGCAAGCCAGCACCAACACATCCTGGCACCAACATACACAGATATTGGCTCGGCAAATGTCAGTTTTGGCACCTACAACACTTTGTTGAACTTTTAGGTTTTTTCTTATTTTTTTTTCTTTTTTTTGGTGTTGCGTGAGTGAATATTTTTGTTTGCCAATGCCAGGGGGAAGGTCCTGAAAAGGGGAGGGGTTCGAGGCCAAAAGCTTTCACACACTTTCCCTTGGCGTTGTGGATTTTGCTTACAAATTAACATATAAATTGATTTTTCGCAGCAGCAAAGTGTTGAGCTTTTGTAAATTGTCAATGTGGGCCAAAGGTGGCAGACTTGTAGGATCGTCAGGAACAGCATTTGAAACCCATGTTTTTTCCCCAAAATGCAATATTTTGTTTACCAGTGAGAGCGATTAAGATTCAATTGCAAATGTTCAGTAATTGTTATATCATGGCTTAAACTCCTTTGGCCCGCCCAAGTCCGTAAATCGTTTTAGCGCTTTTCCTCAGGAACTAGGTCAGCCGGAAGTTGTATAAATTACAGCCCCTCCTCTGCCCCAAAAAAGAACGGAAACTGGGCAACCACATGCCCAGCTTAGACTTATTATGGGCAAGATATCAGTAGAACTGCAATTGTTATCTTTAAAATAGCCACAAAATCCATTTAAACTATACAACAAAGGCTGGAAATAAACAAACAAAGCTTAGGCCAGGCCTTCGGGCCATCTTAGAAACAGCCAAAGTTCTGGCCAAGTTAATTACACTTAATACGCATGGAGTAATGGTGAGCGTGTGTGCGTTACCACTACTGTGTGCCAGTGTACCAGTGTGTCTGTGTGCGAATGGCTTTGACCAGAAAACCTGTTTGGTTATTTGGTGATTTGTGTTTAGAGTATGTTCAAAATATCCCTGCCAAAGGGTTCGAGGGCATTGGTCGGGATTTGTGTGTGTTAAGAGAAAATATTGGGTAGTTATTTGCCCAAAGATAAGCATAAGATATTGCATACTTCAGAGCGAAGGAAGTGCTGGACTAAATATTGGCTTTAAAATATGCAATGGAGGAATGTAGTCCATTAAATGCAACCGGAGCGCAAAGTAAAACGGAAGATACCTGAAATAATGAGTAATTATATTTACATAATAGTCTTAATAGGACAAAAAATACTTACTCACCCAAAAGTTACAGAAGTGAAAAGTAAAATCATTTGCGAGCAACTATTGTATTGAAAAACAAACTTTCACTTGACTTACTTCCATTTTAGGTATCCAACATTCGCATTTATAAGTAAGTATCAAACTATGAAATCCTCTTTTATTTACTTGCCGAGTCAGTCGAAAGTGTGACCATTAAATATTTTGGCAAATGTTCGGGTGTAATCACCAGCAGAATGACCAAGGATCAGAGTCCAGACGGAGGAGCTGGGTTGTAGCAACAGCTGGCCAAATTATTCTAATTGCCAGTCAATGGACGTTGCCTGGCAAAACAAATTTAAAATTCCATCAATTTGGCAAAATAGTGAGAGGGCCGAGAGATCCGAATCAAATTATCCTAAAGACGTTGACATTGCTCTTTGTGTGCCGGATCTGGCAAATAGAAAGTTTCCCAAGAAGTCCTTTGTTCGTTTCATTTGTTGCAGTCCAGCAAAATTGATTTGTCAAGCAGCCACATTAAAAATTGACAACTAGACAAATACCAAACGGAGCAGGCCGGGAAATACGTGTAAGGTTTTCCAAGATGAATGGCCGTCCCACATCATCTTCGGGCCAGCTGGCAGGCCAAGTCTGTTTGTAGTCAATATTTTATGAGTTTGAATTAATTTGGAGACATCTCCGCAGCTGCTCGATTCGTGGCCAGGCACGTTTCGGTCCTGTCCATTGTTTGTCAGCCGAGTTTTGCAGTTTGACATATTTCCACAGTCCACTTTGGCTTGGGACACTCAAAGTTTTTGTACGTTTTTCGTTGGCACGGGATTATTAGTTATGCAAATTAATGTGCATGCATGCGTGAATGTGAATATTTAATTCCGACTCTGCGAGGAACCGGTGACAAAACACTGGGATCCGCTCTTTTTATGCCATAACCCGAAACGAGCCATATAAATGAAGCAAGTTGGCAACGGCACATTTGATACCAGGGATTTGAAATTGGCTAAGTTTTCAATGGCAAAGAACGTGCCTGAAAATATGGAGAATTTATATCGAAAGTTTTGAGCACTGCTAGTTTTAGCTCAAAGACTTAAATTTATGTCCATCAATATTTAATTGGCCTATTTAGCCAGCTCAACGCCTAATCTCTTTCAACCTAATGACCAACAAAGTTCTCCATGAATCACCTGCCATTTCGAGATGCCTTACTTATGCATGACTCTGATTGCCTTTCTTGTGGCTATAAACCACACTCGCAAGGAAACACATATCGACTGCCTGAATCGTTTACTTTATGCACAAGCACTTCCGAACCACATAGGAAATTTTATAACAAACATTAATTTTGGTTAATAACTTTATAAGACAAACTAGCCAACTTATGTAGATATCAAACGCCCGCTCGCATGCGGATGTTCCGCCCTATGCCACAAACTCAACATTGACTCAACATTTTTCACACAATGTTCGGGGGCATCCAGCCAGCGGGGTCGAGTCGGGGCATAAAATAGAATTGGAATAACCATACGATAAGCCCAATTTGTGCGCAGCTTTAGTGGAGCATTAGCCAAACATAAAGCAAAGATAGACGCCTCCATATTTGTGCGTTGATGTGCGTCACTTCCGCTTGTAATTGTAGCTACAATGTCACAATCACTAGACCATATAAACGCGGCCAGCGGGACGCGGGGTGTGGGTGGATTGGGGGTTCGGCCATCCCTCGCACACATAAACAACCAGCACACCCACCCACACACACACACTTCCTATGAGGCTGATATGAGGCTGGCTTTGTGTGCGCTTTTAAGTGGTTCTGCGTCTTGCCCACTCGGGCTCCATTTCACCCAAGTGAAACTTAGACGAAGCACTGTGGGCTGGAATTTAGTGTTCATGGAGAAAATTCACCAGAAAAAAATAAATTTCCATAAATTAAAAATTTAAAGGTATAACTTATAAAAAAAGATTTTTACAAAGTATTTCTATTTATTTATTATAACTTATTTATATGTTGAAGGTCAGAAAATGTTATTTCAAAGGGTCACGTTTAACATTTTTAAAGACGGTTTTTTAAAATGTATAAATATTATTAATCCTTAAACAACAAATTTTCTAAAAATAAGGCACACTTTCATTTAAATATAGATATTTTTTCTTGTTTATATATGTCCAATTTTAGTTTAAAGCAACAATTTAGAGATTTCATAAAATAATTCTTGAGTTAGAATATGCAGATTAAGTTTCGTTTCAATTTTGGTCACGTCAATTAAATACTTACAAATATTTTAATTTGGGGAAATCAACATAGTCTAAATTCTAAGTACAATTATAGTTTTGATCTTATTTTACAATCCATGAAATGTAGAGAATTTTTCAAATCGGACCATTCGTTAAAAGTTAGGTGATCAAAGTTTATCTCATCTTCTTACCGAGTAACGTAATAGGGGCACCCACAAGCGTTCTTGTTGATCTTAGTACCACTGTGCGATGCCTGAAAACCTCAGCCTCGCAATCCTCGCTCGTTCTTGCCACTTTGTAAGTAGCCACACCCACAACCAAATTCGTATCCCGAAGATACTCGGCATTTGGGAGATATGGGTGAGCTGGTGTGTGGGTCCTGTGCATTGCCTTGGCAATATTTACAAGTCACTTGTTTTTATGCCTACATTAATTATGCGCGCCTCTGACTTTGGTTTTTGGTCGGTGCCGGGTGCTCGTCTTTGATTTTGATGCCGTTGCCACAATTCCTGCTTGGCTTTGGTTTTTCTCTCAGTTGCTGTCAACGATGTGGCTGCTTGAGAGGAAGCCCCAGGACCAGGACCCGGACCTCCGCATCTCCGCCCACTTTCGGGGCCATATTTTTGCCGGCTTTAGACGACTCTCGGGTGGGCGGGCTTAAGGCATTTCCAATAAATTTCGACACTCATGTGGAGCTGCTGGTGCGGGGCTGGTTTAAACCCTGCTCTTAATTGCTCGGCGCTGGAAAGTGTCTTTCGCCTCGGGCCAGCTATCTACAGCCTTCTACAGCTGCTCATAAATGTCAGGTCGAGGTAACAACTGGCTGCATTAACTGACCCAGTTGTGCTTCCCTTTTGGCGCTCGCAGCCGTTCTCCGTTTGCGCCCTTTAATGACATTATTGCGCACTGAAACGTATAATGCGTCAGGGCCCGGGTTTCAGTCCGGGTTTCATTCCGGGCTTCAGTCCGGGCCTTGTGTTAGCCTCGCTTTGAGCGGGGCTGTGACCTTGCCGCGCCTTGATGTGCTCATTTCGGGCAGACACTGCGTATGCGTGATGTGAGCATCTTGAGAACTGCGAACAACCTTGTGATGCAACGGGCTTTCTGTTGCCCAACTCAAATTGTGGCTGTAAAGATGTCATTGCGTATGCGAAAAGCGTTTGCATTTTGCTGGGATTTTGACTTTGACTTGCGATAATTAGATTCTGCCTTACTGAATTTAGAAAATTGTTCATATTCAAGTTTGTTTACTTAAGTATTCCTTTAGAATTTTAAATATGAGTTTGACTTTCAGTCAATAATTGGTCTGAGTTTGTCTGATTAGTTTATTCCCTCTTTATTATTTGAATGTACTTTTCCAACAATTTCCTACTCAACTCAAGTTTTATATACATATTTCTGATGAAATAGATCAGGCTGCGATAATTTTAATCAACGAGATGGTATTTATCTGCACTTTTATTCCCTTTGTTTTACACCCAACGCTGTTCATCTCTCATTTAATTTTCTTTCAATACTCCAACACACCTAGCTCGGCATTTCCTCCGGCTTCAGCTGCCTACTTAGCGTCCCATTTGCATTTCCCTCGGCATTATCCAGCTGGAAAAAGAAAAGACTCCATCTCCATTTTCTTTTTAATATTCAATCGCTGGAATTGTTTGCGCCCCTTGTTGGCAATGCAGCGCCTGACCATTCGGACTAAATAAAAGGCGGCATAATTTAGTTTTTATTAAATTCTTCAGTTTAATGCGTTTTATTCGGTTTAATTTCTCTCTTATCCTTTTTACACTTTGCTTCTGTTATTATCTTTATGCATTTTAATTTTAATTTAACTTAGAAAACTAATTTATAACTAGATTGTGTGTCTTCCCATTGTTCTTCTGACGTTTTCCCACTCTGCTATCCTTTAAATGTTCGGCGACCTTTTATGGCCTTTATATTCGGTTTATGCGTATATGTTCTGCTTGCCTAACCATTAACTTAATGCTAAACATTCTCTTTATATTGTAGTGTATGCCATATAATATTTAAAATTATTCTGCCTGCAGGCAATTCTTTTGTTTAATATACCTTTAAGTGTGTGTCTGTGTTTGGGTTGAGATTTAAACAGTTTGCTAGGCTAAAATGTTTTTCTGTGGTATTTTTGCATTGTTAATTTAGTTTCTGCTTCTATATTCCTTTAGGTGCGTCTGCCAACTAACTCACTTGGTGAAAATAAAACTTAATCATTTGCTACATACACAAATCATTCCGAGTACGAGTTTGTGAGTGTGTCTGCAGGTGTTTGCATTGTTCTTACGTCTAATGATTTATTTATGCAATTTACAATATTCCATATTGTGCTTAAATGATTGCTTCTGCCCTCGCTTCCTAATATGCAGATTTTCAATTGCTAATTGTAAGCTTTTTGGTTTTTACATTCTTCAAAATACTTTGCAAGCATTTTGCAATATCCTCTTCATTCGATTTTATTTCAATTTATGTTACAGTGGGAAAATTTGAACACTTTACAGAACATTCACGTTAAAAGGGAAAGCTTGGGCTCCGCTTAAACGATCTCTATGGCCTACATTTACATACAAGTCTCAAACAGTTGGGGCTATCCTATATTTAGTTAGTTCTTACAATGTTAGCCGTTCTAATTTACGATATCTACTTTAATGTTACCCGGAAACGCTTGTGTTCATGTCTGTTCGATTCGATACAACAAACTTAAGGCGGGAGAATCAAAGTCTGGATGGGTGAAGGTGAAAGGTTAAGGGTTAAGGGAAAAGGAAAGGGATTGCTTAGGACCCAGAGAAAGTTCTGTGGAGAGCCAGTGCGATAAATTATTTAAATACAACGCTGGAGCGGATGTGGCCCGAATTAAAATTTCATAAAGTGGAGCACACTACAAAGGGGAAGTCCTTAATGCCACTCGCGATTTTCGGCCGGAATACTCGACTTAGCCCTTCGCTGTGAATGGTTCAACAGCCGGAGGTCCTCGAGCCGGAGTCCTTTGTGTCGCGCGGAGCAGGTGTCGCCATGGCGAAAACACATGCCACTTGGCTCTGAAGTGGATCCGAAGGGGTGGCTCTGGGTGACTGGGTCCTCCCCGTCGATTGTCAACTAACAACGCCTCCGAGAGCACGACAACTCAATCGGCACCGCCTCACACACACACAGGAACCCCCACATGTCTAGTCGTAGGCCTGGGATTTCTTCAACCCCCCCTCCTCGGTTGCTTTCTTTCTTTCTTTCCTTCTTTGGGGCATTGTTCTGCGGGGAAGCTGCTGAAAACTTTATATTAAATGAAAAAGTTTTTCAATTACATCTGCGGAAATAAAATGCTGCCAGCTTGCCACTCGAAGCACGCAGCAAACAGAAACAAACAACGACAAGAGGCTTTTGTTTAGCGGCGTCTTTGTTTTTCGGCTTTATTAGGTTAGGTCCGCCTATTGTTCTGCCAAATACCCTGAACGCATGGAGTCCTGGGAAAAAGTGGTCAAAATGGTGGCAGGAAGTGTCAAATTGCGGGGGCTACCCATATTCACCATCTTAAGAACTTGATTTTTTGGTAGCTATTTTACCCTCTAACATATATCATTTAAGTAACACATGCTGACAGAAATAAATCTTTATAAAAATAAACTGCCTATCAGAATGTTTTCAAAACATATCGAATATTTATTAATAGGCTAAGTTTTACCTATACCTTAAATAAACTCTGTCAAAATTCTAAGAAATCAAAACTCAAAACTTGGGTATTTCAACTTCGGCTTGCCGGTGAATTCCTGTTCCTGCGCTCCTTTTATTTGGTTTTCTGGGCCTTCTTCTTTTCGGACTCGCAACTCGAGCTCTCCTTTGCCAATTATTAGGTTAAACTTGGGTCTGCCTTTTGTTTGCTTGTTTTTTGCGGGCAGGCCAGCAAACAGAGAAGGTAAAACGGGGAAAAAGGGAAAAGTAAGCGAAATCAGGGGACGGAAACGAGTGAAGAGTGAACTTAGGCTATGAGTGGTTTGCTGATCAGCCTGGCCATTTACAGAGCCACTGAATCGTCTAAGGCCGCTTCGTCCCTGGCAGGCTGCTGGCCGGGTCAAATGTCGCTGGTCTCCTGCCCATCGCCCCCGTACCCCTCGTCGGGGCTGTCGGCCAGGGGGCCATTAAGCTGTTTGAGTTTCGCGGTGTCCGGGTTGTTCTCCTCCCCGCCGGCAGGTGGCGCCGCCGTCCCAGCAGCCTCCTCCAAACGTGGCGAATTCGCCTCGCTCTCGTCCAGCTCCGGGATGGTGGATGTGGCTGTGCCTGTGCCTGCGCCTGTGCCCGTGGCTGCCGGCGGCGGTGGTGTACCCTGGGTCGGTGTGGCCACCGCCGGCTGGCCGGTGGGCGACTGGGCGAAGCGGTAGCCGGGCAGACAGCTGGGCCACTGCTGAAACGGCGCCGGCATCACCGCCAGATCGCTCTTGTAGCCCTCTGGCGGCGAGGGGAACTGGTGTTGCTGCTGCAGCTGCAACTGTTGCTGCTGCTGCTGCTGCTGTTGCTGCTGCTGCTGCTGAAGCTGCTGCTGCTGCGGATAGCCCTCCGCCGTAAAGCGCACATTGGGCAGCTGGTACTTCTCGTAGCTCACCGCCGGACCCCTCTGGATGAACTCGGCCTCGAGGCTATAGCGCAGGGTGGGGTTGCCGTTGACGCCGCCGCCACCCAAGTTTCCGCCTGCCGCCGCCGCCGCCTGGAACTGCTGCTGCTTGTGCAGCCTGTTGTGTGGCAGTGTGCGGTAGAAGTTGGCGGCGGGCTGCACCTGTTGCTGCTGCTGGTGCTGCTGCTGCTGCGGTGGCTGCTGGACCAGGTGGGCACTGCTGTAGTCGTAGGCGAAGGATCCGTCCTGGCCCAGGAAGCACACCGGGTTGAGGTGCACGTCCACCTGGTGGGGAGCCGGCTTCAGTTGCACGCCGCGCGGCAAGGTGGTCATCGCCTGGGCGAAGCGCCCCATCAGCGGGTGTGCCGCGTGCGGATGCTGGTGTCCCGGATGCGGATGCGGATGTGGGGCGGCGGCCAGCTGGTAGCAGCCCTCGTACTGACCGCAATCGCTCTGCGTCTCGTACTCCCCGGCGCCGTCCAAACTCACGGCCGTCTTGAGCTTGTGCTTCACGCTCTCCGCGTCATTGACCAAGTCCGGGTTCTTCTCCTGGTAGTTCCTCAGGGAGGCGGGGGGCGAGCAGTAGGCCGCCGCCAGGCCATGGCCATTGCTCAGGAGCAGCGGTGGGGAGCCCGGTCCGGTGCCCATTAGGTTCACGTTCAGCTGCAGCTGCTGCTGGCCGGGATTGGGCGTGGCGTAGAGCAGCAGGTTCTGCTTCATCTGATTCCCCAGGATAATCCCTCCGCCGGCTGCTCCGTTCGCCGCCTTGGTGGGCGTCAAGGTGTCGCCCATTAGGAGTCCCGCATTCGCGTTCAGACTGTCCCCGCCATCGTTCAGGATCGAGGCGCACTTCATCATGCCCATGCCCGTGTCCTGGTTACTTCCCGTGGAGGAGTCCGTGCCGCCGGCAATGCTCGTCACCTGGTCGCACTTCTTGCGCTGCTTGGCCGGCTCCGAGGGCTTCTTGCACTTGACCACTATGGTGCAGAGGAGCACCACGAAGATGATGCCCCCGCCGGCGCTGCTGGCCACAATGTAGTTCATGTAGTCCCTGGGGAACGAGACCTCGTTCACCACCGGCGGCTCCTTGATGATCACCCGCAGGGTGTAGTTGCTGAAGGTGGTGCCGGCGATGTTCTGGCCCACGCACGAGAAGGTGCCGTTGTCCTCGGCGCCCACGTTGTAGATGAAGATCTCGCTGCGCTTCTCCTCGGCGCCACTGCCTCCGATGGTCTCGTCGATGTAGTAGTACATGTGCAGGTTGTCCACCAGGCTGTCGTTGCTCATCACCTGGCCGTTGAACAGCCAGAGCACCTTCGGCTCGGGAATGGCCCTCACCAGGCAGGTGATCGACATGTTCCGACCCTCGCTGACCTCCGTGTAACTGGACTGGGGACTCACCTCCGGCAGGCAGGCCAGCTGCTCCCGCTGCAGCCCCTTGATCACCTGGCCCTTCAGCCGCGCCGGCTCCATGCACTTGGGCTCCTCCGCCAGCGGCGTGTTGTAGTTGACCAGCCAGGAGTGGATGTCCAGCAGGCGGCAATCGCAGTTCCAGCGGTTGCTGTGCAGGCTGATGCCGTGCAGCGACTTGGGCAGGATGTGTGGTCCCTGGATGAACCCGATCCGGTTGCCGTCCAGGCGCAGCCACTCCAGGTTGTCCATGCCCACGAAGGCCTCGTTCTCGATCCGTTCCACCTGACAGTTGGACAGCTCCAGGGTCGTGAGGAAGGACAGGTGGCGGAAGGCCGAGGTCTTCAGCTCCCGGATCGGATTCCCACTCAGCGAGAGGCGCATCAGGGAGCTGTAGTCCTGGAACGTCTCGCTGGGCACGTTCTGCAGCGCATTCTCGCTGAGGTCCAGCTCCACCAGGTTGGTCAGGCCTCGGAAGGCCTTCTCGTGGATGCGGATCAGCTGGTTGCGCGACAGGTAGATCTTCTGCAGGTTGAGCAGGTCCATGCGCAGGAAGCGCTCCGACTGCAGCACCTGCAGGCTATTACCGCTGAAGTTGAGCACCTGGGTGCCCGGGTCCATGCCCTCGGGCAGATTGGACAGCTGCTGGCCGCCGCACTCCACCGTCTGCTTGCCGCCCTTCCACTTGCACACACACACCTCGGGCGGACAGGCCCAACTAATGGCTAGGAGTGCCAGGAGTGGCAGGAGCGGTGTCCAGCGTTGCAGACCCCCCATTGTCTCAAGTGGCTGACTCTTGGTTCGCGGATTTCTCAGTGTCTAGTTCTTGGGCTCTCGGCTCTGGATCTGGCTCTTAAGTAAATATTGTCGCCAGCTGGCTCACGTTGGCATGTCAAATTATGCAGCGCTGTTTTGAGCGCGAGTAAATGTTATTAGCCGATCGGACGCTGTCACGTCTACTCGAGCAGAGTGGGGCCATAAAAGCCGAGCGTCCCGCACTTTAGTCGCTGTCGCTGGGCCGCCCGTCATTGTAATGGCGCCGGGGCTTTTGTCATGGCTGCCACTTCCGCTTCCACTTCTACTCCTTCAGCGGCCTTTGTATTAATTTCATAAAAATGCCAGGCTCTTGATTCTCGCTCCACAGCGCCCAGAAGTAGGCAATGGAAATGGGCTCGGGGCTATTGTCGCCTCTTGCGGCTTTCTCACTTTCTCCGCACGCCTTTCTCCGCTTTCCTCTCCCCTCCTTATCTCCCGGCAACGTTGTTTCACTGCCGGCACAGAAAGGCTTTTGTCCTTAATGAAATTATAATGTAATGCATTTGCGAGTTCTTGTCGAAGTTGTTTTGTGCCTCCTTAAATGCCGGGTTCTGCAAGAAAATTAAAAAAGTCACCAAGAAAGGATTAGTAAAAGGGTCTGGAAATAATTTAATATTATAACGAAAATGTTCTTATATATTTTATGATTTTTCTACAAAATATTTTGAAACATAGCGCTCTTGAGTAGAGGGTTAAAGTTATGTAAAATGCTAATTATATGTCTGAGGTTAAAATTTCTATCTCTTTTCGATAAGTTATTTAGTTAGTTATTAGTTAAACAAAACGTAAATTATGTAAATATTTCTAACTATTACCTAAAATTGTATTTATTTGCTGTTGAAAATGACACCTAAAATTTAAACCACGTAATATAAATATAAATTTTGTGAAACCAATTTCCCATTTTCGATAAATCATTTATTATCTTTGTGCATTTGTAAAACTAATTTAAAATCTATGACCCCGTCGATTTTGGATTTATAAAATGCGATTAAATTAACAAAAATGTGGCTTTCAAACATTTTACTTTAATCCTTACACATTTTATGTATTCTCTGATTAGAGTCACACAAATTTTCCTCCCGTGCGATTAGCACACAAATAAATTGAAATAATTTTGCTCATTATCTGCCTGACATAGACCCATAAATTAAACGCAGCAGAGGCAATATATTCCCAATAATAAGCTCACTGGCAGTTTCTGTGTCTGAGCGGGCTGATTTATTTTTAACAGTTTACAACGGCAGCTGCAGGCTGCATTTCAACGAGCCTTCTCAATTATTCAAGTGTTTGTTTTCTTGCATAATAAATCGGATCGAATCGGATCGGATCGGTTCAATTTCAGCTCACGAGTGAATCAAGGGCCACAACAAGCTAATTATTGCACTCTTTTCCCGAATCGATATCGCAGTTATGTAAATACATATCCGGGCTGGATGAAATGAAATGTAAATCGCACTCCCAGCATTGACACAGCGAAAGTAGCAATTGAGTGCGCATTGTCCGACTTTAATTGGATGGAAATGGATTGGTCGCTTTGTTGATATAATCCCAATCATTTGCTGGCCCCATTAAGAAGCATCATTATGTATCCACCTTGTCCCTGCTATTATTTGCTTATTATTCATATTTTTATGAGGCCAGTTCATTAAATTCCCCTGGGCCAAGCTGACATTTATATTTGTCAAAATTAATCTAAGTGAAAAACAAAAGGCATACCGAAGTAGAGCAGGAAACGAGAGCAATAAACAATTGAAAATGTCAGGCATAAATCATGCAACATATTGCACGATGCCTTAGTTAAATAACAGATAAATTACAGGAAAATTAACTTAAATGCAGGTTTATTGTGCGCACCGAGAAACTGAGTGTACGTGGAAAACGACATAAAACAAAGCCCCGGATTTTGGCTCACTTTCTGGGTAACCCAAGATGAGCTGGTCGCTGGACAAAAGCGGGTCCGAAGAGATTCCGGCGCTTCATTAGCTGCCACTTCCCCCACGCCAAAAATAACAGACCGACTCGAATTTCAGATGGCTGAAAGCGAACTGAACCGTCTGGCGCCAATGCAAATCCGTAATGGATACTCGGCTTCCAGCAAATTGACTTGATTTGGCAGGCACCTGAAGTCTGTTTTTCGACCGACAGGACGACATTATTAATAACCGAGCATTAATCACGACCTGCGACTTTCTATGGCCTAATGCCGCCGCAGCTGCTTTCGGCCTTCACTCAAATGCTTGGTGCTTAGCAGGAAATGTAAGTCGTGATTGTAATGATACACCGGCCAGGTGAGGACACTTAAGGCCCTGACTTACACACAATGGGAGCTTGTTAATTACGAAAATGTAATGGAACCAATATTACTTAAAGGAAACTCGACATAACACGCATATTGCACACTGAAATTTACAGAAGAATAAACTGCGATTATTTAGATTTTTCATTGGTCATCTGTAGATATTTGTATTGGCTTTTGCCTAGTTGAACAATTTAATAGTTCTTTCTCACTGTTTTCGGTTAGTTTATGTCGAATCGAAATTTTAATTAAATTTTGGAAATGCCTCTCTCTTTCGAAACTTCTGCCCAGAGATAAATGGAAAATGTTCTTTCTCATTTGGTTGGCTTGTCAGCAAACATTTTTTGACATTTTCATTTGTCAGTTATGAAGCAGACCCAGACTCGAGATAGAAAATCCTGGCTCGCATTTGTGTGAGTGGAGTGTGCACATTTGTTATATCCTTATCACAGAATGATTTGACAGTCGAGACCAAGCGGCAGTTGAACCCCAGCCAGTGTGTGAAGCCCTCACTTTCGCCCGCTTCCATCCTGGTCTGAAACTTTTTCTATCTTGTGTGATTTAATAAGATGACATGAACGTAGCAGCCTTGGGCCATTTGAGAGATTTGTTAAACTCCTACTCTACGGCTACGGCTATGGCTATGGAGACTGCCACTGGTATTGCTGGAATTATTCGGGCTAGATAAATATTTATTTTATTTTTCACATTTGCCATGTTTTTGCAGGCCCACGCGTTGACACGTCTACTAAACTGCTGTCATTGGAAATAATTTCAATTTCATTCCGTTGGCTCGATCGAAAAAATCAATAGGCATTTACACCAAATTGACCTTTCACTCACGAGCAAATGAAAATTTCATAAGAAATTGATTGCGAAATCGGGTTGCTGTGAAATCCCTTTGAAATATTGATGCCTCCGATAGTACAGGCAATTGATGCGAATAATTTGTGTGCGAAAAACGACTTTATCGGAGCTTAAAAGTTATTCTGGCTTGAGCTTGTACAACATGACGTATGTGTGATTATTAAATGTGTAATTTGAAACGTTGAATTTATACCGTTATGCTATCAGGTAGCTTTGCTCTGTCAGTTACAGTATTAATTATGTAGAGTGCTTTTCCTGGTTAACATTTATTTTATTTGTTTAAAAAACTCTTCTTCGAAGAGTTTTGATGTTGCTATCATTCAAATTCGGGTTTATTTTTATAGCGGAATATATAATTTGAGCTTAAATTCAATTTTATTTCACCAATCTAAGCGCTTAAGTAGTTAGAGTGCTTTAAACCGCACAGAATTACGGGCTAGGCCACTTAATAGGCCTAAACCTAATTAAAAACTTATCAACAACTGCGTAGAATGGCAACTTTCCAGGCGTTTTCTAGTTGCCATTGGCAACGCGAAACCCGTCAAGACCAAACAACTTGGGGCGATTTCTTCAACGGCTAACAAATTGCATTACCAAATTTGGCGCCAGGAATTTAAAATACTCTTGAACTTCAGTTCCGTAGGTCCTTTAAAGCCGCTTTCGGAATTAGTCTAGCGGTCGGGGAAAAACTTCAATGGGGCCCTGCGAACACGTCATAACATGTGGAAATTAAAATTTACATCACAACTTAAGCGACGTCCTGGCTCAGACCCTCGACCCGTCGAGATCCGTTTTTGCCGTGTTTTTTTGGCCGCTCCTTTTTGGCAGGCAGAGCACTTAATTTGGCACATTGCCGTGCATATTCTGGCAGCGAGACGACGACAACAATCCGCCCAGGTGCAGCCACGGTGGCGACAACAAGCAGCATTTTGCTGTACAATGCATACATTTTTTAGCAGCAGAAACACCGCCTGTGATGTCAACTGCAGCTAACGAATACTAGCTAGAATGTGTATCAGATATATGTAAATATGTCTATATTATAAACTTATAAGCAAGAACTTTATCAACCGATGATAAAAAAGTACACTCTTCTCTTTTGTTTTTCCGATTGTTCATTATTTATAATCATTATTAAGGAAACAGAATGAAAATAATTTTTGGACTTAAAAATTCAACTTATGTAATTCTGAATGAATTCTATTATATAAATATTTTAATATTAAAACCCTTTTTTCACTTGCGCATTTCAACAAATTGACTTTAGTGACAGTTGTCTCCTTTTTATAATCCTCAAAAAATTTAACTCTCGAACACACAATTTCATTCAACTTTATATTTAGTCTACAATGGCAATGAAAAATATTTCTGATATCTAATAAAAATAACATTATATAATTCCCCATAACTTTAAGGACCCAACGCGATGTCTTTGGATTTACTCTTTTTAAGAATCTGACTAAAGCGTGGCTTATTATCAGTAAATAAATGAATAAATCTACTAAACATAAGGTCTATTCAAAGAATTTCTAAATATATTATTTTCCAATTTTAACCTGCATTTAGCTAGAAAGCAGCCATGTGTTCACCACTGACAACAGCAACCGAAATCGCGGCAATGGTCATAAAACTTATACCTTCGCTACGAATTACCAGGCCGCAACTAGCCGCAGCAACAACACCGTGGAGAGGTGGGCGCAGGGGCGTGGCGGCAAATAAAATTACGCATGCAATGGCAAAATAAAATATGCATCAAAAATAAGCTGCAGCTGAATCCGAGAGGTGCAAAAAATGCCATAGCTTACAGCAAAAAATATTTATATAAAAGTAAATAAAGGAGCCGGGACTTTTGGGTTCGTTAAGCTCTGCGGGTTCGCAATGGGAGTGATGCGGGTAGATAGAAGGTCCATGGACAGAGTCGGTAATTCTGCGGCATGCATTAAACATTTCATGTCCCATAGAGATCTTAGAACTGTTTGCGCTGTTTGTGTGCAATTAGTTTCAGTATTTTTTCGAGGGCATCACAGCTTCGGCTTGTCATTAGGAATTCTGCCGGCGTTGCCGCTGTTTTATGTTAATTTCCACTTTACGCTCGCCGGCACAAACACAAATACAAATATGAATATGAATGTAGTCCAAACAAGCGTTTGTGAGAATTTTCACTTAAAATATATTTTATTTTCTGAGGGCCCGGCAGCAGCTGCTGCTGCCCTAAAAGCTTTAAGAGCCTCGCGCCTTCCGCACGAAGCGTATAAAAAATCAACTAATTTTCATTTTATGCTGCAGCAGAAACAATTTTAATTCAAGACAAGAGCGGCAGTCGCACTCAGAACACACCGCCCCCCACTAACAGCCCCTAAAATTTTAATAGCTCACACATTATAAACGCAAATAAACGCCTCTGCCGGCATTCCTTTGAGCACTTTCGTCCTGCTGCCAGTTCGCATTTCGATGTACATTTGCCTAGAGCAGCTTAGGTTGTTTGTGGCATGTGCACTTAGGGCGGGGCACCGGATTCGCGGGGCGGCGGAGAAGAAGGAAAGTTTCCGAGTTTCCCGATTCGCCCCCCATTTCCCAGCGTCCAGCGCACACTTTAGGGGATTTTCCTTTTCTCACGCCCCGCCTGCAACTTAAAGGCACTAAAGTTGCACAGAATTAAGCATACTTCCAGGCACTCAGCGGCATATTATGTTTATCATTATGCTTACACTATGGGTATATGGGTGTATGGGCCCTAATGTTGCCGTTTTCTTGGCCAACGGCAGCTGCTGCCCGGAAAGTTCATTCCGGCCAGAAGGTGAGTGGCGAGGGGAAATCATAGCACTGCACAAACTTTTTAATTGCTTTTAAAGTTTCGCAAATATTGCGCAACATTTTGGCTATCGAAAACAAATACCGGAGGGGACATTTTTTATTTTGAATAAATTATTACTAAAAATACTCTAAACGGATCTTAATAAAAGCAGGAAAGCAACGCAGTTTGGCTTCCACTTGCGTGTTGTTTATTAACTTTCATGTACTCTTATATGCAGCTTAATTGCTTTTTAATATAAGAAAAAGTTTGGCACGAAAACAACAGCTGCCAAAGGGAAATTGTAAAGCCCACCAACGAATAAATTTGTTTTTCATATTGTTTGTTTTCGCTTAAAGAAATAACGACAGCGCAAATTTCTTCCAAATGTTTCGGATAAAAGAAAATTATGCTTGGTGTTATATTGAGCATTCTTTTTTATTTTAAATAACTTAAGGTACATTTTATTGTGTCATAAAAAATGGCAGGCTTTTTAACCCCACACTAATCAGCAGTCATTCTATTATCGTAAATACATATGCTGTATGTTCCCCTTCCGCTTTTCAGGACCATTCAAATGCTGCAAAATCCTCTTCTTTTTGTCTCATCTTTTTATTGCCCTTGCGTAATGTTTAATTATACGCTGGCTGATGACGTCCTGATAGCTTTTCCAGCTTCCTTCTTCTTTTTTTGGCGCATAAACATAACGCAGTTTATATTTTATTTATTTTTCCCTTTTATTTAGGCTCTTTGCTGCTCATTTTCGGGCGGGAAACCCGGCTAAAAACCAATCATAAAAACCCTGCCGTAGCCCAGAGTCTACCAAACGGTTTTATGACATTTTCCTGACGGCGTGATCCCACCAAAGCCACGCCCCAACGCCCCCGGCTATCCACACATGCGGACGGGTAATTTGCCATAAAAAATTGGAGCACAGGCTCGTATTTGTGCAATTTCACAGAAATTGTCAATTTGCACTCCCCCGAAGTCTAAGCCGGAATGATGATGACGAGGAATGTCGGCTTTCCAGGACGAAGGGTTCTGTGTTTTACAAGTAGATAAGAAAGGAGCACGCAAATACGCGTTGATATTTTTATGTGTCTACTCTGTGTGCATCGGAAAATCGACTGTTAACATTTAACGCTGCAAATTTAACCGCATTTATGTGTTCTTTTCGGGTTCCCTGGCTTTATTTGATTTTCATTTAATTTCACACACTGGCTGGCTCTTAAAAATTGGCATAACAATTACGCCGGAAATAGGCAATGACAGTGGAGTGCAGAGGAGTATAGTGGAGGGGAGTGCTGCGGGGGCGCTGTAAATACCGGACTCCGAGGAGAGTCCGCTCGGGATGCGACTATTTGCCATCTGCAGTGCACTAACAATGGGCTGCCTCAATGGCACGTAATTGCAGTGCACACAGTCGCAGCGCGCACAGTGGGGCCAATTGCTGGTAATGGACCCAAAAAGATAATTGGTATTGCAGTCAATGGTATTTAGGAACAACGTCAATTAGAATTTTTAAAAACATTTGTAAATAACTTAAAACTACAATAAAGAATGTATTGCCAAGTAATTTTGAAGTGCGAAGTCAAGCTAAAAAAATTATTACACTTTAAAAGATGGCCAAGAAAATGTTAAAAAGGGAACACTCGCATAATTTTAATATTCTTAAAAAGCTAATAGACTTAGCTTTCATAAGAAAAAAAAATTGATTAGAAATCAAAGGAATTCAAAGGAATGTATAACTAAAGAAGAAAAAGAGAAGTACTTCCATAACTTCGACTTTTCCTAGTAAAATTCTATAGCCCAAACCAAACTGAAATAAAAAAAAAATATATTGTTCTCTATACCAAAACACAAAGGCTTCGGTGCAAAGAAAAAAATATATATTTTACTAAGTTTAATTTATTCAGCATAAATTCATAACAAATTGTTACAAATTTTACAGAAAATGATAATAATAATAATCTAAACGATAAACGATAAACAACGTGGACAATATTGAACTTCAAGTTCTAAGAGACCCACATTATTTTAAGTGTTAAATTTCAGTATCATCCCACGGTATAACCAACTATTGTACGGCAGTGCAACATATCCTTGCAACTAACGCTTCCGTTTCCGTGCGTCAAGGAGACGCTTTTTCTCCTCGACTTGCCGTCGATGATGTTGCAACTTGCAATCCAGCTGCAGTTGTTGTTGCCGCTGCTGTGGATGCCTCTTCAGACCGCCTTTGTTGTCGCTGGCCGTGTGAATGAGTGCAATTAGCAGAGCCACTTGCCCTCAACGATGTCGTTTTTGTTTGTGTCCGGCTCTGCTGCTGATCCGTCGAGCGACTTGCATTAAAAATTAATTGTCCCCTGTCTGAGCAGCAGTCTCCTCCGCCTGCATCTGCATTGACATTGTTTCGGGTCGTGATTGCGCAGCACAAAAGTCGATTAAACAAGAAAATTGTCGAGCACGAAGTGGACAAGGCTGCGTTGTCTTCGAAATCATTGAAATATTTGCCCCGAAAAGCTTCTGTTAGCGATTCAGTTTTGTCCGAGAATACTCAATAAATACATGGAAATTGAATGCGTTAAAGTATCTCAGTTAAGACCACCGTTTGCCTTTGAGAAGGATTAGCGACCTGAATTCCTCTATTGGGATTTCCTGAGGGCTGAGCAATTTTTGATTAAAATTACATTCGCTGCGGCCTTTGAAGTGTTGGGCCTCGGACGTCTGCTTTCGTCCCTTAACCGGAATTTCTCGGCCCGGTCAATATTTTGCCAGCTTAGGCAACGCACGTGAGCTGGGCCAGAGGACTGTTTGGATGAAAAATCCTCTGCCTCGGCCAAACTGTGGATGGTCACGTTCACGGGGCTTCCTTCTCTGCGGGATTTCGTACCTTTTTGTGGACCAGCCTTTGGGGCCGGCATAATTTTCTGGCACTGGCACTGGCACTGGCCACGTTAAGGTCCGGTCCTGATGGATTGTTTGACTAATTAATTTTGCTAGAAAATTTCAGAAATTGCATTTGGCCCGGGCCAAAGTTATTAAATTTTTAATGGACGCTTAAAGGGCCGAAGGCGCTTTATGTGTTTTTATTTCGCCCTTGCCGGCAACCAGCTGTTTAGCATTTAAAGTGATTTTCATTTGGATTTTTCCTTAATGCTATTACGTTCTGTTCGTTTTCCCTCCGTTCGCTTCCTTTGCTCTCGGCTCTCAATTATTTAGCCATTGACAATTAGAGACTTTCGCAGATGCTGCCGCACCTAATGCTATTTCGCCTCATTATTCTCTACAATTGTTCATTCTGCAGCGATTTTCTTGGGGAATTAAATCTGATTCATTGAATTCCTTTGACCCCATTATCGCTCACTCCTCTGTGTGGTCGAGTGTCGCAATGAATCGGGGGAAAATAAAGAAAAAATGTTGCTATAATTTCATTAAACTGGGATTTATTTCTAAGAATTCAATGTATCGTACTGCTAAAATGTTTTGTACTATTAACAAGTGTCTGGCAACTGGATTTTTCTCTGCTCATAAATAATTCTTAAGGAAAAAAAAAGATGGGACAGAATCTCCAATATTTAAAAAAAGCTAAATTAGATAATTGTAAAGTATTAGTCGTGGTTATTAAAAATAGCTATAGTCACTACATTTTTAGATAGCTTAGTGCTGCATTCTTAATATTAAGGCTCTATATTTTAATCAATAAAAGTTATTATTAAACTGTTTTTAAAAACTAGAAAAAAAAGTATTTTTATTTCGATCAACAGAAACTGACCTCTAAACTTACTATGACATTTAGAAAACGTTTCGAAGGGCTCATTTCGTTTGAAAAACTTAAAAGCAAGCATATAGCAAACACAGAGAACTTTATCGGAGTAAGAAAAGGTCTAAAACAGAGTGTAATTATCGTCAATTTAATTGCCGTACTGACTGACAGTTCTACGTTTGAAATGGACGGTTGTCAACGCGCTGGCAAGCGAGTCTGCCTCACTTACGTGCTTTCATTTGTGCTGCTTTCGGCCTTTTTTTACTACCTAATGGCGCACAATAGCAGGAACAACATGGGAATAGTGCGGCTTCGCGAGGACGTTGATGATATATCGGTGAGTCTGTCTATTTAACTCTTTCAGAGGACCCTCTGACTCCGTTAATCTTCCCCAGCACATGCTCCGCCAGCAGCAGATGGAAAGCAAGGGAGCCCAGATCTCGAACTGCCTCGGCGGAGAACCAAAGGGAATGGGCAGCGGATCGGGCAGGTGCGACAGCCGGGAGGTAACCGCCTATGTGGACACTCTGTTCAAGCGTAAGATGGGCCATCTGATGGACGACGTGTACAACCTGAAGAAGCAGATGATGAGCGCCGACTGCTCCGCCCGGGTTGGCCAGTCCGCTCCCAAGAAGCGAGACCGTCTCAGTGGGCAAGGCCCGCATTAACTACGCTTCCGAGGAGCTGGGCGCCAGGATCATCGATGTTCAAGCCCCGCCCATCGGAGGCACCAATGTCATCAAGACACTCCTTGGCCTGGACTTCAGTGCCAATCCTCCCGTGAACATGCTGCGTCCGGCCCTCACTCCGGGATCCTGCTTCGGGTTCAGTGGAAGTCGGGCCACGGTGATCCTGCACCTAGCCAAGTCCATCGTCGTGGAGGCCATTTCCCTCACCCACGTGGCCCGCGAGATGACCCCCACCCTGTGCGTGAAGAGTGCCCCCAAGGAATTTGATGTGTACGTGAGTGCGGATCGACAAGGTCATCCATTCCGTAGTAACATCTCCTCCTTTGACCAGGGTCTGCTACTGGACAACTCCAAGCGAGAGCTGTTGGGACAGTGGACCTTCGATAACGCGGCCAACAGGCGCTCTCAGAGCTACAGTGTCCACCATAAAGGCTTTTTTCGGAGGCTGGCCTTCAATTTCAACTCGAACCACGGCGCGAATTCCACCTGCATTTATCGGTAGGTAGTCAAAAGGAGGAAAGTGGCCATAAACTAAGTTTTCTTTTCATTCGCAGTATTGAAGTTTTTGGAAGACTGCAGAAACATGACTAATTTCGTGTTTACAATATTAATATATTTTGTTATCTTTTTTAGCCTTAATAAATATTGATTGTTTAAGTTAAATTGTGTATCTTTAAAGTATTAAATGAAAAGTTTATTGATTAACAGTTTTTTTTCACTTTGTTGACAAATTACTAAGAGAACTTACATTCAGATTTCTTAGCATGATCAGATTTGAAAGAATATAGGTTTTTATTGTAATTTCTGTCCTAAGCTAAAAGATTCCGACATATAAGAAATTCAATTAGACTAGATTTAATCTTGTCTTCCGACAGTCAAAGATAATATAACAATTTATAGATTATGTATTAAAAAAATTACCTAAAAATGGTTACAAAGTAATATATAACCTTGAAGCCTTTTATTAATTGATTAATTTTTCCCAAATGTAGATCGTAATCAGCTAGTTCCAAAAAAATTTTGAAATTTTAAATTTTCTAAGTCACTTTGGTTTTTGGTAATAATATTTAGTATAACAGGTAATGGCATCTCATCTTAATGAAACTCTAAATTTTATTTTGTAAATTTAAAATTTAGTTTTAACATTTGTCCACAGGGATAAGATAACCAAAGCCTTTAAACAAGGCCATACATTAATCCATAAAAAAAACAAGAGAACGCAAGCGGGCATATCAGAACCGACTCAGGTAAAGGGAGGAGAGGAGAAGAAACGATCACGAAACTTTTTAACGAATGGTCCGATTTGAAAAATTTCCACATTTCGATAGGTATTGATAAACACAATAAAACTGCATTTTTACTTTCCGAAATATTTAAATTTTTAAAATCGTATATAAGAGATTGTGGGCGTTAAAGGGGGCGTGGCACCTTTTGAAACAAACTTGCGCTGCGTAGGAACTCCTAGAATCTACATGCAAAATGCCAATCTTCTAGCTTTTATAGTTTCCGAGATCTCAGCGTTCATACGGACAGACAGACGGACAGACGGACAGACGGACAGACGGACAGACGGACAGACGGACATGGCTATATCGACTCGGCTAGTGACCCGATCAAGAATATATATACTTTATAGGGTCGGAAACGCTTCCTTCTACCTGTTACATACTTTTGCACGAATACAATATACCCTTTTACTCTACGAGTAACGGGTATAATAAAAGGGAGAAGCTATATCATCTGTTTGCAGAATGTTCCCCTGCTAAACGGTGCAACTAATTTTAATTTCGCAGCACGGGCAGCTTGTAAAATTTTGGGATCCCCAAAGACTTGTCGCATTCGCTTTGATCTTTCGCAAATGCTGTTTTCGTTTAATTTCGCTCGACCTGAATGCAGAGGGGCAAGCATGGCATAAAAAATGCCGCCCAGGGACGAAAAAAAAGAGGACGTTGAGTAAGGAGGAGGTCCTGAGCGGCGGTCCCGAAGTCAACCGTTTGATCTGGGCCCCGGGCACCGTGTCACATTGTCCCTGCCCCGGGACTAATTAGCGCATACAGGAGGTGCCCCTGCACATGCGTTTAATTAGTCGACAATATGCTCAGTTGTCATCTGAGATTACACGGCGTTCGATGGGGAATTCTGCAGCCATCTGCAGGGAACCATGTGCCCAGAATTGTTTCATTTGATTTCGATTCGTTTGATTTGATTTAATGCGATTCCATTTGCGACTAGGAATTCGTTTTCGTAATTTTCAATGGTGTGTGTTCCGAGTACACACACGGGAGGACATGAGCACAAAACTCTGATTGTCTAAATGTGAATGTCGGTGAGTTTGTGTGGGAGTTGTGCTTGATTTTGTTTGCGCACAAATTTATTTCAGTTTTTCTTCTGACGAAAAGGGTATGGGGAATTTTCGGCGGATTTGGATAAATTAAAGAACATTTTCTTTCAAATACAAACATATTCCTTCAATCGTATTACAATTTGGGCTCATTGAAGGTAAGGGAGCAATATAACAAACATTTCCTATTTACAAAGCTTGAATGTTTGCAATTCGCGAAGTATTCAATGAGTTGATCAAATAATTGCGAACAAATATACAGAAATTCAAAACAGGTCTTAAAATAAATAAAACTTAGTTAATCATTTAAGTGTCAAGTTAGTGCATTTGTTATTCGTTTTCAAACGGCTTAATTATTTCCGTTTTCTTTTTCGTTGCCAGCGCAATTGTGGCTTGTTTACACGGCAGCCAGCGTTTCGTTTCATTCTGCGGTCTGCGCTCTAATTGCGCCTCGGCAATATATCAGAGTCCACCTCCCCCAAGCACCACCCACTCGACACACACACACACACACACACACACACCCACCTGAACCAACACCCACCCACACACACTCATGTATGTAGATAACTCCCCACTTTGGGTTTTTGCGCTTTTTGCGCTATTTCTTAGCCAGCTGCTGCCGTTTTGCCATTTGCTTACGCGTTAAAGCTGACAGGTAAAATGGATTTGTTACGGCAATAGAACAGGTACTCGAAGGGGGGAGGGGAAGGCTGGGAAGGCCACGGATGGGGATTTCGGAGAGCTGGATGGAAAATGCATGACAAGTGAGAAGATAACCCATGTGGTCGTGGAGGTGCAGCTGGAAAATAACTTGAATGGTCTTGGGTAATATTTAAGAGAAAGCTCTACAGCGGAAATCCAGAGATCTTCATATTATAAGCTACATTCAAGCTTACCCAAATACCCAAATGTTCTAATTAGTATTGTATACTTTTTATGTACACTTCTATAATAAAACAAAGTAACATTTTGATCACTTTATTTTACTTATAACTTTTTTGTTAGCTAAGTCTTGAATTTATGTTTGAGTATAAAAAAAGACTCCGTTTAAGTACTTATGGAAATCAATAAAAAATAGATAATTGGTTATGACACTTTTTAGCTAACCCTGTCATTACAAAGTTCAATTGGAAATTTAAAACTAATATCGCTTAACGTGCAAGAATTACATTGTGCAAAATGTTTAGCGTTTTAAAATGTAACTGCATTCTTAAGTTTATATTCTGAATGTATGTATATATAACGATATTATTTAAAGCCCTCTTGGACGTTTCTGGATTAGCTCTCGTTTGGATATTACAGCAACTTAAAGTTTTTAAGAAACATTAGCTATTTCTTAAAGAACAATTGAAATTTTATGTTTCTTGTTGTTATTGTAGGATGACACAAGGTAAGTTTCTATAAGTGTTTCATCATTAAATATGTCGCGAGAAAACAATGTGTTATTTAATAAAGTTTTTCATATCTCGACGTTCATATTGTCGGACATGGTTTGATGGACATGCCTTTTGAACCCGATCAAGAACATGTACATTTTATTTTTTATGAGGTTAACGGGTAATAAAAAAGTTTATCTAATTGGTTTTACTTGTGACAATCGAAGCTAAAAGTGTAATGCGAATCTTTGCATTCCTCAAAAGGTGTTGTCTTCATACCAAGCGGTCAACTATTTTGGATAATTGTATTTTTCAATGGCTGAATACGAAAGTTTAACCTTTTTCCAGAGCTATGCTTTTTAGACAGAATATGGACTTTTTGGTAAGTTGAAAAACACATTTGAATAATGAGAGCGCTGAGAGCTGGTGCAGTTTGCTGAGTGCTCTGTTCCATTGTTGCTAGTTGGAAGCCGAAAGCTGAAAACTGGCGAACTGGCAAACTGGCAGCTGGCAGGCAGCTGCTGCTCCTGTCTGACGTCCTGAATCCTGACAGGACTGCGCTGTCTGCTGCCGGCCACTGACATTTTGGGATTTCGGGCTGAAAATTTGAGTATGCATGCTGCCTGGGCTGGCTAACAACCAGAGCAATAATAATGGTAAGCACTTGCTGTCGGAGTCGAAAAGTTTTGAGTTTGTGCTAATTATGCCGCCAGGAGTTGGGCACTCTGGCATTCGCAATGCAAGGAGCTTGGACTGGCAGCTAATTTTTGCCAGCTGTCAGCGCTCTCCATATAAATCCCTCAAAGTCAACAGCACTGCACCCACGTGACACATCAATTCGCATTCATGTCTGTCGGTGGCACACGCACAAACCCGTATGAGTACCCGCATGTATGCCTGTGAGTATGTAAGTTTGTTCATATCCATCACATTGCAATCGTCGGCTGTGTCGCCGCATGCAACGTCGCTTATCGCTCAGCTCTGTAATGATGGCAGCAGACCCGAAAGTCCCCCACGGGAAACCCATCCCCAGTCATCCATCCATCTCCTCGAACTGCTGTTGTACATTTTTCATAACACAATTCATGTTATTCATGTGCCAGCGACAAGTCTTCGTGCCCCTTGGATCAGACTTTGTGGGACAAAGAGATGGAGATGGAGGTGCACAGTGGTCGGAGATTGGCAGTTGTGCGACAGCCGAATTGATTACTTTTCTGGTGGGGCTGCTCACCCCCTTTTCGGGACAGTGCACTGAGCTGCAGACAAAGTTGAGCAGGGGATTTAATACAGAAGAGTTCTTCAAAATTGTTGACAAAAAGGCTTATTTTATAACATTTTTATTAGAAGCGTGTAATTTCTAGTTTATAAATAAAAGTATTTAGAGGAGGCTCAGTTACTTTGGTTTACGATAGACACCATAGATACTGTCCAATATTGTTAAAAATCAAAATAAATTAAATTAAAAATGTAAAAAAAAATTTTTTTTTAAGTTAAGGGGAAGCCCTATGCATGAAACTGCTACATATAAAAATTTAAAAAATGGCATATTATTGAAACTAAATGTTCAAACACTTTCCAGTTAGTCTTAAAAAAAAGGAGTTATGTAAAGTTATATGACCGATAGTGCTAACAATTGTTTTGCCAACGCTATTTCGTATCTAACATATTGTATAAAAGTTTAATATATAGACATTACAACATTCTATTTTGACATACCAAAAGAAAACATAAAAACCAATGCTAAACTAAACGTGCTAGTTTAAAGACTAAAGAATAGTATTTTCGGGGAACAGAGCCATTACTTCAGAGCAGCAGTAAAGTAATCAATTTAATATCTGCCCATTTCCATTTAATGTCTCCACATTTCGGATATTTATGTCGACGGACTATTACATGCGCTCGCCCACTGTGCGATGTCATAAAAATTGTCTCATTAATCATCACACGACATGCCGGCTCCCTCGCACCGCCTCTGCCCCAGCCACGCCCCCGTCCACCAAATAACCCCTAGTTCTGGCGTTCTTGTTCGCTATGTTCCCCCACTCAAGGAGCTATTTCTGTGCTGTTTGCAGGAAACATGGACTTAGTGTGAAAATCCAGCGAGCAATTAAATTGGCTCCCCCTTTTCCATTTTCATTTTCATTTTATTCCCTGGTTCAGATTGGGATTCCGATCCGGATTCAGATGCAGCCCCTCGAACAAGTGCAGGCTGCATAAATCAAAGAAGTGGGCCCTTCGTGGAAACGGGAGTTTTATTTTTACTGTCGTGGCATTTTAAATTGTCTGCGCCATATTTAAAATAGCAACTAATTAATTTATTTTTTCACGCCGCGGCTGGGAAGTGCGCATTAATAAACAATTAAGTCGTTTTAATTGCAGTTTGCCTTGTGGATTATAAATTTCCGAGTGAAAATCCCCCAGCACCCATAATGAGCAGGAGCTTCCAACTAAATTCGTTTATTATTGATCAGTTTTGGGCCATAAGCTGCTTAACTTTCCGAAGTGCCAAGCCACCCATTGAGCCCCATTTCAAGTCCCCTCGCCGAGGCTTTCAATGGAGTCAGGTGTTCTAGCCCGTTGCGAGGCATTTGGCCAATTCCTGGAAAATGAGCTGTGAGCTGCTCACTTGGCTAAGCCGAAAATCTGCCACACACTCAACGTTGCACACATGGTGCATGGCTTTTGTAATTAGGTTCGTAGAGGATGTTGACATTTATCTTATTTATTTTCCGCTATCCCGTAAACTTTACATAAAAATAGCCATGGCAACTTGTCAAGTTTCAAGGTGTTATAATGGCCATTCCTTTTCCTACAAATTATTAAATTCAGCGCACGAACTTCAATACCTTTTTTGGGGATTTGGTAATCTTTTTTAAATCGAAGCGCATTAATTTACATACCTTTCAAGAGCATTCCAAGTAGTTGCGGATCTGAAAGTAGAAGACAAGAGAGTTCTTTTTAATAAAATAATTAATTGAAAGGAACATATTCAATCCACCTGGGCTGACAGGCAGTTTTTTCCTCCAGCATAAATTCAAGACTTGGCGGACAAAAACAGTGCTGGCATCTTGGCCAAGTTAATATGATGGGACACGTTAAGCAGGCTTGAATGATGTGTATCAAGGACGAAGAGGAAAAACTACCAACTGTGTCAGCAGAAAATAGGAACAACAGCAAAACAACAACTCAGTGCAATGTCTGTCCAGAGTAGCACCACTCACGCAACCTGAAGATCCATATCACCCAACATTCGAACTTTCATTTGATACGGGTAGAGTTATAGAAGAAAAATCAGAAAAATCCAAACGAATACATTGTTTTCGCAAGGCAGACTTTCTGAGGCTAAATAATTTTATTTCTGGCTTTAATTGGTCTGATCTTTACCTATGCATTAATATGTCCGATGCAGTTAATGTTTTTTACACTGCAATAAACTCATTTTTTAATTCCTGTGTTCCGTGGTACTATCCGTCAACTTCCAATAAATCACCTTGGTTTAGCAAAGAGTTGACACACTTAAGAAATGTAAAGTCCAGACTTTTTAGGAAATATAAAAATACCGGTTCTCAATCTGTTTTACTAGATATTTAAGTGCTCGGTCAAGATTTACCGTGCTTAATGCTCAGTGTTATAACAGTTACTTAAACCGCTGTAAGGTCCAGTTCTCTCAGGACCCGAAACAGTTTTATAATTTTGTTAACACCAAGCGTAAATCTAATTCCTTCCTTCCGCTATCGTTCGAAAAATGACGGCAACCACAGATCAGGCAATAGCCGATCTATTTGCCCAATTTTTTCAAACGACTTACTCTACTTTAGATTATTCATCACAGCCTTATTCTTACAACATATCCAAGTCAAACCTCATATTCTGTCCCACTTTAACAGAAAGCTCTCTTCTTTGGATCTTCTTCGCATTAAACCAGTTTATTCGCCAGGGCCCGATGGTATTCCTGGGTGCGTGCTTAGGTATTGCGCTAAGGCCCTGTGCAAACCTCTTCACAAGTTGTTTACCTTATCTATAGAAACCTCCCAATTCCCAAATATTTGGAAGGAATCATTTGTTATTCCTCTTTTCAAAAAAGGTAACAAGTTAGAAGCCAGTAACTACAGAGGTATTTCTAAGTTGTCAGCTATTCCTAAGCTTTTGAAAAAATTATTACTCCTCATTTGCAGCACCTTTGCAGATCAATCATTTCTCCGTCTCAACACGGATTTATTAAACGTAGATCCACAATCACAAACCTTCTAGAGCTCACTTCATTAGTGATAAATGGCTTCAATAGTAGTTTTCAAACAGACGTCATTTACACTGACTTTAGTAAAGCATTTGACTCTGTAAATCACTTACTTCTCATTCAAAAACTTGACCTTTTAGGTTTTCCAGTTGATCTGCTTAAATGGATTTCAAGTTATCTGAATGGCAGGTCACAAAGGGTCCTTTTTAAAAATTCAATTTCTGAAATTCTCCGTGTTACCTCCGGTGTCCCACAAGGGAGCCATCTGGGTCCGTTACTTTTTACATTATTTATTAATGATCTTCCCTCAATTATAAGTCATTCTCGCGTACTTATGTACGCAGATGATGTTAAGTTGTGCCTGCAGTATAAGGACATTTCCTGCCATTTAGACTTGCAATCCGATCTAGATAATTTTCAAAACTGGTGCCGAGATAATTTACTAAATTTAAACGGTTCCAAGTGCAAGCTGATGACTTTTTATCGGGCCAATCCGATATACGCGACCTACACGTTAAGTGGCAGCTCTTGGATAGAATAACTCTTGTAAACGATCTTGGCGTTCTCTTGGACCCCAAACTAAAATTTTCTAATCATATTTCGTCCATGGTTAATAACGCCAGAGGAGTGCTTGGATTTATTAAAAGGTGGTCAAAAGAATTCGATGATCCTTATTTGACTAAAACGTTATATATTTCGCTAGTCCGTCCGATTCTGAGTATGGGTCTCCCGTCTGGAGTCCACAATACGGAATACATATTGGTCGTATTGAATCTGTACAAAAAACTTCCTTCTTTTTTTTTTACGGCGCCTAAACTGGGATGCAAATCTTATCTTACCTTCTTATTCTAGTAGACTTCTTTTGATTAATTTACCATCCCTAGCCAACCGTAGAACGATGCTTGGTACTATCTTTATTTATAACCTTATACATGGTGATATTGACTGCCCCGACTTGTTAAGTCGGCTAAACTTTCTGTGCCAAGTAGATTAACCAGAAATTATATTCCCTAACTTTAAATCATTGTAGATCTAACTATGCCTTGCATGAGCCTTTCAGAGTATTATGTTCTGACTATAATAGACTTTTTCCTGTAATATCAAATCTGGACTCTCTGCCGCTCCTAAAACGATTAATACTTGCTTCATTGGCACAAGATTGATCTAACTATTACTTTTTCCCCGGACCTTACCTTTATTTTCCTATCTCGCGTCTATCTTATCGCGAATCGTGCCGTACGATACACGGCTGCGCCCCTCGGTCGGTTGGGCGGGTAAGTGGGCCGTGGGACTCCGCGCGAAAAAAAAAAAAAAAAAATGTCTGGTTGGAAAAAGGAAAAAAGGGAAAAAGGGACAAGGACGAGCGGAAAACCAAATGGGAATGACGATAGACATTGAACACGAAAAGGGAAAACGGAGCGAAGACATTAGCCTGAAATGACAGCAACAAGATGCGAGATAGACACTTGGCTTATATCTGTTCCGTCCTGTCCTGCGAAGGAGGCTCCGCCTTCTACATCTCTACATCCCCACTTTGCTGCGAAAACAAAAGCAACTTGCAACCAAAAGGCGTCGAAAGTGCGTGCAACAAATTGAAGCCAACTCGGTGAACAACAAATGCCAATTGACAGACAGCTCTCTGAATGGAAATTCGGTAGAGCAGAAAGTCGTAGATTTTCAAAACAGCTGTGAAAACATGGTTTTACCAGTAAATGAAGAGGACAAGATTTTAAAATAGAAAACCATTAGGAACTTTGCTTACAAAAAAGGAAATTGTACATATCAGTTTTACTCACATTTGGGCATTGCATTTGAGAGTTTGCATAAAATTCCTATTTGCTATGTGATGCCAAACTAAATCGTTTACTTGTATTTTAAAATTTCTAGTTTAAATTGATTTTCATTTAAAAATACCTAACCTGTTGAGAAATCACTGTAAATTACGCTGCAATAATTCATTTGTTTCGAGATAAAAGACTAGGACTTGTTGGAAAACATGCCATTTAGTTCAATTAGGTATTAAGAAGATAACGAAAACGAAACATATCCTTTTTACAAAGGCGTTTAAAGTGTACGACTTCTAGTTTACAAAATGCTCGGCCTCATTGCGAGCCCATTTCAATCATTCAAAGCAGTTTTTGATGAGAGTGTGCCAAAGCTGGAGTCTTAGCAAGCAATCTGTAACATGTTGCCAGTTTGAGTTTTCTATTGAAAACCGTTTTTCTGGCCCAAGGACAGCTGGCTTGGCCTACATCCTTGCATTCGCATTCGCAATCGCATTCACAGCCACGCACACACAGGGACTTATTCATCACTCACTCACTTAGTCAGCGTGCCGCCCAAGGATCGATGCAAAGGATGCAAAGGGATGCTGCTCGGGAGGATGGGACTCGAAGACGATGCCCCTCCTTCGAGCTGCTCCTCTTTTGGCCAGGCAAATACAACGCCTCCAGCTGGCATAGGGCTTTTATTTCCCATTTATAGCGGAGTCCTAAGTGCAGATAGAGAAATAATTCTCAAGCCCCTGCTTTAGTTTAAATATTTATGTAAGCGCGCATTTTATGAGAAATATTTTGCAACTGCTCCGCAGGCCCGCACTCGAGTATTTTGCTTTTATTATTATTGAAATGGGCTCGTACTATGAAAAAGCGAATTTATGCCAAGAATTTTTATCTTTTGCAGCTGCACTTTGGCAATGAAGTTTGTTTTTGGCCCATAGCCTGAACATTTAAGCATTTTCCAATGCATTTGTGGGATTTTCATGAAATTATGCAGCTTGTCGGATATGTTCATCTACTGATATAATTTTAACAAAATTGCTATGGAAATAACAGCATATTTACAATTGATATCATTGCTTTTTTCTAACAATCAGAGTAATTAAGAACTGCATAAGTGACTACAACATAACCAATAGTTTTCTGAATGTTATTGCCTAAACCTTTTATTATTAAACATGACAAACAATGAAAATAATTGCAAGACCTTTAGAGGTACACATAACATGGCTTCACTTGAGATCTCCCAGTCCCAGCCGCAAAATTCAGTTGCAAACAATACTCCACAACCAAATTCAAATCTATTTATATCAATTTACCCACTTCAGTGCCGACCTGACATACAATTTCCAACAGAGACCCCAGACGCAGATCTCGTGGTTGAGCAATTTTTCAACAGATAAAATCAAGACCAAACAAATCAAATCAAATGCAGACAACAGCACAAAAATGTTACACACAGAACACAGTACACCCGAACACACCACACCTACACGTGGCAATGGCAACTAAAGAACAGTAGGAAACAACAATAACAGCCAGCAACAAAAGTAAATTAATAGAAAACAATAACAATTCCCTTTATTATTATTACTGCAGTGAGTCGAGGGCAGACATCGAAGTGAAGTTCCCTGGGAGAGATTCGAATTTGTTTCGCCTGCCGTTTGCTATTTGCTGTTTGCCGTTAGCTGTTGGTTGTTGGTTGTTTCTTGTTTGTTGTTCGGTAAATGCCCAAGTTTCTGGGCTCTGAAGTGTCTGTGCTTGTGCATGTGATTTACTCAACGGTATGTACATAAGTAAAATACAAATCATGTTCAACGCTCGGCCTTGCCCCAAAAAGTGAGCCACACTCTTTGACACTGGCCCACGGGGCGGATGCGTGACGGGGGAATATCTGAGGTTTGTCCCGGCAAATGGCTCAGTTCCTCCACTCTCTCCGTGTACTTTTCTCTTTTATAAACTCAACAATAGAGACCAAGAAATCAGGCTGAGTGAAAAAGAACATGGAATAGCAATGCAAATATAAAATACCCTTACATATTTTTACATGTCTTAAAGCTGTAGTTTTTTTAAAACTAGAATTCCAAGCAATAAATGCAATTCAATCGATAGTCCAACATCGGAGAACAATTTTCAACAAAGTATAAGATTTTAAGGTAGATGTCCTGAAAACTTTCTTAAAATTTAGGTCTGTAGAGATATGGAATTTGGTTGGTTTAAAAAATTAAAAAAATCATTTCAAGAAACAACTTTAAGATAATTTATTCAAGACTTAATGCTTCTGCACAAAGAAACTTTTTAGCTATCTTCAACTCTGGAAAAGTGGCATGCATTTAACAGTTTAATGATGATTAAAGAAGAAATATATATACTTCGGATACGTATTTCACCTTCCGGGCGTGGCAAACTTTTTAGAAAAACTTATCACACTCTCTGCAAGAGTACAAACTGGAGAAAGAAAATATCACAACAAGCAAAGTGGGATAAAAGTCTCTCAAGAAAAACTTTTGCCAGGTGTTTGTTAGTGAGTATCTGTGTGCGCCTAAAAGTGTGCATGTGTTTTTGTGGCATTACGTGCATTGCATGTCGAATGTTTGTAACAAAGTCTGAAAAACATCAAGCACAAACATGGAGCAACGGCAACTTTATCTAAAGTACAACATTCCCCAACCTCTGCTCAAATATTTCATGTTATTTTCCTGCCTGATTGGTGGGCTCCCTTCGTCGGTTGTTTTTGGCCAGATTTCACCTGTTTTAAGCCGAAAACGAGACTCTGCTTGCTGCCGCCACACATGCCACTTTTTTTAAGTCGACTTTTATTTATTTATTTTTGGTTTGGTCCGTGTCGTGTTTTGGCCACCTTGCAAATGGCTCGCCAATGATTTTTAATGCGATTTCCGAAGCAAAGAAAAACATCACAACCTGCACTTACACCCGGCCCACGAGCCCATTCGAGCGGCTTTGGCAACCTTTTTTAAGTGGCTGGCCAATGAGAGTGGGTTCGGTTCGGTTTCTGGTTCTGGTTCTGGCCCTGTTTCGGTTTCGGTTTCCGTTTCCTGTTCCGTTTCCGAGATAATGTTCGCCCCCGTTCGTGTGAGTGCGTGCAAGTGACTTTATTTAATGCCATTAACGCAAATTGAAAGTTTTACGCTTTTCCAGCGGCCGTTGCATGCGCAATTGAGTTTTTCGGGTCTCTGCGTCGTAATGCCCTCTTTATGACATTTCATCGCATGGAAATGGCTCTGCGCATTCAGAATTTTGGCCACGACCCCAGAAAATCCTTTTGCCCATTGAAAGCGTGGTATAATTCACTTCGCCTCTCATTATCCACACACACACTCGTTAGCCAAATCCCCCCACGAGCCGTGCGTCACACGAAAATGGTAAAAGTAGCCGGAGTCATTCATGGTTTCTATAGCCACTCTATGGCTAAAAACCAAGGACGAGATCTGGCTTTATTGCCAACACTTTGTCGCGACTGTGGAGAACCCATTACAACTACTTAGAGCATGTAAATAAAGCAGAAATAAGCCAAGGCGAGTGACGAGCAGGTAACCAGCATAAGAACAAGCCTGGTTGGGGGGTGCTATCACCACCCCTACCACCACCCACCCATCCAGCCACCCACTCACGCCCCCTTGCACCACCCGCGACGCATTAACATAATCGTTATGGTTATGCGCGACGTGTGCATAATGGCAGAATGGGAGGAAGATACAGCAGGAGATTGAGATAGCAATAGACAAAACGATAGAGACAGGGATAGAGAGAAAGATAGAGATAGACAGAAAGATAGAAGAAGAGAGAGAGATAGAAACAGCGACAGGGACACGAGGATAAACCATGTTAAGTGCGCTGACATTGTGATATATAGTTGGCTTCGCATCTCTCAAGTCGGAAAGGGGTATGAATGCACCTTGCATGCAAGCTCTTTTTGATTATATCATTATTTAATTTTAGCTAACCACCAGATGGTAGAGCTTTTTTAAGATAATGATAAAGACGAGTTGTAGAAAAATATAGAGGAGAAAAGAAGCAGGAGCAATAGCACAGTGCACCGCGGAAATTGTAACTGCAGTTATACTTCAAAGTTTTAATGTATCTATCCAAACCTATTTTCGTTTTTCTTTTTTAGATTTGTTTATGCCTTTAACATAATTTTTTGGTATGAACACAAATCAGCAAAAAGTACTAAAATAGTTGATATGAAAATGCAGACTTAACAATTTAAAAACATTATCATGTGGTATTTGCACACAATAAATAAAAAATTTTAAGTTTCCGATATTTTTGATAAATCACTCTAGAAACGTTTTTTTATAAACATTTGTTTAGCATCTAAATTTGCTCATGTCCATACCAAACACAATGTCTAAGACATGAATTTGTATTCGAATTGCTCAAGATCCCAAGTTTTCCAAGTTTTTTAGTCGACTGAACTAATTAAAAATACATTCAGAAACTGGAAAAAACTGAACCCCAATCAAACAATAATTAGAGTAAAATGGATATTAAAATAAATATAATATACTTTCCAACATTGGATTGAGCTCAATGATGGTTAAAATAATTAACGTTTTATTAAAATCGAACATATGTACTACAAATGTTTGCTATTACTGTATTATATTTTTTATTTTTTAGGAAAACGTAGTTCCTTTTAGGACTGATTAAAAGTGTAATGCGCGTTGCGTGTTATATTTTCTTTTCTTTGTTTCCCTCATTGTTCCCTTTTTCTTTTTGGCTAGTTAGCTGCGGAGGCGTGTTTGGCTTTAAAGTTCCCAGAGAGCGTTTTGGGCCCGTTGCCAGGTGTGCATATCAAGTAGCCGCCACGTCGGCCGTGGGACACAGCCATGTGGCATACTTTTCGGGCACAAGCCATTAGCAAACAAGAAAATACGAAACACAAGAAGAGCGAAAACACGCACAGACACACGTATGAATATAATAAATTCCCCGCACACAAACATGGGAAATTGAGAGCAGATGAAGAGTCAAGCTAGAAAAAAAGGAAATAGGACAGAAAGGGAAAGGAACTTGTTGGCGGACCTGCACAATAACATATTTGAAATTCCACACACATAACTTATGAAATACAAATTAAAATTCCAATTTCAAACCTTAATAATAAAACACTTTTAAGGTGTGTCGTAACTAAGTCTGGCTTCACAGAAATATTTTGATCAAGAGGCGAGCAGCACGATAAGTAGAAAAAAAAGTGGAGTAGAAATTCACTATTTTCTTTTATAGATTTATAATACTTGTTCACCGACAAACCTCAATTAAATAAAAAATATAAAAAAAACAAATACAAAATACAATTTTATTAGAAAAACCAAATGTTAAATAAAATATTATTAGAAGCATTTATATAAGTTAAGTTTGTGTTAAAGGGCACTCTGTATAAAAATGGAAACAAATTTTTATGAATGTTATACAAATTAAACATATTTTCATAAATATACATAAATGGCTTGCAGTAAAATTAATCATCTAAATTTATATTATATTTCTCGAATCATTATATTATTTATGCTGACTTATTAAGTTTTATGCCCTTTAAATTAAAGAAGTACTAATCGAACACCAAAATTAAGGTATTCCCTCTGTGCCACTGCCTCAACAGTAGTTAAAATCCACTCAGACATATTTGGCATACATAAGCACTTCTGAGTGCCCCAGACATTCCTCTCACTTTCCACACACTCACATCTGCTGAGGATTATTAAAAATGTTGGCCGAAAGACATCTATCTGTTATGGGGTTTACCGCTTCGACAATACGCGACTCATTTCAATGAGTTTGTCTAAAGAAGCTGGGACTGTTTGTACCCAGTTCAAGAAAAAATCAGGTACACTGAAATATTTTGGAAGCAATCGATTATTCTCTTAATACCGTACAATATATTAAATCTTAGTATTCATTTTAAAAGTGGAAATACACCTAGTAAAAAATACTGAAATAATTTTTTGCAAACAAAGTTATTCATTAAATGCTGTCTAAAAATAAAATACAATAGCAAAGACACACAAAATAAGAAGGCACACAATATATTTAGCATTTTTGCTTTTCATTTTTCTGACCTATTTCCTTTTCTTTTTGTGAAAGCAATACTTTCTTTTTTTGCCAAGTGGCCGCCACATCTTGTAATTGGCATTCCGCACACTGACCGAAATGAAAACGCTACGTGCTTTCATTTCACGTTACGACAGTCGGATAAGTCGGCACAACGCTCCATTGACAGCCGATGGAAAAGCGGGAAAACGGCAAGGAAATGGGCGGAGATGGGTCGAGATGGGGCCCGAAAGCGGTGCTTATTTGCCGTGGTTTTGGGGCCGCCTTTGCTCGTTTTAATTTTTTACGTTGCGGGCATACAGAGAGAATGCCGAAGTTCCGGCGATTCTTAAAGTCAATCACATTACGCCGGGACATCGGCCATCAAACAGCCGACAAAGGCACTCGAGACCCTTCGAGATGATGTCAAATATTTGCGGGGCAGGCATGCCTCGCGAAAATCGATCGGCATGTCGAGCACCTTGTAGCCCCTCAACTCTTTCGCATTGGCTTCCGTTTTATGTGCATATTCAATATTCGCAAAAATATTTCATTTAATTTTGGTTTTCCTTGGCATGCCTGGCATTGACAGTCGGCACATTTCGTTGGCAGCCTCATGCGTCTTTCGCTTGTTTGCGTGGGCTCCTTTTTTTATGTGTTATTTTCTGATGGGTTTTCAACTGTTTGTTTTAGTTTTCTCCACCACTCCTGCCACTGTGGCAATCCTTTTGGTTGTCTGCCTTAAATATTTCCTGGATATATATCCTCTGCGACGGATTCCTTTCATGATTTATTTCTTGCGTAATCCTTGCTCTGTGCTGTTTGGTCTTGCCCAACCACAACCTTTCATCCACCCAATTTATAAGCACCCAAAATACTTGTAAATTTCAGCCGGATTCCCGGCATAAATATATACGCTGCCACTCAGTTCTTAGCCATCAAATTTATGAGCACTCGTCACACTAACTCATAAAAACGCGGTCCCCAGGGGCGGGGAATTTTAAAACGGCGAGGGGGTGGCGAGGGTACAAGGCTGCAAACACGAGACAACACTTTGCATGTGAAAGGGATTTGTGCGGGATCTCGGGTGGGGTGGGCGGCGGAAGGTCCGCCGATGAGATTTATGTACTCTAAAGCCTAGACCGAGCTCCGGCCTGAATTTTGTGGTAAGCAGCGCGTCCTGCCGCCAAATCCTGCCACGCACTCATAGGCAAAAAATAGGGGAGAGGCGGGGGATCGGAGTCGGCAGAGGACTTGTCGCTATTTATTCTACTAAAAACGCAATAATATATCATCTACAGTTTATCATTGCTATGACGCCAGACTGGAATTATTATCCTGCGAATTTATTGCCTTACAATAAACGCAAAGTGCACGGGTGTATGTATTTGTGAGTGGAAAGGCTCTCTCCGTGTGTATCTGTGTATGTGTGTGTGGCTTGGCATTTATCCAGCAACAAGAAATTGTGGAAAAACAACATTCAGAAAGTAAATTGTTTTGACGAGGCTTCAAAAGCATAGAGAAGGAAACTAAAAAGTAAGCAGCATATCAAGTTACTCTACGAAAAGGATGCACAGACTTTTAAAATCTCCCGCTAAAGAAAATATATTAAATATTTGATAATATTCTAATAGAAATTAATATTTATAATATTTCTAAATCCTTAATAATCTTATCAAGATAAAACTATTGAAATAAAATAACAAACAGTTACAAACTGATAGGTTATAAACACAATACAGCAACAAGGATCTCACAGAAAACCATTTAAATTCCTAAAAATAAACTCTAGAAAATTGCCTATCCTAAACTATACCCTAGATACAACGGCAATGGCAAGCATTTGTAATAAAATCGCTGTCTTGCTTGTTTGCTATTCCCTTGCCCACTTTTTTTAAACTGGGTGCACATGTCCCGATGGATACATATAGATATTTGTGGCCAAGCTTACATATTCATGGCAATCTCGAGAGCTGTCACACAGAAACTCCATCGCGCATATTTTTTACTATTAGCCGAAAGCATGAGAAAAAATTTGTCAGTCAGGCCAAAGCCGGAATCAAATTGCTCGTCCTGTCAACTTTTTTGCGTAACCATTTTCTTTTTCTGCTCGTACATATTTTGTATTTATTTCATTTTTGCGCAGCGAGACAAATAGCAGAAGTTTGCTAAATTGTCGGCTCTTGTTGGCCCCATTCCTCGGCTTGTAGCCATATTTCCCATTATACTTTCACCCTTTCTGCCTACACTTTTACGACAAGCAGCCCCCACATCGTGTTCACTCGTCAGATACTCGCTCTAAACTACATAGTTCTGTTTTGGCAACTGTTTGCCCAAATTGCCACACATTTTGTGCATAAATGACAAATGCCTTTGATGGCATAAAATATGACTTTGGAAATTGTTTTGTAGCAAATAAAATGGGCGTTGCCATCGCTGTGAAAAGGGTTTGTTTTTGTGTCAGAGGATATTCCATGAATCAAAGGCCTGGAATCGGGGGATTAAGTGTGAATAGTTCTGACTGCGATTGACTAATGGCAATTTTCTGGGAATTTGGTCTTAAATAGCAATTCTGGATTATGGATATTCAAAAACGTTTATGTCCTCGATTTATTTTCCACATGTTTCTCATTCTATTCATCATGTGGGAATGGTTCGTAACTAGCAAACATTTTCCCTGAGTGAATCCATTCTGTTTGAAATAAATTAATTGCCATTTTCGGCAAAAGTTTTCAAAAACTTTACAAATGTTGCCTTCTTCCCAAAACTTTCATTTCTATGCTGTGGAACCAAATTTGGGCGCCATTTTGGCGTCTCCCCATAAAGTTTTCCACGAGGGCAATGACTTTGGGAATATATTAAAAGGAAACTCTTTAAATCTCGATAAATTTAATTTGATGATATACAAAAAATATGAAGGCAATTCTTGATACCCATTTGATCTTTTGGAAAATTGTTTTCCACTTTGGACTGTGTTCGTTTCTTATGAATCAATAATTAGTTTTCCCAGCTCTTTCCATCCATATCAATGTCAATCCACACTTGACAATTCCGAATTGATTTCTGGATTTCTTGATTTCCACGCATGCCTCATATTCGCCTTTAATTATCTGACAATTGACTTGTCAGAACATCAATTATACTTGACACTCGTCGAATGTTTCACGCTTTCTTGGCAGGCCCTCACCGCCTCCCGGAAAAACCCATTTGCATTTACAAGTCGTCAATAAGTCGAAATGTGAGTTTCTTGTTCGCGGTTCTCCCTTTGCATATCGAATGTGTGCATAAACATGGCAAATAAATGGGCGCGTTAAATATTAATGGGCATAATGCTAATCACTCGATGGCTGCGAAATTCATTAGTGCCCCGCCCAGCCAGCGATCACATCTGTCTGTCAGCACTCAGCAAACCTCAAAAGCCCAAAAAGCCTGCCATCAAAGTCGAAAAGCCGTCCCGTTCCAAAGGGGTTTTGTGGGGTGCTGAAAAAACTAAAAACCCTCACCACAATTTGGCACGTGTTCCCGAGCCCCTTAACCCACTGCAGACCCTGGAACCCCCTGGAAACCCCTCCCATCCGCCATTTCCTGCTGCCAGCTGATGCTGCCTCTGCTGGCGGCAAGCAAACATTACACAATTTTGATTGTATTTCCGTTTCGTATGCGCAGAAAGGCAGCAAACAGGCAGCGGCAGCAACAAAAAGCGGTGACAGCAACAGGAAGTTTCGCTTATTTCCGTTTGTTTACCTTTGCGCTGTGCCTTGATTAAATGTCAGGTTACACCGGGTCGAAATTGTGGGTGGTTTTGGCCGCCTGGCTTTTGCGGTGCTCGAAACACAGCTGGCAGCCTGATATTTTCCAACCATTTTCACCCGGCTTGCCAGCATTTTTCGTACATACGTCAGCATAATCTTATTAACAAGGCGAGTATTCTAATGATGCCCGGGCACTAAATGTCTTTTGTGGTAATAAGACAGCATCCCACGTTATTTCTGGGGTTTGGGGAAGAGGAAGGGAAGAGCATCTGGCGGATTAGTAGGATTAGAGTTCCCTAAGTGGGAATCGCAAGGAGACTCATAATAATTCAGGGTAAACTTAAACTGCCATAAATATTTGGTTGATTTCTGTTCCCCATTTACATAATGTCCTAATACCTTAATCCATATAATAACATTTGTGGATTCGCAGAATTATTGGGATTATGTGCTGTTATTACATTTTGTGGGCATGTTCCTTTGGGTATTGGAAAACTTTCAGACTTTACACTAAAATTTATGAAAAGTAACATTTTATTCAAATATAAAATGTAAAAGGATTTTGAAGCTGATTTTAAGCAATTTATATTTTGAAATACATTTGCATGCATTGCTCCATAAATATTTAATCCATCTCAAATAACTCCAAAAAACTGTTCGACCATTTGATTTGTCTATTTAACCAAGGTATTTGGCTATAATTGTAGACAATATTAAATATGTACATTGTTGGCTGTTATGTGTTGGATTTTGTTTTTAATTTCGTTAAAATAGTTTTCTTTGAACTTTTTAGAATTATTATAATGCTATAAGGTAACTTACTTATTTAGAATTGCGAGTTTACCAACCGTCTTATAGTTAGTTATCGCATTGTATGCGCTTACATATTTTATGGCGAGTTCTCGGATGCTCGACACCTGAACACAATCCCGACAATTTCAAGCCAATAAATGCTTAAAGTGTCGGGCAGACTTTAAATTACAGGGCACAAATTCCGACTGTCCGCAGACTGCAGCTAATTAATTGGCCGCAATTTGCGCGGACTTGCGCGGAAAAACTTGCCAGGGAAAATGGAAATTGTCTCTGTCGTTTTGTAGGTCAACAACAATGATGTTGCGGCTCTTGTTGTTGCCGGTTGTCTGCCGATTGTTGTTGCCGGCACATGCTTTGGCATAATTTATGTAGCCCGAATAATGTTTGTGCACTCTTCCCTTATTTATTTATTTTCTTATGTTTTTGCGTGTGTTCGCTGTTGCTGGTTTTATTTGGCGGCATTAAAAGCTGCCCTGAAAATGTTTTATTTACCGAAAAATGTATTTGCATGTCTGTCCGGGACATTTGCATAATTGTTAAACAAACGCCAGCATAGATGTGTGTATGTATTGAAAAGAGGGATTTCTGTACAATTTGGTGCATTAGCCGAATTGGAAAAAATAGGATATTTAACGGATACAAGCTAGAGTAAATTAAATTAGATTGAATATAATACTGAAATAGGTTAGATTGAAGTCAAATTTCTGCATTTCAGAAATATGATAAAATAAAGCTTTTAAACTTTTTAACTAATATTTTGGGACCCGTTCTGGTGTGCTGCTAAAGATTCCATTCAGGAAATGTTACAAGTCGACATAATCTTTCCCATTTCCTTATCCTCTTCGCCATTGCAGCATTAAATTCCTGATGGAATCTATTAAATATTTAACTTATCGCCGCTCTAAATCAATAGCCAAATATATTAGCCCCTTTTATATACGCTCTCAGACTATACATAGACAGGCACACGCACACTTGTGCACATAAAAACTCATTCGAGCGTTTCATAATGATATGAGAAAAACGACGAAAAAAGACATGCGAAAAATAGCGAGACCAACACATTGCCTCAACTCATTTTCGCATAAAAGGACGCCAATGTGTCGGTCCTGGCAAAAGGCCAAAAATGAACTCACACATTCACAGCCACACTCGCACACACACTCACACACACACACACACACAGATGGTGGGCTAACCCACATAGAGGCACTAGCTAAGCTCCTCTATATGGAGCCATTGGTACATGGCAAACAATAAATGTACGCTGCCAGCACAAGAGACCAACTAAATTATCAGTAATATTGGAGCACAAGGATAACGCTATGCCTGTGTGTATGTGCGGGAGGGGGGCGTGGCAGGAGGGAGGTCCTTCGGTAGGCGTGGCAAATAAACACATCAGGCAAAATGCTTTTTACTTAAATTAACAGAAACGAGCAGCTTGCCTCGCTTTTTGGACACCCAACTAACGCTAAGTCGTTAAGTTTCATGTGCAAAGGGGGAGCACTCGAAAAAATATACTTTAACCATGATAAAACTAAAATGAGGCATAAATATTTCTCTGAATAGGTATTTTTTCTATAATTTTTTAAACAGTCAAGTCAATTAAAATAAGCAAAAACGATTTGGCTCTCATTCGTCGAGATGGAACTTTAAAAATGTACTAAAGATATGGAATTATAAATATTCCTTATGCTAAATCGCTTTATAAAATCCCAAAAATAATAATAATAAACAATTTTTTTTTCTAATATGTAAACTATATTGCAAACCATATCTTAAACCATAAAACGTTTTAAAATTATTTTATTTCTTAGTAAGACGTTCCCTATACTCATTTGCACGAAGAAAGTAGGGCACTGCAATTCTGTTAAGCTAATATCTAATAGTTTATAGCTTTGGTTTATGTATACATTTTTAAATATGTAAAAGCAAGCGCAGAATAGTTACCAACACAAAAATATCCATTATCCTTTTAGTTTACCCTCTAACGAATGCATATTAAAGGAGTCAAGAAATGGATATTCAAATGCTCTTAACCCATTTTCGTTCATTAGATATGATATGTTACGAATAAATTCGATAGCTGAGAAACATAAACCTCTTTTTGGCTCTTGAAAACGGAGACCCGAGCTCATGTTTGATTTGCCAACGGGGCTCATCAATAATTGAGTTTGCACAATTTTTGTGATGGCATATACGATTCCAAGTTCGCTCATAGAATTACGTAATGGTATCGTAATATCCAACTCGCTGGGGTGCAGGAACAAGCTGCTCATCAGCCCAAACCCCTCATTTCCAGAGCTTTGCCAGCTCTTTCCTGATATGGCATACTTAGGCAATCGAGGCAAATGTTTTATCGTCACTTTGCCACACACTCTCACACAATACATATTTATATATGTATATATATATATGGGTTTATATGTGTGTGCGGAATACAAAATGGCGCCGGTTTCCTTATGCCTTTGGGCTCTCTGCATCGCTCGGTTCGCCTCAATCTCAATCGCCAGAAAAGTCTATCAACGCATAGGGCCAAAGGCCAAAAGGACGAGGTGGGTGGCTAGGAAGTGGCAAAGAATCCGGACTGAAAGGCGAAAAGACGAAAAGACGAGAAGACAAGCAGCAATGGAACTTAAATGCCGAGTTTCGGCAGAAAATGTTTAATAACATCGCTCCCCTTTTCACTCCTGGCATCGAGTATACGACAAGTTGTACCATTGTAAATTTAATAAAGCCAGGGTTAAGTAGTTAGGGTGAAAATCAAGAAGCCAGCAATTATTTGGTTACGCAATTACCACAGCCAGGCAACCGGCAGGTTCAATAGGCTTAAATAATTTGCCCAAATCCCCTTGGCACAAAAACAAGCAAATAAATTCAATGCAGAGAGGCACAAAACTTTCCGGTCCCTCAAAATACAAACACAAATAGTGAAAGTTTACAGGAATGATACGGGGCGGCAGGCAAGTGGACGTGGCAAAGGAGGTGGGGAAAGCCAAAGCGACAAAAGCCGTCTTCTGAATTGCCACACAATTTATTATTATTATTCTATACAAACAGTAAATGCGCGAAAATAAAGTTGGCTCAAAGGAAAAAATAGAAATTTTCTGCAACAACAACCCACTTTTATTCTCGTTCTTTTAGTTTTTAGTGAAAGTCAAAAAATTAGTTCGTACGCGCTTCAAAAGGCTACAAAATGCAATTATTTAACCGCCGCAAAAATGTTTCCAAAGTGGAGTTTCTATGTACTTTCTATTTGGGCGTGGCACCGCCCTAGTTTCAGTGCATATTTTATTTAGAAAAAAGAGAAAAATATTTGAATTTTTGTTGATTTCATTTAGGTTTGCTTTGAATTCGAAAATGAAAGAGAAACTAAAACAATTTTAACTTTGAAAATGTACCCGAATCACCAAAAAAGCGTTCAAAGAAAACCATAGAAGGAAAAATAAAAAGTGTATTTTATGTATTTCTAGAAATGTTTATTTTAAAAATATATTGTTTTTCAATAAGTGCTTTATTTATTGCCGGTTATTCGTCAGCGCCATGATTTACACTGTGCAGAGGAACATTTATTTTGCCTGCAGGACTGCAACTCAATCATATGGGCTTTAAAGAATTTATATTTATGACCAGATGCAATCAACGGAACCAATGTGTCCGCGGATTGTCCATCAAAACGAGAGTCAACAACAAGCAATAATAAAACCAAATGCATTTCACATTAAATCAATTCGCGTTGACTTGCTGGCCACAAAAAGTTGCACAAGCGCCCATCAATCAAACATAAGACACACACAAAAACAGGACAAAATGACAAAAGGATAAGCCCCAGGCCGCAGATATATGTACCATATAAACTGCACATGGATTTATTTTCGTACATTTAATTAAAATGCCGCCCAGACACAATATTCGTCAAAGTGATTGGCCCGAAAGCGGCTTAGTGAACTTAAGTAAATTAAATGTTATGGTTGTTGGCGAGGGGTGGGGCCGAGTGGGTGCTGTCGGGGAGAAAAGCTGCGGAAACCTCAATGAAAATTGTCTTTAAAACTGTTTTCTGGCGACGACAAAGCGAATCGCAATAAATACTCCACCAACTGGGGGGTGTGTCTGGGCTCAGAGGGTTGGTACAGAGCTCTGGGAAATTTGCATATTTTAAATTACTAGTGGGGCCTCTCGGCAGCGATTGCTTTTGGGGTTGACAATGGCGCAGCCACGACAACTCCAATTTATTTGTAATTTGTTCGAAATTTATATCAAACGCAGGCCTCACACCTATTTCCTGGCCCCAGAGGGTCTCTATTTCACACACACCCTGCCACACACATAATTGCACTCATAAAATGCCAAATACTCAGCTCTGCACGCTTCGATATTTATGGCTCGAAGTGCTACCCAGTGAAAAAAGGGTATCATTGGATTTTAGAATATAAAGTTTTTAAACTTAGTGAATAATTTTGTGAAAAATATTTTTAATACGTACTTTATACCTTGGTCATTTGTATTTCATTAGAACAACACATTTTTTTGATATTATCCTTTTATTAATTACTTTTACCATTTTAAATTAATTATTGTATCTAATAAAGTTTTTTTTATTATTTTATTGTATTTGTTTGGGGTCTCCAAAATTACCTATACTTATTTGTTTTGGAAAATATCCACTATCACAAAAGGAATATTTTTATTTAATGCCTTTTCCTAGAAATATGAGCTTTTTAACATAAACAGCAACGTATATGTTTGTTTAACTTCCTTCAGTAGATTTATCTGCTAGTTGGCATCGCCAGGTCGATCACCCCATTGCCAGGAAGTCCAATCCCACATGTAGACATATCTTAATACCTACAGACTTGGGGTAGCTGGAAAGCAAGCAAACAAACAAATTATGTGCTCATTTGAATACACATTCTAATGCGAATCACGTTGACAAAAATTCATTGGAGCGTGCAGGATACGCACACGAGCACACGCAATCACCCACACTGGACGGGAGGATACCTTGACTTTCGAACTCTGGTCTATCCAATCAGGCCTGCTGCCAGGTCCTGGCAAAGATAAAGACGGGGGAGGGGCAAATTGTCCCCACCTCGGACGCTGACGAGGACATATTTATAAAGCGCTCATTTCGGGCAGAGCACATACATAGATGGAGTGGCATCCCAATATCCAGTTAATCTATCGGAACATGGTGCAATGTGTAGAAAATTAAATGTGCTGGCTCGAGCCTCTTACACTGAAACAAGCCCGTTCTCTTTATAAAACTTAAACAAATTGTATTGCGTATACCTTTTGAAAATAATTATTCGATAAAAGCTGTTTTTATGAAACGAATCTACATTGATTAATTACATTTAATTGATTTTTTCCTAATATCTGAGTAAGCTGCTTTACATTTACATTTATTCTATACCTTTAATACTAGATTTGTCTTTAATTATAATTTTTTATGTTGCTTAACCAAAAGTATAAAAAATAACACAAAGAAAATGTCGATAAAAAATTTGATTGTTTAGGTGCAAAAACATTAAAAGAACATTCTAAAACATACAGTATAAGTAAAACCAAATTCGTATGAAGAGTTTAACCCTTAAAATGTTTTTGACCTAGTTTTTGCACCCAAAACTTTCGCTTGTTTTCTCTGGGAATCAATTTAAAAAAAATGTCAACTTTTTCAAGGATTGTCATGTGTGCCCAAACAAGCTTAACTTTTTTACACAACTAATTATTATTCTGATTGCATGTTTCTCTCAGTGCTCTGTATGCCGAAGTCCTTGTTGTGTCTGTGTGTGCCATGTAAATGCAAACTAAATATGTACAAACGCCACAGCCAGGCATTAAGTCGATTGCTTCAAGGACTTTCTCGCGCTTAGTGGAGAAGCCCCGGGGAAAGCGGAGAAAGGGGCGCAGACAGACGGAGAAAGGGGCGTGGGGGAGTGGGAGTGAGGGATTCCTGGCGGCTTTGTCATTCACACCCAGTAGGATATCTTCTTCCATCGCTCTATTCCGCATTGTCACTGCCAACATCTCCCCCCTCGCTGTGGTGCCCCCTCAAGTGTAAATGAGTGGATCCACCCGCCGCACCACCACCCCCTCGGCAACTCCCACAACCACCAAGCCGGCTATGCATGTGCTGGGAAGGCTTTTTAATAAGCAATTTATTTTTAGCCTAACAACGCTCGTGTAATGAAAAAAACGGAGCCTCAGTTCCAGCGGCTTACAATTCACTTGCAATGATTTCCACGCCCCGCCCACTTTTCCACCCTCTTCGCGGGGCGTGTTTGCCAACGATAATTAATTTTTCGGCCTACCCCAAGCAAGAAGCTAAGACCATGAGTTCGTACCGCATTAAAAAGAAATTAAAATGTTGCCATTCTCCTCCGCATTTTCCACCTCGCCAACCTCAAGTACATCTAATGAGATAACTTGGAGACAACTGGCGACAATTGAGTGTATAAGGAATAATAATGAACAGCGAAGAATACTGGTTGAATATTCATATCCATTCAAGGCAGAGCTTTTATTATAAAGGTTACTTTAAATGCAATACAAACAATATATTGTAGAAATTGCATTTTAAAGCACTACAGAGATGTGAGGTAAGAATGAAGTAAGTAAGCATTAAATAAGAAATATTAAGGTTGATATGAAGGCATATTGATATAAAATGGGTTGGAACAATGATATCTTGGTGTTAAATGAACATGTGTGAAAACACACAAAAAATGTGTTGTTAGTTTTTAAATCAGAAAACAAATTTACATATGTATTTAGTACACCTTTTTTGAGAATAAATATTAATAGAAGAACACGTAAAATTTATCCAATTTTTATAAAAGTTATGTTTAGTGAATTTACAAAATTTTTTTAACTTAAAGTTCTAAGTTGCTGACCTTTTTATAGTTATTAATCCTAATTCCACTCTAACCATAGATTATTGCCAAAAATATCCAAGATATTTTATTTTACAGAGCCCAAATTAAAGAAAAATCGCTTAAATTTAGTGCAAAAGTCAAAATTAGATGATCAGATATATAATAGCACTTGTCAAGGACGTTGACAAAAACGGCGCTTCGTTTTCATGGGGCCTGAAATAGCTGGCATCAACATGGCAAAATGGCAACATTTCAAGCCTACTCATAAATCAATTTCGTTTTTATTGCGAATGCCGTTTGTCTGCGCTACTTTTACATGGCCATTGCCAGCGATTTTTGTGGCCATTTTGATGCCGTTCAGTTAATAAAGTCCCTGCCCAAAGGAGGAAAAAAGTAGAAAATTCAACAAACAGGCAAAAAACTCTCGGTTTTACTTTTGGCCCGCAAGCGTATAAATATTGTTTTTAAACCCCAATGAAATATTGCATGCGTTTTTGACGAAACGCCCATATGTACACATAACATTTATAAATAAATAAATATAATCATAAATAAATGAAGCTCAAGCACATGACAGCTTGATGGCAAAAAAGCACAAAGGAAAATAAATATTACACAAAATTGAAAACTTACTTCAAAGCCGTGTTTTCGCTTTTGATTTGCATATTTAATTTGATTTGCATAACAACAGGTAAATATACAAAAAAATTTAAATAAAAGGTAAGTTACATTTACCTTTACCTTTAACGGGATTAATTTTTCAGAACCGATTTATATATTGAAAGGCAAGTAAGGACATTAATAAAAACAATAATTTTGAATGGCGTCAACTGTTTTTAATTGCGCTTTTACTAACTTTATTCGGTTTTCCCAAAACAATATTTTAAAGCTGTCTGAAATTTTTCCAAGCCTACCTTTTTATCGTTTTAATCATCCGCAGCTTAGTTGTCCGAAGTAACCTGAAAAAAGGAAGAAAGGGCTTTGAAAAAACAACGCAAAAGGGTTTCATATTAGAAATGTATAAAACTTTTCGTTTCATTTTGTTTTGTTCCTCCGTTTTTATACCCGTTACTCGTAGAGTAAAAGGGTATATTGTATTCGTGCAAAAGTATGTAACAGGTAGAAGGAAGCGTTTCCGACCCTATAAAGTATATATATTCTTGATCAGGGTCACTAGCCGAGTCGATAAGCCATGTCCGTCTGTCCGTCTGTCCGTCTGTCCGTCTGTCCGTCTGTCCGTCTGTCCGTCTGTCTGTCCGTATGAACGCTGAGATCTCAGAAACTATAAAACTAGAAGATTGGCATTTGCATGCAGATTCTAGGAGTTCCTACGCAGCGCAAGTTTGTTTCAAAAAGGTGCCACGCCCCTTAACGCCCACAATCGCTGTATACGATTTAAAAATGTAAATATTTCGGAAAAGTAAAAATGCAGTTTTATTGTGTTTATCAATACCTATCGAAATGTAGAAGAAATTTTTCAAATCGGACCATTCGTTAAAAAGTTATGCGTGATCAAAGTTTCTATCTCCATCTCCCTCGCACTCCCTTTACCTGAGTAACGGGTATCTGATAGTCGGGGCACCCGACTATAGCGTTCTCTCTTGTTTTTAATATAAAATGGCTTTGCTCGGGAAATTTTGGAAAGCGAGACGGGAGGGGAGAATATGTAAATATGTGTTGGATGCTGGATGCCTTTGGAGGCCTCGCAGCAGCATGCTCGGAATTTAAATTCGTAGCTAAGCCTCGAAAAATGCACGACGCTTCATTTTGTGAGAGCAGCCAGCCAGCCTGACCCTTTTGTGGGTGTCTGTCATGTATCTTTGGTGACAAAGGACAATGCCATGAGGCTGCGGGGCCAACAATAAAATTAAATATTCTATTTAATGGCCTCGTAGTATGCCAGACGCGTCGCCCAACTTTTCTTGGTGCATTCCTGCAGGAACAGGGGCGTGGCCCGGGACCTTTGACCTCTGCAACTTCATAACTACGACTTGAACTTCCTGAGACGCCCTTTGTTTACTGCAAATAACAAACTCGTACTGCAATCCAATAAAAATGCTGTAAACTTTCGTTTTAATTCCGTTTCCTCTCGGCTCAAATTGCAACCAGTTTATTCGAATTCTGATTGTCCGTTTATTAGCCCCGGGCCCCTTTAGAATAACCAAAAAGAAAGCCACGTCTCTGTCCTCGCCAGGGGCATGCAAATAAAACAGATTTTATTGGCGGTCCTCGGTCTTCGGTCCTTCGGTCCTTTTTCTTTATTCCAATTTTTGTCCAACATTTCCCTTTTTTTTGGCCTAACGAGAGTGAGGGACGGAGACTTATCTTCTTCACATAGGGTTGTTGTTTCGCAATTTCGTTCTCCATATAAATTAAGCAGATAATATAAATTAGATGGGATCGAGGCGGTTTGTGTGATCAGATACCCGTACCCTGATATTCAAAAGTAAAGCCCACCGAAAATCGATGACACAAGTAATGCCTCAATTAAGCTGCCAGGAAAATTTGTCGAGCCAGCGACGGAAAACATAATGAAAAGCAAGCATAATATTTTCATCTCCTGGAGGCGGGGGCTTCAATTCCGCACTTTCCCCAATAGATATTTAATACTCGGCACAATTTTTTGTTTGTCCTTCCCCGCAGACCACGAGGGGCAACCACGGCAAACAGAGTCGAAACTTTTTATTCTCCGCCTCTTGCGTCGAAAGAAGTAATGAGTGGGAGGATGGGTGGATGGGGAGTTGAAGGTCGGGGGTGTGACGAGACTCGGCATTTGTTTGAGCAATATTTTCGTGTATATTTTTCAGCTTTTCTGCACGTTGTTGATGGCTGCTTTTAGTACCCCATGAGACTCTGTTTTTGGGTATTTCGCTTTGAGTGTTTTAAATGGGCAGCACTTTAATAAAATGTTTTAATGTCGCACAGACTGCCTGCCACCAAAAACTTTATTGATAATAACTGCAGTAGCATCTCCTAAAACTTGACCTAAACATTTTTTTTAAATAAAAAAAAACGTATTCCTTTTAAATTTTTAATGGGCTGTTAATCATTTCAATATCTTTTGTATTCGTTTTATGATGTATTTATGTTTTAATAATATAATTCTCTGTTTAAATATAAATACCATCTATTATCTGCTGAAATTAATCAATTTCAACAATTAATCAATTTCTCGACAAGGCAACCGTTTCCAACCCGAATGAAATAAGTTGAAGACGTTTCTTCTGAGAATCCTCAAGAGGTATGACGTAGTCGATGATATAGCTCAACCCTCAACCCAGGGGTAAAGTTTTAAAGGCGTCACGCCCTAACAGCGCATTACAACTCACTTTCTGATGCTGAGGGGGGGTTGGGGGTTTCCAGAAATGGGTTTCGACTGGGGTCTGAGGGTTGCCTGGTTCCCGTTTGAGTAGGCCAGGGTTGCCAGGCCCTGGCACACCCACTCACACCCACTGACGGCGCATAATTGCGCTGCGTCTGAGGCAAAATGAAAATTTTTGAAGCTGCGAACTTCTCAAGTGTAAAAAATTTAATTTCGAAATGTAGGTTTAACGAACGGAAATTGCTTTCGCTCTCCGCGGAAAAATTGAGTAAGCCCTTGCCGCGCTGGCCCTTGTTATTGTTGCCTGATTTTCCTACCCGCTTTCTTTTTTTTTTGCTGCCGGGAAAAGAAAACAAAGTAAATGCAAAGTCAGAAATAAAGTCGGCCGAAAACATCCCCGGCGAAGGCATATCTCATTTGTGTTTTCGTTTGCAATTTGTTTGGATAACTTTCTGATTGAGCTCGTGGCCCATTGCGGCGCATAACAGGCGCAGAATGGAATTATTTAATGTTTTACATTTGGCCTCCTCAACTTGGCCCCATTTCCCCGATGGCAGACTGCCCGGGTAATTGCAATTGATTTGTCGAGCACTTTGCACGCCAATTTGTTTCTGGTCACGGCCAGTTTGAGCCGGGAATGTGGTCAAGGCTGTGGGGTGCCAGCAGATTGGCACCCAGAAGTGAAAATTGGAGCGCAGTCTTTGATCTTGGGACTTGAAACCGAATTAGCACCTTGCCAATTGCTATGACCTAAAATTAGGCAATCAATTTTGCTTGCCAGAATAAAATTAGCTTCACAAATTTAAAGTAAAATTGCGTTTTCTAATTGAGAAAACTTATAAGAGAAAGTATGGTCTATTTTATTTAAGCAAATAAAGAAATACTCAAAACATTATTTTACTATTAATATTATTTATCATGTCTTTTGCGACTGTGACTAAGCTATCATTTCCAATTTGATTTAGAAAATATAAGAAATCTTAAATCCCAGTTACCACAGTGTTTATGTTTGTCAAGTCCTATTCATTTAGTATAAACCAAAGTCCACATTGTGCAATTCAAGATAAATATTTGGTTCCTTTTTTTTAAGTTTTCCAAAAGAAGAGCTTTAAATTAAGACAAAGCCGTACAAGTAAGGTAAACCATTATACCCACTTACCATTTGTGTTTTTATTTAAAATGTTTTTAAATTTACCACCCTTTTAGAACAAATAAGACAGAAATAAGCAGAAAAATAAATATGCCTTCTGTTACGAGGAAAAAGTTAGGGAATTCGATCAACCCAAGGTCGTGGCACCAAAAATGCATTCATCAACTTCATGGCCTGTTTCAAGAAAGTGAACGGTTGGATCCAAGGCAGTCAACTTGAGGATTTTGCCAGGTTAAGATGGGCAGAGCTAAGCAGAAGTCAGCATCGGAAGTTCGATTTCGATAAAAACCAAATTGACATGCCAAGCAAGCTGGAAATGGTGGCCTTAAAACAGATTACTGAAAAACCTAAGAATGAGTCATTCAAATTGAAAGAATGTGACGACCGGAAAATACAGAAGGATGTGTTGGTACTTAAGAGTCCCACGGTTTTGCGTTATTCAAATTCGTCGATAGCCAACGAGCATTGCTCAGTAAAGACAGTTAATGGAAAAGACTTTAATTCGGATAATATTTCTAACTCATCACAAGGCAATGTGGACTTTGAGAAAACGAAGGAGTTTCCAATGGTTGATTTTTCTAGCACTGATATAATTGATATATCCAGTACTTCCATCACTGTCGAAGATAAACCCTTTGCCAACTTTCTCCTGGATTATTACGTGGCTCATGACACCGAGGAAAATGTGCACGAAGTAGCTGTTAAATGGGCACAAATGACGGACAAACAAAGGGAAGTTTATGAAGCCGAGAACTACGTCCTTAAATTATTTTCAAAGCGTTATAATTGTAATGAGATTTTCGATCCAGTTAAGACGCCAATGGATGTTGTTACTAATATAAATCACAAGAGCTCCGTGGATAATAAGATTAAGAAGACAAAACCAAGAGCCAAGCGGCAAAATAACAAGGAGAACATATCGACCCAAAAGCCGCGAAAACCCGTCAAGCGGCTCAGTGCAAAAGTCAAAAATTCCTCAAAAAATCGAGTTCTATCTTCAGTTTCTTCAAAAATCCGTAATCGCATAACCAGTTGTTGCTCGGACAATGATAGTAACCATCTTGCTGATGGCTATATTCGTTGAACAACGAAATGATATCGAGGAACCCCATGAGGTTTTACTGCCGAAATCAAGGACCAAGCGTGGAAGGAAGATCGACAAGAAATCAACCAAAATCAAGAGAAATATTCGCCCATCTGTATTAGTTGCAGTGCGCCAAAAACGTAGTTCATCGGTCTACAAAAATTTCTTGCGCCAATTCCGGCGAAAAATCCTGGCCGACTAATCGTTGAGTGCGATTCCATCTGGCGCAAAATGTCGTCTCGCGAAAAGGAAGTGTTTCGATAACCTATGACTAGCATAATATAACTATAACTATAACGATTCTAAAACCGAATTCAGTATAGCAGCCAATCAATCAAAATTAATAGAAATGTATAATTGTTTTATAATTCCTATAAGCCCATAATTGTGAATGAAATAAATAAATATTTTATATTTATTAAAAATCTGTTGCTCAACATCTTGTACAATTTTGGCTATCATTATAGATGGTTACAATGTGAAGCAAGCCAAGTAACCAATCCAACATGTCAATGAATGTGTTTTATACTGTGCGTTTGCCGGCAGAACTCTTTCCATTCCCCAAAGATACATATTTAATTAAACAATACTTTGGTAACAACACTTTAAACAACACATAGGTGTCGCAAGCTCTCAGATAATACATTTCATGGATCTTATATTTAATGTCTATTTGTATTATTAGGAATATGCTATATTTGTATTGTCCATTTAAGGGCAACAGTTCGATCCTTTAGATTATTTTACAAAAAGGTGCTTAAAAAACGATGAAATTAGAACCGAACTCCTTTTAATAGTGATTTAAATCAAGATTGTTACAGTTGCAAAATTACGGATCCAAAAATATTCTTAAGACGACTGGAGGTAAAAAAAATTGTAGTCTCCAACATGATCTGGCATTTATTTGTGTGGTAAAGTAGTTTTTCGTGTCTTGTAGAAATCGTTCGCCTTTTACTAAAGATTATTCGAGAAAAGCACTCTTTTGATTTTAAACTTAGTTGATTGTTTTGGCATAGAAAATAAAAAATAAATAAACTGTTACAAGTCAGGCATTCTTGTGGTCTAAGTAAAATAAAATTTATTTTGCACAGTCCTGAGAAAACTGTATATTTCTAACTTTGATTCCATTCCCTTAAAAAACCAATATTAAATGTGTGCACCACTTACATGAATATTTGTTTTAATAAGCTTACGAGGTTGCGACTCTGCTGAATTTCAACATTTAAGCCTTTCCATATGAACTCGCTCAGTAAACCGCGCAAAGTCAAAGTGCATTTGTGCAAAGTGCTAGAAGGTTGGGATCCTACTGACCTGGCTGCACCTTAAACGCCCCTACTGAAAAGGCTTACCGAAAATTGTGGCTAAAAGTGTGTAACAAAAAGCAACAACAACACTCACGGAAAATCCTCAAACACACTCGGGCAAACTTTTTGAATCCCCAAAACCCAAACTTTCGGCAAATATGTTGCCAAAGCTTTTTTCGGCCAGTGTTCTAGTGCTCTGGAACAGAATGTTGGCCAAAGAGTTCGATAAACTCCCTGGCCACTGTATAGAAACATTAATAACATTATCCGCACCCAACACCCAAAAAACAAATGCAAAACAAACTAATCAAACTTTTTCCAGGATAACCGAAACGACACAAAATGCGCAAAATAAATTGCTTTATTTTCTAATTCAGCTAGAAAGCATTTTCCAGACTTTGTTTCCAAGCAGAATGAACGAGCGAGTGGGGGAAAAATCGAAAATCAATTTCTGTTAATGTGCCCGGACCAAGAGTTTTCTGCCAAGAGTCCCCACCCACCCAGCCACACTGCCGCACAACCAAACATCGCAGGAAAACCCAGCATGCGTTGGCCAGAGCATATTTTTGCATAAAGTTTATGCAAACATTTTTACTCGAAACCCGCATAAATTACGGCGCCTGGCTCGGTGCCCTAATAAACCCTATCTGGCGGATGTCTGGGGCTCAGTAAGTGGCCCGGATGCTGCTGCTCAGGGTCCTCCACTGGTTCCACCGGTTCTGCTGCTTATTTTGCATGTCATTTGCGTCTGAGCACTCTGCGGCCCAGAAACTGGGAATTGGAGGGGCTCTGGACTGTTTGCTTCCACTTGGTGTGCGGCAGATAAATCTTCGATATTTATAGGTTAAAAATTACCAAAAATATAATACATTCTCGTTTGCTTTAGAAAGTGTAAAAAGTCTTAAATCTCAGTTACCCCTGCCATTATGTTTGTCTAGTTTTATTCATTCAGTATAGGACGCAGTACACAATTTGTAATTCAAGGTAAATATTTTATTCCATTTTTTTTCTCCAAAACAATTGTTGCAAAGAAAATAGCTGTGATATGAAGTAAACCAATCTTTCACACATTCAATTACATATACTTTCACGGAATACTAACATTCTAGTCTGCAGCTGCCGAAAACTGCATTGTTCTAACATAAGCTCTTCATGACACATCATATTTTCTTTGTGGCACTTTCTACAACCAATATTAATATCCAACAACTAAAGATAACATAGGAGTATACAGAATATACAGAAAAAGTACAAAATGCCGCCTGTTTTGAGAGAGAGAAAAGTGATTCGATCCACCCCAGGTCGAGGCGCTCGAAATGCATTTAAGAACTTCGTGGCCTGTTTCAAGCAGGAGAACGATTGGATTCAAAACGGCCAACTTGAGGAATTAGCCAGTGAAAAATGGGCCTTCTTGAACAAACAACAGCGCCGCGAGTTCTCTTACGATAGATACAAAATTGACATGGCCCACAAGCTAGATATGGCCACTATAGAGCAGGTTTCGGAAGGGCCGTTCAAATTGAGAAACCTGGACGATAAGGACTTGGAGGTCCTTGAGAGCCCTAGAAGCTTGGATTATTCGAGTTGTTCGATTTTGGCCGTCCAGGCGGACATTCATATTTCCTCGGAGAACGCTAGTGGTCAAACTAGTGTTTCAAAATCGAATAATGCAAGGCAGGATACAGTTGACTCTGGTACTTTAAAGGAATCCGCATTGGAAGGTTCTTCGATTGCCGAAATCCATGAAATGTGCACCTCTACCGTGTCCGTAAACAGTACACCTTTTGCCAACTTTCTGCAGGACTTTTCTATAGTCCATGGCAACTCGCCCAAGGATAATCTCCAGGAAGCTACTAAAAAGTGGGCTCAAATGACTGTGAAGAAAAAAGAAGCCTATAAGCCAGAAAAGTACGTTCTGAAGTTACTGTCCCAAGTGAAGAATTGTAATGATCTCAATGGGATTGATCAGCAAACTGATGCCGAGGAACTCAGTGAGGTTGAGGAGCCCCGAAAAAAGGCCAAGCGAGCAAAGAAAGTTCCAAAGAAATCGCCTGTGGGACTGCGTAAACCGGTGAAGCGGTTGAATGGAAGGGCTGGTGGCGGATTAGTAGCCGCCACAAACTCTCCCAAGAAGCGGGGACGCCCCTCGACTGCCCCTGCAGTCCAGATTAGTCGCCCAACGGTACTGGCCCGCCGGAGCAGCAGCTTATGGTCCTTCAAGAACTTTATGCGCGAATTCCGGCAAAGTAACCCACACCGATTGTCCGTGGAGGGCGCCTCCCTGTGGCGCAAAATGACCCCTCAGGAAAGGGAATCCTTTCGCGTCTCCAAAAAGAATCCTTCACGACACTCGCCGATTCCCGAGGGCTCTGAAAGTACTGAGGACACTGAGCCAGTGCAGCAGGTTTCAGATGGCCAACTCGTACCGTGGACGCCTGTACAGAGCTCGAAGTCGGGAGAAAATAAGCGCAATTGGCTAGATTTCCTAAAAATTTCGAAGGCTGTCGAAAAAGTAAAGGGCTTCTTTGGTTAACGATTTACTTTTCAAAATTTCAAAAGTATAATGCCAAATGAAAAAAAAATTTGTTGTTTAAAATCTGTTAGAATAAAAACAAATCAAATGTTTCTTCTGTTTTTAGTGCGATATATTAGGCGTTGGCAGTGGCAACGGATGTATTTTAAAAGTAGATTTTCAAAGAGTTTGAAATTATTTTTGTTCATACTTCCTAGTTAAATTTAGGTACATTATACTTTACATTGATAGGCGCCCTAACTTATTTTATTTTAAGCCATAATCACATATATTAACATATATTAAAACAATCTAAATATAAGCAAGGGTCTTTAAATTCAGGAACTCACTAAAAAGGGTTGTATTTTTAATTGTCTATGCAGAATTATTCATCGGCTTCTGCGAAGTGCAATTGTTTTTGATACTTTTAGCCAACCTGAATCCCCCACCCTCAACCCTCCACATTTATGGCTGTTTCGAGGGCGGACTTGCCTCTGAGGTGAGTCAATAGGGCTTTGTCTACTTTCGACTTTCCTGCATCGACTTTCCTGCTCCTGTGCTAACAAATTTCTCGCTATTGTTTACTTGGTTCAGAGTGCGTCGTTCCAGCCGCCTGAACTCTCATAGCTGCTTCCGTTTCCGGCTTTGTTTTCGTTTCGTTCCGTTATGTCCCGTCCCGTTCGCCCTGCCCTCCATTTGGAAAACCTCGGGCTAGCCTTCCACATTTGGTGTTTATTTTATTGTACATTTGCTGCCGGCAACTCCGCTGAGCCGTGAACTGTGCGGCGTGTCATCATCAGTTGCAGACCGAGCACCAGCATCAGCGCCATCACCAGACCCAGAATCACCACCATTATCGTCATCATCATCGCCATGTGAGAGGTAAATTTCCTCAGTGGCCATAGACACGAGTGGGAGGACGGGTGTTGATGTCTGAGCCTGTTGTTCTGACTGCTGTTATTGTTGTCTTTCGTTGCTTTTTAACGTGCGCCTTTCGTGTTATTTACTTAACAATTTACTGAATAATTTAAACACCTTTCCCACCCAGCGGGAGGTGAAAGTTATCCGGATGGGCATTTTGGGCCGGGCAAACAGGCATAGAATGAAGTTATTGTATTGAAAAAGTTCCATGAATTGGCATTTTTTTAACTAAATAATAAATAACATTCCTACAATGATATTAATTCCTTAATCATTATTAAATTTACAAATTGACAAAAATTGAATTTGTATAATATATCCAAAATATATGTTAAAAATAGAAATGTAAAATTGCACCATATTTAATAGATAGTTAATTAATACTATAAATGTAATGAAATCTTAGAAATTTTTAAGCAGAAAAACAGTCTATTAAACAAATAAAGATTTCGATGTAAGTCTTAAATTAATTCATTTTGAAAATGTTGACAGCCAAGGAGAGAGCAGGTCAAGGTTTAATCTCACTAAAAGCAGAAGATAAGTCTGGTTGCTGGGTACCATCTGGTCTACCACATTCCTGGTAAATTCACTATATGTTCCCTGTTGTTTTTCTGTTGCCGCTTCGCATCCTGTTTGCTCCTTGCTGGCCACCACCATGTCGCCCCCCCCCCTCGCTTTCCTCTGACGGCCTTTGAATTATGAACCTGACTTTCCTTTTGGGGGTTTGGGGCTGGGTGGAAAAGTAAAAGTTTCACCTGTGCGGCTGAGAGTGTGTGTGTTGCCTGATAGTTGTCCACAGGCCCACACACACAAGCCGACAATCAACCACACACACACACACACACAAACACACAGACCTACACCTACACACAGAGGGGAACGTACATTGGCTTGTGTTTACTTAGTCGAGTCTTTGACTGACATTTAATGCGGTTAGCATACGTGTTTCGCTCTGCGCCTGTGTGCGTGTTTGCTCCACTGTGTTGATAATGTGCATAATAAGCCTTAATTAATGTTAAATAATGAATATTCTCATTTGCACGCCGTCAGCGTCGAAAAGGCATCGCCTTCGGCATTTCCTTGTTTCCATTTTAATTCGAGTCAAACACACGACTTTCTGTGGGCCTCCAAATGTTTGCAGGTTAACCCTTGGTTGCCCCCGAAAAGTGCGGACTTCGAACAGCTGTGGGCGAGGTCCTTTGTTGTGGTTCTTTCACCTTTCCCTTTTTTGAAATTTACAAAGGCCGCAACGCAAACATTTTAAAAATCAGCAAGTTTTACTTTTGGGTACTTTGTGTGTTTGGCAATTAAATGACCTTATCAAAGGGGTTTAATCAGGCGGAAGGGCTCAGGCTTGCGAACCATTTGACATGCGTAATTTACACAAGCTTAATTGAATGTTGAACAAATTAATGACAAGTCCCAAGGGCAGTTTCCGAAAAATATCAGAAACATTTTACAGATAATCCATTCGTGAGAAAGCCATCCCTATTTAATCAGTTTGAGCTCCTGTCCAAAGTTGAAAGTACTCATTTATTTGCATAAACTCGTGACAACAAAGCAAGATTCTCTACCCAAAACTTCATCCCCGAAACCCAAAAAGAAGTCAGTCCTCACAATGCCAAACTTTTCCCGGGCAACTCTTTTAAATCGAACACTTTTGTTTATTTACAAGCATTTAACCTAATTATACAAGCAACTTTCCGCATAACAAATATCGAATCGGCTTAGTTCGACCCCAAAACTTAATGCGGATGGGAAACGGGAGTTCGAGCATATAAAAAGTTCAAACTGTCAGAACTTTGACAGCAATATTGTTGAGTTTTATGTACAACAAGCGGAATAACTAAAACAGTGCAGAAATTAGAAACAACATACCGAAAATGTCCGAAAAAGTTTGCCCTCGATTCCTGCAACTTTTCCTCGTTTCTTATTACGTTGTTGTTGTTGTTGTTGTTTAGCTGACGTTGTTATTGTTGTCGCAGGAGAAAATCAATGCCGGCATATTTTATCCTTTTTTCTTACGCAGGCGGCACACAAATACACATAAATATATATATGTATACAAATAAAAGAGACCACTACACTGACACAGCAAGGGAGTATGAAATGTGACTGAGATGCCGGAAAAAAACAGTTGCCCAACTCAGCGTTTTTTTTTTTTCATATACTTTTTTTTTCGGTTATTTTGTTGTAGTTGATTAGCCGCCTGATGCTGTGGATTTTTATTATTATTTTGTATGATTTTTTTCGGCTGGCGTTTTTCCAGCTTTATGCGAGCTTGTTTTTTGCGGTTTTTATGGGCCTTGATTTGATTGCATTTTGTTTGTGGGCCTGTGTGGGATATATTTTTTCCCGTTTGGTTGGCACTTTCGCTGACAGCCCTTGAGGCAATTATTTGTTAGGCACGAAAGTGCTTCAAACGTTTCAATATTTGTTTGCTCTTTGTTTGATTTTTTTTAGTGAATAGTTGTGGCGATTTTTGTTTGCGACAATTGTTACTCAAGTTCTTTCCCCCTTCTGTTATTTTCTGTCACTTTTTCGTAATGGGTGGCATGCGCTGAGTGGCATGTCAATCAAAATCAATCAAAATGTTCGCGCTCGTTAGCGTTTACACATGCTGTGGTGTCGCTGGTTCCTCAATTTGCGGCAAATGGATTTCAGGTTGTTTTCCGAATTTCCCGTCTCACGTTACCCGGCGCACTCGGAAAATTCAGATGGTGGCACGTTCTGCCCCAGCTTTCGCCACTTTCTCTACACACACACGCACAGTGGGGCACGTACACCAAGGGTTAACTCCGGCTTGGCTGACCTACTGGCCACCTTCTTGTGTTTTAGCTGCCACAACTCCGGCTATAGCTTGTACATTCGTCCGGCGGAGCGATCCACGGGCGGGGTACGGATAGGATCGGATCGGATCGAATCAGAGCGGTACAGAACGGAGTGGAGCGGACTCGAACGGATCGACTGCGGCGTGTCTGTCGCTCACGGCGAACGCTTTTCAACTGCTGCGCCCGCAACGCTCGACGGATTTCCAGGCAGGCAGACGCCTCCGCCAAGTGAAAACCAGGCTGTCTTCGGGGCGTCCTCGTGCCTCGTCGTCTTTCACTCGGCAAACTGTTATACGCGCTCTCAAAAGAGAACGTGAGAGAGAGCGCGCGAGAGAGTGCGGGGGAGCGCACCACTTTCACCGGTTTCTCTGCTCCCAAAAAAAAAGGGGGAGGCTGCAGTGGCTAGCTACGTTATTTATACTTTCGATGTGATTTATCCGCCTGTAAACTGCTTAATAAATGCCATTTATCAATTGCAAATTAATACTAATTTATATGTCAATTAAAGGAGTCAAAGACTTGATCAAAAAGATAACATGTATTGGCTAATTGTAGTCTGCAGTTCCATAGAAATAATTATGATCTTTTAATGGCATTAATTCATGTGCATATTGACATATACCATTTAATTGAGTTATGTTGCATTTGATCTTAAAATATTCTTCAGGATCAATTTATTTTAAAAAACAAAAAAATTATAAAAACTGAGTCAAATTTTTTAGAAATAGTTAAACGATTTGTCTAAAACAACGACCGGTCTGGTCGTGTTAATTAATTATATATTTTTTCAATAGATACAATTATCTAATTTAAAATCAAATGTATTTATTATAACTTTGATTTAATTAGTACCTAATTGGTATTTAAAAATATTTTTACTAATATTTTCTTTCAATATAAGATGTGGAAATTAAAAAACGTATTTATCCAATCTTTTAACTATGCACTTAGTGACAGAATTGAACAATCAACATAGAATTATTATCAACATAGATTATTTTTTTAAAACTTAAAAAATTGGTTGAACGAATCACAAGACTGTATTGTGGCGAAATATATAGTATATTACTTTATTATATTAGTTTGAGCTCGAAATACAGAATTTCAAAGATTTTATGTTCCACTTTTTATGGTAATAAACAGTAAAATACAATCTGCCTGAGTACGGGACATCCAGAATATATTAATGTTTTTATAAAGAAACCATGACCTAAATGCACTTTGTACGTATTCAAAAACACAAGCTTAAGGAAGAAATGTTAAACTTTTTATATTGGCAGGATAAACAATGTGATTGTAGCTTCCCCATTTTTTCTGCTTTGTTATTGTTTGTAATTTCCTCGCTGCCCTTCCACCTATTTTGATAAGCACTATACACTGTGTTTTTAGTTAAACTACTGTTCTCATCAGTATAAGAGCGGCCCCCGAAACTGTTCCCACCGAATTTCCCTTTATAAGGCGCTCTCGCAGTATGACAACCGGTATAACAGGGCACTCGCTCAGGGAGTCGGCGCCGCTCTGGAAAAGCGTAGCCCGAAAAGCCAACCTCAACCAGCAGCTGATGGAAAAACTTCACCACGGACTCAGGCGTGAAAACTCCCAAGCTGAAGTCCTCGGCGGCGGAATATGTGGCCGGAATCGGAGGCTCAAATCGGGAGTGCATTTCCCCTAACCCCGCCCAAATGCCCGTGACACCAGGCCAAAAACGGGTCCCCGGGGCTGCCAAAAATCCATTTTTGGCCAGGACCAAAGACAGGAAAAAGCCAAGACGAAAAGGAGGCTGTGGGCGGGAGGCAGCAGCGAAAAATATCGATTCGGTTCGATTGTTGTTGCCTGGCCGCCCACAGCGAATTGTATATTGCTTTATAAGCAGCTTCTGTCTTCGGTCCAGGCCAGAAATGAAATGAAAAAAAAGAAAGAAAATCAGCAGACCCTGCCCTGCGGTTGCTTATTTGGCTGCTTTAGTTTCGCTGCCATCAAGTGAAGTCCTTTTCGCGATTTAAAAAAAACAAAAACCAGAGTAGGGAACTTTTCCTTTTTCCGCTGTTTTTCTTGTTTGATGCCTGCGCTGCTGCTCCTCCATCTCCTTCTATCGAAATGAGTAAATAACCAATGAAGCAGATAGAAATGTTTATTGTTATTCTTCGGGGCTTCCCCGTCCGCGCTTCTTGGCCATTCAAATCAATTCTGTAGGCAGCTTGTAGCCGGGTTTGTGTCTCCATTTCCATCTGCATTTTTATTTAAATTTACTTTAGACCGGCATAAAGGACAAGATTGTCGTCTTGTTGAGCAAACGAGCCATTGCACATTATGAATGTTGGCTTACAATCTTTATCCAGCCCCCCCGCCCGAAATTCTCCTTTGCCGGGAAGTACAATAATTAAGGCTGCGTTAAGTATACGCACCTTGGGCGCGGCTGCGAAGCTTGTTCGTCGTGTTCTTGGCTCCACTCCCGCATAGTTTGTGTCGCATTAAAACTATTTAAGTTTTTAATGCCTTAACAGCGATGATCTTGTGCCTGGCATATAAATTACTCAGTCGCCCTTTAGCCCCCTAGCCTTTGCATTAACGCAGCTTCAAAGGCCTCCGATTTTCCACCTACCACCTACCACCCACAACCCACCGCCCAGCACCACGTCCTTGGCATCAAGCGAGGAAAGCGTGGAAAGCAGCGAAGCTCCAAGACGTTGAGCACTTTGCCAAAGTTTTTACTTGGCTCGTTGGCAATTTTTACTTTGTTGCTTTATAGGGATTTATGTTTAATCGGCCAAAGGTTACTTCAACTCGCCTGCTCACACTATCGCTCACAAACACACACTTTGACAGGCAGACATGTTAAAAGCTCCTTTGTTTCAGCTTCAGCGGGGCAAAGGACGAAAATCGGAAGGAAAGCGGAGCGGAAACTGTTACATGCACTGTCAACACCAAAAGTGAAAATTATTAAGTCTCCGGCGCATCATTTACGTGAATATGTCTTTAAATGGGAAAGATATTTCTAACAATAGTGGCCCTCAAGTTTATAGATTAGTAAACCCCTACCTGGGTGTTATAATTTATGATTTTATTTGCATTACTTTTATTTATTTGTATTGGTAGTATTAAAGTGTTTATGCTCTGACTTGGATATCAGTTAAATCGATAAAGACGTGTCTGATTTAATATATCTGTAATAAGCTGCCGTAGGACTGATAAAAATATTAATTGTTAAATATGCGAATTTATTTTATTTAAAATCGAACCAGCATATCTTATTGCTTTCTCAGAAACAACAAACATTTAAAAGCAACATTTTCATAGCATCGTTATTTTTGATCATACTCACAAAGAATTTAAGAAAAAGCTTTTAAGATTTAAGATACATTTTTTTTTTTAAATCGGCAGACTATGTTATAAAACTGCCATAAGACTCATCCTTAATAACGAAAAATGTAAAATATGTTAAACTTAGAATCTTTATTGAAATATGTGAAATTGGAAAAATCTATTAAAGCTCTACTGAACCAAAACAAAATCTCAAAATATTTTTAATATTGAATCGGTATTTATTCAGATCATCTAAAATTGGTTCTGATTTTGGAAATCGTTTAAGTCCATGGAGATTGATTCTGTTTAAAATCCATCCAAATGAAGGAAACTTATATCATTATTACGTAATTAGCTAAGAAACACAAATACATAAAGTACATATATATAACAAGTTCTTGCGTTTCTTTTTTATATACAGCTCTAATTAACATCTTTAAATTTTAATCAGACGCTTAAAAGCTTTTCTGCAGGCAGCTTCTTGACAATATTATCCCATTAAATAGTCGGCAAAGAAAGTCAAATAAATAATCCTACTGCGAACAGAATGGCATTTACCCATCGCTGTTGGCCGTTCGTTAACCCGATCTGAGCCGTTTATTTACTTGGATAAACTGTAACAATTGTTGCCAGCTCAGGTTCGGTCAATAAACGAACTTCCCCTGGACCTTAATTGAAGAACTAGCAGTATCTGCATGTCAACCAATCTCGACACACTCGGAAAAAAATTGTAATTTAGTTTAAGACATTCAAAAGTATATAGGTCTTATATAAAAATATGAGAATGACAAGAACCTTACTCAGGCATAGGGAGTCGAGATGGAATAGAAACTTTGATCACGCATAATTGTTTATGGTCCGATTTGAATTCTACATGTCGATAGCTATTAATAAACAGAATAAAACTGCACTTTACTTTTCGAAATATTTAAATTTTAAAATCGTAATAAATTACTTTTATTTCCGAATCCCAGTACAAACAGATCATTTAAAATAGTTTGGTATGGACAGACGGAAGATCGTGCCAATGGCATATATCGAGTCTAGTACCCTGATCAAAATATATAACTTTATAGGAAAAGCCCTTTACCTGTTACATACTTGACGCTATAAAATCCCTTTTCCACAGTAATATAAATGTAGGCTTTCAGGATTTTATACACATGTTTTTTTTTCACTGGTCAATTTAAACAGAATAACCACTTATAATCTAATTATCCCAGTACAAATAGATCATGTAAACTATTGAAGCACTAAGATCGTGCCAATCATATATTTTAAATCATTTAGAGCCTTTGTAGTTTAAAAAGTATGTAAATCTAAATTTTAAATGTTTTTTCTGGCCAATTTAAGAAAAATAATCTAAAACAAATAACCATGAAACTGAACACCGCTTAATAATTGTATTTATGTATGTATTCTATTGTATTTACTTACAGACATTAAAGATTGTTCAAAAAAAATATATGCTCATTATTTCTAGTCTATATATTTACTCAGAATCTTATAAATTTCTTTAGGTATGAATGGTTGCATCTTGTTAATTAAAACCGTGCTCGGCGAAAAAGCGCCATGCAACTGTGAGCCAGGGGCTCGAGTCCACAGCATAAACTCGGGAAAGGGCCAACATTGATTGGCAGTGCGAGACGTAGTTCTTTGATTTGTGTCTAGACCGAGAGCGCGTGTCTCAGCGCCGGCGGAAAATAGAAGAGCAGCCCGCCCGAGGAACAAAAAACAAGTTGGCTTTTGGAAAATTCATAGCCCGCCCGCGAAAGTTTATTAGATGCTCTTTGCTGTCTGTCTGTGTCTTTGGCTTTGGCTTTGGCTTCGCCAGCGCCGTTGCTTTGTTGCCTTTGAAACGCCGCCAGAATTTTAATTTCCGCCCAGAGCGTGTCGCACGTGGCCGCACTGTCAAGGAAGTTGACAAAGCCGGCAGCGCCTTTGAATTACAGCCAAGTTAAGTGCGGATACCGACGACGACCTTTGTGGGCGTGGTGGGCCATCAAGTGGGCCGCCTGTCTGTAATTATGACCCGCTCTAATTAAAAGTCAGTGTAGTTGACCTTGACTTGCCAGCGAAAAATGTGTGGGTAGATCAAAAGCAAATAGTAGACGAAATGGGAAACAAAACCTTTAGCGGAAGAGGAATATTCATGGGAAATAGTTGGCGATTGTTTTCGACGCATTCGAGCGTTCAATGCACTCCAAATATTTGTTCGAATATTTGCCAACACGCTCCAGCTTTTCTGGTGTTTCTGTTTCACTTCTGTTCGCCTTGTTAATGCTATTGTTGTACAACTTTTGTGCAAAATATTTTACGCCCCACAATTTCCTGGAAATCTACATTTTCTGCCCTGGCCTTTTTTCGCTTCACCATTCGGGCAGCTCTCGAACACACACATCCAGCAGCGAACTGAGTGCTGAGACAGACACACATTTATGAGAATGGCTATTGGCATCGAGCCATGGCCCAAAGCCGTGATGCAGTTGGCTCGTTTTGTGCCTTTTCCCAGTCGGTATTCCCAGCTTTTGTTTCGATTCGCAGGCACCAATGGGCAAATTTCTATTACCGAAACTTTGTATGTACTCTATAGGGATATAAAAGTGCTATCAATCGGTAGCCGTATCAATTTTCCAGTCCAAGGGTTAGCACCTCTGCTGGAAAAGTGATAAGGATCCACGGGAGTGTCGTAACATAGGTTGTTTTCATGTATATTCTAAGATTGCCAGTCCCTGTGACATTATTCGGTACGAGCAAATAGTATTTTGGCAAATAAAAGAAAGCTAAAATATTTAAAGAATGGTATTATATTATGAGAGTATTAGCATTAGAACATTTAGAAAGCATTAAGCGTGATAAAAACTCAACCAAAGGATATGTGTCAAAAAAAAGAGAAATAGAAAAATTACACTTTTCAAAAAAATCCAAGATTGCCCTCTAAATAGATCATATTTACGGTAAGATTTTAATATTTTGTATATTTCAGTAAAGCATTTGTTAGTAATCAAAATATATTTAACAATATATTGATTGAAATATTATTTATTATAATAAATAACCATTTAATAGTTAAGGTATTCCTTCGCCAAAAGAGCATCCCCCAGTCGTTCGCTTCGGCTTATCGAAGATTTGCTCAAATTAATACTTAAAATGCGCTGCGTTGTCAGGCTGGGATTTGTCTGGCTGCTCTGCCTGCCAAATGGGAAAAATGTTCGCTCCGCCGGTTCTATTTTGGCACGGATTGCATAACAAATGCACAGGCCGGGAATGGTAATGGAAATGTCAAGCAGCCCCCCAAATTTTGGGGTTGCGGGGAAAGGTGCTGCCATAACTCAATTTAATGTGGAAATTCGGGCAATTAAAGCGACTTCTGCCGGCAAGCAAATGGCTCTAGTGGCAGCTTTATAGCAAAGGCAATTGCAGTTGCAATTTGCCTACTTTTGTGCTGCGCACTTCATAAAGTGAATCATTTGGACAGGCAGAAAGAAGCCTCAAGTCGAGCATGCATCGGGGACTTGAGCCAGACTTGAGCTAGTGCAGCAACTCGAAACGGAAGCTGAAGAGCGCAATTAGCAGCCCTTCAGCCAAAAGAATAAATGCCGGGCTAAATAGCTCAGGTAAACGCACGAGGCTCTGGCTAATTGCGGCCATTGAGGCTTTGAGCTGGTTAAAAACTTTAAAGCACCTGAAGTGGCCAAACAATCTCAACTGCTTACCAGATTCCACATGCAGATATAGGCGCACTCGAGCCGAGAAATAATTTGAAGATGTTCACAAGTGCGCCACAACTGCCAAAAAGACATGAAGGTTAATTGCGTTGCACTATTGCCGGGGGCACAGCATTGTATCTTGTATCTTGTATCTTGTATTTTGTATTTTGCATCCCGTATCTGAGTGCTTGCGTGTGTGTGTGGCAAAATAAATTACATTTGTGCTGGCTGCCAAGAAAATTGAAAAATTCTGCATGGCAGCAGTTCTGGCAAGCGTTTGGCCTGCAGCTTCAGCAGTCACAGTTTCGAGTAACACAAAAACTGTCGCCCCGGGAAATCCCTTCACTTTTCCGCCCCCAACAGACACCTTAATGCCGGCTATATGTGAACCATGGATTCCACATCCTTACACATTTATATATATAGCATTCCCTTGTTTATGAGGTCGAGGACTCAGGGGAGTGTGCTATTTCAGTTGGCTTGAGAAACAATTTGTGAGTAATTCGGAATGCATTTCGCATTGTCTGTGGGAATGTTTTCGATTCAGAAGCCTTTGACACTAAATATAATATTCGAAATATGCTGCACGCAAAACAATTAAAACAGAACTACTGCTGTCGAATGTTCACATTTGAGGAAGATGCAAACAGAATCAAAATTACTTTCTTAAGTGTTATTCCAAACCAGAGTTTTGGGCTGAACTAATGTGTGTTTATTGCGTTGAACTGAGCACGCATGAAAAGATGCTTTTTGCTCTATTCATTTTGCATTTTGTATAAATGCAGTAGTAGTTTGCATGTAAAATAGGATTTTAATACTGTTAACATCAATTTAATTTGGCATTCTGAAAGGAATCACCCAATATTAATGACAATTGGAAATAACAAATATTATGGGGCAGTCATATACATATACTTATGTTTATGATATTGCTGTAGAACATAATGCATTTAATGCATGCTTTAATCGTGATGTTAAATAAATATTTAATTTACTTTTCACAATCGCGAATTTACAAACCGATTCCAGCAAATTTTGTCCAAGAAACTATAATCAAATTTCAAAATGGTTTAATAAATAGAAATTTAAAATGTATTATAATTTTTCAACCTAAGAATCAGAAACACTCTGTAAATAGTTCTAAGAACTGTGAATTTATATTATACCAGGAATATAATACAATAGCATCCAGTAAAACTTCACTCGGCAGATCATTTTTATATTACTTAATAGAAGGCTATACTTCCTTTCAAATATTGATAAGATCGTAATATATTATATATATAATTATAGCCAAATAAAGTTATGGTACAAGAGGGTATCCGTTTACTGTGAAAGTGATAAGTTAGACAAGTAGAGTTAAGTGGGCAACTCTTTTATAATGCTTCCACTCCACAGGACCTCGTCCTTCGAGGCACTTAATCGATTCCTAAGGATCGCCTGAATTGTTTCGCCTGGCTACGTGTGTGCCATCGAAATGAATTGCATTGTTCTTGAAGCACCTTCCATGCATTCCACATGCTGCACTATAATTCACACTTAACACTTGCATTTTTTGCGCAGGGTCGAGGGTTGAGTGGTTAAGGTTCGGGGCCATTCTTGGGGCAGTTATTTTGCACTTTGCGGAAAGTTTTTATGCCACTTTTATCTTGCAACACGTAAATATTCGTTAAAAGTTGAAATTTAATTTTATACCCTTGGCGCATCCGCGTTTTGCAGCAGCAGCTGACGCTGCAAGTTCAACTATTCCGCGCTGTTTCGTCAAGTGCGATGGAGGGAAAATCAGCCAAATAAATTTCACTTGCACCTTCGTCGGGCGTGGCGCGTCTGTTCTGGCTGCTTGTTAGCATTAAATTTATGTCTCGACATAAATAAAGCTTTTCTAAACAGTTTGCGCTCTACGTGAACTGGGGAATACTTCCTCGGACCCGGATTAGTTCGCTGGGGCGGCGCATCTTCATTTGGGCTGCGGACACGCAATTGAATACCAGATTACGTCGTTTAGATAATTTCATTGAGATAAATCCGAAGCAGCTGTAATGGCATTTAATATTTATTATTATTGTTAATCCGCATGCGCAGGATCGCTTCCTTTGTTTGGCTAGGAAGTTGCGTCGTCATCGGTTCAATGACTTCATCTCTGGCCTCTATTTGCGGCCAAATGGCCTTTATTATTGATGTCTTCGCCCTGTTTATGTGTCAACAACAAGCGAATTCGCATAAGCAGAAATTTCATTAAGTTGGCCAAAGGAAGGGCCAGCTTTGTATAATGATCCAGGCCAAAAGGGAATCAATAATTTCGCTTTTTTCCGCATTCAATGTGGAAGGGGACCAAACTTTTCCAATGTGTGCTCATATCGGTTTAATTTGACATTAAGTTCCCTTGGATTCGGTCTTTGCCAGAGCTTAATAATGATGATTGATTGAAATTTCATAACCTGAGCCAAAGCTATTTCTGTGAATCCTATGAGAATAAATATGAAATAATAATTTTTAAAAAAAATTTTTTATTTTTTAAAAAATTTAAAAAGAAAAAGAAAGTTTTCCCCCCATATAAATATATTCAAGTCTTACTGCCCTTCCCCCCCTTTTTTTTTTTTTTTTTTTTTTTTTTTTTTTTTTTTTTTTTTTTTTTTTTTTTTTTAAAATAAAAAAAATAAAAAATATTTTTTATTTTTTAATTTTTTTTTTTTTTTTTTTTTTTTTTTTTTTTTTTTTTTATTTTTTTTTTTTTTTTTTTTTTTTCCCCCAAAAAAACCCAAAAAAGGGATAAAATTTTTTTTTTTTTTTTATTTTTTTTTTTTTTTTTTTTTTTTTTTTTTTTTTTTTTTTTTTTTTTTAAAAAATATTTTTAAAACCCCCCCCCACCCCCAAAAAAAAAAAAAAAAATAAAATATTTTTCTTTGCCCCCTTCTTTTTTTTTTTTTTTTTTTTAAAAATAAAAAAAAAAAAAAAATTAGTTAAAAGGAAAGGGGGAAAAAGAAAAAAAATTTTTTTTTTTATTTTTTTTTTTTTTTTTTTTTTTAAGGTTTTTTTTTTTTTTTTTTTTTTTTTTTAAAAAAAAAAAAAAAAAAAATTAAAAAAAAATTTAAAATTTTGATTTTTTTGGGGTTAATTTTTTTAAATTAAAAATTAAAAAAAAAAGAGGGGGAGGGAAAAAAAAAAAAAAGGGTTTTTTTTTTTTTTTTTTTTTTTTTTTTTAGGGGTTTTTTATTAAGGGGGGGGGAATTTAAGTTTTTTTTTTTTTTTTTTTTTTTAAGTCTGCTCTTTTTAAATTTTTAGAAACCAATTAAAAACGCAATTATAGTTGTCAATTAATGATTATCAAAAATTGTAAATTGATAATTGATTGGATTGTATATAATCACAGTTTAAAATCCATTTAATTTTTATAGCAACGTTTAAATTTTAAATATTAAAAAATACAAAAAACACAACTAAGAAATCTGGCTGTGTAAAAACAGCCTAAGAACACTTTATCTAGAGTTACATACACATTTCTGCCATTTTTTCTATCTTGTACAATTTTCTAATTATATAACGCCATTTCAAGATAATTAAACTGGACCACAGGCCGTGTTTATCATTTTGAGAAATTGTCATAATTGATTGTCATTTCGGGGCTAATGGCATGCGCCTCCGTTCAGGTCTCCAGAAGTTGTTCATTAGCCATGCCATTCCGTTTCCATTTCCATTCCCATTTCCATTAGCAATTTTCATTTTTTGGCATTTCAGATGTCAGAGCATCAGCAACATCAGTTTTTGTTTCGGCCGAGCTAATTAATATTGGAAAACAAGGGGAACGCGTTGTTTGCCAACTGTGTTGGCTGTCAAAACTTGCGCAATTTATATTAAATTACGATCGAGTGAAAATCAATTAGAAAACATTCCATAAAAGTGGCTGCCCACAGTTTCCCTTTCTTGGCCATTTTTTTTTTTTTGCTCAAAACCTGAATGAATGGGCTGTCGAGGGTGTTTTGTAGTGAATTATTCCGAGCTGTTCGAGGTGCAAGGCACTGCTCAAAGAGCACCCAATGGCCACCCCAAGGTCGGCCAGCAAGTGCAAAAATATTTTTATAATTTACAGTTGACAGCACGACACAAACAACAATGAGGGCAAATGTTTCGAAGGAGCTGGATGGCGGTGCCGATGCTGATGCCGATGCCCCGCCACACCGCAGCGCAGAATAAATAGTTGTGCAGGTGGTGTTAATTGAAAAACTTTCGCAACACTAATTAAAAGTTTCTAAACAAAATGCCACGGCTATGTCGAGCTCCTGGGATTATGTGAGGCTCTAGGAACTGCCGGGATCCGTCGCCTTTTGGATCACTTACCAATGCGACGGCCTGACTCGTCAATTGGCTGAGAACTGCTTGGTGTTTGCTTCTTTATCGGGCGAATTATGTGAAATGTCGAGTGTGACAGCCCAAATTGATTGTGGATTGCTCTGCGCGGGTGTGGGATAATTAAAAGAGCAAAGCAATACATAATTGATTAGGTGAGAGCAATTGACAAAGTGCAATTTCCCCAGCCCCGCTAAGTAGGCCACAAACATTTTTTAATTGCCTATTCGTTCGCAGGTGGAGAAATAGAAATGGACTGGGACAGATTAATATTGTATGTTTAAGACGTGAAATAGGATTTAATAATTTGAATTTTAGAGTGGGTAAGATAAACGGTTTTGCCGTAGTCACACCTCTCAAGCAATCTTAAATATCAATGGAAAGGAGTTGTAATTAGTTTATAAAAGCATTGTTGGGTAGGAACATATAGAAGGTACTAAAAATAGCAAAAACAATATTGTTTATCGATTCTGAATGCCTACAAATATATGTATAAGCCCACGGCATTGTCAATAATCGACGAAGTGGAAATATATAATGACGATTTTTTAATATCACTGAGGATGGCAGTCCACATGGTGACGAATACTCATTTCCGATCAGAAAAATATATTTATTTTAACCGAAAGATAAATATTTATGTTTATTTTATTCTTTATATTATTAAAACATTTTAAAAGTGATTTGGCTTAAAAAAATTATGGAAAAATTAAAATAAATAAGGTGCTAAACAATAGTGTTTTTTGTCCACTGTTTTTTAAGCAACTAAAACGTGCATGACACTAAAAATATTTAGCATTATACGCTTTAGCATTATACCTAATACAATAGTTACAAATTTAAAATTTAGACCTTTCTTTTTTTTGTACACACAGCGACCCATATGGGAACATTTTATAAAATTTAATTGCTTAGTCAAAAACAGACTTATTTCCTGTCACAAAATTATAAATTAGAATTTGGGTTTGTTACTTGGTTTTTGTGTTGAATTATATTACAATTTAATATAATTTAATATACTTATTATAATATTAAAGAACAGGTTATATTGGTATATATATATAATATAATTAAAAAAATAAAATCATTAGCTTTCTAAGAACTTTTTATTCAAGTTATTTAATGCGATAATAAATAATTCGTATAAATAATAAGAATTATGTGATATAATTTATTTAATCATTGATAAACAAATATATTTTATTATTTAATTCTTTCTTTTCTCATCACTTTCTTTTGCAACTCTAAAATCTGAAATCCAAGCCAAGAACTCAAAGAAAAAGGTGGTTTAAAAAAGAAACGCCAAGTGCTTGTCGACAATGGGTTTAATTTCCTCAACATCTTCCTGCACTCGCCGCAGTTCCTGTTCTTCTGTATGGGATTGCGTTGGTCACTTTCTGGCTGAGTTGTCATATTTTTTTGTCCGGACAGGCGGTCGTCAGATGGGAATGAGAAGGCACAAAATAATGCCAGGAAAAGCACAAAGTTGGAGTGAAAAAATGGGGAAAATATTTCATATCAAGTGCCGGCATTGTCCGAAACGAGCCACGTTTCAAATTTAAAATAACTTAAACGACTTGAAACAAGTGGCTGTTGTTTGTTGCCGCTGTGCTGCCACGCTGACAGGCACTGTGTCACGCCGGAAGTCTGGGGCAATAATAGAAAACACACCCAATTTACGTAAAAAATAATTCACTGGGCGCAGCACGAGCCGTGGCAGCAACAAAGGACCCAAAAACCAGGACCAGGTGGCTCCGCTTTCAACGCGCTTCCTGTGAATCCTGCGAATCCTGCTGCCGTGCGAGAATGTTACCTTTTGGCCCCGATGTCTCGCTGGTTTGTCAACTTTTGTTGTGGCGCGTGCAAGTCACAAAAAAAGAAGTGAAAAAGCCGAAATATTTTTATTTTCCATGTATAAACAAGTTGTAAGGGGATATGGTTTTGGGGAAACGTGCAACTTAGCAAACTCAGCACGGTTGGCCAAGTAAACGCGTTTTAAAAGTATTTCGTTCAACCAAAAAATATAATTTTAAAATTTGTACTTTATTTTAAACACTGTTTTAAAAGTAATGTTTGGGTAGAAAGGTCTTATTTCCTTGTTTATATTTATAGTTCCAAGCACACGATGATTGTTTTGGTAAGGTTTATGTTTTATCGGACGTTTTTAGAAATATATATGAAATATCCTTAAATTGCAGGATATCCCTCTGTCGATACACAGGCTGCACTTCAATATTATTTATTTTAGGCTAGTGCTCGAAACCTGGTCACCTCAACCTGCGGCAAGCAGGCGGGGAAGGGAAAACGAATTTCCATGCCCGGCTCGAACTTGAGATGATAATCAAGGTAATGGCTAGGCCGTTTGGCCGGAAATGACTTAGTGTTTGCTGGGAAATTAAGCGACAGGGAAAGGCGACAGGGGGCGGAAGAAGGCGTAATGTATTTAATTGAAAAGTTCGTATATGAACGTCATGTTGGGGAAATGTCCTGCCATTGCTCTAAGCCCCAAAGTGAATTATGGAAAATTGCGGGCACGCGCCAGAAATCGACGCACTGGGCCACAAATCGCGCTAAATGTGCCTCTGGGAGAGATTTTTTGTTGGAAATGGCCAAACCAATAAAACAGTTCAATAATAATTGCTAATTCGGTTACTCGGCCCAAGCAAACATACAATTCTGGTTGTTCCGTAATTAATTAGCTAGTAAAGCGATGACAGTTACATGTGCCGATCAAACGGCAAAAGAGTCCTTCGGCCCAGATGTAGATACAGATACAGATACAGATATGGCTCGTGTGTTAGATAAATGTCCTACCAGATAGTTCCCCCGAGTGCCGTTTAGCATGTGCGATAAATGGGGACACTCGCCCGTCGACTGGGGCAAAATACATTTGTGTTAATAATAGACATTGGCAGTGTCATTTTTCATACACCGAGGGCGCCGAGTGGGGAACAATTGGCTGGAAGGTAAACAAATGGCGGGAGCTGGATAGCTAAAAAATTGCTACAAGCCAGCATTTGCCCTCCCCGGAATATAGGTAAATTATGGTTAGATAAATTATGCAATTTATTGGCATCACAGCACTTGCCTGAATATTTATGCCGGCTAATCTACGAAGTAGCAGAAATCATAACTCAAGTCTGCGCCCTCAGACGAAACTTCCATTTCCCCGGGCCACCGCAAGTGGCAAATCATCTGAATGCAGTTTGTTCATATATGGTACACATTGAGCAGGGCAATTGAAACTCATCATCTTAAGTTGGCAGCCATGGAGGACTGCGACTGCTTTGAGGAGAAGCGAACTCACCGGGCGAAACATAAATTTAGCCATAAAAGAGCATTTAAGATAAGCTTGCATTTATGGTCGTTAAAATTCAAAATGCCATTTGAGAGGAGCCAGCAAAAGAAATAATAGCGAAGCACGACATCCCCGGGTTGGAGCTGCACAAAGCCAACTTGCAGCGGATGCGGCAAGTAAAAAACGCGAGCCATTTACCTAATACGCTAAATATCCAAAATCACATTGGAGCTGGAGATCCGAGATCGGGGATTGGCTGCGGTTCGCTTATGGCCCAGACAGCATTCCCTGTTTGTGCCAACCTCCAGTGCAAAAACATCCTGCCAAGCTTTATGCTGCCAGCGATAGCAGTTTAGTGTCGTTGATGTTAATTTTTGCAGCCAGTCAGGTGGGGATTGGCAGGTGGAAGTGCCCCGCAGGTTTCTGCCATCATCACGGGCATTGCATATCGCCGGCTGCCTCGATTTCTGCTGACTTCTGCTCGGCGTTACGCTCGATTGAGTGCACAATTTCATTAACCGTATGTGCCTCAAAAGGGGGCGGCCAGGTTCCCCCCGAGAGTTTGAGGCACGGAATCCGGGGGCAAATGCAGTTAGCGGAGTGGCGACAGCTGTGAGACGCGAACCGTCACTCTAGGAATTTCAGGCAGGGCGTAATCCGAAGGTACATTCGCTCGAAAATGGGACAGGCCCTACAGCTTAGCGATTTGCTGATTGAGGTGAGAATACCTACGGGAATACATGAATACGCAAGTGGATATATTTCACACCCTATCATATGGTGGGTTGGCTTTGCGCGACTGTGATAGTTTCAGAAATAAATTATGTCGGTCATTGCCATGTCGCATACTCAATATAAGTGTTTTGCTTTAAAAGACTATTCCTTGTAAAATAAAATATTACATTTAATTGTTTTCCCATTTGTTTTCTATATTAAGTTATAAGTTATATATTAAATTATATTAAGTTAAATTATATTAATAAGTTAACATATTAATCAATACTTCACAAGTTTAAATTTTCATTATAAAACGAGTGAATCTCAAACAAAATTTTATTTTAGTTTTTAAAAGTTCTACTCGAACCACATCCTCCTCCTACTGCATGCTTGGTTTTAAGTGTACAACTTAAAAGATTTGTTTCCTTACATAAATCGTGTATTAACTTGTTAACTTTTATTAAAACACAAGTGAATATGAAGCAATATTAAATTTGCTTTTCCATATAAATAACTCGATCATAAGGCTATAAAATCATTTAATTCCAGTATAAACATGTTTGTATCTAATCCTAAGAATACTTGTTTTTGGTCAAGTCTTATTTTATTTCTTAACACATTTCAATTTCTTAAAAATTCATTTATTTATTTTCCTTTTTTTATTTGATTATTATTTTATTATTAATACTGTGGTGAATTCAAAAATTTGAACACTGATAAAATTCATGAAACATAAATTTATTCTTTGGTTTTTATTGGGCTAGTCCCAATAACATTCGTTTTGTGCCGCTGTGTGTATATCAAAGACAAAGATTTATTTATAGATCTAAAATAAATGTCCTATTTTCGCTGGGGTCTGACATTGGCAGCTTAAAGAGTTGGATTAAAAAAGTTTGCCACCAAACTCATGGAAAAAGTTCAAATGCATAATGAAGCATGCCAAAGATTGATATATATTTTTTGCGGCTTTTGCGGTCACATTGCGGAATCGGTTTGTAATTAGTTTCCAGGTCCGGGTTCGTCGACCCGGCGACCTGTCACTCACTCGACGAGACCCAGACGTACAAAAACTTCTGTCGCCGCCCGACTGGCCCGAGTTGATTTCCCACAAAAGTATGCCACACACACTGAATGCCTTTGAAGTGCTTCTCTGAATGAGTGTGAGTGTGGGTATGGGTGCGAATGTGAATGCGAGTGCTTTATTCATGACGGCAATGCCTTTGCTGTTTTGTGGCTTTTGGCAAGCCACAGAAGTTATGCACTAACCGAGGCCCGGCACTTTGCAAATTTATGCTCTGTCTGGGCCAGTTCTTCTTTAAATATATTTTTTGGCAGGCCAGAGTTGCCGGCAATTGAAAAGTTGCCCGAGCCGTGGCCAATAACTTTTTAAACGCCTTGGCAGGCCCACATATTGGTCCATCTCGAGTGCTGAAAGTCTTCAAACTACATGTGTCCAAAATAAATAATACTGGGCCGGCTCAATCGACTGCTCCTCCTCCTTCTCCTCGTGCATGTGAGTGTCTGCGAATCAACACCATTTGTCGTTTGTCAAGTGACAATTGAATGCAATGACTTTTGCCAAATTGATTCTCGACAACGGAACGGAGCAACAATAAAGGCGACAATGAATTCGACTATCGAATGCAAGACATCTCTCCGTCTGCAGTTGCCCAAGTTCCTCCAGATGCGAGTATTTATGTGTGTCGTCGAGATGGTCGCATCTGTGTGAATGGGTTTCGTTTCATTTCATCTCAGTGGCTTTCGTTTCGTTCGCTTAGCCTTGAGTTTTGCCAGAATAAATGGCATATTAAGTATACGCTCAGTGGCACCTGGGACTCGGTGCCAAACAAACACCGACTGCGCATCGAGGCCAGGCTTAATAATATAGAGATGCATAATGGATAACCCTATTAAAAAGAAATGGATGGCTGCCTCTAAAACAGAAGAAGTTCGAGGAAATGAACGGAAATATATCAAGAAATATGATATATTGTGAAAAGGGTGCGATATGTAATTCAAGTAAATTGTCTAAATATTTGCCATTGATTCTTGGCAAGGAACGAAAATAATCGTTTTATTTTTAAAAGACTATTGGGATTGTTTCACTCTTTTGTTTCCAATTTGTCTGATTCCTAAGCCCGTTGTAGACAAGAGTTTTAGTTTGTATTGTTTCGAACTGATAATCACAGATGCTCTTAAAAATGTGTCAAATTGATTCGGTTATACACAAAATAAAAAACATTATTCGTTATTCTGTTCACCTTTTTCGAATTTAATTTAGATTTTCCCTAAGAAAATCTCAGCCTTTCGCCGCACATATGCACTTTAAACTTTTCTAATGAAGTTTAAGACCCTCAGAGGCAGCTGCACCCAGGAAGTTGCAATTGTCTGTCCTGTGGCGGCACTTGAGAGTTAGTTTACCATAACCATTTCATTAGGGGCATATCATGTGGCCATTGAAGGTTCCCGGATCTCGGTAAACACCTCAAGATTTTGGATCCACACCGGCAGCTGAAATGGCAAGCTGCAGCCTTTAGATTCCCCGAGTGGCGACCTTCAAGAAGCCACTTGGCAGTTGCCAACTCGTCATTACCGGTTGCATAAATATTTACAAGGCACATAAAACACACACACACACACACACACACTGGCACACATGACAGGTAGTGTTAGGGTGGGGCGGAGGGCGTGGCAAGGACTTGGGCTCATAAATTGAGAAGCTGCAAGGCGTTTGAGCTTGGCCCAAACACAAATACGAGTGCAAACATGGCTTGACATCGACACTGACGACTCTCGACTGGATGGAGAAACCCCCTCACCCCCCCTCGAGGGAGACTTCGCCTGGCGTCCTCTGAGATTTCCCCAACTTCCTCCGGAGATTTTCCCCTAGTTGGCATCATGTTTAATCGCGTTAATTGCGAGCAGCTTGTTACCTTGGCCAACTAGGAAATTCGGCTCTGTTTAATTGCCGCGCTGGCTGAGTGGAAAACTTCTGGCAGTCAACTGTCTGTTTTTCGGCCGCGTCTTAAAACCTAATTGGAGACGTAATTCCCATCGACTTTTTGACTTTGTCGCGGTTTTTAATTGCACATGTGCGCCCTCAAGAAGTCACTGGTTATTAATTAATTTGCGGTTTGGCTGAGAGTGCAAGTGCAGGGACTTTGGGATTTACTTATGTCAATTACTTAAATCGAAATTATTCTGTTTACTTTCCATCACTTGGCCTTCAGCTTTAAGTGAACAGCCGCTGCTTACTGAGAAAGCAAAATGCCTTTTCAAGTAGGCTGCAAAATAATACTAAAATTATTTAAGACTATATAATTATATATCTTACTTTATTAGCACAAATTAAATTAATTTAATTTAAAATATAATAATATATAATTTTTTATAATTTTAGTTTTGAAAGCATTTATTAGTTATTATCAGAAATATTTATGTATGATCTAATTGAAGAGCATCAATTATAGTCAGTGTTAAAAAAAAACTGAATTAAGTTTTTGTTTAATTATTTCAATGCAAGTAACAAACTTAAAACCAAACTTCATTGATTTTTTTTACCACTGACTACTTTATGCTCTACTTTTAGATTCATTTTACATTAATTTCTAATGATATAATAGCTGCTTTTTAGTATTGATTAATGTTTTTAAGCTATTGGACAAGATAACAAGAGTCTAAAATATCATAGGTTAAAGAAAATATCACATTTTTAAATTATGTTTGTTTGAATTTACTTTCAAAAGGTGTTTTTCAAGTTTTTCTAATAACTACATAGGGATATAAAGTATAAACTACTTTTTCTCAGTGTCTCAAGTTGAAGTTTAAGTTTGAGCTCAAGTGGCCTCGACATTAACCGGAGTTGACAGGCTGCAGCTTTTGCGCGGCTTCCATCCCCTGTTCCTCATTAACTTCTACTTGCCCGCGGCACAGCTCCTCAAACCACGTCCACTTATTGTTAATCCTCAGCGGCCTAATGTTCAAATGTTGGAAAATTGAGCCGACAGCCACGGCTGGCTGGCAAAAGTGAAAATAAGGCAGCGGAAACAAAAAACACAAAACACGACAGGGAAAAGAACGCAACTTTTGAGTGATGCTTGCAGCACGATAAGCACCACCAGCTAACCAGATTCTGAATCCGCTTCGGTGGGGAGCTGGCCTTGGAAAGGCTTCCCCACTACCACACTGTCCTGCCGGGCAAAGGATTTTCAAGCAGAAGCTAAAAAGTCGATATCTCATTCATATTAAGAAGTCTGTACAATTGAAAACATAGTAAAAAGACTCTCAGAAATATATATCGCAATGAATGTAAAAATTGTCAACAATTTATTGTATATTTTCTGAAGTTGTTGGTATTTGTATGGTTAGGTATTTCCTATTTAATTTTAACATTTTTTTAGATCTAAATTTTCTTTAGATCTACATTAATGGGTTTTGTTATAAAAGTCAAATAATGGCTTTAAGAAAATTAACATTTATTTACTGAATTTTAAAGTTATAATTTAGAACGAATATTTTAATTATAGCTTGTACTATGGTCTTTTATGTGAGCTTTAGTTTTGTAAACTATTCATTCATTTATAATGATAATGATTTTCTTAACAATACACTTTCCAACAATTAAATTCGGTGTTCCTTTTCATTGGCGAATTAAGAATCACTAATCGAAAGATTGTATTTAAAATGTATTTTTATACCCGTTACTCGTAGAGTAAAAGGGTATATTGTATTCGTGCAAAAGTATGTAACAGGTAGAAAGAAGCGTTTCCGACCCTATAAAGTATATATATTCTTGATCAGGGTCACTAGCCGAGTCGATATAGCCATGTCCGTCTGTCCGTCTGTCCGTCTGTCCGTCTGTCCGTCCGTATGAACGCTGAGATCTCGGAAACTATAAAAGCTAGAAGATTGGCATTTTGCATGCAGATTTTAGGAGTTCCTACGCAGCGCAAGTTTGTTTCAAAAAGGTGCCACGCCCCCTTTAACGCCCACAATCGCTTATATACGATTTTATTTAAATAAAAATTTAAATATTTCGGAAAAGTAAAAATGCAGTTTTATTGTGTTTATCAATACCTATCGAAATGTAGAAGAATTTTTCAAATCGGACCATTCGTTTAAAAGTTATGCGTGATCAAAGTTTCTATCTCCATCTCCCTCGTACTCCTTTTACCTGAGTAACGGGTATCTGATAGTCGGGGCACCCGACTATAGCGTTCTCTCTTGTTTATACGGAAATTATTTGCAATAGCTATCAAAATTGCTATGTAAATTGAGATCTATTCGTAAAGATATTTTAGAAGGTTTTTTTTGTATTATTATTTTAAATTTACAAAAATAATATAAACAATTAAAAAAAGCACATTTACATATATTATACATAAATTTCAACATTTTGTGACCAAAAACGTGTTTTTTACAAAACTATTGGGCGTCTGTTGTTTCATGCGCTTTTCCTCCAGCTTTTGCCTTTGTCGCTAGTCCAGGACAAGAGCCGCACAAAAGTTTGTTTGTTCATTTGATTGTAATTATTGTAAATGGCGGCAGCGACGCAGGTGGAAGTGGGAGTTCGCCGGCTCTTTGATAAAAATGAGCCAGCACTTGGGCCCCAAAGGGGGCGTGGGCGTCGCCCTGGTCGCGGTGGGCGGGGCATGTTGTGGGCTGGGGGAACATTGGCGGCAAAACCGCTTTGGGCGCTGATTGAGCAACCAAATAAATGCGCCAAACTTTGACAATGGCTGATGTTGTTGATAATAGCATAAGGATGATGCCACGACCTCCACCGTTCTTCCTGCAGGATGCCGCTCCCGATGCCGATGGTAATGATGATGACGCCCAACTCCCTTTTGGTGTTCGTGGCACTCCAGCTGGCATTCCTAGCTGAGCTACCCCAAACCAAGCGGAGGCAAGGCGCCCTGTGGATGCCCAGCGGCCAAAATGTGAAAAGTTGTCGCGCCACCAACTATTTAATGGCATTTGTGTGTTGCCCAATTCCCAGCGGACTCTGCAGCGGTTCGGTGTCCCCCTCTCGCACCTTTGAAGTATCCGTCGATAGTCCTGCAGGTGAGGTTGATGAACATTTGATTTGGAAATCGATGCTTAGGACAACTGCATTACGATACAGATATAAAAATCAGGGAATGGTCAAGCCCGGTTTAGTCCTTCAATTAAAAATTTGTAAAATAATGCTAAATTATAAATTAGAAATGACTTTTATATTTGAATATCCAAAAATGGGTGCCTAACTCAAGTTTGAAATTAAATTTAAAGGATGCTGAAAACCCTAGTAATAATAGTAACTTAAGAATTACTAAGTTCATAAAATACAAAACTTATTATAAAAACAAATATTATGGTTAAGTAAATTAGTGGATCCATGGCTTACACTTGTAGTACTGAGCTAACCCATTAAAAAATTCAATTTATTTCAATTGAATCAGTCTTAATATAACATGTCTAGTATTCATATTATTATTTTGATAATGATTTCAATGACTAATCATTATGAGAACTTCAGAGGTACGTATTTTTTGAGTCATTTAAAAGTCAAACGAGGAGTTTATATAAATTGATGGGAAAACTTCGTTTTCCATAACCAATATCATCTTTAAAAGTTCCCCAATCGCCTCCAGCAACGAGTCCTGTTTAATTAGATTAGTTCACGTATATTGCAAATGCCGGGACAATGTCTTGGGTCAGCAAACGCAATAAAAAGACATAACTTAATAAGCAAATAAATTAATAGGTTGACCACACAAAACATGCACCGACCTCCTCGGCAATCTCCTTGGTAAAATTGCCATTGATTGGTCCCCTGCCATCGATGAACTGACCCGAGAAAAAGGAAATATTTTTCTAATTTTGCGAACATGCCCCCAGCCAAACACAAACAGACAACAACTAGTTGAAAAGGGGAGAAAGGAGGCTGCATATGCAAAGTAAAGAGCTGGAAAATCATGTTAACATTTCACATTATGGCCATGCTGAAGATGAACGGAAAACTCATTCAATTTTCGTTGCAAAATAAGAGAATAAAGAAATCTTCCACTGGACATTATAATTTTATAAGAAAATTGCAATGTACGTTGTTGGCCGTAAAGGAGAATGGCAGGATATTGAAGACCATGGAGGCTGCCCAAGGTGGTTTAAAGGGGTTTAAAAAGAAAATGGAGACAGGAGCACGGAAAAACTGCAGACTGGGCGAAGTGGAGAATGGCTGGAATCGAGGTTGATTGAGGACAGCGGCTGATGTGTGGACCTAGTGTCAGTTTTATGGTTTTATACTTTCATTTCCGCCGCACTCGCTCATAAATGCAATATACGACTTTCCCTGCAGTCTCCAAAATCTATGGCTGAATGCAAAACGAACTTTGAAGGTGAAATGAAAGTTTCACCGACTATGAAAGCGGTCATTGCATTGCAGTTATCCAAGCTCAGTTGGCCAGCAAGTCAGACACATCATTCTGGCTTAGCCCTTAATGGTCCACCAATTTCGGGAAAGAATGTGTGGGTTCATGGATTCTTTCGAGGGTTTGTTGTCCTCAGCGTGCATTGTCTGCATTCATTTTCCGAGCTGTTGGTTTTTGTGAGGGTTCTGATTCTTTTCGTAATTTTTCCCTTTTTTTTGCTTGGGGGTCAGACAATCAGACAAGAGAAAAACCAAGGTGTTGACTGGATATCGACATGCTCAATAATTTTAAGCCCCTTAAAACCAAAAAGCTTGGGAATAAATTGCGTAAAGATAAAATATACATTTAAAAAAATGTATTTCAAAGGTGAACGACATTGGTCAGCTTCAGTGGCTGATTATCGCTTATTATTTCTACTGATTTGGTTGATTGTACAAGAGCAACCAACAAAATGTAAACTCCCATTAATGCAGCACGCAAAAAAGCAAATTGTTTCAGATTTAATGAAATGGTAAATTATTGTTAACTGATTGCGAGCAGATAAAAACAGCATAAATAGTTGACTAATTATATGTCGCATAATCAAAAATGTTAGTTTACTAGTAATTTGACATATTTGCACAAATTAATATTAACTAGATAACAATTATTTGCAAAACTTTTTCTGGTTAAGGCAAAAAAAGGAAATTATTATACAGAAACTCTCTTTTAATAATAGTTCACAAGGAGGTAAACGGATTGATAGATTTTATTAAACAGACAAAAAAGTAACGTAGAAAAAATAATTATTAGCACAATTTATATAAATTAGTTGCAATATTTATTATACCCCGTTTTGAAGTAGGCAAAAAACTAGCACAAATCAAGTGGAATAATTAGTGAAATTATTGCAGCTATGGATAATTAAAAAATTATCTACGTTAATCCGCGTGAATTAAATAGTACAAATTGCCTTAAAAATGATTACGTTTTTTGCCACCTGCCGAACGAATGGCCTTTTTCAACAAATCTAGTCCACGGACATGGGCATCCAGCTCAGCGGCCAAGTGGAAAAGGGCAAGTTTTTAATCTGATAAACATGGCCAACATCCAAACACGAAATTAAATTAAAACTTTTCCTTTTCGGCACAAACAAAAATCGAATCAAGTCCGTTAAAAGGAAGGGGAATGCGAATCTGGGCAGCAAATAAATGTTTTAAATCAATACAAGTTGCTTAAAGAAAGAGCTTGGGATGAAGCCTTTGTTGAACTCCCCGAATCAAAAGTGATAAATCTAAGCCGGACGTGTGCGTGTACACTTATAGAAATTGAAAATGTATAGGGGCAGCCAGAGGCATTCCCTTAACATCGAACGTTTCCTGCCGAAACTATAAATTTTATTTTCGTTGAGGGGCTGCCAATTTCAATGACACTTTAATTTAAATTCGCTCAAACGCAATTGCTAGCCACGCACCCAGTGACAATCAAAGGGAGCCACCCGATATCCACATCCGTGAGGCGGGAGTCGAGTTCCATTGAGCAAGTTGTCAAATTGTTTGAATTTATTTATTGACTTGGTGGGTCGGCATTTGCATTCCAGTCGAAAGACTCTTGACTCAGTGGCTCGGATGGAGCCTCTTGCACTGCCGTCGGCAGCGGATGTGTAAGCTCACGCTCCCCGGCCCCCTTACCCCACCACTTTTTGCCTTTCCCGTTTTCAAGGGGTCCGTATAATGAAGGGCGGAGTACGGTGCCGCAAACGGGGATCGGGGATTGTCTGTGAATCACAGTGGTGAAGGAACTAGTAATTAAGGCTTCTTTAAGCGTAGTAGGCAACCGTTTACCGTTTTTGAAAGTTCTGCATGAATTGAGTAAGTTACTAGATCTTTCTGATATTAATCAATCAGCGAAAATTTTAGCGCAAGAAAATTCTTTTAAATTTAATAATATTTTAAAAATTTATTAAGGAATTAAGGTTACCGCGCTAGGTATACCTTACCGCCAGATGGCGTGACATCTTTAGAATTAGCCGACCCAATACGATTGCTAATGGCGCCATCTGCTGGATACATTTATTTAATTGGTTAACAGATTAACGGCTACTCAACATAAGTTTAAATAAATATAGAAATATGGGAGGCCCAAATAAAATAAATTGATTTATTTCCATTAAAACGTAAAAGCATTTTATGATACACAGATTAAAATAATTTAATTTATTATTCATTTACCAATCAGGGAAAATTATAGCTTTAATTTTATAAGTCTTTTAGTTTAAATTGCAACACAAAATACTGACAGCCTTGAACCTCTCTTTGACACTGCTAGTCATGACAAGACAAGACACTTCAAAAATAAATAAATAAATTTACTTGTGAATTCTATTGTTAGCCCATCTTACACGCTGATCATTGATTTCGTCAGTTTTCCGCATACTTTACAATCAAAGCTTTTTATAGCACACTTTCGGGGGCACTGACGAGAATAACTCAAACTGATTTTCCACTGTGATCAATTGAATGGCAAGCGGAAAAGCGCACACAGATACAAAAAAAAGGGTCAGCGGTTGGAGGTCCTGGTCTCATGTGTAACTATGTGTGTATTGTGAGAGAACCTTTTAACTTTATCGCATGCAGCGAATTCGACGTATACACACATGGAATAAGCTAAGTAAGACTCGCCCCCGGCATTTGTGTGTGTGTCACGCACGTCTCACTTGGCCACAGCCCTTTGTTGGTGTGAGTTTCAGTTGACTATTTAATAAATCCCAGTTTTGTGGTCAGCATACCAAATTAATGCGATTTACTTGGCCCACACACACACACACACCCACGCAAACAGCTCGGTGAAAGTGTTACCAGAAAATAAAGAAAAAGAACCGAAAATTCATTTAATTTATTCTAAAGATTAGCTATTCATTTCACTGTTTTGCTCCCAAAATTCTCTGTCGAAAGAGAATTGTTACACCCACTGGACGCGGTGGCAAGTACGGAATTTAAATTTGTCTTGTCCAGTTAGCAGGTGTGAGAGTGCCTTCGAGTGTGGCCAGGAAAACGACTTGGCAAGTTCTTCCTGGCACGTGTTTGACTTATGCGCAGGCCAAGCACCAAAGTTTAAACTTTGTCCAGCTGAACAGAGTCGAACCAACAAAAATCTGAATCTTTAAATTCGAATAGATGGTATCCTTACCAAATTAAAGGTGAAGAAATATGTGAAGCAATTTATTACATTTATTTTCATGTTTTGAATTATGTTAAAAGAACAATTAGTCCTCAATGGCTTCTTGAAAATACGTTTTTCCAGTTTAAATATAGATGAGCTTGCATTATGACTGTAGAGTACACATTCACATAAAACTACTAAGCTAACCAAATTTGATTCTTTAATGGATATTTATATCATAAATAAAATGTAGTCTTTATTTATTTACTATAAAATTAAAATTTAAAATTGTCCACCATAAAACCATTTTATAATTGTTGAAAACTCTGCTAGCTTCTATTTTATCAATTTGCTAGAGTTAAAACATTTTTTATATTGCGTGTTTTTAATTCTTTATGTTAAGATAGTAAATACAAAACATTTTTTCATATCTAGGTGATAATAAAATCAGACTTTAATTTGTTTACATTTATTAAGACATTATTCCAGCACACTCACCTGACTTAATGGCCAAGGGGTATCTAAGCAGTCTTGAATTCGGAATCACAATGGTCGAAAGGAAAAAAGTTTTGCGAGTACAATGCCGGCACCGGACACTAATGCCGGCAAGTGCCCAAGATCAGGTCGGGTCAGGTCAGGGAGTTGCCGACAGTTGGCCAGAATCGTGGCCCATATGCCAGCGACGCTCGAGGACGAGGGGAGATGGAAATGGCAGGGACTCTCTGCGGACACTTGCAGCACCCCGAAATTATGCTAATTTCTTGGAATTCCTTACACATTTATATTATTTATTGTTTTTCCTTTTCGGCGCTCCTTCTTTTCTATTCCCTGCGAGTTGAAAAGAAGTATTCAAAAGTATTTAGAGTCTTGACAGTTTTTTGTTTGTTTGTTTACGTGTGAGGGGTGGTAAGATAGGATTTGGGAACTTTTTGTGACTTTCATTTATACTTTGCTGAGGGGAAAAGTGCGGTCTGCTGATAGAAGCTTAATAAAGGCGACATTTATGAGTTGGATTTTGTGCCAAGACTGATCTGAAAATTACTTAAAATCATTTTCATATGTTTTAATAATTTCTGCAAGTCCTAGAGCCAAGTTAATTAACCAGCCAATGCGGCCTGTCCATCACTTATCAACTGGTCATACTTCGAGCAAATAGAGAAATCCAATCTCATGTCTCATCAAGTAGCTCAACCATTTCGCAATCAGGCTGCGGCCGGAGCACTCAACTAAGCCGTCTACGGGCAGGCTTTGGATTTGGACCTGGCCGAGAGCAGCAGCAAAACAAATCAATTAAAATAATACTGGCACACACACAATGAGCGACAGCACGCAGCTTAGGCCAAAGTCCACTTCAGTCAAACTATTACATAATTAAATCACAGCGAGGCACGCACGCACACACCATCCGATCCGCTCGTACATATACTCATAATAAATGGAGGATTATGTTAATCAAGCGGAAAAGCAGACACGCAGCCGTAGAGAGAATGGCCAAATAAATGAATGAATAAATGAGACATTTTATTAATGGTTTATTTCTTCTGCCGCTCGTCGTCCTTCAAAGTCACAAAAAAAGTTCAAAAAGTCTAAAAAATAAGTATACGAAGCCGGATAAAAAAGGACAAAAAAGATATAAGCATTTAGCTTTGTTTTCGTTTGCTTAAATAATTCATTAAATTAAGTGTACCGAACAATCAATCAAGTCGCATTTAGTTTTGTCGGCCAGCGCAACGATAATGAAATCCACAGATTTCTTTTAACTTTGGCCTCATTATAAGAAAAACTTTTTCTTGAAGCCGAATTTAAGCATATTTTCGCAAACCGACGACTTTCCTTTGCCTTCGCTTGTGCCTGGGAAATTCCTTTTCAGTTCAAACATTGTCGAATATACGATAAGCTTCAGGCAATTATGGTTAGCAACTGCTAAAACTTTCAAAGCAGCTTCACTAAAGTTAGGAACGTGGAAAACAATTCACACGAATGTCTACATAACATTTCTGAGGATTTATTAACGGCGATGGCTTTAAATATTTAATATTCTTTTATTGAAGTTATAAGAATACAATTGCTTTGATGTTTATTGTTATTTATTGATTTATTATTAATCATATATTTGAGAAGTGATGTAAACACTTAAAAATTTCTGTTGGTATTATCACAACATATAAACTTGACAAAAAATTGTGAATTTAAATCTGAATACATTAAATACCATAAAATATTGAACAAAATTTTTTAGCTTTTTCTTTGTAAGAATAATATTTTGAATACATTTCTCAATTCCTGAATTGAAATTTAAAATCAAACCTAATAAAATTTTAAATTTATGTGATCATTTTTAGAAACACGAAAAAAAAATGTTGTTTCATCTAATCTTCTTTTGGAATTGCTATTTTAATTTTTATATAAAAACTATTCATCTGGATAAGAAAACAAAAAATAAAGTTTTTATCTGTACAATAAAACTTTAAAGGCATTGTAATTAAAAATTAAGAGTAACTTAAAATGCTTAGTAATAGGGTAATAGATTCATCTAAATAATAACCATTTAAAATGTATTTATTTGTATTTTTAATTAAAAGAACTCTTTAATGTATTTAATTTTGACTTTTATCAAAAATCATCAAGTCCAACAACATATTTGCAATTTTTTTCAGTGTGACTCCGGAGCAGACCGAAACCAGACCCCGGGGCAGACTCGAATGGCCCTTGCAGCTGAGCGCTCCGAGTGACACGATAATGCGCATAAAAACTAGCGCATTTTTCCAGATATTTCGTGGACTATTTTTCCCGCAGGAGCTTAGTGCCACGCCCCCCAATTGAGCGCCCACTAACTCATATGACTGTCGCGATGTTGTCGAGTTTTCCGGCTCGTCTCATAAGCAGTTGCAAGTTATTGGCGCAAGATTTCCCCTGACGTGGGTTCCTGCGGAAAATTCAAGGCGAGCGCCGACGGCAGCAGCATAGTTTAGTCCTTCGTCACACAGATACTCGCACACAAACACTCACTCACTCATACACACACACTCGCAGCCGAGGGACGCCAACAAATATGCGAAACAAATGTTTGCCTTGTGCTTGCATTTTTAGCAACATATTTTTATAAAAATAATGTGTAGCCCAACAATTTCGGGACTGGAACGCCTTTGCCTTCGCTTTACTTTCGTTAAGCATCGAGTTTAGTTTAGTTTATAAACGTTAACAAATAGTTGCCCATGGTCCATGCTCGGTGATTTTTCAGCAAACTTATTTACTGGGAAAATAGTTGCACTCGTTATAAAGTTAGTTGCTTGAGAGTCAAATAAAATGCCATACCTTGCACTGCTTTCTCTTTTCTGGTATTTTTCTGGCTTGTTTTTGGCAATGCTTTCTTTTTGTTTCACTCTTATTTTTGTGCATTCTGCGTTCTCTTAAATATTTTGCGACTTTGTGGCCTTTGTTGACTTTGAGTGCAAAAAATAAGCTTGCGAATAAATATATTTGCGAGAGCTAAGCCTTGAATAAAAACCATATTTTTTAGGAAATTCGGCAACGAAAATTGTACTACTTTATTTAAAGCAAGCTGTTTTGCTATCGAAATCTAAACCAATGCCAAAAAACAATAGTACTTATTCTTAATTGAGGACCACTTAAATAAGAAACTTAAGCTGACATGCAAATAAATAACCCTTTAAATACATTTCCACCATCTTAACGTACCTTACAAGATAATTCAACGCTTAACACGTAGTCAGAAAGTCTTGTTATCTCACCGCTTTTTAACACGACTGTCGTGTATTTTTATCAGCCAGCAGCACGTGATTGCCGCTGGGCAGGCTTTCAATTATTTAAGGTCTTTATAATCGAATAATTAAAAATGAAAAATTAACGCATGAAAAATGCATCCTCAACTCAAATTTACAGTGCGCTGATGGGAGAGCGGGAAATGCCAGCAGAAAGTTTTTATTTCGCCTTTATTTGCCTGGCCCGTTCAACTTTTTTCCCATTTTTTTTTTGGGGCGCCTGCTGCCCAAACACTTTGAACTCACACATGGGCAAACAGGCACGCACACATGCACATGCAGTTCACGGGGAAAAATAATTGGAAGATATTTCGCATACTTTATGGTCGAAGGCGGGAAGAGAACGAGTCCTGGGCGGTCGGTCAGTAAGGATGCGGGACCCCAACACATTTAATGAAAACTGCCTGAGTAATTAAATACATGATGACAAAAGGACATACATATGTATTCGAAGTTTTCTACTCTATGTAACACGCAAATCGAACTGACTAATTGATATAAAAGTATTCTGTAACAAATCGAATATATTTTAAAGTAAAAAAAGACAAAACGCCAAATCGCAATTGGTAAATCATCCTTGTAAACATAAATTAAATTTTATTTTGCAACAAAAATGTTTTTTGGTACTAAATTGATAAAAAGAATAGATATTTTTATCGGCTTATATAAAAAATTTGTTAATATAATAAATAGTTTTGGTAATAGTGATTATTTTTGTAAATAGAGTATCCTTTCTTCGCCAGAGTCTCACTGCAGAAGCCTCATTTCATCATTTTTATTTAAAAACACAATGAAATATGCGAATTATTTATGGCGTGCATTGACCAGCGACAAGGATAAAAGATATCCGTACCGAAGGACCACGGGCCATGTTCTGAGCTGACTTGACCTGCCTGTCGTCATTTTCTGGCCCTTTCCCTCACATTATTGGTTGCCCATTGACAGAAGATATTAAATTAAGGCTCGTTCGCCACCCTAATGCGTTGAAGAGCCAGGCTTAATGAGTCCGCAGGAAGGGGATCTTTGGGAAAACTCACCAACTGAGGTCTCACTCCCACCCGAAAGTCCAACTATTTACGAGTTGTTTGTGCTGGGGCGGAAATTATTTGCCAAACTGAGAGACAGGGAAATGTAAAATGTAAAACTCGTTAAGTAGTGTCCGGCACAAAGGCGTAAGAAAAATTCCAAACAAAACTTAATTACTTTGTAGGAGATAGCGGGAGGGGAAGGGGAACAGAACAAATTGGCCAAATTTGCTTGACTTGCTAGCAAGTTTGCATTCGTATTTGCCGCTCTTTGTTTATATTAACTGAGCAAGGGTGACACTTTTTCCTGTTTTTCATTTGCTTGGTTTTCCTTTTACTTTTTTCAGTTCCTTTAATGAGGGTTTAAGTATTATTTGCTCAAGGGTTGCCTTTGGCCTTTGTTTGACCGGTAGGTCCCCATTTCCTAAGTCGAATACCTTGTCGCCGTAATTTGAGAAGGAAATGCCAAGCGAAAAAAGGTTTGCGTGTAATAATTTTTAATTTTAATTTTTAGTTCGCTGCGGCCGGGAAAGTTTTCCCGGCCCCTTTATTTTTTGAGCCACTTAAGCGGGCTTAGGGTCAAGTGAAGAAGGTTGGGCCAAAATAAATGTGGCAACAACAAAAGTGTTTGTACTTGGCGGATGCGAGATAACCAAATGAGATGTCGCTGGCGGAGTAAATAACCGGCGAAACTTATGACAAAGGCAAAGTCCGAGTCTGATGTCATTTGCAAGATTATTTCTGGCAGTTGTGGGGCTATTTTAATACAAATTTACTTAATTGTTGAGGAAATGGTAAGTGGAGGAGTTTCAATGGCGGCCTAAAATAAAAAAGTCAACGAAATCAAATAAGTTTTATTTTTGGCACATTTATCATAAGAAAAGCAAAGGCTTGACATTAAAATCACACATGCAAGCTTAGGCTGATATAAGTATAAATTACAAGTTACAATGTGAAATTATTTATTTCAATATTTGTATGTTTAAAAGGAATTTTGGAAAAATACTGAGAAGTAAACTGAATCCCAAGCTCTTCATGCAAAGGCTGAATAGCTCAAAGTGACATAAAATAATGTTAAAATGTTATATCAAAGAAAAAACAAGGAAGTTATCATACTTAAAAGAGTATTTGCTTAAGCATAAATCAAGTGATGGAGAAAACTTGAACAGTTTACTCAAAAGATGATCAATAAAGCGACAATCAGACAGAGCTGTACGCCTCTTTGTGTTTTCCGCTCATTCGCTGCTTTTCCCCGCTTTTCGTTAAAGTAAATAAAGGCTCTTCCCCGCAGGAAGTTGATCAACAAAGGCTTCAATCAGTCGGCGCATTGAAAGCTACTTTGTTTCTCGGCGGACCTTCCTCGTCCGCCGATGCCGTAATTTGATTGACTGTTTTCGGTATAAATCACTCCCAGACGGCCGGCCGCATGGGTCAATCGATTATTTCAACAATCTTTGCGAAAACATTTTCGCTCTCGACTCCGACACTCACTCCATGCAATTATCGTTATGATGAGATGCGGAATAATTTGCCAACAAGTGCATGAAAGGACGAAAGATGGTTTGACATTGCCATTCGAAGGACTGGCAGGATGTGCCGAGTTTGCGACGACGAGACATATAAAAGTAAATTCCATTTTTATTAATTGTCCGCTTTCTTGTTTGTCCTCGGATCGAAGTCCGTTGGGTTTTCATATTTAACCCCACGATTCCACTTCAACGGCACTCGACTAGCGAACCGCTGAGGGCGTGGCAGGGGCGGTCGGTGGAATGCCACTTCGAGTGGCTGGCATCCATTGAAACACTATCGAGTGTCGGCGGTCCTGCGGATTCCGAGGGCTGGTCCTCGTTTCGGTCGGGTCCCTTTCAATAATTATAATTTGTGTGCTTTAATGAGACGCGAGGAGAACGGGAGGGCGGGGGAAAAGGGATCAGCTGCCAATCCTGCACATTAAAATTATTTTAACTCAGCTGCATATTTACCCAAAGCCTTATTTGATTTTAATTGATTTTTTCGCCAGCGATATTTGCTTTTAATTTGCCCGGCGAAGGCGCAGCGCCTCTGCAGACACGTATTTGCCCATAATTCGACTGTTTGATCTGACGAAAAAATATACGCGTACGTTTACACACACGTTCGTGCGTATTTTAATTTTATTTGCTTTTCAAATGAAGCGTCATTGGCCCAAAGCGAGCGCAACTGATTGTGTCTCCGCCCCGAGCGATTGACAATCAGCTGGCCGGGGTAGCTGCAATCCTTCGGTCCACCCACTCCACCCACACCACCCCAAACCACCCACACCAATCACATCCCCTGCAAAAATTAACCTCAATGCAAGTTATGCGCACGCCACCAGCGAATAAATAAGAACCGTTTCAACAAAAAACACAAAGTGCAAAAATTATTTTTGCCCATAGTGAATTCTGAATATGCTTTCACTACTTTTTTCAAAAGTATTTTTTTTATTTGAAATCAATTAATCATTATAATGATTTAAATTAGCTTTGGCTTGGACTTACCGGAATTCATATAAATACGTTATAAAGCTGGATTTTTAAAGAGCGAGCCAACATTTCAGTATGACTATTTTTATGACTTATGAATTTTGTTGGAAACTTACCTACAATGGTTGTTGCCCCTCACATGTTTTATTATTTTTTAAACTCCTAAAATAAATTGATAGTTTTATTTTTTTTATTGTTGGATCGCAGCTACATTGTGAACAAAATTGTACTCTTTATAATTATAATTATATATCTAAATAACAAAAGAAAACAGGCTGGTGATATTGGGTTTTCTCATCAAATTATTTTAATATTATATCAATTACTTAGCTTGGTTGACCCTCTATGAGTTTAAAATGAATATTCGAATTAAGTTTAAATTATATTTTAAGTTTATTGGCAGTTCTAGTGAAAATAACCGACCGAAACTATTCACAAAATATTTTTACATAAAAATTATTAATTATTTAAAATAAAAAAGTAAACACAAAGTAAAGTTACACCAGAATTTCCCTTAACCAAATATATTTAATGCTTGCATTTCAATACATTTTTCCGGTTATTATTCTATTTGATTTTTTCAAAACTTGTGTCACAGCCTTCACAGTCTAGTTAATAATGCCACCGTAAATATTGTTCAACAAAAATAAGGGAAAATTTTATTTACTTTGTTTCTTTGCACGCCTGAAGCTACTTAAGTTCTTGGCTTTTCCCTGATTTCCCAGTCTTGTTGTTTTGGTTGTTGTGTATCGTAAAATATTTGCGTTATTATGCTAGTAATTTTTCCTCTTTTTTGTTGTTTTGCCCTCGCCCCTTTGCCAGGTTTATATTGTTGTTGTTTTCCCTGTTGTTGTTGTTGTTGGCTAGTTGGCGGTTGGGTTTGTGACGTTGTCGTCGCAGTTCGGTAGCTCATTTTTATTTCACTAGCCCCGGGCGGGGATGACAAAATCAGGGCTTGCATGTGAGTGCCGGGCTGCGACGTTCTCGGGTCCTGTGGCAGCTTTTCCAGCTTTTTGCCGCTCGTCATAAAATGCCAAGCATTTCCCAGAAATACACAGCTCAGAGTGGTAACAGCAACCAGAGATACTGCCATTAAAACTAAATAAAGTACGGACAGCTTCCCCCAACACTGGATTCCGGTTTCTCAGAAATTTTCAACTTCTACTTCAACTTTGTTTAAACAAAAAAGCGAAAAGGTAAAACATCGAAAATATTAGAGTAAAGCTAGAGCCAATTGCCGAAGCCGGGCGAAATGTCCTTAAGCCAGCAAATCGGATGAGGAACTATGTCGGGACACAGACTGGCATTTTAATGACCTTTAACTTTGACAACAAGGCATAAATGGGCCAACAATTGGGGCGTTAACGGAAATTGGCTTAAAAAGCTATAAAATTTGCTCGACAGCTCGGACAGAGAGCGAACACATTTATTGGTAAATAAAGTTTCGTCCAAGGTATAAAAGTTAATAATAAATTGAAACAATGAGGCAAATTTTGTTGATCTCCGTTAGAACAGGATGAAATCTCAAGCTACAAAAGTCTACTTTTATAGCTGGCAATAAATTTGGTAATTGGTTGAAGGGCATATGAAATTAGCTACCGGAAAGGGAGTTGATTTAATTAAACATCAGAATGCAAGCTGTTGATTAAAAGTCATTTTCATGGGATCGTCAGCTAGGTTACATTTACTTATTTTGTATTTTAAAAAGTTCATAAAATATAAGTTCTGTAGATAAGCTCTCCAGCGATTTCAAACCAAAAAAATTTTTGTTTAAGTTTATTTATTTCAATTTTAAAACAAATGAGTTTTAAAATCTTCTGTTAAATAAGGAAAATTTGCATTACCCCTATTTTTAAATCACGTTGACCTTTTTCATCACTTCAACTCAGTTCTGTTTGAAAAGATCACGTTTAATTATACCCGTTACTCGTAGAGTAAAAGGGTATATTGTATTCGTGCAAAAGTATGTAACAGGTAGAAGGAAGCGTTTCCGACCCTATAAAGTATATATATTCTTGATCAGGGTCACTAGCCGAGTCGATATAGCCATGTCCGTCTGTCCGTCTGTCCGTCTGTCCGTCTGTCTGTCCGTCTGTCTGTCTGTCCGTATGAACGCTGAGATCTCGGAAACTATAAAAGCTAGAAGATTGGCATTTTGCATGTAGATTTTAGGAGTTCCTACGCAGCGCAAGTTTATTTCAAAATGGTGCCACGCCCCCTTTAACGCCCACAATCGCTTATATACGATTTTAAAAATTTAAATATTTCGAAAAAGTAAAAATGCAGTTTTATTGTGTTTATCAATACCTATCGAAATGTAGAAGAAATTTTTCAAATCGGACCATTCGTTAAAAAGTTATGCGTGATCAAAGTTTCTATCTCCATCTCCCTCGCACTCCCTTTACCTGAGTAACGGGTATCTGATAGTCGGGGCACCCGACTATAGCGTTCTCTCTTGTTTTTAATTAGCCCTCGCTTTTCTTGATGCCTTGAGTGCTTAATATGCAAGGTAATATTAGAAAAAAAAAGTAAAAGAATATACCCAGAATATCAGACATAATTAAATATTAATAAGGTTTGCCAATTAAGAGGCCGCGAAAAATTCTCAAGTAGGAAATTTCCACGTCTATTCATGTCACCAAATAATCGCATAAAGTGAGAAAGGTAAAATTTCAGTAGAAATTGGCCAAGGACATGGCGGGGGAAAGGGGGGCGGGGAAGTAAGTGGCAGAGGACATTTGGCCCTAATAGATGGCAATCTTGGGTGTGTGTCGTGATTGCTATGCTACTCGCCTCGCAGATGAAGACGCAGTGCGCATGTGACATAATTGAAGGCGACAGCCGCCTCGTATGAGCAGGTGAGCAGGATACCTGTCCGTCTTTCGTCCTTCGTCCTCCGTCCAATAGAAGATTATAATGTACGCATTGCTTAATTTGAATGGTGCGTGCTGGGCCTCCTGCCATCTTTGAAATGCTGTCAGAGACGGTAAATGAAATTAAAGACTGCCTGCCTCCCTTTTTCTCACTCCGCTTTTTGGTCGCAGATAACAGGGCACTCATGTTTTAAAATTTAAGCGAAAATAACGAAATTAGCATAAATAAGCGTCGCTAATAGGATTTCCTTTGTAATTATCAAATTGCCAGGCGGGCAAAAAAGTCACAAGCAATAAATAAAAAGTGTAAAATAAATTAAAGAATCACCCCAGCATTAAGCATTCTTTTGTGGTGAAACGTGAAAAAGTGCGCGAATTTACACACATGTTGGCACCTGTTTTTCGTTTGTTGATTTCTGTTTTGACGCCTGCGCTTGTTTTGTGGGTAATTTATTGCCCTCCTCGCCAAAATCGATTTCGCATTATTCGCGTACATCAATGCACTGGCTAATTTGCTTAAAAGCATAATTAACACGGCTCACGCAGACAGACACAATGCGCCCCATTTTATGGGTGCACGTGAGTCGTAAAAAACCGGCAACACGCGAGGTGCAAAAGACACGGCAAAAACATGATGCACAAAAAAACCAGCGGTAAATCAGCGCACAGAGAAGGCAATGCCAATAACAAAGGTCCGCGCCACACGTCGTATACGTAATGAATATTTTGTATGTTTTGTTCGCCTGTTTTGTGGCTTTTGCGCTATTTTTGAGCGCTGTAAAAAAACTATCACTTGGGATGAGATTTTCCAAGAGAATGCATGAACAAACAATAAGTGAAAGTGTAAAATTTATATAACATTTTAAATGAATGTAATTTTAACTTAGCAAGCTTTAATTCAGCTGTTGGACAGGAACGTAACGGAACGTAACAATTTACCTAATTTGTCTTAAATAAATTTTTATAATTGTGGCCAAAATACAATTAGCTGTTCGAATACACAATTCTTTACAAGCACCAAAATATCTGTGGAACAATCTGCCACAATGGTATAAAACAGATGGGAACGCAACTAAGTTTAAATCATTATTTAAAATAATTGTAATATAATAATAATTTTAGTACTCAAAAATAATTATTTAAGTAATAGTTTTAAGGTTGTAAATACAACCAATTCTGACTAGAGCCATAAAAATAAGTTAAAACTTGTTGCGCTGGAATAATAAATAAAAAAAATAATAATAAACTATTCTACATTTTATAATGAAAAATAGATAACCATAACATGCCACTGATTTTTGGAGAAGAACATTTGTAAAATTTAATACCAATTAAGTTTTTTTTTTAACTAAGCAATAGTAATTAAACTAAAGTGTGGAGGTTTAACAGGTTAATTATACCCGTTACTCGTAGAGTAAAAGGGTATATTGTATTCGTGCAAAAGTATGTAACAGGTAGAAGGAAGCGTTTCCGAACCTATAAAGTATATATATTCTTGTTCAGGATCACTAGCCGAGTCGATCTAGCCATGTCCGTCTGTCCGTCTGTCTGTCCGTCTGTCTGTCTGTCTGTCTGTCCGTATGAACGCTGAGATCTCGGAAACTATAAAAGCTAGAAGATTGGCATTTTGCATGTAGATTTTAGGAGTTCCTACGCAGCGCAAGTTTGTTTCAAAACGGTGCCACGCCCCCTCTGACGCCCACAAGTCACAAGCTGTGGCCACAGTTTTGATGCTATTATGATATGTATTTGTATTTATTTTTTTGATATGTATTTGTTTCGTCAATACCTATCGATTGGCCAAATAAAAGTTTGCCACGCCCACTCTAACGCCCAAAAACCCATTAAACGCTTAAGCCTGGCTAGCGCCTACATTTCCGCCTTTCATGGCACAATAGCGCCATCTAACGGATGACTTTGGAACAGCTGGCCAAGGTGCTCAACAGAGTCAACGTTAATTCTCGATAAGAATTTCTATTAAAGGAAATTGCGATGGCTTTAATTTGTCAATACCGAACTATATCCCAAGAATTATGAAAATCAAATCAAGTTAGCCAAATTGGAGGTGTTCCCTGGGTACCGATTTTAACATAAAAATCGGGAGCTAATTCGAGCGGCGAAAAACATACAAGAAGGCATATTTATTTTAAGTTGTTTAGCTGAGTAACGGGTATCTAATAGTTGAGGCACTCGACTATAGCGTTCTCTCTTGTTAAAGTTATATTTAACCAAAAATTGTGTTTGAGAATCTTGCAGCCCACCCTCATTAATTAACAGGATATTACGAATTAAAAACGTGACATTAAATTCTATGTCTCTCTTCAAAACCGTTTATTATTTAAAAAAAGGACATCATTTTTATAAATTCCCTTTGTGACTTGTTGGCTCAGAAAGGTTTCACGTCTTTACTTCAATGCTATAATATGCTTTGTGGGCCAATTAAAAGCGATTAGTTTCATATTGCTGGCATTTATATTATTTTTATTATTGCTCAATGCGAGTTTTGTGTTTCGAATGGCTAAAAGTACGAAAACCTTTTTGAATTCTGTGGTAATTAATTAGCCTGCCCATTCAAATTGCCCAGCGGTCCCAGGCACTCACTTTTCACGGGACTGGAAAAGCTATTCGGCAATGCACGTAAGCGTTTACCTATAATTTTATGACTTTATGGGCGGGGCCAGGGGTGGTGAATAGCGGGTGGACTTGGTGTTGCCTGTAAACAAAGTTTTTGTTGGGGCCAAAAACTTTTCTAATTATAATCTACATAACTTAAATTTGCAAATGAGACGCGAGGGCAAAGGCACAAAAGTTTACCGCTGCCAAGGCATGTGAAATTAAATTATGTCGGTGTCTACGCCATGTGTGTTTGTGTAAAACAAAAACAGCTGTTCAGAAAAAAAAATTTAAATACGCAGACACACATTTGGATTTAAGAGTGAAAAGCAATGCAACCATCGAAATTCGAAATTGAAAACATCTACAGTTGAAATGGCAGCTTTTGTACAATTTTATTGATTGCTTCATTTAAATACACATACTCATACTACGGGAAATGTACTTAGGAGGCATTTCACTTGTATTCGAAATGTGGCTACCAACTTTCTGCATTTATCTTGAAAAATCATCTAATCTTAGCTAGACTTCATATTTTTCTCAACGCTAAGCTGCCTGCCATCTAAATGTCTATGGCTTTTGGGCACTGTTCTGAAAAAGAAAACCTCTAAAAATGAAATGAATATTTGTTGAGCTGTATTTGCCAGATTTAGTCAGGCTTACAGTTCAGTTTTACCAGAAGACTTAAAAACTTAATCCTTACTTTAAAATATGATTAATAAATATATAAATTATATAAATAATAAATATTCACTATTTATTGATTTTAAGTGAATTACATTTTTAGTATTGTAAAATCAATTCATTATAAGTTATGGTTCATTTTTGATAAGCTTAATTAATTTGAATTTGTCTTTGTTAGTTCCTAAATTTATTGCCTATTGAATTATTATTAAAAATATTTCATTTAAATTTGTATTTGTTAAAATAAATAATAAACATTTTAGCATCTTCAAACTCGAAAACAGTTTGCTAGCTATGCAGTTTTCGCCTTGGTGATCCGTTGAAAACTTACACACAATTTATAGTCTGAATTTAATATTGATATTACTTGTAAATTATGATTGCTTTCCCATCTCTACCAAAGATTCCAATTTTTTTATATTTTGAGAAATTGGTTTTAAAAACACAATTACCAGGCCGCACGAGGTATGTGTGTGTGGTTGAAAGCTCTTGGCTTCCTTCTTACCAAACACCCTTGGGCATATTTTAGAGGCTCATGTGACAAATTGCGGCAGCACGTGTATCGCATGCTCATTTCTGGAATATGCCAGGTCCTGTTCCCGCTGATACGAGTATCTCTTAGTTGCGCACACGCTGACAAATCCAATTCATTCTCCGCCGCCTTACGTGGCGTATACGTAATGGGCCAGCAACTAAAGGTAATGTGATGGGTGCTACGCTACCTGCCATCCACTCTGATTTCGTGTTTATGCATGTACACTCCTCAAATTGGCTCCCACTTCAATCATTTCCAGCTGCCTCGTTATTTTTTTTAGTTTTCCATTTGCTTGTTTCGCCGGCGGTCCATCAAGTGGAAGGCAATCGAAAATTGGCGCTTCGCAACAAAATGCTCAATGTTCAGCAAGAAATGGCCGGACTTTACTTCGCCGGAATGATATTGTTGCACCGACATGGACATGGGCATGGGCATGGCCATCTGCATCGGCATGGGCATGGGCATGGACATCATCCAGCAACTGGCAACAATTACGCGCCGCCTTAATTGCCACATACACACACTCGCTAACAGGAGGATGCTGGAAACACGCCAACAATAACAACACAATTGGGCAAACAGGGGCGGATCGGGCTGGGCATCGGACCTGAAATCAAAATCATTGGTGTAAAAATAAACTAATTGAAGAAAAATTTCATTTGCAACACCGGCAGCAAGAGCAGCAGAAACGGCTGAAAAAGCAGGAACAGAACCACTCGACGCACCGCATCTTGTTGCATTTGACCCGGGGTCAAGTTGCAGGCAGGGCAGGCCACGGCACACATGCCAGGCCACGTCCTCGCGCCGGAACAGGAGACTCCCGAGATGGGGACAGTGGACACTGGACAGTGGACACGGGACACGGACACCGGGGAGTCCGGTGCGACGTGTGCTTATTTATCAGTTGAACCAATCCCCACAACCGCACAGTGGCTATATGGAATTATCCCCTGGCAACAGCGTTTTTCGCTAAATGCAATTGGGATAATTTTAATTAGTTTAACGAGGAATTTGGGTTTCTTTTCATCATAATATTTACGAAAGTCAAAATGTGTTAAACATTACATTTTCGGGCCCCAAAAAGAGTTGACATTTTTAAATTAAGTTTATAGGCAAAAGTACTTATTTTAAAGATGCAGACTTTAAGATAGGAGTGTTCATTTTTTGTTAGTTCAACTCAAAAAAAAAATCTTAGTAGTCAAGTAAAATATTACTCATAATTTAAAAAAGCCATATGTTCCTTTTTATTATACTATTACAAAAAAAACGGCTTAAGCTTATGATCAATAAAAGCCTTGCAGATTTTATTTATAGATAAAAGAAATTATAAAGAATTTATATTTTAAAGAATCTTAGTTAAAATCAAGACTTTTCCTTATACTTAAGAGGCCCAACTAATAATTACCTGTTATTCTGTTTATATATCTATAGGCCCAGCATACAAAAAAAAACAGACAGACAAATCAAAAAGGAGAGGTGGATGATTATGATCAGAAATGTTTATACTGTAAAGGGTCAATAAGTCCACCTTCAACCCGTTACATGCATTTCAACGATTGGAATACTAATACATAATTATCATTTCTTAATATTATACTGTATCTGCAGCTATCTCCCCTATTATTGGTCCACTGTGCAGGATGGAAGGTCCTTAATGCCTGGCTCACTTCGGTGTACTGTCCTTGTCTGGGTAATATTTTCAGGGAGTTGCCTGCCGCCCGGCTAACTATCGGAATGAATGCATGAAAAACTACGAAACGGTAATGTGCAGTTGCCACGCAGCAGTGGACCAACAGCAACAGCAGCAGCGACAGCAGCAGCAGATGTTGCTGATGGAGCCGCCCTGAGTTGTAGGCTACACTTTTTGCACAACACATTCGATGGCATTCGTGCGATAGTGTGAGTGGGTGAGGGCGTGGCACATATCCTTGACTGTTTATTTGCCGCTGCCTACTAGCTGCCAGCGGCTTACGCGTTTCCAATTCTGTTGCAAAAGCCGATGTTGCTGTTGCTCCCAGCGTTGTTGTTGCCGTTGTTGCTGTTGCTGCCGTGCAGTTGCCAGCAGCAACAGTTGCGTGTAGATAGATGGACAGCCATCTGGCAGACCGTAGATATTGCAGCTTGTTTGCGTGCGCACAGGCAACAAAAGCAGCAAAAAATATATATGAAACACACTCAGGCTTCGCCGAATGGTTTTTCAAATTTTTCACCTAATTGGCAGCCAGCCGATTGTTTTTCAAGTGTGAATTCATCGTGCGAATTACGGTTATTATTGGAACGAATCAATGGCCAATATTGGCTTCATTTTTAATGAGTGTATTCAAGGGTCTTCTGGGAAAATCGTTCAATAGCAAAGTTACGTAATTGATAGTCGTTTCCGTGCTAAAATAGATATTCATAACAAAGTACTGGTTCTAATAAAATCGTATAGTAAAAATTCAAATATATTAAATAATAAAGATTATTCCACAGAATACCATTCTCTAGTATTATTTAATTAATTTGGTTGAATTTGTTTATCAGTAGTAGTAATATTACAAACAATGTTTGAGTTTTATTTCAAAATAAATCGAAAGATATATATTCTTAAAAAGTTGTTATATTTACTACTATTATATGGGGTAACTATTGTCTTAGACACCCATGATTGGCATAGCATCCCCAGATAATTTGGTTTAAGTAATTAGACCGTCTGGCTTAAGCTTAAGGTTTTTGAGAATACTTTACTATCTAGCTAGATTTATTTTAAATTAAATATTTTTCTCCTCTTAAGCTCTTTTTTTGACCTAGTCACAAATCAAATCTGTGATTCTTACGTTGGATAAGAAAGAGGGGCCACTCCCTCATCTGAACTAATTTCTTTCACGCTGCGGTCTGAGTTATGGGGCTTAAATTGGGCAACTCCCATCCCCTGGCAGCGACCAAGAACCACAAAATTTGCATCTCACCCAGACTTCGTATTGCCCCACCGTCCCAGTCCATCTAGTCTATTTCGTTTCGCTTCTGGAAGTGTGGAGGCATCTACATAAATGTGGCTTTTCATTAAAATCTAAAAGCATAAATCTAAAAAGTGAAACCAACAATGCCCGAGCAGACACAGGCGGACATCTGCGGTGTGCACCACCCCTGCTCCTCGTGATTCCACAGGATCTGTGGGCTGACTGCTTTATGCCTTTCTTCCTTCCTGTCTGAATCTGTGTGTGTGTGTGTATCTGTATTTGTATCTGTGTGTAGGTTTGTCGGGGTGTGCGTCGCAAAAACTAATTGAATTTTGAAATTCAAGTCGAAATTAAAAAATTACGAACAGCCGGCCGCATTTGGCAATCGCCGGCCGAAATAAACTGTAAAACGGAAATGTATTCGGCAGGTGGAAATTGAAACTGATTGAATTGTAAAGTGAAGCATAAAATGCTTTTGCCTGCGTTGTTTTTGTTTACAGCCGCTGGCACGCCCACCATCCACCGCCCATCGCCCACCAATTTTCCCCAGTTGTTTTTGTTTTTGTATAATTTATGGTTTTCGATTTTAATTTGCGTACTTAGACGCGTATTTTATGGCAGCTTTCTTCGTTTTTTTTTTTTTGCATATTTCGACGCGCCTTCTGTGTTTTGTCACAACAAAATGTGGGAATGATTTAGAACGAGAGTTGGTTGAGGAATTTGTTTTGGTGAAAATAAAAAAGATTTTCGAGTTTTTACTTCAAAATAAAATTTAATAGAGCGCAAAGAAAACAAACATATATTAACTCTTTATATCTCTCTTTTAAAACTTAACATTGATAATAATAAAAAAAAATATGTTTTATTAAAATAAATGTATTAAATTTATTTTCAGTTATATTCCTTTTAGTAATCTAAATAAAATTAGACCTTGTAAAACTTTTGTTGGTCTCCAACTTACACCCCAAATGGATTTCTGCCCTCGCTGGAAACTCTAAGACATATGCATTATGATTAGCGACCGTAATTGAAGTTTAACTGCGCGTGTAATAAAAGCGATTTTTGGCCATTTGCAACGCATTAAAACCATAAATAATACAAGGCGACTGTGTGAAAATAAAGACACGCGATATGTTGTGTTCTTCGAAGGGCTTCGCCCATTTCGCAAAAGAAATCCGAAAGCATTTCTCAAAACAGGAGAAAATACGGCACAATTTTTGATGAGTTGAGGATTTGGGGCACGCGAAATGGGCGCGAGAAAATGTGCGAAATGCGATATTGTAGCAAGGCATTAAGAACGTGCTGGCATTACCAAACCTAGACCGACTTATATGCGTTTGTATGGAGGTGGCGGGAAATGTGGATGTGCTGTAGACCGCAAACAAACGACGGCGACTTATTCATTGCGCTTGCCATTAAGGTGGCTCTCGCTGCCATTTGGCCATGCCCACTGCCACTGCCACTGCCACTTCCACTGCCTTTCCCTTTTTCCAAACCCCCTCCCTCCGCCAGGGTGATATATAACACGCTCATAATTGGTCATAAATCTGACAAATGTAATTTGTCATCACTCAAGCAGTTAGCAAACCGGGGGCCAGCATCACCGCAATTCTTCTCAGCACCAAAAAAAGGACAATGGTATTTTCCGACTTACAGATACCTGGTGCTTTTAAGGAAATGCCATCTCTGTGAGCCATTTTATTTGTATTATTTTATTTTTCAGGTCTTTATTTGATATAATTAAAAGTATCGCGATACTTTACCCCATGAAATGATTATTCTTCTAATTTTTAAAGTTTTTTGTATAAAATAAAATTGGATGAAGTTTTTGCAGAGAAGGTTGTTTATATATACTATATGGATACATCATAATTATTATCTATGTATATATTATTATTTGAATATTATTATTATTTTATAAGAATGTAATCCTCTCGGATGACATAATTGAACTAAAATGATAGTTGTTTTAGGACTATCACCATAAAAACATACATTTTATTTAATTAAGGTTGTAAGTAAATATAAATAAAGCTGTTGTGAACATTTCCCTATATCTAGTTAAATATTCCGGATATTTATTTTAAGTGTAACCTCTTTTAAAAACATATACGCTCTCTTATTTAGGTAAGAGATTGTAAATTAAATTTCAGTCGGACTGAAAAAAATAAAATATTTCTAAGGTTTTACGCAAAATATATGCCTTAACTTACTTTTCACTTTTTAAACTTTTAAAAGCTTTAATCGACATCTAAAATTGTTTTAATATTTATTATTTTTTTGTGTATAATACACCCACACCGAGCCGCATATCCTTTGAACTTCCTGGAATGGGAATAACCCTGATTCCTTTGGATTTTCCCCAATCCCCACAGTTCCTGCTTTTGGCCCAGTTGGTCGACTTGGTCATGCGACGAGTATACTGAAGTGCCAAAATGAAAAAGGTGCTTGACACAAAATGTCAGCTGGATATTTTTTATTACACAATCACAACATACACCCACACGTACGCACACACACACACACACATACACACACTCGGACACCTTCGAATATGCCCAGAAGCCGACAGTGTTTTTGTTTTAGTTTCCGCTCGACACCCACACACATAGACAAACAATATTTTCGGGCACTCCGCACATAAGCCACAAAGTAGTTACTTTTTATACTCTCGACTCGCACACACTCATAATCGGACTTGGGCCCCGATTCTGATTGTTTTCCCCAACGCTCACTTGAGCTCGTAAATATTTTACAAGTTTGGCCCGGTCCCCACTACCGGAACTAACTGAAGCTCTTGTAGATGACATACGACGCTGTTTTGGGGCTCGTTGAGTTCGAGACCGGTCCAACATCTACATTTCGTTATAAATGACTTTCAAAGGGCCTAAACGTTGTAAATGGAGTAAGTGCGTGTTTCTGGTCAGAGCATCGTCATGAACATTAAGTTTAAATGGGCGGCAGCAATCAATAGGCCATGATAATTTATGACGATTAATTCGCAAAAGTTGAGAAAATTGTCCAAGAATATGACTTAATATCAAACTTTCATTTTTTAGTAGGGGTGGGAATTAAGTAAAAATATAATTATAAATTGTTTGAAATATTAATAAGAAAATGCGGCTTTATAAATAATAATAGTTTTTAATGTGACAAGCTTAAATTTGTTTTTAATGTGACAAGTTTAAATCTTTTAAGGGGCTGGTATGGTGTGGGATAATATAAATTTACATTTTGCTCCCAAGTTCTTAGAAATGTTCACCTATTTATATAATAATTATATAATTATCCTAAATAACAATGGGACCGTAAAATCACGATTAGCTAATATATGGACAGCTCCTTATAAAAATGCGATTTGAAAAGTTCAGTAGCACACCTTTAGGCACCAATATTAAATTTCAGCAAACAAATGTATTTCCTTCATTAAAATTAAAAAGTGTCAAATTGGTACCTATTTACATATATATTTATATTTCCATGACAAATTATTTGAATAATAATATTAATAATAATCCATTAGTAAATCTTAATATTCGATTTCCAAACATCAGTTATTTAAAGGATAAATAGTGGCGAGGGGAAGCATCCAACCGTAGTTCATCATCCATTGAAGAGTCACATAAATAACCGTCAATATAAGAAGGTAGAAAAACAGGGAAATGCGAAACTCATAGCCACTCATTGCGATGTGAAGCAGACTGGTGGACACGATGAGAAAGATGAAATAAATGCCGGTCTCCGTTGTGGCCGTGGTGATTTTCTGGAGATGAAAAACAATTAGTTTGCCTAAAAATAACTAAATTAATAATATAATTACCCAGCAACTGGTGTTGTAGCATCCCTGGTAGTACAGCAGGGGAAATGCCAAGAAGACCGCATAGGTTACCATGCTCATCACGACTCCGAAGGTGGCATCCCACATCTTCACCTGCTGCAGACACCTGACCACAATAGCCTCGCTGAACATTTCACCAAAGCCAAAGTACAACAAGGCCGTCACATCGGGCATCAGATCAAAATGTATACTTATATACTGCCAGCTGATGTTGTCTATCTCTCGACTGAGAAAACTCATGGCCACTGAGCTGATGATCAGCCCCAGAAAAGTAAAGATCCAAACATTATCGGGTCGCCTCAAGGAGTGGGTGGATATGTAGGTCAGGATGCTGAGAGTCCAGCAAACCAGGAGCAACATAACCCAGCTGACAGCCTTGAAGCCATGGGGAAGACCAATAAATGGCAGGACGATCAGACAGAGGCAGCTTATATGTTTGGTCCACCCAACCAAATAGCGGTCTTTGGATATAACAGGGACAAAATTAGATATTATAAAATAGATCGGCATCTGCAAAAGAAATTCTGTTTTAAAATGTTGTAAAATCAAGTAACATACAGCAAATTATACAGTTAAAAAACAAATGTTTTAATTCAAAGGAGGAGGTAAGTTCCTTTATAAATAAAAAAAGTTTCGGACTATTATGTATCTTTTACTTTTCCTGTCCCAAAACTAATTAATAGAAAGTATTTGGTTACCCACCATTAATATCCTATATATCACATGCGAATCCTTCATGTTTTTGTATCCATTCACCGTCTTTAGCCAAAGTTCACGTCTGGAAAACAGTCTTTGCTTCTGGTATTTGCCTAAGACTTCATCCCCGCTATCCATATCCGAAAATAAGTTTGATTTCGGGTTTGCTTTCCGGGCACTTTGTTGGAATGTAGTGTACGACACGACCAGGACTACCAATAAAACAATCACAAAGGTGTAGAGGAACACGGTCACCCGAAATGTGAGCAAATATGAGTCTGTATCCCTTGGATCAATATGGTATGATTTCTTGGTAACGACAAACAGGTAGCCCAATCCGATCAAAATGAATGTCATGGAGGACCAGAGGGTGACTCCATCAGCTCGATATCCTTGCATACAGATAACCATAACGCCCATCACAAAGTATCTCATAATGTCTCCCACCATTTTCGCAAAATGCAAGGGGCTCATGTGATATTTCGGAAAATAACAAACCCCACAGAAACTGTTATAGTAGGATACAAAAAAACTTGGACCAAAGAATAGAAAACTGAATCCGAACATTGTCATGGGTGCAAATTCAATGAGCGTCACTAAATTAGGAACGAAACTGCAAGAAATCATCACTAGATTATGAATGAAATGTCATATTTTAGATTACCCACAAATATTTTGTCACCATGAATAGCAGACTAAAGTGTACCACCAATATAACAGAACTTATGACGCCATAAGTTACCATTTTGGGCAGATTGAATTCGCAAAAGAAAATCTCTAAGTAGTTGATAAGGTGCACAAACGATCCGCAACTGAATGTACTCTTTACAAGATCACAAGTCTGATTGGCAAGTCGAAAAGATTCATGTGGCAGTGAACAGCGTTTCTGGAAACAAAAACATTAAATCATTCTGAAATTTCCACCTCTTGAGTACTTGCCACTATTGAGAGGTTTACGAACGACATAATTAATTAGTTAATTTTTGATAATTCGTATTTTATTTGAACACGTTTGCTAAGGTGTCTGGGCTGCAGCTAAATCATGATTTTTGAATACAGTTTCAGAAATTAATTTATATCCCCTTGCAGCAGTTTCAAAAAATTAAACATTCTTTATTTCGATGTCGATGCTTAAAAACAATGAAGGTAGCTCGATTATCCGATTTTTCGATCGTTCCTATGACAACTATATGATATAGTCTTCCAATTTTTGAAACACTAACACCGAATTTCTTAAAAACGTATTCCATAAATTGCTAAAAAAAATGATACATCTCGGAGTATATATTAATATGTTATGAAACGACCAAGTTACATTTTTATTTCCCTTTTTTTCCTGATTGCTCCTATAGGAGCTATATAATATATATAGATAAATACACAATTAATACTTCAAAAATATATATTATTAAATTATTTATTATTCCAAAATATATTTAAAATTATATTTTTAAATTGATTTTTATAAACTAGTATTTATACGTAATGGGAAATTTTTTTTTAATAATGCCAGATTCTTATTCAAAAATCTTTTCAGTGAATTTATAACTAAAGAAACTAAACTACTTAGTTCTCCAACAAAATAATGGATCCAATGGCCTCTCGGCGTCAAGGTGCAGATGCAAATGCACTGCCTTCGAAATGGGTCATCATAGGGTTCATGTGCGATCGCCGTCGTCATCGTCAACGTGACGAGGCCCAAGTACGCGGCACATCTCTCCACAGTCGTTATTTATCTTTTGTGATTGCCCAGGCCCCAACAGCCAAAGATTCGAATTCCTGCCGTAATGAAACTTGATGCGACACATTTGGCAAATTGCCGTCACATCAACAGCAGGCATCAACATCGCCCGAGAACATGATATTCTGCTTTTCGGGCTCCAAGAGAAAATCCGAGAAGTTTTCGAGCTCGTCTCAATTAGCACCAATTGAATTATTACACGGCGGCACTCATTCAATTTTCAGCGATAGGGGAACAGGCGCACTTCTGATATTCGAGTGCGACATGAGTGCGGACTCGACTGGATAGAGGAATCAAGCAATCACCCTACTTCAGTAGAATTTTATCGGAGTTCGATATTTTTTAAAATTTTATTCAAACTTACCCTCAAAAAATTCCATTTTGAGATTTATTTATAAAAAGTATTGAATAAAGGGCAATTTCCTGCAATGGGATTAAAAATGCGTTGAGCAAAAAAAAAAACTTAAATTAAGAGTTTTTGTTGCTTGAATTCATTTTTCCAGCATTTTCAAGTGATTGGATCAAAAACCTTCGTTGCTAGACCAATAATATCGGAATATCCATTTATAATCCATTTACTTTTACCGTACTTGCCATCAAAATTCTTACCTGCCGTACGTTTTGTACCGTTCGTACCTAATTTGTCAACAAATTATCCGATGAAGAGATATGCCCTCCCACCGAATCGTAGCGCATCGTGCCACACATTGCCACTTTCCTCGGATAAACGCGTCGCAGTTTTGCCGCCTGTCACCAGTTCGTCCGCACCACGCGATCAGTTGGGATCAGTTGAGATTCGTTGCGATCAAGATGAGATCCTGGTACTTGGCACTCTGCCTGCTGCTAATCGCAGCATTCACATTTCAGCCCGCCGAAGCTCGGGGCGGAAGGGGGCGTGGCGGCGGATCGTTTGGCGGCCTCTTCGGCGGATGGCGCAAGTACAAGAAGCCCTCCTCGTCGGGCGGTGGGCGGCGTGTGGTGAGCGGATCACCGGTTCACACGGCCATGACGGTGCCGAAGCTACCGCCGCCGCCCCCCGCACCACCTAAGCCGATGATGCCGCCCAAGCAGCAGATCCCCAGCTATCCACGCCAGCAAATGCCAGCGGGCTACGGATACGGGTCGCATCCTGGCCAGGGAAGCGGGACATACTACGCCAATGCACAGGCCCTGCCCGCAGGAGCTGTCTACTATGCCCAACCACCTGTGGGAATGAACAGGGGACTGGGTGAGTATCAGGGGCAAAGTTTCAATTGATAACATTAGATTGCAGCACAAAAACAAACCAAATTTATTACGAATATAATAAGACAGTGTGTAAAAAAAAGAACTTATGATTCTTATGTCTACATCCCCAATTAAACTTACACGCATTCATATTAACATACGTCTTCTGCCTAAGCGACTTAAAAAATTCTATGTCATATTTTACTTGCAATGCAAAGCACGTTAATATTTATATATATATAAAGTACAAAAAAATATTATTCAGACCACATTGAATGGTTAAATTATAACAACAATTATGTTCTTATTAGTCATAATATCTTGATTACTTTAAAAAAATATGTTGGTCAAAATAGATCTTAAGGTGCCAATAATCCACTACATTAAGTTCTTATTTAGCTTAAAGGAAAAGGATTGGTTTTATTTTTACTAAAAAACCTAATTAAAATGAAACAGTCATGATAATTACGGATTATCATCTTTTAAAGTCAAGCACCATCATTGAGATACCGTGTCAATATGATTCGAACCAGTTCGAAATTCTAAAGTGTCCTTTATTTTTTTGTCATTTCAGGAACGGGCGATTTCCTCACAGGAATGCTGGCGGGGCACATGATGAACAACCTGCTATTTGGCCACCGACATCATGCGTACCACAGGAATCAGGAGGGGGGACCGTCGCCTCAGGGAAATGGTCGCCAGATCATCATCGTCAACAATGGTCAACACGAGGGAGTTTTGCAGAACGAAACCACAATTTCGGGGGAAGCCTCCGCGGTGGTGCCACCCGAAAATCCCCTTACCGAGGAGGAGGAGGAGCCGGAGGAGGGGCAGGGCGAGGGGGAAAGTGAACCTGTTTCTAGTGAGGAATCCCCAGAATTTGAGGCAACTTCGCAACCCTATCCAGAGGGTGGCATCATTTGCTTCCCCATCACTTTGAACGAAACAGATCCCGAAAACTCAGAGGTGATGCGAGAAGTGGAGCGGGTGGTTTGCTTCCCAGCACCGCCCAACAATCCGGAGCAATTCCAACCCACAGTTACCACTGAGCCACCCATTGTTGCCGGCGATATTGTTGGTGGTGCAGGTGACGAGGTCAGCAATGCCAATGCCAATGCCGGTGCCCCTGTCGAGGTGGCAAACTTTGTAGCAGCAAGAGCCGCCCAAGTCGAATTGGACTCCTCTTGAGTACATCTAGGATTTAAACTAAGTGGAATAAAGTTAAATAAACATGAAAACTTATTTGAAACTTTAATTTATTCTCTGTTAAAACACAATGTTGGCATGTGTGTTTAGAACTAAAACAATAAGGATGGTAACACTGAGAAAAATCAAATGCTAAACTTTTAAGCCTCTTCTACATGAACATCTTTCCAATTCAGAATACTAATTTTTTACAGAAAAACTATGTTATTTTTAAATAGATTAAGGATAACTTATTTTAAGGCATATAATATAGAAAGCAAAAAAACAAATTTATTTGTGAAGTTTTGTCAATTTTGGCATCCAATAAAATTTTTAAAATATACCCTTCGGCATAATTAAATGAATGACCTTTTTACAATAACAAGTTTAATATTTACATTTTTAAAGCTTATTCGAAATTACATATTACATATTACATATAATTACATTGTTAAAGTTTATTCGAAATTACATATTGCGTCCCTGAGTATGGGTAGTTAAATTTCCCGCCGAATCTTGATTTTCAATAGGGCATTACATCTAATTTAATAATAATTTATATTTAAGAAACGATTTTTTTTTGAATCGTTTTCCAAAACTATCGCCTGAAAGTGAGTCAACATAAACCTGCGGTATTACACAACGCCATAAGCATAAATAATATTTGCTAATATTTTAAAATTTACAAATTTTATATGAGATTTTCACTATGAATCGAAAAGATGAGCTAGTTGGACAAATTCAAAAAGAATTCAAAATTATTAATTAGCCTAAGCTTGAATGAAACTCTAATTCTAAATAAAATAACTTATTTTTATTTTAATCCAATAAAATTTAATTTTACTTACAAATGGCATTAAATTTTTAAAATGTATATATATTTGATATGCATATATTATTGCGCCATTATTTCTGAACCCTAAAAATTGAAATTTTGTGAAAAAAAATATTTTTAAAAATATTATTTATTTGGTCCAGCATTTAAGTTGTAAATGTACATGTACATTTTAAATTAAAAAAATTAAGCAACGAAATATACTTTATATTTAATAGTATGAGTTAAACATTAAAGCTTATGGAAATTTCAGGTGCACGATGACCTGTGATTAAGATTAAAGCAGAAAACTATAGGAAGTTTTTTCGTCACAAAACTTTTATATCAGAAATTTTTTATGTTAAAAATGCCATCGTCACTACATTTTTACTTCGTTAGTAGGTGGTTTTGTTTAAAATAAAATATAATGCGAAAACGGTGGAGGGCAGTGGTTGATGGCACCGAAAAAATGATCTATAGCTAAAGCTCTGCCTATATTTCTAGGAAATTGCCTTTCGGCTTTTATTTATATTTGAAAAAATATATTATCTTACGAATTAAAAATATTTAAATTCACAAATGTATAGAAAAATGAAACTATTAAAAATGTAACATTATTAGATTAAGTTGTAATCAAATCAATGAACTTAGATTGTTAAAGTGTATTTTTTTTCAGTATATTGACCACTTCCACATGGCGACATGTTGTCTCCGCTTCCACAGTGGCTGCTCTGCCTCTGCTCTGCCACTGCTCTACCACTGCTCTGCCGCTGCTCTGCCACTGCTCTGCCGTTGTTCTGCCGTTGCTCTGCCGCTGCTCTGCCACTGCTCTGCCGCTGCTCTGCCGTTGCTCTGACGCTGCTCTGGCACTGCTTTGGCGCTGCTCCGCAGAAAACACTTAAAAGGCGAATGATCTTTTGCCTCAGGTCAATTGTTCGAGGATCCTTGAACGAAACAGAAGTGGAAATCGCACGCTGCAGAAACAAGCAAACGACGGAATACACAGCAAAGTAAATATCATACAAATTAGCATAAAATTTTATACATTTAAGGACAAGGATTTTTTGCTTGCTCCATTTAATATATTTTTGTATTTCCAAAAATTTGCTAATTTTTTTGGGCGAGCAATCCGAACTTTGAAACTAACTAAGCGTTGAACCCATTGCAGAATGTCCCTCTATCGGTGGCGGTTCAGTGTCAGCATGTTGGTGGTAGTGCTCCTATTATTGGCGCTAACCACCGAGGATGTGCATGCCAAGAAGAAGACCAAAGGCGGCGGAAGATCCAGTTCCACTTCCAGCAGAAAGACCATTACGCGCACCACTAAAGCTCCCCCGCACTCTGCTCCCTCTGATCCTTCGGCCTCTGCCGAATTTGACCCTGAATTTCCAGTTTACCCTGAATTGCCAGTTGACCCTGAACCTGAAGATGATTATTGGAGGTAATGACTCTGATTCTGGCCTACTGACACAACTGAATGCCCATATCCGCACAAACTATTCCATAAACTAATTGTTTTACATGTACGCGGAGTTCTGCTAGACCTGAAACTAAGAACCCAATAAATGTATAAAATACAAAACAGAGTTATTTATGTTATTTTTAAAAGGGGATATGAATTTAGTTTTATTATACAATTCAGGGATGCATTTCTTCACAAAATTGAATTGGAAATTTTGAAAAGAAATATCATAAAAAAAACAAATTTATTAATTCACCTCCATCCTCTTTACAGTTTATAATTCTTTGCACTTTCACAGCAATTTATACAAATACCTGCATATAATAATTTCAGTCAAAAGTTTGCATCGCAGTGAAGAAGAAATTTCCGACCCTATTAAGTATATATATTCTTGATCAGCATCACAAGGAGAGTCGATCTAGACAAGTCCGTCTGTCTAGCCGTCCTTTTCAACGCAAACTAATCCCTCAGTTTCAAAGCTATCTGCTTGAATGGCTTTAAAGAACTTACGATGGACTTGGCGAAAACTAGGGATTTTTTTCGGACCTTGGCAAAGGTTTTACGCACACTCTTTTTTGTTTCCACCAACAAATAAAAACAAGAGAGAACGCTATAGTCGGGTGCCCCGACTATCAGATACCCGTTACTCAGGTAAAAGGAGTGCGAGGGAGATGGAGATAGAAACTTTGATCTCGCATAACTTTTTAACGAATGGTCCGATTTGAAAAATTTCTTCTACATTTCGATAGGTATTGATAAACACAATAAAACTGCATTTTTACTTTTACGAAATATTTAAATTTTTAAAATCGTATATAAGCGATTGTGGGCGTTAAAGGGGGCGTGGCACCTTTTTGAAACAAACTTGCGCTGCGTAGGAACTCCTAAAATCTACATGCAAAATGCCAATCTTCTAGCTTTTATAGTTTCCGAGATCTCAGCGTTCATACGGACAGACAGACAGACAGACAGACGGACAGACAGACGGACAGACGGACAGACGGACAGACGGACAGACGGACAGACGGACATGGCTAGATCGACTCGGCTAGTGATTCTGAACAAGAATATATATACTTTATAGGGTCGGAAACGCTTCCTTCTAGCTGTTACATACTTTTGCACGAATACAATATACCCTTTTACTCTACGAGTAACGGGTATAATAAAGCTGGGCTCCGGAAAGAACTCAAACTGGGGCGACAGTTTGTATAACTTTTTCCGGCGAGACTTCGGAGATTTCAATGCGGAGCTTAAGTTTCCCTCTTATTCGCCGAACTCCACTCAATAGCAGTTCCATTTTTTTGCGGCCGAAATCAATTTTTTATTAAGGGTCAAGCCTAATGAATTGCACTGCTATATTGATGTCTACCAAAAACCTTAGCTGTAATAACTCAGCAGCTAGGAATTAGGCTGCGCTAGAGATATAATTCTCCTTTTTTTGTGCCACATCCCATGTCGCAGGTATGATTCACATATCCACTATTCATCACTTAAAAAAAGACTTTTGGATTTTCATAGCTTATTTATTCTTATTAAAGTAATGAAAGAAAACTAAAGACAACAATAGAGTTCGTAGAAGTACAGCTTTAACAATTGCTTCGTATGCGGTAGAAGCTTAAATACGTTAATGAACCTATTATATACTTATGTGTCGAAATCATTTCCGAGAAAGATGAGCAGAAAGTCATCAATGTCTTTTTGCATTGAACGTACCTATTAAAACAGAAATCAGACTTATCTATGAAAAAGCACTGTTAACAACACACTGGAAATAACTTTACACATAGTATATCATATTATTTAATAAGCTTACATTTTTGTACCCCTTACCCATCGTAAAGAATATTTTATTCTTGGAAAGGTATTCAACAGTTTGAAGTGTATAGTTTCTTGATTGGGACCAATAGCTTATTCAAGCTTACAGTATTAACGCAAAGGACTTTCTTACTGAAACAGCCAGAGAGTTAGGATTTAAATCCTTAATATAGTGATGTTTTGTATTATATTATATATTATATATATTTATTTTGCTTAAATTAAATTAAGCATATAGTTTAGAAATTAAATCCAAAAGATGGTCATTGCCCTATTGCTTGTCGAGCCAGTAAAATTGTGCAATGCGTCATTTTCTGGACAATTATATTTGGAAATTGTTTAGCAGAGTTGGTCGGATAGTCGGTTTTGAGACTTTGAGAAAAAAACAAGAGAGAACGCTATAGTCGAGTGCCTCGACTATTAGATACCCGCTACTCAGCTAAACAACTTAATATAAATATGCCTTCTTTGCCGGGCAATTGCAACTATGTACAATGTAAATACATACATATGTATATGCTTACATACATTCACACATACGCCATTGTATTGACGAAACAAATACATATCATATCATATCATACATAAAAGGGTATATTATATTCGTGCAAAAGTATGTAACAGGTAGAAGGAAGCGTTTCCGACCCTATAAAGTATATATATTCTTGTTCAGGATCACTAGCCGAGTCGATATAGCCATGTCCGTCTGTCCGTCTGTCCGTCTCTCCGTCTGTCCGTCTGTCCTTCTGTCTGTCTGTCCGTATGAACGCTGAGATCTCGGAAACTATAAAAGCTAGAAGATTGGCATTTTGCATGTAGATTTTAGGAGTTCCTACGCAGCGCAAGTTTGTTTCAAAATGGTGCCACGCCCCCTCTGACGCCCACAAGCCACAAGCTGTGGCTACAGTTTAGATGCTATTATGAAAATTTTTTTTGATATGTATTTGTTTCGTCAATACCTGTCGATTGGCCAAATAAAAGTTTGCCACCCATTAAACCCATTAAACACTTAAGCCTGGCTAGCGCCTACATTTCCGCCTTTCATGGCGTATACAATAGCGCCATCTAACGGATGAATTTGGAACAGCTGGCCAAGGTGCTCAACAGAGTCAACGTTAATTCTGGATGTTTTCTATTAAAGGAAATTGCGATGGCTTTTATTTGTCAATACCGAACTATATCCCAAGAACTATGCAAATCAAATCAAGTTAGCCAAATTGGAGGTGTTCCCTGGGTACCGATTTTAACATAAAAATCGGGAGCTAATTCGAGGGGCGAAAAACATACAAGAAGGCATATTTATATTAAGTTGTTTAGCTGGGTAACGGGTATCTAATAGTTGAGGCACTCGACTATAGCGTTCTCTCTTGTTTTAAAGTTAGGAAGCTGCGATTTTTATGAGTATTTAGAATGCATTATATGAATAATTTTGGAGAATATTATTTACAGAATATTCTGCAAGGGTATATCAACTTCGGCTCCGCCCGAAGTTAGCTTTCCTTTCTTGTTTTTAATATCAAAATTAAACATTTTTAAGATTTATAATATAGTCTTTCAATCCGGTCCATTCTAACAAAAGAAACCAATATGTTAACTTTTAGAAACGTTTGTTATTTACATTACCCTTTACGCTGTTTAATTAATTTTATTAAAAACATATATATCCTTTTATCACACGAAAAATGGCTATTCTCCAAGACAAGAACAAACAGCAGCAACACAATCAACCAAAAGCGCCTCAAAATAAATGTTGGCAAAAAGTTTCTTTGAATCGTTTTCCAAAACTATCACCTGAAAGTGAGTCAACATAAACCTGCGGTATTACTAAACGCCATAACCATAAATAATATTTGCTAATATTTTAAAATTTACAAATTTTATATGGATTTATGTACAACGAATGTAAGTTGTAAATGGACATGTACATTTTAAATTAAAAAAATTAAGCAACGAAATATACTTTGTATTTAATAGTATAAGTTAAACATTAAAGCTTATGGAAATTTCAGGTGCACGATGACCTGTGATTAAGATTAAAGCAGAAAACTATAGGAAGTGTAGTTATTTAGGGCTTACTCAGTTTTCGTCACAAAACTTTTATATCAGAAATTTTGTATGTTAAAAATGCCATCGACACGACATTTTTACTTCGTTGAGAGGTGGTTTTGTTTGAAATAAAATATAAAGCGAAAACGGTGGAGGGCACCGAAAAAAATTATCTATAGCTAAAGTTCTGCCTATATTTCTAGGAAATTGCCTTTCGGCTTTTACGGCTTTTATTTATATTTGGAAAAATATATTATCTTACGAATTAAAAATATTTAAATTCACAAATGTATAGAAAAATGAAACCATTAAAAATGTAACATTATTAGATTAAGTTGTATATCAAATCAATGAACTTAGATTGTTAAAGTGTATTTTTTTCAGTATATTGACCACTTCCACATGGCGACATGTTGTCTCCGCTTCCACAGTGGCTGCTCTGCCTCTGCTCTGCCACTGCTCTACCACTGCTCTGCCGCTGCTCTGCCGCTGCTCTGCCACTGCTCTGCCGTTTTTCTGCCGTTGCTCTGCCGCTGCTCTGCCACTGCTCTGCCGCTGCTCTGCCGTTGCTCTGACGCTGCTCTGGCACTGCTTTGGCGCTGCTCCGCAGAAAACACTTAAAAGGCGAATGATCTTTTGCCTCAGGTCAATTGTTCGAGGATCCTTGAACGAAACAGAAGTGGAAATCGCACGCTGCAGAAACAGCAAACGACGGAATACACAGCAAAGTAAATATCATACAAATTAGCATAAAATTTAATACAGGATACAGGACAAGGATTTTTTGCTTGCTCCATTTAATATATTTTTTTATTTCCAAAAATTTGCTAATTTTTTTGGGCGAGCAATCCGAACTTTGAAACTAACTAAGCGTTGAACCCATTGCAGAATGTCCCTCTATCGGTGGCGGTTCAGTGTCAGCATGTTGGTGGTAGTGCTCCTATTATTGGCGCTAACCACCGAGGATGTGCATGCCAAGAAGAAGACCAAAGGCGGCGGAAGATCCAGTTCCACTTCCAGCAGAAAGACCATTACGCGCACCACTAAAGCTCCCCGCGCACTCTGCTCCCTCTGATCCTTCGGCCTCTGCCGAATTTGACCCTGAATTTCCAGTTTACCCTGAATTGCCAGTTGACCCTGAACCTGAAGATGATTATTGGAGGTAATGACTCTGATTCTGGCCTACTGACACAACTGAATGCCCATATCCGCACAAACTATTCCATAAACTAATTGTTTTACATGTACTCGGAGTTCTGCTAGACCTGAAACTAAGAACCCAATAAATGTATAAAATACAAAACAGAGTTATTTATGTTATTTTTAGAAGGGGATATATTTTTTTTTTTTTTTTTTCGCGCGGAGTCCCACGGCCCACTTACCCGCCCAACCGACCGAGGGGCGCAGCCGTGTATCGTACGGCACGATTCGCGATAAGATAGACGCGAGATAGGAAAATAAAGGTAAAGGTCCGGGGAAAAAAGTAATAGTTAGATCAATCTTGTGCCAATGAAGCAAGTATTAATCGTTTTAGGAGCGGCAGAGAGTCAAGATTTGATATTACAGGAAAAAGTCTATTATAGTCAGAACATAATACTCTGAAAGGCTCATGCAAGGCATAGTTAGATCTACAATGATTTAAAGTTAGGGGAATATAATTTCTAGTTAATCTACTTGGCACAGAAAAGTTTAGACGACTTAACAAGTCGGGGCAGTCAATATCACCATGTATAAGGTTATAAATAAAGATAGTACCAAGCATCGTTCTACGGTTGGCTAGGGATGGTAAATTAATCAAAAGAAGTCTACTAGAATAAGAAGGTAAGATAAGATTTGCATCCCAGTTTAGGCGCCGTAAAGCAAAAAGAAGGAAGTTTTTTTGTACAGATTCAATACGACCAATAAGTATTCCGTATTGTGGACTCCAGACGGGAGACCCATACTCCAGAATCGGACGGACTAGCGAAATATATAAAGTTTTAGTCAAATAAGGATCATCGAATTCTTTTGACCACCTTTTAATAAATCCAAGCACTCCTCTGGCTTTATTAACCATGGACGAAATGTGATTAGAAAATTTTAGTTTGGGGTCCAAGAGAACGCCAAGATCGTTTACAAGAGTTATTCTATCCAAAGAGCTGCCACTTAACGTGTAAGTCGCGTATATCGGATTGGCCCGATAAAAAGTCATCAGCTTACACTTGGAACCGTTTAAATTTAGTAAATTATCTCGGCACCAGTTTTGAAAATTATCTAGATCGGATTGCAAGTCTAAATGGCAGGAAATGTCCTTATACTGCAGGCACAACTTAACATCATCTGCGTACATAAGTACGCGAGAATGACTTATAATTGACGGAAGATCATTAATAAATAATGTAAAAAGTAACGGACCCAGATGGCTCCCTTGTGGGACACCGGAGGTAACACGGAGAATTTCAGAAATTGAATTTTTAAAAAGGACCCTTTGTGACCTGCCATTCAGATAACTTGAAATCCATTTAAGCAGATCAACTGGAAAACCTAAAAGGTCAAGTGTTTGAATGAGAAGTAAGTGATTTACAGAGTCAAATGCTTTACTAAAGTCAGTGTAATATGAATTTAGTTTTATTATACAATTCAGGGATGCATTTCTTCACAAAATTGAATTGGAAATTTTGAAAAGAAATATCATAAAAAAACAAATTTATTAATTCACCTCCATCCTCTTTACAGTTTATAATTCTTTGCACTTTCACAGCAATTTATACAAATACCTGCATATAATAATTTCAGTCAAAAGTTTGCATCGCAGTGAAGAAGAAATTTCCGACCCTATTAAGTATATATATTCTTGATCAGCATCACAAGGAGAGTCGATCTAGACAAGTCCGTCTGTCTAGCCGTCCTTTTCAACGCAAACTAATCCCTCAGTTTCAAAGCTATCTGCTTGAATGGCTTTAAAGAAGTTAAGGTGGACTTGGCGAAAACTAGGGATTTTTTTCGGACCTTGGCAAAGGTTTTACGCACACTCTTTTTTGTTTCCACCAAAAAATAAAAATAAAGCTGGGCTCCGGAAAGAACTCAAACTGGGGCGACAGTTTGTATAACTTTTTCCGGCGAGACTTCGGAGATTTCAATGCGGAGCTTAAGTTTCCCTCTTATTCGCCGAACTCCACTCAATAGCAGTTCCATTTTTTTGCGGCCGAAATCAATTTTTTATTAAGGGTCAAGCCTAATGAATTGCACTGCTATATTGATGTCTACCAAAAACCTTAGCTGTAATAACTCACCAGCTAGGAATTAGGCTGCGCTAGAGATATAATTCTCCTTTTTTTGTGCCACATCCCATGTCGCAGGTATGATTCACATATCCACTATTCATCACTTAAAAAAAGACTTTTGGATTTTCATAGCTTATTTATTCTTATTAAAGTAATGAAAGAAAACTAAAGACAACAATAGAGTTCGTAGAAGTACAGCTTTAACAATTGCTTCGTATGCGGTAGAAGCTTAAATACGTTAATGAACCTATTATATACTTATGTGTCGAAATCATTTCCGAGAAAGATGAGCAGAAAGTCATCAATGTCTTTTTGCATTGAACGTACCTATTAAAACAGAAATCAGACTTATCTATGAAAAAGCACTGTTAACAACACACTGGAAATAACTTTACACATAGTATATCATATTATTTAATATGCTTACATTTTTGTACCCGTTACCCATCGTAAAGAATATTTTATTCTTGGAAAGGTATTCAACAGTTTGAAGTGTATAGTTTCTTGATTGGGACCAATAGCTTATTCAAGCTTACCGTATTAACGCAAAGGACTTTCTTACTGAAACAGCCAGAGAGTTAGGATTTAAATCCTAAATATAGTGATGTTTTGTATTATATTATATATTATATATATTTATTTTGCTTAAATTACATTAAACATTTAGTTTAGAAATTAAATCCAAAAGATGGTCATTGCCCTATTGCTTGTCGAGCCAGTAAAATTGTGCAATGCGTCATTTTCTGGAAAATTATATTTGGAAATTGTTTAGCAGAGTTGGTCGGATAGTCGGTTTTGAGACTTTGAGAAAAAAACAAGAGAGAACGCTATAGTCGAGTGCCTCGACTATTAGATACCCGCTACTCAGCTAAACAACTTAATATAAATATGCCTTCTTTGCCGGGCAATTGCAACTATGTACAATGTAAATACATACATATGTATATGCTTACATACATTCACACATACGCCATTGTTTGACTCAGACCTCCAATTTGGCTAACTTGATTTGATTTGCATAGTTCTTGGGATATAGTTCGGTATTGGCAATTTCCTTCAATAGAAATCCTTATCGAGAATTAACGTTGACTATGTTGAGCACCTTGGCCAGCTGTTCCAAAGTCAACCGTTAGATGGCGCTATTGTAAGGCGGAAATGTAGGCGCTGGCCAGGCTTAAGCGTTTAATGGGTTTTTGGGCGTTAGAGTGGGCGTAGCAAAAATTTATTAGGCCAATCGATAGGTATTGACGAAACAAATACATATCAAAAAAAAATTTCATAATAGCATCAAAACTGTGGCCACAGCTTGTGGCTTGTGGGCGTCAGAGGGGGCGTGGCACCATTTTGAAACCAACTTGCGCTGCGTAGGAACTCCTAAAATCTACATGCAAAATGCCAATCTTCTAGCTTTTATAGTTCCGAGATCTCAGCGTTCATACGGACAGACAGACGTACAGACGTACAGACGGACATGGCTAATCGACTCGGCTAGTGATCCTGAACAAGAATATATATACTTTATAGGGTCGGAAACGCTTCATTCTACCTTTTACATACTTTTGCACGAATACAATATACCCTTTTACTCTACGAGTAACGGGTATAATTAGGAATAAGGCATAACAAATTCATTTATATATTGATAAATGTATTAGAAAATGTTATAAAAAAAATTATAATACAAGCAACATAAGAATTCGTAGTACATTTTTTTTTAAATATCAAAATTAAACAATTTAAAGATTTATAATATAGTCTTTCAATCCGGTCCATTCCAACAAAAGAAACCAATATGTTAACTCTTAGAAACGTTTGTTATTTACATTACCCTTTACGCTGTTTAATTAATTTTATTAAAAACAAATATATCCTTTTATCACACGAAAAATGGGTATTCTCCAAGACAAGAACAAACAGCAGCAACACAATCAACCAAAAGCGCCTCAAAATAAATGTTGGCAAAAAGTTTCTTTGAATCGTTTTCCAAAACTATCACCTGAAAGTGAGTCAACATAAACCTGCGGTATTACAAAACGCCATAACCATAAATAATATTTGCTAATATTTTAAAATTTACAAATTTTATATGGATTTATGTACAACGAATGTAAGTTGTAAATGGACATGTACATTTTAAATTAAAAAAATTAAGCAACGAAATATACTTTGTATTTAATAGTATAAGTTAAACATTAAAGCTTATGGAAATTTCAGGTGCACGATGACCTGTGATTAAGATTAAAGCAGAAAACTATAGGAAGTGTAGTTATTTAGGGCTTACTCAGTTTTCGTCACAAAACTTTTATATCAGAAATTTTGTATGTTAAAAATGCCATCGACACGACATTTTTACTTCGTTAATAGGTGGTTTTGTTTGAAATCAAATTTAAAGCGAAAACGGTGGAGGGCAGTGGTTGATGGCACCGAAAAAAATTATCTATAGCTAAAGTTCTGCCTATATTTCTAGGAAATTGCCTTTCGGCTTTTACGGCTTTTATTTATATTTGGAAAAATATATTATTTTACGAATTAAAAATATTTAAATTCACAAATGTATAGAAAAATGAAACCATTAAAAATGTAACATTATTAGATTAAGTTGTATATCAAATCAATGAACTTAGATTGTTAAAGTGTATTTTTTTTCAGTATATTGACCACTTCCACATGGCGACATGTTGTCTCCGCTTCCACAGTGGCTGCTCTGCCTCTGCTCTGCCACTGCTCTACCACTGCTCTGCCGCTGCTCTGCCGCTGCTCTGCCACTGCTCTGCCGTTTTTCTGCCGTTGCTCTGCCGCTGCTCTGCCACTGCTCTGCCGCTGCTCTGCCGTTGCTCTGACGCTGCTCTGGCACTGCTTTGGCGCTGCTCCGCAGAAAACACTTAAAAGGCGAATGATCTTTTGCCTCAGGTCAATTGTTCGAGGATCCTTGAACGAAACAGAAGTGGAAATCGCACGCTGCAGAAACAGCAAACGACGGAATACACAGCAAAGTAAATATCATACAAATTAGCATAAAATTTAATACAGGATACAGGACAAGGATTTTTTGCTTGCTCCATTTAATATATTTTTTTATTTCCAAAAATTTGCTAATTTTTTTGGGCGAGCAATCCGAACTTTGAAACTAACTAAGCGTTGAACCCATTGCAGAATGTCCCTCTATCGGTGGCGGTTCAGTGTCAGCATGTTGGTGGTAGTGCTCCTATTATTGGCGCTAACCACCGAGGATGTGCATGCCAAGAAGAAGACCAAAGGCGGCGGAAGATCCAGTTCCACTTCCAGCAGAAAGACCATTACGCGCACCACTAAAGCTCCCCCGCACTCTGCTCCCTCTGATCCTTCGGCCTCTGCCGAATTTGACCCTGAATTTCCAGTTTACCCTGAATTGCCAGTTGACCCTGAACCTGAAGATGATTATTGGAGGTAATGACTCTGATTCTGGCCTACTGACACAACTGAATGCCCATATCCGCACAAACTATTCCATAAACTAATTGTTTTACATGTACGCGGAGTTCTGCTAGACCTGAAACTAAGAACCCAATAAATGTATAAAATACAAAACAGAGTTATTTATGTTATTTTTAAAAGGGGATATGAATTTAGTTTTATTATACAATTCAGGGATGCATTTCTTCACAAAATTGAATTGGAAATTTTGAAAAGAAATATCATAAAAAAAAACAAATTTATTAATTCACCTCCATCCTCTTTACAGTTTATAATTCTTTGCACTTTCACCGCAATTTATACAAATACCTGCATATAATAATTTCAGTCAAAAGTTTGCATCGCAGTGAAGAAGAAATTTCCGACCCTATTAAGTATATATATTCTTGATCAGCATCACAAGGAGAGTCGATCTAGACAAGTCCGTCTGTCTAGCCGTCCTTTTCAACGCAAACTAATCCCTCAGTTTCAAAGCAATCTGCTTGAATGGCTTTAAAGAAGTTAAGGTGGACTTGGCGAAAACTAGGGATTTTTTTCGGACCTTGGCAAAGGTTTTACGCACACTCTTTTTTGTTTCCACCAAAAAATAAAAATAAAGCTGGGCTCCGGAAGGAACTCAAACTGGGGCGACAGTTTGTATAACTTTTTCCGGCGAGACTTCGGAGATTTCAATGCGGAGCTTAAGTTTCCCTCTTATTCGCCGAACTCCACTCAATAGCAGTTCCATTTTTTTGCGGCCGAAATCAATTTTTTATTAAGGGTCAAGCCTAATGAATTGCACTGCTATATTGATGTCTACCAAAAACCTTAGCTGTAATAACTCAGCAGCTAGGAATTAGGCTGCGCTAGAGATATAATTCTCCTTTTTTTGTGCCACATCCCATGTCGCAGGTATGATTCACATATCCACTATTCATCACTTAAAAAAAGACTTTTGGATTTTCATAGCTTATTTATTCTTATTAAAGTAATGAAAGAAAACTAAAGACAACAATAGAGTTCGTAGAAGTACAGCTTTAACAATTGCTTCGTATGCGGTAGAAGCTTAAATACGTTAATGAACCTATTATATACTTATGTGTCGAAATCATTTCCGAGAAAGATGAGCAGAAAGTCATCAATGTCTTTTTGCATTGAACGTACCTATTAAAACAGAAATCAGACTTATCTATGAAAAAGCACTGTTAACAACACACTGGAAATTACTTTACACATAGTATATCATATTATTTAATATGCTTACATTTTTGTACCCGTTACCCATCGTAAAGAATATTTTATTCTTGGAAAGGTATTCAACAGTTCGAAGTGTATAGTTTCTTGATTGGGACCAATAGCTTATTCAAGCTTACCGTATTAACGCAAAGGACTTTCTTACTAAAACAGCCAGAGAGTTAGGATTTAAATCCTTAATATAGTGATGTTTTGTATTATATTATATATTATATATATTTATTTTGCTTAAATTACATTAAACATTTAGTTTAGAAATTAAATCCAAAAGATGGTCATTGCCCTATTGCTTGTCGAGCCAGTAAAATTGTGCAATGCGTCATTTTCTGGAAAATTATATTTGGAAATTGTTTAGCAGAGTTGGTCGGATAGTCGGTTTTGAGGCTTTGAGAAAAAAATTAGGAATAAGGCATAACAAATTCCTTTATATATTGATAAAAAATGTATTAGAAAATGTTATACAAAATTATAATACAAGCAACATAAAAATAAAACATTTTTTTTTTAATTTCAAAATTAAACAATTTTAAGATTTATAATATAGTCTTTCAATCCGGTCTATTCCGACTTAGATGCCAACAAAAAAAACCAATATGTTAATTTTCAGAAACGTTTGTTATTTACATTACCCTTTACCCTGTTTAATTAATTTTATTAAAAACAAATATATCCTTTTATCACACGAAAAATGGGTATTCTCCCAGACAAGAACAAACACCAGCAACACAATCAACCAAAAGCGCCTCAAAAAAAAATGTTGGCACCCAGAAAAATTAACAATTAACAATAATTTTGTTGAAAACCATGTTTATTTTTTCTATTAATACGTCCAGTCATTTTAATCACAAAAAAGTTTTCTGTTTCCAACTGGACTTACTTTATTCTTTTATTATATGTTTATTTTTTCTTGCGCCAATTCTAAGTGTAAACACTCCAGAGATTCATTTCAGAAACGCAAACAAAAAATGCTAAAATGAAACACCGATGGAAGTATTCGATTTAACTAGGGTATTATCGACAAAATTATTTGTAATTTCATTTATTTGTATTATTTTAATTAATGGCAATCTTGTTCCAATTATTTTTTATATACCATTGATATTGCAGCTATAATTATCTAAAAAAACGGACATTTTGACTCTACAACCTCAAGATATTGAAGATCAAAAATGGAAAAATTAAATTATAAATCTCTACTCTTTATTATTTAAATTATAGAAGAAAAACTGTATTGTCGCAGATTAAATTTTAAATTTCCGCTGATTGGCGAAATATCCCATGACAGCATTAAAATTGTTTTCGAAGTATTATGCGAATATCTCGATGGTTTTTCCTATTAAGAGCCCTTGAGTTAACCAGTCCCACAGTTTTCTTATGTCTTCTTGATAAATCATCAATTTTTGTTATAACTGCAAGGGTATTACAATTTTGGCTTGCCGAAGTTAGCATTCGATCTCGTTTTAGTTGTAACTTTTTCATTAATCTGTTTATATTGTTTCGATAACAACAATAAATATTAATTTTTTTAATTTTAAACATTAGATCGTAGTGATAATAAGGTCAATTAATTTTTGTACAAAGATGGTTAGAGTGGGAACTGATATTTAAAAAAGTTTAGACCGACATCGCAATTAAAATTAAATTGAAATTATAATTAGAAAACCTTTGGCACTTACTTTGTCATATACCATTTTTAAAGTAAACCGGAAAGGTCTTTGAGAAATTTTCAGAAATATCAAAAGACGTTTGAAACTAATATTTCTTAATAAAGTATTATTTAATTAAATAACAACACCATAGCGGAAACCATTTTATATATATATATATTTGTTGAATACGCCACACAAGAATGGACCTTGTTTTCGTGTATTGTCAAAAGAATTCTAAAGAACCCAAAAATGCCGGAAGCGGCTCATATCCGGTCATAGTTAATTAATCACGATGTGTGGTTATAGGAGACACCGTGTCTGTCACGGCTGAGAATCCATAGGTCTGCCGTGTAGCTGAAACCATGGTACTCAAAATTCGTTTTAAGATTTCCAAGTAAAAGGTTAATGCAATAAAGCATATATTCAAGCAAGTCAGCTTGAATCGTTAACAGTTCTTTTGATAATAGAATTCGATGTCGGCCTAGGCGCAGAGATATTTGAGTATTTGAGTTCTTAATTAAAGTTCAGAATTTCCTGGTAAATTTAAGTATATACAATAGATACAGATGCCATTTCCTTTTACACGCAACTTGAAAGATGGGTTGTTAGATGATTCAAAAGATAAATATTTTTGTATATAAGTATATTTATGGTATAAATGAAGATTAAGATTTGATTTTACATTAATTTTACTATTATGGGAAATTAGTTGAAAATAAAAAAAAATATTTTTAAAAAAATGTAAATTTAAATTTTATTTGGTCCGGCCTATTTGTACAACGAATGGACATTGTATGTGTAAATGTCGACCTGTAGAATTCGCACAGCATCTTTTATCTTTTCTTGCAAAATTAGTATGTAGTATACTTTTGGGTGCACGGTGCAACAAAAAATTCCATGTGCAGTCAAAACGATTAATGCAGAAGTATAGTTATGTAGTGTAGTTATTTCGTACTTACTCAGTTATCCTCACAAAACTTTGATATTCGACATTTTGTATGTTGCAAATGCGATCGTCACGTCGTTTTTACTTCGTTAAGAGGAGCTTTTGTTTGAAATCAACTACAAAGAAAAAACGGAAGAAGGCAGTGGTCGATTGCACTGAAAAAAAATGAATCTTAGCTTAAGTTTTGTCTATATTTCTAGAAAATTGCCTTTTATCTGCGGCCTACAAATATTACAATTTAAGTACGGCGTTTTCGCCTTTTATTTATAATTATGAATAATATATCATCTTACGAATGAAATATAATTATATTTAAAAACGTATAGAAAAAGTAACATTATTAGATTAAATTGTATATAAACTTATATTGCTGAAATGTAATTTTTTTCACTATATTCCCCACTTCCGCATGGCGACATGTTGTCTCCGCTTCCACAGTCGCTGCTCTGCAAAAACACTTAAAAGGCGAGCTATCTTCAACCTCAGTTCAGTTGTTCGAGGATTCTTGCGCGAATCAAAAGTGAAAATCGTAATCTGCAAAACATTAAGCCACGGAATACACAGAAAATCAAAGTAAATATCATACAAATCAGCGTTCCATTCATTACATTTAAGGACAATGGTGTTTTGAGTGCTCCATTTAAAATGTTCCACATTTTTTCATTACCAAAAATTTGCAAATTTTTTCGCGGAGATCGTTATTTGATGTTTTTGTAAAGTTTATGCAAGCGATCACAACTTTGAAACTAACTGAGCGTTGAACCCATTCCAGAATGTTCCTCTATCGGTGGCGTTTCAGTGTCGACGTGTTGGTGGTAGTGCTCCTATTATTGGCGCTAACCACCGAGGATGTGCATGCCAAGAAGAATTCCAAAAGCCGCGGAAGCTCGGGTTCCACTTTCAGCAGAAAGACCTTTACGCGCACCACTAAAGCTCCCCCGCGCTCCTATTCGGCTCCTTCGCACCGCTCAGCTCCTTCGCACCGCTCAGCTCCTTCGAACCATGCTCGTCCTGTGCCCCACTCAGTTCCTGCCCACCACTCGATTCCTGCGCACCACTCGAAGTCGGACAACGTGAGCCTGAGCTACGGAGGTGGAAAGGCGAGCAAGGTGTACAATCCGCAGGCGCACACTGCGGCACCCTCGGTTCTCGCCTCGCCAATTGGTTGGAGTGCCCCGGCCCAGCCTCGAGGACCTCCGCCAGTCTATTCCCCTAAGATAAAGCAGCCCCCATCGGTCAACAACCCGGCCACCAAAAAGCACGGCAGGCCGAATATGCATAGCACACCCCGTCCAGCTGGGGGGGCCAGTTCCAGAGGTTCCCACTTCTACGGCGAAGCACACTCCAACACTCGCTACCGCGGTCGGAGCAACTTCACTGGAGGATATGGATCGTCGGGTGGCTATCAGCCCATTAAGGCCACCAATGTCCACAAAGTGCAGTCGAGCTATCCGCGCCAGCAGTTGCCACCCGGAGCCACCTTCCATCCGGCTGGTCAGATCCCGGCTGGAGCCACCTACCATCCGGCGGGGCAGATTCCACCTGGAGCCACGTACCATCCGGCATCTCAGATTTCAGGCGGAGCCTCGTACCACCCGGCTGGCCAGGTGCCCCATGGCGCCACTTACTACCCGACGAGCCATATTCCGGTCGGAGCAACTTACCATCCCCCCGGCAGCCAACCGGCCGGAGGCTCATACTATCCCCAAGGACCCGTGGTCGGAGGAGTGCCGCCTGGCGCCACCTTCTTGCCCGCTGGAGGAGCCCTGCCGGCTGTTTTCCATCCACGTGCCCCTCAAAAGTCCTCTTCAGGCTCGGGACTGGGTGAGTTTAAGTCCACTTCTGAATTAAGATTATCTTTGCTGACTTGTATTCTGTATTGTTTTCAGGCACTGGTCTTATCACTGGAGCCTTGGGTGGTGCCATCCTGGGTCACGCAATCACTCCAACCCAAACCAGCATGGTGGACCACTTGAATTCCTTCTTCAGCAATAATGGAAGTAATGGCAGGAACGAAGGCGGCGACGAGATCACTATTATTGAGAGCGGAGCAGTGCCACCTGCTTTTGCATCTCCTCCAGCTCCTGACTTCCAGGAAGATATTGATGCACCAGTTCCAGGATCTGTGCCCTCTGATCCTTCGGCTCCTGCCCCTGAAACTTCCGTTGACCCTGAGACTCCAGTTGACCCTGAAACTCCAGTTGAAGCTGAACTTGTAGTTGATCCGCATGACCTGTATCCAGCGGATCCCAATGCCCCACCTGCTGGACAGATTATTTGTGTGTCCGTGAAAGTACCACAACCTGATCCGAAGGATCCCACAAAGACGATCGAGGTGGACCAGAACGACTGCTATCAAGAAACAATGTCGGAAACTGATCCTTCGGCCATTGGATGGGACTAACTCGCTCCCTTCAAAGCCCCAAGCCCAAAGCCCTTTGGACTCTTTGGACTCTTTGGACTCATCTCCACTGTGGTGACCCTGATTGTGGCCCACTGTCTCAATTAATGTCCATTTGCGCACAATCTATTCCTCAAAACGATTTTTTATATATATATTATATGTATATGTATACTATTATTCATTATATTTATATCTACTCGGATTTCTGCTAGACCTCGAACAAAGCCCCCGATTAATTTATTAAACTATTAAAGCACAGGTATTTGTGTTAAAAAGGGGGTAAGAGGGTTACGAATTTAGTTTAATTATGCATTTGTTGTATTTGCTAACAAGAAAATATAATCACTTCACCGCATTTTCTACCAATACCTTGGCGTAATTTATGATTTTTAAAATGAGGAAGCAAACTCAAACTGTTATTGCAAAACGACTACATTCAACTTCTAGGGCTGACTGCGGGAGACCTGGGATGACATTCAAGCCAGGTTCCTCCCCGATTGCCACCTCTGCGGTTCTGGAATCATTCCACCGGTCAAGAAGCAACGCATGCAAAAATAAAATATTCACGAAGGAGGCTGATTTTTTACTTTGTTTAGTTTTTTAGTTTTTATAATAAAAACAATAAGGATGTGGTCGAAAATGTATGTCAATTTTGTTGGTTATACAAAAAATGTATTACTTTTAATGGTAGATGAGAATTGTATGCTTACAATGCAAATAGAAGATTGAATACAGGAATACAACTGCAACTCAAAGTAAAGTCGCATATGTCCTACCTCCCATTCTCGCCCTCTTGCGGAAAAACTTGTCAAATAATGTAAGAATCGTGTAATGTAAAAAAACATTTTTGAACAGGAAGTGCGCGAACACATTTCAACAACAGATTATAGATTAGCATTTAAAAAGTTGTTAATTAATAATTTGACCTTCTAATTTAAAAGTGTAGCTTAAATAAATTTTATATTGCCTTAAATCCATATAATATTTTACAACCGTTAATTAATTAAAGTGTAGAGAACAGAAATTATTAGCACATATTTTTTTTATACCCTTCCAGAGGGTATTATAATTTTGGTCAAAAGTGTGCAACGCAGTGAAGGAGACATCTCCGACCCTATGAAGTATATATATTCTTGATCAGGATCGCCTCCTGAGTTGATATAAACATGTCCGTCTGTCCGTCTGTCTGTCCGTCTGTCTGTCCGTCTGTCTGTCCGTCTGTCTGTCCGTCTGTCTGTCCGTCTGTCTGTCCGTCTGTCTGTTTCTACGCAAACTAGTCTCTCAGTTTTAAAGCTTTCGAATTGAAACTTTGCACACACCCTTCTTTCCTTTGCACGCAGTATATAAGTCGGAACGGCCGGGATCGGCCGACTATATCCTATAGCTGCCATATAACTTTGGTGTTTGTAAAGTTCGAAAATTGGGATTTTCTATGGGTTTTATTTTTAGCCAATCAACCCGACGTCCCAAATTTCATAAGGATCGGCTGACTATATCCTATTGCTGCCATATAACGATAGGAAATACCATTAATTTGGTGTTTTTAAAGTTAGGAATTTGGGATTTTCTATCGGTTTTATTATTTTTTTTGGCCAATCAATACGATCTACCAAATTTTATTGGGGTCGTCCGACTATATCCTATAGCTGCCATATAACTGAACGATTGAAAATGCCATAACTTTGGTGTTTTTAAAGTTAGGAAGTTATTATGAGTAAGTTTTTATGAGTATTAAGAATGCATCATATGAATAATTTTGGAGAATATTATTTACAGAATATTCGGCTCCGCCCGAAGTTAAATTTTTGAAGGGCCTTGATACGCTTGTACCAGGCATTATGTGACATATATTATAATTTTTTAATAAAATAAGACTGTTTAAATCTATACTAATAAGTCCTGAAAGTTTCTTTTCAATCAAATATTTCTTTCCTTCCTTCTAAAGCAGGCTTCCCCTTTATCTCCTCAAATATATAATTTTATATTTGTTCAACTTAAAGTGTGCAAATTATTAATATGCACTTTTATATTCTACCTATCAACAAATTGCCTGTCTAGTTTAAATACTCAAATATTTCTAACAGAGTCTTTTTTTGTACCTCTCTCCCTCTCTTCCATCAACACACTTTCTACTTTAAAATCACTTAGGATATCGAAATTCCGTTTTCGTATACAGGGCGTTTTTCAGGTATAGAAAAAGTACATGTGTTTTTTTTTACCAAAATGTGGGATACAGAATAAATGCACTGGGAAACTACTTGCGTAAATACCAAAAATCCCATGTAATAATAGATCGAATGCATTAGTTGTAGCTAATTATATATTTTAGAAATCTTATGTAGAAATCATAATTAAATTGAGTTTTGCTGAAAGAAAAATAATACATTTGGGCACTCAGACAGGTTATTTAAAAATGGCCAGTACTTTTGTTGAAAACCTTTTTTTTTAATATCAAATAACAAAAAATATTTATGATGGAGTTATTCAGTTTTATTATTAAATGTGAATTTACGCAAATTCTAAGCGTAAGCACTTATAATTCCAGTAAGTAGGATTTTATTTAAAAAATTCATTAATTTCCTTATGAAATAAATACAGTTATATTTAACAAAAAATAAAACCATTATATATTTAGCATTATATAATTCCGTTTTAATGTCAGCAATTTCATTATTGACTATTTTTGTACTACGTAAATCTTAAGTCAATAAATTTAGTTTGTGATTGCATAAATTTTTGACGTATACTGACCACTGTCCGATAGCAACATGTTGCTTTCGATCCCTCATTTGCTGCTCTTCTGTGCCGCTGCTCTGCTCGCCGTTTTCCGCTCCAGAGGAACACGTTAAAGGCGAGCGATTTTGTATTTCAGGTCAGTTGTTCGAGGATCCTTTCACGAAACAAATCTGAAAATCGCAAGCTGAAAAACAGCAAACGACGGAAATCACAGCAAACTAACGTAAATACCAAATAAATTAGCGTTACATTTATTTAATTTAGAGACGATGGTGTTTTGCGTGCTTCATTTAATATATTTTATACTATGTTTGTAACTTGATGTTTGTGTAAAGTTTACAATAGATCATGGTTAAGCAGAGTCGCAAATGAGTCTTAAAAAACAATATAAATGCAAGCAATCCGAACGTTGTGAGTAAATGAGCATTGAACTCATTCCAGAATGATCATTTCCCCGAGGCGGCTCAGTGGCTGCCTGTTGGTGGTCGTGCTCCTAGTATTGGCGCTAACCACCGAGGACGTGCATGCCAGGCAGAGGCTCACTACTGGCGGCAGAACCCGTCCCCGCCCCGGAAAAATGATCTATAAACCTCCACTGCGGAAGCCCAGACCCAGTCCCAGACCCAGAAGTCTCCCCTCCGGCAAACCGACCTTCAAGCCGGCACCAACTAGCTACCCGGGCACCCGTCCAACCGCGCGGCCCAGACCCAAAAGTCTCCCCTCCAGCCCTCCGACCCTCAAGCCGACACTATTTAGTGCTGGATCGTCGGATGACTATCATCCCATTAAGGACACCAAATCCCATCCAACCGCGCGGCCCACCGGAGAAGCGCTGACGGCAGAAGCTGTTTTCCATCCACAAGCGCCGCGAGAATGGTTGAGAATGGGTGAGTTTAAATGCACTTTTGAATTAAGATTAACTTTGCTGACTTGTATTCTGTATTTTTTACAGACACTGTTCTCAATGCTACAGCTTTGGCTGCCGACATTCTGGTTCACGGCCGCACTCTATTGAATAGTTTATCCTCCGGCGGTGGAGGAAGTGGTGGTAGCGGCAAGGGACAACCTGGAGGGAGCCAGGCAGCGGATAATCCCTCGCTGCCCGTGCCGCCTGTTTACGCGGCTCCTCCTGCTCCTGGCCTCCAAGATCTTCCTGTACCACCAGTTCCACGAGCTGTTGTCCCTGGAACTCCAGTTGCCCCTGCAACTCTAAATGCCACTGCAATTCTAATTGCCACTGGAACTCCTGTTGCCGCTGGAACTTTAGTTACCACTGGAACTCCAGTTGCACCGGCTGTCCCGAATCCAGCTAGTCAAAATGCCCCAGTTCCTAATGCACCTGGCGCTCCCGCTGATCCCAATGCCCCACCTGCTGTACAGATTATTTGTGTGCCCGTGAAAGTACCACAACCAGATCCGAAGGATCCCACCAAGACGATCGAAACTGCTCCTCCGGCCAATAAAAACGCACTCTTTGAGTGGCCTGTGCCCGCTCCGATTTCTGGCCCCAGAGCGGTCAGTCAGCCGAATGTCATAAAGATGCCAGGACTCACCCAGACTAGACTTTCCGCTGATGCACACAATGTGGCTGCGCCAACCTTCGGACACTTCAGCCTCATCTCCACTGTGGTGACCCTGATTGTAACCTTCTGTCTCCACTGAACGCTCACCTCTATTCAATCATTTCCTCAATCGAGGCCATTGACAACCAGAAAGCTTTAAGTAATTTATTGCCTTTCTGCGAAACACGAGATTCAAATAAACTTATAAATCTAGACGCAAAGAATATATTTTTATTTATTTTGTAAAAAAACGATTTTTTGATATTTACTCGTAGTTCTGCTAGACCTCAACCTACGCCAGCAATAAATGCCTATTACTATTAAAACACGCTTACTCATGTTTTTTTTTTATAAGAGGTAAAAGGGTTATGAATTTCCGTGTTTGTTGCGATTTGTAACATCGTTGTATTAACAAAGTTAGTTTAAATTTTATATATTTTACTTTGTAAATAAACAAAAAAAAAATATTACCTTTTACTGTTATACTCCACTGTACTATTTTTACCGTTTATCATGTGACTTTGAAAAAATATCATAAATAAAAATTAAGTCAGTAAGTAAATAAGAAATCTTTTAATTATTGCCTAATCAAAAATAAACGATTTTGAACAGCGCCTAATTTAGTATATCGTCATCAGCCCTATAAAAGTATCGATAAGTCCCTTTTGGTAGTGTTACCAGACATATAATTATAGGCAGGCGAAATAGAGTCGTACTCCTGAGCAGAACGTGTTAAAACGCTTATAGTTACAATTTAATATGTAATATATATTCAACCTAATTAGATTCAACCTAATACACCACTCGAAAAGCTACCCTTTACACTTGGAAATTAATTACATGAAAAAGGTTCGAAAATTGGATCAACGTTAAATTGAAAAATTTGAATGCAGTTTTTAGAGAATCCAATTACAAAGCTTTAGAGGTATGTTAATTTGGAATCGGATAAAATTTGGTAAAACTATGGACTTCGGAAGCCCAGTTGTGGGCCACCTTTTAACAACACATCGGAAACATGGAAATAAATGACATAAATATGGGTCAAAAATTGGATCAACGTTAAATTGAAAATTTTGAATGCAAATTTTTAGAGAATTGAATTACAAATCTTTAGAGGTATGCCACTTTGGAATCGCATAAAATTTGGTAAAATTATGGACTTCGGAAGTCCAGTTGTGGGTCACCTTTTAACAACACATCGGAAACTTGGAAATAAATGGTATGGGAGCTCTATGAAATTTGGTGGGTCGGATTAATTTGCCAAATATAAAACCAATAGAAAATCCCAACTTCCTAACTTTAGAAACACTAAAGTTATGGCATTTCCGATCAATCAGTTTTATGGCAGCTATAGGATATAGTCGGCCGATCTCGGCCGGTTTGACTTATATACTGCGTGCAAAGGAAAGAAGGGTGTGTGCAAAGTTTCAATTCGATATCTTTAAAACTGAGAGACTAGTTCGCTTAGAAACAAACAGACGGACAGACGGACATGCTTATATCAACTCAGGAGGTGATCCTGATCAAGAATATATATACTTCATAGGGTGGGAAATATCTTTTTCACTGCGTTGCACTTCAAAATTATAATACCCTCTGCAAGGGTATAAAAAGTGCTTAAGAGACTAAAAGCAATGTCAGAAAACAAATTTTTTGCATTTTTTGAATGCACAACATCTCGAGAATATTGTGTTAAAATTTTAGATCGATCCAAGTAAAACTTCCGAACTTATGGGCAGTTGAGCGTAGGTTTTATATTCAATTTTTGTGTGTCCTAAACATTAAAACGCTCTCCTGAAAAGTTGCCATTTCAAAGTCGGTGTACACGATCCTGCAAAATCTATCGGGCGGATCGTTTTAGATTTGGCACAGTATTTCTCTACTAAATTCTTTGGGTAACGCTGTCGAGTTTTTTTTTTTATTTACTATTTTTAGAGCAACAAATGTATCGACCATTTGCGCGAAAATCGGGGTTTTTGAAATTCAAATGTATTAAAAAATCGAAAAAAAATAAAAACTCGACAGCATTACTTGAGGAATCTTGTCCTTTAACTAATGCAATTTGATTTTTTCATTCGTATCGCCAATAAAAATTTTTTAAAAATTACCGATTTTGCACCGAATTAACTTTATCAATAAATTTATTTTGTGGCAGTTTATCAAATTTTTCAGTGTACTGACCACTGTCTAATGTCAAAATGTTGCCTAGAGCACATTTACTTCTCTGCCGCTGCTCTGCTCGAAGTCCGCTCTTGAGGAAAAAGCAAATCGCGAGCGATTTTTGTTCAGTTGTTCGAGAAACTTTGTACGAAACAAAGGCGAACATCACCTTAATATCACTGTGACTAACTAAACGTTGAACCCATTTCAGAATGTCCCTTTACCCGAGGCGGCTCAGTGGCAGCCTGTTGGTGGTAGTGCTCCTAGTATTGGCGCTAACCACAGAGGATGTGCATGCCAAGTGGAAGCCCAGTAACAGCAGGACCTCATCCCCATCCCATTCAGCTCCTTCCTACCATGCGCCACCTGGATCTGTGACCACCAGTGATGAGGGGTCTGGCAACACGGGGAAAGTACCACAACCAGATCAAAAGGATCCCACCAAGACGACCGAGGAGGACCAGATTCCCCTTTCTTCAGAACCACCGCCAGAAACTGCTCTTCAGGCCAATGGAACCGCACCCGTTGAGGAGCCTGTGCCCGCTCCGATTTCTGGCACTGGAACGGTCCAACTACCTCCCTTCGATGCCACAACGCCCTTAACCATTCCCGAGGGATCTTCAGTTGGCCCTAGAACACCAGTTAGTCCTGGGAATCCAGTTGCGCCGGCTGTCCCGAATCCAGCGGATCCCAATGCCCCAGTTCCTCCTGCACCTGGCGCTGATCCGAATGCCCCACCTGCTGTAAAGATTATTTGTGAGCCCGTGAAAGTACCACAACCTGATCCGAAGGATCCCACCAAGACGATCGAGGGGGAACAGTTCGTCTGCTATGAAGCAACAACGCCGGAAACTGCTCTTCAGGCCAATGGAACCACACCCGTTGAGGAGCCTGTGCCCGCTCCGATTTCTGGCACTGGAACGGTCCAACTACCGCCCTTCGATGCCACAACGCCCTTAACCATTCCCGAGGGATCTTCAGTTGGCCCTAGAACACCAGTTAGTCCTGGGACTCCAGTTGCGTCGGCTGTCCCGAATCCAGCGGATCCCAATGCCCCAGTTCCTCCTGCACCTGGAGCCCCCGCTGATCCCAATGCCCCTCCTGCTGGACTGATTATTTGTGAGCCCGTGAAAGTATCACAACCAGATCCTAAGGATCCCACCAAGACGATCGAGGGGGAACATATCGCCTGCTATCAAGCAACAACCCCGGAAACTGATCCTCAGGCCAATAGAATCAGACCCTTTGTGAGGCCTGTGCCGGCTCCGATTTTTGGCCCTTTAGCTCCCTTCAAACCCACAACGCCCTTAACCATTACTGAGGGATCTGTGCCGTTAGCTCCCGGCAGTCAGCCGAATGCACAAAATGTGGCAGCGTTTACCTCCGAACACTTCAGCCTCATCTCGACTGTGGTGACCCTGATTGTGGCTTACTGTCTCGACTGAACGTCCATCTCCACTCCAATCATTTCTCAATCAAGAACGCAGTGTCATTGGCAACCGGAAAGCTATAGCTAATTTATTTATAAATGTTCTCCGAGTTCTGCTAAACCTCGAACTAAGCCACCAATAATTGTATAAACTATTAAAAGACGATTATTTATATTAATTTTCAGAAGGGGTAAGATGCGGTAGCTTGTGCATATATGATTATGGATTTAATTGTCATGGTTATCAATGAAGGGCTAACAAATGTAACCTCGTAATATAAACAGAGATATTTCGCCGGATTCGAAAAAATAGAAAATGTTCGTAAATAGGCAGGCTGACAAACAAAATGTTGATAAGAAAAAGAAACTAAATGAAAGATCGAAATAATAAAACAATCAAGAACGGAAGCACTCATCGGCAGGTCGAAGTTTATAAACCCTTGCAGTTACAAAACAAGAGAGAACGCTATAGTCGAGTGCCTCGACTATTAGATACTCAGCTAAACAACTTAATATAAATATGCCCTTTTGTATGTTTTTCGCCGCTCGAATTAGCTCCCGATTTTTATGTTAAAATCTGTACCCAGGAAACACCTCCAATTTGGCTAACTTGATTTGATTTGCATAGTTCTTGGTATATAGTTCGGTATTGACAAATGAAAGCCATCGCAATTTCCTTTAATAGAAATCCTTATCGAGAATTAACGTTGACTCTGTTGAGCAACTTGGCCAGCTGTTCCAAAGTAATCCGTTAGATGGCGCTATTGTCCCATGAAAGGCGGAAATGTAGGCGCTAGCCAGGCTTAAGCGTTTGATGGGTTTTTGGGCGTTGGAGTGGGCGTGGCAAACTTTTATTTGGCCAATCGATAGGTATTGACGAAACAAATACATATCAAAAAAAATTTTCATAATAGCATCAAAACTGTGGCCACAGCTTGTGGCTTGTGGGCGTCAGAGGGGGCGTGGCACCATTTTGAAACAAACTTGCGCTGCGTAGGAACTCCTAGAATCTGCATGCAAAATGCCAATCTTCTAGCTTTTATAGTTTCCGAGATCTCAGCGTTCATACGGACAGACAGACGGACAGACGGACAGACGGACATGGCTAGATCGACTCGGCTAGTGATCCTGAACAAGAATATATATACTTTATAGGGTCGGAAACGCTTCCTTCTACCTGTTACATACTTTTGCACGAATACAATATACCCTTTTACTCTACAAGTAACGGGTATAAAAATGTTGTGTTTCATTAAACTACCATATTTTGGATGTATGCTTAAGAACAACGAAATTATATAGATCTTTTGATATATATAAATATAATTGTTTGACTTTCATAAAATGAAAAATGTAGTTCTTAAATCGTAAAAATTACTAATCGGACTAAATGCGTATATGTTTAAAAATAATAAAGTTCAATTTATTTAAAGTTATTTTTTAGTTAGCCGACAAATATGATATAGTCAAATATAATATAGTCGGCCGATCCAGTCCGTACCAATTTAAATGCTGTTATCAATAGAATGAACACCCTTGGCATAGTTTCTCCTAGATCCTTTTGACTGAAATTATTATCGTCTGCAATGGTATACTACTTATTTTCTTTATTAAACAAAAAAGACAATTTAACTAGGCACATTGGTAAATTTGACCAAATTTTTGAGCAAATTCTCTTGGGTATAGGTAGTAAGCTACTACTTAGTACCTGTAATAAACATATCCACTATTCAACACCTAAAAAAGGTTATGGATTTTCGTAGCTCCTTAAAAATGCGATAGGTGACCAAGTTGCCGCCAGCTTACATAAAAGGAGGCGGAGCCACAGGCTCGTGGTGTGATCCTAGTTCCGGCTTACAGTGAGTTGAAATCCTAATTCAAACATATGTGCTCATTCAAATAAGTGGCTGGTTCAGCTTTGGCAAGGGACAAACTGGTCGAGGCCCAACGCTTCGCCAAGCTTGCCAATCGCTCCAACGTGAGTGTCGAGGATCTGGAGATGGCGGACCTGGAGCGGACCGTGGAGCTCAGGAGGAGACCTCGCCAGCAGTCGCTGAAGTCCCTGCTTCCCGGCCAGGCATTTTTGCCCACGCCGGGTCTGAACCACGGTCTACTGCTGCCCACCTTCCGCCACTGCCAGGTGGGCATGACGGCCGAGCTGAAGGGCAAGGGCACTGAGCCCCAGCCGAACCCGAGGATGGGACTGCCCTCCAATCCGGTCGCACCTGTCCCTGCGGTCTTGGCTCTGAATGGCTCTAACTCCCATTTGATGTCCCCCGCGGGTCGACCCGCTCCCCTTTCCAAGTCTCGGCCAGGTGGCTCCCATTCGACTGTTCCGGGCATCAGTTCCACCTCCCCAGTGGTGGCCCCAACTCCTGGAGCTCGACCCCGTACTCATCCTCCAGCCAGGGTCCATTCAACTTCTAGGGCTGTCAGCGGGAGATCTGGGATGACATTCAAGCCAGGTTCCTCCCCTTTGCAACGCAATAAAAAACAAGAGAGAACGCTATAGTCGGGTGCCCCGACTATCAGACACCCGTTACTCAGGTAAAAGGAGTGCGAGGGAGATGGAGATAGAAACTTTGAGCACGCATAACTTTTTAACGAATGGTCCGATTTGAAAAATTTCTTCTACATTTCGATAGGTATTGATAAACACAATAAAACTGCATTTTTACTTTTCCGAAATATTTAAATTTATATTTAAATAAAATCGTATATAAGCGATTGTGGGCGTTAAAGGGGGCGTGGCACCTTTTTGAAACAAACTTGCGCTGCGTAGGAACTCCTAAAATCTGCATGCAGAATGCCAATCTTCTAGCTTTTATAGTTTCCGAGATCTCAGCGTTCATACGGACGGACAGACGGACAGACGGACAGACGGACAGACGGACATGGCTATATCGACTCGGCTAGTGATCCTGAACAAGAATATATATACTTTATAGGGTCGGAAACGCTTCCTTCTACCTGTTACATACTTTTGCACGAATACAATATACCCTTTTACTCTACGAGTAACGGGTATAATAAAATAAGTGAGGAAAGCGCTTTTTTCCATTTTATAAAACAACAACAAAGTTTGGCGATAAAATAAATGTTCTAGTTCCACATTTTTCAAAACTAAAAAAAAACCGCATTGCGGGTTCAAAAGCATTATTTTTGAGTAATTTAATAGAACTTAGCTCATAATTATTTTTTTTTCGATGAATACAAATAAAACTGAAAATTAATAATGAAAGAAATAAAAACTAAAAAAAAAAATGAATATTAATGACCTTCTTATCAAATTGTACTTTTCCAAATCGATTCTTTCACTGAAAACAAACATGAGTCTTATCCGCAAATTTTGAGGCGGCAGCCTGTGCCTATTTGATTATGAAATTAATTGTCATGGCTATTAAAAATTAACGGCTAATTATTATTAAAAATGTTCGTAGCAAGGCAGGCTGACGAAGAAAAAAAACCAATGAAAGTTCGAAAAAATAAAACAATCAAAAACGGAATCGGCAAGCCGAAGTTTATGTACCCTTGCAGGTACAAAGTTCCAGTGGATCCCACTACTACGGAGGAGCAAGCTCCAACACTGGCTACCGCAGTCGCAGCAACTCTGTACTTTTGCAGGCACTGGTCTCATTGCTGGAGCCTTGGGTGGTGCCATCCTGGGTCACGCCCTCACTCCGACCCAAACCCGTGTGGTGGACCATTGGAATTCCTACTCCGGCGGTGGAGGAGGTGGTGGCGGTGGCGGCGGCGACGGCGACGACAAGATCATAAATATCAACAACGGCCCACCTGGATCTGTGACCACCAGTGATGTGGGTTCTGGCACTACGGTGATAAATACTGGAGGAACCCAGGCTAATCCCTCGCTGCCAGTGCCACCTATTTACGCGGCTCCTCCTGCTCCTGGCGTCCAAGCTCCTCCTGTTTCACCAGTTCCAGGCCATCGGCGCCAGGCCCCTTAAGCTCCAGCCCTTGGAAGTAGAGCTCCAGTTGCAACGGCTGTCCCCAATCCAGCGAATGCCAATGCCCCAGTTCCTCCTGCACCTGGCGCCTCTGCTGACCCCGTTAATGTACCACAACCAGATATGAAGGAAAGTGCTCATCCGGCCAATAGAATCGCAACCGTTGGGGGGCTTGCGAAGCGTTTCAACTACCTGCCTTCGAGGCCACAACGCCCTGGATCTTTCCCGAAAGACTTGAGCCGTTGGCTCCAATAATCCCCGGCAGCCAAGCTAGGCTGCCCGCTAAGTCCAGCTTGAAAGATGCACACGTAATTTAATGAAAATGTTTAAAAATATAAAACTTACCTACATTCCCCACCATACATTTTTTATATACATTTTACCTCTACATCCCCATATATATGTTTAAGCTAATTAGAATGATAGTTGTTAGATGTTATGTCAAATCTACACTTAAAAGTTTTGCCTTGAGGAGCTCATTAACGGAGATAGGCATACGTTTTATAAATTTGTAGGATTAATTTATGCTTAAAAATACATTTTGTAACATTTTGTAAAATGGGGTAATTGTAGACGGTGGTTTTCAGTTGTGTAAAATGTAGTATACTTTTTGGATCAGCATACTTTTTGCAGCATAACAGCTGCTGTTACAAAGCTGTTAGCAGCCTAGTCCGTCCTTGTCCCATAGCCCTTTTGAGTCCCATGGAGATCCTAATATTTCTTTTAGCACGCAAATTAATATGCGGGTAATAAGTGCAATCAATATCATTAGTTGCCATCGAAATTAGATTATATTTTATGCAAAGCAGTTATTGTATGTATGGGTCGAATGTTGGATTAACTTGATTTGTTGTTAATAGCCGACGAGCCACAAGCCCGAAAATTATTCGCTTGCGCTGGAATTTGTCTGAAGTACAAATTTCTCAGTGTAGCCATCTATTACAAGTATACTATTACCGAGTGTTCCGACTACATTTATTCACATTACTTGTATTTTAATCGAAAACAAACCAACCTTAAAAACTTAGATGTGGATAGCAATGCGACGAATATATTGTTTTGAATTACAATTATAATTTTATATTATAAATATAGTGATATATAAGTATACAATAGTTAAACTTTTCACCTTATCATTAAAATATATTTGCAGTTGATCAATAGACTTTACATACGTTTGTAAGCCGGGTTGAAAAGTATTTCAGGGTTACGAATACAAGCATGTTTAACATTTAAGTTAATATGTAAACGCTATTTTCAATGCAATGCGAATCATTCAATAATATATTGATTTACCTGTATATTTAATACTGATCAAAAAAGAATCAAAAATTGTCCCCTTACCCTGTTGCATATATTTTAATAATAACAATATACCCTTTTACCACTCGGGTAATGGGTATTCTCGAAAACAAAAACAAAGTAGAGACACGGGCTCAAAACACACGAACAAAAGCGTGCGATGATCTAACGAGAGCAATGAAGCTCACTTGGCACTCATTAAATCCCCAACACCTACAATCAAAACCGCCGCAGAAGAAAAAATAAAACAAGAAAGAAGCAAGCCGACGTTTATATACCCTTGCAGCTGTTACAAAAATTACGTTTAATTAATTACATTATTTATTTGATTTTTACCTTTATGCTTAAAAATAAACGAAGCTAAACCAGTTTTTCTTATTTTATATATTTTTGTATTTACTAAAATAAATAAAAATAAATCAAATAACTTGAATCAAGTTTAACTCCTCAAATATATAATTGTATATTAGTTCAATATTATTAAACATTCTCAAATATGTATTTCTAAAAGAGACTTTCTCTGCCCCTCTCTCCCTTTCTTCCATCAAGAGGGTTTCCATTTTAAAATCACTTAGGATATCGAAATTCCGTTATCTTATCCTTGCGTATACAAGCACGATTTTGTGGGTATATAAGAAGTACATGTGTTTTTTCATGACCAAAATAGAACAAATACACTGAACGCCTTGGGGAAATCCATTACATGCGTAAATCTATTTTGAACCACCCATAAAATAAAAGTGCCAATCCATCGGCTGTAAATCCTATGTAAAAATCGTAAATAAATTGAGTTTTGCTGAAAGAAAAAGATTAATATTATGGGCACTCAGATTCAGATAGGTTAATTCAAAATTACCAATTTTGTTGAAATCCTGGTTTTTTAATATCTTAAATCCTTTAAATAACAAAAAATGTTTCTGTTGCACTTATTCAGTTAAGGTATTATATGTTTATTTATTCATATTATCTCACGCAAATTCTAAGCGTAAGTAAGCACTTTAATTCCAGCAATTAGGTCTTTACAACAGCACAAAGATAAAAGGGCTACACGGGAGATTCCCATCGTAGGCGCACACAAAAAATGCTACAATGAAATAAAAACATTAAAAAAGTGCCCAAGAGACAATGAAGCTCCGTCAGAAACAAACATTTAATATAAGGAGAGAACATTGGACGTCAGTGGTCGATTGCACAGAAAAAAAATACCTATGGCTAAAGTGAGGCCAACAAATGATAAAACTTAAATATGAGAATAATGTTATTTAACCTTATATTTTTATTTCAAAAATGCATTTATATTCCTATGATTCAAATAAAATTATTTTAAAAATGCTAAAGTGAGGCCTACAAATGATAAAACTTAAATATGAAAATAATGTTATTTTAATTTCAAAAATGCATTTATTTTCTCATGAATCAAATAAAATTATATTTAAAAATGCAAACAAAAAATAAAACCATTTAATCTTTAGCATTATAAAACTCTTTTTAATATCAGCACTTTCATTTATTGTCTATCATTTTTGTACAAGGTAAATTTAAAATTAATAAATTTTGTTTGAGGAAGTGCATAAATTTTTTCAGTGTACTGACCACTGTCTAATGTCAACATCTTGCCTTCGCTCCCACATTTGCTGCTCTGCCGCTGCTCTGCTCGCAATACGCTCCAGAGGAATACGCGAAACGCGAGCGATTTTTGTTCAGTTGTTCGAGAAACTTTGCACGAAACAAACGCGAAAATCGCACGCGGCAGAAACAGCAAACGACGGAATACACAGCAAACCAAAGTAAATATCAAAAAAATTGTTTTTTACATTTATTGCATTCAAAGACGAAGGTGTTTTGAATTCAGCATTTCAAATATTGAAACTGTTTTCAATTCACATAACTATTGACGTAAGGGACGAGCATAAATTTCATTAATTAAAACACTAATTGCGATGCCTGCTCTTTGTTGTTGTTGGTTGCTTTTAATTCTTTTTTTTGCATTGCTTGCCCGAATGGAAGGTCATTTTAAAACAAAACAAAAAAAAGCATTTTGTTTATGGAACCGCGATCATATATGTATGTATATATAAAAGAAGCCAGGCATATTTAAAGACTATTCCCCATCAAAATCAATTTGAGGTCCCTTTACCTCCCTCTGCTAAGGCACTTAAAATTTATTTCGAATTTGAATATGCCAGCAAATGTGTTTATGGGTTTATTGCATTGTGTATCTCTTAGGTTCTGAAATATCCAGAGATATTTTATTTTATGCACCTAACAGGTTGGTTTACAATTAGAAAAACCCAGTTCGTTTTGACGTTGATTGAACATTTGCAGTAGTCAAGGGAATACATTTGAAAAGGCGCGAAATTATTTATTTTACTCAACAAAAATATATGCATAGTTGCATTGAAGTGTAACAAAAAAGACTTGAATAGAGATTTAACCATAAATACTGGAAATTAATAAAAAAAAATAATTCAGAATGTAAGCTTTTCACACAGTACACATTTGTAGTAAATTTATTCAATGTTTTTAATATAGAGTGAAAATATAATAAGACTCTGTTACTAAACAGTATTAGATCATCCATAATAGCCAGTGGAAACAGCTGCTACATCTCATTAGATATATGGCTTAAAAATTTACATGAATAAATTTAGTTTTAGGACCAGCTGACTAAATAGCAAATAATAACAATTCGTGCCAAAACGGTCTTCAAGAGTCACCCACACAAAAACCCACATAAATAACCGGCTTTTGACGCCCAATTAACTTTTATTTAAGTACCTTTTGTCTTTATTATATAATGTAAGTCTTGTGCAAATAAAGCTCTCTCCAAGGCTGACCAAAGATGTGAATCATTTATTACTGAAAGACTTATTTGTATTGAAATCAAACCAGTGGTAATCTTTAAGCGCTTTGACATCTAACCTTAGTTTAGCGATAAGCATATGATTTCTAGAACGAGTCTCTCTGTGATTATGGTGCCCCAGCCGACACTCGTGTAATTCGTAGAAATCGAAAGACACTGGGTAAACACACATGAGGTTAACAGCTTCGTGTTAGAGCATTTCCCCATTGACGTCATAGCTGCGCATGCGTTGCAGTTCAGCGGCTTTATGAGTCATCAAACGAGTATATCACGTTTTCATCATCGCTTGCAGTCTACATCAAGTGCATGTGTCGGTCCCAAACAAAAGTCTGACTTCAATTGTAGTTGAACCGGTTTGTTTAAACAAAACAATGCAAATCTGCGGCTTATTTACACGGAGTTCGAAAGAATTTTGTTAACTAAACAATTAAAGTTATCGAATTGATCTGCTTCAAATTCCTTTTCCTAACAAAATTCTGCTTTATAATCGTGTGCTAATCTTAATCAAAAATAACAAAGCGGGGATTTCTTGTATATTATAAAAGCGACTTGATTATAAAATTAAAGTAATAACATTTTAATCTCAATAGAACGTTTCTAGTACAAATTATAATAATTTTGATAATAAAATTCATATAGTCAGAATTATAACAATTTAAATAATAAATTAAATTAATACGTTTTTAATCTTAATATTGACTTAATACTAATAGTCCGATTTAAAACTGTTTACTAATTCGAAAGCACTTTAATATGTTGTTTCACCATTTATTAACAAGAGTGGATGCTTTTTATTAAGATATAAATACGTCAAACAAGTTTTAATACGCAGCTATTTAAAATAAATGTTAAAAAATAGAAATGTATTTATTTTCTGGTTTTTGTATGAATCAATAAAAATATATTATATTTTTTCGAAATCGAATTGTATGGTTATCAGAATTAAAGCGTACGACGTTTCTCGACACTTTTAATTTGCGATTCATTTTTGTTCAAGTTTCTTTCTCCTTCTGGCGTAATAATAAGCACATCCGTTAGCCTCGTAACCCGCAGACTTGACCTCCGAATTTGTGTGTTTATAGTTCTGGAACCCAGTCTGGGTGTGTTTGGGAAAAGTCAATGGAGTGTAGCCACGCGACAAGCCGTCCAAATCAGCAAGTTAATTATCATTAGGCGGCCGCCCAAGACACGCATATCGCGCTTCTAATTTGGGCAAATAAAAGAGAGGCAGGCCATTCTAAACCTCCTGTAAATTCGGCAATCAGGGCATGACAACGCCTCATTCATGAATAGTTCAAGTGGTTTGGAAAATTTTCAGAACTGTATACAAAAATGCGGCTTCAATAATACCTCTTAAATGTGAGCAATCTAGAAAGCCACCGGGAAATATAATTTATTTATTATTAGCGTAAATTGAATCTATTGTTTTTTTACAAAAACGTAAAAATAAAGCCATGACGGCTGATGATGACTGACAATGGGGAATAAGGTGAGGGTGCTTTAGGGGAATACATAAAAATAAACCTAAGCGATATCTGCAGAAGTCGAAACATTCATACCCTCTGTGTCATTTGAGGCTTTGTAAAGGTATACTAAAAATATATACCCTTTCTAAAGAAAAAAGAGCAATTATAACACTTCTAAAGGGTTTAGTTTTGTAATCCGATAATTCTTAAAATCTATTGCAGGAATATATTGTTATCGAACGAGATTATTTTAAGTTCTAACTTGTAGTTTTAATAGCAGGAATATGGTTCTGCCCGTCCTATATTCCCAAGACTACATTGGATATGGGAATATCCTTTATTTTATAGAGTTTGATTAGCAAACGAATTGTAAATGTTGTTTGTTGAGATCAGAAACTTTCTGTGACCTTAATTAACTCAAACTGTTGTTTATGTATAACTTGACAGCAAAGTCGAAAACAGACTTTATCATGACTGACACATAAGTCTTTAAAAAACCATAATAAATGCAAATAATCCGAATTGATATCACTGTGAGTAACTGAACGTTATATCTATTTCAGAATGTCCCTTTACCCGAGGCGGCTCAGTGGCAGCCTGTTGGTGGTAGTGCTCCTAGTATTGGCGCTAACCACCGAGGATGTGCATGCCAAGTGGAAGTCCAGTGGCGGCAGAAGCCGCGGTGGCTCCAGTTCCAGTTCCGGCAGAAGGACCTCATCCCCGTCCTATTCAGCTCCTTCGTACCACGTACCATCTTACCACGCTCCTTCCTACCACGCTCCTTCCTACCATGCGCCACCTGCACACCACTCAGTTCCTGCGCACCACTCAAACTCGGAAAACACGAGGCTGAGCTACGGCGGTGGAACCCATACGCAGCCGGCCAAGGTGGCCAGTCCGCAGACGCACAGTGCGGCGCCCTCGGCCCCCGCCTCCCCAATTGGCTGGAATGTCCCGGCCAAGCCCCAAGGACCTCCGCCGGCCTACTCCCACTCGAACCCCGTGGGTGGTGCTCACACCAACATCAACGAGCGTCCGCCAGCCTACAATCCGGCCTACAAGCCGGCACCACCTAGTTATCCGGCGGCCACCCAGACGCACGGCAGCCCGAGTCTGCAGAGCCCATCCCGTCCAGCCAGTCCAAGTTCCAGTGGATCCCACTACTACGGAGGAGCAAGCTCCAACACTGGCTACCGCGGTCGCAGCAACTCCACGGGAGGATATGGATCGTCGGGTGGCTATCAGCCAATCACTGCCACCAATGCCCACAACGTGCAGTCGAGCTATCCGCGCCAGCAGTTGCCTCCCGGAGCCACCTTCCATCCGGCTGGTCAGATCCCGGCCGGAGCCACCTACCATCCGGCTGGTCAGATCCCGGCTGGAGCCACCTACCATCCCTCCGGCGGCTATCCGGCGGGAGCCTCGTTCCACCCCGCTGGCCAGGTGCCCCACGGAGCCACTTACTACCCGACGGGCCACGTTCCGGCCGGAGCCACGTACCATCCCGCCGGAGGCTCATACTATCCCCAAGGACCCGTGGCCGGAGGAGTGCCGCCAGGCGCCACCTTCCTGCCCGCGGGAGGAGCCCTGCCGGCAGGAGCTGTTTTCTATCCGCAGGCGCCGCAAAAGTCCTCTTCAGGCTTAGGATTGGGTGAGCTTAAATGCACCTTCGAATGAAGATTATCCTTGCTGACTTGCATTCTGTACTTTTGCAGGCACTGGTCTCATTGCTGGAGCCTTGGGTGGAGCCATCCTGGGTCACGCTCTCACTCCGACCCATACCCGTGTGGTGGACCATTCGAATTCCTACTCCGGCGGTGGAGGAGGTGGTGGCGGTGGCGGCGGTGACGACAAGATCATAATTATCAACAACGGCCCACCTGGATCTGTGACCACCAGTGATGTGGGTTCTGGCACTACGGTGATAAATACTGGAGGAACCCAGGCTAATCCCTCGCTGCCAGTGCCACCTGTTTACGCGGCTCCTCCTGCTCCTGGCGTCCAAACTCCTCCTGTTCCACCAGTTCCAGGAGCTGTGCCATTGGCGCCCTTGGGGCCTTCCCCACCAGCCCCGTCTGATCCTTCGGCTCCTGCTCCTGGAACTGGCACTCCAGTTGGCCCTGGAACACCAGTTGCCCCTGGAAATCCAGATGACCCTGGAACTCCAGTTGCACCGCCTGTCCCAAATCCAGCGGATCCCAATGCCCCAGTTCCTCCTGCACCCGCTGATCCCAATGCCCCACCTGCTGGACAGATTATTTGTGTGCCCGTGAAAGTACCACAACCAGATCCGAAGGATCCCACCAAGACGATCGAGGTGGACCAGATCGCCTGCTATCCAGCACCACCACCGGAAACTGCTCCTCCGGCCAATGGAACCGCACCCGTTGAGGGGCCTGTGCCCGCTCCGATTTCTGGCCCAGGAGCGGTCCAACTAGCTCCCTTCGAGGCCACTACGCCCTTAACCATTCCCGAGGGATCTGTGCCGTTGGCTCCAATTATCCCCGGCGGTCAACCGGATATCATGAAGATGCCGGGCCTCACCCAGGCTAGACTGTCCGCTGAATCGGGATTGAAAGATGCACACAGTGTGGCTGGGACAACATTCGGACACTTCAGCCTCATCTCCACTCTGGTGACCCTGATTGTTGCCTACTGTCTCCACTGAACGCCCATCTACAATCATTTCTCAATCAAGGACGCAGTGTCATTGGCAACCGGAAAGCTTTAACTAATTTATTGCCATTCTGTGAGACACGAGATTCAAATAGGTTTATAAATCTAGCATCAACCAATAGGTTCTCTTTATATATTTTGTAAAAAAAAACGAATTTTTGATATGTACTCGGAGTTCTGCTAGACCTCAAACTAAGCCACCAATAAATGTATAAACTATTAAAAGCCGATTATTTATATTAATTTTCAGGAGGGGAACGAAAAAAAATGTATTTGTTGACAAAAAAATATAATAAGCTAGTATCGATATTTAAAAGTTGTTTGGGACATTTCGTTTCGGGTGATATAACTTCGGATTAAAATTGTTTGTGACGCATATTATAATTATACCTGTAGATAGAGTCATAATCAACAATATTGATTTCTCGAATTCTAATATTGGAATAAAAATGCTCGTAAATAGGCGGGCTGACGAACAAAGTGTTGATAAGAAAAAAACCCAATGAAAGGTCAAATAATAAAACAATCAAGAATGAAAGCACTCATCGCCAAGCCGAAGATTATATACCCGTGAAGTTACAAAAACATGTTGTGTTTCACAAAACGACTATATATTGCGTGTATGTTTAAGAACAACAAAATTATAGTGATATTTATATAGATGTTCGACTTTCCTAAAATGAAAAATGTAGTTCTTAAATCGTAAAAATTACTACTCGGAGTAAATGCGAATATGTTTAAAAACATAGAATAGAATAGAATGAACACCTTTGGCAGATTTTCTGGTTGATCCTTTTGACTGAAATTATTTCTGCAATGGTATACAATTTCTTTTAGTTTCTCAACACAACGGGATCAACAAAAACTTAACTGATAAAAGTGTAAATTTAATTTTAAGAGTAACTATGTTTATAGCAAATTGCTTTTACCTCGAAAATGGTAAATAAAAATGTTAATTTTACAAAAAAATATATATTATATTACATTGATTAATAAGACCCATAAAATTTTCTTGGGTATATGTTGCTATTAAATAGGTAGTAATAATATCCACTATTCAACACTTAAAAAAGGTTAAGGATTTTCCTCCACAAAAATGCGATAGGTGACCAAGTTGCCGCCAGCTTACATGAAACAACCCTTTTAGCCCTTTTAAGTTTGATTTGACAATTGTGTCATTTCACCAAAGTTGTCAATCGATTTATGCTGCAAAAACTAGAAAATTTACTTAACGATGGACAAAAAAACGAATTTCAAGTTCAGCGAACGCGAATTGGATATCCGCTCTGATCTGGAGTTCGTGGACAGTCTGTTGAAGGACCTTCGATTGGAGGCGGAGCCACAGGCTCGTGGTGTGATCCTAGATCTGGCTTACAGTGAGTTGAAACCCGTATCCAAACATATGTGCTCATACAAATAAGTGGCTGGTTCAGCTTTGGCAAGGGACAAACTGGTCGAGGCCCAACGCTTCGCCAAGCTGGCCAATCGCTCCAACGTGAGTGTCGAGGATCTGGAGATGGCGGACCTGGAGCGGACCGTGGAGCTCAGGAGGAGACCCCGCCAGCAGTCGCTGAAGTCCCTGCTTCCCGGCCAGGCATCTCTGCCCACGCCGGGTCTGAACCACGGTCTACTGCTACCCACCTTCCGCCACTGCCAGGTGGGAATGACGGCCGAGCTGAAGGGCAAGGGCACTGAGCCCCAGCCGAACCCGAGGATGGGACTGCCCTCCAATCCGGTCGCACCTGTCCCTGCGGTGCTGGCTCTTAGTAGCTCCAACTCCCGTTCGATGTCCCCCGCGGGTCGACCCGCTCCACGTTCCAAGTCTCGGCCAGGTGGCTCCCATTCGACTGTTTCGGGCATCAGTTCCACCTCCCCAGTGGTGGCCCCAACTCCTGGAGCTCGACCCCGTGCTCATCCTCCAGCCAGGGCCCATTCAACTTCTAGGGCTGTCAGCGGGAGATCGGGGATGGCATTCATGCCAGGTTCCTCCCCGATTGCCACCTCTGGGGTTCTGGGAAGCATTCCACCGGTCAAGAAGCAACGCATGCAAAAATAAAATATTCACGGAGGAGCCTTATTTTTTTTCCATTTTATAAAACAGCAAAATTTGGCGACAAAATAAATGAACCAGTTCCACATTTTTCAACAGTAAACTGCTGTTATAAATACAAAACTAAAAACTCCGCAATGCTCTTCTTATTTACTTAGAAAATTATTTATATTACAATGTTTCCTCATAAATTTGTTTTTACATTTTATAAGAGAAATAAAGCTTTCTATTGATATTTTACCAGAGATTAAAATAAGAATCACAATTTACAGATTATCGGTTAGATTTTGTTAATTGCTTAAAAAAGTTTCCCAAAAATATTTGATATTTTTTCGCTTAAAATTTTGCTCAGAATCAGATAATTTATTTTGTAAAGCATTCTTAATATTTCTTAATACTTTTAAATATAAATAGAAGTACTAGAAAACAATTTTAAATATTGATAATTTATGTTTTTGTGTGCATCCCAGCCACACTTTAAAATTATCTGTATGTTTAATTACTGCATATTTTTCAACATATCTACTTCAGGGCGGTCCCAAAAAAATAGAAATACTCTCAGTATTATAGTGTAGGTTTTCGTCCATAAAAATTTACGTAATAATATGTTATGCGGCAGATAATATCAGTGAGAATTAATTATTTGACCAAAGGCAATAGTGCGTATGAGTGATAAACTTTGAAGTCAATGCTCTGCGCATTGCCCTAAAACGAATTTTTTGCAAATAAAATTCCTTCTGTTGTTGTTTTATAGCGCCAGAGCGCACAGAAAATCGGGGTGCTCGTTATACCCGTTACTCGTAGAGTAAAAGGGTATATTGTATTCGTGCAAAAGTATGTAACAGCTAGAAGGAAGCGTTTCCGACCCTATAAAGTATATATATTCTTGTTCAGGATCACTAGCCGAGTCGATCTAGCCATGTCCGTCTGTCCGTCTGTCCGTCTGTCCGTCTGTCCGTCTGTCTGTCCGTATGAACGCTGAGATCTCGGAAACTATAAAAGCTAGAAGATTGGCATTTTGCATGCAGATTCTAGGAGTTCCTACGCAGCGCAAGTTTGTTTCAAAAAGGTGACACGCCCCCTTTAACGCCCACAATCGCTTATATACGATTTTAAAAATTTAAATATTTCGGAAAAGTAAAAATGCAGTTTTATTGTGTTTATCAATACCTATCGAAATGTAGAAGAAATTTTTCAAATCGGACCATTCGTTAAAAAGTTATGCGTGATCAAAGTTTCTGTCTCCATCTCCCTCGCACTCCTTTTACCTGAGTAACGGGTATCTGATAGTCGGGGCACCCGACTATAGCGTTCTCTCTTGTTTTAATTTGGACAGCCTTGACGTACATAGACTGAATCAATCCAGAAAACATTCAATTAGTTTGCGGCACGCTTAGATTGTCTTGATAGCATTAAGTTGACATCAGGAAATAAAGCTGCCAGCAGCATGTTTTGGATCCCGCGCTCGCTGCTTTGATTATGGCAAACAAAACCCCCAAATAAATCGGGAAATGCCACCATATATTTACCGCTAATTAGTTCTTTGAGATACTTTGAAGTTCAAAGTTTGAAAAAACGAAACCACAAATCATTCGGGCAAAAAAACAAATAAAATTGGCACTCTAATATTTTATAAGTTACGTGTTATTTTATATTACATTTTTTGAGGACACTTGCTGAGTTGCTTGAGGATCTTTGCACGAAACAAGGACGAAAATCGCAGGTGGCAGAAACAGCTATCGGCGGAATATACAGCATACCAAAGTAAGTATCGTTCAAATTAGCGTAACACGTATTACATATAAAGACATGGGTGTTTTGCGTGCTCCATTTAATATATTTTACATTTTTTCATTGGAAAACAATTTTAATTTTTTTTTGCGGAGATCGTAATTTGATGTTTGCACAAATAAGTCTTAAAAAAATACAAATGCAAGCAATCCGAAAGTTGTGAGTAACTGAGCGTTGAACCTATTAAAGAATGATCCTTTCCCCGAGGCGACTCAGTGGCAGCCTGTTGGTGGTAGTGTTCCTAGTATTGGCATCTGATTTTTTATTTAAAATATTTAAAAACGAAGATTAAAATAATAATGGATATGCATAGTTGCACCGTTGTTATTTTTCTTCAATGAACAGCTTTATTTCGGAGAACTTTATTTTTAACATTTTTAAATTAAGCTTATTTAAAAATATGTTTTTACACCTCTACAATTATTAAAAGGTTTTTACGAAAATATTTATAATAAATAATATAATATTATATATTTTAATAAAATATTTGTTTGCGAATCATAAATTTATTTTTTTAAGTTGTTTCTCCAAAGGATTTTACGTAGAACTCATATACAACACTGTAAACAAAACAAAAAAAAAACGAAACAAAAACAAAAACTTATTTTTTCCAAAAAATTTTCGAAGATTTTACATCGTTATACCCGGAAGACGCACTAACCAAAAGGAGCAATGTATGTTGTATGTTGGTTGGTTGGTCCCCAAACCAAGCCATCGAGTTTTCATCGCAATAACCGGACGGACATTATAAGCGGAGTTGTTATAACCGGATTTTACTGTAGTTTGCGGCAAGTTCAGATTGTCTTGATACCGTGAAGTCGCTGCTTTGCTCATCGTAAACAAAACCCAAAAAATAGTCGCGTAACGCCAAAAGTTTTCAACCGCAGATTAGTTCTTTGAGATACCTTGAACAAACTAAATCAAAAATCATTCGCGCAAAAAACAATTAAAATTTGCACTCTAATATATTAAATTTTATAAGTAATCCGTTTTTTTTGTTTTTTTTATTTTTTGAGGACACTTTGAGGGAACGAGTCTCAACCAAATACTGGCTACAGGTAATTACTTATTTTTGTTTTAAACTATGTCGTTCAAAAATATACATTTTTTTCGTCCATAACCCCTGTTGCCAAACATAACCCCTGATGGGAACTATTTTAAAAACGTTTAACTTTTATTGCTTTCATGTGTTGGTGTACATTAAGCGTTCTAACAAAATAAAAAAGGCATTTAAATATTCCCAACTACCATAAGCTTCAAACTCTAGTGATGCAAATTTTTTCGTTAAGGTATAAAAGTTTTTGTTTTAAAAGTTGCTTAATATAAATAAAAAGAAAATGTTACACTTTTTCTGATGATTTATTTTGAGGCACATTATTCTTCAATGCAAACCACTTTTTCCACCGTCTTTTATAATAAAGGGAAAATATTCCTTTTATCATTTCAGAATGTCCTCATATCAGAGGCGTCCTTTTGGCATACTGCTGGTGCTGGTTATCGTTCTGGTCCTAGGCACACTTGTCATGGCGAAGTCCAGCAGCCGAAGTAGCAGTAGCAGTAGCTCCAAATCCAGTTCCAGTTCCAGTTTCAGTTCCAAATCCAGTTCCTCCTCCAGCTCCTTCTCATGGCCATCCTCCTCGCGCTCCAAATCGTCCACTCAGTACCACTTCAATAGTTACAGCTCGCCAGACCGCAGCCGATCCCGTCGAACTAAAAAACCGAGCTCCGTTTATATCCCCGATTTCAGCAGTTTATCCGAATATAGTCCTAGTTATGATAATAATGACTATAATGATGATGATAAATATGATTACCTACTCAACACAGCCACCAAAGCTTATTATCTCCCTCGTGGATACTTCGTACTCATCTCCACCCTTATATGTTTGAACTTGCAGTTATTGTTATAATTTTAAGTTTTACAAATTATGTTTTATAATAAGAAAAAAAATAGTTTTCTAAATAATAATAAATATAATTAAAATATAAAAGTAATTTGTAATTAAAAGATTATTTTATGGAAGGAGGAAGTTTTTTTTGCATTAACAAAATTTAAAGACTTTATATTTGAAAATTGCAAAAAAATAAAAGGGATAGAAAATTACAAAACATCGCAGTAATGCAAAATAAACAAGAGAGAACGCTATAGTCGGGTGCCCCGACTATCAGATACCCGTTACTCAGGTAAAAGGAGTGCGAGGGAGATGGAGATTGAAACTTTGATCACGCATAACTTTTTAACGAATGGTCCGATTTGAAAAATTTCTTCTACATTTCGATAGGTATTGATAAACACAATAAAACTGCATTTTTACTTTTCCGAAATATTTAAATTTTTAAAATCGTATATAAGCGATTGTGGGCGTTAAAGGGGGCGTGGCACCTTTTTGAAACAAACTTGCGCTGCGTAGGAACTCCTAGAATCTGCATGCAAAATGCCAATCTACTAGCTTTTATAGTTTCCGAGATCTCAGCGTTCATACGGACAGACAGACGGACAGACAGACGGACAGACGGACGGACGGACAGACGGACAGACGGACATGGCTAGATCGACTCGGCTAGTGATCCTGAACAAGAATATATATACTTTATAGGGTCGGAAACGCTTCCTTCTAGCTGTTACATACTTTTGCACGAATACAATATACCCTTTTACTCTACGAGTAACGGGTATAAAAATGCAGTTGTGTTAGAACAGATATTGAAAATTAGAGCAAATTGAAAAACAAATTTATCTTTAAAATATTACAAATAAAAAATATTGTAAAAAAGGGATAGAAGACTATCAAATATCAGGATGTCCAAATTGCAGTAAGCCCACTATATGGTGTTGTAGTAAATATTATGGATTCATCTTTTTAAATAAATATAATCATTATTCAGAAATAAAATTATTACGTAATCTTTTTTGAAGACCCACCCCTAATAATCAGAAATAGTCAATTCGTTGACCCTCCTCAATAATTACGTAATTGGGACTGTGGTTAGCTAAGACAAACACCTCAACTTTATCCTTAAACATGTATGCATGGTCTCAGATCAGTTAAGCCAAGACAACAACGAGATAATTATTCGTAAGGACAAGCCAGTACCGTTAGCCGATGAATTAGGATATCATTAGAATAAGCAAATATACCCTTTCAACTCAAGTAACTCTTACCACTAGTGGTTGTATGGTTAGTGCTCTTACCCAGTCAAGGCTAAAACCTTGTCAAATCGTCTTCGAACACAGCAGTTTCCTAAAACGCTTTTCACAGCGCTTTTAATAGATACACAGCATTTGATGCTTGAATCGAGGTAGCTTTTGATGGTCCTCGCAAGTCAAAGGAAGTCAGTCGTTCGTGAACTCTCTGCCAAGTAATAGAGAAAATATGGTTAAAACACATTAGCCAGCGACTGTCATTTATTAAAATAGATATTAATAAAATACGAACATTCCGCTTAAAAACCGAGTTAAAAATTTGAATTACATTTTAATTACGAAAGTGATAGTCGTGGTCAAATCTTTTCTGGTGTTACTAGTTGCTAGTGTTGCTAACTCAACAATATAAATGGAGGCTATTTTTAGGATTGCAGTTGTTTGATATTAGTGATAGCTTATCAGAAAAGCGGTTTTTTTTATTGCAGCTAAATTTTACTGGCACATAATTTCACATTCTGAGCAATGTGTATAATTTCCATATAATATTTATACCTATTTATACATTCTAAGATATGTGTGATTAATTGATTGGTTTTTTTCAGGATGACCTCATATCAGAGGCGGCCATATGGCCTCCTGTTGGTTATGTTACTGGCTCTTAGCACACATACCATGGCGAAGTCCAGTGGCAGCAGCCGAAGTAGCAGTAGCTCTAAATCCAGTTCCGGCTCCAGGTCCTCTTCCTCCTCGAGCACATTCTCATTGCCATCTTATTCAAGTTCCAGTGTTGGAGGTGGATACCGTTCGCCCAAAGGACCTCCGCCGGCCTACTCCTTTTCGAATCCTGTGGGCGGAGCTCACACAAACATTTACGAGAGACCGCCATCCTACAGTTCGACACAAAATCGGTTTCAGAGCCTAAGGGACCTAGTCGCGAGTTTCGGAGGAAAAAGCAAAAGTACCTCCAGTTCCAGCTCAAAGTCCTCCTTGAGCACCTTCATATCATCATCCAATTCAGATTCCTCGCGTTACTTTTCGGCCCCTTCCCATTCGGCAGAAGAATCGGAACCCAGTTTTTCCACGTACTACTACCGTAGCCAATCCCACTCCAGCACTGGTTTCCAGGACGAGAACCCCTACAACTATACTCTGTATTACCAGTTCAATACAGCCACCAAAGCACATTATCTCCCCAATGGATACTTCGTCCCTATCGCCGCCCTTTTATTTTTGTGCTCGCAGTTATTGTAAACTATTATTTCTAACTAATTAAATATTTCGTTAACCGATTTAAGACTATCTAAGTTTCAATTGCATTGGCTGTCTCGTATTGTTCTTTTCAAACTCATAATTTGGATATTATTAAAATCACTTTCTGAACCCTTGCAGAATGTATTATAATTATGGCCAGAAGGTTATGACTCAAGTAATGTAGGCATTTTGACTATATGTATAAATTAATCAGCATCACTAAATTGGTTAAAATTTATATTTCTTACTTCTTACTTACATTATTGTTATACGCAGTATATTCGCTCAGTGCAGCTAATCATGTTCAAAATTCTTACATATCACACACTTTTTGACTTTCATGAATAACAACTCCACTAAATAATATGAAATTATAAGTATTATGTACTTAGAAAGGGTCATTAATTCTAAGTCTAAAAAATCTCAGGAATGGTTTTTAAAACCTTTTTTAAAAAATTCAGCGTGTTTGGGACCTTTACTGACTAATGACAATAAATAAACTCACCAGAAAAATGGATCGGTGCAACTGTGCATCATTTTTTTGTACCTAAAAAAAGTCGCAAATTTTAATGTTAAACATTTTTTTTACTTAAATTTGTAAAAAGGCTTACATTTGTATTAATTTCTTTAATTTGAGTGAATATTAATATTGGAAATATTTTTCTTTTATATATTTTTTCCAAAAAGTTCCTTCCGGTATCTATTAAGTATACAAAGGCGAAAGGTATAATCGGGTAAGAGTATAACCATAAAATTATTATAAAATATTGGGAAAGGGTACACCCGAAAATAAATTTATTTGTGAGAACACATTGTTGTGCACAACACTGTTAATTCAAAAAGTCAATTGTAATCTGTGAAACCAAAAAGTGGGCATAAGTTCAAATTTTAAGCTCAAAGAAGTTGGGTCGACTAAAATCGAATTTTCGAAAAATGAATAGCTTAATCGTTTGCCCATTTTTTGCCCATGTTTGCCCACCTTTTAATTTTTTTTGCCCACCTTTAGTTTCGAAAATATTGAAAGTTCGAAAATTTTCGAAAATTTTCGAAAACATAAAAGTCGACTTTTTCGAAATTTTTTTTTTTAATCGCAAGAGAATCGTTTGCCCACGTTTGCCCATCTTTTAGAATTTTGAAAAAATTAATACTTTTGAAAATATTCGACTTTTAAGTTTTGATCATATTTACCTGCAGAAAAAATGGTTTGCCCACCCCTTAAAAATCGTTTTTTCGAAAAAATAAAAGATGCCCATGTCTGCCCATCTCGTAAAATTTAAGAATTTAAAAAAAAAATCGTTTGCCCACCTCTTAAAAATAGTTAATTTTGACAAAAACGTTTGCCGACGGCTTAAAAATGACATTTTTTAACAAAAAACGTTTGCCCACCCCTTAAAAATCGTTATTTCGAAAAAAATAAAAAATGCCCATGTTTGCCCATGTCGTGAAATTTAAGAATTAAAAAAAAATCGTTTGCCCACCTCTTAAAAATAGTTAATTTTGACAAAAACGTTTGCCGACGGCTTAAAAATGACATTTTTTAACAAAAAACGTTTGCCCACCCCTTAAAAATCGTTATTTCGAAAAAATAAAAAATGCCCATGTTTGCCCATCTCGTAAAATTTAAGAATTTAAAAAAAAATCGTTTGCCCACCTCTTAAAAATAGTTAATTTTGACAAAAACGTTTGCCGACGGCTTAAAAATGACATTTTTTAACAAAAAACGTTTGCCCACCCCTTAAAAATCGTTATTTCGAAAAAATAAAAAATGCCCATGTTTGCCCATCTCGTGAAATTTAAGAATTAAAAAAAAATCGTTTGCCCACCTCTTAAAAATAGTTTATTTTGACAAAAACGTTTAAAAATAATTTTTTTCGAAGAAAAAAAAAGTATAAGATACCCGATATAAGGCGACAAGTGTTCCAGGCTTACAATTCTGCAATCATAAATTTATGGTTTTGGAAAGTACAGGTTATAAAAAACCCTAAACCTAAAAATTTAAGGGGTGGGCAAACGTTTTTTGTTAAAAAATGTCATTTTTAAGCCGTCGGCAAACGTTTTTGTCAAAATTAACTATTTTTAAGAGGTGGGCTAACGATTTTTTTTAAATTCTTAAATTTCACGAGATGGGCAAACATGGGCATTTTTTATTTTTTCGAAATAACGATTTTTAAGGGGTGGGCAAACGTTTTTTGTTAAAAAATGTCATTTTTAAGCCGTCGGCAAACGTTTTTGTCAAAATTAACTATTTTTAAGAGGTGGGCTAACGATTTATTTTTTAATTCTTAAATTTCACGAGATGGGCAAACATGGGCATTTTTTATTTTTTCGAAATAACGATTTTTAAGGGGTGGGCAAACGTTTTTTGTTAAAAATGTCATTTTTAAGCCGTCGGCAAACGTTTTTGTCAAAATTAACTATTTTTAAGAGGTGGGCAAACGATTTTTTTTTAAATTCTTAAATTTTACGAGATGGGCAAACATGGGCATCTTTTATTTTTTCGAAAAAACGATTTTTAAACTTAAAAGTCGAATATTTTCAAAAGTATTAATTTTTTCAAAATTCTAAAAGATGGGCAAACGTGGGCAAACGATTCTCTTGCGATTAAAAAAAAAAATTTTCGAAAAAGTCAACTTTTATGTTTTCGAAAATTTTCGAAAATTTTCGAACTTTTAATATTTTCGAAACTAAAGGTGGGCAAAAAAAATTAAAAGGTGGGCAAACATGGGCAAAAAATGGGCAAACGATTAAGCTATTCATTTTTCGAAAATTCGATTTTAGTCGACCCAACTTCTTTGAGCTCAAATTTTATCAATTTTACGAACTGTCTGGTACCAGAAAAATACCCAAATTGCGAGCGATTTTCGTACCCCAGATTAGTTGTTCGAGACCAAAACAGAAATTCGTGTCGAAAGCAAGAAGCCAAATATACAAAAACAATAGTTAGTATAAAATAAACAAAAGCCCATTACATACAAAACTTTACGAGAAAAATTGTTTGTAATTATCAATCAATGCTAATATAGATCGTTGCAAAAATATGTAAAGTATGTAGACAAGTGATAAGACAGATTTCTGCTTTTGACCTTCGTAAAATCTTGATTCAAATAATAAAAAACATGAAAATCTATTGCGTTTTTTTTTGCGTGCTTACTTACCTTAATTTTTTAGTTAACTTGAAAATTAAAAATTTTTCATTTGCCTTATCCCCTAAACTATAGGTGTCAGAAAAATTCAAATTAAATAAAATTTATTAAATTTGAATTGTGTAGAAAACAAACTTAATTTTAAAAGATTAAGAGTGAGAGTCATTTCCACAGACTAATAGTCTGCTTCCCTTATTGAAGATTATTCGCATACAATTTATTTTTAAACTTATATTAGAAATCTTAGAAAACTCACAATATCAACGAGCGTATTTGCGTATTTGCGTATTTGTAAGTAGTTAGCCATAACGATGACTTTTAAAATAGAAATTATAAAATTGGAAATGCACTCAAAATTCTGTGATCGAATTGCATTGTCAACAAGCCAATAAGCACGACTCTATCTAAAAAACTAAACCATAAAATGAACGCATTTCAGAATGTCTTTTTGCCTGAGACTACCCAGCGGAACCATGATGGTGGTGCTGCTCCTAATGTTGGCCGTAATAACCGATGATGTGCATGCCAAGCATAAATCTAAAAGTAAAGGGATTTTGAGTATTTTTCGCATCGGATCCTCTCACTCAGACTCACACTCACACTCCAATCCGAGGCATTCGGATGCGGAAAAGAGCCATTCCGGATCCAGCTATTCTTCCTACCACTACCGCTCAAGGTCCAGTAGTTCTAGAAACCGGCGTAACAACACTGATGATTACCAATACAACACGGCCACCAAAGCCCCAAGTGTCCCCCAAGGTCATTTCGTCCTCATCCCCGCCCTCTTTTGTTTGGGCTTGCAGTATTTGTAAGCTTAATTGACCTTTTTACAAATATTTTATAATAAAAACGCTATTATGTTGCCTGACGGAATCCTATTATCTTTTTATTGTCATTCGACGCCCATTCTGTTTTCACTGCTAAGTCCTGTTTAATTTCTTCGACTTTATAAGTATTCGTATTTTGCATACTGTGAGTGATATATGTAAATGGGTTCGGAAAAGCTTTCTCCTGCCTGTTACATACTTTTAAAGAATACAAGGTGTGCCTCAAAAGTTTTTGAACATTATTTCCAGGACATTTTTTGGTGGCGCAATCTCTTAGTGATTACGAGCGATGGAAAGGTACATTTTTCATAGACATAAACCCATTGAGAATATAATTGCAGTTAATATAAGCCGATTCCAAAGTGGCATATCTATAAAGACTAGTGGTTTGATCCTCAAAAAATCTGCATTTAAATTTTTCAATTTAACGTTGATCCAATTTTTGACCCATTTTCATGTCATTTATTTCCAAGTTTCCGATGTGTTGTTAAAAGGTGACCCACAACTGCACTTCCAAAGTCCATAATATTACCAAATTTTATCCGATTCCAAAGTGGCATATCTCTAAAGACTTGTGATTCGATTCTCGAAAAATCTGCATTCAAATTTTTCAAAATCTGCATTCAAATTTTTCATGTTAACGTTAATCCAATTTTTGACCCATTTTCATATCATTTATTTCCAAGCAGTAGTTGAAGGAGTAATTAAGTGTTGGTCTTATTTTAGAACGAATTAATATCGGATGCGGGCTTTTGCTATCCTGATGGTGACATCCAAATTATCAGTAATACCAAAGGTCCAGTTCATCTTCCTCTTCGATCTCAATTTCATCACCATCATTATCAATCTAAACCAAAAAAGTCTAGTTAGGCCTTACCCTTAACGACGTATTGTTTTTAACAAAATACATATTTTTTCTCCGGTTAACCGATTTAAGACTATTTAAGTTTTGAATTGGACTACAAATTTTATACGTAGAGTAAAAGGGTATATTGTATTCGCTGAAAAGTTTGTAGCAGATAGAAGAAAAAGTTTTGACCCTATAGAATATCAAAAATAAACATTTCTTCAAAGACTTACTGCCACGCCCCATGTGTCAATGATCCCGGATTATATTTTTTAAGAATATATATCGTATTTAAACAATCAATTACAAATACAATAAATTAAACATTATTGGTTCATCGTTCAATCATAGTTCTCTGCGCATTCTAATAAGCATAACATATTAATTACTACATATATAAAAATCTGGAATGGGTGGTGTTCAAAAAGTCTTAAAACGAACGTTTTTTAAATCATGCTGTTTGTGACTCGGAATTCTACATTTAATGCATACATCAACAAAATCATATAATGGTTTTGAAGTTAATGTAAAACAAGAGAGAACGCTATAGTCGGGTGCCCCGACTATAAGATACCCGTTACTCAGGTAAAGGGAGTGCGAGGGAGATGGAGATAGAAACTTTGATCACGCATAACTTTTTAACGAATGGTCCGATTTGAAAAATTTCTTCTACATTTCGATAGGTATTGATAAACACAATAAAACTGCATTTTTACTTTTCCGAAATATTTAAATTTTTAAAATCGTATATAAGCGATTGTGGGCGTTAAAGGGGGCGTGGCACCTTTTTGAAACAAACTTGCGCTGCGTAGGAACTCCTAGAATCTGCATGCAAAATGCCAATCTTCTAGCTTTTATAGTTTCCGAGATCTCAGCGTTCATACGGACAGACAGACAGACGGACAGACAGACGGACAGACGGACAGACGGACAGACGGACAGACGGACATGGCTATATCGACTCGGCTAGTGACCCTGATCAAGAATATATATACTTTATAGGGTCGGAAACGCTTCCTTCTACCTGTTACATACTTTTGCACGAATACAATATACCCTTTTACTCTACGAGTAACGGGTATAAAAAATGTGGCTTTGAAAATATATACGAGGTGTGTTCAAAAAGTAAGGTGACTTTTCAAATTTCGCGGGCAACATATTTTCGATTATCGATTTTTTTTGTTTTGTTATATTGGTACACTCTTCCCTAACATCTGTACCAAGTTTCAATGGAACATCCTCTTTTGTTTGGTTGTGAGAGGCGTAAAGTTACAAGTTATTTTGCGAGCTCGGCGATTTTTTGCTATCGAAAAATATGGATCAAAGGATTTGCATCAAATTTTGTGTAAAAAATAAAATTAAGTGCTCTGAAACACTTGAAATGTTGACAGTGGCATACGGTGAAACTGTTCTGAGTAAAAACAAGAAAGGAAAGCTAACTTCGGGCGGAGCCGAAGTTGATATACCCTTGCAGAATATTCTGTAAATAATATTCTCCAAAATTATTCATATGATGCATTCTTAATACTAATAAAAATCCCAACTTCCTAACTTTAAAAACACCAAAGTTATGGCAATTTCAATCGTTCAGTTATATGGCAGCTATAGGATATAGTCGGCCGATCCCTATAAAATTTGGTAGGTCGGATTGATTGGCCAAATATAAAACCCATAGAAAATCCCAACTTCCTAACTCTAAAAACACCAAAGTTATGCTATTTCCTATCGTTATATGGGAGCTATAGGATATAGTCGGCCGATCCTTATGAAATTTGGTAGGTCGAATTGATTGGCCAAATAAAGAAGCCATAGAAAATCCCAACTTCCTAACTTTACAAACAGCAGAGTTATGGCATTTCCTATCGTTCAGTTATATGGCAGCTATAGGATATAGTCGGCCGATCCCGGCCGTTCCGACTTATATACTGCGTGCAAAGGAAAGAAGGGTGTGTGCAAAGTTTCAATTCGATATCTTTAAAACTGAGAGACTAGTTCGCGTAGAAACAGACAGACGGACAGACGGACAGACGGACAGACGGACAGACGGACATGGCTATATCAACTCAGGAGGTGATCCTGATCAAGAATATATATACTTTATAGGGTCGGAGATGTCTCCTTCACTGCGTTGCACACTTTTGACCAAAATTATAATACCCTCTGCAAGGGTATAAAAATGTGTACAAGATGGCCGGGAAAATGCCAATGACCAGCCTCGCTCTGGACGCCCAAGCACGTCAACAACTGATGAAAACGTTCAAGCAGTGACGAAAATTGTTTTGGAAAATCGTCGAATCACTATCAGAGAAGTTGCTGAAGATGTCGGTATATCGCTTGGCTCGTGCCATGAAATTTTTCAAACGTTTTGGGTATGAGTCGTGTGTCAGCGAAGTTTGTTCCGAAATTGCTGAATTTTGACCAAAAGAACCGTCGCATGAGCATCACTCAAGAGCTGTTGAATGACGTCAACGACGACCCAGATTTACTCAAAAGGGTCATAACTGGTGACGAATCATGGGTATATGGTTATGATATCGAAACCAAAGCCCAATCGTCCCAATGGAAGAGCCCAGGCGAGCCAAGACCGAAAAAAGCACGCCAAGTTCGATCAAATGTCAAAGTTTTGATCACTGTTTTCTTCGATTACCATGGCGTGGTGCATCAGGAGTTCTTACCATATGGTCGTACGGTCAATAAACAGTATTATCTGGAAGTTATGCGCCGTTCGCGAGAAGCAATACGAAAGAAACGTCCAGAATTGTGGAAAAACAATTCATGGCTTTTGCATCACGATAATGCCCCTGCTCACTCATCTTTGCTTGTGAGAGATTTTTTGGCCAAAAACAACACCACAATAATGCCTCAGCCACCATATTCACCGGATTTGGCCCCATGTGACTTTTTCTTGTTCCCAAAACTGAAGAGACCTATGAAAGGACGGAGATTTGCAACGATTGAAGAGATAAAGACTGCATCGCTGCAAGAGCTCAAGGCTATACCGAAAAGTGCTTATGGGAAGTGCTTTGAGGATTGGAAAAACCGTTGGCATAAGTGTATTGTATCTGAGGGGGATTACTTTGAAGGGGACAACATAAATATTGATAAATAAATTAATAGTTTTTCTTGAAAATACAAAGTCACCTTACTTTTTGAACACACCTCGTATATATTAAATGAAGGCATGT